>OX411312.1:86844816-88189515 GCA_948150685.1 Rhaphigaster nebulosa
GTAGCCTGGGTATCCTTAATTGGGGAAAAAACCTGGCGGTTGAGCGGGTTCTCGGGCAAATTACCTCCTTGCACAACGTTGGGCTTGAAACAGTACAGTCCTTGCCAAGTACTGAACCCATGTCTCTTCATGGGCTGTAGTGGCACAGATATTTTTCTTTCTTTTACCGCACTGTTATCGTTGTTTTAATTGTTTTTTCTTTTTTTTGTTATTTCACTGGTTTTCCTCCTACAAGAGTCCTTTTCAAAGTGTCTTTTGGGTTTTCGAATCCACCTAAATAGCGTAAGCGAGCTTGAAAACATGAAAATCTCATTCCTGCACTTCAAATCAAGCCATTCTCGTTATCTACGCTCTGATTCCTAGGCGTTCTGCATTAGTACAAATTAATAAATTGGGCACTTAAAAAAGTCATTTGAACGCATATTGTTCTTTATAGTACCAGAAAACCAGATGAAAAATTCAGGATTTTCGAAAATATTTTACTTGCACAAAATTCTGGCCCAGAAAATAAAGCTCTTTGAGAATCATCTATTTTGTTTGTTTGACTTGCCTAAAGGGTACAGTATAACAATGAAATGTAGTACAATAATCATATACAGGTAAAATATAATTGAATACCACTCTCATTTTTGATCATAATTAATATAACATAAAGAAAAAAATTGTTGATACCATTTTTTTTTTTCGATTATCGCCCACAGTCCTCTGTTTCATTTACAGAATGATGCCATTGATCATGAAAGTTGCAACCCTGCTCTACCCCGCCCTCCACCTGCCCCCTAATTAGCGGGTCATTGTTTATAATTGCCTGTAAAATGAAGAATAGACACTGAAATGAAAAGAAGAAATAAACTTATTGGAGTGAAAAAGAAGAAGAAAAAAAAAAATTTCATTCAAAGGCAATCTAAGTTTATTATCCTCTTGGGTTAGTTTATTACCGACCCTGAGGGGGGGTGGTCCTTGGGGCGGTTGAATTTATTCTCGCGCCCCCCCCCCCCCCTCCACAACTTTCTTCCTTTTTAAATTATATAAGTTTTCTTTTTCTCTAACGCCCAACTAACCGGGCGTGAAATCCTCCAGACCCTAAATCGTTTTATTAAACTTCCTGAGAGCTTGATTTACAAACACCGGGGACTGTTATTAAATGCGTTTTATCATACTCGTACCTGCTTCAGCGGCGAAATGTATTCAAGAGCTTTTAAATGAATGGGGCAGTAAAATAAGAAATATTTACATTTTTACAACAAAAACGTTATCAAAAACAATCTAAAATGGGTGTTTGTACGCGTTATTAGTATTGCTATATATTTTATTTTTAAGCCTTAAAAATATATAACAACTACTACTTGTTGGAAATAGCTAAGAGAAAATAATGTATGATTTATTTCTTGCATCTTAAACTTTAATCACATATACTAAACCGGTGGTTCTCAGCGTTTTTGTCTAGCGGCAGCATGAAATTATTTTTAAAAATTCAAATCTCTATTAATATATTTATATACACACAATTAGTAAAGAACTGAAGGATGAAAAGAATTTTTACTATCGTTAAGAATATCTTTATTTATTCATTGAACATTATACAAGCTGCCACACTCAAGGGCAATGAGTATTAGGGCTGAAATACCCATTCACACTGTATGTACAACTATGTATACAATAAAATAATTATAAAGGAAAATAAATTGATAAAATAAAGGACACTAGTGATAAATAAATATACAATGTTAACAAAAGAAGAATAAAATAAAATAAAATGAATATAAAATAAAATAAATTAAGAAAATAAAATAAATAAAAATTCTTGATTGCATTCATACATATTTACATCTTTACATTCTGCCCAGGGAATCCCCAGCCATGCCCTGCCCTCCACTTGTAGATGGCAAGGCAAGACTCGAAGAGGTCCCAGCGCTTCTCTCTGAGCCGCATCACTGGATCAAGCCAGTGGAAACTGAGTGAGAGCACTAGGGCCACAGTCGCTCAGGACTTGAGTGGAGGATCTGGCCATTGCCAGGACTCCAATAGCATATTTACAGAAGGTCTCGTGGCCACTGCCGCTTCAACCTACGAGGAGGATTATAGGGATGGCTTGAGCTGGATAGGGATTGTGCTAAGGGATTAGGATGGCAGCTAAGGTTCTGGTGAAAGTTTGAAAATTTAGATGGAATAAGGTCAAGTACAAATGGGATGTTTATGTCATGATGTAAGGTCTTGTTTGAAACATAATAAGGAACGTTGACTATTGTTCGAAGGACTTTGGACTGAAAGGATTGGATACGTTTGATGTTCGAAGATTTTGCTGTCCCCCACAGTTCAAGTCCGTGGGTTCAAATAGGTTTTAGTATGGTCTTGTAGATTATTAGTTTGTTGTCTATTGAAAGATGTGATGTTCTGTTCAATAGTCTATAACTGACCATATCTTCGTTTGAGTTCTTGTCTCTTAAGCCTGGTATGTGGGTTCCATGTCAGTCTTTTGTCTAGGAGGAAACCAAGATACCGCACTGTGTCGGAGGTGGGAAGTGGAATGGAATTGAACTGGACTGGAGGACAGGGTCTGCGACGGAGTGTGAAGGTGACATTTTTACATTTGGATTCATTGACTTTGATGCGCCAATGGTTGCACCACTGTTCAATCGAGGAGAGGTGTTTTTGGAGATTAGAGGATGCTACTTCAGTGTCTGGGTGAGAAGATAGGATGGTTGTATCATCAGCAAATGTTGCAAGGAAGGTATCGGGGCTTGTGGGAATATCCGCGGTGTACAGGATGTAGAGGATAGGACCTAAGACGCTGCCTTGTGGAACTCCGGCTTTGATTGGATAAAAATCGGAATATTCAGTGCCGCAGCGAACTCTAAAGGTGAAAAGAATTTGGAAAGTATATGCTCAAATAATACAAAAGCATTAAAAACAAAGTTAGCAATACTACAAACCTTGACGAAGTATTGCAAGAAGAAAGTATAAGATTGATAAAAACTCGCAGAAGTAAAAACGATGTAGAAAATCATAGAATTAAATAATAAATAAACATATAGAATAATTATAAAATTGGCGAATTATTACTGTGTTAAGTCTAGTGGATAACAGAAGGGAAATGTTCTGCAGGTAACCTCTTCCCAGGTGATTGTATTTGATATTAGCTTCTAAGTTAGAGAAGGCCTTCTATTTCTTTTGTAATCTGTACATTATTCTTAATAGAACATTGTAAAATTTATTATTTTATGTTTTATATAATACTGTTGCATAACAATTAAATCAGTAACGTAACAACTGCTCTTTGAAATATTTCAGGCTTTGTTTTATGAATCTCCAAATATTATCTAAAGGTACTTAAGTTTTCGAAATCTATACCTAAATTTTTAAAACTGCATAATTAAAAGCTAACTTTAAATTGTTCGACTACTTTAAGATTTATTAGAAGAATATTATTGATTCTCTATTGTTCACAAAATTCTCAGACTGATTACATTCCGTTACGTTCCTTATTTTGTCACACATAAAATTATTCATAACGACCTTCATTTCCCATATGCTACAAGATTAAGCGCAAAATAGATAGCTCTCCTTCCATTATAAGCCCTATTTCCAATCCACTTTTTCTAACCTCACTTCCGATAACGCTTCGGAGCTTCTGAAAAGAAGATGGCCTTGGGACCTACTATCATAGAACTGCCATTGTAGTGTTCCTTCACAATTCATTATCATCTCCTTTGTATAGCACAGTACCTCTGTTAGTCGAAGAGCCAAGTGTAAGAATTTGTTATGTTATAAAAATTTGAAACTGAGAACAATTGAATATTTAATTTCAATTTTAGACTGGATCGCTCAATTTTTCAATTTCTAAAACTACCACAATTTAAGGTTTAGAAAAATAAACAACGGGCTGTATAGAAAAGAGTATATACCGACGTCGTTTTTTGAAAAAGGCTTAAGCGCCTAAAATTCGAAATTTAGGTTTCAACTTATTATGGGACCTAAACACCGCCTCTATCGATTCCCGCTTGGAGAAAAAAAATTGGAAATAGTCTAAAAATCTACTATTGATGACGTAAGTACCAAATACTAACGATTCCCAGTAGTCACTCTGCCCTAAACCAGTGCTAGAACTCTTTAAAATATATTGTAATTATAAGGATTTTGCCACCTTAATAAACTCCTACAGCATACAATAAAGAATAAAACTGAAAAAAAAAATGTTGTTATTTGGAGAAAAATCGTTTCTTGTGTTTCTTGTAAAGTTTGTTAAATGGCGCTTACGCCTTTTTCAAAAACCGACGTCGATGTGATACAATATTCTTCCAAGCAAATATCCCAATTTTGTCTAAAATATCACAAAACATGTTCTTCCACTGGGCTCTTCAATTGAATCTTTTTTTCACTAGTAAATCTTATTTCTTTTTAAAATATTTACAAGTAATCAACATATAGGGTTATTAAATCAACATAATCAAAATGTATTTGGTTTCCAGGAAGGCTGACTAAAACGCCCCCAACCCGGGTTGAGCAGAGAACCTAAATTCGGATTGGGAGCTCGGTACCACAGGTAGGGTACCCCATTATCGGGTACCTGCGGCCACATTCATTAGCGCCCTGGCCATTATGCCGCTACACGGAAAACCTTTTTCCCAGCCAGGCTAATTCCTACCGCCATTTTCCTCAGCTTCATAACGCTAATCAGGTTCTCCAGGGATTTATTGGCCGGTGGCTCCTGGAGAATTCAGGGCATTTCAGGGAGGAAATGTAGGACAGTTGCCCCGCAACGTTCAGCCAGTGCGTAATCACCTGCTTTTCATCTAGAAAACAAACCTTCAGAAGTATCCTCTGCCGATTTCAATTAAACTTTGTATATTGTGTAAAGAGAGCAAAAAATGAAAAAATATGCAACAAGTATTGGTTTCGAAAAATATTATCAGTGCATAAATAACCAGTCAACGTTTCGCCAATTCAAAACGATTCAAACGAAAAACGATATGATCACAAAAATAAATGAAGACCAGAGAGATAGCACATCTCAAATAAACAGAAAGAGTTCAACCAAAAAGAGAAATATACATAAATACATCACTCCTATACAAATCAACATAGCGTACATCCAGAATGAAAGGAGCATAGCTCAAAAAATAGATACAAAATTCGATTTCCTTTAGAATTTGGAGGAGTGTATGTCGATCTATAGAATCGTAGGTCTTTTTGAAGTCGACAAAAGCTACCACAAATCTCTTATTTCTGAGTTTCTGCTATGAAGGAACAGATTTAAGATTCACGATCTGCTCTGCATATGATCGTCCTTTTCAAAATCCTCCTTGATATTCACCCAAATGTGAGTCCAGTTGATATATATATATATATATATATATATATATATATATATTTTTTTTTTTTTTTTTTTTTTTTTTTTTGAGCAAGATGTTAGTTTACAAGAAATTGAACACTAAATGAAAAAATAACTGTAATTACTTTTTCTTTGATAAAATGGCTTTCTGTTGGGTTTCTGAGTTTGAAAATGGGAAACTATTCGACGTTTTGAATTTTTAAAGTACTTCCTTTTCTCGACTATTTATTAGTATACTGATATTTAAAAATGGCTAACTCGCATCTGAAAACGACTACTTTACAGTAGGAAAAAAAAATCTGTCTAAAAACGCAATTAAAAACCTAAAAATCGTTAATTTTATTGTGTTTCTCATGACTCTATGGAGGCATATCATAATATAAAACTAAAGTCTGATACATCCATTATTCTATCTTCATTTCTCCAGATGGTATATTATATATATTATTATTATGGTATGTTGTAATATTTCATCAACACGTTCCAGAGGACTCCTTCAGAGAGCCCTGATCTGATTGAAATCTTATGTTTTAGAGAATTGAGCCTTTAGTTTTGGAATCTTCAAAAAAAATAGCCAAGTGTGATACTTTTTTCCTTCTGGAGTTATACGAGATAAATAAAAAACCTTAAACGACAAATTCTCAGCAGTGTTATAAGTACCTTAGATCGTATTTTAGTTCCATATTGTGAAGAACTTAAAATCATATTTTAAATAATAATGAATGTCTTCCTTCGGGCTTTTTTTTTTTTTTTTGATCTCCAGAGATACTCCTATTTCAGAGTAATTCACAGAGTTGAAGTTACTTTTCCCTTTGTTTTAGTCTTAGAGTCTTTAAATATTTCATGTTAAAGATTATTATATCTCTAGGGAATTAATGGGATAAAAAGCTACCTCTACAATATGAAGAACATCAAAGAAATTGGTCTTAACTAAAAAATTAAAAAAAAGATTTTCAGGCATATTATAAAGTCTATATCGTATTTACTTACCAAAAATTATTATTATTAATATCCCAGAGCCTGAAAACTGTACAGTCCATTAGTTTTCCACAGCCAAAGTAGTTTGGATTGGTTGGATTTTGTTGAGGCTTAATGGAGTTTAGGACCGATGGAATTCCAAACGCACCGCATCATTCCGATAAATCACAGGGTTTCACACGTAGTCGATCCACATTCAATTTGGCGTAGAGCAGTTCAAGGTTTCGGGATTGTAACATCCCATTTTCAGATTTTCGGTGCCAAAATCAACATCATTATGCTTCTATATATTTAAAAAAAAGGAAGATGGCATCCGAGAAAATAAAAAACAGTAAAAAAGTTCCATTAATTTAGTTAATTGTTTCAGAGTAGAACGAAGTGGACCACATCTAAAGGACCGTTAGAGACAAAGAGATATCCATTAGGATTAAGGTTAGCCCTTGATAGATTTAGCTAGTCCTCTAGCACAATCCAAAGTCCACTTCCACAATCCACAATCTGTTTATCAAGGAATCAGTGCGCGGATAATTAGCTGGCCTTTGAGCTCTTTACGTTGGCACGTGGCTGACCAGTGGCCCTTGTATTCAGACCCCTTGTCACATCTGCAACAGCAATAGACTACTATTGTAAAGAAATTAGGGCTTATCAAATCATCTGAACTAGCAATCATCAGGCTGACGATCTAGCAACAGAACTTAAATAAGCTTTTTACGCTCTCAGGGCACATCGATCACTAACGAGTGATACTTTACCTCCTAACTACCCAAAGAGCGGATATCATGTTATAACGTCTCTAATATCATGGTGCTATATGTCATCGAATGGTGAGACCTCGTATATGTAGCCGAGCCTAGTATATGTGTGAAAAATAAAATGTCACATCAAATATCTGATGAGCAATCAACTTTTCTGGTGATAATTTGTAATGTCAATTACAAGGTCGATAAACTAAAAAAAGGTAGTTGTACGTATCTCGTATAATAGTCGAATAATAACTCCAAAAGGAGATAAGTATCACACTTCCCTAGTTTTTTTGACGATTCCAAAGCCTCAAGTCTCTAAAACACAAGATTTCAATCGGATCATGACTCTCCAAAGGAGTCCCCTGGAACGTGTTGACGAAATATTATAACTAAGATAATATATACCATAATAATAATAGGTAAAATATATGTATAATATACCATGTGGAGGAATGAAGCTAGAATAATAGACTCACACTTTTTTTTAGAAAATACAAAGAATAATAAACATGTATTAAATTTGCCTAAAAATATTTTTTTAATTCTTTATTTTTTGAGTAATAATTAATTTATTTAATGCTCTTGATATTGTATCGATACCTATTTATCCCATTAATTCTCAAGAGATTAATTAACTTGAAATATTCAAATTCTCTAACATTAAGACTAAGGCAAAAGCAACTTCAACTCTGTGAATTACTCTGAAAAGGAGTATCTCTGAGGATACAAGAGAAAAAAAACGAAGGAAGCCACTCATTAGTATTGAAAATTTGATTTTAAGTTCTTCATAATAAGGAACTAAAATACGATCTAAGGTACTTATAATACTGCTGAGAATTTGTCGTTTAATGTTTTTTTATTTATCTCGTATAACTCCAGAAGGAAAAAAGTATCACACTTGGCTAATTTTTTTGACAATTCCAAAACTAAAGCCTGAAGTCTACAATACAGTGTTAGTACAATGCGAGAAGGAACCAGTACAAACTTTTCTGTTTGATATAATCCATTTAAACCATGAACTGAATATGAATGTATAACATTCGAAACTAGTTTTCAATAAAACAAATTTATAGAAGAAGCAAATAATTTATCAATTCCTAATTAGATTGATCCTTCTATACCATCATGCGGATGTCAACTGATCATATAACTTATATTACTATATTAGCAGGGGTTGTTCCAGGACCACAACAAACGATAAGGCAACCAGATTAAGGAGATAGCTACAGCACGAGAAGTTTTGCCAACATAACAAAAAATTACTCCACGTAGCAAAATATATTTAATTATTTTCTGCATGTAAATATTACAGTAAAATCATTGAAAATATATAAACTTATATACAATTACCTAAGCTGACCTAAACCACCAGTAAATGAAGAAGAAATTGACTGAGGAGGTTTTGAGGGCCAATTTCACATTTTCGCTACTTTTGACCAGTGTTACTCCGATTGACGGTGTTTAATACTTATCAAATATATTGTATTAGTTTTTTTTTTTTTTTTTCTCGGGACATAATATAATTGATTGGTAAGACATAGTAGAAATAAAGCTATAGTTTGGAAAAGCATTGGGAACCTTAATGAGGGAACAGTTAGGAGTCAGTGGGAGACCATATATCCCTAATCGTAACCAATACCTCCCGGTAGCCCCCCTCCTCTCCCCCCCCCCCCCGACCGAAAGGAGATTTAGGTCCCCGATCGTCCAACCGTTATCGGTCCGAGTAAAACTTTTCAGTTAAACTGGCTTAGCAGTTCTAATGGTGTAGGGGAATTTGGTGGGGGGGGGGCTGAGGGAATGTAGGGGGGGCGTGGGAATGGAAGGCTGCCGCCGCAACTTACCACTCAGTACTTGTGCACTTTTTACATACTTTTGATTTTATTTTTTCCTTCCTCGGGGGAGGGAGGAGAGGGCAGGAGTGCTAAGTGAACGTGAGCGAGGATGAATAAGATGTCAAAAGAAGATTAGCACCCGTGTTGAATGCTCGATGTCAGAATTTATAAAGTACCAAAGGGAAGTAAAATGAATAAAAAAAAATAAAGAAAGAAGAAAAGAGAAAAAAAAAGTTGCCCGAAAGAGGGAAGGAGCTGTGTGAATTTTTATGACGCCGCGAGGGTGCGTTAGAATTCATGGCAGGATCTCCAAAGAGGTAGGGAGAAAAAAAACAGCGAGGCAATTAAAAATTAAAATTATCCTTAATCTTTGGTCTGTAGCCACTAATGTAAGAGAATTATATAGAAGAGCCCTGAGGAAATATTCATGGGCTGGTAATTGAAAAGTCTGTAAAGAACGCTTTATATCTCTTTGTATTTTAGCCATGGAACTAATTATTTATAAGAAAGAATCAGTTATTCATATTTATGAGAGAAAAATTATTATCGATTTCTTCTAAATCGGAAATTCATTTATAAACCTGAATTTCCAACAAACAATTTTTTATTATAAAAAATAAATAAATAATAGATCGGAATCCAGTCCTCAATATGCACCAAAATTTGAATGATAGTTACTGAATGATACTAACTGAATGATAGTAACTGAATGATAGTTACTGAATGATAGTAACTGAAGTGTTATTTATAAAGAATAGTTCTTACCTCAACTATTTTTAACCACCAGTTTTAATGATTTTATTTTACACAACTTCTACCAAGACACCTTCTCAAATAACTTAAAATTATCAACTAACTGTAAATTCACTTTTTGACTATTCGTATAATGATTGGAAAAAAAAAAATATATATATATATATATATATATATAAATGGATAAATATCTAAACCTTAACCTAAACTTAAAAATTTTTAATTTTAAAAATAAATTTTATTAGAGATTGATAAATTATTTGCCGCTTATATAATTTTGTTTTCATTGAAAATTAGTTTCAAATGTTATACATTCATCTTCAGTTCTAAAAACACAAAAATTCAAAAATAAGCGATTCGAAATATAGTTTAGTATTATGATACATATTAAATTAAATGTAATATATAATGTATAACATTCGAAACTAGATTTCAATAAAAAAAAAAAATTATAGAAGTGGCAAATAATTTATCAATCCCTAGTTAAAATTTAATTTTAAAATTAATTTTTTTAATTTAACACCCTCTCCCTTCGAGTTCTGTTAAGCCATATCGTGCACATATATCTGAAGAACGCACGGACGAAGAAAATATGGTATTGATAATATAAATTTGTATAACTAATAAGCTCTTTGGCCAGGATACATGCGAACTCCTTCAAAATGTATTGGCTCCAATTTCCACTTAGCGAGGAAGCCTTAGTAATTAGTAACTTAATTAACCTTATTCACTTAATTAGGAAGGTTTGTTTGAGTCTTTATTAAGATATGGGGTTGAATGCTCTGGGGCCACTGGAGAATATATCGAAAAACCAATAATTCACAGGCTAAGATTTCATGTATGATACAAGAAATATAACACAACAAATTATAGATAAAGAAAATAAATTTTTGATTTATTATTTTCAATAATGAACATTTGCAATCGACTAAAAAAAAAAATAATAATTAATCCTCCTCTCAAAATTTGAGGTTTAACATTTCAAGATTAGCCGAATCCAAAAATCGATTAAAAAATTCGTCCGTCCAATAGTCTACAAGACTACTGGGTCTATTTTTTTTTAATTTGGTAGCAGTCACAGGTCACCCTAGGATGATCCTCGAATCTAGACATTTGGTAGCAGTCACAGGTCACCCTAGGATGATCCTCGGATCTAGACATTTGGTAGCAGTCACAGGTCACCCTAGGATGATCCTCGGATCTAGACATTACCATCCGACATTTCGTGTTTAACAAAAATTCAATCAAAATAAAGCAGATATTTTCTATTTTAGGATGATAAAATCGGAACTGAATCGGAACTTGAAAAGTTTTTGAGTGGTCCAGCTGGTAGCTCAACCAAAAATATGGTCGAATCCAAAAATGTTTGTTTTAGGATAAAATATAATATTGAATATTGAATAATTAATAATTGACCATAAAAATTAAGGAATCAAATGGTCCGGGGGACGGTAAAAAAATGGATAACAAATAGTAAAAACTATTAATTATAAACCGAGGTTTCGACTCACTTTGCAGATCTTCATCAGGGCTAAATAAACAAGATACCAAAATAAAATAATGATATATACACTTTGCAAAGTAAATAATTAAAAAGACATAATGAGAGAAAATGGAAACAGTGATGTATTTGTAAAATGTTATAAGATTAAATTGATAGAGTAATAAAAATAACTAAAAATAAATTAGTTAATATTAATAGATTAAACTGATTATTAATAAAAATTACTGTTAATAATAACAGATCAAACTGATTACTAATAAAACTGACTGTTAATATTAATAGATTAAACTCATATTGAAATAACAATAATTAAAAAATCAATAACAGTAATAAATAAGTAAAATTGGAAAATAATAATATAAAAATAAATAAACTGACTAAATTTAGTATCTTGAAGCTCTTAGTCTGGTAAAGTAGTAAACAAAATAGCAAAGTAATTAAGGAGGCGGTGTAGGGGCTGTAATTTAGAACGTCATAATAGTTATATCGAGAAAGCAGTGGGGAAGGGTTGTCATTATACAAGCAGGTTAATCATAAAAATAAATAAAAGGATAAAAAAGTATTTAAAATAGAATAAAAACATAAATCCAAAGGAACAAACGTAAATAATAATTTCAAATAAAATTAATATATAAAATGAACAGAGGAGAAAATAAAAATTGATCAGAGTTCATGTACAAAAATTTGAGCTACAGTCCCATGTGAAGGTCAATAATGAACAAATATCATGTATATAAACAAAAGAATGGCCCCGCTGTTACAGAGGTTTTAAATATTACATTACAAAGTAAAATAAAGTGTAGGATATGGAGGCATCGGATCAGGATATAATTCCATGGTCTCATTATTCAGATAATGGCTTCCGTATATCAAATAAGAATTTTCAAATAATGACGTACAAAAACTATTAAAAACGTTTAATATTGATTAGAAAAGCATTATGAGGGGGCCTTTATTGAAGCAGATAGAGAAGGAAAGAAGCAGGGAAGTGCTTCGTGGCCTTTACGACGCTTATCCGACGCGGCCAGATTACGAGGACGCCGTCGATTACGGCCGTCGTAAAGCAGTTTCTTCGTTCCCCGTCGTCGTGAAATCCAGTTCGTTTCACCTGCCGTATTTCGGCTACAGAATAACCTGTACTAAAACATAAGACCTCATTCATAAAAATATTATATCTCATAGACCGGGTATCATGCACCAAGTCACAATTACCTAACTAGTTAACAAATGTGAAATAAATAAAAATACTAATTTAGACATTAATGGAATGTCAGGCAAACGCAGAGAAATCTGGTTCAGCCATATTTTTTTTATAAACAGCTAATTTTTTTTTTTTTGATTTGTATCCTTTGAGCCCCTTTGCCGCATATAAGGAAGGATCTAATGTTTCATTTCGTTAAATGATGGGATCATCACCACCAAGCCAACAAGTTTACATTGATTTATTCCACACAATTACAGACGTATTCACAGTAATAATTACAAACTAATAAGACTACTGAGAGAACAATTCTAAATAAAAATGTTAAACATAGCTATACTTAATTACTTGGAAGATAACAAATTTAATTAAATAAAAAACATCTCAAAATTGAAACATGCTCCGAGACGGAACAATTTTTTTTTCGGCCACGGCCAATCTCCGACTAACTAATTTTAAGCCATAAATATTTTTTTGGACATTGTTTATTGTTTTTTTGCTATCTGTATGATCAATAAAAAATTCATTCATTCAGTACGACAGAAGAGGAAGTATGAAAGTACATATATATAATATAATGTATAGTACATGTAAGCAAATACGTATATAGACGTAGTTTTTTTTTAAAGCCAAAAATTTAGGTTTCGAATTATTATGGGAAGTAAACACCACCTTTATCGATTCCCGCTCACGATAAATCGAGGAAAAAAATTGGGAATGGCCTAAAAATCGACTGCTGACGACTCTGAGTCATTATTCGGGCCTTGACTAGTGATAGAAGCCTTAAAAATATGTTCTAGTTATAAAAGTTTTACCACCCGAATAAACGGCTACTCTACACAATAAAGAATAAAATAAAATATAATAATTTATTCTTATTTGAGAAAAAACGTTTCATATGTTTCCTGTAATGTTTTCTAAATGGCGCTTACGGCCATATATATATATATATATATATATATATATATATATATATATATATATATATATATATATATACACACACATAATTAGTATTTTACTATAAGCAGATAATTCTGTTTTAAAGTAATAACCATTATTACATTACAGAAAACCGAAATTTATTGGCACCTAAAGCGGCAGTAGCGAGAAGACATTGACAGGAGCTAATGCGAAGTAAAGGACCACGAAGCAGACGAGATAACAGATTTATGGGAGCTATTAAATCCATCTTATCTGGAAGATAGGAGCATCATAGCGGCCAGCTCTCACGGAACAGGAGGTCAACAAACCTCTATCTGTTGCATGAGCTTCATGAGGTTACAAGGGCCGCTTCGAGGAAATGTCGAAAGTCCTTTAGTAGTTTATGGCTCTTTATAATTCTACCTTCATAATTATCTGAAAAGTTCATTAATAGTTAAGTTTTCTATTTAATACAGATTTTAATAAATATGCATTCTACGTCATCGGAGAGGGTGGTATTAAATACGTATATTTCTCCTCTCCCTCCCCCCGCTATATTTGGGCGCCCCTCAGGATCAACTGGCCTGAAATTCGGTATGCATGGTTGATTTCTAGACAGATCAATACTATTGTAGTGCTAACCAATTTCAGTGAAAATTTCGGCCATCATTACGACATTAACCGGTTTTTAAGGTTTGCACATCTCCCGCCACACGATTTTGATATTTTAAATTTTTTTATTTAAGTGAAAATACGGACTTATCTGCTGCTCGTGTTTTTTAATTTATTATTTTTTTTTTTTTATACATTATATGATATATTGTTATAAACGAGAAAAAAATAATAATTTAAAAACACATCAAATCATTACAAGATGGTTTATTATTTCTAAATAATTATACATACGAAAAAAATTACTTGAAATTTTTTTAAATTATTTTTTTCAACGAATTTTCAGCTTAAAGTTAGTTTCACTGTGGGAAAATAAAAACGAAATCGAGATTAAATATGACACCGCACCTAGTTTTTTAAGGAATTACGATAAAAATTCTAACACTTAAGGCCCGTTTACAGGATCCTAAACTGTAGGATAGCTACCTTCATGACAGCACTTACAGTCATGGCAGTACTGTCACACTATCAGGTATGGCGTGATAGTTGACAGTATCGTCGCGGCAGTAGCAGCTACTATCACAATGAACTGTCGCTAATCTTCCTGCAGCCTAACCTAATTTACTTATCAACTGTATGTATCGATTATTTCGCGCAACGTTTTGACGTTATTTGATTCCTGGAGGAGGAATAAAAATTAGATAACTTAGTTGTTATGGTTAGTTAAAAATTGCTAGTCAGCTGTTCTACATCCGCCATTTTCCGATTATTATATGTTTTACTGTCAGTGTGGAAGGATATTCCCGCACTGCCAAAATATCTCAAGGTCATGGCAGTACTACCACGAGGCTTAACTATGATTATCGGTATATCAAGAAACAATCTTTACTAGGATGTTAAGAGAGCCGATTTTAGCAAACCGTTTCTAGAAAGAAATATATTGAGCCAGAAAAATAACTAAACCGAGTGAAAGCCCATAAATGGAAAAGAGATCAGGTCGCATTAGCGCCTCAGACTGATCGATCAGAGCGAAGAATGGTGAACCCTATCGCGGTGAAGAGACATGGAGAGCGGAACTCATCCCTCTTCGGACGATATTGCCGCGGGACCGGGTCAATAAGAGAGGTCGAGGGCCCTGAATGAAGGCAGACAATGCCAGCGATATGTTTGGCCAGGTATAGGGAACAGGTAGGGCAGGGAACAGGTAGGGCATGGGGTAGGTAGGAAATCGATAGCGATATATACCAGCGATCCTATATCCAACCGCTAACTGTAACGCGGCCGGCATTCGTCATGGTACTCTACATCTGTCGGATTGCGTTCGATTCATGTATAGTATCAATTGGCACATCTAGCTACATCCATGTTTATGAGTAACTACAAAATTCTTCAGCAAGTTAATTTATATTTATTACAGAAGTCATTGCTTAAATACGAGTTTATTTATTACTACATAAAATATACAGAAAAGGTCATATTATAATATTTGTTTAATAACGATAAAATCTAATCTATGTAATTACTAATCATAGCAAGTAAGTTTCACGGTCTATTTTTGTTATAGTTGTAAGCCTAAAACAGCATGGTTTTGAATATTAAGGGAACAGAAATGGTGTATAATAAAACTGAAAAATATAGGAAATACGAATCAATAATAACAAATACGAAGATAAAATAACAAAAACAAATTTCATAAAATTAAAAAATTAATAAAATTAAAAATAATAATAAAGGAGAGAAACTATAAATAATAATAATTTATCTTTAAACTTCACTGGGAAAAAAATATGAAACATGAGATTTATTTATTTATAATTTATTATTTATTTATGGCTTCCAGAATAAAGTTGTCTAAGGCCTTAACTCCAAATCATTATTTTAAATACATCTTTGTATTGAACCCAAATTGCTCTAAAAACTTTTGATATCATAATAAAGTCCAAAACCGAATGATTAGATCCTAATTATTAGTTTTAGGGCTTTCTATTGTCATAAAACGGTTTAGTGTTTAAAGGAAATCGGGTTCAATACAAAAATGCTTTTAACTTATGACGATAGTATTGTCTGTATTCACTATCAGATATTAATAAATTTTCAATTGATATAACTTAGAAATAGACAAGGCGCAGGCTATACAATACCCGCATTTCTTAACGGTTTTGAGGTTCAGCAGGTCTAAACAATGGACACGGTCGGACGAACCTAAGAGTTTTGCATATATATTACTCAAAAAAAGTATAGCGAACACAATGGTTCGATGCCGGTACCACGCCATCAACATACCACCATCAAAGTTCAAATCCACGAAATCAATTTTAAAGCAGTTCCTCCATGGTTTTTAACTTAGTATTTTAATTAGCGTTTATTAACTTTTTCAATCGTTGCGATGCTTTTACTTCAATCATATTGAAAGGGTGTTCGCTCACAATTTCACGTGGTGTAGCCTCCTACATTCTCTCTTCCTTATTTTTCAAGACCTTACGGAGTTGTTTTTACTCCAAAGTATGTGGCCACGTTTCGTACCCATAAAGAATATATTTATGTAAATCTTATAATAAAGTACTACGAATGATTATTCATAATATAAATAATCATAACTAAAAAAACTAGTAAATCAAACTGCAAAAATGGAAGATTGTTAAAGGATAGACATTTGATTTTCTAACTATCAAACATGAAAAAAATTTCCGGCAATGCTTCAATGTTCAATTAAAACTTTGGAAGAGATAATAGGAATAATCCATTTTATGAAGGGCACCTAAGAGAGACTTGCAGGTTAGGATGAGGGAGAACTAGGGAAAAGGGACAAAGGTCACGTGCGTGGTTCGTTAGGAACCACGAGGGGATTGGCTAACTTTTTAACAATCCGACCAATCACAGAGCTCTCTTCTCCTAATGACCAATCAGGTCGTCACTAACTGCGTCGTCAGCTGTCCTCCGCCAATCCCAACTCCAGCCACCTTTACACACTTTGACCTAATTAAAAATTTCATATTAATACGAAAACGCGAGAGATGAAGTCTGCAATAACATATTTATACCGAATATTCACCATCACCATAAAAACAATACATACATTAACATCCTATACTAACATGTGTTTCAGCAATGGTTCTCTTCTGCTATGAGCAAGACGAATTCACTCTTTGAGAGTAGTCCTTAGTGCCTCAAACACGTTACTACGTGCTCGACAGTTTCCGGAACCCCACATCTGGAACATTGTTGGGGTTTGACTTTCTCGTCTGTGTAGTTTGGCTCGAAAGCCCCTAAGTTCCGTGAGGACTTCCGAGACACAGTAGCCCGGAAGTACCGGATAAAAAAAGCAACTAATGTAGCAAAATTAAAGGCGAGTCAAACATAAAAATGATAATATATAAAATATTTCACCCTTTACCGATTTTAAGAACCATTTATTAAAGAAGTCATTGCTTAAATATGAATTAATTTATAACTACATAAAATATACATACAAGGTGATATTAGCCGTTGTATAATAACGATAAAATCTAATCTACGTAATAACTAATCATAGCAACTAATTTTCACGGTCTATTTTTGTTATAGTGTTAAGCCTATAAGAATATGGTTCTGTGTATTAATGGAACAGACATGGTGGATAAAAAAAATGAAAAATATAGGTAATACAAATCAAAAATAATAAATACGAAGATAAAATAACAAAAACGAATTTTATAAAATAAAATAATCAACCTAATTAATAAAAATAAAAATAATAATAAAGGAAATACATAAAGAACTTATAATAATTTATTTTTGAACAAGAGGAGAGGAGTGTTGTCCCAAAGACGACTGGGGATGGGATCACTGGGAAAAAATATGAAGCATGATATTTATTTAACCTAATCTCGCCTGAGATTTTTAGAGCAAATGTGGGGTTAATCAACACCTGAATGAGAGAAAAACATTGCACAGAAAATATCGGTTAATAGATTACCAAAATATGTCTGGGAGTCTAAAACAAAGTAAATGGAGAGAGAACCGAATCGAAGTAGGGTTATGAGGCTGGACAATAAATAAATAAAAACGAGTTAATGAAATTTATCCATGGTGAATAATTAAAAATTATTACTATTATTATTAAAATCTAAATATAGGTTTCCACTTATTATGAGACTTAAACACCACCTCTATCGATGTATCGACAAAAAAAATGGAAATGGTCTAAATATCGATTATTGACGACGAAAGCCCCAAATAGTAACGACTCTTAGCAGTCACTCTGCCCTAAACCAGAGCTAGTAGTCTTAAAAATATATTGTAATTATAAAGGTTTTGCCACCTCAATAGGTTTTCCTACAGTATACAATAAAGAATAAAATTGAAAAAAAAATATATTGTTATTTGTAGAAAAATCGTTTCATGTGTTTCCTGTAAAGTTTGCTAGATAGCGCTTATGCCTTTTTCAAAAAACGACGTCATATGTAACGTTGCATACCGCTTGGGAACAGCCTCTTGCAGCAAAATTATTAATAAATTACTGAAAAATAAGCAGTTGACATCCGCATGATGGTATAGAAGGATAAATCTAATTAGGGATTGATAAATTATTTGCTAATTCTATAAATTTGTTTTATTGAAAACTAGTTTCGAATGTTATACATTCATCCTCAGTTCTAAAAACACACAAAAAATTCAAAAATAAGCAATTCAAAATATAATTTGATATTATTATATATATTAAATTAGATTAATATAAATCAGTATTATAAAAGATTTATGAATCATGAATTTAATTAAGACAAGAAATCAAATACATGTTGGTACTCACCAAGGTTTAAATGCATCCATTTAAATTTATATTATTATTATATTTAATTAACTTATCATTTAATCATTCTCGTCTAGAGCGATTTATCTTGTTTATTCGTGTCATGCCCCACTGAGAATTAGAATACCCAGTTAGTAGTTTTAAATTTTGGTAAGTGAAATCCTCCAAGGAAAGTATCCTTTTGAAAAATGCTTCAATTTATTCCACGCATTAGGAACAGCTCCGCTGACTTGATAATGATGCTCTCCCGAATAAACAAATAGCCACCGCCGTGGGCGAAGCGATAGGTTCATCGTCATTGCCAGGTGTACATCACGGATTTAGACCTGTAGCAGTGGCTGTAACGAAGGGTCACGAGCTGATGTGACAGGAGACAGGCAGGTACACACCCTCCCCATTACCAAGTACTGTACTGCACCCGAGGGCTTTCGAGGCATCTCATCGTCCCAGGGTGTGACCTCCGCGGGGGTACTTGGAATATATATACATATATAATAAACCGATAGCCAAGAAGCCATAATTGGCAACTCCAAATAAAAGGAGATTTCATGTTTTGACGTTATTAATATCATCATCAAAGACTGATGACGTGAGACCCCGGCACCTAGTATCTGATGAGCAATCAACTATTCTGGTGATAACTCGTATCACTAAGAGATAAGAGTCGAGAAACTGAAAAAAGTTATTGTATTATAATATCCCTCCATAGAGCCTTCAGACCCCCCTTCCCTCCCTCACAAACTTTGGACGATTTTTTAATTTTTAATTGCGTTTTTAACACAAGTTTTTCTCCCTACTGTAAAGCTATTTATATTTTTATATTTTATATTTGTTTGTTAGCTATTGATTGTTTGGACTGCATTTATGTGATTTCGTCGTTTGTAGACCTGATGCCACCTCAACTAGTGAAACATTAACAGCTGTTTGCGTGAAGTCTTCTGAAATCTTCGAATAATAACTTATATATATATTTAAAAAATATATATATAATATAAAGTTAGTTATATTAAAAGCTTTGATTTAATGAAAGTGTTTCATATTGCTAAAAATGTAACTTAAAACGGATTTTGTTCTTCATATTCATTTTTTAAAATAAATCATCCCCTGCCTTTTAGTTTCTTAGGAAGTTCTTGTTCCGGCAGAATCATTCTACCATTGATCAGGTCGAGAGAGCAATCGAAGGAGGAAAAGTTTGCTCAGCTGTCTTTCTGGACGTAACACAGGCGTTTGGCAAAGTTTAGCATCAAGAGTATATATATATATATATATATATATATATATATATATATATATATATAAGCTTAATAAAGCCCTTCCTGGATACCAATATGCTCTGCTCTTAGGGTCCTACTTATCTGATAGATTCATCAGAATAAGACAAGAAGGTTCATATTCTGGACTCCATGAAATATGCGCCGGTGTTCCGTAAGGAGTGTGCTAGGCCCAATACTATTTCTGCTCTATACCGCTGATATCCCAGAACCTGAAGAAGACGGCTACATTCGGCGACGATACAGAAGTTCTTTCCATCGGAAATGATAACCTGGAAACCGCTAGAAAACTAAATACAACAATAGCCAGTATACATAGATGGACCTTAAAATGGAGAATACAACTAAATGAATCAAAATCTATGCACATTGATTTCACTAATAAAAAAATCAATATTGCCTTTATATAATAAATAAATTAGAGAACAAACTCTCAAAAAAAGAGACAAAAATTATTGTTTCGATACTATTCGAACATTCCACAGCTCCAAGCCTCTTAAAAAGCAGTAAATGGCTAACTAGACAACGTTTCGCCAATTCAGATAACATAAACACTGAAAAAACATATTTACAGACATGCAAAATTAATATATATAAATTACAGTAAAATCTTTAGTGGGACCGAACTTTGCTGATTAGGGTTTTGACTACCGGCGGGGAGAAGTAGGGATGGAGCAATTGATAGAATCGGCACCGAACCATATGGTTCCTTTGATTTTATTTATTTAGTGGGAAATTACAAGTCATATTGTCGATCATTCACAGATCCGACTAAACCGAACTTTATTATGCCACCACAGATAGGGGCAGCACGCAATTTAACTGATGGACTTGGTCCTTAGATTCCCTTCAACTTGGCAAGCAGCCCTTAGGAGTTAGGACTTGTACAAGTTGACCCTAGGAAGACAGCTCTTAGGTTAGGAGTTAGCGCATGCGCAAGTTGTATGTAGTGGAGAGACCTGGGCACGTTTTCAGATTTTTTATAATTTTATTTTTATAATATATAATTTTATTATTCTGAAGTAAGAAAGATCTCTCTTTTTAGTACAGTAATTTTAACAGTCAGAACAGTAATTTTAACGCTATAACGTTAATTTTAAATATTAATAAAGACCCGAAATTTAACTCATCGTCGAAAAAATTAATATAACAGCCCTCCTAATGAATTGAGAGCAGATAATAAACTAAAACTTTAGTGAAGGTGGAAGTGTAGATGACCGTAGAACTGATTGTAGGTATAAGTCGGTTGGGGAATATGGTCAGTGAAGAAAGGAACACGGATAAGAAGACTTATATAATTGTGTTTCGACTTTTTGGCCTAAATTTTAGGCCATCGTCAGGGCTAAGAAAAACAAGATAACAACAGTAACAATAATAAAAGATGTTATCGAACATTAATATATATATATATATATATATATATATATATATATATATATATATATATATATATATATATATATAAGAATGGTGAGAGTATGGTTATCCGTGGAAAATGTAAGTGGGAGAATCTTAGTTGGGGGTGCAATCAATAAATAAACACACGAATAAGAAAAAACGTATCATAATGTGTGCCGACGTTTCGGCCTAAGTTTTAGACATCAGGGCTAGGAAAAAAACAAGATAGCAATAGATGAAACAACAGCGGCTGTCCCACTAATAATAAAAAAAGTTAAGTAGTAAGATGAAAAAAATATAAAGAATAAAGAAAAATGTGCTGATCATAATATAGATAGAAAGATAATATTAATGTGAAAAATAACGAAAATAAAAGAATATGTTAATAAAGTATAAAGAAAAATATGTTAATCACAATTTAAATAATAATAAGAAATAAAGAAAAAAATATGTTAATAGATAATGAGAAAAAAGATATTTAAAAATATTGTGAAAATAAAGAAAGACGCTGTGTCTTTGCTAATACTTGTCCGATTTTGATGATTCTTTTATTGTTTTTTAAATAATTTGATTATCTTTCATTCAAGTCTATAGATGATTTACCATAAATTGCACGCTTTTGAAGTTATGCGTAAATAAAATATTCTTTTCATCATAACTTTTTTCCCTGCAATTCCTCGGTGATGTACCACATACATGAAAAGTTAAAGGTCTTTATGAAGAATAATTTAGGCAAGTTTCATCAAAATCGTTAGAGCCGTTTCCGATAAAATTGTAAAAATGTGTAAAATCGATTATATAAAGTGGCACTTCCGGTTTGTCGATTTTGACGAAAATGTTGCTGTAACATCACATGCATGTGCTAACCTTAAATATGTAATTTCAGTATCGTACAGCTTTCCGTTTTTGAGCTAGACTGATCACAGACACACAGACCATTTTGCGAGACTTGGTCATTTGGACTCAGGGGACCTTAAAACATGTATTTCCGTTGAAAACTCGAATTCGAAAATTTTCACGATCGCAATACTTCCCCGTAGGTAAGGGTTAAGTGATCTTGAATTTGGTTAATAGTTTCCGAAGATTGCAGTGTCTCAAAAAAGACAGTCGGCGTCCCGACATCCATCTATTGACACACACACACACAAATGGGGGGGGGGAAACCAGTATTTTACACACAATTTTAACACTTAATAAAAAGTAATAAAAATGTTTAAATAGATTGGAAACCAAATTGCGTTTGTAACCTTTATTACCGAAACATATGATTTATGCATTTAATTTAAAAATAATTTTTGATGTAAGCTTATTATGACTTTCAAGTAAAATACCCTTTTCGGCTCACCAATTTTAACCAAAATATAATAGTTACATTCATATCGATATAAAAGATCTATTTACAAAATTTGAGATGTTTTACATTATATTTTAATCTAATTTTTGGTGAAAGTCTAATATGACCTTCAAGTAAAGTACCGCTTCCGGTTTTCCAATGTAGACCAAAATCTAGTATGTTATTTAAATCAATATATATGTTATAAATACTAAATTTGAGAACTTTTGCATAGTATTTTAATATAATTTTTTATGGAAATCAATTATGACCTTCACATAAAGTACCACTTCCGGTAAACAAGCAGTTACCAAAAAGAGAGGTTTACAACTAGATTTTAAAGCAATCCTAAATACAACATTTCAACTTTCTATGGCTAACCGTTTTTGAGTTATGCGAGATACGAACGTACGTACGTACAGACGCCACGACGAAACTAGTCAAAATGGATTCAGGGATGGTCAAAATGGATATTTCCGTTGAAATCTGAAAACCGAAAATTTTCGCGATTACAATACTTCCTATACTTCGTATAGGGAAGTAATTAGATAAATTTTGATGGTGTATTATTAGAAGATTTAAAAACAAGACTTCGAGTCTCTACTTTGGCTTTTCGAATAATTTTTCAATATGTCTTCACTAAAGGCTGTATAAGCGTTGTTTATTGTAATATAAGAAATATTATTATAAATAAATTACCTACTATACAGGAGTATAACTGTTGTAGGGAGAGATGTATCAGAAGGGATTTTTTTTTCGTATGGGAGGGCAACTAAATCAGCTTTACTTTTTGCCGCCAACCCAGTATATCTTTCCTCTTCCCCTGTCCCCCCCCCTCCCTCTGGTTGCACACTTAAGAATGATTAGTGGCTCTATAAAGAATGGGATACCTTCTTATGCTAATTCTCTTAGGCTGCCGTATTCTTCCTGTCTTCTTACCTCGCAAATACCGGGGAGAGAGGGAGGTCTTCAGTCAACAAAGTCGCTGTATGGGGACGTGTTGTGCTAGGAAATATGGTGTAGATGGCTCCCTACATAAATATTGCCAGTGTTAGGTTTGTTTTTGGTCTTCGAAATAACTTTAGAAGGAAACAATCAAACAATCTTCCATATAATGTTTAAATGAGTCATACTAGAAAGTTCATTAATTGTGCTTTTAAAGTTTCCGAATATATTCAGATAATGAAGGAAATAAAGAATCTAAAATAGAGGAGACCGGGACACGTTTTCCAACTCGCTTTGAAGTTTTGAAATGAGCCACTAAATTACGCTAGCGGGTAAACTGGCTGTATCATTGATATATATATATATATATATATATATATATATATATATATATATATATATATATATATATGGCCTAAGTTTTTAGCTGACCTTATAATGCTTCGTTGATTCGAGTTACTGTCGCTTGACTTGAGTAAACATATAGATTAATTGAACACAATTGAACATTTGATGAAAATTACTGTACGTTAATATATTTAAAAATTAAATTAATTGAAGTTGAAAATAGAATTAGTTCACCCCTTCAAAAGATAATCCTGACACAGACGGACTAATGGCAAAAAATACGTTTTGTTTTTTTTTGAAACTGTGCATTGAAAATCTGACCCGTTTACAGTATTTTCCTTATTTAGCTAGCATCGCCCTTATGCCCTGCAGTTACTTCAACCTACAGCGGTAGGAAAATAAAAACATGGCTAGAACGTACAATGCGCTGTATCTTTAATAGTAATGCTCCGATTTTGATTATTTTTTTTTTTTTTTTTTTTGTAGTATATAAAGTAGAATGATGAAAAACGCATAAACGTAAGTTATTGTTGCAGATAATAATTCCTACAGTTATTTTATTTAATGGAAACTAAATGAAATTAATAAGATAATTATATAGTGCATAGAACTTTAACTCTTACTCCAATAGTTTAAAATTTTTTATTTATTGTGAGACAAGTCGTGAAGGATTGTATGCTGCTGAAAACATATTAATATATATGGGGTTGGCAAGTGAACGTTGTGTCATGTTGAGCACCGCACCAGATTTTTTTTATAGATACAGAAATTAGTTAAAAAGAAAATATATTCTAAATAATAAAATTAAAATAACTAAGTATAGCAGTTACAATACTATAATTCACAGAAATAATATCAGTATGCATATCAAATTGTGATGCAATCTTAATTATTTTCTGTTATATACAAATGATAATAGAAATTTTATCGCTCGGGTAATTTATGCATCTGAGTTATAGCCAATTCAATCTTAATGACACGTATAAATATTGACCCAGTACATTACCCCCCTCCTCCCCGTCCATTAGCGCGAGCACACACGCTAATCCTTTGAGGAGAATTAGACTTCGGAAATAGCAATGGCCAATTGTTTTTCGGAACTGGAGTATACTTTGCACCTGTAACCACACCTTGATTGATTACAATAGTTGACGACTCGAGCACAATGGGGACCTCTGATTGGCCGAGATCGTCATTAACCTCTCTGCTAATTGTCAGGTCATTAGCGAGTAGTCGATTAGTCCACCCCCGACTATCGACTAATTGTATAATCGATTCTCTTAAGATTGATATATGTCAGGGGCTAACCAAATTAACAGCTCCGTATGCAAACGACGAAACAGGTTGTGTTTGAGTTGCATCAGTTTTTGCGTCTGTGTATAATAAAATAACTTATATGGCCTAGTATGCAGGCGTGATTCTTTGAGGTTTTGAAAGCAATAATTTTGCCTCCATTAAAAATGCAAAAGGTACTACGGAGTAAGTGCGTTTTTTAATTTTAATAGATTTTTAAAAAAAAAAAATTATTGTTTCTGAGACGATTGATTTAAAACTAGCTATAACCCGTGACTTTGTTCGAGTAATCTTTGATTAAATAAGTTCATGTCGACCTCGAGTTTTGAATAAAAACTTGAGCGTAAAAAATTCGATATTTAGGATAGAAGTATTCAAATATGTTTGTTAATTTAGGTGAATATTTTTATATATAAAAATAAAGGAAGGAAGTTGCTATTTCACCAATTTATTTATTACGATGCATATTTTCGGCCTACAAGCCATCCTCAAGCATCTCTGTAAAATGCTCTTATTTAGTTTAATTTATAACATATCACAGAATTAAATATTCTAATAAATACCATATATACTAAAAATATTTAAAATGTATATACTGTTATATTTATGTCCAAGTCGAAATATGCAGCGTCATTAAAAAATAAATAATTATAATAAAAACACAATAACAAAATTGAGGTTGGATCAAATTTCATAACAGTTTAAAATGAAAAATTATTATTAAGTTAATATCAATAAAACACTTACAACTTTAAAAATAAAATAACAATAAGGGAGCCATCTCAGTCATCACAGTTAAAACTCCAAAGAAGAAGAATGTTACAGCCAATTATGACAACTGAATAATTTACTAAGCAATCATCAATAATTATGCAACAATTAATCTACATACATTGAAACCTCCCAAAATACAATCTATTAATTTATAAATCTAATATTCATATTGCACCGTAATAAATAAATTGGTGAAATAGCAACAGCCTGCCTTTATTTTTGAAGTATTAAATTTATAATGCAACGTATACATCATCTCTGTATCGATTTTCACTCACGATATATCGAGAAAAAAAAATTGGAAATGGTCTAAAAATCGACTATTGATGACGTAAGCACCAAATACTAAAGACTCTCAGTCGTCTATCTGCCCTTAATCATTGATAGAAGCCTTGAAAATATATTGTAATTATAAAGGCTTTGCCACCTTAATAAACTTCTACTCTATACAATAAACAATAAAATTAAAAAATAAAAATAGTTATTTGGGAAAAATCGTATCACGTGTTTCCTGTAAAGTTTGCTAGATGGCGCTTACACCTTTTTCAAAAACCGAAGTAGATATATTTAGTATTGGTACCCTTAATCAATTATAATGCCACTGAAAGAAAGGAAGTCTCTGTATTTTAATTTTGATTAGTGAAGTGTTTTTGGACATATAATATTTTTTGTTTTTCCATGTTAGGCCAGTCAAAGAAGGAGTTATAGACAGAAATGACGGGATGGTCAAAATTGGATTCAGTACTTGTCAAGAGGAAATGGACTAGTTAAGAGGTATACATACTGGAAGTCCTGAGATCCAGGAGCAAAGGCAAAGAGTGGGGGAAAAATCATGTATTTCGTTAATATCTCGAAAACGCCTTGGTCGTAGCTTAAAGCATTTTATGCTAATGTTCTTATTAATTATTTTCGTAACTGTTATAGGTTCAGAAATATCTTCAATATTCAGTAACGAATTAGACTCGAATACTATACTCCCGTGATAAGCTAAAAGACCTTAACTCCAAATTATTTTTTTAAATACATCTTTGTATTATATCTGAGTTGCTCTAAAAACTACACCTTTTATTACATTAGATTAGATTAGAACCTAATCATTGATTTTAGGGCTTTCTAATTTAAAAAAAAAAGTTTAGTTTTTAGAGCTTTTCGTGTATAATTCAAAAATGTATTTAAAAAAAAAAATGATTTGGAGTTAAAGCCTTTTAGCCTATGACGACAGTATACTGGAGTATACTTTTCCTATTATCCTCTTTGTCGTTTGTTACTTTAAAGAGTGTATAGTTCTTAAACTATAACAGAAACGAAAAAATTAATTAGAACATTCTTGTAGGAAAGTTAATGCTCTTATTTTTTTACATACAATGTTTTAAGCTACGACCAACCGTTTTCGAAATATAAACGAAAAACTGAAAAACATAACCTTCTCTCCCCTCTCCTCTCTTTGCCTCTGCTCCTAGATCCGAGGACTTTTAGCAGGTTTACCTCTAAACTAGTCAATTTGACCCATTTACACCCTCGTCCACTCTTTCGAGCATTTATTGACTGGTTGAAATCCATATGATGGCATAGAAGGATCAATCTAATTAGAGATTGATAAATTATTTGCCACTTCTATAAATTTGTTTTATTGAAAACTAGTTTCGAATGTTATACATTCATTTTCTGTTCAAGTTTTAAATGGATTATATCAAACAGAAAATTTGTACTGGTTCCTTCTCGCATTGTACTAACACTATATTGTACAATGCGACAAGGAACCAGTACAAACTTTTCTGTTTGATATAATCCATTTAAACCATGAACTGAAGATGAATGTACTATAACATTCGAAACTAGTTTTCAACAAAACATATTTATAGAAGAAGCAAATAATTTATCAATCCCTAATTTATTGATTGAATTATCTGGTAAGTACACGGATAAATCAATGAATTTTCCAACGCGCGAGTAGGCTACAGCTGTTTAAGTCAGAAGCATGAACTTTCGAAATTTAGTCCACACAAGTTGCATAGATTGTGGATTCTATTGAATAACAATTTTGATTAATAATTTGATAAAAAAAAAAGGAATACCACATGAAGTAGTAGTGCTAGTAAGGATATGAAGATACTAAGCATTTTCGCCCCCATAATTCAATTCGGTAAATTCTATCCCTCCATGTTTGATCCGTATAGGTTAAACGAGGCCATGTTGACTAGTGAAGTGGGGATTTTCGTCGATAATACAATTCTGAATTACGTGGATATTATTCACCACTACTTGTAATATATTAAAAATGATAAAGAATTATTTTTAAGCTAAAATATAAGGTAATATAATAAGCATTATAATTATTATTATCGTTACATGTTTCCTTCAAGAAGCGAAGAGGCTATAATAAGGGTGCAAGAGGGAATCTCAGGAATTTCGAATAAAAGAAGAGAAGAAGCACATTATTACGCTGTTAGAAGCTACATTATTAACCAACTATGTTTATTGAAAATGCCATAATGACGAGGGAATGTTAAGGAACGGGAGAAGGAAATTGGCTTAAAGGCGGGGCATTCTTGGAGCTCTCTGGGAAAAGTTAGGGATAAGCTACTTCTATACGGAAGAGCTTCAAAGAGAACGAGAGAAGAATTGGAAAGGAAGAGGTAATAAATAACATTTAAAAAAAAATCAAATTAGGGTGATGTGGGGTTTGTGTATAATTGTCTCGTTAAATCCAAACCCTCAACTGGTAGCAGCTACTCTTTACGAAGCTTGAAGCATACTAAACACTGATGTATCGGAAATCGTCGACGAAAGTTCGCTAAGGCGAAGTAAAATGAGTTGTATTGAAACCTGTTGATAAAGTTGTTTCTTTCAACTTTTGCAGTACAGCTGTATCCGTCTTTATCTACCAGTAGGCATTTTTTTTTTTTTTTTTTTTTTTGCCGAAAGCGGAACCTACAAAAGATGTTCTTCAAAATACTTCGTGATTAACATTTTTCCTTGAAACTTTTAAATTTTTTAAACACTAGTTCGCAGTTGTCCAGACAAAACATGACATTAGGGGTAAGCGAGATCTCTGTTATGGGACAAGAGCGTATGGTATACACTTACCCCAAATATCATGTTTTTCAGGGCAACTGCGGACTTGTAAATTGATATAGATCAATCTAATTAGGGATTGGTAAATTATTTGCCACTTCTATAAAGTTGTTTTATTGAAAACAAGTTTCGAATGTTATATTATTCATCTTCAGTTCTAAAAACACTAAGCAATTCAAAATATTATTTTTTAATTTTTTGTGTGTTTATTACAACTGAAGATGAATGTATAACATTCGAAACTAGTTTTCAATAAAAACAAATTTATAGAAGTGGCAAATAATTTATCAATCCCTAATTAGATTGATCCTTCTATACCGTCATGCGGATGACAACTGATATACAAGTTTGTTTTTCAATTCATTTATTTAATTTTATTCCACATTCCACTTTCATGATAGTCACTGAAGATTTTAAAATGTGAATCTCAGACAAGTTTTAAACTTTTTCGATGATTACATCAATATATTCATTCTTCGGGAAACGAACTATTCTGCAGTTGCCCCAGAACCGCTACTGCTTGAAAAATGAGTCATCCAGATACTTCGTACGCACTTACCCCTTATAGCAAAGGGCAGTACTAATACTAAATTGAATATCAATTTAATAAACATGGAAGTGATTGAAACGTGGGCTCGAATATAATATTTTAACATAATCGTCTAAGGAACAGAAATTTTTTTTTTTTAAATCTAGCTTTAAAACAAAGATTCTACAGTCATTTAAAGTCGAGCTTCTTAAGAATTTTACATATATATTATATATAATATACTGTAAAAGGTACACCTCTCCATTTCTTCGCACAATTACTTGTTTACCCATATTTCATCATTAATTATTATTATTACTGATATCCGGATTTTTAGTTTAATAATTAAAATTAACTAAAAATTCGGTTTATTAAATACATTTCATGATACAAGACAGACATAAAGCACGCATGGTTTTATTAATATGATACTCATATATAATAACGTATTCAGAATTCTATAAAAATAGAAAAACCTTTCATAGGACGGACTTTTATACGGATTTTTAAAGGAAACTGGAGGAGATGAATTGGAAAGGACTTCTTGGAACTTCCTTAGCTTTGTATATTTTTTCACTCGCCTGTCCTTCGGCTTATCTGGCGGGATCCTACATCAGTATCCTAAGGATTCCAGCAAAGACCTACCCACCGATAAGATTATTTTCTCCAGAAGTTCCCTTTACGTTTGTTCTGTACTGGAAGTTATTTCAGGTTTCGTCTTTTATATTCCTATCCCCGCCGACCTGAAGGATAAAGTATTTTCTTCGAACGCATTACAAACCGGTACGAAACGAATCACCGCAAAGACATCTTGAAAAATCTAAAGACCCATGTACAAGGTGACTGTTTTCTGTCGGGGTAGTTCTATCGCGACAACGTGACAGTGTGGCAGTGGCAGTGTCACTGTCAAGCTGACAGTAAACCTGGTAACAGTCATATGGAAAAATGGTGGATATATATAACAGCTGATTGAACACTGCACTAAAAGAACAGATGACGTCATAATTATTTTAACAATGGCCTCAATTATTAAAAAAAAAATTATCCAAAAATTAATTTAATTTAAACTAAATGAATAAAAATAAATCTAAATACGAAATTAAAGATATTTATAATAAATTCTAAATAACTACATAATATAGTATTTATTATTACATTGAATAACGTCAAAAAGTTGGATGGAATCAATTCCAACTTAAATAATAGAAATAATCGAGCCACAACAATAGGTATATGATAAAAATTGAATATAGCACAATCACCATTAAAGTCGATAAGGTACGACTGTTCACTGTCAAGTAGGGATGTAAATATCGATATATATCGTATCGATAGTTTTCAAATATAGCGAAATAGTAGTTCGATATATCAATATTGATATATTGGGCCTCGATATTTTTAATTTTTTAAAGGGACAGATACAAATCGATATTTTTGTCCGGTAAATTGAGATATTATTATTATAATATCGATATTTCACTGCCGTTATAATTAAGATTATTTTTTTAATATCTATACCATTAATATATTGTTTTTATTAAGTTCATTTACAGCAGATTTAAAATATTAAGAAATAGGCTATTTCCTATCGTTTAGGGTTTTGTTTTCTTAATTTGATTAAAGCATGAACGGTATTTTGAAAATTTATAATTTATTATATTATATCAAGTCCTAGACTAATTTACTGTAGCTGAAGTACGCATGACAGTTCCCGGACTGTGCAAATGTTTACTGTGGAATGCGAAGTTCCTTCTAAAGTTTTAACTTAATTGATATCCGCATGATGGTATAGAAGGATCGATCTAATTAGGGATTGATAAATTATTTGCAACTTCTATAATTTAGTTTTTATTGAAAACTAGTTTCGAATGTTATACATTCATCTTCAGTTCTAAAAACACACAAAATAAAACAGCAAAAATAATTGATATAAGTAGATTATATCAAACAGAAAAGTTTGTATTGGTTTGTTCTCGCACTGAACTAGCAATGGAAGAAAGGTGGGGTGGGTAATTCCGGTGAGTAATTGTTTATTTCTATAACAGAAAAAACAATTACTCTTGGGAATTACCGGAAAAACCCCGACCCTTAAACCGTTTACCTTTAAACACCCCACCTTTCTTCCATTGCTAGTTCAGTGCGAGAAAAAACCACTACAAAGTTTTCTGTTTGATATAATCTACATAAATCTTGTGTACCGTGAGTACCAACATGTATTTGATTTCTTGTCTTAATTAAATTCATAATTCATTAATGCTTTATAATACTAATTTATATTACACTTAATTCAACATGTCTTATGATATCAAACTGAATAGCTTATTTTTTAATTTTTGTGTGTTTTTAGAACTGAAGATGAATGCATAACATTCGAAACTACTTTTCAATAAAAACTAAATTATAGAAGTGGCAAATAATTTATCAATCCCTAATTTTAGCTTAGGTTGATAAAAATATGTATTACAATCCGAAATCATTTGACTCAAACCATTTATCAAAGTATACTAAATTAAAACCTCATGTCAACATTTTAATATCCGAAAAAGGGCAAATATCGCGGAATGAAGTGAGCCATGAAGAAACATGAACGGTAATAGCAAACATTATGGTGTTTGTCTTTCATTAACGGCCGCGAGCGGAATGGACTGAATGCTCGTTCCACCAGGATTCAGTCAACACTGTTACTTCAATGGCCCCAATCTCATTCCTCTTTCTGTTAATGGCTGTCGTATTTTGTAAAATATTTCGGTTTATATTTTATAATTATCTCGTTGATAATTAAAGATATGTGTACGAAATTTTAATACATTATATTTTGATTCAGAGAAGAAAATTATGATTAATTTCTGAGGTTCTATCGATGGCAAATAATTAATTATATAAAACTTTTCATTATTATTGTTTATCCAAATTGAATAACGATATAAATTGGAAACTGCCATCAAAGTGACCATCTTTAATATCAACAAAGTCTTGCCAAAAGTTTTAATTGACGTTCTGGGAAAAAACTTTTTGTTTTATTTGAAAAGGTCTCATATCGATTTCCTCTTAAAAGTTCTACTTTTCTTTTTACGGTCTCAATCTTTCAAATTTAGAATACAATATCTATAAGATTATATCTGCGAGGAAAGTTAAAGAGTTTTAAATAAAAAATTACTTCGTCTAGGCTACAGTTTTTATATTATATTTAAAAACGTAGATAGACATAAAGGATTAATTTAATTAATTATTATAATTTATTATATAATGAAATAAATTAAACATTAAGACTAATTATTAAAAGGCTTAATTAATATTGCCGGCAACAATCTCACTGAATGAGCTGTGAAGGAAATACATTGCCAACCGAGCTTAGATGAATCTGTGCAATTTAAAAAAATGTAAGAGTTGGCAGGACTGAAAAATGGCTGTATGAAACGTTTATTAATTACCCCCTGTCAGAGATGGCTTTAGTCTTTCATCACCAAGTGTGCTCCTCAGCTATCTAGGGCACAATAACAAATGATATTGATCTTTAATTTTAAATATTCTTTGTCATTATAAATAAATAAAGATGCCTGCATCTGCATACAGATAGCGTAGTTTTGGACGTAGTTAGTAAGTTAGTTAGCGTAGTTTTGCAATTCGCAGGAGGAACCAATTCAAAACTCTCGAAATCGGGTTAGCTGAAGAATTAAAATAAAACAGAACAATTTTACTCCTAGATGAAATAGAATCAATCAATATAGTTTTCTAGCTCCTGAATTTCTACCAGATTCCTGAAGCACGTCAGGTTTGGGTGAATCCTGAATTAGATCGAGCAGACGGAATAATTCATAAAATAGTTTTGTACTTGGAGTCTATATTACAATGGCCACCATCACTTCAGCCAGTTCACACGCCCACTACCAGATAGCGCAAGGATAAAACCATGCAGTCGTCCTTCATATAAGTGAAAACTATTTTTTATTTAATAACATTGTTATTTTTTTTGTATTATATATTTTACTGAAAATATGTGAATGGATCATTTTTTCTTATAATAAAGCTATTCCTAGAGGAGTACTGATTTAAGTTAAAATAACAGTTAATTGAAACAACTCTCGATGTTTATAATTCGACAATACGATACCAACAAATCGATACCGAGTTGTGTAGCAGCTTCATAATATCGATACGGTACTCAACCTCTTTGGTCCAGGTAGGACGAGAGTGAGCCGACTTGATAACGTTTTTTTTATCTTACTCATTTCAGTGACTGACCAGTTTCGGTTAACTACAACAGACGTAATGGTAGACTTTCGCTGGTACTGCCCGCGGTTGCGGCCGGCAAAGTTTGCGGGCAGTTTACAACAACTTTGACTAAATACGTAGGGACATATTTCGCTGGTATGATGCCCAGCAGTCTAGGTATGACGTCATACCTTTACTACCGCGTCCCTTACCGTTCTAGGTGTCATGCTGCCTCAGACGCGACGGTTCCCGCTTGCCATTTAAAACAATGTTGTTTAATAAAAAAGGATTCAGCGATTATGACGACGAACCTCTAGTAGAGTTCGTTATTCAGTTTCAGGTACTTTACGACCACAAACATAAGGACTATAGGAATGTGATAGTAAAAAATAATGTGTAGAAAAACGTATTATTATATTTTTATATTCACACATTATTATTATTGTAATTATAAACAATAAAGAAACCTAGACAGACGAACTTTGTTTATTGTCTAAACTATCTAACAAATATCTAGTTGTAAATAACATAACAATATATATTTTGTACATGTATAGTTGCATATCTGTAAATCCATGTAAATAAACGTATTTATTTATCTATAATTTGTATGTATCTAAATAACATATAATTTTAAAGGTTTTAAGGATATACTATATGGTTATAACGATAGGGTTTGATTATAAATATAGGAGAGGTTATAACGTTATAGGTTATTTAAGAGTGGGCAGTTTCAGCGAAATATAGAAACAGTAACATTTAGCGGCTACGATTGGCAGTACCAGCGAAAGTCCGCCTTAAGTTGGACAACGTTTTGAAGAGAAAGGTAAGTATTTCACAATACAAGTGCCAATAATCGTTAATGTTAAATCCATAGAGACAGGAACCAAGCCCCGGCCAAAGAGGATATATTTTTTATTTGCAAAAACTTCATCAAACATTCTTTTATTCTGAAGAACTTTTATTTAATTTCATTTTATTATACATTTATTTGGAAATTTGTTGTTTATATTTTATCTTAGGAACATTATATTTTTTTATCACCATAAGTGTTTTTTTTATTATTTTATTTTGTTGGAAGCCTTCTGATCATATTAGATTAGACAATCAATAATAAGAAATACATCAATAGTTATGCCGTCTGAATCAAGTTTCTCATTCCTTATATCTCCCGAGTTGTCCCTATTAATAGATCAACTCAACTATATCTGTTCACTCTTATTGTCCTACACATGGTTTCTCATTCCTTATATCTCCCTAGAACCTTTCTTATCCTGAATTCTCCTACATAAGAATTCGAGGGCGAATACCCTCGGCTGTATTTCGTCCTTCAGAAAGTCAGGTAGCGAATTCGAAGACGAACCAACGAATCTCGTTCGAACAGCGTGATTCGTTGGTTCGTCAATCCTCCTGCCTCAACCTCTCTTCGACGCGTTCAGCAACTCTTTTTTTATTTGGATACGCATTTTTCGAGGCCTTCTGATACGCTCTGTCTCTCCCAACTCGAAAATACGTGACTACATCAACAATACCTCGACAGTTTAAAAAATCAAGTAATTTAGTTTACTTTTTTAATGATGAACCAAGGTACTTTTTTCATATTGTACCTTATTTCTAAATTGGAAAAATTAAATATTATTGCATGGGGCACAATAGGTAATCTGCCAGAAACGTGTGTTAGAGGAATCACCCAAGGGGCTTTTATGCAGAACATAACCCGTGTCTATTGTTCGTTCTAAAAAAAAAAATATATATATTTCTAATAGAGCCTCTTTCCTCAAGATGTGCGATATATCTAAATATATGTAATGTAAAACTCAAAAACAAAGTTTCGGTGAAATTTGAAGAGTTATATGTATTTAAAAAAAAAACTAAATATTTAACTAAAATAAATTTCAATTTTCATATGTTTGAACCGATATCTACACTACACCACAATTGATTATTAATTGACTATCTGAAACTAAGAAAACTATATATATATCTATATATATATATATATATATATATATATATATATATATATATATATATATATAAATATATATATACACACATATATATGATGGTAGGAAACAATATGAAGGGGAGAGGAGGATTAGAAGGGCCATCCCACTGCAGGATATTGCCTGGAGATGCAGGATACGACCGCAGTATCACCTGGGCAGGAAGGACATATATAAAGAATGGAAGAGTTCTGGAGAAGAGAGCTGGAATCAATAAAGGCAACTACGTGCCCTGAACCCCAAGCCGACGAGGGCCTGTCCACAATAGTCCGTTCGGGGGTACTCGACCTTCCAGTGTCGTTAGGATTCATAAGGACACTCTCCTGCGGTTCTTTATATAACAAAGGCCTGGTCAGTCACCATGCGAGGGTGAGCGCGGTTATAAACGCATCAACCTAAGAGGCGCAATACTCTCGAAAACTATACTCAATCACACGGTCAAAGCCCAGATATTTTATCTTACTTCCGACATTTATTAATAACTTTGAGTTAAAGAAACTCCGTAGAAATAAAATTCTATCTCATGTAAAATTAAAAATAATCCACATTATAACAACAGCTACAAATTTCAGTGGATACAAAGGTTTGTCTGGAAACGAGGCTGCTGACAAAGTTTCAGGTCTCAAGAAAACTATAAAAAGGAATGCCGAGAAACCTAGGCCGGACCTCTTGAAATGTTGAAAGAAGCAAGTGATCAAGGAATGGTAAGATCGATATGACTGGCAAGGTCGAACAAAATGAAAATATTATTATCAAGTGCAGCCAAGAGTGAGTCTTGTTCCGAGGCTTTCTCTGTACCCACAAGATATAGTATACATAACAAGGCTGCGGGCAAATTCCTGTTTCATATCTAGTCACAATTATAAATTACAATAAAATACAATTACGTCACATTTACAAAATATTTGCTTATTCCTTATTCCTTAAGCCTCGATTAGATACTTGAAATATAGGTGTCCTTCTTCCTCCCTCCTTCATCCCTTCTTCCTCCTTCTTCTCCCAGCTGTCTTTGAGGCAGTACAATAAGTCATCAAGTGTTTACATCGGGGACCACAACTACTTCTTTAACCTCATCTAAGATTGGCCATTGCTAATTTCGGCACCTCTACCATCAGTCGCCTACAACTTGTTTTGTTTTTTTTACGAACTCTCAACTTAGGGGCAGTTGTATCCCACGCGCCTACGTCCCAGTTTTTTCTTACGCTGAAACTAAATTCGTCTTTTTTCGTATGTTTGTTCACCTGATTATTTTTATGAATATTTAAAGAATACGTTTTTCTTCAATTCGCCTTGAGGTCAATTAAATAAACTCAATAGTATTTTCAGACACCTACAGAACACTTTTTAATGTAAAGGAAGAACTTATGTTTATTCCAGACAGGAATAATGATATATAAAAATAGTTAGATATCAAAACCTCCCTTCTCTATTCAAACTTTGAAATTTTTAATCATTCATTGATCAAGTCTCATTAAAAGTATTAGTAGTTCAGTGACACCCGACATTTTGGAATATTATTTAGGTAAGAAATTATTAAATTGTTTTAGATTTTATAAATTAACTAGTTCAGGAGAACTTTATGTAAAAATAATTTATTATAGATATATATATAATTGTGATAATTTATCATGTTTGTGTTAGATGCTGATGAGGGGGACGGAGTATCCCCGAAACGTCAAAAAATAAATAAAAAACTATTGAGTTTTTTTTAATTGACCTCAAGGAAAATTGAAGAAAAACATAATATAATATGGAAGGTCAACAATTGCAAATAATTTAAGGAATACTTATTTTTCTTCAAAACGAAATTTTTGTTCATCCAAAAATATAAAATGTTCTTTATTAAATTTAATGCAATAATTAGTCATTTAGTTACTTAATTGATTTCCTTATTTGTTTTTATTGATGAAAGAAGCAAAATTTGCTTTGAAGATACCTACAAAATAAGGATGTAATTGAATGTAAGATTAAAATGATCATACTACCATACAGCTATAGACTATGATATAATATACCTCTCTAATTGAGAACCAACTCGGTTAGAGAACGTGTAGATCAATGTTCTTCGCGTTGCTTCGCGGAATTCGATCTCTCTTTTTTTTTTATAAGTTACTTTTTACCGGGCGGACAGAGCGGCGGGGCGGTATCGCGTAGCCCTGCTATGGCAGATACGGCCAGACGTCACTCGTTCTCTGGAATTATTCATTTATTTTGAGTTGTTTATCTTGAATGGTGTGTTCATTAATTTCCAACTGGCCTGATGGATTGCTGGCTCGCATGATGCCAGCCACAATCGATATTAAAAACCCATTTAGCTCCCCTCCCCCCCATCGCTCGTAAAGTAGGCGCGGGTTACGATCATCTTTAGTTCTGGGTTTACGGCTCGTGTGATAGCCCGGGGAGGTCATATTTCGAGTCACCGATCTGCCAACGTGTCATATTGGTGATACTTCGGCTCTATATAGTCTATAAGATGGTTCGCTCATAACCTAAAGGTTATTTTTATCAGGGTCGTGTCTAAAAGATAGATGAGAAGGAAGTTACAAACAAGTTTAGTTATCAAATAAATAAATACTTATAAAATCATACTAAAATTTTTTGGAGAACTTCCAGACACCGATTCTTACAAGAATAAACAATAATCCTAGTACGAACCCTAATATTAAGAGCGATAAAAAAATGTCTAAAATAAATAATTTTTATGGCCAAAAGTCTTTAATAATAGTTCTTAATATTTTTATATTGTTTTGAGCTACAAGTAATCATATAAAACTTAATAAAATATTAAAAGGCCTGTAAAGGCAATGTTTCTTTTTTTTTCTTAAATCACATGACGCTCCAATGCCAATATGTGCGTACATGCGTATCTGTAAATTTTGCTATTTTGGGGCTATGTTGCATTTTAACGCATAGTTTTATATTCCGTTCAAAATCCCCAAAATAACTAATATGTTAAGTTGTTAATTAACATCCCTAATTAAAGATACAATATACGACAAATTTAATTAAGAAATTAGCTACCTTATTCTCTAACAATAATTCAAACCCAATGATTTCAGTTCTACAAATTTTCTGATACGCCATTACACCGACCAGGGAATCCAGTGATATAACAAGAAAAAATTGAAGCGTAATTCAAGGATTTCAAGGCTATGAACTGTAAAATTTAAGGCGCTGTTCGTCAATTTATTGGATTGAATTTAAAAACAAAATTGGAAACATATAATTTATTTGGCCGACTAGTGATAAAATGTACAATTCGGACTTGATAATGAATTTGAATAATTAATTATAAAGGCTGCATTACTGTTTGATAATGAAAATTTGTTAATTAACTTCATATACTGAGGGCTCAATGCATCGCCAAAATAAAAGGAACCGGAAGGAAGCTTTTTCTACCTTTCATGGAATTAGAGACGGTAAGGGCAACAACTAAATCTTCTCAATATTTTATGGAATTGTTACTTAGTACTGATGGAAAAATGGAATCATAAGATTAAAAACTAAAAATTCTCGATGACTAGCAGTTCTTCAAGCATAATTCCAGATTTTTTCCCGATACGAAATATTCAAGCACAATTCCCGATCTTGAAGGGATTCAAGGCTACATGAATGGAAACCCTGACCGACGATATTGGAAATAATTATTACAGAGAATAGGAAAAATAAATAAATAAAAACAGCTTCCGATTCATAATATGTTTTCATACCCTACGGAATCGTTGGTACATACCCTACGGAATCGTGGGTACATACCCTACGGAATCGTGGGTACATACCCTACGGAATCGTGGGTACATACCCTACGGAATCGTGGGTACATACCCTACGGAATCGTGGGTACGTAACCTACGGAATCGTGGGTACATATGTAGATAAATGAAATTCCTCCGCAGCAGAAAAAAACTATATTCAACCGTGTTTTATCATTTATAAGTAGTCTCCTAATGGGCATGTTAGCCATAGTGTTGATATGTCCATAAAGTTTAATATGAAAACGGAAATAAAGAGTACATGGGCCATCCTTAAAAAAATACGAAATCAGAGATTTTTATTTTTCAAAATTGAACAGTCAAATAACGATTCATAAAAAATCAATAAAAATCTTGGCAATATTGAATGAAATATAACCTCCAGCAGCTCCTCAGGATCAATATTTATTTAATTAAAACAAGTAAATAATTTGTGGGGATGGAGGAAATACACTGCCTTGGAAGGAATGGCATCATGACTTTGAGAGAACTATTCTATTAATTTAGTTACGGATGAGGGGATTACTACAGTAATAAAGTATTTATTCGATCCAGAAATATAATAATGAACTTCTCTACAGTCATGTATTTTAACTTACTCTCATTCCATAATTTGCGATAATTCTCAGAATCAGAATGATGAGGTTTGCATGAGGTTCGCCCATGTATACATTCTTTATTCAGATACCTAAGTAGGTTTAAGGTGTCTTAAATAAAATATATTATGACCTATGAAGTCTGGTGACATTCCCTCATACAGGTTGTATTCGCTCACTATCATAGAAATGAGGAAATTACAAATTTATATTTATCCCGACATTTTTTCAACTATAAAGGCTCTTTTAAAATAACCAAATTATAGCTTGAAAGAATCAACAGAACACCTATAAGACAATCAGTTTTTAAAAAAAAATCTAAAAAACTTACTTGGAAAAACGAATGAGGTAATTACATCTAATAAAACTACCAGCCGCCAATCTGTTCTTCATTTAGATCAGAATAGAAAAACCAACTTTATTCTGGGACTAGGTCCCTTAAGAATGACAAGTATGTACAAATAAAAAAGAAAACAAAAAAATGTCTGGCCGAAGAGTACATTAATAAAGATCAATTAATATTTAAAATAATCTCAATTATAATATAAGGTAAAGAAAAAACAAGAGCATTCTTTTGGTAAAATAGAAATAAAAATAAATGTAATTGTACTGACAAAAAATGAAAAGAAAAAGCAAAAAAAGAAAAAAAAAACAAAAAAAATTCAAATATAAAAATAATGAAACAATCCAGAGTTAAAACAAGGTCAAAACCAATTACTCACAACTAAACAGGATTTGATGATTGAAGGGGATACAAAAATGATTCACAGAATTGAAACATTGTTTGATAATTGAAACACATATTTCCTACTAATCAAAATGTTAATCTATCTATATATAAATAAATTTATGTAGTGACATCACCGTGGAAACTGAATTATCCAGTACAAAAGCAGGCTTCAATTGTTGAAAAGAGCGGAAAATATTCCAGTTTTATTTTAATTTCTCACGCCATCTCTATTATCGAAAAGAAGCTAGAATTTAAGAATATGAGGGAATCACATAAAACCCGTGGTAAAGTCGGCTTTAGAAACGGTGAGGGGAATTACATTTTGAGCCTGCAGACATTTAAAAAAAATAAAATTATACAACTAACAGTTTCAAAACCAAATTAATTTATTTATTTAGTATGCCTATTTAGTATAAGGGTCATTGGCGTATTATGTAACTATAATTAAACAATATTGTTAAATTATGTTTTTTCTGAGATATTCCAAAAAGTTTCTTATCACGTTTTCGTCATCATGAAGAATTTCTTCCACTGTCATACCCAAATATAAAGCCTAAAACAATTGTTTTCTCATGGAAAGCTCCTTTGCGTTTTCGTTACGAACAATTTAGTAAAAATGATCAAATCATCTTTGGAAATAACTTTAAACTGTTGAAAAGAGGATATTAGAGTGTGCGATGTCAACTAGAGTTGGATTAAAAGTTGGCTCAGGCGAGATACATGTATTCGCCAACCGTAGCCAACTCGAGCAGGAACCTAAATGCAATACGAGGGCGGAATAATGTGGAACCGGTAGGTCAATAGTTCCTACGCGGCTGGAAACCGGTAGAATAGTCAACCGCTAGGTCCTCCGCGGCTAACAACCAAAATAAAAAAATATCAAACTCACTCAATCTCGTTTAAAAAGGACGAAATGTAGTAAACAATAAATAGCGTCTAGAATTCCAAAACCAGCCGTCCATTTTCCAAAACCAGCCGTCCATTTTCCAAAACCAGCCGTCCATTTTCCAAAACCAGCCGTCCATTTTCCAAAACCAGCCGTCCATTTTCCAAAACCAGCCGTCCATTTTCCAAGTTTTATTTTTGATTTTACAGTTTTTGTTCGAGATTTTCATGAGATGAAACAACTCCTTTCAAAATCGGTTAATTCGTATGTGATTTAATTGGTTTCACCTCACGAAAATCCAGTGCAAAAAGTTTTAAAGAAAAAATTGGAATAAATACTTTGGCTGTTTTCGGAAAAGCCTTTGTACCTGAATACATAATTATATCGAACATATCAGATAAATTATATTTATGTTCATATTATCTGTTAATTAATTAAAATAGTATTTAATGGTGATTAAACTACAAAATAGCAATATTTTTATTTTTTTGGTATTTGTTGAAGATTTTTTTTTTTAAACATTAAGCTGGGAATGTATAATGCGAAAACAAAATAACAATAGTATAACTAAATTGTATAACAAAATAAACACTTTTTTTTTTATGTAATACAAAAGACAATCTATAGGATGGAGAGAAAAAAATGTGGTGTATAGGATAGAATGCGAAAATTGTAATAAGCCATATATTGGCGAAACTTCTAAGAAATTGGAATCTAAAATTAATCAGCATAAAAATAATTGAAAGAATAATAAAAACGTTAATATTACCGCCCTAGCACAACATAGTATAATATGCAATAACAATTTTGATTTTGAAAATGCGAAAATATTGAAAGTAAATTTAACAAAAAATACAAAAATAGTTGAGGCTATTCATATTACAAAACATATGAATAAAACAATACATTATAACACTGATACAAAAAACCTTAGCTGCCATCATGTAGATATAATTAATAAAATATAAAGCAATTCAGATTGTAAATAATAATCACATTTCAATTAAATAATAGCTCATTAATAAAAATCTTTTTGCACGAATAGTTTTTTTAAAAATAATATCTTAGAGGGATCTTAAAGAGAGAGGTGAAATTGTACACTCTTTTTATTATTATTATATATTTTTTTAAATAATAGTGACTAATACAATATGAAATAAAATAAAATTTATGGATGAAATGACAAAAAAAGAGTGGAAAAAGGAAAATTAGGATAATAGTGAATAATTCATAAGGTAAAAAACCTAGTTAATTTTTAATAGTTAAAGATGTTAATAAAATTTATATGTGAATAATTATTTGTATACAGTATTTTCTTATTTTTGTATAGTGTTTCGTTAGTTATAATATGAATTTACAACGTTGTTCTGTAATTTTAGAGTGTTTGTACTGAAGATAGAAAAATTCACCAAACGTCGTGTGTCTATCTGTCCGTCCGTCCGTCCGTTTGTGTGTCTGTCTGTCCGTCCGTCCGTCCGTTTGTGTGTGTGTGTGTGTGTGTGTGTGTGTGTTAAAGTGTTTTTAAATAAAACAGAAAATTAAAAGGAGAAAATTACTTCATGAATACTACCCAAAATTAAAAAAGAAAATAGTGATTCATTGTATTTTAAAAATATATTATGAATAAATCATTGCAGTGAAAGGCGAAGGGATGTTGATAATAGCCTAGCTAGCGCTTTGATTAAAAAGCCTTTGATGATTATGATAATTATTAAAATAGCCATACTTTGCATTAATTGAAATTAGGAAGGGGTTTCGGTGATATGAACTTGTGGATTGCAGTACTGACTGTCGGCAGTCTGACTCAACAGTCCGATAAATTATGAGGTTTTAAAAGCCCCATATTCCGCTTTGATAATCCATAATAATGCAAATTTTCAAAGCGAAAATGCCCCCGTAAATCGCTGACGTGCCAAAACAGGATTCCGTGCCCTACCCCACCCAGCCTATAGATCCACTGGAACTAGTACTGGTACTGGTATTGGGAGGGACGGGAGGGAGGATGGAGAATCAGTACGGGAAGTAGGTTCATTAGTCCTTTTCACCAACCCCTGGCACCCACCTATAGGTCCCCTGACACTCACCTCTCATAATATCAGAGAGGAAATGCAAAGATTAATTTAGGCAAACTCTGAGAAACCTATCGTAAAGATAAAAATAATTTTATTTCAATGTTGTACTAATAATTATTATTCTTGTACTAGTTAGGCGGCCAAAAAGTACCCATAATTCGTTTCTATATAAACAGGTAATTGAAAACGCCATTATTTATGCTAAACATATTATTTAGTACTTTAATACATTCAATAAATTATTTTCAGTTGGTTTTCATCTTCAAATTGATAATTCTTTAATGAAAAAGCTTCTTTCAAAATGTGTCTTTATTATCCAATAAACTCTAAACGAGCTTTAACAGTTTCTTTTTTTTTTTTTAATGATAAACTGCCTTAATTTGATTCATAATTAAATGATCAAATAATGGAATATTAACTTTTAAAAAAAATTAAAAAGATAAGTAGTATTGACTAAGAAACTGTCCGACTTGGTTTTTTTATCTGTGAATAGGGATAAACCTAAATAGGCAAACTTCAAAGGCTTTTTCTGTAAAATTCCACTTTTTCGTATTGTGGCGTTCTTCTTCCAAATGGACGATTAACTGACAATGGAGAGATCAGAACGCACATTTTAGCAGCAAAACCGCACTCTGCAGGAACGAAATCAGAATCAGACGAGCAAGCAAATAATCAACAACCAACAGCAGAATATTTTTAGTTGCAGAAGGGTCAATTTTTCAGCTCCTGGCCTCTAGTTCTTAAATATATAACTTATTATTATCTCAGTAAAATAAGATGATTTTAAATTTTTTTAATGAATCAGTCTCCACATTTTACTAAAATAAAATAAAGAGAATGGCAATTCACTCTCCGAGTTGAGACGTGGTTAGAAAAAAAAATTTTAATTTAATATTTCTTCAGGTTACATTTTGTGGGGCTCAATAACGTTAGCTGATCTAGAATCTCAATTTATGTTGTTTTTTTATAAATTATCTAGCATATATAATTAGTTGGCGTCCGCATGATGGTATAGAAGGATCAATCTAATTAGGGATTGATAAATTATTTGTCACTTCTATAATTTAGCAAAGTATAATTTGCAAATAATTTTGTAACATTTTACAAAATCATAGAAGTGGCAAATAATTTATCCATCCCTAATTAGCATATATATAATTGTAAAAAATGTTGACGTATGTTACTGCCTAGAGCTCAAGCTGTGAACTTTCAACTAACATAAGTATTGTGAATATTTTTATAGTAACTGCACGTTTTTGTTTTGTCTGACAACTATACCTGTGCTAACTCAAAATTATACTTACTATTAATATTGAACAGTTACAATTTTCAAAAATTGATACAAGAATTTTGTTGTGTCAGAGAATTTATCGGATGATTCAATTGGCATACCAATTGATCAGCACTAGAGGAGAAAAGATTATAGCTGAAGACGGGCAACAATATATTATAATATTGATGGAAAACGGTTAGGCACTCCTGGATTCGATTAATGATTGTAGTTAACAATCGTTCAGAACTCAAACTTAAAGTATCTACTTCAAAGACAGTTATTGTTTAGTTTACTTCCTTGAACTCAGTAAAGGAAGTATTTTAATCGCGAAAATTTTCGGTTATCAGATTTCAAGGGAAATATCCATTTTGACCATACCTGAATCCATGTTGACTAGTTTCGTCATGGCGTCTGCACGTTCTTATCTCGCTTAGCTCAAAAACAGTCAGCCATAAAAAGTCGAAATTTTGTATTTAGGATTGTTGTAATAACTAATTAGATGGACCTCACCAAAACTTTACTTAAAGGCCATAATAGATTTTTATCAAAAATTATATTAAAATGTAATGCAAAACTTCTCAAATTTGGTATATAAAACTTATACATAAATATAAAAAAACATACTAAATTTTGGCCAAAATTGGCAAACCGGAAGTAATACTTTATTTCAAGATCATAATAGACTCTCAAATTTTGTATGTAAGACATTTATGTCAATGTAAATAATATACTAGATTTTTGTTATAATTGGATAACCGGACGAGGTACTTATTACAGATTTTGAAATAATTCTCTATCCATTTCAGAAATAAAAGTTTTAGAAGATAAAATTTTGAGTCTAACACATCCAGAATTACGACTCAGGTATCGCCAAAAGTGACCGACAGCGTGTGTCGTTTTTGAGATAATGCTATCTTCGGAATCTTGTAACCGAATAAGTGATTCAGGATCACTTTTTGAGCCACGGTTATCTAGGCGTATAAGGAAGCCACCCGGTAACCACATTTTTTTTTTTTAAATAGATACATAAAGAATAAGATATTCGTTGAATCTTTCCACGCCCTCTATATTATCAAGTTGGCACCTAATACCCGAATCGAGTTATTCACACAGGCATAAATCGACCTTACACCAGAGACCCCCCCTCTCCCCAACCGATGGGCAGATCCTTTCAGGAGATAAGTAGATTACTAATTAGTGGAGGTGATTAGTCAACGAGCCAATAAGCGCCCCTGCGACCGCACAATTACATTCAAAGCTAATTCTCCTATCGTGGCAGTGCGCTACCTCAGGAGCTCCTTCTCTCCTATCGTGTCGACATCGTTAACATAACTCACACCATATTAATCGTTTATTTTCAAAGTGAACATTAAACTTTTTTTTTTGAAAATTTAAATGTTGCTTAATTAATATTAATATAATAAGCGATTTTTTTAAATGTTATTGCAATGAAGATTTTTCTAATTTATCTTTTTAAAAAAAATTGGTTTTGATATCACAATTGGAATAGAAAATATAGTTTTTCGCGGTAACTGAACATTTGTCAATGTGATTAGGGTTCACTTTGGAAAGAAACGACTCCATATATCAAAAATATATCGTGATTTATCTAAATATATACCGTAAATAATATATCTTAAATATATCGTAAATGTATATTAAATACACCTTCATATTTCATAAGTACAATCAAAGAAGAAATATGTCAAGCAAACATCATAGAATAGAAAAAGACAATATTTTGGAATTATCTCTATTAATTATAACAATTATGAAAAAAACAAAAAAACAAGTATTACTTCTAATCAATATTACAGATTCAGTCACTGGAAAGAACACGAATAATAATTGAAAATAAATAAAAAATTAACAAGAATATAAATAATCATTTAGAAATAAATATTAAAAAAAAAATAAATTCTCTTATTAAAAAATTATAATCATTGCTGAACAAAACAAGTTAAAAAAAGTGTTACACCCGGTAAAAACTTATTCCTTAAAAAACATTTATTTTTATCCGAATTAAATAAAATTGAAATCGAAATCCATTAACAAAAACTTTCTGGTGAGGGAGCATCTAAATAGAACCAGAACTATGATAAGGGATTCTCCAGCAGTTAATTTAAAATTATGATCAATTTAAATTCAGTAAAAGGTAGAAAAATTGACAAGGAAATTAATAAAGTAAAAAAAAAAAAATCAGCAGACCTACACAGAAGTACTCATTACATACAATTTCAAAATAACCTTCTCGGTCATACCATGATACCAATTCACGAGATAATAACGGCCCATTTTTACAACAATACAAGAAGGAGAATAAAATGATGCTGGATGAGAGATCTCTTTCGGTGGCCTATGGAAACTAAATATGTATATATAATAAAAAAATATGTATATATATATATATATATATATATATATATATATATATATATATATATATATATAGAGAGAGAGAGAGAGAGAGAGAGAGAGAGAGAGAGAGAGAGAGAGTGAGAGAGATGGATAAAACATAATTTGTATCAATTAAATAAATAGTTTATAAGTGAATTCTTTGCAGGTTACTTGATAAATATTAAACAATGTAACGAAAGGTAATACTATTGTAAATAGTAAAATTTATCTTCATAGTGAGACAATTAGTGATGCTGTATTAAAGGAAGATATACAGAGCACGTGAACCCCACGTGGGCACTTAAACACGGGGTACAGTGTAGGCTCAACCCGCATTGCAGCACGGCATTCTAGGCTCAGTATCCAAATCGACTGCTTCCTTAAAGTGCTTACCAAAACAGTATTAGTATCGCTTCATAATAATATATTATAATATATTTATATTATATATTATTAAATATTAATTTTTATTTCAGCAGACTAAGATTAATTTAATTGATAATGCCCTAGTACACTTTTTCTTGTGATAGTTTATTTGTAGTACCTATTTAGATCTTTACGCGTGTATGAACTAAAAAAACGCTGCAAATTATTACAGAATGGTTTATTATTTCCACTTAGTAATATTTCAAAAATACCTATTCTGTCCAAGTAAAAAAAATTAAGCAGTAGGCACCGAAGGAAAAGAAATTAAAAGCTTGTCACAAGGTGATCGCCGTGAGAGTGCCGAACTGGGAGTGTTAATTTAAGAAACTCTGTCAATGTAAGTAGGCTGTGATGTGAAATGATACAGAGAAAATATTTCATGTGCACTTCAATAGGAAAAAAAAAAAAGGATAGACTAAGGAAGCTAAAGGAAGTGCAGAAATAATCTAAGAAAGGATACAGCAGAGAGATACAAGGAAGTCAGAAGCCCAATAGCTAAGTCAGGAGGCCTAGGTCCACGATAACTAGCCGCCCAGAGAATCAGTCTACCAAGTTCATTACGCTATATCTCAGCTAATAATGGCCCGATTTAAATGATTTTTATTTCGTTTTGTAGGGAATTTCATCAGTTTTCGTTTACATATAATAAAACCACCAAACAAACAACAACAACAAACAAAACAACCGATATTTTGATTCTACGTATCTTGAAAAGTAAAACCTCAAATTATGAGGGGGGTAGGGTTACAAAAATGTTTTCTTGGCCGATTCCAAAGGTATATTATTGAAAATAATAAAACAAAAGCTAACTTTCGAGTAATTTGGGATTATTATTTAAAATATTTTATATTATATTTTAAATATTTTATAATACAAATCGCAGGGTAAGGAAAAACAACATTAGTTTCAACTAAGTGCCTCATGAGTTCGCCCATGCCATCTTGTCAGAAACGTGGGCAAGGTATAAAATCCTTGATAATAATAATAATAATCACATCCTGCTAAGGGATACCCTTTGGCAAGAACTTAAATACATCAATGAAGTAGTTGGTGAAAATGATGGACTAAAAACATTTGCTCTAACCGGGGTAGTAAGAGGATTATGGGGGATTTGACTAAGTAACGAAACAGACTCTCTACAGAATTAAATTTTGCAAGAGCCCTCAATAAGGTAGCAGATGGGGTTCCCTTATTTCGGTCATTACACCCTATATAATATATTTCCATCACACGTTCCCATATACAATACAGGACAAGGTATTTTTTTTCTTCTATAATATTCGATTATTGATTAAACGTAAATTCATAAATTATTGATATATTCCTATGTCTATTGATATATTCCTATATCTGTTTAAGTTTCATAGTAATATCTGTTACGTCTGTCCAGCACATAACTATCAGTAGCATAAAGGATAATTAAGCTAAGGAACTGAAATATTAGCCAACAAGAGATACTTAAATCTTCTCTGCATATTTCTCCGATTACATATAACCGCAAAATCATTGCAGACTTCGGTATTCATATATCAATGGCCAACTTCACTGATGTTGTTAGTACAATTTGGTCAATTCAGCACTAAGAGTTGGAATACTCCTAATCTACACTACATATCTACAAAATCAAAGTATCCTAATATAAAAAAAATAAAGCGAATTATTAATAATTAAGAAATTATTTTGATTATAAAATTTGTCCTAACAACATCTGTGAAGTTGACCATTTATATTTCGTTAAATTGGTCTTTATTTCGAGCTTTAATTCTTCAAAATCATTCGCTGGTTGATGAATAAGGTTGTTAGATTTAATTAAATAGTTTCCAACTCTTCCCTCAACATGCCCAATTGATAAACATGACCAAGAACGATTATATTTTCAGCCAGAGTTAAACCTCGTTCTATGCCAATTACTTTGTTAACGATGCATTCCAATGTTCATTCAAATTAAACTAGGGAATAGGAACTCCACTGTTTTAAAGCTGAATGGACTGTAAACTGAGTCAGATTATTAAATGCAGACATCCTTACTAGATTAACTTTTTTTCAGCATATATATATATATATATATATATATATATATATATATATATATATATATGTATGTATATATATTTGTACGTGAGTCATTGCCTATACATGGCGGTTAAAAAAACAGCAGACCGAAGCGTAGACAAGGAGAGATGCTGAGAGGACTCCCGAATAAAATTCATAAGGCGTCCTCGAGGAGGGGCGGCAGTCGAGGGGGGAGACGGTAGTCGAGTCGCGTGTCGCTTTGTATTCCGCTCTGCCGCGATGCCAATTATTAGCTTGGTATTGATCATCCCGTTCCATCATCAATATCTGTCCGAGATCTAGGAGGCAGGCGGTGCAGTCACCACCTGACAGCTTATTCCTTAGAAAAATGATCTCGGTCCCAGGAGGGAAAGGATCTTGAAGGACTGCACCGGCGGAAGAAAGGAATGCTTCTGAGCCAGTCTCAGGCTGCGAAGTACAGTGACCGGCAGTGAAACGGCATGATTTCAAAATTATATTATTTAATACAGAATTATTTTTGTATTAATTTTTAATGTATAAATATTCATTTGGAGTACAGTATAAAAAAATAAAAAAAATATTTTCAAAACATTTAGTTTGTCAAGTGGTTTATCTAAGTTCGGAAGTGAAAGGAAATGATTTGAGGTAGGATTGAGAGGCCGTAAACTGGTAGTGGAGCAACGCTGGCGAAAACCGAATGCTGTGAGTGCTTTGTTCTCGGGCCGTGTAGTTTCTAGATGCTAGGACATTCCTTGGCCCCCTCCCCGCTATTTCAATTAAAAGAGTAGCGACTTGTAAAACAGAAAAAAAAAGAAGTATTTGAGGTGGATCCACCCAGTACAATCCAAATCCTCAAACAACGCAGCAAGCAGATCGCAACAATATCCGCATCAAAATCTACGAGAACCCTAATCTTTCAGCTACGACTATTTAAGAGCGCATAAATTTCAATGGAAGATGTTTGGCGAACTGTTTGTTTTTTTTTTGTTTTTTTGTATACTGATCAAATATCTATTTTTATACCTGTTATTTATAGATGAAAAAAAAACATTAATACTGTAATAAACAATTAAATTTTTAAAACACTCTATTTCACCACTAGATCCTGTACAAGGTTTTATATAGATACTTTATAAAAAACGCACTAAAATGAGAAAAGTCTGGATTAAAAAAAACATGAAAATATTAGTATTATTTTAATAATTATTCACATCAATTTGATTGTGAAATTTAATTTTCAGAATTTCCTTAAAGCTTTTTAAATATAAAAGATTCTTTGAGTTGTAATTGATTGAGCACTGATTAGTGTTTAAATGTTGACTCGGAGCCCGCATCTTTAAATGAAGCAGAAGACGCTTAACAAGCAGCTCAAACTATATTCCTCACCTTTTTCTAAATCTTCAACTAAACTTGGATAGAAATTAAAAATTTACTTATTTAAATCCATACGAATTACTTCTTCACAGATCAATGATCAATCAATCGAAAAGATTAGTTCACAAAAACATCAAATTTTCACGATTTGATAAAAAAAAATTCATTCTCAACTTAGGTAATTCAACTGGAAGTTCTTATTATTGGCAAAAAGAAAAAATATAAAACAAAAAAAAATATTAAATAAATTTTATTATTCCTTTATCATTTATTTTTCAAATCATTCTTTATTTTTTCTTAGATAAATATATATTTCAGCTTACATTTTATTTTCACTTACCTGTTTATGAAACATATCGTAACGGAATGTATATCGCGGTCGTGAAAAAATTGTGTATGTATGTGTGAGTGTGAGTGTGCATGTGGTAAATATAGCTCCAAAACAAAACAAAAAATAAAATTGCGTATTTATGGTAGGCATACGCCTGTGATGTTACCTCTAATTTTTACTTTTTAGTTAGCAGTAATAAAAAATAGATAAATATGAGCAATAAAAGAATTTGATAGTTTATTAAAGTAAAAATAAAACATAAATATTTTCCCATATGTTGAAAACCAATTTCTGGAAATAAGAGTAGTATTATAGATGAATAATACACCGTTGGAAAGCTAAACATTTCAGAAAAAATATTATCGAACATATAAAGTAGTAAAAATTAATAGAGAGTGACGAAAAGGCAGAAACTTAAGTGATTGTTGTAGATAGCAATTTCTATCTTTATATTATTTATTATAAATAAACTAAAGCTTTCCATTGAAACTAAATGCAATTTTCCTGGAACTAAATGCAAACATTTAAAACCAATTTCAGATAAGGAGGTGAGTAAAATAGTGATGTGTGCACCAGATTTTTTGAATATTGTTTAAAGAACTCTAACTAGAACTATCAACTCATGGAGAACTTTTCATCAGTACATAGTTTCCGATTTAATGTTTCAATGCATTTTCCAGCTTTACATTTATTATATACACTTAATAATAAAATATTCAGAGAAATTCGAGAGGATGTATACTAATCAGTTAGTTCTTAAATCTGAGCTTGTTTTGAAAATACATTATTCTAAGCGTACATCTTGTGCCCGGGGTAATAAAAGTTTCAATTCTCAATCAAAAGTTTAATTATCAGCGCTGAGTAAGAACGTGATGTGAAAGAAAATCGCGTAATCTAACTTGTCCTTTCTCCCAGGAATATCTCCTTCAGGATTCAGCTTTCCCAGGACACTTTTATGCTAAATAACATAAACCTATAATCTTTTATAAGATTTGATAAGTAAATCTTGAAAAAAAGAACAAGAAGAAGACAAAACGATAATCAGAAGATCAGTTATCGTTTGAATTTTCATGCAAAATAGAACCCAGGTATGATTGGTGTCGATAAGTATATATTGTATAATTATGGTATTCACGGTCTATCTGATATTATAACAATTAATTTGGTTATAGTGGTTACGATGGTTGAAGAATCTGCTAAATGATAGTGGACTGTATTAAATAATAAAATAAATCTATTGTTTGGGTTATTTTAAATAAAACATGGTCGAGTGAATAAATGGTCTAATAAATAAATTACATATGGTTTGGAAAAATGGGGTTCTGTGCCAGATACAATTTAAATTAATGTGCTAGTAAATTTGAAAATAAAATAACATATATATACAATTTTACGGGGTTTATGGTACCGGTGGACGGTAGGTCTATGATGTTCCAATCGGTTCTTGGTATATCAATCCATTTAGATAAATCTTACTTCTAGTCTTCATCCTGGTCCTGGCCTAGTCCTGGCTTACTCTCTCATCCTGATTTGAAAATGCAGCATAAAAAAAGAGATGTCACAAGAGCTGAGACCAATCCTGAACTGAACTCAACAGGAAAAATCCCATACAATCCAGACCTCCTGAATCCTGCATTCTTCCAGTTCTCATAGTTCATTCTAGTTGCCCAGAGATAGCAGCAGGGTTAGTCTTCCTTACTTTAATAGTTAATTAAAATAACTTTTCTTCCCTTAATATATGTATATTCTCCTTATAACGCTAATAGTACAAGATCAAATAAAGAAAAAAAATACATTCGTAATAAAAAGAAGTTGAAAAATTCTTGAATTACTCAAATTGTAGTAAAAAAAAAAATTACATATAGAACACATTATGACCAGAAATAGCACATCCCACACCTAGCACATCCCACACCTAGCACATCCCACACCTAGCACATCCCACACCTAGCACATCCCACACATAGCACATTGTTTCAGTCTGATATACGATGTACTACTATCTCTATTTGGTTACCCAATAGTATCCGTATAACACTAATATTTTTTTTTTACGATTCAGTTGGCGCTCGGCTGGACACTCTCAGCCCTGATGATGGCCTAAAACTTAGGACGAAACGTTGGCACAAAATAATTAAGTATTACTTATTAAAGTGTTAGTTTTTGACCGCACCCTCCGACCAACTTCTTCCTTATTTTTTTTATATATACATTTATATATATATATATATATATATATATATATATATATATATATATATATATATATATATATATATATATATTGCTTTCTGTGACTGAAGGATGAAAAGTTACAAATTACAACAATGAATTATTGCCTATCTCAGAACACGGCATATGAAAATAAATAAATAAAATACTGCTCGCGACAAATTCACTCGACTGAAATAAAAAGAGATTACGACCATTAAAAGATAAAAGACAAACAATACATAAAATACTTTAATAGATAAAGCGGCCATTACGGTAAGAGGTAACTGCCCCAGAATGCAATTTTATTAATTTAGCAGCCATGTTGTAAATTCCATGGTAGATATATTGCCAGATAGTACCAATAGATAGCGCTACCAACTGCCTCGAAGCACGGAGACTTTTTCATGTGGACGGCAGACCGCGCGGCGTCATTCGGTCTTTTTTATCTCCGAGGGGTCAGTCATCTCTAAGACCCGGTGCATTGAGAGCCAATAGCGATGGCATGAGGGTCCAGGAAACTTGGAGGGGGGGGGAATACCTAAAGGAAACGCTGTTAAAGTTTTATAAGGAACATAAAAGGCTAATTAAGATAGTAATTAAAATAAAGACCCCCATAAAGTCCCCATATATAAACTATTAAGCGATGTGATAAGGCATAACTTTAAAAAAGGTCTATAACAATTATTTTAAAAGGGGCTACAAAATTTCATGATAAAATAATTGAAAACGATCTTTTTGTAATTATTTGAAATAAATATGCCAGTCATCATTTCTATTTTACTTTTTTTTTTCTCTCAATAGGTAACAGTAACAATTGTATAAATCCATAAAAAAAAATTTGATACATAAATAAAAAACTAAAACATGAAAAGTAAATAAAATACGAGTAAAACAGTTGTGGATCGAACTAAAATTGAATAATAAAATAAAGAGAATAATCATATCCATAATTATGTACAATAGCTACACATTTGACCTGAGGATTTCCGTAAGAGAGATAAAGCAGGGCCCTTCAAATCCCAGCGCATCTTTCTTGCCGCGTCACAGGAACTGAGCCAATGGAGGCTGAGTAAGAGTGCAAAAGCCGTAACACTCTGGTCAATGCAAGAACTCTAATTCTCAATTTATTTTACTGTAGATCCCGTGGCCACTACAATTTCAACATCGGGTTGAGTGAAGTTGGACAAGGATGGAACAACAGGATTTGGATGATTGAAGAAATTTTGAAAATTTAGTTGGAAAATGTCAAGAACATAAGGGATATGAAGGTCATGATGAACGTGTTTTAGAGGAAACGTAATATGAAGCGATAGCTAAAGGTCTCGAATATTCGATGTTCGAATATTTTGCTGTCTCTCACAGTTCAAGTCTAGAGGTCCAGATTGATCTGAGGATAGTCTTGTATATTAAAAGTTTGTTGTCAAATGAGATATGAGGAGACCTGCTTAGTATTCTGTTTAACTGGCTGAATTTTTTGGAGTTGAATTCTTGTATTTTAAATTTAGTATGTGGGTTCCAGATGAGTCTTTTTTCAAGTATGATGCAAAGATATCACAATGTATGAGATCTATGTAACAGAATGTTATTAAATAGGAATGGTCGACAAACTGTGGCGGGGGGGGGGGTACAAAAGTCACATGTGTGTATTTCGATTTATTAATTTTCGCCAACGGTTGCACTATTGCTCGATAAAATGTTTGTATCGTCAGCGAATGTTAACAGGAACGTGACGGGAGTGTTAGGAATATAAGCAGTGTAGAGAATGCATAGGACGGGAACTAAGACGTTACCTTGGGGAACTCCTGTCTCAACAGGATAATATTTGGAGTACTCAGAGCCAAACTTTTTACTATTTATGCACAATATATTCTTAGTGTTTTTACGCAATGCACTATTGCTGTTCAATCTTTTCAGTTAATTCCTTGATATTTTTAATGAAATTGGGACAACTAGTGTAATTTTTATAGTGTTGTTATTTTATTTTTACATTACTGTTATATGCATGTCTATAAGACAAGTTAATACCGATAAAATTATATCATCTTTAAAATTATAATTATTTCTTCGTTTGCGGCATAAATAACTATGTACTAATTAAAGAGAGCACAGGAAATGAATTAAAATTTTCTAATATATGTAACGCAATATTTTCAAGTTTGTCCAATAATTCCAGTAAATTATTTCATATTTTTCGCAATATTTATTAACTTGACACTACAGACTTATTTGAATAGATAAATAACATCGTATAGCTAATCCTGAATGGTCGGTGCCCTCAGTTCCAGAGTTATATCGAGAGAACAGAAGCCTCTGGAACTGGAGTCAATAGGGAGATCCCCTGGAGATATAAGATAAGATGCAAGACATCCATCAAGGACAGAGAGAGGGCATTACTTATTGTCCGGTTGGGGCCAGCTTTTTATCCTCGGGTGTCTGTTTGTAATGTATGGCATGTAATCTCCTGCATCTTCTTCCCTACCGGCATCTGCTAACCGTTCACCGGAAAATTGCTATATTCTGATTAGTTTCTCTCTTCTTTATATTTATATATTATACGTTGGACATTATCTAGCCTCCCGCCTAAAGGAAATTCTTTATGTATTATTCTACTATTAAAGCAAAAATAAGCTTCATTTTTAATGAACTCAAAGGTTTTTTCATGGAACATGTGACCCTGGTGATAAATCTTTAAAAAATCAGTCTAGTAGGCTCGGTGATAAGCCATAGACGGTGTACTGTGTATTTTAATCAATTTTTGGAATTACGTATTTTGAAATGTAAAATCTCATATTTTGATGAAGAAAGGAGTTAATTTTTTTTATCTTTGTCAATTACAAATGTTCATTTTTTTTTAAAAATAAATCAAAACTCTAAAAACCGCTGCCAAGTATTACACAATGGTTTATTATTTCCAAAAAATAATATTTCAAAAGATCTTGTCTGTCCATTCACAGAACTTTCCATATCGTTCAGATAATTAGATTATCTTTCAAATGAGCATTGGTTCTTGGTCGATTACAAAGGTCTATCATTAAAATAATAAACAAAAATCTACTTAAAACATAAATTACATTATCTTATTTATAGATACTGTTCTTGATACGGTTATAGATCTACTTCTAATCTCACACGGTCTTCCTTTATACGAGATCGGGTCAAGAACACAATTATGTTGTATCAATTTGTTAGATGTGGGGATGGGAGAATATAAGTAAATAAGTAAATTTTCTAGCCAATGACAACAACATAATCTAAAGATATCTGAGACCTAGGCCCAATGGCCTTGGGCCATGAAGAGAGGGAAGGCCCGCAGAAGTTTCTCCCAAAAGAGCGAGGGTGGATAGAGGGGAGGGGGGGGGTAAGGAAAGGGACCTTCGCCCAAAATTTATAGCCCATTTCCAACTTTCAAATTTCTTTTTAAAGGATTAATTTCATTCCCGAGTGGCTGCTGGTTCCCTTCGGTGTTTGGTCCAGATAAATAACACCCCGGCCCCTCTCAGACCGTCTCTGTTAGGATTATTTAAATTTCCCCTTTTAATACCGCTTACATTACAACGTGATTATCACGTTTAAAGCGCTCACTTCAGGATGAAAAACCTCTTAAAGTTTAATCATCGAATTCTAGCACTAATCCAAGACAAGCAGATTATGTAATCACAATATATAATAATATAATACATAATCACGACATATAACAATCACCTACACTTATCCACCGAATGATATTGGCAACATCTAAAATCCTCAGATGAACATAGTAACTACATTATGTTTACTAAAAAAAAAAAAACGATTAAAATAAGTTTACTCTCATTTCGGAATATTTTTTCTAATAATGAAACTTTGTAATCGAACAACAAAATAAATTAACTCCCATCAAATAAATGAAAAAAAAAATCCGTCCGTCCGCGGCTTTTCAACGAGACTATTAGTCCGATTTTTTTAAATTTCGCACCGAATTTACTGGTCACCAAAGGATGATCCTCGAAACTCGAAATTACCAATCTGCCATTTTGTACCAAAATAGCGGCCGTTAGACGTTTCATACGCCAACATCTCACCCATTTATGGAAATAAAGGAAAAATTTAAAGTTTTTTGGAATCAGTACTTATTTTTTAACTGTAAGACTGAGGTTACATCAGTAAGGTTAATGATAAGGTTACATCACTAATATAACTAAAATAGCTATCGCAGATGATAGTATAATAAAGTAGTATGTTGATTGGTTTGGCCTAAACGGTGACTAACAATTTTTTATTATCTTGTTTTTTATTGTTTCACCTTAAGTGATTCTCAATTTTAAAAATTAGTTAACTACATTAATATCTTCAAAATATTGAATTAATGCATAATGATGGCTAAGAAATAACTGTTTTTGCACATAGTACTGAAAAAAATTATAGTATTTTGATATGCTAAGAGTCATGACAAATACACCTAGAAGATTTTTAGATAAATTATGTCTTAAAAGGTAGAAGTACAACTGAAGCAAACTGTTCAAAAATAACAAAAAAAGTCCCCTCCATTTATGGTGGGATAAAACTGAATGGAATTCCAAGGAGTGTGGTCCTCACCTGAGGTCCTTCCGCACCTCGCAGTTTATTAAAACAATTTAGTGTCCCTCCTGTGAAGTAGTCTTTTTGCAGATACGTGGAGTTAGTCACTTCTTAGCCATAAATATATTATAATAATTAGGGATTGATAGATAATTTGCCACTTCTGTAAATTTGTTTTATTGAAAACTTGTTTCGAATGTTATACATTCATCTTCAGTTCTAAAAGCACACAAAAAATCAAAAATAAGCAATTCAAAATACTATATTTTGAATTGCTTATTTTTGATTTTTTGTGTGATTTTAGAACTGAGGATGAATGTATAACATTCGAAACTAGTTTTCAATAAAAACAAATTTATAGAAGTGGCAAATAATTTATCAATCCCTAATTAGATTGATCCTTCTATACCATCATGTGGATGTTAACTGACATTGTAATAACTTCGAGATACCTGAATCTGAGGAGATATGTTTATATAATATACGATACAATATGCTCAATAACCCAGGTTACTTTACCAACGTTCAAAATTAACATTGACCATCAATTACCTCTATATTAAGTTTTTTCTAAAACCGATATAGGCATACGTTGCAGAATTCTAGAGTTCTGCTGAAACCTCAAACATCCAAAGAATACAGTCCTTTCATTAGAAAGTATTACGACACACTATTCAACTACACGAAGGCTTAGGCATCCCGACAATTTCAAAAACAACCAAGGAATCACAGCATGAACCCTTTGACGAAAACACTAAGATCTTCCAAGAACCCACATAGCTTGTGACGGCTATGGTCTGCAAGAGATTTACTAAATTGTTTCTTACGTTGCCTAAAAAAAAATGTTCGAAGCAATTTGCATACCGAAAATTTCGATTTAAATTATATTTCATTTCCGCTGATAATAAATAATTTTTTAATTAATTTAATAATTTGATTCGAGGTTTAAATTTTTTTTATATTTTTCTTCTCATCTGCAAGATTAACCTATACATATCCAAAGAGATAAATAAAGCTGACTAACCTTTCCAAGACCCGAAAGCTCTTTGGATCCCAGCTTCCTGATGAGCGCAGGAGGCGGTGGTGGAGGGTATTTGGCCAAAGCCTGGCAGAAAGTGTCATCCTGGCGCTGCCTTCTACGGTGGGGTGAACCACCCAAGGTCTTCTGACACGACCTGCAACCATAAAAAACATAAAGTATTTAGTACCATATACATACTGTACATATTACAAAAATAAAATATATAATATCCAAAGAAACATTACCCATGCTTGGTATCTAACCCACACAAACAGAATCTTTGGTATTGAAAAACATATTAATTTTCTAAGAGTTCAAATGATCAACTTTAAGACAACATACTTTAAGTTTATTAAAATGGAGCAACGCCTGACAAAATTACGGGTCTCATATTAAAAAAAATACAGACTCTGTATCAAAAAACTTAAGACTTATCGGAGTGAGTTTGGTCGACCGTAGATATACTTAAGGTAGAAGTTTGTAGAGGGGGGAGGGGTCAAAGATTAACACATTAATAAGTAAAACTTATTTATTTTGTGCCAACGTTTTGGCCTAAGTTTTAGGGCATCATCAGGGCTAAAAGAAAAAATAACAATATTGAAAGCGACAGAGGCAGTACCAGTAACAGTAAAAAATGATAAAAACAGAATTTACAATCAAGATGAAAATACATGAAGTATAAAAAGAAAAAGATGACACTATATATTGTAAAAAATGAAAAAGTAAAGTTAAGTGAAAAGGATAAAGGAAAGATTATGAATTACATGAAACAATAAAGTACATTATATAGAATATAATAAAATATATCAACACTATTAATTGAAATGACTACTAGTACGAAGATTGGGAAGTATATAAAGCATATCGATATAATTATGATATTGTAAGTTTTGTAAAGGATTACATTGCAGTTTAAATTATTATCAAGTGATTAATGTAACAATTAGTCCAAGTACATAAAAATGAAAAATAAAGATATACATCCAGACCTAACTGTTTACAACGGTACATTAAGCTTTCATTGCCGGTTTGAGGAGGCCCTGGTAAAAGGCCTTAAGACTGTAGGGCGATGTTATAGGCTACTCAAGAATTAAACTGTAAGAAGGTAGTCGGTTCCTAGGAGAAAATGGGAGGAGTTATTCCGAACCGTTGGTCCGCCAATAGCCTCTCTAAGGCAGTAACTGTTACTGCTGACCGGTAACTGCTACGGTAATTCGAACGCTCCTGTAACTTTCCAATGAGGGAATGAAAAAGTTGAGTTAGTTCGATGGTTCAGTCGGCCGTATTGGTTCGCCCGGCGGTCAACGCTATTGATCACTGTAAGTCCAGGTCACAAGGTCTAATACAATATAAAATAATATATCACATATATATATTTATATATTTATATATATATATATATATATATATATATATATATATATATATATTCTTTTTTTTTTAAACCTCACTACGACCCATGAAAGGCTACCAGATTTTTCCCCCAATTAAGGATAGCCACTTTATAGAGGCTGGGTGAGCCCCGGAGGATCTTCCGATCCCATATGCCTGATCCACGACTAAGAACAGAATAAATAATTATCTGCCACAGCCGGCATCGAACCCGGGACCGTAGAATAGTAGTTCAGTGTCTTACACATTGACCTACGCCGTTCCTCCTATATATATATATATATATATATATATATATATATATATATATATATATATATATACACACAATTCGCCAAATCAGATAGTATCAGGAAGGGAAAAGATAAGATCATATAAACGTAGACCACAGACAGCATATCTCACATCAACAGTCTAAACGAGATTAGCCAAATAGAGGCATTACTCCAAGACAATTCAACATATATTAATACTCGAGGGACTCGAGGCTTTGTTTTGGAATGCTTCAGTGATATTATAGCAATTTTCAATTCATCGATGTATTTTTTTTAATGTTATCTATATTATGATATTTTTATTTCATGGTTTATCCTCATTATAGTCGTTGAGCAGTTTAGCACATCTCATATCAACAGGTTAAAAAAAGACTAACCTCATAGAAATAGTAGATCACTCCAAGGCAGTTCAATTCACTTATACTTAATATCGTCTGTCTCAATATGAAAACTCATAACTGGCCCAATCCTAACCTTTCACCACCGACAAAAAATGTTTAAAAAAATCAAATTTTCTACATACTAAGGTATGTTTTTAAAAAAAATAGTAAGTATCAGCAAGTACTATAAAATAAAATAATAGGCAAAAATAAATAATAAAATAAATTTAAATGAAAACGTTTTCTACTAAAGTGGTTTCACATACAGCTAACGTTACGTAGGTGGTCTATGCTATTTTATGATACAAGTTGCGTTATGATTCATCCATTAAGAAGAGCAAGGATGATCACTTACCTAAAAATCATTCATTCGGATTCAGGTGAATTTGAAACAGGTAAATTACAAGAGTGTGCAACCATAAAATTCTATAACGGATTACCATTTTCCCTCTGTCTTGGTTTGGTAAGGGGCTAAGTAAACCAATAAAAAAAAAAATATTGTTGAATAAAAATTTTCAACAAACATTGTGAAAAAAACAAAGTTATTAGAAGTTAACAAACAACTGTAGAAAACAATATTCGAAACAAACTTTGTTCAAAAACTGTATTTATTTATTTTTTTAATTCTCTGTCAATCCCTTATATCGAAAAAAGTTGTTGATGGATGGCTAGAATTAGAATTCATTCGAAGTTGAAAACTCTTTTAGTCACAATTTAGATTTTTCGCTTTGTTCCGCTGAGTATATCTGCATCGTTGACAACTTTCAATGAGTATTTATTAATTTATGGGAAAAGTCCCAAAACAAATATAGTTGGAAAATATGCATGATAAAAAAATTGTAGCAAACAAATCTGCTGTAATTAAATAATATAATAATAAAGATAGTAATAAAATGATTATTAAAATTATAAAATTAAGTTGTAAATGAAGTTATAAACTTTTTTTTCTACTCATCCCAGAAGGAGAGAAATGATTTATTGAAAATCAGTGCTGCCCAAATACATTGGGTTGCTACAATACACAGCGTACTGTCAATCCATAGTGGAAAAAATATTTATATATACACATTTTACATTTATTTCTTTTTTTCATTCATACACATAATTCATAGCCTTTTCGTCTTTATTCGATTACAAACCATTTTCTTTGTAAAAATACTTCCTTTACTTCGTACAAGGAAATAAAAAAATAATAAACGTTAATCTAATAAAGTATGTGTTGTGAACTTGCAGTTGTGGAACTGATATGAAGTTGTCATGATGACTACGACTACCTAAATACTTATTCAAGATTTTTATTATATAAAAGAAATGTAGTCAATGTTCCATATTATGTCACAAACAATGCCCTACATCGTGACCTCAAAATTCTATTTCTTTTAGACCTAATTTCATTTTCATTATCCACGTTTCATCGGAACCTTATTCATCATCCTAATCCTTAAGAACAATCCATTCATCCCGATATTCCTCCACGAAGATTGAAACGGCACTAGCCCGAGAACTTTTGTAAATATGTCTACTGGAGTTATGGTAATGGCTACTTTCTTCCACACTCAAGTCCTGAGTGTTTACAGGAGAGGTGGCCAAACCGTGGCGCATGCGCATATGTGACGTATTGAATCATTGCGCCTGTACATATTATTATATCTTGAGCTTTGACCATAGAGTCGAATCTAAACTCTTTGGATTCCATGTCTATAAGTACACTTATATTAAAAATGTTATCGCTCTTTATATCAACTACGAGTATTGTGGCCCTGAGTTATCTGCACCGAACGAAACTCTCTGGTAGATGCAACACCAACATACTCTCGTGCTAGAGCATATTTTAGACTATTGTAGATTGGTGCTTTAAGAAACTGGCGTAAATTATAATTAATTTAATTGGGAGATTAAGTTGTTCCTTTTCCACCCTAAAGTGAAACAGAACAGGGTCTTTTCCGTTTCGAGTACCGCAGTTACTAACCGGTGATTTCTGTGATAATATCTCTTATTTTGCATTCTTAATTTTAAACATCTGTTGTTATTATCAACTAACCTCGTTACCTGCTTTGTTTACACTAGAAAGTTCTAAATTCGGATAAAATAAATTTCTCTACACTTGTTACTGATTTTAATACCGAGGATAGTTGTATTCGTTATTAAATGGTTCAGGGGGTCCTGCCTCATAGAAAACTGTGTCCAAATGGTCACTATATAGACCTTCTCCATCAAGGGAGTTTCGTCTGTAATTTCGAAGTTTAGAAGAAGAACATGTTATTCTACTACTCTATGACCTAGAACGTGGTTTCAAGGCTATAAGTTGCCATTTAAGACGTCACCATGGTCTATATATTCTTGGACAAACGAGTATTCTACAATTACAATCTTTTTATATTGCATATTTATTTTATGGCTTAACAATGTAAGTAAATGTTTATTTTTGTTGGTCACTACATACTTTGTTAATAACCTAAACTTTAGCATCATATGTTAAACTAGTGATTACAATAATCACCGGTTGGTAACTGCGGTACTCGAAACGGAAAAGACCCGCAGAACATATCTTTATCTCTATTTTATAACTCCTAACCACGAAGGTAAGAAGAGTTCGAGTTATATGGAAAGTCTCAACTCAGCTAGGAAAAATTGGTGCATGGTATGCAAAAGGTTGGCCACACCTGGTCTACAGTTATATCGCCATCACACAGCCTCCTTTGGCTTTCAATATTAATATATAAGAGAAGCGCAGGAATCTCTTAGAGTCATGCTTTACCCTACACGAAGGTACAAGCTCGGTTCGGTATTTCCCAGACTGAGTGTAAATATTTTATACACAGGAGATTTTAGGAGGTTCTGTTTAAAAATCATACAATAATATTATATTATATACAATAATATTATACAGAATATTATACTGAAAATACAGCGAACTTAATTACATCCCGTTTACAAGTCAGTCTCAATTTGATAAATCGATATTCATATATATATATATATGTTTACACGCATTCTTACAACCCGCGCAAAGCCTCAATTCGATCACTTTTCAGCGCGGAATCTCAACGGAATACAAAGAGGATCGAAGATAGACAGAAGTGCAGAAGGTGCAGCCTCAGTTTTTGCCGGAGGGTACGTTGATGTTGATGTTGAGGGTACGTTGATGTTGATAGGGACCCGTCTTCGGGATTTTCCAATTTCACACCTCTCTGCCTCCGCTCCTGCCTCCCGCGGCAAATGAAACTGACTCTGTCCCATCCCTCTCAGCTCTCCGAATCTAATGTCTTAGAAAACTCTACAGCGGCGATAATGCCTTCATCTTCTTGTTGAGGGAGGAGGGGGGGGGAGAGGGGGAAGGAGGAGAGGGGAGTCGTTCCGATCCGTTGGGAACTTCTCGGTCGGAATGCTCTTTGAAAATAACCATCTGAGAAAGGTATGTTGGTTCTTAAGGAGTGTACTTGCATTACCAGAGGTCCCTAGGTTATAACCATTATATATATAGCAGCTAATCTTTCGTATTGAATCTTTAGGCTTGAAATAAAAAATACACCTTTCCACAGTCCGTAAATATGAACAGATCAAATTATGTAGAGTTATTTAGAACTGGAAGTAGCGATCATCTTAAGAACCTGTTTTTACTACGTTAGGCAATTTTGTAAATTGAAATCATTCATTGTCAATGAATGATTTTGTTGATTTGTTGATCATAGCAACGGGTCTATTCATATATCATATATTATTTATTTGTATATTTAAGATTTTTAAAGGTAATCATTTATGCATTGTTTATGTTATACTAATATTTTATTTTTATATTGTTATATGTTATATCGTATTATTGTACTTTTATATACTTATGTCTGCACGAATTCGGAGATGACGTTGACATAGCAAAGTACTCAAATAATATTTTTTGACTTTAGCACTTATATGTTTTTACAAAATTATAGTTATTGCAGCCATCATCATTGTAGCCAATTCTATTTATATGGGACATATTCCGAAATAAAATAAAATAAATATTCATTCATATATATATATATATATATATATATATATATATATATATACTCAGTAATCCGCGCATCATAGCGAACTAAGTTTAAAAAAAATATTCGGGGCCCATTTATGTTGAACAGTGAAGACAAAAATACTAATGCGTTAGTATTGTTCTAAAACCTAATTTTCAATTAACAAATACAATCCATAAAGCAGTATATCATCGGTCATAATGAGAAATCACGTAACATTCAAATCCCAACTTTTCAACAGAAACAATAAAATAATTAAAAAAGTAAATTTTGATCCAATAGAGATTAAAAAAAAAAATAGTAAGACCAGAAAGTTAAATACTATCCAATAGGAAAAAATTAACTTTTAACGGTTATTCGTAAAATTTAGGCAAACATAAACTAATAAAATAATCCTAATTCAAAACGTTTTGCACTTACTTGTCTTCAGATTACGACCGACGATGTGGCGAAACTTAAGCTCAACATCAATCCTCATTTTTATAATTGATAAAATCAAACTAAATTTATTGTTGCTCTAGAGAAGCAAATGTGAATCAAAAACTTCAAGAAATTAAAATAATAAAAAAAAATAATATATATATATATATATATATATATATATATATATATATATATATATATATATATATATATATATATACGAAATCAAGAACGAACCAATTGCAAAGATTATGGTATCTCAAAAAATTTAATATTATTATTTTTTATTCTATAATTTGTTATCTTACTAATTTATAGCTATGCTTTTATGCTACTGTGAATTATATTTTCCTACAGATTAAAGAAAACTCAGTCCGAAATTTTTTTATCCTTTCCGTGTAGTATTATGTTCGTGATACGTTATATCCAGTTTACGTAGCTATTGCGACTAGAGTTTCACATTACAATATTTATATTACATAGAAAACCGTCCACGAATCTAAGGTACATCCAAATTTTGACATTCTCGTACGGATCGTAAGAATTAAATTCAAAATATAAAAGACATAATAAATCCAAAGGAATGAGATATTTAAGACAAATTAATGGTGAAACTCGTAGAAAACCGAATAAGGAACACCACGCCTGTAACCTGTGTATTTTAGGAATAACAGATGAAATGGTTCGGACAAGTGATTAAGATGGACGATTGCAATTTTAATTGATTTTATAAAGATAAAAGGAAGATTACCAATAAATGTGTAGAATTTAAATTATTTTCCATTCTCCTCTAAGACATGGATTCAAGGAAGCCCGGGAGGTTAGTGCAAGAAAGACTCAGATGTCATGGGTATATCCTTAAGGACTAACGACTTGCAAGAACCAGGACAATTCATCAATCCGGTGACAGGGATCCCACGCAGGACGAGACGACTTAGGCCTAATATGGGAATAGTAATGAAAGCATTAGTTAACTTGTCATGTAACGAGGCTAACTAAGTCTTTAAACGGATGAATAAAATGAGATAATTCATAATACAAAGCACTTATTATAATACGTATATTATTATTAAACTGAAAACAGAATTCTGAAATAAACGTTAAAGAATCCTAATCCACCGCCCTTCTCATAAGCAAGAAGTCTTAATTAGTTTTAGCAAGTAAAAAAGTTGACCACATTTGGCTTCAACGAGTCGAATCAGGGTCAAATATTGTCCTCATAAAAACGATTTTCATTTTTCAAAGAAACCTCATATATTAGACCGATAAATATTAAACAGTAAAAACGCAACAAGAGACATAAATTACATACTATAAACAATTGGAAAATTCCAAAACACAAAGCCTCAAGTCTCTATAATACCGCCAACCAACTAACCAGTCAACGTTTCGCCAATTCAGGCATCATCGGAACATAGATCAAGATGATTTACAGCACATCTCACATCAACCGTCCAGAAATAGGCATCAAACAGAGGCAAAGGGAGGCAACATAACAACAGCTGAGAAGGTTATATTCAAACAGCTGATCAACAGAAAACAGCAAATACATCAATAGTAAACAACTAAAAAAGGCCTGAACGAAATTGAAATTTTTCAAATGTTATTTTAGGCCGATATTTAAAAGAAAACAAAAATCAAAATTAAAAAAATAAAGCGGCAAAAATTAGGAAATTTCAATAAAAAGACCTTAATCCTTTGAATTCATCCTTAATCCTTGATTCACCAAATCAGGCATCACCAGGACAGAAAAAGATGAGATGCCATAAATGCAGACCGGAGATACTACACCACGCCAAACCAAAGGGAAATAACATTAGCACATAGGATAAAGGTTAAGTCTATAATGACAGCGATATGAGATGTGCTAAACTGCTCATGAAATAAATACGTCAAAGTATACTTACTACTTATTCCAAAAAACACATTTGTAAATTGAAAATAATTGTTAGGATATTTTAGAATAATTACAAAATAAATCATCTAGTCTCTCAAATATAAATAAGTGAGAAGTGCGTTTTCGGGGTAAGTGCGTAATTGTCTCGTTAAATCCAAGCCCTCAATTGGTAAGAGCTTCCCTTTACACTGATGTATCAGAAATAAACCCTATATAAAAATAACACGAAAGTTCGCTAAGGTGTTGTATAACGAGTTGTAAAAATATTAGCTCTAGCCTGTTGATAAAGTTGGACGTTTCAAGTTCTGCTGTAAATCTGTAAGCTGTAAATACATCAGTGTCTATCTACTAGTAGACCTCTTTTTATGTTTTCATTTTAGCGGTAAGCGGAACCTACAGAAGCTGTTCTTCAAAATACTTTGAGATTTACATTTCTCCTTGACAGTTTTCTAGTAGCGCTTGTCCGAAGTTACCCGGAAAACATGATGGTAGGGACAAGTGCAGACCTGTATTGCGGAACAAGTTAGTGAGGCGTACACTTATCTTACACACCTTACTATCATATTTTCCCGGGTGAACTGCAAATTAGTTCATAAAAACAAAAAATCTTTTTAGTCGTATTTCTCCGAAAAAATAGACTATTGCAGTGGGTCGAAGAACGGCGGTGAGGGGCGGGGCAGCATTTTCTAGCCTTTTCATAACCCCTAGAGCACGATTATGAAAGTTTTGGAGATGTTTGTCCCCTTTGGGTCAAATGAGCAGAAATTCGGTATGTAGGACTTTCTTCCAGGCAGAACGACACTATTAAAGAATGGGTAAAATGCAGTCAAAATTCGGTATATTTACCTGAAACTTTGGCGTTTTTAAATTTTTGCGCATTTCTACAGCTCCACCATACAGGGGTCTCAACTTCGTCTCTCCCCTCTCGGGTTTTAATGAAAATATTTGCGCATCTCTAAAATCCCTAATTGAGTTAGGGAGCTCAACACCTGTTGCATTTGAATGGAAATTAAATTACCTATAAAACAAAAGGAGTTTCATCGAAATGGGACCAGTATTAGCAATGATTTGGCTATTTCTGTATAGAAGGATTTTCTGTACTGAAGGTCAGCGGAGAGGCAGAACAATATAATATAAGTATGGGAAAATTTCGGTATGTTAGGGAACTGTCTATTGTAGTTCTGAACTTTTTTCTCACTCCCCCGTTTTTATAATATTTTTATTTTAGTGAAAATACGACTTTAGTGACGGAGTTCTGAAACTCACGGATTTTTTATTTTCAATACATTTATTCAATTATATTCAAGTGGGATTTCATTATTCGATGAAAATTATAAAATGTGAATCTCAGAAAATCTATAACTGTTTTTGAAGATTATATCCGTTTGTTTAATAATCCTACGGAAACGGAACTATTTTTTGCTTGCTTCAAAACCGCTACTGCTTGAATAATGAACCTTCAAGATAATTCTAGGTACTTTTATAGAACTAGGTACAATTAAATTGAATTATCAATCCCAGAAAAATGGACGCGATTGAAACATGGGCTTGAATGTAATATTTAAACATAATCGTCTAACGAGCATTTTTTTATAATAGAGGAAAAATCTATCTTCGAAAATAAAGATTTTTATAGTAATTTAAAGTCGAACTTTGTAAAATCTAGTGCGCACTTACCTCACATTATCTTGTATGTTGAATTGTCTTAGAGTTAATCTCTATCTGGGTAGCCTCTTTTAGCTGTTGATGTGAGATGTGCTGGTCTGCATAGATTTGATCTTATCCTTACAGCTATTATGTTCCAGGTTTGAAGTTTTGTTTTTTAAATCTTTTCATGATATACTAAAAAAACTTGTTTATTTATTCTACTAACTCTCAATCATTAGACGATTTCAATATCTTCCCGGTATTGTAGAATAATATTTTCACAAATAGGATCACAAAATAGATTTTTAAATTACAAGATCAAAGATAAAATATCGATCGTTATTTAGCATAGATACAGAGATTTATCAAATTTATCTTTTGGTAAAATAATTGCAATCATAAATTATTTTAAGATAGCTACGAATTTAGCATACTAATCGGTGTAAACAATTTAGCATAATAATGAGTGTAAACAATAGGCGGGTATTCTAGATTATAGATAAATATTATTAATGCCGATTAGAAGTGTCATTTCCATTTTTTCCGACGGTAATAATTCAGAGGTGTTAATCTTTTCCCGATCCTTTAGAACTAAAAAACCTCCATTATTTCGTTAAATCCTTGTTCCTCTGTCCTCTCTTTATATCCCAGATCCCAGCCTTTAAACTTGTATATCCCTTCTTCCAGAATTACTTAATTTAAAAATTGTTTATCATTCGAGCCAGTTCGATTTGGAATTCCTTACCCATCTCCGTTCGTAAAATCTCCTCTCTACCATTTAAATACTCTAAAGTTTAAACAGAAATTATTTCTTCAACTCCTCAGTAATTAATCTCCTCCAAATACTCAAAAATAAAGGCATGTTTATTCATGAAAATATATATATTTATTTACAATTTCAATATTTTCATTTATTTTGCATATTATTATCATAATTAGCCAGACAAATATTACTGAAATTGTAATTTTGTAATGAGTGGTTTTGAATTGTTAAATTTTTAGGGATTGATAAATTATTTGCCACTTCTACAAATTTATTATATTGAAAACTAGTTTCGAATGTTGTACATTCATCTTTTGTTAAAAAAACACACAAAAATTAAAAAATAAACAATTCAAAATACTGTTTGGTATTATTATACATATTAAATTAGATGTAATATAAATCAGTATTATAAAACATTTATGAATTATGAATTTAATTAAGACAAGAAATCAAATACATGTTGGTACTCACCAAGGTTTAAATGGATTATGTTAAACAATGTCAACTGTGGATGTCAACTGTTAAATTTTTAATAATCATAAACATTTAGAAGTGAATATTCGCATCGAAAGAAGTTGTACAGAAAGTGACATTTTATAACATACTATTAAATATATTTTTTTTTAGTTTAATCTATAATATATCTTACCAATAATATACCACATATATTATTCAATGTATTATATTCTTTTAAAGGTTTTGGATGACAACTCAAAAAACATTTTTAAAGAATAATTTGTAAACGAAAAACAATATTAAATTTTCTTTAAAAGGTATGATGAAAATTCATTAGGCATTATGAATGAAAAAATAAAAAAAGATACTTTAAAGGAACGAAGTTATAAATAACTGGAATTCATAAAAGCAATATTTTTCCAGGAATGTCTGTAATATTACAGAGAATATTTCTGTAATATAATAAAACGTTTCTTAATTTATTTTTGTTGTTACTCTACAAAAAAAATGTCTAACAAATTTAAAGTAGGTGGGGTAAAAATAACGTAAATTAAAAAGACTTAGAGATAAATTTAATCCTCTACAGAGCTCTTTCGTAACATTGAAATAGAACATTTAGTGCAGGTATTTTTTAAGAGAAATTTTTAATGGCATATTATTTAAATATACATCATTTTTGACATATTTTTTTTTATCAAATTTGTTTAAATATTTGACTTCTTTTCTTTTTGGATATGTATCATAGAATAAGGTAAACCAAATTCATTATTTAATTAGGGACTGATAAATTATTTGCCACTTATATAAATTTGTTTTATTGAAAATTAGTTTCGAATGTTATACATTCATCCTCAGTTCTAAAAACACACAAAACATTCAAAAATAAACAATTCAAAATATAGTTTGGTATTATTATACGTATTAAATTAGATATAATATAAATCAGTATTATAAAACATTTATGAATTATGAATTTAATTAAGAAAAGAAATCAAATACAAATTGTCTTAAATTCATAATTCATAAATGTTCTATAATACTAATTTATATTACATTTAATTTAATATGTATAATAATAACAAACTGTATATTTTTGAATTTTTGTGTGTTTTTAGAACTGAAGATGAATGTTTAACATCGAAACTAGTTTTCAATAAAACAAATTTGTAGAAGTGGCAAATAATTTATCAATCCCTAATTAGATTAATCCTTCTATACCATCATGCGGATTTCAACTGCTCATTATTTAATATATATTTGTTATATTAAATAATTTCTTGTTCTTAATTAAATTTAGTTTTTTAATGACCTTTGCATATTATATTGCAGTATGGTCCGAAACGTTGATAATTCGGTGATGTAATTGTCAAAAACATTTAAATTAGAAGAATTTTCTTTTCACTATCCATTTACTGGATAATTTCAAACAATGGGTGATAATCCAGAAAAATAAAGCAGACTATAATATAATATAATACCGGCTTTTAAATCTGCCTCAGGGTAGAATTAATTACTTAGAGGAAATCTGCAAAGGATTAGAGGAAGCTGTTAGTAAAGATGGTATTAGAGTTTAGAGAGCGGGTCCTCGCGTGGGATGTAATGTCCTTAATTCTCTACCCGACCTGTCTCGTCTCTTACAAACAAATTAATTACTTAAACCTTTCAATTGAAAAAAGTTTGATTTAGCGTCTCTGAATTAAATAGAATGAATAGTAAGGATATAGATGAGTTTACAATTCATAACAACTTTCTCTAGAGCCCTATTTCATAATAAAGTACAGGTATAAACAGCAAAAATACCAATGCAAAGATTTGTTTTTAGAGGTTAGAGGTTAGAGGTTACAGGTTACAGGTTACTTATAGCCTTTAGCTAATAATAATTTTATAATTTATTATAATATTTTATTATATTATATTTATTATAATAATTTATAATTTTATTATAATAATAATTTTTTTTTTATTTACTAAGTATTTTTAATAAAACTATTTTAAATGTTACCGTATTTTAACATTTTATTTGTTATCCATGGGCTAACTTGTATTTGTACTGTTGTACTTAATTATGAAACAGGGGGTGTCTATAAAATAAAGTACAAAATGTTATATGAGTATACTTGTTATATATTTTTAAAATATTCTTATAATGTTGAAGCATGAGACCATTTAAAATAGTTATATCAAAATATCTGATGTGGACACCCCATGACTTACTTGTGGCTCAAAAAGTGACCCTGAATTTGGTTACTAGTTTCCGAAGATTGCAGTATCTCAAAACGAAACTCGACGTCGCGACATCCATCTATTGACACACACACACAACCTTTTGTATCTAGAGGTCTCATTCCGTTATTAAATGTCATTTTCTTTCAGTAGGTAACAAGTTCTCAAGAGATTTCTTTTTGTTCCGTGGCAACATTAAAACTGCCAATATCACTAGATAAAGATTTAGTAATCGACATTTTAAGCGGAAGAACCCACTTAACTTATATGTTATTCTTCTGCTGTGGACATATTCATCTCACAAATAGGCAGGAAAACCAGTATTTTATGCTCAATTTTAATACTTAAAAAATATAAACTTTCTACGGCTAACCGTTTCTGAGTTATGCGAGATACGTACGAATAAACGTACTAACGTACGTACAGACGTCACGACGAAAGTAGCCAAAATGGATTCAGGGATGGTCTTAATGGATATTTCCTTTGAAATCTGAAAACTACAAATTTTCGCGAATGCAATACTTTCTTTTCTTTTACAAGGAAGCAAAAACAGTAAATTAAAAAAAAAGGAATAAAATTATCATTGTCTAATGACGTTAAATAACTTGTAACCTCTCAACACGAACCTTTCCATATGTACTTGCACTTTTACACAGTATTATGAAACAGGCGCCAGATATAGAGTTATTTTAAGGACCTCTGTGGTAATTTAGCAGATCAGAAGAATAAGGAGAAAGTTCGCATAAAAGAAACCATGGAACTATGAAGTGGATCGATTGGAGTGAAGAAGATTTCAAGGATCCGCTAATGATCGCTCCACGCCAACGTTCCATTATTTACCGACAGTTAGTGAATCATGCTTCTGCATGACATTTTCAAAACTATGCCGAACTCATAAATACTACAATTCCAGACATTAATAAGGAACATTATTTCTTAATATTATGAAAATTATATTTAAAGTCAGAAGGGTGGAATTAGCAACAGTGCTACCCACAATACCTATTTGATAATTTTTGTCCCACCTTTTTTCAATAAAATGAAGAAAAAAAATGGATAAACACGTAACGTATTTAATAGTATTTAAAGCCTAAATATATTTCAATATACAGATTAATATAATTCTTAAGAAGGGATATAAGCAGTACCCCTACAATAGCAAGGACATAAAATAAATTAATCTTTACTAAAAAAAAAATAAATAAATAAAATAAAATTTTTAAACATAATATAAAATATAAATCCACATAAAATCTTTATTTTCTTTTAATTAATGTTTATATTTCTAATATAATTAAGAATAAAAATTAAACAAAATTATAAGTTATTCAAATCAGAATCTTTGTAACATATTTTATGCAATCAATATCGTAAATTTTATCTAGGAATTGATAAATTATTTGCCACTTATATAATTTTGTTTTTGTTGAAAACTAGTTTCGAATGTTATACATTTTATCTTCAGTTCTACAAAAATTCACACAAAAAAAAACACACAAAAATTCAAAAATAAGCAATTCAAAATATAGTTTGGTATTACTATACATATTAAATTAGATTAATATAAATTAGTATTATAAAACATTAATGAATTATGAATTTAATTAGGACAAGAAATCAAATACATGTTAGTACTCACCAAGGTTTAAATGGATTATATCAAACAGAGAAGGTTGCATTGGTTTGTTCTCGCACTGAACTAGTCTAGACTGATCCGTCTATACCATCATGCGGACGTCAACTGAATTTTATCTAGACTGTGTTTACTGACCAACAATTTTTTAAATATTATTATAGCAAGACCTAAAAATTGTGCAATCCATCGTTCCATTGCATCAATTTTCTACGCTCAAGGTTAGTTGGAACGATAGGATTTTGAATAACATATCTACTAGGGAATTATACGGAGATATTAATCTATAACCCAGCCAGAAAAAACACATATTTTAGCTGTAGTCTATTCTTGATGGAATTGTTATAACTTTCAAAAACGTTTTAGCAAATAATTATTCGTTTTTTTACACGCCAGATCTCTTCAAACGTTATGTTAAAAAAAAAGAAGAAAAAAGGGGGGGTGAACTCCGATATTTCCCCAAGACTGGTCATGCTGACTCTAAAAATTTAAGAGCACTAGTTTATTGCCCTAGCAGAAGCAAAGAAATGATCTGGAAATAACTGGACAGAATCAATTGTCGTAAATATTACGGCGCACACTGAGGACACACGTGGCCCCTAGTGTAAGCCCACGTGTGAATAAGGGCCCCGCTTTAGACCGAGGCAGTAACTCATCTCTCTCTATGGCACCAGCCTGTTGTCTCAATGTTCTACTAACTCAACACTTTTATCGTCTCAAACCTAACTCAATTCATAAAATATTATATCAGACAATCTAAGAAACACTTTCCAATATACGTACGATAAAACAACTACAGTCCAGCTTCTGTATATCGAACTTCATGTATCGAAAATGTCTATAAATCGAACTTTATTTAGGAATCTTGAATTTTTATTAGAAAAAAAAATATTCTGTATTTCAAATAAAATTTCTATATGTCGAACAAAAAATTCCAATTCAAGAAAAAAAAAATGTGATACTCCTCAAAAAGAGTCCTTAGTTTACGTACATTCGAATGGGTAATAATTAAATAAGAAAAAAAAATTTCTACTGCTTTGCAAAGGAATGGTAATTCGGGGAAGATGTTGTTTGAGAAGTGCAGAAGTAGCTAAATTCTCTGAATCTCTTTGCTAATATTAGTGATGATATGAGTGAAATTTTCATTTTAAATTCAGTTTAACTCTGCCTTTGAGCATGAGCTTCGGTGATGAATTATACATATATAGAATAGATATTAGAAGCTATCTTGTGCTAAAACAGAAATAAATTAATTTTTATGTATGTTTGCATATATTTAATACATTTCCTTATTAAATTATAAATGTAAATTAGTAAAATATCTGCGATCACAGATGTAATTTGTAAAAACTTTCAAATAAATGCTATTGATCATTCAGTTTTGCTTTTCTTTAGCCTTAAAAAATTACCTTTGGTACTTCTTTAATCCTAAAGAATAGCTGTAATTATTTGTAGCCTGAAAAGGTTAAATTGCAATCTTTCTATGCATCGAAATTTCCATTTATCGATTTTTTTCAAGTAACTTTCATGTTCGAAATATAGAAGTTCGACTGTATCTATAACAGCTCAATATCGATCATTCGCAGTTTATTCGTAACCACCCGCTCTAGGAAAACAGTAATAATAGTTAAATTGATTTATATAAGACTAAAATAGTTGAAAATCTCACATATCAAAAACCTTTTAATATTAACTAATTTTAAACAGTAGGTAACTCAATCAGGTATTCAAAAATTCCGATATTTTATTCCTTTCCCCATCAAGGGCCCTATTTCAAAATAACGTACAACAGTACAAGTACAAGAGGTAAAATTAAAAGCGGAAATATTCGTTTTTAGAGATTACAGGTTACAGGTTACTTATCGTTATTAGGTAATACTTTTTAATTAATATTTTTAATATAACTATTTTAAATGTTATCGTATTTTAATATTTTACTGTGTTAGTCAAAGGTTTTAATGTGTAAGTCATATGCTAACTTGTACTTGTACTTCTGTACTTTATTATGAAACAGGGGGAGTCTATAAAGTACAAGATGTTATATATTGTTAAAACATTGTTATAATATTGAAACACGATAACTTTTAAAATAGTTACATTCAAAAGAGTAAATTAAAAAAAAATAATAAAATTATTATTACCTAATAACGGTAAGTAACTTGTGACCTCTAAACACGAACCTTTTCACATGTAATTTTGTACTTTATTATGAAGTAGGACCCAGATCTTACTAAACAGATTGGATTGATAATGTTAAATCAGCACTATGGCCATTTTTTACCGATTTAGCATCATTACACATTTGTATTAAACCGATTTTGCTTTACATCTCCATCTGATAGCAAACTCCTCGACATGTTCTCTATGTAGCATAGATGACATGAATTGGCAGAGCCGGAACTAGTATTTTCGCCAACGGGGCAAGCATAATTGTACCGTCCCTCTTTTCACTCCTTCCTCCCAATGAAAATCAGCAATTCAGGAACAGTAATTTGGGTAATATAATTCGAAATAAATATCATTAACTCATTTTTAATCACTGAACTAAGGTCAAACCATCAAAAAGTACAAAGAAATATATACTACATAACATAGAAATAAAATTTCGCTCGAAATTTGCCGCCCGTGGCAAGTTTCCCCTTTGCTTCCCGTCTCCCCTCTAGTTCCGGCCCTGTGGATAGGGAAAGTATAATATTATATAAATAGAATAGAATAGAAAAATAAACTTTATTCTAGGACTAGGTCCCTTAAGAATAACAAGTATGGGTAAGTAAAAAAAGAAAAAAAAATGTCTGGCCAAAGACTACGTTAATAACAGTCAATTGATATTTACAATAATCTCAATTATAACACAAAGTAAAGAGAGGAAAAAAAATAACATTCTTCTGGTAAAAAAATAAATAAATGTAATTGTACTGATAAAAAAATAAAAAAGAAAAAGAAAATACAAAAAAGGAAAGAAAAACAAAGAAAATTAAAAATATAAAAATAATAAAACAATCCAGAGTTAAAACAAGGTCAAAACCAATTACTCACAACTAAACAGGATTTGATGATTGAAGGGGATACAAAAATGATATAAATAATGAAATGATTCACAGAGTTGAAACATTGTTCGATAATTGAAACAAATATTTCATACTAATCAAGATGTTAAAATGTAAAATACATATAATGTGCATCACTGTAAACTTCCGTTATAAGCTAGAAGATACTAACTCCAAATATTTTTTAAAAATACATCTTTGTATAATACAAATTATTGTACCCAAATTGCTCTAAAATCGACACCATTTTATGGCATTAGAAAGTCCTAAATAAAATGGTTAGATCCTAATAATTGGTTTTAGGACTTTCTAATGTCATTAATAGGTTTAGGTTTTAGAGAAATTCGGGTACAATACAAAAAAGTATTTAAAAAAAATGATTTGGAATTAGAGCCTTTTACCATAATAAGATAGAATTGCACTTGAACTGCTCTAAAAACTACAGCTTTTTATGGCATTAGAAACCCCTAAATCCAATGGTAAGATCCTAATTAATCATTGGTTGTAGGACTTAAAAGAATGTCATAAAAAGGTTTAATTTTTTGAGAAATTCGGGTACAATACAAAAATATATTTTTAAAAAAATTTGGGGTTAGGGTAATTTGCCTTATGACGGTAATAAATAGTGCGGTACGCCACTTATAATTTAAAGCAAAATATAAAAATTTAAAACCTAAGGCTATCTACTTGTATCACAAATCTTAGAACTAATGATAAGTTATAATTAACAATTTATTCTGTTGTAAACTCTTGGCAACGTGCGGGTAAACAGAAGCATAACAGATCTTGGGCAAAGAGCTAATTTACAATAAATCTCTTTGGTAGAGGCACAGAAGTAACAAGTAGAATAGGTTCAGGGGAAGTCTGCAGTGACGTTATCAGATATTTTTCATAATTTTTTATAGTAGCAAATCTACATTATCGATATAATGATTAATCGATTGTTACAATCACGTTCGCATAAATCGAGTCCCAAAGCTACGCTAGCGCTCGATATATAACGCAATTACGACATTTTACCCGAAATTACACATTTTTTTCGCCTGAAAATTACCCACGAGGCAATAAATTACCCGGAATCGAGAAATAATACCTGTATTGGCAGAACTGGACATTACTGACTAGTTTTTTTGTGTGTTTAAAAGTTACTATTTCTAACGACAAAAAAACAAAAAAGTAAACTAAATATATTCCACCAGAAGAAAACAAGGAGACAGAGGAAGCACGGCAATGCGGATCCACTACAAATCAGACCCGGCGACAGGAGAGCACCTGACTCTCACGCGACACACGCGGGGGGGCATAAAACCGCGCCCCCCAACGTTATTGCCCCCATAAATCGGTAGCAGTGTATCCAACCGTCGCTAGAATGGTTATTATTCCCTCTATCGCCTGGTCCGGGATTAAGCTAATTTAATAACTGCCTCATCCTTAATGACTTCTTAATCCCACATCGGGTTAGAGAGCACTACCTGGTTTTGGTCCTGGTTATGTTATTAAATTAAATGCAGCTAATTGCCTATTGCCATAGCATATATTGGATAGTCCTAGAGATGGAAGTTGTTCAACTATATTACAACAACAAAAATCTAGGTTTCACCGTAAGAGATAAATTCAGTGAATACGAGATTTAAATTAATGAAAAATAACCTCCAATCCGTGACACAATATCCATCTTAAAATATCTGATGTGGACAAAACATGACTTCCTTGTAAGCCTATTAAATTAAAAATCGGTGGCTCAAAAAGTGATCTTGAATTTCATTACTAGTTTCCGAAGATTGCGGTATCTCAAAAACGCGACATTCATCTATTGACACATACAGACAAACACACATTAGCTCTTGTTTCTGGAGGTCTCATTCCGTTATTATATGTCGTTTTCTTTCAGTTGGTAACAACTTCCCAAGAAATTACTTCCTTGACAACATTAGAACTGTCTATGTCACTAGATAAAGCATTGGAAATATACGTTTTCAACATTTTAAACAGAAGAACTTTCTTAACTTATATCTTATTCTCCTGCTGCAGTGGACTTGTTCAGCTCACCAATGTGGAAGTATAAAAGTATTTTACACTCAATTTTAACACTTAAAACAAGTAATAAAATTGTTTAATTAGATTGGAAGCCAAATTGCGTTTGTAACCTTTATCACCGAACCATATCATCTCTTTATTAAATATCAATCAATATACCTTTTGATGCAAGTATATTACAACCTTTAAATAAAGCACTCCCTTCGGCTCTTTAATTTCAACCAAAATCTATTATATTATTTATATTGATATAAAAATCTAATTTACTAAATGTAAGATGTTTTACATTACATTTTAATATAATTTTACATTATATTCTAATATAATTTTTGATGAAAGTCTAATATCACCTTCAAGTAAAGTACCACTTCCGGTCTGCCAATGTTAACAAAAATTTAGTATGTTATTTATATTAATATGCTGGAGTTATCTACCAAATTTGAGAATTTTTGCAATATATATTAATATTAATTTTTATGAAAAGCAATAATGACCTTTAAGTAAAGTACCACTTCCGGTAATCACGCAGTGACCAAAAAGAGAGGTTTACAACTAGATTTTACAATAATCCTCAATACAAAACTTTAACTTTCTAAGACAAACTGTTATTGAATTATGCGAGATACATACGAACGAACGTACGTACGCACAGACGCCACGACGAAACTAGTCAAAATGGATTCAGGGATGGTCAAAATGGATAATTCCGTTGAAATCAGAAAACCGAAAATATTCGCCATTACAACACTTCCTTTACTTCGTACAAGGAAGCAAAAATAACGACATACTATATTCTGAGCACAAAAAAATATATAAAAATAAATTAAAGAAAATTATGATATTGGAAGATTACAAAGCCTAAAGCCACTCAAATAACAGTAAATACCTAACTAGTCAACGGTTCGGCATTTCAGGCATCTTTAGGACAAAAATAGCTAAGACAACAAATAAATACAGACCGAGATAGTACAGATAGCACATCTCACATCAATAGTGAAAGTTCATAATTTCAAAACAGTTCAACGTATTTACTTAGAAGAAGAGTTCCACAATACGAAAATTTCCGTTTTTGCTTGAAAACCTTCCAATAACGTATATTTATTTGAGAATAAATTTCAAATATTTAATTTCAATTTTTACCACAATAAACAAGTATTGTTAATTTAGCTATTTTTAAATTTATTAGTCAAGCATAATGACTTTCTTCAAACTGTGATTTCAGAAAGAGAACTTTATAAAGACTGTATTGGTAGAGATAATTATAAATTATGTTTAATATTTTAATATCATAATATTATTCCAAAATGTATTAATATTTTATGAATAATTGCTAACATCATTATTTATGTTCAAGACATTGTTTTGTACTTTAATACATTCAATAAATTGAGTTAGTTTTTCATTTTTATTATTTTCAAAGAAAAACTGACGCAAATTGATTCATAATTCATGATTAAATGATAAAAAAAAATGAAGATTAATTTTTTTTATAACAAAATGGATATTTTTTTTTTTACTTTTTAACAGTGAGATAAGGGACCTGATAAATCTAAATAGTGGAACTTTTGTAAAACTTCAATTTCCGGATTGTGGCACACTTTTTCCAATTGAACGATGTGTTAAACTGTTTCCATATAGTAAACAAAAAAATGAAAATTATGCAGTGAAAAATTGATTTATGTATTCTTAGAACTGTATAATTTTGAGAAAGAATAATCATAATTATACATAAGTTCAGAGCTACAGTTGTAAGTCACTAAGAATTAATTTCAAAGCTGTCACATGGTTAAACAGTATCATTACAACACCTGACATATTACATGAAGCATAACGATTCCTTAAGTAGCTGTTACAAAAACCCCATCCGTCAATCCCTCAAAGCCCCAAAGACAGAAATAGACAGGTCCGAAATAGGATCGCCCTTCAGTGACACATCTGTAGCGATTTGTCATAACAACACTGACAATAACGTGTTCCGGGCCGCTCTGGAGAGTCGGGAGCTCCTTCTGGAAATAATGTTTGTTGAGTAACAACTTCAAAGAGTGCTACAAGTTGAGGTACAACTTCAAAGAGTGGTTCAAGTTTACAGGGAACACAAGTCTTCTCTAACATATTGTGTGGGTTCTGGTTGTTTACTGCCTTCGTTCAATGGATTCTCCGACAAATGGTTATGTGTATATATAGTTTATATAAATATAAACATAATATATACTATATATGTAGTATATATATATATATATATATATATATATATATATACATAATATATACATAGTCGTTTACATCATCTGAAATTACTTGGAATGTTTTTAAATTAATTATTAAGTAATAAAATTAATAAATAGATCTTCTCTGTAGTTTATTGTTGGATTTTAATTTCAGAATTGGCATTTATTGTTATTAATAAAAGAAAATCAAACCTTAACGGTATTAGAGATTGATATATTATTTGCCACTTCTATAATTTTGTTTTATTGAAAATTAGTTTCGAACGTTATACATTCATCTTCAGTTCTAAAAACATATAAAAAATCAAAAATAAGCAATTCAAAATATAGTTTAAATATATCAATAACTATATTTTGAATTGCTTATTTATGAATTTTTTTTGTGTTTTTAGAAATGAAGATGAATATATATTAAATACATTCATATCGATATAAAAGTCCCATTTACCAAATTTGAGATGTTTTACATTATATTTTAATATAATTTTTGATGAAGGTCTAATATGACCTTCAAGTAAAGTACCGCTTCCGGTTTTTCAATTTAAACCAAAATCTAGTATGTTATTTAAATCAATATATAAGTTATAAATACTAAATTTGAGAAGTTTTGCATAGTATTTTAATATAAGTTTTGATAAAAATCAATTTTGACCTTCAAGTAAAGTACCACATCCGGTGATCAAGCAGTGACCAAAAAGGAAGGCTCAGAAACTAGATTTTACAACAATCCTAAATGCAAAATTTCAATTTCCAACGGCTAACCGTTTTTGAGTTATGCGAAGTATTGTTTTCGCGAAAATTTTCGGTTTTCAGATTTCAACGGAAATATCCATTTTGACCATCCCTGAATCCATTTTGACTAGTTTCGTCGTGGCCTCTGTACGTACGTTCGTTCGTGCACGAACGAACGTACGTACAGAGGCCACGACGAAACTAGTCAAAATGGATTCAGGGATGGTCAAAATGGATATTTCCGTTGAAATCTGAAAACCGAAAATTTTCGCGAAAACAATACTTCTTTTACTTCGTACAAGGAAGTAAAAAACATCAATTTTTATTGAAACATCATTCGGCCGGTAGCGAATCCTACAATTCAGAAAATTTAAGCTCTATTAAGATGGCTTATTGTTTAGAAAAAATAATCAGAATCAGAAAGGCTCTCTGACATTATGGTCAAAGTAACTGACACATTTCTAGAATATATTAAATGCAAACTAAATATATGAAAAAATATTCTCATCACAAAGTACAAAAAAAACATTTTATTTACAGTAATTAATTCGATTTAAAAATAATGTCAGGTGAATGCTTCTACTACCCACCACCGTGTCAGTTACTTTAGCCATACTCAATTAACTGATATTATTTAAAAAACGAATTAATTAATGTAATTAAAATTAATCAATTAAGATAACTGTACGATCGCCAACGTTAACGAGTGAAGCCATTTTAATCCGATCATATGTCCCCCTTATCATAATCCAATACTCTCTCTAAAGGTCCCTTAGTTAGATGTGTTTGTTCATTAATATTCACATTTTTGGTTCTATGCTTTTATTTTCAGTGTCATTTATTAAAAATTATAAAACATTTCCTAAGTTCTTATCATCAGTTCGTAGGTTCTTATCATCAGGTCGTAGGTTCTTATCATCAGTTCGTAGGTTCTTATCATCAGTTCGTAGGTTGCGGAAATTATTCGCCTTCAAATATTCCTTCCTTTCTTCCTCTTTCTTCTCTCCTTCCTTCTTGGAGTACTCCTTCACTACATATCTATTTCTACTTTGAAGATTCATTATTTATAGATTGCATTCATCTAAAGGTGAGTGTTAGCATTAAAAATTTCTTAAAATCATTCATTTCATTATTCATTCATATGTTTTTGTTCTTCCTCTTTATAAATTTTTGTTAACATTGGAAGACCGGACTTTAAGGTCATATTAGACTTTCATCAAAAGTTATATTAAAATATAATGTACAATATCTCAAGTTTGGTAAATAGGACTTTAATATCGATATGAATGTATTTACTATATTTTGGTTAAAATTGGTGAGCCGAAAAGGGTACTTTACTTGAAGGTCATAATAAGCTTACATCAAAAATTATATTAAAATGAAATACAGAAATCATATGTTTCGGTAATAAAGATTTCAAACGCAATTTGGTTTCCAATCCAATTAAACATTTTTATTACTTGTTTTAAGTGTTAAAAGTGATTGTAAAATACTGGTTTTCCTCCCCATTTGTGAAATGAACAAGTCTGCAGCAGGAAAATGAGTTATAAGTTAAGTGAGTTTTTTCCACTTAAAATGTCGAAACTGTCGATTTCCAATGCTTTATCTAGTGATATTGACAGTTTTAATGTTGTCACGGAACACGAAGAAATATATTGGAAATTTCAGTTATCATGAGACATCCAGAAAAACGAGTATGTGTGTGTGTCAATAGATGGATGTCGCGACGCGGAGTATCGTTTTTGAGATTCTGCAATCTTCGGAAATTAGTAACCAAATTCAGTATCACTTTTTGAGCCACCGATTTATAGTTTAATAGGCGTACAAGGAAGTCATGTGTTGTCCACATCAGATATTTTTACCTAGTTGCAAAGCCGACCGACAAACGGTAGCCACATCCTCCCTCCGCATTTATTTTTTATTTTTATTTCTAATATGAAATATTATTTAATTGTTTTATATTTTGCCATTGTTCATTCCCATCCGCCATTGTTGATTTGACTACGATTACGTCGGGGTCACCAGTTCGGTGTCAAAATTAATGGAAAACAAGTTAAACAATGTGAATACAAATATGTAATGAAATTAATACAGATTTAAAACAGAATTTTACAATTTAAAATATAATATTTATAACTGTTTCACCGTTTAGATTTCTGCGAAGATAGAACTCCATTTACGAATTAAGAGCGGGAGGTAAAAGAGGAGAACAAACAGTAAATATGCAGTTAGTAGGTACAATGGAATAACAGAGCTAAACATTAATTGGTAGAGGAATATGCAAGCGGGTGGGTGCATACAAATGGACTGCATTAGGGCCGAGGTGGTGGAGTTATCGCCCAAACAGGCTGCTTAAAGGGCGGCTTCGTTAAGCTCAACCTCCTTACAATTATAGCGGCAAAAATTAATTCCGGGCCCCTCGACGGGAGGGGGCGCAGACGTCTTCCGCCCCTCTCTTTTGTTTCATCAGTGACTGCTGTGTCGGGGTGTTCCGGGGGGGTGATGTCTCGACAGCTCGGTGGGTGAGGGGAAGGAGTGAGGATGTTTACAACGGGACTCTAGGGGTCCTGAGGGGGAGGGGGGATGACGAGAACCTTCGTTAAGCCAACTAGTAATATCTTAATTAGCAATATTATAATAAATTCACTTTTAACGTTGAAGGTAACAAGAGAATGCGCTAAATTACATGATAGTAAAACAATAACATGGAAGCTTGAAGAAGACTTCCATCGATTCGATAGCCATAGAGACTAATTGATCTCAAATTATTTTCTTAGAAAAATTAAAATTAACGCAGAAACATACATACTTAAGCAACCTGCACATACTTATTAAATCAATTTGGCCTCGTAATTTTTTACGTAAGTTATGATTATTTTTGAGAAAAAAAAGTCGCTTTTTTCGATTGTGAATATATGAAAAACAAAGGGAGAAAGTAAAAAAATGTAAAAAAAAAAATAGAGAAAAATTGTTGCTTAGAAAAGTTATTAAAAAAAATGAAAGACGTAAGTAAGTGTAACAATTACACTCTTGTGTCTTTAATTTTTTTAATAACTTTTCTAAGCCATAAAAACGAAATTTATAATTTTTTATATATGAAAAAGTTAGTTTTTTTTATAATTCTACATCATACAGGACAATGTTTGAGGCACATTTTGAAGGTAAAGTGACTGCCTTTTAAAGGCCGGTAGTTTTTATAACCTACAATAACTGCATTGAATCTGCCAGCAGTTGAACAAGAGCACATATTTTCGACTTTTTCAACTTTTTATTATAATTTATAAATAACTGTAATTTGTATTTTTTTAAGTGTAATAACTGTTATACAAAATCATTTTTTGAAGTTTTCTACCTGTTTTTTGCTTCTCAAAATTATCAAAACTGCAAAAAAAGACAAAGAAAAACTACAAACTTTCCAATTTAAAATATTCAGACTTATTACGCAAACACCTTGGTTATTTTTCTAACACAACTTTACCTACTGACTTACACATGAGAACTGCCAGCGAATATGTAGGAACTCACTACAATAGATTTCATGACAAATTATAAGGACGTGGCAACACAGTAATAGCAAGCATGGCCACAACCAGCGTGCCCAGCATCACTAGGTGACTGAAAAGGTAGTGGATGAGAGACCTTTTGTAATTTTTCTTTAGCTCAAATATAATGCCATGGAAGAAATTCCGCAGGATATTTTCATCTCCCTCAGGCTTGACATGTCATTATCTTTTTATTGCCGGTTTTGATAGGCAATTCACTGATTTACAATGTTGTACTATACAGGTGTGGATGTAAAAATAAAGTAAAAAAAATTATTAAAAATATTTTTACACCTGCAGTTGGCCGATGGAGATAGAGGGAAGTAGAGATGTTAATTTATTTTTTCTTTTTTTTTTTTATCAGGAAATGTATATATGGAAATATATGGTTAAAAGATGCAATCAAGCATAGACAGCATTAATATTTTTATACAAATTGCTTGAATCGATTACCGATTTTTTTTTTTTTTTTTTTTTTATACTAATGCATTTTGTTTGCTTGATTTTTTCAGCACCAAATACCTTCTTTTCTTATATATAACTATATTTGTTGATACCAACTCATCTAAAAGATTGTTCTAAGATATAATTATGTGTACCGATTCTTATATATTTTCCTGTCAGAAAACATTTTCAATTGTTTATTAATTTTTTTTTAGTACATGGATCTTCCAGAATGTATCGTACACTTTCCAACAAAAAATAATTATTCTTTTATTTAATACAATTTTAATTTTAATACAATTGTCTTTATTATGGTATATTTCTTTTGAAGTGACTGGCAGGGACTTATTAAACTATCGATAATATCGACCAATCGATAGAGGCCAATTATCGACTGCACTCCACTACTATCGCTCCATTGTTTAACAACATTCACGATCCTGCAGGCCATTTTCTAAAACTATTCCGAACTCAAAACTACTACAATACCAGGCATTAATAAGAAACAGTATCTCTGAATATTATGAACATTATATTAACCATCAGAAGGATAGCATTAGCAGCTTTGCTACACATAATACATAATTGATAATTTGTACACCTTTTTTTCAATTAAATTGGAAAAAAGTTAATAAATACGTATTTTATTATTTAAAGTCTACAAATATTTCAATGTACAGATTAATATAACTCTTAGGAATTCATGAGATATAAATATTAAATAAATTAATTTTAACTGAAAAGAATTTTAAGAAAATAGGAAATTTTGAGCTTATTATAAAAACACTAAAAAAGTTCATTTTTTAAAAATAAATATTAATATTTTTTAAAATAATAAAAAACGCTGCAAATTGTTACACAATGGTTTATTAATTCCACTTAATCATATTTCAAAAATATCAATTCTGTCCAAGTTAAAGAAATTAAGCAGTAGGCACCAAAAGGAAAGAAATTTGAAGCTTGTCCCACGATGATCGCCGTGAGAGTGCCCAACTGGGAGTGTTAAGAAAAAACTGTGTCTATGCAAGTGGTCTGAGATGGTTAGGAAATGTAATCAGAAGGTACAGAGTAAATATTTGATGTACACTTCAGTAGGAAAAAAAAGGGAAGACTAAGGAAGCTAAAGGAAGTGCAGAAATAATCCAAGGAAGGATAAAGCAGAGAGATACGAAGAAGTCAGGAGACCAAGAGCCAAGATGACCAGCCGCCCAGAGAATTAGTCTACCAAGTTCATTACGCTATATCTCAGCTATTACTGGTCCGATTTAATTTTTTTTTTCCTTTTGTGAATTTCATCAGCTTTCGTTTAAATACAATAAACAGCAAAAAAAACGGATTTTTTTTTATTCGATATGTGGATTCTACGTATCTTGAAACGTAAAACCTCAAATTTTGAGGGGGGTTACAATTTTTTTTTCCTTGGTCGATTCCAAAAATCTATTATTGAAAATAATAAAATAAGATAAATAAAATATTACGTTATTCGCATCAACATTTTATATCATACAATCAATATCATAAATTTTAGCTAAACTGTCTTTACTGCCATCAATTAATACTATTACTATAGCACATGCTATTACTATTGTTATATTCCATCAGTTTTTCACACTCATGTTCGGTTGGAATGATTGGATTTGGGCAAGGCATGATGGAATTTAGGACCAATTGAATTCCACCTCTTACGCGACACTAAAAATATTGACGCGGATTTCACACTAACGATCCATTTGGCTTGGAGCGGAGTAGAGAAATCGTTCGTCTCTGTATAGTGTTCTTTTACTGACGTAGCATGGATGTAGTAAAATATAGTGTTTGCGATTGTAGTTTAAGAGAAAAGTCAGACGCTTAATCAAACTTTTTTTAGCAATTATCGCTCATCGATTATATTATAACTATCTAATATTAATCAACAATGTAATGCAGAAACTTTATTAATTACTATCATCCTGAAAATATATTTTAAATGAAAACGTAGACAGCTTTTGAATAAGACACTTAAGGAAAACCTGCTAGTGAGTTTTATTGCCCAAATCACCGTAACTTTTCTCCTCTTACTGCTCCACTCCAATCAGTAATGTCGATCTCTTGTCTGCGCTTCATTTTTTTTTTTTTTTTTTAATAATACTCGACTCCGGCAGAGCATCAATAATAATGGGTCTCCTTCCTGAAAAGGGGCTTAACGTGTTTTCTCTCAATTAGTGGAATTCAATCCAACATAGTAGGATGGTTCTTGTGAAAAATTCGATGATTTGCAGATTTCTTCACGTAAAGGCAGAAGTGAAAATATGTTCTAAAAAAAATAAATAAGGATAAATAATATGGAATGGAGAGGCCTTATTAAAGATCTGGATTTTACATCTGGAATAATCTTCAACACCTAAAATAAAAAATGATATATGAATAATAATAAGATATGCGTGGTGAATTTACAGCTTAATATCTGATTGTATTAACCGATAGGTGCACCACCTGCGGCCTACGTGAATTATTGTGCGGCTCCCGTGTGGTTTTGCGGCCTTCATAAAAGCGAGCTCTGGTTTATGATTAATATTTAATTATATAGATTAATTAAAACCAGAGCTGGTTTTTCTGAAAGCCGCACAAAACAAACGGGAGCCGCATAAACCGAGAGCCACCTATGCTATATAATATTCCACTAACTTTTATCTTTTTAACTTTCTAACAAATTTACCTGGAGTCCCGCTTCTCCATCCATAAGTGGGAGGGGGGACAAGCCTGGTTCAGAGTTTCACAGGCCGATTGCAAATAGTGTATATAAGATGCTTCAGATGACATCCGCATGCTGGTATACAAGGATCAATCTAATTAGGGATTGATAAATTATTTGCCACTTCTATAATTTTGTTTTATTGAAACCTAGTTTCGAATGTTATACATTCATCTTCAGTTCTAAAAACACACAAAAAATTCAAAAATAAGTAACTCAAAATATAGTTTGGTATTATTATACAAATTAAATTAGATGTAATATAAATCAGTATTAAAACAAATTAAAGTGCACTTGAAATAATAAAATCCTCCAAATTCAATCCAGATTTTTGCTTAAATGACCAAATAAATATCTCAAATAGTCCAATCTTAAATTTATTCCCATCTATAACAGAAAAACAATTAATCACCGGCATTACTGGAAAAACCCTGACCCTTAAACCGTTTAGCTATAAACATCCTGCCTAACTTTCTTTCAGTGTTAGTGCAATGCGAAAAGGAACCAGTACAAACTTTTCTGTTTGATATAATCCATATAAACCTTGGTGAGTATCAATATATATTTGATTTCTTATCTTAATTAAATTAATAATTCATAAATGTTTAAATACTGATTTATATTGCATCTAATTTAATTTGTATAATAATACCAAACTAAATTTATTGATTTTCTTAACTTTCGAAACTAGTTTTCAATAAAACAAATTTATAGAAGAGGCAAATAATTTATCAATCCCTAATTATAAGATGCTTATTAACAAAAGAACAAAACTCTACATACCGACGTACAACAACCAACTATTCCATTCCATTTCATAATTAACCTCACGGACATCACTACAGACTGATAGACGATACGGCTACGGCTGAGATGACCATTATAGGAGAAGGCTAAAAAGGAGTCGGACGAGAGATCGCCTTTCCTGAATTAAAGGTTTTATTTCAACATTAAGACCGAAAAGAAGTGCTGTTGGGTACTATTCTTCCTCATGCCTAACATGCCATGATTATTAATATTAATTGATTGTTACTCTTCTATGACAGAAGCGAATAAAAAGTAGGAGTTAAAAAATAATAAAATTCTAGTATTGCAAATTTTTTTTACTAGAAATCTGTTACCCTGGCAATATTTACATAATGGCAGCCGGGCCAGATTAATGAAGAAGTTTGTCTGAGATGACAGATCTGGCCAGACCAGACACTGACTGATGACGTCATGCCAAGAATCAGCTGATTGAAAGCAGGCATAGGCATCGATAACGATGACGTCATACGATGATAAGAACTCTGCAGGCCAATCAGGCGACAGCCAATCTTAGCTAATCTAATAGCTTGAGTTTGCGATAATATTCATACCGGTTTCAATTGAAAGACAAGTTAAATTCTTAGTTAGAAATCTTGAAGAGCATAATTTATAAAAACAAATTCAATTTTTCCATCAGTTTGTATAACAGAACATTGTAAAAAAATAAAAATAAAATGAAAAGAATCTTTCTGTTAAAATAATAGACATACAATGAGATATTCCAAATAATTGTTTTTCATCGCCGACTGACGCGTGAATTGAACAAAAATACAGAAGGCAACAAGAGAGAGAAAAGATCAAAGGTAAACCTGACTAGAGGAAAAAGGGACCGTGAGGAAAAATAAATAAAGAAGGAAGAAAAAGGAGGATAGAGGTCAGAGATCAGAGCTAATAAAATAATACACAGGACAGGAGGAGGAAGGAGGGGTCCTGAGTCCTGAGTCCTGTGTTCTGTGTCCTCTGTCAGCCACCTCCTACCCAGTCAACCATTTTCCATTCTTATTTTCCATGATTCAAAATTTCTTACTGCACAAGGGCATTATTACATTATATTATGTATTACGTGTTTTATCTCTATGTAAATTTTTTCTTGCATAAAACCTAAATGAAATAAAGAAGACTTAAATTATTATGAATACTTAGACTTTTTAAACACTAGGCTCGTGTTAAAGGATGAAAGACAAAATAAAAACAATGATGTATCGCTGTTTCAAAACTTATTTTTTTTTCCTGTCTCCAATCAAATTTGTTTAGTTTTTTAGTTTTAAAAAAACATTTTTTTTAATTGATTTAAAAAAAATTAAAACATCGATTTATATTTGGTTCATTCAGAAGTCATACTAAAAAAAAGATTATTTTTTTTTTTATAAAATAAAAAATATGTCGACATCGTTTTTTTAAAACTAAGCGCCATTTAGCAAACTTTACAGGAAAAACATGATTCATTTTTTCCCAAATAACAATATATTTTTTTTTTAATTTTATTCTTTTTCGTATGCAGTAGGAGTTTATTAAGATGGTAAATCTTTTATAGTTGGAATATATTTTTAAAACTTCTAACACTGATTAAGGCCCGAGAGACGACTGGGAGTCTTTAGTATTTGGTGCTTACGTCATCAATATTTTTTTTAGTCCATTTCCAATTTTCTTTTCGATATATCGTGAGTAGAAATCGATAGAGGTGGTGTATACATTCCATAATAAATTTAATACTTTTATCCTAAATATCGAATTTTTAGTGCTTAAGCTTTTTTTCAAAACACGACGTCAATATGAACTCATTTAATTGAAGGCTACTCGAGCAAAATCACGGGCAATATCTAGTTTTAAACATTAAACAAAAATAACAAATACAAAAAAAAAGCAATTAATGATATCTATTCAACAATTCCCGAAGACAGGCCCATACCAAACCTTATGTCTAGCACTAGTCAAGGCCAGAGTGACGACTTAGGATCGTTAGTATTTGGTGCTCCGTCATCAATAGTCGATTTTCAGGCCATTTACAATTTTTTTTTTCGATATTTCGAGAGCGAGAATCGATAAAGGTTGTGTTTACGTCTCATAATAAATTGAAACCTAAATTTCGAAATTTTGGCGCTTAAATCTTTTTCAAAAAACGATTTCGATATCTATTGCTCGGGTTGAAAAAACTTATATTTGAACTCATTCTCTAAAGCCTTGTTACGCCGTGATAATTTTCAATCGTGGTAGTACAGTCCCGACAGTGAGATGCCACTCTATGTGTCCTTCTCTAGACGCTGACAGTTAATCTTGTGACAGTTGGAAAAATGGCGGATGTAGAATAGCTGACTAAACACTAGAAATTTCTAGGTCACCATAGAAACTAAATTATATAGTTTTTATTCCAACTTCAAGAATTAAATAACGCCTAAAACGTTGGATATATTCAATTTGAAGTTCAGAAATAACTTGATAAGTTGATAAATGGCATAAGTTAGGTTAATAAGTCACTGCCGAGACAGTTATAGTCAACTATCAGTTAAAGACTGATAGCACGACAGTACTACGATGACAGTGAACGCTGTCATGACAGTAACTTCACTAATGAAAGGGCTACCAGCAGAGATGAATTCTTCTTTTTTCAGTTGCAATTTTTATGGAGAAGAAAGCAATGTTTGGCTTCAGGAGAAATTCAATAAACTATACAGTCATAAAATTAAGGAAACAACACAAAAAGTTCACTGATCGTAAAGAATAAAAAACAGAAAAAAATCTTTGACTATTCTGTTAATTAATTCATGCGAAAATATGATTTACTCCAAAAAAAAAATCGTTGATAATATTAAGAAAATAAACATATTGAATTTTAACACAGAAAAGATTTTTAATTTCAATCCCCACACGGGATACCACATCATTTTGTATAACGAGAAAGATTAGTCCTGAATGAATATCATAATGGCATTTCCAAATATTTTAACAAGGTAAAACTTACAGTTCAGTAACTTTTGTAATATCAGCACCTATTCTGAATTATTAGTTACATTGCATTACTAATTACTTCAGTATATATTAATTTTTCTATGAATTTGAAAAAAAAAATAATAAAAATCTGGTGCGGAGTGCGCATCACACAACTTTCATTACCATCCCATTTTAAGTAGAAATGAATTTCTGCTCAAGTATAGCAAATGAAATTTAAAAATTCCCGATTAGTTTCTATGGAAATTCCACTAAGCCTCCATTTTTTTTCCATTAAATAATATAAAAGCGGAAATTATTATCTACAACACTCTTAATTTAATTAATGCAACACCCTTAATTTTATGATGCCTTAATTACTCTCAATTGCCTTCTACAACTTACTATGTTAGAATATACATCTATATTACTAGAATCCAGAAACAATTAAAATTTTTTTAAATTGAAAATTTAAATTTCAATCCAGAAACCATATTGCATACCTAGTTGTATAATTAAGGTGAAAACTAACTAAATAATTTTTATATATTTTTTTAAATTTAAATTGAAGATGAAATAAATATATACATGCCGTAGACATCATGAATGTAAAATGAAAATACGTCTGAACTCCCCTCACAAATAATTAAACATACGACACGATATGCATGTCATACATGAAGCGAAAAAAACAACAAAAAACAAAAAAAGAAACAACTGGAATCGAGATAATTTCGAAACAAGTTAATTGAATAACAAATGAGAAAGGTGGATTCGCATGCCGGGGCGGCAACATGCGGCAGAATCCCCAACCTGAGACACACAACCAAGCTCCAAATTCCAGCAATACTATTTAAATTCTAAAAGGCTTCAGTTATTGCAATACTTTTTTGGAATATCTATTGTTTAAGTAGGTATATTTGCAAAGCATAAAGGTAAACGCTGCAAATTATTTATTATTACTACAATGGTTTATTATTTCCAAATAGCAATATTTCAAAAATATCTGGTCTGTCTATCCACAGGACTTTCCATATTGCTTTGGTTTACAGTTAACATTATTAAATTATCTTTTAAATGGGTATTATAGAAGGGTTTCGGGAAAGGAACATGTGCAGAATACTTTATAAAAGATATCAACAAAAAATGTTTTCTGTTCCTAGTGTGCTCAAAATATTTAAAGCCTCAAAATTACGTTTGGGTTTGAAGCTCTGTATCTGCTCTTCAGCTTATCCGATATCGACGTTCTGGTTCTTGTTAAAAAGAGGGGAGTTTCTTCTTGTCATGCATATAAAAAACCATTGCATTATCTTAAATAGTCTGAGTAAAAACAGGTGATTACCATATAAAATCAAAATTGAAGTTTTTTGTGGATAATGCTGCTTCTAAAACAGGTAGAAACATCACTGTTAAAGCAAATTGCGTAGTTCAAGAACCTTTACCGATGACTCAAATTTGGTTTCAATTATTCAATGGTTCCTGATTTATGGGCGATAATTTAAATCTTAGAAAAAAAATTGAAGAGTAGACCCTTGGCAAAATGTTTATAACCAAAATTCTACATTAAGGTTTTCTGATGCGCTGAATCCAAATCTGCAATCATTTTTGGTGTGAAACAATCTATGAGGCTAATTTACTCAACCATTTAAACACTTTTTTAAAATTATTTGACCAAAAATCAATTCTTTTTTAATGTTTATATTTTTCCGTAAATATACTCTAAAAAAAAGAAGTTTAGTTTCAGCTCCTAAGGCCCATTGGACAAAACGGGACAAGCCGATTACGAATTTCAACTTTTTATCTAGAATTTTTCCCGATTTATTGATATTTAAAATTAATTATTTATTTTGTTCCCATAATTAATGAAAATATAAGTATTTTTATTATATCAGTATTTATATATATTTTTTTTATAATTTATAATATAGTTTATTTTGAAAAGCCTTTTGGCCAGAAGGGAATTTTGTTTTTCTCTACATAAATGTTATTCTTAAAAGACGACGCCCTAGAATTAAGCTTTTTTTTGTTTGTTTTTTAAAATTCTAATTATATTAATTATAAGACACTCCAATTTACTTTTTTTATAATTCCCCATTATATATCGGATAACACCAGTTTTATTGGTCATAAACCAAATGATAATGATGGAAGAGGTTTACGACCCGACGGAGGTAAAAGCTACGGAATTGAAAGAGGAATCCACCTTTAACCAACCCAAAGGTCAACGGGATGATGTAGGAATGAGAAGAGACACGTCTGCCCTCCTCCCCTCCCCCCCCCCTCTAGGGTGGCCAAGTTTTGACACGTGGACCCCCACGTGTAATAAGCTGCGATCGTTTGTCAGTATTAGGGGGGGCTTAGCTCCTTACTGTTCTTAGCTTCTTAATGGAAGGCTGTAACGACAAATGGTTCGCTTCACTTATCTGTCTCCGCAAGTTCTGTCACTGTCACCGCCCGATATTCCCTTGGAGGGGGGGGGGGAGAAGAGGGGGGCTCACTGATTAGCTTGGCGGCCGTTTCCTCGCGTAATCCGCTTTTTATTAGGAGCATTTTGGATTTATCTCCCTTATTTTTTTCAAACCTATTTATTTAACTTAAGCATATTATTTATTGATTAAATTATTTATATATAATATCTGCAAGTTCACATAAAATTAAGATTTGGTTTTAAGAAAACTATGATTATGGCATTTTATTTTGATTCAAAACAAAAATGAGTTTTTTTCGAAGAAACTGGGACTCAGCGCTGAAATTCGGGATTTTCCTGGGGAGTAATTCGGGATGTATGGTCACGGTAGTGAATATGTCACTTTTTATGTTTTTTTTATAGTAAGTACGATATTGTTTGTTGGACAGATAAGAAGGGTCATCTAACAGTTCACCAACCTCTTCTAGCCAGAGTATGAAGTCGAAAATCATTGCACAGATCCGCCACGAAATAAAAATTAACTGTTACAGACAGGATTCGAAGCGACACCGGTTCTGACGTGGGAGTGCTGCGAAGTTCAGCCTTAACTTTTCAATCAATGTCGTTTTTCGAAAAAGGCTTAAGCACCATTCAGTAAACTTTACAGGAAACACCTAGGATGTTATAGCAACTTTTTCGCTAATAATGACTTACCGAAAGCGTCACTTCCATCGACGATAATAGATTTTACACTTTTTTTTTTACTATTTTCTCGAAAACGGTTCAAAAGATTTTTATCAAATTTGCCTCAAGTCTTCTCCTTAAAGCTCTTTAATTTTTCATAGGCATAGTACATCACCGAGAAAATGGAAAGAAAGAAATTTGTGCAAAACTTAAAAAGTATCCATGCATTTTATGGTAAACTATCAATAAAATCATATGAAAGGTAATTCAATTCTCAAAAAAATTGTTTATCTTAATCGGACCAGTAATACCAAAGCCTGAATCGAAATGGAATGCCGAGTGTGCTAGAGAGCAGGTGGATGTGACCGAAAGGCGCCTTTCCCACCTCACAGCTCCCGTTCTCAACAATCCGTTCAGTTCAACTCAGTTGCTAATTTCACGCTGATTATTATTATAACAAGCATCATGATAACTATTATAGAGTTGGTTGACATCCCCATGATGGTATAGAAGGATCAATCTAATTAGGTATTGATAAATTATTTGCCAATTCTATAAATTTGTTTTATTGAAAACTAGTTTCGAATGTTATACATTCATTTTCTGTTCAAGTTTTAAATGGATTATATCAAACAGAAAAGTTTGTACTGGTTCCTTCTCGCATTGTACTAACACTATATTGTATATTTTATTGAAAACTAGTTTCGAATAGATTTCAGTGAAACAGCCTCAAATTAAATATATGTGAAGCACTTGAAATAATAAAATCCTTCAAATCCAATCCAGATTTTTGCTTAAATGACCATATAAATATCTCAAATAGTCCAATCTTAAATTTATTCCCATCTATAACAGAAAAATAATTACTCACCGGCATTACTGGAAAAACCCTGACCCTTAAACCGTTTACCTAAAAACATCCTACCTAGCCTAGCTTTCGTTCATTGTTAGTACAATGCGAGAAGAAACCAGTACAAACTTTTCTGTTTGATATAATCCATTTAAATGTTGGTGAGTACCAACATGTATTTGATTTCTTGTCTTAAATGTTTTATAATACTGATTTATATTACATATAATTTAATATGTATAAAAATACCAAACTATATTTTGAATTGCTTATTTTTGAATTGTTTGTGTGTTTTTAGAACTGAAGATGAATGTATAACATTCGAAACTAGTTTTCAATAAAATAAATTTATAGAAGTGGCAAATAATTTATCAATCCCTAATTATTATAGAGTTGTAAGGGAAAGTTGTGTGATACGCTCAACGCACCAGATTTTTTTATGTAGGTACCTAAAAACGCAATACCTATAACTCAAATAACCTATTCGAAAAGAGGTTGGAGCAATAGGGATCAATATGCTTCGACAGTTTATTCAAAATTTCCCGGTACGACTCCAAGAAAAAAAAGAAGAAAAATTTCAATGAAGTTTTTACAATTATTTTTACATGGCTGTTCTTGTATTTTATATTTATACACGAAACTTTTTTTTAATTAATAATTTAATTTTGACACCATCCAGTTTCGTTATATATATATATATATATATATATATATATATATATATATATATATATATATATAAACTTAAGATTTTGATTTTTTTTTTGGAAGATAATCTAATACTTAATAAACGAAAATAACTGTGGATGAGTTGCACATCTTTCCTTCCTGCAGCATAATAACGCTCTTTCCTCACCAGTGTATTGATTGTATTTCCGATAAATGCTTAATACAGAAACGAATCGCTTTCAGCGAGAATATGAAAAATTTTCAATGTAAAATAGAAAGGAAGGCCCAGTGAAAACAGAAAAAGGCATTGGGGAAATGAAGCCGGGCCGTAGCAAAGGAACTCCAATAATGCAGGTTCTACTACACTTTTCGCAGATAAATCACTCCCTGGAGAGCTAATATTGCATGAATCCTCCATCATTCTTTTCTTCTTTTGTAGTTCTCTTCTCTTCTCTTACGGCCTTGCTATTCTTCGACATAATTGCATCATCAGAGATCTCTGCAATATCGTTTCATGAGATGGAAGTCATTTATTAAATGATCAGGAGTGAATAACTTAAATGCCTTCAACTGCTGGAATTTTGATCTCACAGGAACAATCTCAACAAATCTTAATTGAAGTAATATGTATATTATTTCGCATCTAGCAACCTAACCCCACATTATATGTATATATCCATGTACCATAAAATAAATATTTTTTTTTTTTTTTAAGAAAAACTGTTTTAATTAATTTTTTTTAAATTTATTTATCTGGTTTTGCGATTTTCTCACATCCCGGTCCCCAATACGCCTTCCCTCCAATATCTCCTGTCAAAACAATCTTCCTCCGTCAGACCTCTAGCTGCCATTTCTCCTCTAGCCCCTTCCATCCACTGCTTCCGAGGTCTTCCACGTCTTCTTCTCTTCTCAGGATAGTATTTAAGTGCTCGAAGGGACCATGGCGTCTCGTCCATTCTCATGACGTGTCCAAGCCAGAGCAGTCTTCTTTCACTGATATCATTGAGAATGTTGAGTTAAGCCCAGACCTTATTTCTTATAATCTCATTGGAGACCTTCTGCAACCTGGATATGGCACAACTTCTTCTCCAGAAATCCATTTCTAGGACCAGTAATTTATTCGCATATTGTTTTGTCACTGTCCATGATTCTGACCCATATAACGTTATGCCAACCAAGAAGGAGTGGTATATCTTCTTTTTGGTTTCGAGAGAGGCCTTTCTACTCCATAGTATACCGTTTAAGAGACTTACTATTTATTTATCATGAGTAATTTTGTTTTGAATATCATTTTGGACTGTGCCAAAACTGTCCATCGTCACTCCAAGATACTCAAAAGCAGTACTTTGATAGATCGTCGTTAATAGATGTCTTAAAGTAACAAGATAGCATTTCTGATTCTATATTATATTATTAATATAATATATATATGTATTTAAAAATAATATAAAAAGATTATCAACACATATTAAGCTTGTTTATGACAAAATAAACTATTACTCGCCTACTGGTGCAACAAGATTGGGCCTTGTTCGGACTTGGAATAAGAAGGAAGAGAAAATTGAAGGGTTGGCTGGAATCGAGTTTTCCTCCCCTCGCACCCTCACATTATCAATTTTTCCGATCAACGTCTCATTTTCTACAGGGTCCAAGATTCAACTCTTCTTTTCTTTTAAATTCCAGGGATGCTATTGGCTTGGAAATAACAGTCACTTACTATCAGTAATACAGAAAGTTGAATTTCGTTAGACAGAGATACATGGTTTTACTTCATTATATATTTTTCTCTAGAAAATTTGCATTTTTTAAAGTCTAATTAATCCAAAGTTTGATAAGGTCAGTTTAAATACATTAACTGATTCGAGCGGGATAGTCAGATCTGGAATAAAAAGAAAATTTCCGAACATTGTAAATACTTTAATTATATAAACTCTACTGCTAGCTGTTGTCTTTGAGTAAGAGATTTCGTAGTAACTTAGCTCGATATATCAAATAAAAATATGAATTATAGCGATCTTCTATTTTCTAATAATTAATGATATAAAAAAAATGAAAACAGCTATAATTTATTATTTATGCAAGATTTATATATCTAAGCTTTATATAAACACACACACACACACGCGCGCGCAAAAAAAAAAAAATGATGCTCTCTGAAGATGAAATTTCAAAAGATTAACATCTAGATCAGAAGTAAATAATATTTTTTAATGCATTAGCTCCAACTTTGCTAATCAGCCCATTATTTTTTGTATTTTTAACTTTCTCACTTTTTTTTTTCTTTTTTTTTCACATTAATTATATTTTTCAAGACCACAATTTATATTGTTTACTTATTATTAAACTGATAATATTGTAAACATTAATTGATCTTTATTTTGTAATCCTGCGGTCAGATATTGTTTCTGTTTTATTTGTTAGATTGAGTTATTCTTCAGGGACTTAGTCCCAGAATAAAGTTCTTCTATTCTATATATATATATATATATATATATATATATATATATATATATATATATATATATATATATATATATTTATATATATATATATATATTTATATATGGTTGGTGAACGCCCGATGAAATAGCCGATAACCGGAGAAAACTACGCAGTCCGAGATTCTCCAAGAATCCGTCTCCCTCGACCCTATCCTGTGTGCCTTGATTGCGAATCGTGTAGTCTTCCACATAGACGTGCGTAGCATCCTTTATTAGGGCGTTGAACGAACCATAAAACCGGAGTATCCTTCCATACTCTCCAGTCGGACGAGAGGTCTGCAGATATTCTTTACTCCATTGAAAAATTATATAAAGAATACGTACACTATCTAAAATGTATTTAAAACAATTTTTGTGTTGAAATTAAACTAAAAATTTAGTACTCTTGGGCTATTAAAGATATAAAGCTGAATTATTAACAGGTGTCTGTACCCGTGAGCACGCCTATCATCCAACCTGAGGTTGCTCCGAGCCATGGTATTCAAGGTGCAGCGGCAGGCTATCCATAGCTCCATAACCGGTCCCTTAATATACTCGTATAACATAAGTGTCATTCTCACCGACTCACTCGGTCCTATATATAAATAAATATATATATACATACTTTTATATATATAAAATATTCTTTAAGATAAAAATTCCAAATCCATATTTCGATTTATTTCTATTTCAGTTGAGAACCGAGATTTCTTTTAGATTTTTGGACAATCATGAATTATTTAGATATAGGGATGAATACGAAATGATGGCAATATGGACGGCTTACCGCGTGGGATAAATTCACAACGGCAAGTAGCTGTAATGCGGCGGGCGGGAGGAGGGGGGGGGCTGTTCGGGGCTCACCTAGGGCCATTCGCAACTTCATTATCATAACTCCCGCTCTCCCTTCCTACAGGTACTTCACGTGTTCACTCCCCTTATTTTCGGCCGTTTAACTTTTGAGCATTGAATGTTTTTATTGTTTATCTTCTCTTCAGAAAATGTCATAAAAACTTAATAGGACTCATAAAATATTAAATATAACTAACAGGGAAATGTTGCAGAAATAAAATAAATGAATATTCAGAAGTCCAAGTCGCTATCGAGGGCTATTAATGCCTATATTAATTAGAGTAAGAAGATTTCAAAATAAAGCCTTCATTCTTTCAAATGGCAGTAAATAACAAAACAGCCAACTATAAGGTTTCGTTATTATAAACGATAATGGTTTCTTAGTTATTCCTATTAATTATAATATCAAGCAAATATAGCCCTTTATATTTCACTTATTGTCATTTATAACAACGTTTCGAGCTGTCTGGTTCAGTATCTTTTTTCATAATCTAGAAATCTAGAATCTCTATAATCCGACACTCATAAGACCGGGAAATGCCGGATTATGGACGATCGTCGGATTATTGGAGTTTAAATAAAAATGTGCAACTATAGGAATACATTCAGCATGTATATATATATATTATGATATATGTATACACATATATATGTGTTTATATTATATTAAAACATTAAAAAAATATAAAAAATTGCAGATATTACGAAATATGTAATAGAGAAAAGTATAAACCACACAATTACTAAAGGCTATTAATTCACACTGTATTTTTATCTTCAGTATCATAAATGTTGACTTTTATAATAATTTCTTCTTTGTCTTTGTTTTTTCTTTTCTATCTTCCAACAGATTCAGACATAATTCAACTGTAAGTAGAAATTTAAACATTGTAAAAACCGATAGAGTAATAACTGTAGACAGTACAACTTTGCACAGCCCTCGCACTCATCGACATCCAGTCACATGACCTTTCATAAAGGTAAGTACCAACTAGTAAAGTGTCGGATTATTGGGCGTATCGGACTGGCGAGTTTCGGACTATCCAGACTCAACTGTCTTCCTTTTAATAAATAAAAATAATGAAAATAGAATTTTAAAATTTTTTGTCATTTGTCATTAAAATTGATAGATGATTTTCTTTATTTTGTTTTTCCATTTCTTAATGTCAGATAGCAATCAAATAAAGAAGATCGGGACAATGATATAGATAATGAAAGGTCAAAATTAAAAACATTATAGTAAATAACTGACGTTATGAAATAAATAATTATATCATATTTTATACATTTTAACAAATGACAATAAATTTGAAAAAAAAAAATCTGATAATAATATTCACAAAAATTCATAAAAAAGATCCAACATGATGATGAGCCAAACAGCCATAAACGTTATTGAATAAATGAAAATAAAATTAGTGAAGTAAGAAGGATTATTTTTCCTTGATATTATAATTAATGCGAATAAACATTCAACGTTTCGCCAATTCAAGCATCGTTGGACTGGAAAACATAAAATCACAACAATGCAGACCAGTGTTACCACATCTCCCTTCAAAAGCTTAAAAAAGAATAATTCGCTAGATATGGTACATGACGATGACTGCACTCCAACCGCTCCACGCCAAAGGAGACGTGAAACGACCCCGAGTGTTTAATTTTGTGTGATTTTTTGCGCCAGGAATTCAATCGGTGTTTTGTCGGTCCATGACGAGACACAATCCAATCAGTCCAACCGAGCGTGGGTGAGGAAAACTGCTGGAGTGGACGGATGGACTGCACAAGTAATTTACACAGTTTTTAGCTTCTACAGTAAATTATAGCCTTTAGTCATAATCATAATCATAAACAGTTGTTCAGTAAATACAGTAGATATAATTAAAATTTACAATATTTATTGCATGAACTATGTCACAAAAATATTGATATAAATAACTAACAATTTTGTTTAGATTTTTACTTCTTTGTACGAAGTGTGTGTCATAATAAACTTTCAAATTTTTTTTTTAAATTATGACATTACATTTCAAATTTGGTATATACGAATTTTACATCAATATAAATAAAATACTAGATTTTGGTAAAAATTGGCTCACCAGAAAGGATACTTTACTTGAATGTCACAATAAACTTTCATCAATAATAATACTAAAATATAATACAAAAAATCTCAAATTTAGTACATAAGACTTTTATATCAATAAAAATAATATACTAGATTATAGTTAAAATTAAATAGCCGGAAGTGGTACTTTACATGAAGTTCATAATAAACTTACATCAAAAATTATTTTACAATATAATCCAATACATCTCAAATTTGGTACAAACGAATTTTACATCAATGTAAATAAAACGTTAAATTTAGGTAAAAGTTGTCATAATAAACTTTATCAATAATAATACTAAAATATAATACAAAACATCTAAAATTTAGTATATAAGACTTTTATATCAATAAATATAATAAAGTAGATTTCGGTTAAAATTAAATAGCCGTAAGTGGTACTTTGCTTGAAAGTCATAATAAACTTTACATGAAAGTCATTATAAACTCATTAAAAATTATATTAAAATATAATGCAAAACATCTCAAATTTGGTACATAAGATTTTGATGTCAATATAAATAACATACTAGATTTTGGTTAAAATTAGTGAGCCGGATGTGGTACTTTATCTGAAACTGTTTTTTTGTTTTGTTTTTTTTGGAGGGGAGGGTTCTACTTTCTGCCGTTTTTTTTAACCACCGAATTTTAGTTCGATAGGCGTGCATAGTTGTCATGTGGAGTCACATCAGATATTTTGATATTTATGATGTGAACAAATCTAAATATTAATATAAAGAAACTAACATTTTTAGGAAATCTATTATTTTTAATGCTTGAAATTCCCACATTTTTTTTATTTTTTTTTTTTAGTAGGGGTTTAATTATTTAATGTTCTTGTTAATAATAATTAATGCTATTATCATAAATGTAAATATCAGTAAAAAATGGAGTGGATTGATTGCCAATGGACTGATGGGGCTCTTGAAAGATTCTTCACTCCAAGCATTCCAATCTATCGCTCCATTAGACTACCTGAAATAATCTTCAGTAGCCATCTTAAGTCCTGCACTAATGTGATCTAATATTTTTCTATCCTGATGACGCCTGAATTGGCGAAACGTTGACTGATCAGATATATACTAGTATTTGAGGGACTTGAGGCTTTGGTTTCGGTATCTTTCAATAATAATTTTAACAAGAAAATGTTCCCAAGTCTATAAGAAAATCCTCACGTGAAGAGGCTAATAATATTCAAGACAACGTGAACGGAAACAGACCAAAAGGTAGATATAACGTCAAAGCAGGTGCGCCGCCAATAGAATGGAAGGAGGAAGCACTATATGAGAATACGAAAGATCGGAAGCGGGTATCAATGGACTTGGGCCGTTCGCGAACAAAACAAGTTTCAGTAAAGGCTATCTAAAGAGGACGTGCGCGGCCTAGTAAAGTCCCACCATCGCCACTTCTTTCAGGGAACTTGAAACTGAAAGTTTTAGTGGAGGCTGAAAAGATATACATTATTATTATTATTATATATATATATATATATATATATATATATATATATATATATATATATAGAGAGAGAGAGAGAGAGAGAGAGAGAGAGAGAGAGAGAGATTAGACAGTTAAAGTGCGGCAAAAAGAGGACAATATTTGCTATAAAATTTAGTCCTATGAAACAAAATATGGTTATAAGAAGATTAATATCTTATATCAACAGGTCAGAGGTAAACTATGGTAACACTTTCTAAGTTTAGAAACATCAGATCGCACTGTGCTCCTTGGTCACTGCGTGGATAGTAGTCAAACCATATATATGGCGTATTGCACTTTTAACTAATCTTATAACTTGTTTATATAACTTTGCCTCGAAATAAAAAGGCTAAAATAATGTAAATACCATAGTAAAGTCAAAATCTGACGAGTATATATATATATATATATATATATATATATATATATATATATATATATATATATATATATATAATTGGGAAAAATATTTAAAGCCTATCAACACCCACCCGAGCAAAATCTTTATGATTTATATTAACCAGGTAGGACATCCAAACATATATATAAAAGACATGAATATTACACTGATGCCATGAAGCAGAAAAGGAGCTGGATGAGGAACCTCCTCGACTAACAAATAATGATAGAGTCAAGCCAGGAGGAGAAGAAACTGGATACCTTCTGCCTCTCGTGGGTACCATCCCAAGCAATCGAGTAGATATTCATCCAGTTTACTGATTGTCATTACCGATGCTTAACAGGAGTGAATAAAGACTGCATCGGGTTTTAAACTGTTGATCTGAGATGTGCTGTCTCTGGTCTGCATTTATATGATCTTATGTTGTCTCTCATGATGATGCCAGAATTGGTGAAACGTTGATAGGTCACTTATTTATTGCTATTTGAGAAAAGTAAAGGAAGTATTGTAATCGCGAAAATTTTCGGTTTTCAGATTTCGACGGAAATATCCATTTTGACAAGTTTCGTCGTGGCGTCTGTACGTACGTACGTTCGTATCTCGCATAACTCAATAACGGTTAGCCGTAGAAAGTTGAAATTTTGTATTTAGGATTGTTGTAAAATGTAGTTCTAAACATTTCTTTTTGGTCACTGCAAGATTGCCGGAAGTGGTACTTTACTTGAAGGTGATTATTGATTTTCATCAATAATTATATTAAAATATAATGCAAAGCTTCTCAAATTAGGTATATAAGACTTACATAATAATATAAATAATATAATAAATTTTGGTTAAAATTGGCAAACCGAAAGTGGTACTTTACTTGAAGGTCATATTACAGTTATATTATATTAAAATATAACATAAAATATCTCAATTTTGGCAAATTATACTTTTATCTCAATATAAGTGATATAATCGATTTTGGTTGAAAGTGAAGAGCCGAAAGGGATACTTTACTTGAAGGTCATGATAAACTTAAAACAAAAGGTATATCGACATTAAACACAGAGATCATATGGTTCGTCAATTTTTTTTCCAGTCTAGTTAAACAATTTTATTACTTGTTTTATGTGTTAAAATTGAGTAAAAAATATTTGTTTTCCTCCCCATTTGTGAGCTGAGCAAGTCTGCAGTAGGAGAATAAGATTTAAGCTAAGTGGGTTATTCTGTTTTAAATGTCGAAATCGTCAATTTCTTATACTTTATCTAGTGACGTTGATAGTTCTAATGTTGTCACAGAACACGAATAAATTTCTTATATAAATAGAAATTTTTACCTACTGGAAGAAAACGACATATAATAAAGGAATGAGGCCGCCATAAAAAAGAGCTTGTGTGTCAATAGATGGACGTCGCGACGCCAAGTGTTTTTTTTACTGTAATCTTCGGAAACTAGTAACCAAATCCAGGATCACTTTTTGAGCCAACGATTTAATAGTTTAATAGGCGTACAAGGAAGTCATGTGTTGTCAACATCAGATATTTTTTTAATGAGATTTTGGTCTCTTTAATTAGAATCATTCACAAATACAATAGATAATATGAAACTAGATTAAAAGTAATTACTTAATGGAGCTAGTAGTCAGTTGAGGAAATATACATGATACGGTACAACATTGGATACCTTATTATTTTTCCTGACAGATACAAGGACTGGGATAAACTGCTGACTGAAGAGAAGGAGACAGACAGAGGGGACTGGGACATAAAGGACGACCTGAAGGGACAAAGGGCCTGGCAAACAATGATTTAAGTTAATCTTTCGTTTAACCAAGGGCGGCCTTATCATCATCTGCTCTTTAGTCAAAGATTTCCTTCTCAGTCAATTAATTGTTTAGCCGGAGTTGATGAAATCGCTCCGCCCCCCCCCTCCCTCCCATCCTTTCTCTCCAAAGGCCCACGTTTCTTCTCTTTAATTAGTTTACTCGTCTTCTTCACTAAATCCTAACGTTTTAGATCTTATAATTACCTTAAATTTCATTTTATCTTATGTATCACAAGAGAACTGAATTATAAAGGCGAAATAATGAAATATGGTGATTAAAGGTTACAAACGTGATTTTTCCTCAATGATTTAACAGTTTTATTAAATGATTTAAGAGATGAAATGTGTTATTTTTTTTTTTTTTTCTGTTTGCGAGCTGAACAAGTTTACATCAGTAGCAGAATAAAATATTAGTGATTCTTCCGCTAAAAATGACGGGACCTTCGACTTCTAGTGCTTTATTCAGTGGCGAAGAAAGTTCTAATTTTGTGACGGAGCAAAAAGCCAAATCTTGGTAACTTGTGGTTTGAATAAAAAATAAAAAAAATGATGATTGATGAAAATGATGACTTCCTTGTACGATCCGTACTCCTCTCTTCTAGAAAGGCGGAAGGTAAAAAAAAAAAATAAATAAAAAAAATAAATAAAAAAATAAAAGTTTTAGGTAAAGTACCACTTCCGGCTTTCTAATTGTAATCAAAATCTAGTATGTTATTTATATTAGTATATAATGCTTATAACAAATATGAGATGTTTAGCTTATGGTTATATTATATTTTAATATAATTTTTGATGAAAGTTTATTACGACCTTCAAGTTAAGTATCACTTCCGTCTATCCAATTTCAACCAAAATCTAGTATATTATTTATTTTGATACAAAAGTCTTATATAAAAAATTTGAGATGCTTTCCACTATATTTTAATACGATTTTTGATGAAAGTTTATTATGACCTTCAAGTAAAGTACCATTTCCTGCGAGCTGATTTTAACAAAAATCTAATATATTTTTTATATTGGTATAAAAGTTTTATACACAAAATTTGAGATGTTTTTCGTTATATTTTAATATAATTTTTGATGAAAATCTATTACGACCTTCAAGTAAACTACCACTTCCGATTTTATAATTTTAACCAAAATCTAGTATGCTATTTACAATACTATATAAGTCTTATATACTAAATTTGACAAGTTTTTGTTTATATTATAATTTTTTTTTTTTATAATTATGACCTTTGAGCAAAGTACCACTTTCGGTGATCAGATAGTGACCAAAAAAGGGAAGGTCACAACCGGATGTTACATCGATCTCAAATACATTATAAGTTTTTAAGAATAAGTGTTTTTGCAAGATACATACTTTATTGTTATGCAAGATACGTACGAACGAACAAACGTACGCACTAGACGTCATGACGAAACTAATCAAAATGGATTAGTTCCTAAATGGATTAATTCCTTTTACTGCGTACAAGGAAGTAAAAACGCCAAATAACATTGGAAAGAGACCCCGAGAAAACTAATGAAGGTTAGTGATACTATTGTTACAAATTCGGACCTTAATCAAACCCAATAGACTACCAAAATCGGACCTTAATCAAACCCAATAGACTACCAAAATCGGACCTTAATCAAACCCAATAGACTACCAAAATCGGACCTTAATCAAACCCAATAGACTACCAAAATCGGACCTTAATCAAACCCAATAGACTACCAAAATCGGACCTTAATCAAACCCAATAGACTACCAAAATCGGACCTTAATCAAACCCAATAGACTACCAAATTCGGACCTTAATCAAACCCAATAGACTACCAAAATCGGACCTTAATCAAACCCAATAGACTACCAAAATCGGACCTTAATCAAACCCATTAGACTACCAAAATCGGACCTTAATCAAACCCAATAGACTACCAAAATCGGACCTTAATCAAACCCAATAGACTACCAAAATCGGACCTTAATCAAACCCAATAGACTACCAAAATCATATCCGACAGATAAGCAGGCAGTTAATGCTAAACCCCCACTAACGCATTTAAGTGGTGTGAAGGAATGCTTACTCAACAGAATTCACGTTTCAAAAATATTTAAACTATTTAATAATATATTATAATAAATTAAATTATAATTATAATAATTTAAGAGTCAAACTGCTTAGGGTTGGCCTGCACTAGCGATTTCTAGTCACGCTATTTTTCTGTCACAAAAATAGAACACGTTTGAAATACAAGTGGACAAATTAGCGACTAAACAATAGCAGCGATTAAAAAGTTACTTCTCCTACTTTCTTCGCGAAGCGACTGGCTTTCATCTGAATAGCTGATAGCCATACACGAACATCCAGCTCGCGAGCTCGATTCACGTGTTCTTCTGCTGGTAAGATCAGGTGTGTACCTAGAATTTTTTCTTCGAAAAGAGGGATTTAATATCAAGGCAAATAAGCACCTATTTATAATTGCCAAATCGGAAAAATCATGAAAATAGGATACAAAAAATGTATTGTTAAAATTACCCAAAGTACAAACCTTATGTTGATGGGTATAAAAATCATATATTTTCATACATTTCAAAGGGTGGGAGTATCTCCCCAGAATCGTCCCCCCCCCCTGTGCACGCCACTGGATAAAATCGGAAGATTTCTAGCATGCCATTACATACTAACGTACATTACATTTCTGAAGAGATCCACTGCTCCAGGAGTTGAGTGCATGCTTGAAAGACCTTCCAGGACAGAAAATAGGCCAGTGGTGGAAGTGGAGAACTAATATCATTGGTATTCAGGAGTAGTACCTCTGCTTTAAGAATTGATTGACTCCACGAATGAGCAAGTTCATTTTGAAGTTGGCTTCAAGAAGAATCCCAAGGCTCAATCTTCATTGAGCAGGTGTGGAATCCAGGGGATGCGGAGTAGATAATGAATATTTAGCTTACTCATTGATTAAATTATCAGCAATAAAGATACGATTACCATTTTTTATTAAATATAATTGGCACTGCAAAGTAATAGATGTAATAGTCTAAAAATGTTTCTGTTGGTATATTAAATAATAATAACACACAAGAAGTCATTAAAATGCTCTAATTACAATAAATATGCTATTTATTATTTTGATTAATCTTCTATTTGTATAAATATTCAGCCTGCGTATGATTTTGATTGAAAAATTCGGAAGTGGTACTTTACTTGAAGGTCATAATTGATTTCATTCAAAAATTATATTAAAGTACTATACAAAACTTCTCAAATTTAGTATTTATAATTTATATATTGCTTTAAATAACATACTAGATTTTGGTTAAAATTGGTGAGCCGAAAAGGGTACTTTACTTGAAGGTCAAATTAAGCTTACATCAAAAATTAGATTTAAATTAAATACATAAATCATATATATCGGTAATAAAGGTTACAAACGCAATTTGGTTTCCGATCCAATTAAACAGTTTTATTACTTGTTTTAAGTGCTAAAATTGAGTGTAAAATACTGGTTTTCCTCCCCATTTGTGTGTGTGTCAACAGATGGATGTCGCGACGCCGAGTGTCGTGTTAGGGATACTGCAATCTTCGGAAACTAGAAACCAAATTCAGGATTACTTTTTGAGCCACCGATTTATATTTCAATAGGCGTACAAGGAAGTCGTGTGTTGTCCACATCAGATATTTTTTTAAAAGTTGTTTGTACAAGTTTTGTATAAACTTTACAGCATGATGATGAATGATGATTAGGAATGATAAGAACAATAGTGCTGTTACTTACATTACATTACTTACATTATATTTTAAAAATTAAACATAAAAAATCTTGATATTTGAGAGGCTCAATTCTTTTCTCCGGCAAAGCCGTGCGGGTGCAGTTAGTAATAGATAATAACAAATACTCAAAATTATATTAGTTCTGGAATGTTATACCGTTATAAAGTAGATAAACAAAAAATATATGATATTTGAGTTTGCGCTCTGTTTCACTGAGGGTGGAAACTGAGCTCGACATCTTATCCCTTCGGTAAACATTCTTAACGCCGGCTAAAATCGAACCCATGTCCCTTCCGTTTGCTTTTTAGATTCAATGCTACAAATCAGTAGCTTGTAATCATATAGTTCAATTATGCTATACTCCTATTTTCCAAACAATTTATTTACGCAACAATGAATAGCAAAGGACACGACAGAAATGGTATAAAAATTAAATATCATGTAAAGAGGATCACTCCATTTCAACTTCTTCATGACAAATGGAACGTGGAACGACCCTGGTACAAAATCTAGCGTGGATTTTTCGGAATGATGCGGCACGGTTGGGATTCCATCGGTCCTAAACTCCACTACGCCGCGCCAAAATCACTTCAACCCTATTAAGTTGTACGATGGACAACTACAGTTTTCAGACTGTGCTATAAAAATTGTTGGTGGGTAAATTCAATATAGTTAAAACTTGTAATATTGATTTCATAAATTATGTTTCAAAAATATTGATACGAATGACTTACAATTTTGTTTATTTTTTTTACAATTAATTATTTTTAAAAAATATTAATTAAATTATGATAAATATTTTAAGTGGATTTATCATTTTTAATATGGATAAAATTCCCTCCCTTTTTTTTTTAATTATTTAATGTTTTGGTATTGTAGAGCTCACTATTATATTTATCTACTAATAGTTATATTAATGTGTACATTGAAATATTTGTAGACTATCAAATACGTGTTTTCCGACTTTTCCATTTTATTGGTAAAACGTTGGATCAAAATTGTCAATTAAGTTTTAAATATGATTTATGTTTTTCGTAAAGATTTTGTACGAAATTTGCAGTGTGATGATGAATGATGATTAGGAATGATCAGAACAATAATTCTATATTCTGTTACTCACATTATCTTTTAAAAGTTAAACATTAATTAAATTTGGAGGGCATTTAACATGCAATTCTTTTCACGAGCAACGCTTTTAGGGTAATCTTCTAATATCATTCCATTATTCAATATGGTACAAATTTTCCTAATTATTCCTAAATTATAAATCAGTAAAATGTATAGGAGCTATAAGGCAACTATAATATGGCTACAGTAGAATATATTATAGACTAGGGACCACGGACAAGAGCAAAGGAGCCATTGCTCAGGGCCCCGTAGAGTTACGAGGGCCGGGAGAATTGCCCTAACGCTTGTAGAGATAGTTGTCTCAGCTTTATCATCCGCTTCTTTACTTTTTAAAGCCCTCTGTCGTCCCACCGGCTTCAAATATATATATATACTTCTCTTGCTTTATATAGTACTGTAATAGTTTTTACCATTAAATGATCCATTGTTATCTCAATAAGATGTTTACACAATAAATAATCTTAGGTAAGACGAAATATCTCAAAATAATTGTAAACATTTTAGGAAGACCCGGGCTTCCGAGGTTACCCGATAAGAATTGACTAAAATAATCTAAACAGTGAAAAAGTAGAGCAAATGTTATAATATAAAAATAAAAACATCATTTCAATCCATGATAAATAATATTACGTATCTTTATTTATTTATTAATAATTTCGGGCTCTTCAACCACTTGGGCTATTTTTGCCCTGTACAAAGGTTACAGGTATTGGTAACTTACAAAATTTAAGATCAATCACAACAAAATGACTAATTTTTAAATTTTAGTATAAATTTCAACTTATTTAAGAAATAATATCAATTTTGCTACAGTCTTGAATATTTTTTTTCCAAATCTCTGTTATATCAGTCCCGAGTTTTATTATACTCTCTATCTCAGAGATATTATACTGTATATAATAATAATATAAATTCATCACAAATTTATAAATTTTACCCGATTACGGTGTAGCCACATGGAGGGGAATGTGTTCAGTCTATCCGTTTGTAGGTATGTATAGATTTTTTAAGCAGATTTTCAAATTTCATGGCTCAAATTGTTCAGAGAGATCCCGTGAATGTTTTGAAACAATTTCAGCTCAAAATACTATAAAAATATTTCATTATATTTTAAGGATTCTCGACTTTTGTTGATATTTCACATGATCTTATGATGAAGTTCATGATAACATGTAAATTGCCGATACATGAAAAAACTAAAAACGTTAAAATAAAAAATAATATTATTTAAAAAAAACATCTACAGAAATAACCCTATCAGTCTTAAGGAGCAGACTGTATATACTTTCATATCTACTTAAAAATATTTGTGGGTTGAGAGTGAAGCCCGTGAATACTGAAACTTGGGGTAGTAGTCGGGTGCCTTCCGCTACACGTTACTTCTATTTCCAAGTACATTCCGTGCCATGCATCAGTACATGTTAGCATACAGAAAGCTCCTTGCATCTGGGCCTTTAAAAATATAAAACGCTGCAAATTATTGCACAATGGTTTATTATTTCCACTTATTTATGCCACTTGTTTATCATTCCACAAAAATATCTATTCTGTCAAAGTAAAAAATATGAAGCAGTAGGTACCAAAGGAAAACAAATTTGAAGCTTGTCACAAGATGTCCGCCGTGAGAGTGCCGAACTGTGTTAATCAAAAAAACTGCGTCAATGCAAGTAGGCTGTGATCTAAAATGATACAGAGGAAATATTTGATGTGCACTTCACTAGGAAAAAGTAAAAACGAAGTTCATTAAGCTATATCTCAGCTAATAATAATGGTTCGATTTAGGTGATTTCTAGTTCGTTTTGTAGGGATTTTCGTTAGCTTTCGTTTAAATACAATAAATACCACAACGTAAAACCTCAAATTTTGAGGGGGGTTACAAATTTTTCCTTGGTCGATTCCAAAGGTCTATTATTGAAAATAATAAACCAAAAAGTTAATTAATGTATTGTCAGAAGTCAAGAGTCACATGTCAAAAATGTGTTTAAGTAGTTGTGAAAGAACATGTATTATGTCCCTTAATACGGATTGAGTTATTTCCGTAGTCGCTTTATTTTTTTTTTAAATTTAATTATTTTTACAAAAATAATAATTTAGCAAAGCTTCTAATTAACTTTTATATCTTCTGATCATTACAAAACATAGCCTGTCTTTGAGGCATGTAAGTCTACCTGTAATGGGGACGGTCATAGCGAAGACAGGTCGGTAGGGTTCGCGTGCACCGACGGTAGACAGCTGAGGAGGAACCTCCGACATGAGCCGTCATCCTGTCAGGCCCCGATCTACCGAGGACTTGGGAAACAATTCCAATTAACCTCAACCTGGTTACGATGCAGGGGATGTCTGCTAGATGGTTGTATAGAGGGGAAGGATCATTAGATAAAATAGGGAAGAGGTGGAGGGGATGAAATGAAGAAATGCAAGAAATGAAGGCAAGAAAGTAGTTCTTCATAATTCAAATAAAGCAGTAAGTAGGAAAACTCCTCATAAAATTCTCAATTTTAGAAATTTAGGAGTGAAACTTGGTGGGGCACAACTGTATTGTCTTGAATCTCCTTTGAGCTCATATTTAACACTTCAACTATCTCCAGTACCTTTCCAGCGCACATAATTCTGAAATTTTCATTAGAATGGTATATATTTTATAGCGGACTTTAAATGGAAATCAAATTCTAAAACGATGTTATATCGGTGAAAATATTGATCCGACGCTTCAGTAAGGTGCTTATCACAAAAAAAAAAATTATAGTTTGTTTTTTTTAAGTCAAATTTTTATTTTCCTCCAAAAGAAAGCCTTTTGTCAAAAATACCTCAATAATAAATGTTGCAACAAATTTGCAATACAAGAAATTTATTTTCATACCTCAATAATGTTAATGATATTTACAAATATAAAATGGAATACAAAACATTTACTTAAAACAGACTGATTATGTTACGAAATTGATTTTTAATTCATTAATAAAACTTCAGATGATTCTTATGTCTCAAATTATTTATTTTTTTATATTATAATTCCAAATATTTCAGCCTGGTAGACCACCATTATCAAGGAAACTACTTTAACAAGCATCCATTCTAAAAACAAATAATAGCTTATCAATTGACAATTATGTATTTATCAGCTTAATCCATACAAAAAAAATTAATCCTAAAGTCATATCTGGGTTTAATTTTTAAAATATCGATGACATAATTAGCATCTATATTTTTATAAATGAATAAAACCTAGTCTTGCCACACAAAAAAATTATATATATTTTATATATATATATATATATATATATATATATATATATATATATATATATTTTATATATATATATATATATATATATATATATACATATATATATATATATAGAGAGAGAGAGAGAATGAGAGAGATAGATAGAGAGAGAGAGAGTGAGAGAGAGGGAGCATATGAGGTGCTCCATACAAGAAGGGCGAATCTAAATATATAATAAAAATTCAGATGATCCAGATGTCTCAACTTATTTATTTATATTATAACTCCAACATTTTAGCCATATATATAAACCTGTACCACTACAACCCGATGAGGGTCTTGGGTTCAGTACTTGGGGTAAGGACCGTACTGTTTCTAAGCCAACAGTTGTGCAAGGAGGTGATTCGGCCAAGATCACGCTCAACCGCCATATATATATATATATATATATATATATATATATATATATATATATATATATATATATATATATATATATATATATATATATATATATACACCAGGCTTTAAATTAAAATAGAATTTATGGTGTCATGGCGGATTCGCCTTACTTCATAGAGCGCCTCAAATATCCGTACAGCCTTCACAGAATTAAAAGAATGATTTTGAACAATGTTTAAAAAGAATAAATATGAGTATAGGACTAATTTCTTTATGTATTAAACTGATAAATACATCATTTTAAATTAATAAGTAAATATCTGTTTTTAAAATTGCTATTTGATAAAGAAGCTTCCTTGATAATGGAAATATAGGGCTGAAACGGAATTATAAAATAAGTTGCGACATATGGATCGTTTGAATTTATATTAAGAAATAAAACCTAGTGTCGACCAAAAAATTTAAATTAAATAAATATATGAATAAACTATTAATGTTTTTAAAATAGTTTGAATTAAAACTTTAAAATTGTTTTTAAAAAATACATATTTATTATAAGTATACTATAGTAAAATGTTTTATAATTTAAAAAGTTATATATACCATGAAAAATAAAAAAAAACGTGTTAAAGTCATATAATTAATAATTATAATTTAATTTAATAATTATATAGATAATTATAATTAAATCATATAATATAATTAATTTCAAGTACATAAGAAAAATGAAGGAATGTATATACTTAAAATAAAGTTAAGAAACAAATTTATTTAAAAAAATATTAAAGCTTTTTATATTATATAGAATTTTAATTTATTCATTTATTTGTCTATAGAAAATTATTGAAATTATGATAGAAATACAAATAGTACTCACCATTTCGTTCGTTGATATGTATTTTCAAATCTTAGTGGATGACGAAACGAAAATGTGATTGAAAAAGATAACCGTACATTTTTTTAAATTATAATAATAACTACCGAAAAAAAAATAACTAATTTAATCAAATAAGAAAACACTAAACTGAAAAGAGATTTTAACACAGATATTTAAAATATAACATAAGATAATAAATAACAATCCACATTAATATCGATTATAGCGAATCACCAACCGCTCTCAAAGACAGAGAGCTAAAGAAAGAAACGATTCTCTACAGACGGGTAGTATTTCCAGCGCAGCCACTTCCGTCACTTGCGAAAATAATTCACAGTTTTCAGTACTAAATGTGTACAAATAATATTTAATAAATAAATAATAAGTATTTCACGTTTTATAAAATATTTGATCAAGTATTTAAACGTGCAATTATTAAATATACTGGATATTAATACCAAATAAAAAAAATCAGTTTCATGAAGGGAGATTTGGCAACACATCATGCTATGTTGCCGGTTCTATCTCTTTAATTGAAGCAACTTAGCTTCTTATAAATTCTAATATTATCAATATTTTGCAAAGTACATCATTTAATTTTAAAGCTATGTTCCTTATCTTTTCAATATGCTGAGGATTTATCAACTATGATTTAATTATTAAGTTTTATAACTTAAATCGAAATAATAAAGAAATATTTACTTATCTGATATAATATCTTTTTGGGGGGATTATTTTATTTAATTTTAGTTAAATCATTTTCTTTTAAAAAATTAATTTATAAGTCCATGGAATATTGTCAAAATAAGACGTTAAATCTATCTTCCATCACACTGAGAATCATAACAAATTGAATGACAATATAAAAGATAAAACAAACATATAAAACAAGCTAATCATGAGCCTACCAAGGGGGGGGGAGAGATCTGTCCCCCTTAAAATATGAAAAAAATTTAACATTTCGCAGAAAATCCTCGTCAAAAATTGTTTAAGAATTGTTTAAAAAAAAAAAAATGTGTTCTGTTGAATGTCACTGTAAATTATTGTATCCCTACATGCATGCCTCCCCCTCCAAATGAAAGTAATTAAGTATATAGTTATTTATATATTAAGAAATATATATATATATATATATATATATATATATATATATATATATATATATACATATATTAAGAAATTAAGTATATTATATTAAATAATATAAAAATTTGTCCCCCCTCTTTCTGTTTTGAGCTCGATATGCTATTGAGAGTAATATAAAAGAAATGAAGGATCCAACTGGCTGAAACTGATATAGAGAATAAAATCAAAGATATAGAGAATTATTATATAAAACTAAAAAGAGTTTTGAAACCCCCTTCTACTGGAATCTCTCTCTTATTTGACCAGTTTCTCATTATTATTTGGTTAGTCGCTTATATTATATTTATTTCCTTATTTTATAAGTTTACTTTTGCAATATAATTTATTTTAAATGGTAAAATATCAGTTTTAATCTACATTTAATTAGTTTTTCTATCTTATTTCTAGACATTAATCCTTATTATTTCTTATCTTATTCAATTTTATAATATTTCTTAAACTGTGTGAATTTATTTTCAATATTCAGTTTAATCAATCCAGTTGTAACAGTGCATTTTTATTTTATCTTATCTGTTATATATTTTAATGCTATATATTTATATAATTTCAGTTAACGTACGCATGATAGTATAGAAGAATCAATCTAATAAGGGATTGATAAATTATTTGTCACTTCTATAATTTTGTTTTTATTAAAAACTAGTTTCTAATGTTATACATTCATCTTCAGTTCAATGTTTAAGTAGATTATATCAAACAGAAAAGTTTTTACTGGTTTGTTCTCGCACTGAACTAGTCCTGGAAATTTCCAGTATTTTTTTGTGTGGTTTTAGAACTGAAGATGATTGTATAACATTCGAAACTAGTTTTCAATAAAAACAAAATTATAGAAGTGGCAAATAATTTATCAATACCTAACAAGATATACCAATTTGGAACAGTTGTATTAATAGTTAGTTTTATTATTAATGTTTTGATAAGGAAGAAAGTTATACTTTATGTATAATAAAATACAGAGTAAATTAATCCGAATTAAAAACGAAGCACAACTTCTTCCTTATCAAAGCATTGATCATAAAACTAAAAATTAAAACAACTTTCGCAAATAGGTATATCTTGTTACAATAATAATATTTTTCTACTTTTCGCTTTCGTACTTGATGGTTTATATATTAATTATATGAGCCATTCTTACAGGAAGTGGCAATTTGATGTCCAGAGAGTTTTTCAAGCACCATTATACTTTAATCAGTCGAGTCCTTTATATTTATTATTGTATCTGATTTTATCTATAATAGTTTTTTTTTTTTTAATTTTTTCAAATAATTTATCAATTCCTAATTATATAATTTAATACTACTTTCTTTATGCTATCGTTATATTTTTAATTTAATCATTTTGTCTCTTTAATTACTACGGTAACCATGTTATCAAACTTTCTTTATTTCAGGATGTGTTAATGTATTATATAAGGAACATATAATAAAAAACATATAGCTAAATTCGAATTAATCTGAAAGCAGAGATTATACTGTAGCAAGGCAACAAAAACAAAAATAAGAAGAGGCAGATCCTTTACCACAGCGTTAAGAGATTGCGGGCGAGAGGAGAACCGCGCTCTCCCGACCACAATCTCCTTATTATCACCGACCCCTTTCTCTAAGTGAACTGTCTAACTCCATCTCTCCTCAGTCCGCAGGATTCCTCAGTCCACCTTAATGATAACTCAGTCCATTTACAATTGAAGATATTAATTTATACTAGGATCGTAATTCGACCGGAAAAACAATATTATTTCATTTTTGTGATTTATTTGTACCAATAAAATGTACAGAAAATATTATTTTGTTTATTTGAATAAATTATCCGTATTTGACTATCTCCTTTTTTTTTTTTTTTTTTTTTTTTTTTTTGGAGAGAGGGAATGTTTACGTTCATACTAACTGCAATGTAGAATCACCAACAGAATTTTGATCAAAATCGGAAACAGACAAATCGTGCACTCTCATTGTCATTGGGGAGCAAAAATCCGAAAATTAACCTAATAGCAATTCTTTCCAAAAGTTGGAAAGTAAAAGCATCGCTACAAAGTTCAATGCGCTGTATCTTAGCTAATGATGGTTCGTTTTATAAAAAATGTTTGAGTTACGCACAAATAAATTATTTTTTCATATTGAATGATCAATGATTGACCGTAGAACTTATGAAGGAATGAGATGGTCCGGGAGCCGGTCAAACAGTGAAACAAATAGTAAAAACTATTTATCAAGGAACCGACGTTTCGTTTTTGTATCTTGTTTATTCAACCCTGAAGAAGACCTGCAAAGTGGGTCGAAACGTCGGTTCCTTAATAAATAGTTTTTACTATTTGTGTTCCACTTTTTGACCGCCTCCCGGACCATCTCATTCCTTCATTATATTTTTTCGTTATAAAATTTTTTCCTACGTTTTCTATGGGATGTACAAATTTACAAGAATGGATATTTAAAGGGCTTTAAGTAGAAGACTTTATGCTAGTTTTATCAAAATCCTTGGAACCGGTTTGGCGTTACAGCCTTTAGAAAACATGTTTTAATAATAGTCCGATTTCGATGGGTTTTTTTTTGTGCATATCTACACAATAGCTATTAACGATATATTTATTTTGCCCCTAATATGTATATAGACGAAGAAATCGTTACGATAAAAAAATTACTTGCCTATAAATAAACAGATTATTAGACATGGACCTCTAAGCACATGGCTTTTCTTGAAGACATTAATGAACCTATTACTGAATATAAAAATATATCAATATTATATCGATCACTCCGTCGATTATTTATCCACAATAATCGATCTATAAAGAATATTCAGTAAGGGTTTAAATATTAAGTTTGAAGGTATAGAACGATTTTCTTCTAACAAGTACTTGTTTGAGTATAAAATCCACAGTTGAGTGTACACTTACAGGTACAATTAACATCGAAAATAGAACATTTTTGAAAAATTTCATAAAATCACAAAAGTACAGAAACAGAGATACTCACTCAACAACCTAAAAATGAGTAGCCAAATAGATATAGAATATCACTCCAAGATAATTCAAAGATATTCAAGAGTTTTACAAACTAATATATTTCATATTTTTTATTTATTACCTTATTATTGAATTATTAAAAAACAAAACCTTAAGGCTCTCAAATGGCAGTAAATAATTAACCAACCAACGTTTCGCCAATTCAGATAACATCAGGATAGAAAAAGATTAGGTCAGATATATGCATATCTCAGACCAGAGATAGTACATCTCACATCAATAGTCTACAGAGAACTATCAAAATGTTGTCTTTTTTAGATTCTTAATGTGAGATGTACTGTATCAAGTTCGAATTTTTGTGTTCTTATCTTTGTCTGTCCTGAAGATGTCTGAATTAACGAAAAGTTTGTTATATCTGTACATCGGAGTATATAAACTTTTATGTATAAATCAATTACAGATTTTTTTCAAATCATGTAAAATCAGTACATATGAACATATATGAGATATTGCCAACTGTTCCAAAGTAGATTTACCGCATAAACTTTATAATTATAACAGACTCCAAACAAACACATTGTACTATAAATTAATTTTATGTTAATATGTAAGGCCAAAGTTCAAAATGAGAAATAAATAATTGTTAGGGCATAAATGGGAAAATCCAAAAACGAACCGAAGAGGCTCTAAAATAACAGAAATAAATAAAAAAATCATCTGTCGATATTTCGCCTATTCAGGTCTCATCAGGACAGTAGGAGAGAAAGAAATTAAATATAAAGAAAAAAAACTAATAAAGAACAAAATGTAGCAGATCTCACATCCAGAGTCAAAAAAGTCACTAACCAGAGACAGCACCTCACACCAAGACACACAGGCACATACTGGTATGGTACTGGTATTGGTATGGCATAAACTGGTGTGTCTTTTTTTTATTTTTATTTCTGTTATTTTTGAGACTCTCGGCTTCTTTTTTGGATTTTTCCATTTATGCCCTAACAATAATTTATATCTCATTTTGAGCTTTTGCTCTTGCAAATTAATGTATAATTAATTTATAGTACAATCTGTTTGTTTGTAGTCTATTATAATTATAAACTTTATGCGGTAAATCTACTTTGGAACAGTTGACAATATATCTTATATGTTCATTAGTACTGATTTCACATGATTTGCTAAAAATCTTTAGTTAATTTATAGATAAAAGTTTATATACTCCGAGGTACAGATATGACAAACTTTTCATTAATCCAGGCTTCTTCAGAACAGACGAAGATAAGAACGCACCCAGGCACACATTGGTATGGTACTAGTACTGGTACTGGCACAAACTGGTGTATCTTGGTGTGGGGTGCTGCCTCTGGTTAGTGACTTTTTTGACTCTGCATTTTGTTCTTTATTAGGGTTTTTTTCTTTATTTTTATTTCTTTCTCTCCTTCTGTCCTGATGACGCCTGTATAGGCGAAATATCGACGGTTGATTTTTTTTTTTATTTATGTTATTTTTGAGACTCTCGGCTTCTTTTTTGGATTATGCCATTTATACTCATTTCTTTTTTTTTTCTTATTTTTTATAGGATTTTTTATTTTATGTTTCCCTCTTGTAATATATTATTTTAATTACTTCTATACATTTTAATTCTATTGTACTACTGAAGTACTGTATTGTGGCTTAAAACCTCATTTATATGCTGTAATTTCTCCCCCTCCCCCCGTTTTTGTACTTATTTGTCAATAAACATTGTTCCAACTCTACTTACAATCGATCTGGGATATAGTTATCTATGCCTCTAGGTAAAGCAAAAAAAGTTAAATACAAATGTGTAATAATGTTGAATTAGGCGTCATAGGAAAACATTAGACGCAGTGTCCTAAACCTCCGAGGAACAGTTATTTACTGGTATTTCAGATTTTGTTTTCGTTTCGATAACTTTTCTTTTTCTGTTTTCTTCTCTCTTTAATCGCTGTCCTTTTACTTGAGACAACTACCTGTAAACCTCTCAAGGACCGATGGACAGAGAAGATCCGATAACGGGAAGCGAAACCAAAACCAGAAGCGACGTTCAATTAGCCGCTGGTCGCTGATGAATGAGGACCCGAAGCAGATGTGGCAGCCGCTCTTCCAAGACCTACTAATTTCACCCTTTGAAATATGCATAGGGGTTACTGTTAATAATTCTACTCAGGGGTTGATGAAGTTGCTAGGATACAGCTTCTATTACTCCTTTACTCAGAGGTATATTCAACTGGTTAATTAATCTGCATTTAGTTGGGTATTTTTGTATATCAGGTATCTAAATAGGCTATAGCCATGGTGTTTGAGACCAGCAATATAGGTCACTAATGAGGGATTCTAGCAAAATTAGGGTTTAGTATGCGTCACATGAGAAAAGCCTGAAACGGTGTGAGTACAAGTAGCTCAGCGAATAAAATTTGTATTTTGGTCTATTATAAATTTTTTATAATGTAGCAAGATATACCTCAGTTGACGTGCGCCTGATGGTATAGAGGGAGCAATCTAATTAGGGATTGACGACATATAATTTAATATGTATAATAATACCAAACTGTATTTTAAATTGCTTATTTTTGTGTGTTTTTAGAACTCAAGATGAATGTATAATCAGTTGACATCCGCATGATGGTATAGAAAACAGACATATATTGAAAACAGCCTCAAATTAAATATACGTGAAGCACTTGAAATAATAAAAACCTTCAAATCCAATCCAGATTTTTACTTAAATGAAAAATAAATATCTGCAATTTTCCAATCTTAAATTTCTTCCCATCTATAACGGAAAAACCAATTACTCACCGACATTATTGGAAAAACCCTGACACTTAAACCGTTTACGTATAAACATCAAACCTTCTTTCATTGTTAGTTCAGTGCTAGAAGAAACCAGTACAAACTTTTCTGTTTGATATAATCCATCTAAACCTTGGTGAGTACCAACATGTATTTGATTTCTTGTCTTAATTAAATTCATAATTCATAAATGTTTTATAATACTACATCACATACATTACATACTACTACATTACATACATTACTACATTACATACTACATTTTATAATATTACATCTAATTTCTTATGTATAACAATACCAAACTATATTTTGAATTGCTTATTTTTGAATTTTTTGTGTGTTTTTAGAACTGAAGATGAATGTATAACATTCGAAAGTAGTTTTCAATAAAACAAAACTATAGAAGTGGCAAATAATTTATCAATCCCTAACAAGATATACCAATTTGGAACAGTTGTATTAATAGTTTCTAGTATACCCGAGCGAGAACTCTCGCATTAGATATCTTAATGAATTTTTAATGAATTCGAAGTATAAGCGATATTAGGGAAACATATTTATTCGTATAAACAATATAATCAATATACAATACAAAGTACAAACAATATAATAACAATATACAATCAACAAGGCTATCATTCATGGAAACATAAAAACAATATTTTATTTACAAAATCAACAAGGTTTATGTAACACACACATTTGGTGAAGCTTTATAATAGTTTATAATGACTATGTTCAAGTAATAGTTAATACTTACTAAGTAATTAACTTGCCCAACTGGAAAGTACCTCCTCAGTTTAACATTTAAGCAATAAGACTTAGCTATACCACTTTCTGTTTGTAGTATTCTATCATTCATGGAAACATAAAAACAATATTTTATTTACAAAATGTTTTCACAGTTATTAATAAGTTTTTGTTAACAGTCTCAACTGGCATTTACAGGTACAAAGTTGCCATGACAACGACACGTACGCAAGATAGTATAGAGGCCATGCAGACCTATATCGTGCGTTATCTCGAAAACGGTAGGTTTTAAGGCTTTAAAAGGCTGGAACTTTATGCCCGCATCAAAATCATTAAAACCCAACTTATCCCATCTCGATCCGCCGACTCTCAGACGTCGAATCTTTGGAGCCTCCCAGTTTTTTCATCACTTTTATTTAAGTCCTAGTAAGAATTTGAGAATGGAAATTAAGATTCGTCACATCTCCGTGAAATTCCCTTTCTTTTGCTACCTCATTCGTCAAAATCCATCGCTCCTGAGAGCCGGAAAAGGGATCTATACTACCGTAATAATATATAGTAGTGATTTTATTATTAATGTTTTGATAAACAAGGAGGCTATACCTTATATATAGTAAAATACACAGTTAATTAATTCGAATTAAAAACAAAGTTTATTATATATAAGTTATAACCTTCTTCCTTATCAAAGCATTGATCATATAACTAACTATTAAAACAACTTTTGCAAATAGGTATATCTTGTTACAATAATAATATGTTTCTACTTTCCGCTTTCGTACTTGATAGTATAATTATATGAGCCATTCTTACAAAAATTTGATGTCCAGAGAGTTTTTGCAAGCTCCATTATACTTTTATGAGTTGAGATTCTTTATATTTATTATTGTATCTGATCTATAATAGCTTTTTTTTTTCATTTTCCAGATGAATCGATTCTATCAATAGAAAAAAAATGTTTGAACAATCAATTTCTCATTCCCTGACCGCGTCTTGAATGAGGTTTGAACAATCAATTTCTCATTCCCTGACCGCGTCTTGAATGAGGTTTTTCTGAAGTCGACTCAGTGGTTACGCTCTCATTGAACCTCTCTAGAGGTTTCTTATCAGAGGTTTTCATAATTTTAAGTGAATTTCCCTCGAAAATCAAGAGATGCATAAATTTGTTGCTAGTGTCACCTCGTTCACGACTTTACTCCAATTATGGCGGCTGTCACAGCTGGTTTTTCCCCGCCAATTCATTCTCGCCTTTGGTTCTCCGCGGATCTCAACCACCCGACAGTTCGTCCTAGGTGGTTACGTGACGACAGCGTGGGTTATATAGTCTCGGTCGCGATTGTCCAATCATCCCTCATCATAGGTTTCGTGGTAAGTATCCCAAACTATTTATTATTTTTTTTATTTTTTTATAGCGTGGTTGAGCACATAGAATATTGTCAATTTACATATAATCCATTAAAGATTGATAAAAGTAAATTTAAGAAAAACAAAAAAATTCTAATGTTTGCGTCATTTTCCATCCAATCTTGTTCCCTAGATGGATGGGGAGTAAGGCAACGAATGGTGCGATGACGGCGGAGATGATATTATTTATTCTGATAAAATAATAATTATTTATTAGAAAAAAAATACAATATTCTTTTTTTTTAAGTTAAACTGTTAAAAAAAACAGGTGAATTTTATTTTTAATCTTCCAAAAATGCCCTTATGTTTTGCGGGACATGAATATTCATTTTCAATATTTAGCTGATTATAGTTACATTTTTTCAAACTATTTGGAGTATTTTAAATTTTTTGAAAACTCAGATTAAAAATTGTCGCATAATTCTGAGAATGGACCATATCTATTGAGATGAATTTTTGTTGCTGATTTCATACTAGAGGATTTTTTTTTTTTTTTTTTTTTTTTTTTTTTTTTTTTTTTTTTTTTTTTTTTTTTTTTAACAAAATGGAAACGATCCCATCGATCCTGGATAGGGGAAAGACAAGAGAGTGGAGTAAATCTTGGACTAATCCCGGAGGCACCTTTATTAGACAGGAGCGACTACAGTGAAGGATTGACCCCAATCCGCTCGCTGTCAGCCTGCTCCGGGTTCGTGTCTTTGTCAGGCCAATAAGGCTGTCTGCCGTGCAATCCAAGACATCCTTATTCTAAAAATGATCAATCAATCAACCGCATAGACCACATAACATGTAATCTTAATTTTTTTTTTTTTAAATTAGTGAAGTCCATTTTTTGAGTGAAATAGCTATATGGCAGTTGCCGACAGCATTTACTCTCGTGACTGTACTGTAGAATATTCAGTTTGACGTGATAGTTGATAGTAGCTGTCGCGATAGTGATAGATTCTGTCACGTAACCTGTCACTTGTGAACGCCTGGACAGTGAAATGTCGAATCTCATCTACTATATCACTGAAATGGTTGTAGTGCGAAAATATATCCACATATAAGAGGCTGTATTTTGTCTAAGTAGACCGTAACAGCGTGGACGAAAAGTCGGCAATCAATTAATTATTGTAAACAATGTTTGTTTTTTTAAATTTATTTTATTTTTTGTATTATATATATATATATATATATATATATATATATATATATATATATATATATATATATATATATACTCTATAACGAGACTCATTTCAGTCTCTAAGCGAAAAGATTTTGCTTAAACTTTTAGAATTAGTATTTCTGGCCTTCTGAAACACATTGAAGTGAACATCTACTCCATTAAAACTCCTATTTAAGCCTCATCTATCTAGTTTTCTGTCGCGCTAATAATGTAAGGACAGTGAGACACTGTGGCAGTCCACATGTCTACACGCTGACAGTAAACCACTCAATTAAAAAAATGGCGGATGTAAAACAGCTGACTGAACACAAATGAATCTATAAACTTAATTTTAATCACTAATTTAATATAAACTAAATTAATAAAAATAAATCTAAATACAAAATTACATAAATTTATAATACATGATAAACAAAATTAAATTATATAATTTTTATTCCTCCTCAAAGAATTGAATAACGTTAATACGCTGGATAGAATCTATTTAAAGTTCATAAATAATCAAAACACAATATACAAGAAACTGTTTGTATGAACTATTTTTCGCATTCTTACCGTTGCAGTTGATAAGGTAGATAAGGTGCGATAGTTCACTGTCAAGGCATTTACCAGTGGCAGCTAAGATGACAGTAGCTATCACTGTTGCGACAGCTACTATTAACTATTAAGTCAACCTCATTATGTGGCAGTAGAGTCACTACAGTAAATGTTATGACGGCAATTGCTTTACACCATGGCAGTGGATGATAGTAAATAAACGGGCCATTAGTAAAAAAACAACAAAAAAGAGAGCGAAATGAAATTATTATATTTTCCATATTATTAACTGAAAAAAATAAATAATAAAACGAATATGGGACGATCAAGAAAGTAGAGGAAATTTTTTGTATTCTGTTCTCAACTTTTCTATTGATTGATCATATTCTTGAAGTCTTCCCGCAACATGACGGATTTTTACCAATTTAGAGTTGAAAAAAAAACTTCAAACGATACTGGGTAAAAGTAAATAGTACTAACATAGGAAATATAATTGAATTCCTGAAAGAATACAATATATTTAATCTAATTAGGGATTGATAAATTATTTGAAACTTCTATAATTTTGTGTTTATTGAAAACTAGTTTCAAATGTTATATATTAATCATCAGTTCTAAAAACACACAAAAATTCAAAAATAAGCAATTCATAATTCAGTTTGGTATTATTATACATATTGAATTAAATGTAATATAAATTTAATTTTATATCATTAATCATACCAAACTGTATTTTGAATTGCTTATTTTTGAATTTTTTTGTGTTTTTACAACTGATGATGAATGTATAACATTTGAAACATTTTCAATAAAAACAAAATTGTAGGAGTTATAGATTGATCCTTCCATACTATCATTTATAGTACGCCAACTGAATATATTTAATAAAATATAATAGAACACGCAGAGAGAAATATTAAAGAAAATAATGAAGAAGGATACTAACACTAAAGACCTAAGCCGTTGAGTGTCCATAAAAGATATAACCTGACCTAACCATTATAAAATCAAATGTAACAAATGTATTGTAATATTAGTAGATCATTATTGTATTAATACTGTCGTGTGTTTAATAAAGTAGTAAAATTATTATAAAGTACATCACTGTACAAAATACAGCTATTGTATTTATTTCATCCACGTAAACTAATGAAATAAAATACTTTACCAGAGCACTATTAATTAATAAACGTTTCATTAAGCTATCTACTTTTTCAATTCAATTTAAAAACTATTCCCACAAGCTCCAGGTTAGGAAAATTTGCCTCCACATCCCCAGTGGCGAAGAAAGGAGATGGAAAGAAATCTAATTTGCAAAAACAAGCTTAGAGGTATTAGGAGGGTAGTCAGATCCGAGGAAATAGCATTAACAAGCTTCCTGGGGCAAGTTTATTTTTTTCCCTCTCTCCTTTTGGTGGGGGGGAGGAGGGAGGGGAGGGACCGGGATGTATTACTGCTTCCTCCTGGCTAACGATGTTCTCATGCGGGAGTATCAGGATAGCAAGATAAAATTTATGTTCCCTGAATTTAATACTATTTCTGAGGAGCAGTCAATACCATTCAGTCATATTTAATTATCTATAATTAAATATCTGCAATTAATTTACAGAATAAACAACAAAAGTAATTATTTACGAAAAAATAATTACTAATTGCCCTTTGATTATAATTTAATATTGAGATCTTCTTTAATTAATTATTAGTAATACAAATTATATTTAAAAAAATAAATATGTGCTGAAGGGTCCTGGATTCAGTTCTTACTAAGGACGAACCTTTTCTTTAATAACAGTTAGAAAAGGAGGTGATGTGATCAGCACGAGCCCAATGCAAGGTACACACTTTGTAGAGGCTGGTTGTGCCCCAGAAGGGCCTACCACAGTCCATACACCGATGATAGAACAGAATAAATAATTATGAGCCGAGCTGGAGTAAGCTTTACCCACTAAGCTACCACAACCTCTCCTATCACGCCTTACATGAAACCTAATAATTGTATAATAATAAAAATATTCAATTATTATAAAAAAAAGTTTCTTTAAAATCTGACTAAAAATTAAATAATACCATGAATGAATGTCAGGTCTTTTTATAATTCTTAGGAAACTGGCTGGATGATTGGCGAGATTAATAACTGAGTAAGGTGACCGATGAGTAAACATCAGTCAAATGATTATTTATTTTATTTTATATATTTTTTTTATAATGTTCATATGGTATTATTTTGGGGTTTTTGAGGATGGGGTATGTTTTGTATTCTGGTAAGTCGAGTGGCAGATTTACGCGCATGCGTACTAGAAACTTGCTTGGGCTAGCAATATAATAGGGAGCGGCAAAATTTGAGGGAAATTATTACATTTTTGTTTCCACGCGAATTTATGGCTACGGTTGATATAACCATTAATGGTTCCAGGGTTCCTTGAAGATGTGGCTGTGTCCTATTTTCTCCGGAAATGATTTGGCCACTCGACCATCAATTTATTTACCATCTATGACGCCCATGTAAATGTAGGTATTAACTAACGACATTTAAAAAAAAAAAAAAAAACTATGATCCTCTTCAAAAATCAGTTGACATCTGCATGATGGTATACAAGGATCAATCTAATTAGGGATTGATAAATTATTTGCCACTTCTATAAATTTGTTTTATTGAAAACTAGTTTCGAATATTATACATTCATCTTCAGTTCTAAAAACACCCAAAAATAGGCAATTCAAAATATAGTTTGGTATTATTATACATATTAAATTAAATGTAATATAAATTAGTATTATAAAACATTTATGAATTATGAATTTAATTAAGACAATAAGTTTATTTAATCTTTCCAAAAAGTTTTATTTTTATATTAATGAGTCGACTCCTTGTAAGGACTGTTAAAGTCGTTGCTCCAACATCTCTTGAAAGAGGAAAAGTCTACCGAAACGACGTGATTTCATCTTAGCATTTCGATAGCTAAGAACTGATAAATCGCAAATGAGAAAGAAACAGATTTCATTTGTTGACGTCATTAATATCGACTGGTGAGACCTCGAATATGTAGCCGAGCCTAGTATATGTGTGAAAAATAAAATGTCACATCAAATATCTGATGAGCAATCAACTTCTCTTGTGGTAAGTCTTATTATCACTAACAGAAAACAGTCGAGAAAGTTGAAAACATTTCATAATATGTTAATACTCAAAAACTTTTTTATTAGAAAAAAAAAATGATGTGGACATCACATGACTTCCTTGTACGCCAATTAAACTATAAATCCCCAATCCAATTAAACTATAAAATGATCCTCAATTTGGTTACTAGTTTCCGAAGATAGCAGTATCTCAAAAACGACACTCGCCGTCGCGACATCCATCTATTGATACATACAGACATACTCTTATTTCTGGAGGTCTTCAATCCAAGAGATTTCTGCGTGTTCCGTGACAACGTTAGAACTGTCAATATCACTAGATAAAGCATTGGAAATGGACATTTTCGACATTTTAAACGGAAGAACCCACTCAACTTATATCTTATTCTCCTGCTGCAGACTTGTTCATCCCACAAATCGGGAGGAAACCCAGTATTTTAAACTCAAATTTAACACTTAAAACAAGTAATAAAAATATTTAATTGGATAGAAAACCAAATTGCGTTTGTAATCTTTATTACCGAAACATATGATTTCCGTGTTTAATTTTAATATAATTTTTGATGTAAGCTTATTATGACCTTCAAGTAAAGTACCCTTTTCGGCTCACCAATTTTAACAAAAATCTAGTAAATACATTTATATCGATATAAAAGTCCTATTTACCAAATTTGAGATGTTTTACATTATATTTTAATGTAATTTTTGATGAAGGTCTAATATGACCTTCAAGTAAAGTACCGCTTCCGGATTCCCAATTTAGACCAAAACCTAGTATGTTATTTAAATCAATATATAAGTTATAAATACTGAATTTGAGAAGTGTTGTATAGTATTTTAATATAATTTTTGATGGAAAGCAATTATGACCTTCAAGTAAAGTACCACTTCCGGTGATCAAGCAGTGACCAAAAAGAGTGGTTCACCACTAAATTTTACAACAATCTTAAATACAAAATTTCAACTTTCTACGGCTAACCGTTTTTGAGTTATGCGAGATACGAACGTACGTACGTAGAGACGCCACGACGAAACTAGTCAAAATGGATTCAGGGATGGTCTAAATGGATATTTCCGTTGAAATCTGAAAACCGAAAATTTTCGCGATTACAATCCTTCGTACAAGGAAGTAAAAATTGTTATGCAAAAAGGGTCTGATAATTTATTATATATATTAATTGTTCAGGGTAATAATCTTTTTTAAACTCCATATTTTAACTTCTATACCATCTTTACATAGGCGACGTTTTGAGGCCACTTTGCCCGTTCTTACGCCTGTCATCTTATTTGGTGGTATTAATTATTCCACTCCGTCATAAAATAAGACAATTCAATACAGATTTCTATTTTTAGTACATGAAATCTCTTAATTCTAAGTCATGTGAGATCTGTAAGTGCAATGTGCCCAACGACTGACAAAAAATTGGATGTTTTAAAAAAAAGTGGAGTTTAAAAAGGATTATTATCCTGAAAAATTATTATATATATATATATATATATATATATATATATATATATATATATATATATATATATATGGGGCCGGGGTGGCCGAGCGGGCTAAGGCGCTTGCAATAGGTAATCAAAGTTAAGCAACGTCGAGCGTGTTTAGTACTTGGATGGGTGACCGCCCAGATTTGTGTGACCGCCTACCAGGGAAAATCCACGTAGCCTGCCATTATCCCCCCTCCCCCGGGTATGTGAGGCCCGTCAGCCTACTGGAGGCCACTCACACAGACCGGGCGTAGAAGTGATGACCCTACCCCGTGTATCTTAATTGTGAATCGCGTTGTGGTTTTCCAGGACATAAAATAGCCGTCCGGAGGTTTGGTCCATGGACGGTCTGTCTCGGGGAAAGAAATAGGTCCTCGTGCGCCTGCTGACTCCGAACAGCCATAATCCGTGGATCTAGATCGATTCGTCACTGTCCTTGAGCCCGAGTGAGTCGGTGGGAAGGACACTGCCGAATTGGCCCCAAAGGGACCGGTTGTGGAGCAATGGCCAGCCTGCCGCTGCACCATGGAAACCATGGTTCGCAGCAACGTGAGGTTAGGTGACCCCCTCCAGGCTGTCTGTGCTCCCGCATGCAATAAATGTCTGTAAGAACACCACATCGCGCGGCCAAAGATCTACAAGGTCTATAGAGCCTACCGAAAAAAAAAAAATAATAAAAATATATATATATATATATATATATATATTTAAAAATATTATTGTATTTTGATATCCCTCCGTTGGCGTAGTGGAGCAGCGCGACAAGCAGCGATACAAGAGGAGAGAAACAAAAAGTACATGCATTTCCTAGGAAGCCCGCATCCGCAAAGTGTGGGGAGGCGAACGGAGCTTTAAAAAGGTTTTTTGTTTTCCTCGCTCGTATACACCTGGTTTGGTCTATATGAAATGGATACTCACTTGTTAATCAGTGAAGTGATGCTTAGAAATCTGCATTTATTGTTTATATAACACAGTATATGCTAGTATTACAAGAAATCATCCATCCTAAATAATTTGTAAGAGTACATTCTTATAAATTACGTTTAATTAAATATTTAATGATTGAATTATTGTTGTTGTTTAATAATTTTGCTAATAATATTAATTTATAAACCCGGGAAGGCAAAAATTAAAACTTTAATTAGGGATTGATCCTTACTGATTATGCGTACGTCAACTGATTAAAAACTGTATATATATATTATTTATTTATTCGGTTTAGTACAATCATGATTGTATCCCGATCAATAGACTTGTCGCTTGCCATGTTTTCCTGTCCGACCAATCCTCTTCTGGTTGACCTCCAGCTGCCATTCCCTCGTTGACATCGGCCAGCCATGTTTTTCTTGGTCGCCTCCTCTTTTTCCTTGACTATGGCTGATATAAGAAAATCTTCTTTGGCCATCTCTCGTCTCCCATTCGAAATCTCCTGTTTCAATAATGTACAAGAAATTCAGCTCCTGACCTGTTATATTCCTAATAGTATCATTTTATATGTGCTGTAGTCTTGAAATGCCGCAACTTCTTCTCAGCATTTCCATCTCCAGTGCCAGAAATGTTTGAGCTCCTGATGTTTTATGATCCACATTTCGGCACAGTTCAGTACGGTACCTAGAATAAAGGAATGGTAATTTTTTTTTTTTTTGTATCAAATGTGACACTTTGATTCCGCAATACCGAGTTCAGGATCCCAATCATCTTTTTACCTCGAGAAATTTTCCTAGTTATATGTTTATCCAGAGATCCTACCTCATTTATCCACATGCCTAAATTTTTGAATTCTCTGCGGCGTGGATGATTTCAATTTCAAACAGTTAATGATGTGCTCAGTGACTTAAAAGGCATGTAATCGATTTTATGCAAGTTTATTACTAAGTTTATTATCAGTTGACATCCGCATGATGGTATAGAAGGATTAATCTGATTGGTCAGTTGAAATCCGCATGATGGTATAGAAGGATCAATCTGATTGGTCAGTTGACATCCGCATGATGGTATAGAAGGATCAATCTGATTGGTCAGTTGACATCCGCATGATGGTATAGAAGGATCAATCTGATTGGTCAGTTGAAATCCGCATGATGGTATAGAAGGATCAATCTGATTGGTCAGTTGACATCCGCATGATGGTATAGAAGGATCAATCTGATTGGTCAGTTGACATCCGCATGATGGTATAGAAGGATCAATCTGATTGGTCAGTTGAAATCCGCATGATGGTATAGAAGGATCAATCTGATTGGTCAGTTGACATCCGCATGATGGTATAGAAGGATCAATCTGATTGGTCAGTTGACATCCGCATGATGGTATAGAAGGATTTTAAAAACAAATTTTAATTCACGATGAAAGCTTCTTCTTATTTATTTTTTGTCTTTATTTATAAATAAATCTCAATATTATAAACATTCCATATCTTGTTATGGAATGCAGAATTATTAATCTCAATTTGAAAAAAAAAAAAGTTATTACAAAAAGAATAATCAAGGTCAAAAGAGACGCTCGTGCCCGCTGGTTTACTGAAAATAGGCGCTCCTGCTGAAGGGTTAAAAATTTAATTATATTAAATACGGGCATGATTAATCTAGAAGGAACAGAAGGCTGATCCTTAAGGAACGTCCCAAGGAAGAGAGGCAGACGACAAGGGTAACGATACTCGAGCGTTATCTCTCAGCTACAGCGCCGCCTTCACCTGACATACAAGATACAAGATACAAGATACTAGATAGCACCTGCTGGCTAACAAGCTGAGTAAGAAATGCTGGATAAATAAGAAGAGAGGTCTTGGAGGCTAACGAACTGCGCCTGCGCACTCACACTCTACTAATCGGCTTACTTCCTGAGAGCCTTCTCTTCCGGTGGAGCAGGAAGCTAAAAGTACACGAGTACCTCAAGGATTATTTCCAGCCTCTTTATAATGTTCCTGTAATGTCTAATTGTATCTTTTATCAACCACCAATCTCCAGGCTTCATAGGAGTATATCAACAGTCTGGGATTTAGCTACAACTTATTGAGGAGGGAGGAGGGGTAAAATTAAAAATATGACGTCAATTTTGATCGGATTTACCAACTATACTAAATATTTTAAATTTCCCAACTGTATTAACAATTATTGTAATATTTGGTAATAATATAATGTAATGTAATAATAATACAATAATAATGATATAATAATGTAATCTAATAATATATTATTGTAATATTTCCAGCTCTTTTGGATTTGCTCCTTGCGAATGTTGAAACTTGACAATAGACAATATATATATATATATATATATATATATATATATATATATATATATATATATATATATATATATATATATATATATTTTAGTTCAAACGCAGTATTGAACGATAAAATCCAAATTCCTAAACATAAAAGGCATTGATATTGGTTAAAATTTTAGTAAATCATTGATTACAATTTTTTAATAAAATTTTAGCAGTTTGAAGTAGGTTCTCAAATCACAAATTTTCGAACTTATTGAGATTTAAAATTATCGAGGGAGATAATAGGCTAGTATTTATATTATATATAAATAATATATATAATATATATATATATATATAATATATATTATATATATATATATATATATATATATATATATATATATATATATATATATAATATATATATATAATATATATTATATATATATATATATATATATATATATATATATATATATATATATATATATATAATAGACCAGTATTTATTTATACCTGAAGTAGGGGCATCAGTTCACATCACTTAAATAATTTACATTTTACTTTTTGTAGAGAAAATGTATTTCCATCAAGTTCCTTATTTTTGCAAATCTAAGATAAATAACAATTAAATAAATTACTGCATTTTCTATAATTTCATAGCATTTAATTTATTATTTATTTAAGAGCAAACAAGTTTATCCCATACTTAGCAGGTAATTCGGGTTTAAGCATTCAATGAAGCTACACCTGCCTCGGTATATTCTTCTCTACATTCTTGTTTAAAGTAAGAAAACTACCAGTGATGGGATGTAGTTTCATTTTTTTTTACATTTGTCTGTAAATTTACCAAAAATATTTCGAATCACTGCCGATTGGTCCATTTTTTTTTTTTTTTTTCTCAACACTAAAATAGACCATATGCATATTTATGTGTTCATAATAAACCTGCAACAGAAGGCTACTTAATTAAGAGGTAGCAGAGCTTGAGAACAACAGTACTACCATTAATTATAAGATTACTCAAGCTACGGATTATTGTGTGACCCAGCTCAAATCCTTCCTAACATAACTTACAAATTAAATGGTAGCGTATTCCAAACACAATGTTATGAGTCTCTACAATACCAGTCAACAACTAAACACTTCAGTCACCATCAGTACAGAAAAAATCTCGTGCAGTGCGCTCATCACACAACTTTTCCTTATCGCTCTATAATAATTATCGTGAGGCATGTTATAATAATAAAGAACGTGTAGTTAGCAACTGAGTTGAACAGAGCGTATTGTTGATAACATATCGGAGAACGCGCGGTTCTGTCAAACTCCGTATTCCATCTAGGTACAGACTCTAAGCTGTAGTAATTCAATATGCTGTATCTTTGCTAGTAATGATCTGATTATGGATTGATAAATTATTTGCCACTTCTATAAATTTGTTTTATTGAAAACTAGTTTCGAATGTTATACATTCATCCTCAGTTCAAGGTTTAAATGGATTATATCAAACAGAAAAGTTTGTACTGGTTTCTTCTCGCATTGTACAAATAATTAGTACTAATTAGCATTGTTAGTACAATGCAGGAAGAAACCAGTACAAACTTTTCTGTTTGATATAATCCATTTAAACCTTGAACTGAGGATGAATGTATAACATTTGAAACTAGTTTTCAATAAAATAAATTTATAGAAGTGGCAAATAATTTATCAATCCATAATTAGATTGATCCTTCTATACCATCATGCGGATGTCAACCGAATACTGGTCTGCTTTAGATATTTTATTTTTTTGTTTTAAAAAGAATTTAATTACCTTTCATAATATGACTGCATGCATATTTTACTATGCATGCATAGCTTACCAAAAATGGATACTTGGTTATTTGGACTAATGCAGGGGTCGGCAACCTGCGGCTCCTCTATACATACGATTCAATGGGCCACAGAATAAGATAAAATAGGCACTTCCATGTTTTTTTTTTCTTCAATATAGATTTGGCTTTTTGTCACCAAAAGGTTGCCGACCCCTGGACTAAGGGAACCTTAAAACGAGTGTATTCGTTAAAAATTCGGATTACAAATTTTTTACGATCGCAATACTTCCCTTTGCTAGATATTTCATACGTAGGTAAAGCAAAGTAAACCAAGAGCGCATACATACAGACCAAATGCAGCACATCACACATCAACATAACAAAACCTGTGAAAGGTTATATAAAAAAAATCTTAACAACAGAAACCCCCCAAAAAAACACGTACCAAACAACAATGCACTAAAATGCCATAAAAATAAATTAAATAATAAATACAAAAGAAATAGAGAATGAAAATGCAAATCAGAAGGAAGAAAATCAAAAACAGCCGATCAGCTGACACCACAAACACAATAGGCAATCTAGTTAGATTTATTAGACTTGTCTAACATTCTTAACGTTTCGGAGTTAATTACTTGTATTTAATAATTAAATTAGATTAATTTTCAAGTAATTTACAACAGATAAATTGAAGAGTAGCTACTTAAAAAAGATAAAAAAATAGGATATTACTCGAAGATTTCACACACGAAACCTTGAGCCTCTCAAATAGCAGTAAATAATTAACCAGTCAACGTTTCGTAGACCAAAAACAGAACAATTCAACAAAAAAAAAAAAAAAAGAAGAAGAAGAAAGTACTAAGTAATTCTAGGCACTTAAAACTCCGTGGGGTGTAAAATATAGAATAGACACCGACTCTACCTAATTTTTTTTTGTTTGTCAAAATAAAATAATAATTTAATATTTAAAAAAATTCTCGACAACCAAAATTCAAATTTCACGAACAAAACATTGTTGCTAAAATAATTAATCTTTGGAAATCATTTTAAAAGTAAAATTCAAACCTTATAGCATTGTTTTGAACACAACTCTGAGCAAAATATTTTGCCGAATGTCAAAACAGAAGCTTCATAAATTATATTAACTCGATGTCGGGCCTTTGAAGAATTACAATCAGATCTGAAGAATAGCCGCCGCCGGAATAAACTAATTCGAGCCGACGGGAACGCGACCCGAATATTGATAACGCGGGGGCGGTGAGGGGAGAGAGGAGACATATTCTCTCGAAACGTGTTATTATGTAAAGAATTTTGCTGGCTCTGTAGTGGAAAAAGGGAAATCCCTTAGCATTCACAACCGGGCACGGCAAATATTGCTGCCAGGCAGAAAATTGTTGGGACTACCCATTTATCTGACCAACCAATAGGGGCACTAGAAGACCTTTCCTACATGAAAAGTTTAAAGTATTTATTTATCAACGCATGCCAATAAAAATATCTGAATTAAAGAAAGTAAAAAAATAGACATCTCGAATGCCAGAAAAAAAGTAACCAGTCAACGTTTCGTCAATTAAAGCATCACAACACATCTCACATCAATAGCTTAAAAAATAATAGAAAAGAAAATTCAGCTCATTAATCTTTTTTGGTATGATGATATGAGATGTGCTTTTTCAAATATTCTTTTACGAGGTTATCTTTTTCTTTCCTGATAAAGCCTGAACTGGCGAAACGTTGACGTTTTAGTTATTTACAGCTATTTTAGATTTAAGGTTTTGTGTTAGGAATCTTCCTAACAATATATTTATATCTCTATATAAAATAATAAATTCCACTTATTAGTGTGTTTTTCTTCATTGACCATATCTCCTCATCAGCATCTTAAATTAAACGTTTTAATAAGTGCGAAATTATTGTGTGAAAACGCTATTTTGTAAATCAAATGGGAGGATACGTCTGAAAAGGTGAAACTTATTTAAGTAAAACATGATTGCTGTTTATAAAAAATTATTGTCTTATTGAAGCTGTTACTTGAAATTATATGCAACAAATGAGACTGAACAACATATTATGGGTTATTATTTAAGAGATTATTTTGTATTTTTGGACTAAATCCAAATTTAATAGAGCTAGTACAATATATAAAGACAATAAAATATGTAATGGCCATTTACCCGGTATTTGTATTCAACATAATTGAGTGCACAAAATATTCTCCCTTAAATAAATTATAAACCGGATTCCTGTTCAGGTTCCATTAGCGAAGCTCGTTATAGGAAGTAATAAAGAAATGGTATATTCCCAATAAATCTCTTTGCCGCTTCCTGCATAGCGGAAATATTTTCCTTCGGCGGCAACAAGGCGCCCGGTTCTAGGCCCTCTAAGGCTCGTAAATAAGACGATAAACAAAATGACCAAGGGTTCTTTATAAGAAGAACAATTGGTAGCGACGCAAGGGTTGCCGCGCCGTAACTCCTACTCACCCTATATTTCGCCTTATTACACCTCCTCTGCCCTTTAATGCTTACTTAACTCCCATTTTTTTTTCACCCAGAAGAAAATAAGAGTGTTATATATTTGTTTTAATATTCTCTCAGCCCTTTTTGGGAGCAACAGTTGAGGAACGGGCTATTAGGGGAGTTTGGGGGATGACTGAAGTGCTATTAACACTTAGAGGCCAATAACAAGCAGTCGCCAATTCCTAGGTTAGAAATAACTTTTAAACGGAGTTATAAATTATGTAACCTACAATATCCATAAAAACGAATAATAATCCCATGTTCAGAATTTTTTATTGTAGCATTTTAATAAATTAGATTAATATAAAAGTAATTAACAACAGATAAATTGAAGAAAGTCCCTTAATACTTAAAAAAGAGAAAAAATAATAAGATATTACTCTAAGATTCCACACATGAAACCTTGATCCTCTCAAATAGCAGTAAAGAACTAACCAGTCAACGTTTCATAGACTGAAAACGGAACAATTAAAAAAAAAAACACTAGGCACTTAAAACTGCGTAGGGCGTAGAATATAGAATATACACAGCCTCTGCCCGATTTTTTTTTTCGTATATTAAAATAAAAAAAAAAATTTAATATTTAAAAAAAAAAAGACCGACTACTAAAATAACGTTATCCGTCCTGAAGGAATATAATATATAATGGAATATAATTTCATATATTCTTTAACACATAGATGGGTAGTTAGTGAAGTTAGTCTCTATGAATATTGAAACTATCTGTAGTTGTCGGATGCCTTCCACGGCAGAGATGCACAGAGCTTTCGGTATGTTGACATGCACAGAACCAAGGGACGGAATGTACTTGCAAGGAGCATTCTGTAATATATGGCCCTGATATTCTTCTTGCAAAGGATCCGATATAATATTAAAATTAGAAAAATGAAATTCATTTTACTTCTCTACTTTAGAATTAATTATGTAATATTCTGTTATCTTGTTATGCCCATACTATTATTATTTTTATAAAATTTTCAAATTGTTCATTGTCATCTTTATTTAATTTTAAACTCAGTAATTAATTTCAATTAAATGGTAATCTCTATTTAAATAAGTTAATGGTTTCTTTTATTTTATTATCTCCCCAAAATATCATGGCATAGATCAAAAGAAAAAGGTCTACAATCACTACAACATTAGGGATTAATAAATTATTTGCCACTTCTATAAATTTGTTTTATTGAAAACTAGTTTCGAATGTTATACATTCATCCTCAGTTCTAAAAACACACAAAATATTCAAAAATAAGCAATATTCAAAATATAGTTGGTATTATTATACATATTAAATTAGATGTAATATAAATCAGTATTATAAAACATTTATGAATTATGAATTTAATTAAGAAAAGAAATCAAATACATGTTGGCACTCACCAAGGTTTAAATCGATTATATCAAACAGAAAAGTTTGTACTGGTTTCTTCTCGCATTGCACTGGCAATAAACGAGAGATAGACAGGATGTTATTAGGTAAACGGTTTAAGGGTCAGGGTTTTTCCAGTAATGCCGGTGAGTAATTGTTTTTTCTGTTATAGATGGGAATAAATTTAAGATTGGACTATTGGAGATATTTATTTGGTCATTTAAGCAAAAATCTGGATTGGATTTGAAGGATTTTATTATTTCAAGTGCTTCATATATATTTAATTTGAGGCTGTTTTCAACGTGATGTATTAATTTGACTCCTGAGTCTTTGATGAATTTATGATTATTTTCATTTAAATGAATTGCAAGGTTGGAATTTTCAGTCTTATTATTATATGCACGTATTTGTTCCTTTAATCTCTGATTTAGCGATCTTCCAGTTTTTCCCGTGTATTTGGCTGCACAATCATTACAATTTAGTTCGTAAACTCCGCTTTTTTGGAAAGGGTCTATTTTGTCTTTAGGAGAAGAGAAATATGAGGATAGGGTTTTTTTCTATTTTAAATACAGGGTTAAATCCTAGTTTTTTCAATTCATTTCCGACTTTGGTGGATGTAGGGCCATAATATGGAATCAAAACATAATGTTTCGGGATGGGCCTATCTTCGGGGGTTGTTGAATAGATATCATTAATTGTCTTTTTTGTAATTGTTTTTTTAAAATATGATTGATAGTGGTTTTATTGTACCTGTTAGTTTTGCTATGGAATATATTATTTCAATTTCTTTATTATAGTTCTTTTTATTTAATGGTATGTTCAAAAGACGGTAAATCATGCCATTAAAGGCTACGACTTTATGTGCTATCGATCTCCAAGCACCATTGTTTATAAATTATAAATTAACAATCCTTTCATTCCTTTTTTATTATATACAACAAAAAATTTATCGAAAAATAGAATTCATGGATAACAAAATATAAATAAAAGTTATATTATAAATACAATTGATTAAAATCAATGAGAAGGATGAAATTGTTTATGTAAAGCTACAGATGATGATAATTTGGTTCGGTGATTGTTAATTTTAATATGAGATACGGTTCTACATCCAAGGCTCTTCGTTTTTTCGACTTAATGTCTACGAATGCTGAAAAAGCAACTTGACAAAGATATGAATACCACACGTGCAAAATACTAACAAGTAACGAAGTTTTTTTCATTATTATTCTATGTTCAAAGCCCGGTGCAGCGCCAAACTCTACCCCTGGGGGTACCCGTACCCCACACGTTAGGAAATACTGGTGTAGAGAAATACAAATTTAAAAACGGTAAAAAAAATATATAGACCGAATAATTTGTAAGTCAACTCCTTGCTTGTACTTACAGGGCGATAAATGCTCCCCGAAGAAAAAAAAATAATAAAGAGCCTGGTGGAGCCCTAAGAGCAGTTACATTTGTAATTCAGTTAGTGCCCGGAACCGGAGCCGGTATTCGCAGTGTATAACATTAAATGCTCCATTAAAATGCAATTGCTTCTAAATTATGTCAGGGGCGCAATATGTTACAAGCAATGGACTCCGCAACATTAGCCAATTTCCTTTTCTTTCCCTTTTTAGTCGTTTTTTTCCCCGAAAAAAATAGACTATTGCAGTGGGTCGAAGGTCGGCGGTGAGCGGCGGGACTGCGATTTCTATCCGTTTCATAACCCCTAGAGCACGATCATGGAAAGTTTGGAGATGTCTGATATATATTTATTTTTTCCCGCTACATTTGAGCACCTCCAGCGGCCCCCTTTGGGTCAAATGAGCTGAAATTCGATATGTATGGCTTTCTTCAAGGCAGAGCGATACCATTAAAGAATGGGTAAATTCCAATCAAAATTTCGGTATGTTTACCTGAAATGTCGGCGTTTTTTAAGTTTTGCTTGTATGTGAATTGAGTTGGTGTCGGGGAAGTATCCTTTGGGGGTCTCGACTTGGTGCCCCCACCTCCCTGAGTTTTCCGATTTTTTAAAACATTTGCGCACCTTTAAAGCCCCTGCAAGTTGAGTTAGGGAGCTCAAAACATGTTGCATTCGAAAAGAAATTAAATTACCAATAAAACAAAAGAAGTTTCATCGAAATCGAACGGCTATTAGCAAAGATATGGCTATTTCAACTGTTTCAATGCCTTATTAGTCGTTTTTTCCCCGAAAAAATAGACTATTGCAGTGGGTCGAAGGTCGGCGGGACTGGGTTTTCTATCCGTTTCATAACCCCTAGAGCACGATTATGGAAGTTTTGGAGATGTCATTTTCGGTAAGTTGTCATTTCATATGTAAATTTCGGTATGTTAGGGGACTGTCTTTTGTGGGCCTCAATTTTTCTTAGGAACGGAGTTCTACTTCTCACGGATTTTTTTTTTTCAAAACAGCGCTTTTTGACGGTACAATTTCCGAAATAGATAATACTTTGATAGCAATATAAAAAATAAAAAGATAAGTCTTCTGGTTTATTGAAACAAAGCTTTCAGTGTAGATAAATATATTTCCAGCATAATTAATTCATCGCAAAGGCAGGCATGAAAACTAATTAATGTATAATTAAAACCAAGTTTTTCATTTATTTTTCTTCATACATCTATGTTTTCTAACTCTAAAGATCTAGGTTATTATTATTTTCTTCTTTTTAGCAATATTTAATTTAGGCAACAACGAAATTTCCAACACCTTGGATATATCTTCGACTAAAGGATGACATTGAGCTCACTGATGGAAATGAAACGAAAAACGCAGCAAATTATTACACTATCATTAATTATTTCTCCAAATAGTTTATACTGAAGCAAAAATTTAAACAATATGTGGATATAATATATATATATATATATATATATATATATATATATATATATATATACATTTTTGTTGTTGTTTGTTTTAGTATAATATTCCAAAGCACTTTATATTTTTCTCCTATCTTCATACATAATGAGCATATGAAATCATCGAAAAAAATGGCGGGTGATAATGCCGAGTTCTGAGGATCATCTTGGTATGACCTGTGACTTTAGAGCCAAATGATAAAAAAAATCGGCCCAGTAGTCAAACTTTATTTTATTTATAGATTACTAAAGTTTATTACTGAAAATAATAAACCAAAACTCTGAACAAACGACTAAAAAGTATTTTTGTCTTTTTTCGAAATCTTTGAAACTAAAAATTAGAGAGAAACTAAAAATTTATATAGATGCACGTACATATACTCATAAGGTGATAGATAGGCTTCAAAGATAGGATGTACAGTAAAAAAGAATAGTTTACAGATTATTAAGACAAATAAAGAAGCTCCTTGATACGTAAACAACGAAACTCTACACACTCACACCAATCAACAATATGTACGTACTCCTTCTCACCGCTGGATTGGTGAAAGATTTTGCTTCAGCTGAGATGTGACTAAAAAAGAGGTGGATGAGAGATCTATCTCCGTGAAATGCAGTATTAAAATCGAGGTGTTCTGTACTGTCCTTTTCCATACCTCATACACATTTAACGCCATGTTATAATCAAATTTTAAATTATACTTTTGAGAAATCCCAAACACATTTTTGTCACCTTTAACTTGTCCATTAGCTCATTAAGGAAAATCCTCTTGGGTTTTGTGGTCAGTAAATTCTTTAAATGTTTTAATTTGTCGTCTAAACACTCTTAATCAGCTTTAGTTTAAATATTATTATCATTATATTTTATTTCTAAGTTTTGTTATATCTAATTAACATAAGAAGTTCGTGTGGTTTTCATTTTAAGACGTAATCAATTAGCCTATTAATACCTATTTCTTATACTATAAGTTATTGCATTATGACTTGTTATAATTTTCATTTATATTTATTTATTGACTTTTCTTTATTTTTATTTTTAATTATCTGTTAAGGCATATGTTCCTATATCAACTACTCTAAGGCTCTGAAGCCGACCTATCATTGCCTGCAATTGTTATTCTAAAGGGACTTGTCCCAGAATAAATAAAGAGTTTATTATGATTATTATATTAAAATGTCTTTCTCTATTGTAACCAATTTTAATTTCAATGTTATAATCATGTTCATACAATTTTTATTTTATTTATTATGTCAACAAAATTGCGTAATTATTAATGATAATATAATACAGCTACCTACGCGAGTTATAATGTCTCTGTAAAAGCAATTGTTAGAATTACGATCACTAATCATTATAATTACATTATCGAAACGTAAAGGAGGACAATTAAAAAAAAAATAACTGAAAATTCAGTCTGAAATCTTGACAATCAAGCATCTTTAATATTTCCAACCTTAGATGAATTATTTTCACTTTTATTTCATTTAAACTTTTGTTTTAATTGATAATAGTAATTTTGAAATATACGAGCAAATAATGTCATGAACTAACTCACATTGTATAGATATAACTGAAATAAAAAATATCAATGATGTGGAAGCTGTTCGGTTACGATGCCAGTTCTCTTGGAGCAATAAATTCTCACCCAGTGGGACATAAATCCATATAACCTCCCCGATATAGAAACTCTCTGATAACTTTATGCCTGACAAAATGGTTTATCTCCTACCTCCTACCTGGACAGCTACGATTTAAACCCTTTCCCTAATTTAATAGACTTAACGCCATTTTTTTTCCACAATACAAACGTAGGTAGGGCAAGTGTGCACTAAATTTTACAAAGTTTTATTTTTGAAGCTAGATTTTCTTTTTTTTTTTACTCCTTGTACGAAGTAAAGGAAGTATTGTAATCGCGAAAATTTTCGGTTTTCAGATTTCAACGGAAATATCCATTTTGACCATCCCTGAATCCATTTTGACTAGTTTCGTCGTGGCGTCTGTACGTACGTAAGTTCGTACGTTCGTATTTTGCATAACTCAAAAACGGATAGCCGAAGAAAGTTGAAATTTTGTATTTAGGATTGTTGTAAAATCTAGTTGTGAACCTCCATTTTTGGTCACAGCTTGATCACCGGAAGTGGTACTTTACTTGAAGGTCATAATTGATTTCCATAAAAAATTATATTAAAATACTATGCAAAACTTCTCAAATTTAGTGTTTATAATTTATATATTGATTTAAATAACATACTAGATTTTGGTTTAAATTGAAAAACCGGAAGCGGTACTTTACTTGAAGGTCATATTAGACCTTCATCAAAAATTATATTAAAATATAATGTAAAACATCTCAAATTTGGTAAATAGGACTTTTATATCGATATGAATGTACTTAATATATTTTGGTTAAAATTGGTGAGCCGAAAACGGTACTTGAAGGTCATAATAAGCTTACATCAAAAATTATATTTAAATTAAATAAAGAAATCATATGTTTCGGTAATAAAGGTTACAAACGCAATTTGGTTACCAATCCAATTAAACATTTTTATTATTTGTTTTAAGTGTTACAATTGAGTGTAAAATACTGGTTTTCCTCCCTATTTGTGTGCGTGTGTGTGTGTCAATCGATGGATGTCGGGACGCCGAGTGTCGTTTTTGAGATACTTTCAAGCAATCTTCGGAAACTAGTAACCAAATTCAGGATCACTTTTTGAGCCACCGATTTATAGTTTAATAGGCGTACAATGAAGTCATGTGTTATCCATATCAGATATTTTTTAAATATGTTAATATTTAAATAATATTTGAATATTACATTCAAGCTCACGTTTCAACTATGTCCATTTTGATGAGATTTTCGCTAGTCTGGAGTTGACTCAACAAAATATGATGGTAAGGGTAAAGAATAAAGGCATTAGATGCAAAGTTATCGCAAATAGTAAACTTGAATGTAACCCAACACGAGAAATTAAATTTAATTGTAGATCTACATAAAAACGGCTATTTTTGTTACGCGTTGAGATTTAAGAAGAGAACAGAATATAATACTTTAATTATTTGTTCTAGACCATTTATTAAAACAAAAACGGTCCAAAAAAAAAATTAATTTTCGTTTTTAGGGTCTCCAACACCCTTTGATTCCGCAAGTGGGTGACACTAATTCGGTAGGACACACCTGGAGGTCGAAATAAATTAACAATCTTCCTTCTCCGGTAATAAGAGCCCTCCTCAACTAACTGGGTTAGCTGTAATTTCACACGAGTGCCTTTTAGCCTCAGCAGGGCAGAGTTATCTTGAGGCTAGGAGGGGGAGAGGGGAAGAGAGGGGAGAATTCGCGGTTCGCGGAGTGACACCCTCGAGCTATCGGCGAGGGCTAGATGAGCCCCCTTGATACGCACATCACGACATAACCTTTTGGCTATTGCTAAAGTCAGCAAATATGTTAATTCTAAGTAACATGTTGGGAATCAGTCACTTAAAAATATAATAAAATATCTGAAATGGACACCGCATGACTTCTTAGTACGCCTATAAAATTATAAATCGATGGCTCAAAAAGTGATCTTGAATTTGGTTATTTGACACCGAAGATAGCAGTATCTCAAAAACGACACTAGGCGTCGGTTTCTTGTTACGATGCCCTGAGTCGTAATTCTGAATGTATTAGACTCAGAATTTTTTTTTCTAAAATTTTTATTTGACACCTTGATTTCTAAATCTCTTGCATGTTAATTATTAATATCCATCAATACCTGCAGATTTACCTAACAATTATGGCAACATAATTGATGATAATCCAAGAAGACATGATTATCCAACAAAGTAATTTTTAAGCATATTAATATCTCTTATAAGATTCTCCCAGGGTCCTGTTCCATATTCAAGCACAAAAGTACAAGTAAAAGAGGACCTATGATTTACTACGCATATGACACGCTGGGAAATATTGAAACACGATAAAATTTATAATAGTAATATTAACAATTCGTTGTGGGCACCACATGGCTTCCTTGTAGCCCTATAAAACTATAAATCGTTTTGTTGGACGAAAGCATTGATCCTGAATCGCTATTTGTTATTAGATTCCGAAGATATTGTTGTCCTCAACTTAAGAAACCTTACTCTAGACTCTAAAGTGAGATACTCATATCCTAGTATATCCGACTGGGAAAGGGGTTCAATAGCCACTCAAACAGGCAATCTATCCTGTTTCACGGATGGATGATGGAAGGATTCGACCGGATTAGCAGGAGCGGGCGTCTACATAGAGGATTTAGGCATTAACAGGCTAGACATTAAGAGACTGGAATTAGTTTGGGTTTCTGGACATAAAGGAATCAAAGGCAATGAAATAGCCGACAAGCTTGCAAGAGAAGGTGCTGAGAACCCTATCTTTGGGCCAGAACCTTCAGTAGGCATCTCTAAAAGATATCAGCGGAAGAAGGTCCCGGATTGGACATGGAATATAGCAGGTAAGGAGTGGAGGGGGAGTGCGGGCCTTAGACAGGCTAAGGAACAAATTAAAAAATCCTCTGCTTCTAGAACCAAGTGGCTGCTGGGCCTCAACAGAAAGGAACTCCGACTGCTTATAGAGGTACTTACAGGGCACTGCAGGCTTAAAAGACACTTAAAGATGTGTGGAATAGCAGGGGATGAGACCTGCCACTGCTGTAGGCAGGCACCTGAAACTGCTCTACACTACATAGCCGAATGTAATAGATATGCGTCGCTGAGATACAGACTGTTAGGATCTGATAGAATCAGAATACAAGAGGCTCCCTCCATCGAATGAACATCCCTTTGTAGAGAGACATCAGAAAAACCAGAAGGTTCGATATGGAGGGTTAATAAGCTATTTCTATTGGTGATCCCCCGAGGATGGCAAAAAGGACCATCAGGCCCACTTGCCGGAATTTGTCCCCCCACCCTTGCCAGCACCAATACCAGTACCAGTAGATTCCGAAGATAGCAGTATCCAAAAAACGTAAGATACCACTTCTGGTTTGCCAATTTTAATCAAAATTTAGTATGTTATTTATATTAATATATTAGTCTTATAAACCAAAATTGAAATGCTTTGCATTATATTTTAGTATAATGTTTGATAAAAATTTATTCTGACGTACAAGTAAAGTACCACTTCCGGTTATCCAATTTCAACGGAAACCTAGTATGTTATTTATATTAATATATAAGTCTTAAAAACCAATTTTCAGAATTTATAATATTGCATTATAATGTAATATGGTTTTTTATTACATGATTTATTACATGCATTTTTTCTCTGCATTTCCTCGGCGATTTACTAGATAAATATGAAAAGTTGAATGGCTTATAGGAGAAAACATTAGGCAAGTTTCATCAAAATCGTTAGAGACGTTTTCGAGAAAATTGTAAAAAAGTGTAAAATTGATTATATAAAGTGGCACTTCCGGTTAGTCGTTTTTGACGAAAAAGTAACTGTGAGATCCCAAGAATATACCTACCTTAAATAAGAAATTTCATTTTCGTACGACTTTTCGTTTTTCAGCTATGCTCTTCACACAGACAGACGTTTTTCCGAGACTTGGTTATTCAAAGACTCAGGGGATCTTATAACGTGTATTTCCGTTGAAAACTCAAATACGAAATGTTTCACGATCGCAATACATCCCCTGAAGTAAAAAACATGCGTGAAAAAAGTTTCGAGGTTTTTTCAGCTTTTTTTTTTTTGGTTAAAAGATTACATATGACACGCTGGAAAATATTGAAACACGATAAAATTTATAATAGTAATATTAACAATTCATTGTGGGCTCCTTTGGGGTTCTTTGTAGCCCTATAAAACTATAAATCGTTTTGTTGGGCGAAAACATTGATCCTGAATTGCTATTTTTTATTAGATTCCGAAGATAGCAGTATCCAAAAAACGTTTTATCAGCTTTTTTGGGGGTTAAAAGATGGTTAATTTATTCGCAAACCCACAGTTGCATTGCTAATATCATCGCCTGAAGAGCGAGTACTATTAGCATCCTAGAAGCAGAGGAGCAATATCCGAAGCAGAAGCTATGAGTGTTATTGGCTCGGACCAAACAGCAACAGCACTCCACCCTATTGCCTGGACAAGCTCCAGCTCCAGCCTCCTGCCCGTCAGGTGTCCAATTGCTTCTTCATTGTTCTCTGCAATATCTATCTGTCAGTTCGCCTCCGGCCTCCCTTCGGTGGATGCTACGTGCCTGTCCCAAAGCCCATCAATTAGTCACTCTGTTGTTGATGTTCGTTGGATCCACTCGACGAAACATCAATGACGGCTACAGCAATATGCACAAAGGGATTAATTTAGGGTTTAATAAAATTGTGACACCAGTTTAAAGGATTAGGGCGTGTAAAATGTTGATATTATGAAGCTTTATTGAACGAAAGGTGATTTCAGCACTGGATCTGCATATTATTTATTATACCAGGTCATCCATGAGTAATGTCCGTTTTTAAAAATCTGTCTGTTTAATTAGGGATTGATAAATTATTTGCCACTTCTATAAATTTGTTTTATTGAAAACAAGTTTCGAATGTTATACATTCATCTTTTGTTAAAAAAACACACAAAAATTCAAAAATAAGCAATTCAAAATATAGTTCAGTATTATTATATATATTAAATTACATGTAATATAAATGAGTATTATAAAACATTTATGAATTATGAATTTAATTTAGACAAGAAATCAAATACATGTTGGTACTCACCAAGGTTTATATGGATTATATCAAACAGAAAAGTTTGTACTGTTGTAGAAAAGTTTTGCCGGTCCGTTTATGTTGATATTACTAATCCCACGTTTACAATTGAATTGTGTTTAAATATTTTGTTTATTACAGCATTACGTACTCTTCTATTTATCATGTTTTTGTTGGAGATATTACTTAGTCTGAGCTGAAATTTCAATTAAAATGGATTTCCCTGAAAACCACTTACGCCTGGTTTAACCACATTCGATAAAGGAGAAAATGCTGCTTCAATTTATCGGAACCTTGCGTAAATATATGGAGAAAAGGTCATTAGTGAACGGCAAATGTACGAGCGGGAAACCGCAAACTTAAATACGAGCCTCGGACAGGACGACTTGAGGACGAACTCCTGCAGGAGAGAATCCTGTTGTAACAGTTGAAGAATTGATAGAAAAACTTTGTTCGACACATTCTACTGTCCACCGTCATTTGCCATCAGATCCGTCAGATCTATTTGAAAAGTTATTGTAAATATTAGAATCTTCGAAATTAAACATAACAATCAAATCAAATACGGCTGTGTAGAGTCGCTAGGATCATCCGAGGGTGGCATGTAATATTGGTAACAAATTTTAAACAAATCGGCCTGTAGCTTCGGACAAAAGCCTCAGACGGCGAATGACGGGCGGTTTTATTTGTATTATATTTTTGCGTATCTTGAAAAGTTTCAAATTTTAAAGGAGGGAAATTTTTTTTTTATTTTATTGACTACAACGGTTCGTTATTGAAAAATACCAAAAATATGGGTAAATAGTCCAATACACTGTGTATTTACTATTACTGGTGCAATTTAGATGATTTCTGTTATTATTTTTTTTTTTATATATAGAATTTAGTTACCTTCTAAATGATTAAACTCGTTTACAAAATTTACCATCAAAGATATACTTTTCGAGTTATGCGCAAATATAATTTTCTTTTCGTCATTTTTTTCGGATTCTTTATTTAATCGGCCCACCAATCAAAAATGTATTATATTTTTTATTTATTTAATGGATTCGGTGTAATGATTCCAAAAAACTTTATAGTTTTCATCTATCTCCATAAATGGCTGAGATATAGACGAATGAAACCATTAATTGGCCGCCATTTTGAAATGAAATGGCGGATGGTAATGTCGAGTTCCAAAGATCATCCTGGAGTGACCTGTGACTTTGGATAAAATCTAAAAAAAAAAAATAAAAACGGTCCAATAGTCACGGATAAAAGCCAAGGATGGCAAACGGATGAATATTTTATTATCAAATTTGTGGATTCTACGTACCTTGAAACGTAAAAATTCAAATTTAGAGGAGAGGTTTTTTTCGAGGTCTTGCTCGAGTACAACGGTTCAATTATTGAAAATAATAAACCAAAATTGTACAACTAAAGGTAAATTTACTTTTAAGAAATGTGTTATGCTTTTAAACATCGATAAGTGCTTATAATTTGCAAATAAATTAACTAATTACTATTATATTAATAAATAAATAATATATTATTAATTGCAAAATAAGAGGTGTATGATTTGAAAGGTTTCGTGATGACCAAATCGAGACTTCCGCCCCGACATTGACTGATGGCTATTTAATTACTTCTGGTCACGCAGGCCAGTCTCAGGTTTTTATATTTATAAAATTTCTTTATTTTTTATTTTTCATTAAATAATCTTCTATACCATACGGCTCAATAAACTTTCTCTGGCGATGGGTAATGAACTGAAATAATTCATCTAAAAGAAACCACTGAGATGTGCAGACATTTTCCAGGATACTCAGCTTATGTATGAGTCCTATAATTTTCCAAATGTTAAATAATAATACTCAGCTTTATATTATCTGAATTTATTACAGAATTTCAAACCGATTTTTTTTAATCTGATCTGTAATTAAATATATAATTCTGTAATCCGACATAATTATAAAAACAAGGGAAACAATCTGAAGCATGCGGTGTGGTGTGTTTGTGTTACTATTGAGATTGATATCGGTTAATAATATCGATACTTTGATAATATCGATGCTTTGATAATATCGGTATATAAATATCGACATTCAAAAATATCTTAACATTTTGACAAAATTTAAAAAAAAAAGTAGAAACAAATTGGAAGAAGATTAGGAGATAACCTGTTTCTTGATATTTAAATCCTGCTGGAAATGAACTTAATTAAAACAATATCTTAATTAAATCGGCACAGAAATATCTATATTTCGCAGTATCATTAATTATTTTATAAAATTCAAAATAAAATAGACGAATCGGAAGAAGATTAAGAGATACCTGGTTCTTAATATTTGAACCCTGGTGTAAATGAACATAATACAACTAATGTTATAATGATATCGGCAGAGTAATATTGATATGATAATAATAATAATATTTTAATGATATCGGCAGATAAATATCGATATTTCGAAATATCGTTAATTATTTTATCAAATTAATTTATTTTTTTTAGATTATATCGAAAACAAAAAAAAATCCTCAAAAGGACACAGTATACTATCTTGGATTATCCTTATAAAGAAGAGAAACATGGCCCCTGCATGCTAAAATAAAACGGAAGACTTAAAAAATGACTCGAATTACATTATTAATTTTTTAAATCTTCAAAAATAAAACTGAGACAGAAACTAAATGCATTTACATTCTAATTTAAACTAATACATCACTCCTCACAGATAAATGGCATAGCCAAAATTACCAACTTATAAAAACTTCAATCTATCCTATTAAAAATATTATAAAGTTCAACTTTGCAGGACTGTAAAAGTTTTATTTTTGAAGTTAGATTTCCCTCTTTTTTTTTAAAAATATTCCTTGAACGATTATATCTAAACATAATCGTCCAAGGAACATTTTAGCCATGCCCATTTTGACGAGATTGATAATTTTATTAAATAGTACTTAGTACGCACTTGCCCCTGCCTTAAGGGGTAAGTGCGTACAAGATATCTGGAAGATTCATTATTCAAGTAGGAGCGGTTTGGGAGCAAAGTGCAAAATAGATAGGTTTCCGAAGGATTATTGTCCTGGTGTAATCATCGAAAAAAGTTAAAGTTTGTCCGAGATTCACATTTTACAATCTTCATTGAGTTTGGCAGTGGGATGGGAACTGGGATATGGCAGTGGGATGGGAACTGGGATATGAAATATAATTGAATAAATGTATTGAAAAAAATCATTTTTGTTATAAGCTAGTCTAGTCCGAAGTTGCCTCAGAAAAACATGATGGTAAGGGTAATGGGTATGAAGGCAAAGTTGTCAGGAAAAAGGTCTGCATTTGCCCCTACCATCATGTTTTGCTCGGTGACTGAAAAAAAAAAAAGGCCTGGTAGATAAACACCGATATAGCTGTACTGCAAAATTTGAAAGATACAACTTTATCAACAGGTTAGAGTTAATATTTTTACAAATCGTTATAACGACAAACCTTAGCGAACTTTCGAGGCTGATTTCTGATACATGATTGCTTCGTATGAGGCTTCTTGCTCCGTAGAGGGCAGCTCTTATCAGTTGAGGGTTTGGATTTAACGAGACAATTACATACTTACCCCTAACCACCCTACGTGACTAACAAAATCCTACATACTGACCTTTATACCAACCGCCATCGAAGACTAAGAAACTCTTTAGTAGCCATTTTATAATAACTTTAATGGACATAATAACAGATCGATAGTTGTACCTTTATTCTATGATAGGTGTTATAGATTGTCTCTATTTGATAAATCTTTTATAGCTTTTTAACCCGAGATATGCTTTCTCTGGTCTCCATTTATATCATCTTATTTCCTTATGTCCTGATGATTCCTAAATTGGCGAAACGTTGACTAGTCACTGGTACTTGAGATACTTAAGGCTTTGTTTTTGAAATTTTCCAACAATGTCCTGTTTTATTTATATTTCTTCGGAGGGTTTTCCTCCGTCGAATCAGAGCCTTAGAAATAATTTGGACCACGAGTCGAGAGAAGTCCTCCCAATACAATAATTGAACTTCACCTGCCTCTAACTTCACAGGCAACTTTTTCCTCTAAACTCTACGTTCCTCGCACTAAATAGCCCGAAAGTTCCATCGAGAAAGGTTTGGAAGAACAGTAGTTGGGAACAAGGGGCCTTAGAAAGAAGAAAATGAAAAAATGTCATTTCCTTTAAAATCAATTTTTTTAGCTCAAGAATCCTAAAACGTTTAAATCAAATGAGATTTCGTAAACTTTTTTCGACCAATTCTCCAACTTTAAGTCATATCCTTGGCGAAAGTGTGAAATCAGGCAGATCCAAAACGGATATATTTAGAGTTATTTTATTATTGTATAAATTGGATACACAAAAATTAATTGTTAGTTTTTTCTAGTCGATTGTATATTACTTTCTAGTAAATACTATTTTTTTTTTAAATCTGATCAACTATAAATTGATATCTCAAAAAGTGATTCTGAATAACGTATCATACCTATTATTTTTTATATATTTTGCAATACACGCAGAACTTAATTTTCTAAAACTATTAAATTTTTTTTTTATAAAATTAAAAAAAGACTTTTTTATTCAAGAAGAAAGAAACTGTAAACATCTTCGAGTAAAGTACCACTTCCGGTTGGCCAATTTTAACAAAAATTAGCATGTTATTTATATTAATATATAAGTTTTATATATCAAATTTGAGAAGTTCAAGTCTATTATGAACTTCAAGTTAAGTAGCACTTCCGGTTATTAAACTTTAACAAAAATCTAGTGTGTTACGTACATTGACATTAAAGTCTCATATAATAAATTTGAGAAGTTTTGTATTGTATTTTAATATAATTTTTGATGAAAATCTATTATTACATTCAAGTAAAATACCACTTCAGGTGATCATGTAGTGACCAACAAGGGAACTAGATATTACAACAATCTCAAATACAAAATTTCAACTTTTTACGACTGTATGCGAGTTATGCGAGAAACGAACGTACGTACATACATCACGACGAAACTAGTCAAAATGAATTCAGAAATGGTTAAAATGGATATATCCGTTAAAATCTGAAAATCGAAAATTGCTTTAATTACTTTACTGTGTACAATGAAGTAAAAAAAAAAAAAAACACCTCAATATGAAATTTAATTTTTTTAATCGTTTTTCTTACCGTCTCTCTTAAAACTTAATTTTGAATGGGTGATATTAGAAAACATTATTAAGAAAGCCTTATATTTATATCAATAAACAATTATTTATATTTGAAATTTTCTAAAATTTAATTTAATCCTCTCTTGTTCTTATATCGATTAGTGGAAACATACCGACGTCATTTTCTGAAAAATGCTTAATCGTCAAAAAGTTGAAATGTAGGTTTTAATTCATTGTATAATGGCAAGGATCAAAATGATAATAAATTTGTCAAAACGACAATAAAGCTTCACGTTTTTACAAATTTTTTCTTAATCTCTAATTTTATTAATAAATGACGCTTTCACACAATAATTTCACTCTTGTTAAAATGTTTTCATAGTGAACTTGGTTGTCATGACAACGATTACAAAATCATCTATTTTTTTTTTTATTCTATCCCATTTCTTCCCTTAGTGGTAGAAAATGAGAATGCAAAAAATCACTATATCTGTAACTTTACTCTTTTCTGTAATATTCGAAAGTATTGCTGAGATTTTAAATAAGGGCTTATTGGTTGAATCTATATTGACATAAAGCTTTTTGAAGATCCGGATATAAGCGTTCGACGAAGCAAATGAGCAAAGTTCTCTTTGTCTGTAGAGAGAGCCATTGTTCACGGGAAACATCCAATAGAGTTCCTTCCCCAAGAAGTGCTATATCAAACCGTCCTTATTGTCCGCATCTAAAGCCTTTACACAATCTACCTCTATGCTAATATACTTCAGAAACATACATATACATATGTCTAAAATTATGTTTGTTATTAATTGATGATTTCAATAATCAGTACATTCGAGTTCTCATTCTTAATTAATATTAATAAAATTTAATAAGCAATAAAATAAATAAATTATCATCAAAACAGTAACTACATCACAGATATATTAAATTGATATATTTAAAATATCCCTACTAGCGTATATATATTTTTTTAATGTTAATGATAGCGCGATTATTATTTTCATTTGTATATCATTATTTTCATGTATCCTGTAAATATGGTACGGATGATTATATAAATACCTATTGCTCTTTAGTGTGGCAGATTGCAGTAGTAGATTTACGCACAAGCAGAATTGATATTTGCCTGAGGCGGCAATTTTCGGAGCGACAAAATGTTTTTGGAGATGGGAGCGGACAGAATTATCTGCAATGCCTGTGGGCAGCAGTAAAACAAATCCGCTCCTGGCAGATTTCATTGTTTGACAAAGTAAAATAGTTTATCACTCCCCTTGTATGCGATTGGAATGGTTCTTATAATGTATTGTGTAAAAATATATGTAGGAAAACACTACATATTTATTTTCAAATTATTTATTTTTTTATTTTTTTATGATTTCAAGCCTAATCTACATTTTTCTATGACGAATATTGCAGACTTGAGGTCGCACTAGGACAGTACTTGTACACGATCGGATGAGAAATGTCGGTTTGATTGAGGTGTGAAGGTTCACTTTTAATATGCTACAGATCTACAGAATAAATGACGTTCGTAACCTGTCGGATAACTTTATGTGCCAATTCTGTTCCCGATGAAATTGATGAGAATGTTAAAACCAATGACCAAACAAATAAATATTAATTATAAATCAATCGAATAGCAGTAAATAATCAGCCAATAAACGTTTCGTCAATTTAGGCATACTATCAGCTAGCACATCTCATTTCAATGGCCTAAAAAATAAATTTGTTGAACTATTTCAGAGTAATGTACTTAGCTAGCCTTTTTTAGGCTGTTGTAATGAGAAGTATTTAAGCATATCAGAGCCCTATTTCACAATAAAGGGCAAAAGTGCCAGTATAATTGGTAAAAATACTAGTGGAAAGATTTGTTTTTAGAAGTTACATGTTACTTATCGTATTTAGATAATAATAATAATAATAATACTTATTTTTTTTTTAATTTACTATTTTTAATATAACTATTTTAATAGTCATCATATTTTAACATTTTTCTGTGTTAGTCATAGGCGTAGTAAGTCATAGGCCAATTTGTACTTGTACTTTTGTACTTTATTATGAAGCAGGAGGTGTCTACAAAGTAAAGTACAAGTTCATTGTTATAATGTTGAAATACGATAACATTTCAGTTGGCATCCGCATGATGGTATAGAAGGATCAATCTAATTAGGGATTGATAAATTATTTGCCACTTCTATAAATTTGTTTTAACAATTGTTAGTACAATGCGAGAAGAAACCAGTACAAACTATTATGTTTGATATAATCCATTTAAACCTGAATGTATAACATTCGAAACTAGTTTTCAATAAAGCAAATTTATAGAAGTGGCAAATAATTTATCAATCCCTAATACGATAACATTTAAAATAGTTATATTCAAAAATAGTAAATTAAAAAAAAAAAATGAATAAAATTATTATTATCTAATGACCATAAGTAACTTGTAACCTCTAAAAACGAATCTTTCCACTTGTACTTTTGTACTTTATTATGAAATAGGGCCCAGGTCCGCTAATATGTTATCTATAATATGTTTTTTAGCCCTGATGATGCAGAACGTTGACTGGTTGGATATTTACTGCTATTTGATATACTTAAGGCTTTGCCCTGGAACCTTGCGATAATAACTAGAAATAGAAAAGTTGAAAAAGCGAATAGGATATTGTAGCCTTTGGAAAATGGTATCATTTTGTATAATAGTAAAGCTAAGCGAGCTATAGAAGCGCGAGGATATACAATATCCAAGGCTGCGGTTAAATTGATATTGGATCCTTTAACAGCTCAAGTACAGTTACAAAAGTTTGTCTCTCTTGGATCATCCCCGGCAGATGGCGCTTCGGGCTGCGGTCTGCTTCACCTCTCAACATTTTTTTTTTTTGGAGCATGTAATATTGGGAAATAATAAAATAAGTTGGGTATATATATTCTTCACCAAGTAAAACTGAAAACTCTAATTATGATTAAATTTAGTTTGATTTATTTTAGTTTTATTTTATTTTCAATAACGAACCTTTATAATCCAGCAATGAAAAAAAAAAATCGTAAACCCCTCCGCTTCAAATTTTGATAAGATGCGTTTTAAGATAGATAGAATCCAAAAAACGAATGTCACTGTCACAACAGTGATAGCTACTGTCACCTTAACTGCCACATGTATACGCCTTGACAGCGAACTGTCGCGCCTGAACTCTACCTATCAGCCTAACATGAAATTAATTGTTCCCAACGTTTTGGCGTTATTTAATTCTTAGAGGTGGATTAAAAACAGTGTAATTTAGTTTTTATGGTTACTTAAAAATTGCTAAAGTCCAATCAGCTGTTTTACATCCGCCATTTTTCCAACTGCCCAAAAATGTATTTACCTTTTAGACATCGAATTAAGGTGAAAAATAATTTAACTTAAATAATATCTCGAAAAGATTTTTTGACCTCCAGGTTTGATACCTCTTCCAGATTAATTTTAATAAATTTCAACTTCAAATGCTGTAGGCTTTTAATTTGAATTGAAAAATAAAATAAAATAAATAAACAAAATAAGAATGTTGTGCTTAATATTTACAGCATTTTACTCTGGAATATATACATACATACATACATACATACATATATATATATATATATATATATATATATATATATATATATATATATATATATATATATATCATATAAATATCATTATAATAAAAATCTTACACACGTAGGTAGGAAGGTGTCTGTATTCTTTGTCATGGCAACTTCATACCCGTTTAAGCAAGTTCACAATATTCACAATATACAAAATTAATCAGCAAATGTCTATTTTAATCATTATTAACTATTTTTCATTTTAGAGGGGTAAGGCAAAAAGCAGTTTATAATTGTATTTATTAGGTTGTTTTTTTTTTGTATCTTACGGGGTAAATATCCTTAAAAAATAGGTTATTATTATATTTAGTGTCATTGTATCGAATTATGTTTGTGCAGCTATCTTTTTCTGCAATCTGTCATCCATATTTTTTACTAAAACGAAGTTGAATAAAATTAATTAATTTCTAATAAAGCCATCTCGTTTCTAATAAAAACTTATGCAAGTATGTATTTTAAATAACATTATACCAACATATTCACATAACAGTTTTCCTTTACTTTATTTTAAATCCTTTCAGCCCAACTCTGTAAAATGGAATATAATAACTAAAAGTTCATTTAAGTAGCATATCGGCTGATCTAAAAGAGAAGTTAAAATGCACTAACTCACTGCCATCTAAATATTTTTTTTTAAACCCACTAATATACTCAGCAAGTGGAGGGGGGCAGCGCTATCTGGATATCAGGCGCAGCGGGGGACTTGGCGTGAAGGGATTGGCTGTCCCCATGTGGTCTGCCTCGGCTAAATCATTACACACCGCAATAATGTGCACCTCGATAATAAACAAGTTTTAATTTTGTTATTACTAAAGTAAATAGCTGTAATAACTCAACATGTCTTTTCACGTAAGTCCCATTAATCTTTTACAATTCTTTTATAAAACAAAAAAAAACACTCAACGAGAATTACGAGTGTATTATCTAATGCAAATCGCAACATGTGTAATTCATGCCTCGGAGAATGGAAAACATGAAATATACACTTTTTATTTCTGCAGCTTAAGTATTCCATGCTACCTGAACAGACCTTTTAGTTAAATACTTCGTAGTCCTATAATTTGTCCTTTATTGTCATTATTTATAAGTTTAAAAAGAGAAATAAATTCGATTTCATTGTCTCGCAAAGCACGTTTATTGATTATAATGCACCGTTGATTGATGATGAAAATATACAATGCATTTTAATGGCATTCACAATGTATGAATTTGAATCACGGATTTTTACGTTATATTTCAAATCATGTGGCTGGTCCGGAACGGTGTAGGTTCGATTTCCACCTGGGTCAGTTAATACTTAATATTGTTTTGTGCTTGGTAATGACATCAAATTGAGGGGACAAAGTTTGAAAAGTACATACTGGAAGAACATAATTCACTATTAACAAAAAATAAAATATGATTCGGAATACTTATATTTTATGAGTTGAAATAAATTTCGCTAGCATTTAACGTAGGGTACGAAAAAAAAAATGCATGTTTACTAGAAAATTAAGCGTGGTAATGACGTTTTAGTAGCTCAAGGAAATATAAAATCAAATTATTCTTAAGTATTTTCATTTTGAAAATTATAATATGAAGAAATGTTTCCTCACCGTGTAGCAGCGAGGAAAATATCAGATTAGACTCAACCAATGGAATAAAAGTTGTAGTTAACTAAAACTTTCTTGTAAAATAAAAATAACCCATATACTTACACTTTAAAATCTCAATCTGTTTTTAGTGGAGCAAAAAATAACAAATAGGATAATAAGAATATCGACAATATATCCTGCTCTGGTAAGGTAAATGGTAAGAATCCAGGAAGACGACGGACCGGGATATACAAGAGAGGCCCAATCTTATTCTGAATAGAAGGGTATTAGTTGAAGAGATAATGGTGGAGTCTATTTCAGGGGCTGTCTTCTCTTCAATTACTGTTGGATCAATCTTAGCAATTACCCTACTCCCTTTGATTACGTAGCTGTGTAGGTATACAGGTATACAGGTATACAGGTATATATAAACATAACTTGTCTCAATGGAGGAATCTAAGGAGATTACTGCAGAATATGATGAGATATTTCGTCTTATCCTCAGAATCAAATTTGAACTTTGGCTTAGCAACCTGTTTCCGGCTACTTATTTAATTACAAAAAGTTAACCAGTAACATAGCCTAAAACCGGACAAAATTGTTTGAAGCTATTTTTAATTTCATAAAGGAGTATTTCAATCTGAAGACCGGACAAAGGCCCGAATCATGAAGTTTGCGAAAACCCCCATTTAACCCACCATTCTTTAAGCTTGATAATTTATCCCTCTGGATTTTCTCAGGATATCGAAAAATTCTCTTCTCTCCTGATGATATTCTGGACGGTTGCATTCGAATCTAAAATAATTATATTTTTTACTCATAAGATTTTTTTGGATAATAAAGTTAATATTGACCTAAATTCCATGTTTATAATCAACAATATATATATATATATATATATATATATATATATATATATATATACAACTTTTTGTTTTCAAACGATATTAGTGGTTTTATGACGTCATCCTCAACTTTGTACACATTTTTTATTCAAATAATTGCAAATTTATTTATTAATTGTTAACTGATTTAATAATTAATGCCAACATCGTGAGTTAGCTAACAAGGTTGGAAAACGTTCAAGTGTAATGGGGCTCAGGTAGGTGCTTACTGTTTTTCAAACGAAGAATATATTTTATTTTCCTAATTATAAATAAATAAAATTATAATATATTATACTATGTATACCAAAAATTAAAGAGGATAAAGTTCATTTAAATGTATGTCCTCTGATTTCAGTTTCACATTAACACTAAAGGTATTTTTTTAATATTTTTTTCATTTCACGAACACAAGTTGTAGCCACAAACAGCGAAGCTGAGGGAAACGCAGAGGTAATGACTAATTCAGTTAAAAAGGACTAATTCCAAATAATTAAAAAATATATTATTTTTATGTATTTGTCAACAATTATATATATATATATATATATATATATATATATATATATATATATATATATATATATATATATATATGACTCGGAAAAACATTAATCCCACTTACGTATGACGTATGAGATGATCTACAAACATTACCCTACTCAATGGAATATATTATGTAGATAATAAAGAAAAATAAATAGCTACTAAAATAAGACGAAAAACTATAACAGAAAAAACTAAAAAAAATATTATACAAACAATAAAGCCTTCAATATAAAAACAAAACAAATAATAATAACACCATAAATAAATAAGTTCTTATAATTATATATATATATTGAAGATACAAACTATGGGTATAATTATGGGGAAAAAATGGAATTTAAGTATGAAGATGCTTCTAAAAATTCTTAAATTTGAAATTGCGACAGAAAGGAAACTAAATAAGTGATCACATGACTTTTAAATCTAAATTTTAAGACATTGAGCAAAATATTGTTTGGTATATATGGAATAGTAGAAATAATAGATACAGAAGATATAGAAATTGAAGAAATAAAGAATAGAAGATAAAATTCTTCTGGATACAGAAGAAATAATAGAATAAGAAAAAACAATTTCTTTATTGCTTTCGCTTCAATATTGTCATGCACAAGGCTTGTGCTTGACAATATTGATGCTTATACTTACAAGTATAAACTGATATTATTAATATTCAATGTTTTATAAATTTAAATGTTTTAAACAATACACCAAATAGTAAACAACTTACATCATCACTAGGAAAAGGATAAATGAAAAACAGAACTATAATATTAAGTGTAATACAATACTAAATAATTGTCTGTCCTTCAAAGTATAAAGTATATTTCTAGAGATTCAAACCGTTTTTACTTTTATGAACTTTTATTTTATTTTATCTAAAGCGACTCGAATGACACAATAAAAGAAGTAAGCTCGGGCGACAGGTTAATTAGCCCTCTGTAAACTATAATTTGCACACCTCCATTTTCTACCTTGTTGATATTGATTCTGATTTAGAGAAAAATTACTATATTCCTCAACAATTATATTGATATTAAATATACCTAATTTATAGTATAATTAACTATTTACAAATATCATTAACAAGTGCATCATAAAATATAACTAATATTTTTTAAGCATAAAACGAAATTAAAAGTAAAATTATATAACTTAAAAAAATAATAATAAATAAGCAAATACCATATTTCTGCATCAAATTCTAGCGAACAAGACCATCATAGCTCATGCATTTCACTACTAATATAATTAAATAATATCATATAATTAAGCGCTATTTTTATGACATTTTAAATTCAATATTTCTTTACATAAAAACTTAAAATCTTATTTATAAACTTCCAAAAAAAATAGACTTGTGGAATATTAAATAATATCAATAATTTTTGATTTGGCTTTTTTTAAATCATTTTTATTTAGATGAAGTATAGTTATATCATTTATGTATTTTAATAGCATAATGATATGATTTTATTAAATAATAGATGTATTTTTTTTTTCCTCTAAAGAAGATGGCTTGAAAATGGGCCTAAGGGGCCCGAAACGTTCGATGTAATAAATGAAAGAAGTTTAAAAGGATTTCAATTTCTCTAATTTCTCTTAAAATTACAATAATATAATGACTTTTTTATTAATAAAAAATACAAGTTAGAAAATATTTATAAAAACAAAACACCAATATAAAGAACCAGTTAAATGCATGCAGGAAACTAATTTTTATCAAACATATTTACGATGGATTTTCTTCCATGAATTATAAACAAATTGTACTAATGTTTATAATGTCGAAATCATTATTGACTTTAATGTTCAAATAATTTTAGACTTTTCGTTATATGTATGTTAAAATAAATACAAACAAAATACATATTAATATTAGTACATAAATTTGACAAAATGGTAATGTAATTTAAATTATGTATTTGTATGTATATTATGTAATTTCTTTTATATATATAAAATTCTACATCTTTCAAAGGTCATATTTTATAATGATGAACAGAGAAACTTAATTTCTGATTTGAAATCATTACACACTATTATTAATCCTTATCTTTCTTTAGAAAAATAATAAATCCAAATGAACCCTAAGTTCGATGCCGATAACAATCATAATAATTTGCCTAAAATCTTTCCATCTACGTTTTGGTAGGCCCGCCAGTTTAGTACTGATAACCCTTTCAGTGATTAGTTCTTTATATATATATATATATATATATATATATATATATATATATATATATATATATATATATATATATATATATATATATATATTCCGACAACTTTAAACGCCCAATACAGACACCGTATCACTTCAATTATTTGTTGAATATGTTTGCTTACAAAAAAAAAAAAATACTAAGTTAAAAAAATAATAGTATTTTTATTATTCTGAATTCATTAGAATATGATCAACAGTAACAAAAACTATCTACTACATATCTTATTTGCATATACCCTTACGTGTCTAATCAAAATAAGTAAGTAATTTGACTCGTTGAAAATAATAAAAAATTATTAACTTATATATAAATAGAGATGTATATGTTCATTAACATAAACAAATTCAGATGGTCTCAATTTTTTAATTCAATTATTCAATAATGATCTGTTAATATCAAATTTAAGATAAGTAATTTTTTTGATAATGACAAAATTAATAATCAAACAAAAATTTTGAAACGAAAAAGACAATAAATAGAACCAGTTAAATGCATGTAGGTAACTAATTTTTATCAAACATATTTTTATAAGTAATTTTTTTAATTCAATTATTCAATAATGATCAGTTCAGATCAAATTTACGATATGTAATTTTTGATAATGACAAAATTTATAACTGAACAAAAATTTTTAAATAAAAAAAACAACAATAGAACCAGTTAAATGCATGTAGGTAACTAATTTTTATCAAACATATTTTCGATGGTTCAAATAATTTTAAACTTTTCGTTATAAGTATGTTAAAAATTAATACAAAATATAAATTATTTTATTTCAAAATTTGACAAAATTTATAATTGATAAGTAGATAAGATGCCTAATAATGGTGTATGTTAACAGATTTTCCTTGATAATACCTATATGGCCGAAACGTGGGAAATTTGAATACAAAATAAAAAAGTTGAGACAAGTACACCATCTCATTTTTTTAAAAAAATTATTTTATATTAAATTCTTGATACATTGATCTCGATGTATTTGAAATATTAAGGATTTCAAATTATCCCATTTTTACTCAATTATAAAGTTTTAATAAGAAAAAAAAAACTTGCTAATAATTCAATTTTTTTTAATTATTGTTATTTATTTATTTAAATTTTCTATATGATCTTTATACAAATGAATTTTATCTGAAAACTCCATATTCAGTTATTCGGAGAAATCTTTATCTTCTTACACTTCTATAGTGATAAATCGGTTCCAGAAATAATAATAATGTTTTGGGTAACAAAGAAAATAATAAAAATAGATCCACTTAATGAGAATAAACAAAGTGTTTATTTTATATATATATATATATATATATATATATATATATATATATATATATATATATATATGAACCGATTTTTTATTTTTATTTTTATATATATATAAAACTGACATGACAAATGATGATTGGATATATAAATAAAAAAAAATGGATAACATAGAATATGATGGAATATTAGATAGGCGATAGGACTTACATTTACGACGCCAATTGGACGGGCGGGCGCAGCGAAGTTCCCCTCAACGAGTCCAGGGAAAGACTGAATGCTGCGTGCCCCCCCCCCTCCTCTCCACCACCGCCTCTCTGTCGGCTGGATCTTAAAGTTAGGGCTAGTTGGAAAAATTATTGAAACCTTCTAATTGTTTCGTAATAATTAATTTCAGATGCTTTGGACAGATAATAATGAGGAGAAACCCGAAAATGCAGATCATTAATATTAGACCATCGGTTAAATAAAGGGTCTAGAATGCAGGTGTATCGTTTAATTATATTAAAAAAACATTCACTTTCTCAAAATCAACCAAACTTGACTTAAACTACTTTCATAATCACCGGCTCAAATCAAATAGAAATACAATTTACACATTTAAAAACAATATCAACTTAATTATAGTCCACATCTAAAGAAAACGCAATAGCCCTTAAGTCGAAGAAGTAAAATGTACACGTCACAATTTATTGGGGGAGAGGAAATCGAAAATTATAATCAACGGCATTTTATTAATAGAAAATATGTTAGGTATACCGTACATTCCTAACCTTATAAAATGGATAATTGTTCTGACCTATAGTGTAGCTAACTTGTGTTCTAATATAAACCACAGATAATCTTTGCTCATTTCACAACAGCAATTACTTTATTATTAATGATGACAATACTTCTCTTTACTATATTTCTTTACTATATTTCCAATAGTATTCTTTACTATATAGGTAAGTGAAAGTAAAAATTATAGTTGCTACAAAATATTCATTTAAAACAAATAATTAGCATATGTTTTTCGCACCCGTCTCATCTATTTTCTAATTCACCATCTAAGCTCTGTTAGACTATTTCAGTGAGGATAATATCTAGCAGATATTATAAGTTATTATAGTAATAACTTTCATCAGATTCAGTGCATAATTTACCGTAAAATACATACTTTTTGAGTTATGCGCAAATTAAATTTTCTTTTCGTCATAACTTTTTTCTCTACATTTTCTCATTGATGTATTACATCTATAATAAGTAAAAGGGGTTGAAGATAAAGACTTTAGACAAGTTTCATTAAAATCGTTAGAGCGATTTTCGAAAAATTGTAAAAAAAAAAAAAAAAAAAAAAAAAAAAAAAAAAAAAAAAAAAAAAAAAAAAAAACCGGTGATATAAATTGGCACTCGATTGGAGTCGATTCGATCCGATTAGTCGAGTTGCTGCTACATCACCGACATATACCTAACTTAAATAAATAATGTCATTTTCGTAAAACTTTTCGTTTTTGAGATAGGCTGTCCTCATACACACACAGAGACCATTTTACAAGACTTGGTAATTTGGACTCGGGGATCTTAAAACGGGTATTTCCGTTGAAAACTCGAATTCGAAATTTTTCACGATCGTATTACTTCTCCTTAATATATATTTCATATATAGGTAAGGGAAAGTAAAAAATACCAATTGGTAAAGGTTATAAATTTTAGTAACTCTTTGAATAAAATGTTTTTTTGTTTTTTTTTAAAATACACTTTATCTATTATATAATTTTGAGAAATAAAATAGTCTCTTATATAACTGGGCTAGAACTTTAAGCAGTTCACCTATTGGGCCTTCTAGGGATTACACGAAGTTAATCAAATAGATATTAATCCAAGGACATCCCTGGGATCTACCAATTAGTACATCCCTTCTTATAGAACTGCATCCTTTGAAAAATCCTATATCATTCCTTCTACCTCGTTAATGAGTTCTTTGGCCATCTTCATTCCTTTAACTTCCACCCTAATCTCACTTAAAAACCACATATCATCATCAACATCTCCTCCGCATACATGTAAAGAATATATATATATGTAAGTTTGAACAAATAAGCATATATGTATTTATTTTAAATATTTATACTTTTATTTCATTTATATAATTATTTATTATTTGTCATTTAATCAATAAACAGCCAGATAAATACTTCTGTTGTACACATTTGTTATTCTTAGTGGATTGAGGATACCACAATAGAGATTAATTTTTCTCATATTAATAAATTAATATCAAAAACTAATTCAAGTATGGATTTTGTAATATATATATATATATATATATATATATATATATATATATATATATATTTATAAATATATATTCTAAAATTTATACTATATTTTGTTACATTTAAAAAAAAAAAAATCAAATTTTATCTTTTTTTTGCCACTTTTATGATATTTTTTGCATACTTTCTGCTTTCGAATTCCATTAATCCTTTGTTTTTTTTTAAATAAATTTTCATTGATTATTATTTATTGATATAAATAATAATCAATGAAAATTGTTTGAATTATTGTCTATGATAAAGACATTAAAACATCATTATGCCGGTAATATGCTAATTTACAGCATAGAATGTGTAAATATGTATAAACGAATGATCCTCCCATAGGGTAACGTTATTTATTTATAAATTGTAGATATAATATATTTCTCCGTAATTATATATTTATCTTACGAAACCTATGAAAATCTACAATACATAAACTAATAAAATAAAATACAACACAATACATAAACTTAAATATAGACCGATCCAAAGCTACATGATGAAATGTTTCAGAAAAGTTTATTTTTACCCCCCCCCCTCTCCATCCCCCTATCAACTCATCCAGAGCTCCATTCATCTCCAATTTTAATTACAGGCTCCTAAAAGGTTCAGGTAAATACGAAATCAAACAGTAACCTTCCTCGATTCCTTTTTTAATGAAAGATAGCAGCTCAAAGAAAAGAATAAACCCAAATTAATATATTGTTATTAAATCTCCCTTTATATTTTACTAATTAAGAATTCGTTATTCTATATTTGATTAATATGTTGAATAATATTTCGGATTATTAAACATATTTTGGAGATTGGTTACAGTAACAATAAATATATTGAATTTTCGGTAAAGTTTATAATTCCTAATTATACTAGAATATAAAATCATATTTCTGAGGAAATCATTATATCATTGTACCTACAATGTGAAGTCTGAAGAAGTATATCCTGATATATATATATATATATATATATATATATATATATATATATATATATATATAAAAAGCCTAAAATATATAATACAGTAAAACCTTGTTTGTCCGGATCTGATATTTAAATATTTTTTTTAGTTAATTAATAAATTAATTTAGCAAAAAATACTTTTTGATGAACTTGAGAAAGATTTACTAGAGTGTTATAGGACGGTAAAGTTAATTGACTCACCAGCTATAGTTTTTATCGTAATAAATAGTAAGTTTGCTTACATAAGGATTTTGTTTTGCCTATTACCCATATTACCCGAATTTTACGGATTGCCTTGGGTCCCAGTTAAACAGGATGAACGAGGTTTTATTGTAAGTCACAAATTAAAAAGTGAAATTACAAATTAGACTCTAAATATATAATATAAAATGTATATTTTGAGATCTTTATATATAAAATAGATTTTTATCGGTAAACTTGCGAATGTGAAAACCACTACTTTTCAGGAGAGAAAAAAACTTTTCTGTTAGATATGTTAATATTATATGAATTTTAATTGTTGATTACTCTAATAAGATTTAAATTTTGAATAGTTGATTTTGTCATGAATGCTTTATGTTTAATATGCAATACTTTTAGATCACTTGAAAATGGGCAATATGGGCCCGAAACGTTGTAAGAAATAATCAATAAAGTTGTGGAAGTAATTAAGGGGAAACTTTTCCTGAAACGTGATAATTTAAAAAACATTCTTCTGTGTATTAAGGGCCGATTTCAATTTTTTTTTTTTTTTTTTTTTTTGCATTTCGGTTATCTCGTAGTTTCATTTCTAATTATTGTTTTACCTTTACAATAATATGCATATTCGTTACTTCAATATGGAATCTTCAGACTTTAAGACGTTCTTCGTAAAAATGCAAATGTGATTTCAGCACAGTAACATGTTCGTAGCCATGCTATAGGTTGTACCAACCGAAATACTATCGAAAAATAAAAAAAAATCGACTTTTTCATATTCCTTAGTTTAACATGGCATCGATAATATATGAAATAAATTCTAAGATGAGACTTCAATCCTGGAATGGTTTGCTGTGCGGGATAGTATAACTTGGGCGCCTGCCGGAATCACAACAAACCTAAACATCTGAAGTAGGTCCAATGTTACTGATTTTGATTTTATTTATAGGCCATATTTTTTTAGTATCGGTATATCAAATAAGGTAAAAAGGTAATAAAATATACAACGCTTGAAATATACAGATTGACTACAACCTACAACAAGCAATACAGTGCGATTTAAAACTTATTTTTGTTCATCTGTAAAATCACCTGCAAAACTTGCTCATAGACAAGTGATAACGCTGATAATGTAAAAAAAAAAAAAAACGAAAAAAAAACGCACTCCTTTCGATCCGAAACCTTTTGTTTTTTAATAGAGATGCAAAAAATATTTGTTTTAATAAAAATGAGACTTACGAAGTTTCGAAGGTATTCTGTTGAAACTTAAACTTTTAATTATTAATAATAGATTACGTTTATAATAGATGTGCGGGTTTGTGCCTCCCGGTTAGGAACGGTGTGGGTTCGATTCCCGACCGCCCAGTTAATAATTAAAATGAAAAATTAAACTGCTTATATGGCTTTAGGTGTAGTTGACCGTAGATGTAATTTTAAAAACAAGTTGGCGCTTGTCTCTACGCCTTTGTAGTATGTTTTTCATATTATTAAGTATTCTTCTCATTTCTTTTCCTTCTAGTTTCTATCCTTATTCTTTCTTCTTCTCCGCATATGATAATAATTATGATTATATTACTCGTATTCAAGCCCAGATAACTTTATATTTTACTCCTTTTTATTTGTTATTTTTTACTTACATTTTTCCATGCATTTCATTATATCTTAACTATAATTTATAACGTTTTATTCTTTCTTTTTGCATTATTTTAATTTGAATTAATTTTCAGTATTTTAATTTCCAATTGTTGTCAATACAATAAATTAACACCATTCTCATCTTTTACATTACTTGTATTATCATAATTATATTGATATAATTAATTGTATCAAGATATAATTTTCATAATCCCAAATCTTCATACTAGTAGTTATTATATCTTTCATCTAATTAACAACATTGCTTTCTCTATTTTCACATTATTTTAATTTTAATTATTTAATGATTACATTTTAACATCTTTTTTTTTATATATTTCATTTTTTATCACACTATTCAATTCTGTTGGTTACCATCTTTTATTACTGTTATAGGTACTGTCACTGTTGTTATCTTGTTCTTCTTAGGTCTGATGATGGCCTAGAACATAGGCCGAAAAGTCTGTATATAATAAAAAAAAGTTTCACTTATTAGTGTGTTCTTCATTGACCGTAACCGCTTCCCCCTTTCGACCAGCTTCTGTTTATATTTATGAATGGTCATAATATGAGTCGAAATGAACTTTATAAACCTTATTATACATTATCTTATTAATATGAACGTATATATATATATATATATATATATATATATATATATATATATATATATATATATATATATATATATACATATATCGAAGTCGTTTTTTGAAAAGGGCTTAAGCCCCAAACATTCGAAATTTAGGTTTCAATTGATTATGGGACGTAAACACTCCCTCTATCGATTCCCGTTCACGATGTATCGGAAAAAAAAATTTGATATGGTCTAAAAATTGAATATTGATGACGTAAGCACCAAATACTAACGACTCTCAGTCGTCACTCTGGCCTAAGCTAGTGCTAGGAGCCTTAAAAATATATCGTAATTATAAATATTTTGCCAAGTAAATAAACCCCTATTATATACAATATATATATATATATATATATATATATATATATATATATATATATATATATATATATATATATATATATTAGTAATCATAAGGCCTTAAGGAAAAACATTTTATCTTTAATTAGTATATATGTAATGTACTTATAGGTCTAAAAAGCAAGACATTTTTTTCCAATGAAACCTAATTATCATTATTTACAACTATTTTTCCGAGTTATTGTAAAATATTTTCCAGAAATGCAGGGAGTTATATCACTCAGAGTTACATCCTTAGGAATTGAGCCCAGAACCGCGCCTATTTTAGTAAACTTCCACTTCAAATAAAATATACATTAGATGAAGGAATTAAATATTTGAGCATGAGCCGTGCGGTAAAGGAATTGACAAGACAAATATTTTGTGAGGTTTCTTGTAGCGGGTGGTTCTAGAGCAGGGTCCGGCTTCGAGAGCAACAGTTCAACTGCCATCAAACATTCAGGGCTTTCTCTTTGTAGTATCTTTTAATTCTTAACACCGCCATTGTACTTAAGGCCTCCTTCCGAAAAGAGTTGTTTTAAAGTCACCTTCCGGCATACCTCCAATAATCCTCAGGTAAGAAAGGTGGAAACGAAAGGGGCTCTTCAATATTTCCGTTTTTTTCAAAATAATAACAAACAAGATTCATTAAACAACTAGAACAGAAACAAGTAATTAATAATAATTATTATTGTTTCTATTCTAGTTGTTTCTATCAATCAACTTATTTACATCTAATTATAATTGATAATAAATACAAATAAAATTGAAGATTACTATGCAAGGGAAGGGGGAGGTACTGGACTCCTGACTCCTGTGTCCTGGTTCGACTCGGGCTATGGCAGGTAATTTATTTATTATAAAGTATGCACCTGTCCTTACTTAAGACCCGTTTAAATGGAGACTATTAAGGCGGTAGTTTCAGCTATAGCAGTAACTGTCACAGCTACTGCCATAATGACAGTATTCACTGTCAAGGTAGTACTGTCACACTATCAGATTTGACGTGATCCTTGATCCAAGCTATCGTGATAGTGAAATCTACTGTCACGTTAACTCTCATGACTGTAATGGTGATTTTGTGGGGAAAATATTGTTTTCATATATTGTTGTATTTCGACGTGAACTTAAAATTGATTCTATCCAACATTTTGACATTATTGAATTCTTGGAGGGGGAATAAAGACTATATAATTTAATTTGTTTAGCAATAATTATAAATTTGTATTTAGGTTTATTTGTATTTTTGTTAATTTAGTTTACATTAAAATAGTTACTTAAATTAAGTTTTCATATTATTTTTTTTCTTTTTTATAAATGAGTTTCCTTTGATGATATAATCATGAAATCAGCTGTTCTTTTATTGTGGCGTTCAGTCAACTGTTCTATATCCGCCATTTTTCCGGCTGTTACCAAGTTAACTGTCAACGTACTGCCGCACGGTCTCAATGTCGAGATAATACTGCCATGATAGAAAACTGTCACCATTGGTTAAGAAACTGTACTTCCTTACTTCATGGGTTCAAGTGGTACAGGTTTATTTATTTTGTAAATATTAAAGAGACAATGTCTCCTTTACTAATATTGAGACCTCTGGCTCAGCCTTCATGTTGAAGAAAAAATATTTCTATTAAAACCCTAATAGTCTCGATATTAAAGAAAAGTTTACTCCTTAGATACATTTTCAATACAACCAAGCCATTCTCAAGTATAACATTTAAAATTATACCCTAAATGTAGGGTGGGACCGAAATAACACACATTTTGAAGGGCTGTAAAAAACAAACCAATATCTCCAGAAAAAATTTTTTTTATTTTCAAGCAGTAAATTGAAGATAGTTTTAAAAAAAAATCTTCCAAATGTCGGCCGCTATCGGCGTTTCTGGAAATTTCCCATCATCCTTCTAGTCATTTCTGGTAGAATGGCATTGGTTTCTTGCCTCATCCTCTCCTTTAAATCTTCCAGAGAACGAGGTCGGGGTTTAAGCATCTTGTCTCTGAGATATCTCCAGAGAAAAAAAATCGCCTGGAATTAATCTGGTGAACATGCCGGCCACCCCAAGTAACCTTTCAAAGAGATTAATCTGTCAACCAGAATTTCTCTCAAAACTCCAAAGGAACGTCGAGATGTGACAGCCATGGAACCATACATCCTCTGCGCCGATTTCCTCCAACTTAAGGCGTAGAATAGTCTCCAAAATGTGCACGTAATGGTCGGAGTTGACAATTGGCGTTACACTCCACCCTCAAAAAGTACAGGCTGACAACACCACAAATGATTTGAAGGGTGATCGAAAATTTGCGGGAACATCTTCGGCAAGGCGTAGTCAATAACGGCCAAAATTTGGAAGATGTAATTTTTAAAACCATCCTAATAAATATATTTTCAATTTACTTATTTTTTCTAGAGATCTTGGTTTGTTTTTTACAGCCCTTCAAACTGTATCAGTTATTTAGGCCTCGCACTGTGTATTTTAATTAAATCTCTCAAATTGCACTTAATAACCTGACCAGTCAACGTTTTACCAATTCAGACATCATCACGCTAAATAAAAATAAGAGATCACATACAAGCACACCAAAAATAGTATATCTCACTTCAACACACCTTGAAAAAGGCTAACCGAATAGAGGTAGTTTGAGAGTTTATCTTTTTCACTGATAGACAATTTCATTCTGGTTAGGCTTCTTTAGAATCCTGATGTGAGAATGACATCTTACATTCCTCTATTCCGATCTACAATAAAATTGATTTGTTGATTTTAAAACAATATCGATAAATTAAAATTTCAAATTGGCTAATTCAAATTAGAAGGCAGACGAACTTAAGACGGGCCCCCAAATCCGAAGAACCCCTCCGCCCCTCGGGCCAGGGCTGAGCCTGCTTATAAATTGATTTATACATTGCCTTAGCCTGTTACCTTAGGAAATCCCTCGCAGACAGCGGCTATAATACTCCGGGACTTAACCGGAGGGTTTACGGAGCGGCAGCAACTATAATTGATAATTTCCATGGACGCGGAGGTTCCTCGGCAAGAAACTGCCCCGGAGCACGCGAGCTGTCGAGGGTCGACTACCGCCCACACTAATCCGTCTAATTATAGAAACATAAAAAAGGCATTTACTAACAGACCGTAATTTCTATGGTAGCTCTGTAGTTAGAAAACAGTCGTTTACTTAATTCTAATGACGGTAGTTTATTATTTACAAAGAATTCTTTAAAATCTTCTAAAAGTTAGTAGGACATCTACGTTATTAATTAAATATTTAGCAAAGAAAAACATCATGCAAAATTATCATATTAGCACTTACCTAAAAGGGAAAAATAAACATGCAAAATCAGGATGTTAGCACTTACCTAAAAGAAAAAAAAATACAAAATTATTGTACATGAAAATAATTATGTCCTATTAAATTATTAAACTATTAAACTTATAACTCCTTCAAATCCAATCCAGATTTTTGCTTAAATGATCAAATAAATATCTCCAACAGTCCAATCTTAAATTTATTCCCATCTATAACAGAAAAACAATTACTCACCGACATCACTAGAAAAACCCTGACCCTTAAACCGTTTACCTAAAAACATCCTGCCGATTTCTCGTTCATTGTTAGTACAATGCGAGAAGGAACCAGCACCAACTTTTCTGTTTGATATAATCCATTTAAATCTTGCTGAGTACCAACATGTATTTGATTTCTTGTCTTAATTAAATTAATAATTCGTAAACGTTTTATAATACTGATTTATATAATTTAATATGTATAATAATGCCAACTATATTTTGAATTGCTTATTTTTGAATTTTTTGTGTGTTTTTAGAACTGAGGATGAATGTATAACATTCGAAACTAGTTTTAAATAAAACAAATTTATAGAAGTGGCAAATAATTAATCAATCCCTAATTAGATTGATCCTTCTATAAAATCATGCGGATGTTAACTGACCAATTAGATTGATCCTTCTATACCATCATGCGGATGTTAACTGACCAATCAGATTGATCCTTCTATACCATCATGCGGATGTCCACCACTAATGCAATGGGTGATATCCAAGAGCCCACTAGTGATGCAAAGTTTTTGTCTAGGAAAAGTAAGAAAAAATATAATAATTACCAATTATTAAAATTTATTTGTCACGAATTCGAAGGAGAATATCCGGTAAAATGACTAGATGCGTTTAAAATATCAAAAGTACCTAGAGGAACAGAAAAAACAATGACAATTTCCTCAACTGTATCCATTTACATTTGAGATCGAAAAATCTCCCCAAAAAATATTGATCCTCTTTCATACATACATAGCAGGATCTTACCAGTAATTCAATTTTATATATTTATGATTAATTGCCATATTATTCTTACTAAGCTTTCGATGTCTTCAATTTAAATATTTATACATTAAATAAATTCCGAAACTCGGAGGTATATTACACTATGTGATCCTGGTGTTTGACAGACAATAGTTAAAGTTAAATATTAGGTTTTATTCGTTGGTTTGTACACATTGGCTATATATTATGGATAAAATTTGGTCTAGCAAGCCTTGCCGGCCGAAATATAATTTATTACGGAGTATAAAAACGCTTGAACTAAATTCAAACCATTCTACTAAAAAGTTGATAAAAATGGCAGAGTGCAATTTACCTCCGAGGTTCAGAATTGAAAAAAACAAAAACAATTAGATAAAATATATTTGAACAATGAGCGTATAAAAAAAAATTTCAAAGAAGAATCGGAAACTTAATACTAGGTACTTTTTATACTTTGCTAACGGTGCGAAAGTATTTTCTCTTGAAAACAACACAAATCATAAATGTAATTCGAGTATTGCCCATCTCTAACGTACACCATGTCGCCTAACATATCATTATAACCAGAATCATTATAACCGGTACCAATCACCAAGTGACGTCATAGATCATTCAGTTCTACCAACATAATTGTTTGCCGATAATAAATGAAGTAGAATCGAGAAGAAGAAAATATACAGAATTGAATAGAATAATGACAGTTGACAGTTGGCAGCTGAAGGAGCGACAGTTTAATTTAAGGGCACGAAGCGGGGCTACAATAAAAAACAGTACAAAAAAAAACCTTTCCTGTCTTGAGGGTTGAAGAGGGGAGGGGGGGGGGGGGGTTAATTTTGGCAGGAGTTGATGATGACGGCCATACAGCCGCTCTCTATTTTGGCGGTAATTGAAGAGGGGAAAAAATGTCAGCTCCCCTCCCCCCTCACGAATGTCGGAATTCATCAATCCTCATAATTCTGAAGAAGGTGTAATCTTTAAGATGAAGGTGAATGTCACGAGTGAGTAAGAAAAAGTGGGCAGATATACTGACTGCCCTCTTCAACTAAACCGTCAATATCTCCAAAATGTTTTTTACTTCCTTGTACGAAGTAAAGGAAGTATTGTAATCGCGAAAATTTTCGGTTTTCAGATTTCAACGGAAATATCCATTTTGACCTTCCCTGAATCCATTTTGACTAGTTTCGTCGTGGTGTCTGTACGTACGTTCGTTCGTATTTCGCATAATTTAAAAACGGTTAGCCGTAGAAAGTTGAAATTTTGTATTTAGGATTGTTGTAAAATCTATTTGTAAACCTCCCTTTTTGGTCACTGCTTGATCACCGGAAGTGGTACTTTACTTGAAGGTCATAATTGATTTTCATGAAAAATTATATTAAAATACTTTGCAAAACTTGTCAAATTTAGTATTTATAACTTATATAGTGATTTAAATAACATACTAGATTTTGGTATAAATTGGAAAACCGGAAGTGGTACTTTACTTGAAGGTCATACTAGACTTTCATCAAAAATTATATTAAAATAAAATGTAAAACATCTCAAATTTTGTAAATAGGACTTTTATATCGATGTGAATGTATATACTATATTTTGGTTAAAATTGGTGAGCCGAAAAGGGTACTTTACTTGAAGGTCATAATAAACTTACATCAAAAATTATATTTAAATTAAATACATAAATCATATGTTTCAGTAATAAAGGTTACAAACGCAATTTGGTTTCCAATCCAATTAAACATTTTTATTACTTGTTTTAAGTGTTAAAATTGAGTTTAAAATACTGGTTTTCCTCCTTATTTGTGTGTGTGTGTGTCAATAGATGTATGTGTGTCGTTTTAGAGATACTGTGATCTTCGGAAACTAGTAACCAAATTCAGGATCACTTTTTGATCCAGCGATTTATAGTTTAATAGGCGTACAAGGAAGTCATGTGTTGTCCACATCAGATATTTTATTTTTTTCATTTATTGAAAGGTTGTGACGCCTTTTGTCATTGTGCTAACTTAAAACAACCACTTTGCTTCGTATCAAGCGTAACTCTTAATTAAATATTTGTCCTAACAGCATTTTGGCTAGTGTTGCTGCGTTAAAGACAATAGTGTAACTAACAAGGGGAAGGAACATCCCAAAATATTGGAAACGTGTGTCTGCGTTCGTTCCAATAGTTCCAAGGAACCGAGAAAAGAAAAACTGCTTAAATTTTTTATCTCGAGTTTAGAAAATGATATCGACGTGATTTTTCCACCAAAACATCTGTTTTCAGTTATATTATAGGAAAAATACAAACTTAAAAAATTATTACTTTTTAGCCAAATAAATTGAAAAAAATGTTTAAATTATTCGGTTAACTAGCCTTATAGATTTTTTCACACCAAAATTTTGATTCATCACACTGAAAAACCTTTACGTTAAAAATATCACCGAAAGCAAAAAAAAGTTTTCAGTTTTGAGGGTGTTCAAAAATTGTAAGCCACGAAATTACGTTTCATTTTGAAGCTCTGTATTTCGTCTTCAGTTTGAAAGAGGGAAGTTTCTTTTTTCCATAAATATAAACAGCTATTGCATTCTCTAGAAGGTCTGTGTAAAAAAATAAGATTACAAAAAAAAAAATTGATCTTTTTTGCGGATAACGTTGGTTCTAAAACGCCTTAGGAAGACAACAGTTAAAGTAAACCGCGTAGATTAAGAACCTTTACCGACGACCCAAATTTAATTCTTCCAAAAATTGTATAACTCTAACATTTACAATTTCTGGATCACAAATAATGTTTTTGTAGTACGTGTAACACTTTAAACCTGACCTTAAATTGTCAAATTAAATTTCAATTTACTGACATTAAATGACATCCCGAGTAAGTTTGTGTACATATAACAATAATAGACCCGTTAATTAAAAAAATTTATAACTCTAAAATGCACTTATGATTTATTTATTTGTGAAAGAAACTTTCCGTGTCAATTTTCTTTAATCATACTTAATCCTTAACTATAATCGGCCTTACTCGGGATGTGTTGTCAAGACCAAATTTGTGTCGTCGGTAAAGGTTCCCATTCTACGCGGTTTACTTTAACTGTGGTCTTCTCAAGGCGTTTTAGAACCAAAGTTATCCTCAATTTTGTTTTTATTTTGTTATCACTTTTTTTTTCAACAGACCTTCTAGAGAATGCAATAGCTGTTTATATTTATGGAAAAAAGAAACTTCCCTCTTTCCAACGAGTCCAAGAAAATCGAAATCGGATAAACTAAAGACGAGATTCAGAGCTTCAAAATGAAACGTAATTTTGTGATTTACAATTTTTGAACACCCTCAAAACTGAAAACTTTTTTTTTGCTTTCGGTGATATTTTTAACGTAAAGGTTTTTCAGTGTGATGAATCAAAATTTTGATGTGAAAAAATCTATAAGGCTAGTTAACCGAATAATTTAAACATTTCTTTTCAATTTATTTGACCAAAAAGCAAGTTATTTATGGACAGCTCTTAAACCACTCCTAAAAAATAACACAAACCTAAATTTTGAAATTTATGAGACAAAAATTATGAAACACATCTTTTCTTGAAATAACCGAGATTCATATAGGACAATTGAACTAAGGAAGGCAGTTAAAGTGATATTGTAAGGTACAGGCTCGCAGTCTGCTGAGCACGGGCCAGGCGCAAAATAATACAGTGGCCCCACTCAATATTTCATGGTTTTTTTGTGTTTTTTTCCAATAATATTAATATATGGATTAAGGTATTATGAAAACGAAACTTACGACTACATTATATTGACAAGATTCTATTATTTTACATAAAATATAACAGATTTAATTTTTATTTTTTTGCAAAATTACTTATATAATAATGATTAAGTATAATTAAATAATAATTACCTAAGTAAAGAGTCAACACTAGTAGAACTTAAACTATTTTTTATTTACAATGACAGTTGTTCACAACACTTTAATTGCCTTTTTTTCTCCAAACGTATGAATAGTCGAGTAATAATTCAATGTTATTGCTAACCCAGACATAATAGACAACACTTCATTTTTCCATTAAAGAGCATACATATTTATAAATTAGGCTCCACTGTCAGCCTACGATAAAAGTACGTGATATGATCTTTTTTTATTTTCAGTTGATATCCGCATGATGGTGTAGAAGGATCAATCTAATTAGGGATTGATAAATTATTTGCCGCTTCTATAATTTTGTTTTTATTGAAAACTAGTTTCGAATGTTATACATTCACCTTCAGTTCTAAAAACACACAAAAATTCAAAAATAAGCAATTCAAAATATAGTTTGGTATTATTATACATATTAAATTAGATGTAATATAAATCAGTATTATAAAACATTTATGAATTATGAATTTAATTAAGACAAGAAATCAAATGCATGTTGGTACTCACCAAGATTTAAATGGATTATATCAAACAACAATACTGATTTATATTACATCAAATTTAATATGTATAATAATACCAAACTATATTTTGAATTGCTTATTTTTGAATGTTTTGTGTGTTTTTAGAACTGAGGATGAATGTATAGAATTCGAAACTACTTTTTAATTAAACAAAATTATTATCGATAATTTATCAATTCCTAATTATTTTATTTTCATATATTTGTCCAAAAAACATAGTTTGCTAAATAAATCCAACCAAAACACCAACTCAATTTTTTAAAATTAATTTAAGAAATTCATAAAGCAACTGTTAGACATTAATTGCTGGAGGAAGCATTGATTGACAGAATCGGTTGTGTTAAGAATATGCAAGCTCTTGATAGAATTCTCCAGCCGATTAAAGGAATCTCACACCAGCGCTTAGATGACTCTACTAAAAGAGGCCCGACAGGTGGAGGAGAGTTGGAATTTAATCAAGAGCCGGGACTACCTGAGGAATTCCGAGAGCATCAAGTGCCGCGCCGTTAATTGCTCGACGTCCTAATCAGTGTAACTCCAGCCCGTGTGGGATTCCGGCCGCGTCTTCTCCTCCGATGGTCTGCTAAATGGTCCAGGGCTCTACGGGAGGACTTCAATCCTCTGGGGCACCTGTCAGAGCCATACTCGATGGCCTATTATAGCAGTCGGGGGAAGGTGTTTCTGCAGATATGAGCTGTCCACGATTTCGTGAATTCCTAAGCTATGCGATGTTAAAAGAAACATTTTAAAATTTCTAAAAAATATATATACATATTATTATGGTATATATAAACAATATATATATATATATATATATATATATATATATATATATATATATATAAGTTATGCGACGGCGAACAAATTGAATTAAAAAAAAGGAAAAGGACTGAGAAACAACTATCACGACTTCTGAAACAAGACTGTTTATTCATAAAAGTAATCCTCCTTATATACACTCGGAATGTTGTTTACATTCCAGGATGGTATTAAGGTTGATACTGCCACGCTCCGGTCTTTAACTCCCCCCCACCAGTTTACGGGGATCTCCGTAAACTTTATATTCAACCCTAACTTGTTAATCTCCTCACCTCACAGAGCGGAGCGGCCAGTCAATCTTAATACCTTACATCTGATCTTTTAATAAAACAAACAACAAAAAGAAAACAACTCAAATGTCCTTCTGCAGCATATACAATAAACAAAAAGAAAATCACTATCACTGTTATCAATTATCACTATCTTATACGTAAGGCTCACAATTCTTCCTATTTATTAAAACAAAACAACAAAAACAAAAAAAAACAACTTCTTCTATTTACACACTACTATTCACAGAAATTAAAACAAAGGGTTCTTACAGCTACACTTGCACTAAAAAAAAACTTCCTTATGCTCTGGTACAATTACAATTGTGTTATGGTTACAAAAAAAAATCCGTGTGCAGAGACGGGGGTACTCCCGTTCACACTGGTTTTTCGGGTTCTACCAAAGGGAGTTTCAATTGTTCAATGTGAACCGTTCGTCTCTTTCTGGGTTCTTTGACGCTCTCAATGGTTACTATGTTGTGTTCCCTTATAACTATAACCCTAAACGGGCCCTCGTACCGCGTCAATTCTTTCCCTCTGTTAGACCCCATTCTCCGGTAGACGATCGTCCCTATCCGTATCTCTCCCATCCTGTCTCGTACCTTTAGGTTCTCTCTCTCTACCCTCTTCCGTTTCTCCCGTTCTATTTTCCCCCGTACTTTCTCCCAAACCTTCGCTATCTCTAACCTATTACTAACGATTGCCTCCGCCGTTTCTTCATCCGCGGCCGTATTCCCGCAATCTCGTCTCCACCCTCCCACTCCGAACAAAACTTCGATGGGTGAATACCCTGTGATCGAGTGTATTGAATGGTTATATGCAGCTACGGCTTTTCTCATAGCTATATCTGCTTCATCTCCCTGCTCTCCCTGATACACACGTAGATGGTCACTCAGGGTACTATGCAATCGCTCGATATTTCCCCTGCTCTTGGGATGGCCCGGAGTGTTGAGATGCCACGCTATATCCAATCTTTTCGCTTCCTCTCTAATAGCGACGCTATCAAATTCCCTACCTCCGTCGGATGAAATTCTGTCGGGCACCCCGTAAAACTGAACCCATGTTTGTAGGGCCTCCAACACTGCTTCCGAAGATCTGTCGCATACCTTATACGCCATTGCTACTTTGCTGAAGAGATCTATCATGGTGACCCATTTGAATCCCCTCCACGTGAACGTGTCGACCTGCAGCTCTTTTAATGGCGTGTATCCTGTGGGTGTCTCTTCTTGCCTCCCTCTTGGAGGATGCCGGTCGTACTTCGTGCGCATACAAACTTCACACGCCCCTATAGTTTCCTTGATGGTCTTCTTCATTCCATGCCAAAAATATTTCCTCCGCAATGCTTGTAGCGTCTCGTGCACCCCCCGATGGTTTGTTTTTCCCTGATGATACGCTAGCGTCACTTCCTTTTGTTGCTCTACGTCCATTATCGTTTCTACCACGTATTTGCATCGGATAAACGTTCTATCCACGCCAATTCGTTCAGCTCTCCAAATTCTTTTAATTTTTTCCCATATAGTGGCATTTCCTACATAGAGATGATGGGTTTTTCCCGGTTCTGACGCGTCCCTTAATGCCCTACAAATTTCGTCTTCTCGCGCCCCTGGTTGTGACCAGATCGTGTTAATTTTATTCCTCCCATATTTGCTGTATGCTATTTTCATCATACCCGAGGTCCTCGTCTTCCAGATCACCTGACGCCGTTTGTCATTAATGATTTCCTCGACTTCTTCCATTTCTACCGGCCTCTCTTCCGCAGGGCTCTCTTCTTCTGGGGACTCCTCTCCTCCCTCCGTCTCTGCCGTGCCGTGGTCACCCTCTTCGCCTGGCGTCCATTCTCTCAGAAATTGCCGTACGTTCCTTGATGTTTCGCCGCTATCTTCTTCGATGGCGTTGACCATGATGGCTCTTGACAACCAGTCTGCCACTATATTTTCCTTCCCCGGCTTATAACTAATTTCCATGTTGTATTGTCCCAGGAACTCCTTCCATCTCGCGACTCTGGCCGAGGATTCCTTTAGCCTTCCTACCCATTGAAGCGGTCTGTGGTCGGTGTGGACGCGGAACTTTCTTCCGAAAACGTATGGTCTAAAATGGTCAATAGCCCATACTATCCCTAGTAGCTCTCTCTCCAAGGCGCTATACCTTGTTTCCGCGTCGGTTAGACGCCTGCTAGCGTATGCTATGGGACGCTCTCCTCCCACACCCTCCTGAGATAAAACGGCTCCTAGCGCATATTCGCTGGCGTCCGTGGTAACGGTGAATTGTTTGGTGAAATCCGGAAACGCCAATACCGGCTCCTCTTGCAATTTCTCCATGCATTTTCGGATATTATCCTCCATCACCGGTGTCACGGTTAGTTTGGCCCCTTTCTTTAGTAAATTATTAAGCGGCACCAAATATTCCGCCATTTCGGGTACAAATCTCCTATAGTAATTTAGCGTTCCCAGGAGTCTGCGGATCCCTTTTACATCTCGCGGCACCGTCATCCTCCTAATCGCTTCTACCTTCGCCGCGTCGGGCTTTACCCCTTCTCCGGAAATGGTATGGCCTAAAAAATTAATCTGCCCCTGTCCCAACGTCGATTTTTCCCTGGACAGTTTTAACCCGAATTGCCGCACCCTCTCGAATACACTTCTCAAATGTTGTATGTGCTCGGCCTCGGTTTTGCTGAAAACCAGTAAATCGTCCATATAGACTTGACACACCCCCTCATCTATGCCTCTCAAGAATTCATCCATCAATCTCTGGAAGGTGATTGGGGCGTTTTTTAATCCGAACGGCATTCGGGTAAATTCGTAATGCCCCCTTTCAAAAGTAAACGCCGTTTTGTGTTGGTCCTGTGGGTGCATCCTTATTTGGTGGTATCCCGCCTTGAGATCTAGAGTGCTAAAAATCATCGCCCCACTAAGCCTGTCCAAAATGTCCTCAAACCTGGGGATAGGGTATTTTTCGTCCACTGTATTTTCGTTTAATCGTCTATAGTCTATGACTACCCTATATTTCTCTTTATTTTCTCCTGGCGCGCTCTTTTTCCTTACTGCCCACAGTGGACTATTGTACGGTGACGTGCTATTAACGATAATTCCCTGTTTCTTCAGGCTCTCTAGTTCTTCTCTAATATGCTGTCTCAGAGCCTGCGGATACCTCCTTTCTTTCACATAAGACACTCTGTCTTGCTTTAACGGGATCTCATGGACCGTCCTCCCTGTCACTCCTAACGTACTGCCCTCCTTAAAGAATATATCCCCAAACTCTTTCTGTACCGTTTCTCTCCAGTCTTCGACCCTATTAACCGCTCCTATTCGTGCTTTCTTATCCTTTGCAATCCCCCGGCATTTATATGTCGTTTCTCCTAACCTAATACTCCACTTCCCTTTACTATTCTTTACTCGTGCGCCTGCCTGCCCCAATAGATCGCACCCCGCTATTGCCTGGTACTCCCGAGTCATTTCCCCCACTATGTGCACTTTTATCTTTCCCTTTTTTGCCACCCACCGGTTTAGACCGATTACCGCCTCCCCTTCTACCTTGCACGGCCCTCCCAGTGTGATTAATTTACACCCGCATTTCTGAACACGGAGTGCCCCTTCTCTGCCACACAGTCTTTCCAGTGCATCTCGGGTCATAACAGTGTTTGAGCTCCCTGTGTCCACCAGGCATCTCACTCCCCCTTTCAACTTAATAATTGGCAACCAGCATGACTTACCTCTGATGTTGTTGCATGTCGCTGTGCGGTCGCCTCTCTGCGGGCACTCCCCTCAGATTCCTGCTGGCTTCCTCCTCTCCGCTACCGCTCGTCGTCGCTCACCCCATTGACGGCTCCTGCCTCCGCTGCTCCCTGGTTCCTCGTCATCTGTCTCCGAAGTTCCCGACGTCTCCGTCGCCTCTTCCGAAGTTCCACTCCTCGGGAATGGACCCGCCTTCCTCCGTACCTTCTGGGTGTTGACCTCCATCGGCTCTGCCCGTGGTGTTTCCCTCCTCCGGTAAATGTATGGGCATTGCCTCGCAACGTGCCCCTCTGTGCCGCACTCGAAGCATCTAGTGCGCGGGCACTGGGCCACTAGATGTCCGGGCCTCCCACAGCCATGGCACTTCCTCTCTTCTTTTCGAGGACCATTCCTCGCTTTCGGTTGTCCCGACCTTCTCTCGCCTACCGAGGGTCTCTCTCTGCTCGTATACGCGGGTTCTTTCCTCCTCCAGCCCATTGGTGTGGTTCTGGGGCGTCTATCGGTCACTCTGCTCCACCCCGTTTCTTCCACCTCCATCCTGGTTTCTTCTTCCCTTGCGCTCGAGTCGATCATCTCCTGGGCGCATTCGGTGAATGAGCGATCTCTAGGCAAGCCTTCCCTCTTTCCCGTCTCTTTCGCCAATTGGACCTTGAGGATGGTCGCCAAGAATGCCATCCTGCCTTGTACCTCGCCTATGCTCAAGGTTTCACGCATTTTTTCCGTGATCTGATTGAATCTTGCTAGCAGCGCTCCTGCGTACTGTCCGCTCGTCTGTCGAGGAGAACGCCTCTCTCTAAACATTTGATAGATGTCCTCTTCCGGGGTCCACCTGCCACCACCGAAAGCTTTCTTCAGCCTCTCCTTAATTACCGGCCACGGTGTCTCCTCATCTGCTTGGATTAGATTTAGCACGTTCCTTTTTACTCTGCACACCAGAGCTGCCTTCAGTGCTTCGGCATCCCCAGCGTTAACCAGATTCTCCGATGTCTTGGCTTGTATCCTCTCCATAAGGCGATCACCACCCTTCAAAAAATGGTTTAACTCGCCAATTTCGCCGCCGAAGCGCTCCAGATCAGAAATCGCCCTCCGGAGGTCCTGTGATGTCGCTGTCCTTAGCTTCATCCACTCCAGAGCGTTGGCATGAGCTTCCGCCATGGTTTCTCGTGGTAGTGAAGGTAAGTCAGGTACATTAAGCACTGCCGGTCTTACTATGCCTTCTGATGCCATCTCGATTTTTCTTCGTCTTCGCCTGGTTCGAAAAGTAGCAGAAGAAAACGAGGACGGGATATAAAAAAATTTCCAAAAAAGCAAAAAAAGAAAAGAAAAGGGTCTCGCGTTACGGTTCCCGGGTTTCGGCACCAGTTATGCGACGGCGAACAAATTGAATTAAAAAAAAGGAAAAGGACTGAGAAACAACTATCACGACTTCTGAAACAAGACTGTTTATTCATAAAAGTAATCCTCCTTATATACACTCGGAATGTTGTTTACATTCCAGGATGGTATTAAGGTTGATACTGCCACGCTCCGGGCCTCTATTGAATAATTTACTTTTTTTCGAAATTTATTATACATTTTTTTTTTTTAGCATTTAGATGTATTACTTTTGCGTACCTATAAATGAAATACATAGTGAGGGAAAGTATTGCGATCTAGAAAATTTCGAATTTGAGTTTTTAACGGAAATACAAGTTATAAGGTCCGCTCAGTCTAAATAGCCATCTCTTGCAAAATGGTCTTGGATTTTTTTTTGTTATGTTTAGGCGAAAAATCTTTAACATAACGATGTGTTCTCGCGCTCTTTCTCACTACTGTGCTCTGAGCTGCCAACCAATTCGCGCTTCATAGTCTGCAATTGCGCTCCAGCTCTCCTGCCTGGCCATCATTAGAGCGACTAAGTTTTCCGGAACTGACTGCTGTCCAAGGTTCTTGTCTATCTCTGCCTTTTCTTGAGCAAAACATGGACAACAGAATAACACATGCTCAACGGTCTCATCGCAAGTAGGGCACGATGATTGATCGGATAGGACTGAAGCGGGCTAAATAGGCCCTGAAGCAGTCAGGTCCATTAAGGAGTTAGGTTAGATAATAATCAACCTTTCCATGTTTCCGGGATATCCATGCTGCAATGTCAAGAATCAGGCGGCGGATTCATCTTCCTGAGGATGAGGCATTCCAGTGTCTTCCAGCGTCCATCTTTCAAGAGTATAGTTTCTCTCTTGTTCTGCTACCATCGCCCACGGTGAGCATTCAAACCTTCTCGTCTTCTTGGGAATATTCGGTTCCGTTCCTCTGCCAGAAGATCGATTGGAAGCATATTGATGTTAACGCACACATCAATCATAGGACACAGAGCGAAACGCTCGATGGCTTCCTTCCAGATCGACACTGCATAAAAAAGTGTAGAATTGGCTAGAGTAGCCAGAATTCCATCAGTCACTCGTGCTGCTTTGCTCTTAACTATGTGCAGATATTCATCAAACCCAAGTTTGGCGTCAATCTGCATACCGAGATATCTAATAGATGGCTTGGAGTAATTGTCTGCCTGCCATCTCTGCTGGTGATAAGTATTGCTTCGGTCTTACGTATGATCAGTGTCCTGGAGGCCCACCGATGAAAATCAGTGGCGAATGGTAACGACGGCCTTATTCGCATTATAATTAATTTCCTCCAGTAGTTTTCCACAGATCATGATTTCCAGATCGATAGCAAAGCCGAACGTAGTAGTTTCTTTTTGCATAATTAGCCTGAGCAACGCGTCATACATCATATTCCAGAGCAAGGGCCCTAAAACATAACCCTGAGGAACGCCACCTTTGAACTTTTAGATTCTCAGCCCTGCTTCTGTACCATACCTTTTCGTTCGCGACTTTTTCCCCACAAAGTTGTAAAGAATTTTTTGGATTTAGCAGCAATGTCACAGATTACCCCAGGATGATCCTCGGAATCCTCTGATGAGAGGATTCATATGCCGGTATATCGGCCATTTATAAAAACAGAAGAAAAATATAAAGTGTTTTAGAATTATTGGAACAAATCCTATTAAAAAATAATTCAAATAATTTTATTAATGTAATATATACTAAGCAGTTAATGATTTCAGCACAAGGTATCGCTAATTCATCAAGATTCACACGAGGCTGTAGGTTTACCTAATCAATATCAACAGAGTATAATCTAACTGCGCTGTCATATCAAAAAAGAGAACTGTCAAGTCGGATTCGCTATCTCAACTCCGTGTCCCTTGGAGCATAACCAGATTCGCGTGAAGTTAACCAGCACGTTATAACCTGACAAAACATGGAAGCTCATATTACAAATACAAAATTAAAAATGTGAGCAGCATTAACAGGATAGTGATTAAAAATGTTTATGAAATTTAAAAGTAATTCCTTCATACACCTTCAAGAGGAGACAAAGGAATTTAGCTGCTTACTGCAAAGTTTGGATTCCAAATAAAACAAAGATGTTTTCGCAAGAAATATTATTCGCTTGAGAAATTTTCAAATTATACCGAACTTCGCAAATTAATTTTATACACCAGCTCAGGGAACACAAAAGCTCTCAAGAGGATTTAGGACATTTTAATAATATTTTTAATGAGCAAAAGCTTTACTTCTCATTAAAAATAAAAGGTTTAAAATAAAAATTATACTTCTTAAAAAAGTTTAACGGTCCCGTAAAGTTATAAAAAGTATGAAAATCATATTCCAGATATATTTTTAACAAAATGAATTACATTAAATAAATGTATTAAATCTTCAAAACTTACTGTGTATACTATATAAAATATAATCTTCAGCAATAAAAATCAACCTACAATCATTGTTATCAGCAGATCATCAATAAATTGATAGTACCCTACTCAATTAATCGGGCACAGTTGTGGGCAGATGAGGAATTATATATATATATATATATATATATATATATATATATATATATATATAAAAGGGTCAGGGTGACCGAGCGGGCTAAGGTGCTTCCAATAGGTAATCAAAGTTAAGCAACGTTGAGCGTGTATGGTACTTGGATGGGTGACCGCCCAGATTTGGATGACCGCCTATCGGGGAAAATCCACGCAGCCTAAGGCTATCCCTCTTACCTCCGGCGTGTGAGCCCCGTCAGACTACTGGAGGCAACTCACACAGACCGGGCGTAGGAATGATGACCCTATCCCGTGTACCTAAATTGTGAATCGCATTGTGGTCTTCCAGGATGTTAAATAGCCGCCCGGAGGTTTGTCCATGGACGGTCTGCTTCGGGGAAAGAAATATAGTCCTTGTTCGCCTGCTAACCCCGAACAGCCATAATCCTTGGGTCTAGACCAATTCGTAACTGCCCCTGAACCCGAGAGTGTCGGTGGGAAAGACACTGCCCAAATGGACTGGCTATGGAGCTACGGATAGCATCCTGCCGCTGCAGCATGGAAACCATGTTTAGCAGCAACGTGAGGTTGTCTGAGCTCCCGCAAGCGATAAAATGTCTGAAAGAAGACTACATCGCGCTGCCAAAAGATCTGCATGGTCTTTAGCGCCAACAGAAAAAAAAATATATATATATATATATATATATATATATATATATATATATATATATATTAAATAGCTCGATGTGAATACAATTTATGAAAAATACTACTCCCGAGGCAATAAAGTTCGACATTTGAGTCGGAATAATTTTGATCAAATTTTCGACGTTTCAGGCCACTGTGCGGACTTCAATTAATCTAAAAGTAGTGATAAATAACATTTTAATGCATAAAGTCATGGTTTAATCTCATATATTCACTAAATTTACCAATAATGATTGTTTTAATCCTAGGCGGCATAACTAACTATATAACTCTGGTACCAATCTTGTTGGTATACGTCAATTAGAATTTTGCAAATAGTTTCATTGGGATATAATATATGGCAGTAAGGCTAGAAAATACGTTAAGGTGAGGTTGGGAACGCGATATCCGGCATTTGAAAAATCGATATTTGAAAATCCGATATATAGATGATCTCCGATATTTTACAACATATCAATGATACCGATATTTTAAACTATATTATTTTATCTTAATTAGATATTTCCTTTATTCGGCATAGCTTCAGAATCGTGACCCCAACATGGCGGAGGTCTACATTTTTACGAACTGACTATTTTCGCGCTCCGCGTACCCACAATAAAATCTCAAACCAGCGGATCCTTATCAGTTGAGGTCGGTGCGTATGCAACTTCTCGATTTTTTCCGGGGCTTCTGGGGAGCGCTGGCCCCTCATATTTTACAAAGTTTAATATTTTAAGTCCAAGATTCACCTAAAAAAGTTTCATCAAAATCCAGAAGACACATGTGGGAACCTCTCTTGGTAATTTTTTTATCTCAATAATTTTATTTTTTATTGTCATTTCAAAGTATTCTAATGTAATTAATATCATTACTAATTGATATAATTAATTAATTAATATCTAATTTCAATATAGTTATATTTTACTTGTAATGTAGTTCAAAGATGTTCAAAACACTATTAGTATTATAAATAAATACATTTTTAAAAATTTTAAACGTTTATTTATTTTCAAAAACAAGAAATATGGAATTTAAAACTTAAATTTACCAGTGACCTCGTAAGACAACTCTTCAGCAAACAGGCACTGGTACACATGTGCCATCCAATCATTAACTAGTAAAAATTTATGTTCATAAAAAAACAGAAGAACTAAATATTAGATGCCTAAAAGAATAAATGTAAATAGGTAATTTTTTTTTTTTTGCTATACTCCCTAATATTGTCCTCGAACAGCTGCTATATAAAAAAATACTGCCTAGATCTAAAAATAAGAGCACGCCAAAGAGGGACAGTTCCGAAGCGGCAGCGGACTTAATCCGCGCCCCAAGTCCCACCGGCTAAGTCCCGTTCCGGCTTAGAGCGCGTCCCATTTAACCGAGCCATTCTGCCGCCTCCGCATTCCTCAAACTTGATAGCCTCATTCCACCTCCGGCTTTGTGCCGCCTCTTGTTGAACAAATCCTTCTCTGCGATAATACTTCCCTATTGTTTGTCTATAATCCTCAGAAGCTGCTTTCGCTCTGGGAAATCAAAATAGCTCACGGATCTGAGTATGTTCATTCATGTCTCTAGTTTTCACAAACCCTATGAAATCATATCTTTGAAAATATTTTTTATTAACTAAAAGCTAACTCATGCCATCATCCGCAGATTCAAATATCTGATCATAGCTGAATTCTCATTTTGAGACATTTCGAAATCCTAATCTACATATATACAGTGGAGTATCGATTATCCGAACGTTCGATTATCGGAACTTTTTTTTTTTTTTATGTGTGTAATTATAATTAATTTGATCAAGACATTTTATATGCCCCAGCATTAATTTTGATAAAGCTTTGATTAGATACACTTTGATTATTTTTTTACATATAGGTAAATACATATTTTTGTTCAATTCATTATGTAGATGTGACTAAGTTAAACAATTTATATGTACTTTATGACACTGGTTTTTTCACTATGCACATACATACAATATTTATATAAATAAACAAACATGTTTTTTTTTACAAAGTTGTTGTTATAGATCTTCCTTTTCCTTATTATATATAAAAAATAAATAAATTAATTTATATATATATATATATATATATATATATATATATATATATATATATATATATAGTGTGTTTGCGCGAGTACGTGAATTTCGATTATTCGAACTTTTGATTATCCGAACTACCACTGACAACATTAGTTCGGATAATCGACGCTCTACTGTATATATATATATATATATATATATATATATATATATATATATATATATATATATATCCTAACTGACCTTCCTCTTCTGTGCATATAAACTTTTCCTTTCCTCTTGTATTTGGTTGATCTTATCTTATTTAATTTATTTTGATGATCTTTTATACATTCTAAGAATTTCAGTAAGAGTATTTTTTTTTAATGATCAGCTGTTTGTAATTTAACTTTTTCCCAGATGTTGTCATGTTACCTCCCTTTTCCCTCAGTATGTGCCTGGGTGTCTTGGTGTGGGGTGCTGTCTCTGGTTGGTGACTTTTTTGACTCTGGGTGTGAGATGTGCTGCATTTTGTTCTTTATTGTTTTTTTGTTTTATATTGTATTTCTTTCTCTCCTACTATCCTGATCAGGTCTGAATTGGCGAAATATCCACAGATGGTTTTTTTCCATTTATGTCATTATTTATATAATTATTATATAAACAGATATCTTATATCTGACATATCTTAAATGCCGAATTTTCAAAATGGCTCTCTCTAAAGTATCTATCTTTAATTTTGTTTATTTGAACTAATTTACCATCTCTCATTGTTAGAAGCAATAAAAAAATTAAGAAATATCGACTACGAAATTTACGAAGTTAATAATTTCATTATTAACTAAAGGAAAAAAATATATATTTTTTCCCAGATTAAATATAAATTTCCAGAAATAAGAGTAGTAATATATAGCAATGGAAAGCTAAAGATTTTAGAAAAATAAAACCTGACAATAAACAATAGAAGGTAGTGGAGAGTGACGAAAACCGCATAAATGTAAATGATTGTTGTAGTTAATAATTGCTATTTTTATATTATTTAATGAGAAATAAATGATTTCTTGTAAACTAAATAGAAACTATTAAAATTTATTTCAAGAAACGGGGTAAGTGAAAGTTGTGTTGTGGTGCCGCACGGCACCAGATTTTTATGCCAATAGAGTGATACTACAATTTTTTTTTTCCTGAGTGACAGAAAGGACCCCGGCACAGTGGAAGAATACAGCCTGGAAGCAGAAGGAACAGGTGTGTGTGTGTGTGTGTGTGTGTGTGTGTGTGTGTGTGTGTGTGTGTGTGTATGTGTATCGATCACAGAGCTGCGGTGCACCACACAATGTCAAGACTCACCGGCCTTTATCTCTATCTTTACATATAGTAGTCATAACTACTACCCTTCCAATTTCCTACATACACACACATATAAATATATATATATATATATATATATATATATATATATATATATATATATATATATATATATATATCCTCGCCAAATTGATGTACATGGTATCCCCCAAAAAGAGGATAACCCTCGGGATTTTTATAGCAAATTTAACGCTGAACAAAAAAGTTCCGAAAAACCATAATCTTTGGCCCGAAAACTACTCAAGACTTAATCTGCAGGACCATGTTCGTAAGAACTTTTTTGTTTAGCCTTAAATTTGCTATGAAATTCCCAAGAGTTATCCTTTTTTTGGGGGATATCCTGTATATTGATATGTACGGATAAAGGCTTTATTATAGCAATAATTATAAAAATTGTCGGTCAGTGAATACAGTACAATTAAAATTTGCAATATTGATTTGAATAACTTACAACATTGTTTATTTTTTTCCTGTATATTCCTGAAAAAATATGTATATTAATTAAAAGGAAATAAACAGTTTTAGTGGATTTGTAATTTCTAATAAGCTTAACATTCCCACTATTTTTAATATATATATAGTTTTTTTTTTCAGGGAGCTATTTATAACCCATTAATTCTGAGTATGTAATTATTATGAGTTTACGTGAACATGAATCACCTGTAGATCAAAAATATAACTATGGATCGGAGTGATTGTCCAGAGGGAACAATCCCTTGAAATCTTCTTCACTCCAGTCGCTCAAATAAACCGTTCCATTGTTCCATTCGGATCGCCATTTGCCGCCTTTAGATTTCCCACTTGCTTTGGTAATAATAATCTGAGCCCCAGTGACTTTAAAAGGCAGAGCTCGGCTAACTCCTCAGTCGGCTGTGCTTTACAGCCATTTCAAATTTAAATTAATTTCCGATTCCTCCTTTAATGTAATTTAGTATACATTATTAATAGAGTAGATAGAGGGAAGAGATTACATTTTTTAAATAAGGTTAGGAGTTAGCCAAGGTAGAGCGCTAAGTCCACAGCTAAATGAAACACAAACAGTCTGATTTAGCTCCGGCTTCGCTTCTCTTCAATAACTAATCCTTTGGGCTTCCTCCTCGCTCCAGGTTAGGTAGGCTCCAGTTGAACGGAATTCTCCAAAAAAAAAGTATTGTGTATATATAGAATAGAAAAATAAACTTAATTCTGGGACTAGGTCCCTTAAGAATAAAAAGTATGTACAAGCAAAAAAGATAACATAAAAAATGTCTGGCCAAAGACTACATTAATAAAGGTCAATTAATATTTACAATAATCTCAATTAAACATATTTGTAATGAATAAAAAGGATATCCTTCAAGTAAAAAAATAGAATAAACAATTTTACTGAGAAAATAAAGGAAAATATAAAAAAAAAAAATACAAAAGAGAGAAAAACCTAAGAAAGTAAACATAAAAAAATAATATGAATAGAGCAATCCTGAATTAAAACAACATTTAAAAAAATTCTCACTTCTAAACAAAATTTAATACAACTATACAAAAATAATGAAATAATTCACAAGCTTTGTATTATAATTGAAACAATTATTTACTAATAATCAAGATATTGATCTTGAATTAAAATTTCAAGAAATTACACCGTCTTTTTGGGAAGTGAGGAGATGTTGAAAAAAGGGGAATTTGAATGAGGTGAGAGAAGAAGAATGTCGGATATTAGAAGTAGGGAATTTCAGACGACAATGGAGCGGACAAGAAAGGAGCGTTCGAATGTTTTTGTTCTGAAGGAAGGGATATAGAGGTCAGGAAGGTGCGATCTTGTTTCCGGTGCGCGGACCGAGGATCTGAATTGTAGGAGGCTGTATATATATATATATATATATATATATATATATATATATATATATATATATATATATATACATACACGTACTTTTTTTCATATAAGTTTTATTTTTGTTAATACTGATAATTAAAAAAAAAATTAATATCTTCTATCTTGAAATTCTTAAATTGTATTTTTTTTTTTATTTAAAACATTCGTTATTTTTTTTATTTTTTGACAGCGCAACATAGTGTCAAAATCTTGCACAATGAGTTATTTTAAATCCTCTGTCTCGGAAAATATTTAACGTGCAGATGTCTGTTGCCAATAAAATAAGAGGTAATTAAATGCTCAATTAAGTAGTTTATAATGAGTATCTTGTAGGAAGAACAGTTTCACGATATTTGCCAAAATAAATTCACAAAATGGTGATTTCTCGTTTTTTTGGAAAAATAAATTGTTTTTTAAGATTCTATATCTCGAGAACTGGTAAAAGTAAAGAGCTATATTAGGACTTAAATTTTAAAAAATTTAATTTTCTTTAAAAAAAAATATAATAATGTTTTTCGCGTGGTTGATAGTCTTCAAGATATTCAAGGAATGAAAAATGAGCAAAATATTTAGGTTTTTTCTTGAATAAAATGTAACAATTTTTTTAGGCATACTTTAGAACTTCATGCAAGTGTTATTTTACTTAGAATGTTCTATATTTTTGTAATTCACATTCAAACCTCCTAAAATGAATGCCCTAATTTGGCCCCGCATTCCCTCCCCAACTCCCACTGGGTTATATCTAGAGAACGGTTGATCATGTAGAAAAATGAATAGGACCAAACTTAATTTAATTTTTCTATAAGTTTTATAATATTTAACGGTGTGGGACGCATAAAGAACGAGATATTTAAAAAACAACAACATTTTTTCCACTTTTTTATACCTTTTACTGTTAATAACTTGAGACGCCGAAACGAGATTTTATGTGACTTTTTATGGAACATTTAGAAAGATTTATACAAATTTTCAGCTCAGTATCTTCCATTCCGAGGTTGGACCCTTATTTCACTAGGATAATACAAAATTCTCGATTCGCTCACTAGCTAACTAGATAACTAGATAACTAGATAACTAGATAACTAGATAAAACAACGTGTTGTGAATATTGTTTATTTTATATTATCACAAATAGTTTACTCTTCTCGTAGATTGTTTACAATTTCCTGATTAGCTAGAGAACTTTACAAGCAGCTAGTGAATTAGCCGGTTGGTGCCTTGCAAACTAGCTCAATGTGTAAATATATATATATACATATATCAAATATATCGTATCCATAATTTCTGATTATATCGAAATAGTAGTTCGATACATCTGGCCTCGATATTTTTATTCTTTTAAAGGGGCACACACATATCGATATTTCTCTGCCGATATAATTAAGATATTGTTTTTATAATATTGATATTTCTGTACAGATATAATTAACATTTTTTTTACGCCGATTATGTTTTTATTAAGTTCATTTACAGCAGACTTTAAATATTAAGAAACAGGTTATCTCCAAAACTCCTTCCGAATCGTTATTTTTCCTTTTTTAATTGGATCAAAGAATTAATGGTATTTTGAAATATCGATATTTCTCTGCCGATATCATTGAGATATTTCGTTTAGATTTTTTTATTTTATAAAAATGTTAAGGATATTTTTATGCCGATATTATCAAGATGTTACATATATATTAATCGACATTGTTAACCGATACAGATATCAATATCTATATCGATATTCTGCATTCGAAATCCCATCGCTAGAATACAACCACTATAGATAGTAATACGAACACAGTACGCCACAAGTTTTTTTTTTTTTTTTTTTTTTTTTTTTTTTTTTTTTTTTTTTTTTTTTTTTTTTTTTTTTTTTTTTTTTTTTTAGATATAGATTTTCAATAATCAAATATTAATGTCTTTAAATTTTAATTATTTTTTTTTTAATTTTACAATATAGGCTTTCAATAATCAAATTTAAATATTGATATTACGATATATCGGGAAAAAATTAAGAAAATATCAATATATCGATATTTTTCCAACATACGAAGCTCAATGTAATTGACCCTTAATTAAAAAGTTTACTTTTCAAGCGTAAATAATGTTACCACTCTGGTGTACTATACCGTTTCCAGTCCGAATCCCCTTTCAGTAAAGTGCTCCACTATAAAGTGTTATCCTACTATACTATAGTACTGATAGCCTAATAAAGAGCCCCGATCCTACTAATTGAGCGGACCTGCTAAAGAGTACCCTCTCTCCCTTCTGGCGATCCCCTCAATCAGAGCCGGGGGGGATCCAATCAGTCCCCCCTACCTCGATCAATCAATCATCCGTAGCCGGGGAATCAGTTTGCGGCCTCTCCTTCTTATTCCCCCCGCAGTTCTCATTGCTCGGAGCATTATGGATAATGTAGTTCCAGATTCAATCACTCCCTCGTTCTCCATATTCCGATCCAATTTGTATCGGAACCGATACAGCCGCCGGCGAAGAAAGTATCTTGGAGGTAGAAAGTATACGCTAGGTATCCACTATTCCTTCATGATTTTATTAAATGATCTTTATTGTGATATCTATATTATTATATTAATTAAAGAGAACAAAGATTTAAAAAAGAGATAATACTTTTTATTATAATATTATTCGAAGATTTTAAAAAAAATATCTGATGTGGACAACACATGCTTCCTTGTACGCCTATAAAACTATAAATCGGTGGTTCAAAAAGTGATCCTGAATTTGGTTACTAGTTTCCGAAGATTGTAGTATCTCAAAAACGACACTCGGTGTCGCGACATGCATCTATTGACACACACATACACTTCAAGTAAAGTACCACTTTCGGTCTGCCAATGTTAACCAGAATTTGTTATATTAATATGTAAGTCTTCTATACATGATTTGAGAAGTTTTGCATTATATTTTAAAATAATTTTTGATGAATATCAATAATGACCTGTAAGTAAAGTACCACTTCCGGTAAACATTTAGTGTTCAAAAAATGAGATTCACAACTAGATTATACTATAATCCTAAATACGAAATTTTAACTTTCAACGGGTAACCGTTTTTGAGTTATGCGGGATACGCACGTATGTACAGAGGTCACGACGAAATAAGTCAAAATGGATATTTCCGTTGAAATCTGAAAACCGAAAATTTTCGCGATTACAATACTTCCTTTACTTCGTACAAGGAAGTAAAAATTCTCTCTGAGATGTAAGTGAACAACTAACCAGTCAGAGATGCCAATTCGAGCATCATCATGACAGAAAAAGAGAAGACTAGATAAATTCAGATAATAATGTAACGGTTTAAATCACTATTAAATTCGTTCAACGAGGCCATCTTCATAGTTTGAAGCATGTTACCTATTACAGCGCTCCAGGTGGGCCAAAGTAAAACTAATCACACTCGTCTCGCAATTAACAGGTGACACACGTGTCTCACTTGAATAATAATTAGTTATTTGATATCTACTACAAGGAGTATCCAGAAATTAATTATTTCTGTTTATATCTTAATTTGGATCCAGCGGCAAGCATCCTAATTTCCTTATTTCTAAATTTTGCTGTACAGAACAATTTATGCAAACTAATTATTTTGGTTGATTTACTTTTAGTTGGTGTTTTGGTCATGTTAAATAAAATTAATTGTTGTACAAAATGAGCAGCAAAATAAATAATTTATTTCACTGGGAATGAAGTCTTGTTTTATCGCACAAATTAAGATCTCTGGACCTTATACATAATAAATCTATAACAATAGGCAGAATATCTCACATCAACAGGCTTAAAAAGGCTCACTAAGTAGAGACAGTACATTACTCCAAGACATACTGAAGAAGAAATATGGTAAAATTAGCATATATAATGAGAAAAGTCATTTTTTATTATCCTTTGTTTTGGAAATATCACGTAAATATACATATATACATATATATATATATATATATATATATATATATATATATATATATATATATATATATAATCTATAAACATTTCATCAAAATTAAATAAACGGCAATAGATGCTATTCCCGCCACATGGATTTGACTGCAGACTGAAACGAAACCAAAATAGATTCCTTGATGTCTAAAACGTAAAATGCGAATGGAAATTTTCGCTTCAAAGGCTAAAAATTTGTTAGGGATTGATAAATTATCTGCCAATTCTATAAATTTGTTTTATTGAAAACTAGTTTCGAATGTTATAAATTCATCCTCAGTTCTAAAAACACACAAAAAATTCAAAAATAAGCAATTCAAAATATAGTTGGTATTATTATACATATTAAATTGTATAAATCAGTATAAAATTTAATATGTATAAAACATTTTGAATTTAAATGTTGAGGATCAATTTTACTTTACTGATTGGACTTCCTAGGGGAGTATAAAAGAATAAAATTAATAAAAAACAAAAGAAAAAATATAAAAGATGTATCATTGTCATAAAGCAAAAAATAGGATTGTTATAAAGTGTATCTAGATGAGGTATAGGAAATCTATAAATGAAAACTTGGGATAATTATAGTAAATGGGATTCTGGAAGGTATTAAAGAAAACTAGAGGCATGGCCCATGGCGTGCAAGGTTCGGGCCTTTACATTTGTAGCAGTGGTTCGGTTCTGGTGAAGAGAAAGTTGTTTCATTTGATTCGTCAAGGCGTTTAGAGGTTAGGGTTCAAGGGAGAGTAGAAATGACATTTGGCCTTTGAGTTAGTTCGGGTGCAATGGCTATGGAATAACATAGCTATCTTATAATACCATAGCAATATCCCTATAGCAATGTTTCTTTTTTTTAGTCGTATTTTTCCCGAAAAAAATAGACTATTGCAGTTTGCTATCCGTTTCATAGCCTCTAGAGCACGATTATGGAGACGTCATATATATATATATTAAAGTTTTGGAGATGTCATATATATATATTTTCCCCGCTGCATTTGAGCACCTCCAGCGGTCCCCTTTGGGTCGAATGAACTGAAATTCGGTATGTAGGAATTTCTTCCAGGCAGAACGATACCATTAAAGAATGGGTAAATTCCAGTCTGTTTACCTGAAAATATTGTGCATATATAAAGCTCCACCATATTAGTTTATAGGGCTGAAAATTTGTATTTGAATTAAATTGGTGTTAGGAGAGAAGTATCTTTTGGGGGTCTCAACTTGGTACCCCCTCCCCTCCGGGTTTTTAGATTTTTTAAAGTATTTTCGCACCTTTAAAACCCCTCCAAATTAAATTAACATAAAACAAAAGAAGTTTCATCGAAATCGGACAAGTATTAGCAAATATATGGCTATTTCAACTGTTTTAATGCCTTTTTAGTCGTATTTTCCCCGAAAAAATAGACTATTGCAGTGGGTCGAAATTCGGCGGTGAGCGACGGGACTGCGTTTTCTATCCGCTTCATAACCCCTAGAGCACGATTATGGAAGTTTTGGAGATGTCTGATATATATTTTTTTATTTCTTTTTCCGCTACATTTGAGGCGACTAATACTGGTACTAAAAAGGGCTATTTCAACTCTTGCGCCCCCGTTGGGTCAAATGAGCTGAAATTCGGTATGAAAGGTTTTCTATACCGAAGGTCAGCGGAGAGGCAGAACCATATAATAAAAGTATGGGTAAATTTTGGTATATTAGGGAACTGTCTTTTGTGGGTCCCAAGTTTTTCCTCACTCCCCGGCTTTCATAATATTTTTATTTTTGTGAAAATACGACTTTAGTGACGGAGTTCTGCTGCTCACGGATTTTTTTTTTTTTATATGTGTACCATATTCTTGTTTATAGAATTATATCATTATCTTACTTATAGCTATTCTATTTGATTCATTTTTTCATGATTTTTCATTAACAGAAAACTTTAACCATCGCCTTGACCATCCCCATCGTTTCAAATGAAAACAAAACAACGAATTTAATTTTTAAATAACTAGATCAAGATTGAACTGTAACAATTTTATATTATTTCTCGGCCTTTTCTCACTCATTTCTCTCTTTTGCTCGTCTTTCCATTTTTTCTCTTCCCTCCTCTTCTTTTCCACTACAAACATCTTAATGTATTTTCTGAATTCTTCTCTGCCCTGGTATTCTTTTTCTGTAATACCAAGTCTTGTAATTTGCTCTTTCACCTGACAGCGACTGATCCTCTGATGCTCCTTAGTCCCATCACCTTGTCGGTCTGTTTGTGCAATCTGTTTTCATTCATTCTTTTCATACGTTCTAAAAATTGTAGTCTCTTTTTCCTCATTGCTGTTTCCAAGTCTTCAGTTTCCTCATACGGTTCTCTTTTCTTTTTTTTTAGGCTAGTATTCTTCTCATAATTTTCTTGATATGTGGATACGTCTTAGGATTTATCTTTCTATTTTTAGTAGTTTCTCCAAACTAGTAAACCACATTGTTTCCGACCCGTATAGTTCGGTAGTAATTTTGTTCTTTTATTATTTTAACAAGTTTCTGATTAAATTTTCTTTTTATTCACTTCTGGATTATTTTACATAATTTTAAAACAAAGTTAAACATTTAAAGGGGTAGCCCCTCCCCCCATTGATTTTCTCTCCGAGCCGCCTCTGGCCAAACAGTGTCCAATCTGAAGTGTACATCGAAAGCCGGAGCTATAAAGGAAACTGCAGAGTAGAAGCAAACAATACGTCACCATCAGCTAGACCAATGGCAGCCCCCTAAGAACTATCTGGCTGATTGGGAAGAGATTCAGGGGACTGCTGACTGCACCATGTGTTAGGAGACTGATTGGAAACCATTATAAAACAAATGGGACGGCATTAAGCCGCCGATTGTTTTACGAGTCCCCGGGACGAGAATCGGTCCACATCTGTTTGTCCGCCCTTGCCCGTGTGCTCTCGCAGGAGGGGTGCTCTCGTCGAAATTAATCTCGATTGATGAAGCTTCGCAACAGAGGACTTTGAAATATGGCGGTCGTGTCTTCATCAATCTCTCCCTTGAAGTATACATAAATGGACACGCCTTGACTTAATTAATTAATCACCGCTGCCTTGCAAAGCCTAATTGTTAATGAGGATCACGTCTTTAGATTTTGATGCATGTTAGCACGATAAGGACCATCAAAATCAACTGTAACTATGTATATCAAGCGCCATTCAGCAAACTTTAGAGGAAACACATGAATAGATTTTTCCACAAATAACAATTTATTTATTTTTTTAATTTTATTCTTTATTGTATACAGTAAGAGTTTATTCAGGTGGCAACACTTTTATGATTATAATATATTGTTAAGACTTCTAGCACTGGTTAAAGCCAGAGTGAAGACTGAGAGTCGTTAGTATTTGGCGGTTACGCCATCAATATTCGATTTTTAGACCATTTCCAATTTTTTTTTTCAGTATATCGTGAGCGGGAATCGATTGAGGTGGTGTTTATGCCCCATAATCGATTGAAACCTAAATTTCGAATATTTGGCATTTAAGCCTATTTCAAAAAATGACATTCATATAATCTGTAACATATATGTAGTATTAAAAGCGTAATTAAATCTTATAAGGTGTATAGTGGGAATGTATTTATTTATACAAATATTATTTAATAATTATCATGTGATGAAATAATGAAAGAATGAAATTATAATGTTTTTGACAATAAAACGAATATTGAATATTATTTAATAATAAAACAAGATAATAAATAAGAAAAAATATAAAGACATGAAATTGTCCTTGGATTCAATTTAAAAGAATGATAAATACTTCGAAAAATTAATCACATAGAATACACAAACAATATTTATTATGTTAAGTAAATTTACTGCAAATAGTTAATCTTTTGAAAATATTTTAAAACTGTCTAATTAATATATGTAAATTAATTATAAATCTTTCATTATAAAACTTTCCTAATCTTAATTATAAAAATTCCATGTCAAAGCAAAAAACATTATGGTATAAAAAAAACTCCAGATCTGTCCTAATAGTAATTGATTGTGGAAGGAAGCAAATCCAGATCTGTGCCTTGCCGAGAAACGAAAATTTTAATTTTAGGCTCCCTAGTACAAAAGTACAAATATAAGTGCGACACATACTATGATTAAGGATACATGTTGCTTATCGTCATTGGATTATAATAACTGATTAAACATACTATGATTAAGGGTGCATGTTACTTATCGTCATTGGATTATAATAACTGATTAAACATACTATGATTAAGGATACATGTTACTTATCGTCATTGGATTATAATAACTGATTAAACATACTATGATTAAGGATACATGTTACTTATCGTCATTGGATTATAATAACTGATTAAACATACTATGATTAAGGGTGCATGTTACTTATCGTCATTGGATTATAATAACTGATTAAACATACTATGATTAAGGATACATGTTACTTATCGTCATTGGATTATAATAACTGATTAAACATACTATGATTAAGGATACATGTTACTTATCGTCATTGGATTATAATAACTGATTAAACATACTATGATTAAGGATACATGTTACTTATCGTCATTGGATTATAATAACTGATTAAACATACTATGATTAAGGATACATGTTACTTATCGTCATTGGATTATAATAACTGATTAAACATACTATGATTAAGGATACATGTTACTTATCGTCATTGGATTATAATAACTGATTAAACATACTATGATTAAGGATACATGTTACTTATCGTCATTGGATTATAATAACTGATTAAACATACTATGATTAAGGATACATGTTACTTATCGTCATTGGATTATAATAACTGATTAAACATACTATGATTAAGGATACATGTTACTTATCGTCATTGGATTATAATAACTCATTAAACATACTATGATTAAGGTTACATGTTACTTATCGTCATTGGATTATAATAACTGTATTCAATTTTTTTTTTATTTATTGTTTTGAAATATAACTATTTGAAATTTTATCGTGTTTCAACATTTCACAGTGTAAGTCATACCTCAACTTGTACTTTACTTTATAGGCACACACTGTTTCATAATAAAGTACCTACAAAAGTACAAGTATAAGGGGATCTGTGGCTTACTACGCCTATGATACACTGTGTAATGTTGAAACATGATAACATTAAAAATAGTTATATTAAAAAACAGTAAATTAACAAACAAAATTGAATAAAGTTGTTATTATCTTATGACGATAAGTAGCCTATAAACTCTAAAAACGAACCTTTCCCCTTGAAGGGACTTACCCCCTTCCTCCCTCTCTATACTTGTACTTTATTATGATTGGATGGATTTTAGCCTGAGAATCAAAGGTTGCGCCTGAACACTATCGGGCTTCTTCGATAAGATCCAAAATTGTATATACTCAATCGCTTATATTTGTATTTAAGCTAATAAAAGTAAAATCAAACTTAAATTTTGTGTAACTTTATTAATTATATTTTAATTTAATTAATTTTAGAGCCGCAAAAGCCTCATTTACAAGGGTATAGTCAAAGCTATTTAGGCTAAACTCAGTTGAGCTAATGGCTCTATAAAACCATCATAGTCCTACCCCATACAATCCCAAATCCTTCATAAATCCTCAATGCTCCTTCTTTTGAAATAAATAAATAATTAAAAAAAAAAGTTGAAAATTATTTGTTATAATTGGCTTTTCTTATGATGTAGTATCGCAAAATATGTAGTTTTTTCAAAAATTAGAGAAATGGGAAGAGTCCTCTGGCCATGTCGGAGCTAATAAACTAAAGCTTTACAAAAAAAAAAAATATATATATATATATATATATATATATATATATATATATATATATATATATATATATATATATATATATAGCAAACTTTACAGGAAACGATTTTTCCCCAAATAACAATATATATATTTTTTTAATTTTATTCTTTATGGTATCCAGTATGAGTTTATTAACTTAGATAAATCTTTATAATTACAATATATTTTAAGGGTTTCTAGCACTGGATAAGGCCAGAGTGACGACTGAGAGTCGTTAGTATTTGGTGCATACGTCATCAATATTACATTTCTAGACCGATTCCAATTTTTTTTTCTCGATATATCGTGAGCGGGAATCGATATAGGTGGTGTTTACGCCACATAATCGATTGAAACCTACATTTCGAATATTTGGCGCCTAAGCCTTTTTCAAAAAATGACGTCTATATATATATATATATATATATATATATATATATATATATATATATATATATATATTATACATGAATTTGTGCCTTTACAAACTGGCCTATATTCCTCCCTAGTGTATTTGACTTGTTACATATCCTACAATTGTAAGCGTTATGATATAATTGTTTCGATACCACAAACTCATCAATTATTAAGACCTGACTAAGTGGCAGTGATGTAAGTAACTAAGACAAATTGATGACAAAGGGGACTCCTGATAGGAAGTCTACTGGCGCTGACAAGGGGACAAATGGAAGCCAATCGTCTTGAGGGGCGAAGGCGGTAGGACCTTGTGTCGAACTTGAAGCGAATTCTGTTTATCTCGTAGTACTATTTTGTATAATATTTAGTATTTTGTGTAATAAATTATTTTAATAAAAATAACGTAAAAAAACTGTATTTGAATACAATTGGAAGATTCCAAAACACAAAACCTCAAGTGTCTAAATTACCTGCAACCAACTAACCAGTCAACGTTTCGCCAATTCAGACATCATCAGAACATACAATAAAAATCACATCTATGAATACCAAACACAGTGCATCTCACATCAACCGTCCAGAAAGACGCATCAAACAGAGACAGCATTTTATTAATTATTTATTTATTTTCTTCTTCTAGTTTTACTTCATTTTTAATTTTTATGATATTTGTAATATCATATAATTTGTATATATTTTTGTTCCCTTTTTTTTAGTTTTTTTCTATGTGTATTTGCTGTTTTCTTTTGATCAGCTGTTTGAATATAACCTTCTTAGATATTGTTGTGTTAACTCCCTCTGCCTTCAGTATGTGATTGGATGTCTCGGAGTGATGTGCTGTCTGTTTGATGCGGCTTTCTGGACGGTTGATGTGAGATGTACTTTGTTTGGTATTCATAGATTTGATTTTTATTGTATGCTCTGATGATGCCTGAATTGGCGAAACGTTGACAGGTTAGTTGGATGACGGTATTTTAGATACTGGAGGCTTTGTGTTTTGGAATCTTCCAATTGTTTATAGTAATTAATTTAATTATTTATTATAGTAATAATAATTATTATTTTAGTATAATATATTATTATTATATAATTTTATTTATTTAGCAAGCTGTCAAGTGCTCACTAGAAAGGAATATCTGCTGAGGCATAACAATATGGCAAAAATCGTTCACCAAGAATTCGCCAAGACATTTAAAGTTGTGGATGACATTTGCCCGTATTATAAGTAGAGCCAACAACCATTAATCGATGGACGACACCTCAAGCTGTATTGGGACCAGACCACACTAGTCCTTACAACAAACCCGACATATTGCTCGTCTTGAAGGAAGAAAAATATGCAAAGATTATCGAAATTGGAATACCGTCAGAAGATAATCTTCACAAGATGGCTGCCGAAAATATCTGGAAAAGGAACTGAAGGAACTTGCCATCGGTCATCTCGACAAATGGCTGTGAAAACCATTAAGGTCTTGCGTCCTTCCTTTAATATTTTGGAACAGATCCAGAGAGCAGTGTTACCCGGAACTGCGAGCATCCTTAGGAAATGTAGGAGCATCACAAATTAAATTATTCTACCCTCCCCCTTGACCTAGGTCCGGGTAAGTGCTATACCGAGAAAGAGAGAAATCTCTCAAATAATAATAAGTTCTTCAGTGCTGTCTTGAGCACTAATAGCATATTGCAGATTATCCTTAAACTTCTTAACAGTAATTCTAAATTTCCTAAACATAAAATAAAAAAAAATACTTTCATCAATTCAGGCATTATCTGAACTGCAAATCATACTATTACCTCAATGAGACGAGATATAGGATCTGTTCCTTCTTCAACATAAACGAAGCTAAGCAAACAACAGAGGTATTCCATAATTCCAAAACAGTTTAACATAGCAGATAAGTTATGCTTGTTATTAGGGCAGTAGAACAATCCCCTGTTGAGGGAACGGCCTAAATTGACTTCAAGAATTTCTTTGGCCTAGTAAAGAGATAAACAAACAAAAATTTCCCGGATTTAGGAGCAGAGGCAACGAGCGGAGGGGGAGCAGAACGTCATGTTTTTTCTGTTTTTCGTTTACATCCCGAAAACGGTTATTACAAATCATAAAACTTTTTAGCCTGAAAATTGAAGAGCATTAAATTTCCTACAAGAATATTCTTTATTACAAATATTCTTTTTTCGTTATATTTTAAGAAATATGCGTTCTCCAACGTAAACGGTAATTTGACTTTTAATAACTTGAGAGGCCAACACAAGATTTTATGTGACTTTTTAGCCAAGATTCAGAAAGTCATAATAAAGGTTCATGCATATTTTCAGCTCGGTATCTTCCATTCCGAGGTTCAGCCTTTTTTTCACCTTATTCGACTGGACTATATTAATGTAATCGAGCCTATAGAGAAGTTATAAAAAAAATAATTTAAAGTCATTAGACATTCTCATTACAATTAATTTAATTTAATTATTACATTTAAATATATGAAATTAAAATAAACCTGTACAACTATAAACCGCGAAGGGTTTCGGGTTTAGAAGTTCCTAAAGACGCACTGTTTCATGACCAACGGATATACAAGGAGGTGGTGAGGTCAGCATTCACTCTCAACCCTCAGATTAATTCTTTAAATAAGGGTTTATAGGATAATAGAGACTGGTTGAGCCCATATACCATTGTATTTTTAACTTTTAATAACACTATTATCTGTATAAAGGCTCAAAATGTAAGTCCTATCAAAAGCTAGAATAGGAGACATTTCGCGACACTAGGAGAAAAAAATTACACATAACAACAGTGAAGAATTTCTTGTTTAAAAATATGAATATTTTTTTTACATGTTTACACAATTCTGATAATATTTGTTTTCACATAATCTGATAAAATTATAATTTTTTAGCTGTAAAATATGAAATTTTATGATCTGTTAAGAACGTTAAGATCGCACTTAAACAAAAAATTCAAAAAGGCTCTTTATTGAAGCGGTTGTTTATGGCATCTCTCCTAACTCCAGTTAGTTCATTTCCAGTCAGTATTCAGACCCAACAATTTTAGGAATTCGACGAAGGGGTGGAACTATCCCGAACATTCGACAAATACTAAATCAATACAACTCCCGGGAAATGACTTTTACAGAAACTTCAGAATTTATGGCGATATCTGTCTTCCCCGCTTCACTTTTATTTAGCCAAATATATTTACTAATATATTGACCAACACTATTAGGTACTCCATGTTAACCAAACTCGTGTAGTAAAATAAATTGTGAGCTGAATGTTCTTATAAATTTTAAATTGTTATAAATAAATTATGGATTCTTCGTTAAGAAAACTTATTTACTTATTTATAAACTTATATAAACCTCGTTTAACCATTAAAGGTAGACTTTCGCTGGTACTGCCAGCGGTTGCGATCGACAAAGCTTTCGGGCAGTTTACTACTACTTTGACTGAATAGATAGGGATATATTTCGCAGGTACTGACGTCATACCTAGACTGCCGCGTCCATGACCGTTCTAGGAGTCAAACGTCCTTAGACGCGGCGGTTCCCGCTTGCCATTTAAAACAATGTCGTTTAATAAAAAAGGATTCAGCGATTATGACGATGAACGTTTAGTAGAGTTCGTTAACCAGTTTCAGGCACTTTATGAGCACAAACAGAAACTAACTATTCGGAATGTTATAGTAAAAAATAATGTGTGGAAAAACGTATTATTTTATTTTTATATTCACACATATTATTATTATTTTATTAATAAACGATAAAGAAACTTCGACAGACGAACTTTGTTCATTGTCTAAAATACCTAACAAATATCTAGTTGTAAATAACATGACAATATATATTGTTGTAAATATATAGTTGCATATCTGTAAATACTTGTAAATAAACGTATTCATTTATCTATATTTTGTATGCATCTAAATAACATATACTTTTAAAAGTTTTAGGATATACCATACGTTATAGTTTATGCAAGAGTGGGCCGCTGCAGTGGGCAGTTTCAGCGAAATATAGAAGCAGTAACAGTTAGCGGCTACGATTGGCGAGCTTTGCCAATCGCAACCGCTGGCAGTACCAGCGAAAGTCTACCTCAAGTTTTCTGTGGCGGCAGTTTTCGTTGTCTACACGCTGACAGTAAGTAAACTTAGTAATATCAGGCCATTGGTAAAATGGCGGATATAGAACAGTTGACTGAACGCTACGCTAAAAGAACAGCTGATTTCATGATTATATCATCAAAGGACAACTTATTACTAATTTAATGTAAATTAAATTAATACAAATAATAATACTAAAAAAACTAAATAATATCAATTTGATTGCTCCTCCAAGGATTTAATAACGCCAAAATGCCGGATAGAATCAATTTCAATTTCAGAAATCGAAGCACCTATACGAAAACTATCCCGCACAATCACAATTACAGTCGGTAAGGCAGATCAGGCGTGACAGTCCACTGCCAAATCGAATACACTAGGCAGTTAATATGACAGTAACTGTCACATTTGTGGCAGTACTGCCACTGCTGGAATAACCACAGTGCTTACGGGCCTTAAAGTAATGTAAAATAATGCTAATAATATTATTATTATACCATTAGATATTATTATACTAATAATATATTATAGTAGTACTAATAATATCTATCATAGTGCTAATAATAATAATATGGAATAGGTAATACAAGTTTATTTTAATATTATTATTATTTTTATGAAAGCCTCAATTTTCTTTGCGAAGGCCAAAAATCAGGCTGGTAGGAATTAATTATGTAATAAATAATATCATAGAAAGCAATTTCGCAACTCTTGTAGAGGACCCGCTCAAATAAAAAAGATTATTGTGGGACAACCGCGTGTTTTTAATTGTCTAATTATTTCTGATAAACCTGTAAAATAGATAACAGGTTCATGTTACATAGTCATATTATATGATTAAATATTAGTAATGGAAAATAAATTATTTCCAAAAATTATAGAAAAAAAATTTGCCACCAATAGTTCAAAATCTAAAAGCGAGGAGATACAAAAATACACTCCTTCCTTTCTTTCTTATATTTTTGTCAACAAAATAATTGAAGACGATAAAGTTTGTATGAAGAGCAAGAGTAGCTTATCTTTATGCAAATCTTAACTACAGTAATGGTATGTAATGTTTGGGTAAAGTCATTATTTGACGACAAATGGTTTATGTTATAGTTTGTTCTTTATAATGAAGTTTACCTTTGAGAAAAATGATATAAGTCAATAAAACTGTGTTCACATGCAACGTGGATATTGTTTCATTCCCTTGTATCCTGCTTCATAAAGCTAAAGTTCATTATAAAGAACAACACGGAAACTAATTGATCGCAAAAAAAAATTACTTATACCCATTTACCCAAACACCACAGAATTATTTCGATAATAATTATTTTCTCAGTAAGAGGAGAACTATTAAATCTTAATTATTTACTAGTAATTATAAATATAATTATAATTATAGATAACATATTCCATTTCATCCCAAGATTCAGTATGAAAGAAACGATAGACAACCATTACCTTATTTCAGGAAATAAAACGAGTTAATGTTACAAGAAGATGATATTTATTTCGAAATATAAAATACTGCTATAAAACAGTTCACTTTTATTGGTAGGATGAAAGAAGGGACGGCAAAATGAAGCTTGCCACCCTCCGGCGAAAATCCTAGTTCCGGCCCTGCTTGGTATAATGAAACCCTACATAAATTATTAGCGTGGCATTAATAAAGCACGTCTGTAGCCGGACCGTATAAGCTGTCGCATTCGACCAAAACTTAAAACCTCATTTATCCATTTTCGTTCCTCTCTTCCATGGAATGAGGATAAATATATTTGGCAACATAAGATGCAGAAGGAAATAAGGGAGAGAGAGGAGAAGAGGTATCGAAGGAAGAGGCAGATTGGGATCGGAACACGAGGCTCACCTCAGCAGATAGCGGAGGGGGGGACATGAAGGGGGGCATGAAGGGGGGGTGGATCTCCTTCTAGCTTCGCCAAAGATAAGGTTGTTCATCCAGGCTTATCAACAACAAAACTTTTTCTGTAGGTGTTAAACAGCATTTGTTGTCAGCAATACCTTGCAATTCATTATTTCGAACATAAATAATTATTAACCAGAAGATGGTCCAGGTGGCGGTCAACAATAACATATAAAACAGTGGTAATTAATTAACTAGGTCTCCATCAGGGCTAAAAAGAAATATAAAAAGGAGTATCATAGGAGTTTAAAAAAGACATACATAAAAACATATGAACATACATAAATATGAAAACAGAGAAAATAGTACATATAATAAGAAAATTAAAGATAAATATAATAGTAACTGATATAGTAATTAGTTAAAATTAGAAGAACTAAATTGAGTCAAATGAACAAGTTCATCTGTTTTTAACTCGTTACTATAGTTACTACTCATTACTAAATCAGCTACTATTGTTTTCATCTTTAACATTATTATTAGTTTTATTTTTCTCTGTGCTCATATTTATGTCAGTTTCTAAGAGTCTTTATAGTCCTACAATATTCCTTCTTTGTATTTTTCATTTTAGCCCAGACGAAGACACACTAAGTGGGTCGAAACGTCGGCGTTCAATAAATAGTTACCACTATTTTATTTGTTATTCTTAACCACCGGACCATCTCATTCTTGATTTACCATACGGTTTATGACCATTTATACATAATAAAAACAAATAATTATTGAATAAATTGTTGGTAACTACAATAATAACTAATTTTGAATTGCAATATATGAAATCTGAACAACAATCCACCACTGTTTTTTTTTTTCATCATTGCTACTATTTGTTTTCAACTTACCGACATTATATCTCAGAGATATTTAGAAGAAGGTTATATGAGCTTCTTAACATCGCATTTAAGAAGAAATAATAATATTGATAACCATTTAAACCAAACAGAATAAAATAAATGATACTGAAATAAATAAAAAAAAAAAACTTACAAAAAACAGTAAAATAAATTATGAAGACAACCATACTTATAAGCAATTTTTGCACAACCTGAAAAAGATCGAACCAAGCTTGTCCCCCCAACTGTACATTCAAAAGATTAATAATTTGTGATCAACAACTTTATTATTGTTATTTATTTTGATATGATTCTTATTTGATTTATAATATTAATTAATAAAGATTAAGAAATGATAGAAGCACTTCAATCCCTCATTTATTTGATTGGTAAAAACTTTTTATATAGTCATCATTTTATTTAGTAACGTTTTGGCTCTTTTTTAAACCAAATTATTGGTCATTTTCAAACTCTTTTACCGGTCGCCTACGTCAAAATATAAAATATTCGTAAACATTCAACTAAAGGCTGTACTTACTATTTTCACATATTAAGTTCAAGTCTTTCCTTTTGGTGACATAGCATTTCTAAAAACATAATTTAAATAAATAATTTTCAACACATTTTATTCAACACACTTTTATTATTATAGTGTTAAAAAAATTATTATTATAGTTTGAAAAATTTATTAGATTCATATAGATTGAATTTATTAAAACTTCCTCAGTAGAATACAAGCAATTAAGAAATAAAATTCAATACTAAATGAGGAAGACAGATTCAACCGATAAAATAAATTGGAAACAAACAATATAAGTTTACCTTAAACGCCATCAGGAAAATAAGGAAATATGGAGGGGTGGACCTGGCTGAAGAAGTCAGGGGAATGGTCAAGACCTTTAGTGGGGATTAGGGGCCATAAATCTCCACTGACTCAGCCCCCCACGCCCGGTGTCTTCACCCTCTTACACTGATTTTGACTGTCTCTATGGTCTTATATCCGTTCTCATAGCAAATATAACTAATATCATATCAAAAGGTTTTTAATCATTATAAAACATAGTTAATCCTTTAGCATAGGGTTCCGCTAACTAGGGCCCACGGCCAACAGCTAAATCTCCGTTTACGTGACCGTGTAAACACTGCCACAGTGTAAACTGGATGACTGTCGTGGTGGTACTGTTGCACTATCAGTCTCTTTCACGCTAACTGTCACATGTAAATGACAGTGAACTCTAACATCATGCCAATCTAATTAGGGATTGATAAATTATTTGCCACTTCTATAATTATGCTTTTATTAAAAACTTGTTTCGAATGTTATACATTCATCTTCAGTTCTAAAAACACACAAACATTCAAAAATAAGCAATTCAAATACAATTTGATATTATTATATATATTAAATTAAATTAAATATAAATTAGTATTATATTTTAGTATAATATTATTATATAATAGTATTATTATGTAATTCATTTAAATAAATGAAAAACTTCATAAATTCATCAAAGACTCAGGAGTTTAATTAATACATCACGTTGAAAACAGCCACAAATTAAATATATATGAAGATCTTGAAATAATAAAATCCTTCAAATCCGGTTCAGATTTTTGCTTAAATGACCAAATAAATATCTCCAATAGTCCGATCTTAAATTCATTCCCATCTATAACAGAAAAAACAATTGCTCACCGGAATTACTGGAAAAATCTCGACCCTTAAACCGTTTATCTATAAACATCCTACCTACCTTTCATTCATTGTTAGTTCAGTGCGAGAACAAACCAGTACAAGCTTTTCAGTTTGATATACTCAAATCTTGGTGAGTACCATGTATTTGATTTCTTGTCTTAATTAAATTCATAATTCATAAATGTTATATATAATACTAATTTATATAACATTTAATTTAATATGTAAAATAATGCCAAACTGTATAAATTGAATTGCTTATTTTTGAATTTTTGTGTGTTTTTAGAACTGAAGATGAATGTATAACATTCGAAATTAGTTTTCAATAAAACAAATTTATAGAAGTGGCAAACAATTTATCAATCCCTAATTAGATTGATCCTTCTATACCATCATGCGGTTGTCAACTGATCTTGCCTATCTTATTAGACTGGGAGCTGAGAACTAAAAACGTATCTGATCTCGAAAATTGCCAACAAAGAATGAAAATGAATGGAACGTCTGCCATCCTTGATCGGTTACAATCAAATTTTATAGGTCGACGAATTCGCCATTTTCGTCACTTTTTTCAGATTTTCCTCAGTAAATCGCTTCCTTTACATTTTAGATAAAACTTCGATAACTCTTGGAGGAGGAATAAAAATTATACAATTTATTTTTTATATTAAATTTATTTAATTCAGTATGGTGATTTATTATTATTATTATTTCGAACGGGTCTCCTAAGGACCACGATGTTCAACTTTTCCGCTTGGAGAGGGACTTGACGCTTGCCCAATACTCACGCATTCTCTGGCTGTGTGTGATTTATTCTTATTAATTTAGTATATATTAAAATTATACTAGTAATCTGAAAATAAGTTTTTAGATTTTTTTTTTCTAAAAATGAGTTGCCTTTTTTAAATTAATCAATACGTTGAGCCAGCTGTTCTACATCCGCCATTTTTATAAGTGACTTTCAGTGTGTAGACAAAGACTGCCACACTGTCTCACAGCAATACTATCACGGCAGAAAAATGACATACAATAAACGCGGTTTTATGGGCTAACACAATATAAGTAAATCGCACAAAACAATAATGGGATATTTTAATTTAACGACCAATTAAAATATCTGATGTGGACAACACATGACTTCCTGGTACGCCTATTAAACTATAAATCGGTGGCTCAAAAAGTGATCCTGAATTTGGTTACTAGTTTCCGAAAATAGCAGTATCTCAAAAACGACACTCGGCCTCGCGGCATCCATCTATTGGCACTTAAAGACACACACACATAAGCTCTTGTTTCTGAAGGTCTTATTCCGTTATTATATGTCGTTTTCTGTCTATGTCACTAGATAAAGCATTGGAAATCGACGCTTTCAACATTTTAAGCGGAAGAACCCAATTAACTTATATGTGATTCTTCTGCTGCAGACTTGTTCAGCTCAGAAACGTGGAGAAAAACAAATATTTTAATACATGAAACAAGTAATAAAATTGTTTAATTACAGTGGGAAAAAAATAGCGCTTATAACCTTTATCACCGAATCATATGATCTCTGTAATAACTGTCGATATATCTTTTGATTTAAGTTTATTATGACCTTCAAGTAAAGTATCCTTTTCGGCTCTTCAATTTCAACCTAAATTTATTATATTACTTATATTGATATAAAATTATTATTTACCAAATTTGAGATGTTTACATTATATTTTAATATAATATTTGATGAAAGTCTAATATGACCTTCAAGTAAAGTGCCACTTCCGGTTTGCCAATTTAACCAAAATTTATTATGTAATTTATATTATATTTTAATATAATTTTAGATGAAAATCAATAATGCTCTACAAGTAAAGCACCACTTGCGGTAATAAATTAGTGACCAAAAAGGGAGGTTCACAACTAGATTTTTCAGCAATCCTAAATACAAAATTTTAACTTTCTACAGCTTTTTGAGTTATACGAGATATGCAGGTAGGAACGTACGTCACAGAGGTCACAACGAAACTAGTCAAAATGGATTGCTGGAGTCAATTTCGCCCTTAGACTAAAAATTAAAATTAAAAACTAATTTATCTAAAAAAAAAAAAGGCAAAATAATAAAGCTAAATTAATGTCTTTAAATATTTTTTAACATTAATTTAGAGTGAGGATTTTCCTATCCTTTGGATTTTTTTTTCTTAAACTCCTAAAACATTTTCAGAAAGAAATTCAAATGAAAACTCGGTTAACTGAATCAATTAACTTATTAGTAATGGCTCAACTTTGCGTCAATTCACGATATGTTTATCTGCATTAAGACTTGTTGGAACAAACATTTTCTTACTTTTTCTTTAAAAATCGTAATCTCGAAAATAGAGATTTATCTTAAACGTAGATTATATCTTTCGGAAATTCAAATCTCCAGTGTACTTATGCTATTTGAAGTTCTCCGCTAGTCCTTAATGATTTGAACAACTAAGCTCATTAAAATAAATCTCCAGCAAGAGTTGAGTATAAACTTGAGGTAACTTTATATACCTTCAAATAATTTTAACTCTACAACAAACACAGGTTAGCAATCTGGCGTCTTCCATGTTCCCGGTAATTAATTCGTAAAAAACATTAGTAAAGTTACAAATGAATCGTTTCATTAGATTCATCTTCGGGGTTCCCAGACACCCCCAGGTCTCTAGTCTTCGGGGTTCCCAGACACCCCCAGGTCTCTAGTCTTCGGGGTTCCCAGACACCCCCAGGTCTCTAGTCTCTATTCCAAGTTTAAATGGTTTTATCCAACTTTCCGACGGCAAGAATTATACCTCCTTTGTGCCTTTCATTTCCAGTTACTTAGAACAAAAAGCTTTCCTATATTCTCAACCTAGCGATTTGTATCATAGAACTGCTCCATCATTCGTGCTACTCATTTTCGAATTCCTTAGCCATCTAAATAACCATGTAACTTTGCACTTAAAATATCTTCATTGAGCTTTATTGAATAATATTGCAATACATTCTGCCACACTCAAGGGCAATAAGTATTATAGCTCTAATTTCCATTCATACAAAGTGAAAAAAATATATAAATAAAAATAATTATCAGTTGACGTCTTTATCCATATTAGCATGATGGTATAGAAGGATCAATCTAATTAGTGATTGATAAATTATTTTCCAGTTCTATAATTTTGTTTTATAGAAAACTAGTTTCTAATGTTATACATTCATCTTCAGTTCTATAAACACACAAAAATTCAAAAAAATGCTTCAATTATTAGAACCTTTAGAGAGGCCAACAGAGCTACCGGTTACAAATAAAAATATTTAGTGTAATTATTCCAAGGCCAAAGTGGTGAACATTTTTCTCGGTTTTCGACAGCATTGTTTAGAATTCGTATTATTTAATTTTTTCTAGGAAATGTTTTCTAGGAACATGATCAAAATGATAGCAAATTTGTCAAAACGGCAATAAAGCTTCACATTTTTTTCTTAATCTCCGATTTTATTAACAAATGACGCTTTCACACAATAATTTCACTCTTGTTAAAATGTTTTCATAGTGAACTTGGTTTCACATGTTTGAAGTTGTCGTGACATCGATTACAAAATTACTTCCTTTTTTTCAATAGTTTTCCCCATTTCTCCTCTAAACGGAAGCAATTCAAGAAAATTAATGCATATAAAAGCCTTCCGGAAGAAATTCTATAAGTGATAGTGAAAACCACATCATAATCCACCGACTACTTTTCGAGTTTTGCGAGCTCAAACATACGCAGATTGAATATATATGTATATGTATACGTATATGTATATATATATATATATATATATATATATATATATATACATATATATTTATATATATATATATATATATATATATATATATATACATATATATATATATATATATATATATATATATATATATATATATATATAACTTACGCCCGGTCTAAACTTTACAATAAAAAAAAAAGGAAATAAGGGAACAAACGACACTCACGAGTATTGTACAAAGACTGATTTATTCTTTCTCATAATCTCCTATATATAGTCTTAAGGTCTATTTACATTTGTGATATAGGATTACATGTGATATTGTGCTACCTGCTATCTTAACTCCCCCCTGCCAGTTTATGACTACTCCTCATAAACTTAAAACTGAGCAAACAAAAATTAAAAGAACAACAAAAAAAAGAAATACATTATAAAAAGAAATATACTATACAGAAATACACTATCATACAAAAAGTAAACAAACTTTCTCCTATTACACTCCTGTCCTCAGTCAAATGTTCTTATATATTAAAACAAACATAACATATATCTGTACTTGCTATTATACTTGAACTTAAATCTATTCTCTGGGATAAAAATCTTAGTATTGAGGAGAAGAGGACACCTATATTTTATTCAGTGAACGTATGGTTCCCCACCGGAAATTTCAGCTGTTCCACGTGTACCGTTCTACGTTTCCGAGGTTCCCTGATGCTTTGTATCACTACGACATTATGTTCCCGAATCCCAACGACTTTAAACGGCCCTTCATATCGCGTCACCTCCTTGTTCCTGTTTGACCCTAGTTTTCGGTAAACCACCGTTCCTATTCTTATGTCCTCCATACTATCTTTTAGTCCGGTGTTCGCCCTTGCCACTCTCCTGCTTTTCTCTTTTTCCATCCTTGAGCGTGCTTTTTTCCATATGTTCGACAATGCGATTCGGTTGTTTATGACGGCTTCCGTTATGTCTTCGTCCACTGCGGTGTCTCTGCAATCTCTTCTGTGTTCACGCATCCCGAAGAGCATTTCGAATGGAGCAAAGCCTGTCCCCATATGAATGGAATGATTGTACGCTGCTACGGCTCTCGGCATTGCCTCCTCCGGTCTCCATCCCTTTTCTACATGATACACACGCAGGTGGTCCCCCAGCGTGCTGTGTAGACGCTCAATACAGCCTCTACTTTTCGGGTGTCCCGGAGTATTGACGTGCCACCTTATGTTTAGCGTCTTCATTTCCTTTCTGATGCTGTTGTTATCGAATTCTCGTCCGCCATCCGATGATATCCTGTAAGGCATCCCATAATACTGAAACCATGCTTTCAACGCCTCTATTGCCGCTACGGAAGTCCGGTCCTGAACCGCGTACGCCATCGCGGCCTTACTAAAGATGTCGATTATCGTAACCCATTTGCGTCCTTTCCACGTAAACGTATCGATTTGTAAGTCCGTTAAAGGAGTGATTGGTGTCGGGGTCTCTTCCTGTTTTGCTTTTGGTGGGTGGCGGTCGTATTTAGTGACCTGGCAGATATCACAACTCCCGACTACATCTTCAATAGTCCTCTTCATCCCCCACCAGAAGTATTTTCTCTTCAGAGCTTGCAACGTTTCCCCCACTCCCCTGTGATTGGTCTTACCTTGGTGGTACGCGACAGTTACATCATGCTGTTGCTCCGGGTCACGCACCGTTTCCACCATCAATTTGCACCTTATAAACATTCGATCGGCCCCGATCTTTTCCGAGCGCCACAGATACTTTATTTTCTCCCATATTACCGCATTCCCCACGTAAATATAGTGTGTTTTTCCCGGCCTGGACGCGTCTTTGAGTGCTTTACAAATTTGCTCCTCTTGCACTCCCGGTTGAGACCAGATTGTATGGATTCGGCCTTTGGCGTATTTCCCGTACTCAATCTTCATGAGACCCGAAGTTCTAGTCTTCCATATGATCTGCCTGTATTTGTCGTTAATGATGTCCTCCCTTTCCTCCATTTCCCTAGACCTTTCCTCTTCCGAACTGTCGCTCTCTCGTGATTCGGTATCTTCTTCCCCGCCCGGTACTCCCTGTTCTCCTTCCCCCTCTGGTGTCCACTCACTAATGAATTGCCTCAGATCTTTTGAATGTTCACCCCGTTCTTCCTCTATCGCATTCATTACATTCACTTGCAATGCTCGCGACAGCCAATCTGCCACGACATTTTCTCTTCCTGGCTTGTAACTTATCTCAAAGTTATATTGGCTTAGAAGCTCTTTCCACCGGGTTATCCTAGCCGAAGACTCCTTCAGCTTGCCCACCCACATTAACGGCCGATGGTCCGTCTGAATTTTAAATTTCCGCCCAAACACATAAGGTCTGAAGTGGTCTACTGCCCATATGATGCCCAGAAGTTCTCGCTCCAACGCACTGTATCGTGATTCCGTCTCGGTGAGCCTCCTGCTTGCATATGCTATCGGACGTTCCCCGTTGCTTCCTTCCTGTGACAGGACTGCTCCTATGGCGTACTCGCTTGCATCAGTCGTAATTGTAAATACTTTGTTGAAGTCCGGAAATGCTAATATCGGTTCCTTCTGTAAGTACCCCATGCATTGCCTGATATTGTCCTCTAATTCGGGGGTTATTATTACTCTCTGACCTTTCTTTAATAAATTGTTGAGCGGCACCAAATATCTTGCCATCTCTGGTACAAACCGCCGATAGTAGTTAAGGGTTCCTAATAACCTTCTGATGCTTTTGACGTCGTTCGGCATCGCCATCTTAGTTATGGCTTCCACCTTTCGGGCGTCCGGCTTCACTCCTTCCCTTGATATTGTATGTCCTAAGAAGTTGATTTCGTCCCTGCCCAGGGTCGATTTCTCGTCTGATAGTTTAAGCCCGAATTGTTTCAGCCTGTCAAAGACGCTCCGTAAATGTTTTTTGTGCTGTGATTGATTTTTGCTGAATATTAAGAGGTCATCCATGTAAATCTGACAAAATGACTCGTCTAACCCTCTCAAGAATTCGTCCATCAGCTTCTGAAATGTGATGGGCGCGTTTTTTAACCCGAACGGCATCCTCGTGAACTCGAAATGTCCCCTTTCAAATGAGAATGCCGTTTTGTGTTGGTCTCGGGGGTGCATCTTTATCTGATGATATCCGGCTTTCAGGTCTAATGTGCTAAAAATTGTTGCGCCACTCAGCCTATCCAATATATCCTCAAACCGGGGTATGGGGTACTTCTCGTCCAGGGTGTTCTCATTAAGTTTTCTGAAGTCCACCACAATCCTATACTTCTCCCCGCTTTCCCCTTCCGCTGTCTTCTTTTTCACCGCCCACAGAGGACTATTGTATGGTGAGGTACTGTCAATTATAATTCCTTGTTCGTGAAGGTGTCTCAGTTCTTCTCGAATGTGTTGGCGCAATGCCTGAGGGTACCGCCTCTCCTTAACATAAGTAACCCGGTCTTGTTTTAGCGGAATTTCGTGCACCGTTCTTCCTGTCGCACCCATTGGCTCCCCTTCCCTAAAAAAAACTTCCGGGTATTCGTTCCTTAAACTTTGTCTCCAGTCCTCTATCTGGCTGATCGCCCCTACACTAACTTTGCCCTCTTTCTGTACCCCTTTGCATTTGTACCTCCTCCGTCCTATCTTGATGTCCCACCGTCCGTCCCTATTCCGTATCCGTGCCCCTATTTTTTCTAACAGATCACACCCTATGATTCCTTCGTATTCCCGTGGCATCTTTTCCACAACATGCACCCTTAGCTCCTCTCCCCTGCTAGCCCATCTACGCATATCTATTCCCACTTCCCCTTCTACGCCGTATGGGCCTCCCAACGTAATTAACTTACACCCGCATGTCTGTACCTGAGGTATCCTCTTTCCTTTACATAATCGCTTTATTGCTTCTCTACACATTATGGTACTAGAACTTCCCGTATCTACTAAACATCGCACTCCACTCGCGACTCGGATAATAGGCAAACCACTGCACTCACCTTCTATGTTGTTTATTACTGCCTGGTTGCCTCCCCGCCAGCACTCTCCTCATTCCTCGTCCCGTGTTCTCCGCTCTGCCTCCACCTGCCGTCCTCCGTTCCTTCTGGCTTCGCCTCCTCTCTTTCCCGACTCGCCCTCCTCCTCTTCCGTCTCTGATTCCTCTGATGATCTCGAGGATTCTGAGCGTGGTCTGCCTCTTTTCCATATTCTGTGAGTGTTTACCTCCATGGGTTCTCCCCGGTTCGATTCTCGGCGTCTGCTTATGTACGGACACTGTCTTGCTATGTGTCCTTCCGTTCCGCATTCAAAACATTTCGTTTGAGGGCACTGGGCTATCAAGTGTCCCACTCTTCCACATCCATGGCATCTCCTATCTTCCTTCTTCCACCCTTTTCTTTCCTTCCCTGGTCTTCTCTCATTCATCCTCGTTCTCTCCTTTCCTCTTCTGTCTGTCTCCCTCTCTCTCCATGCCTCTGGTCTGACTCTGCTTCTGTTCGCCTCATTCCTCCTGTAAACTACCCTACTCCAGCCCGCGTCTACCTCTTCTCCCTGTCGGGCTTCTTCCTCTCTGGCGCTAGAATCTATCATTTCCTGAGCACATTCCATAAAAGATTTATCTCTTGGTAATCCTTCTTTCTTGCCCGTTTCCTTCGCGAGCTGTACCTTTAGTATCGTCGCCAGAAACGCCATTCTCCCCTCTACTTCCGCTGCTCCTAATGTTTCTCGCATCTTTTCCGTTATGTTATTAAAACGGGCCAACAGTGAGCCTGCATACTGCCCGCTGGACTGGTGCAGCTGTTTCGTTTCCCTAAACATCCTGAATATGTCTTCCTCCGGAGCCCATCGACCACCTCCGAACGCCTTCTTCAATCGATCTTTCACGATGATCCACGGAGTATCTTCGTCAGCTTGGATTAAATTTAATATTTTCCTCTTAATTCGGCATACCAATGCCGCTCTCAATGCTCCAGCGTCACTGGGGTCTATCAGGTCGTTTGTTTCTTTGAATTGGATTCTCGCCATGATCCGATCCCCTCCTTTGAGGAAATGATTCAGTTCTCCTGTTTCTCCATCGAACCTTTCCAGGTCCGAGACTGCTCTCCTTAGATCTTGCGACGTAGCTGTTCTTACCTTCAGCCACTCCAAATTATTGGCCTGGGCTGCCGCCAAATTTGCGTGCGCCGCCGCCAAGGTCTCCGTCGGCAGCTGTGGAATTTCGCCCTGCAGTACTAACGTGGGCGGTCGTAATATCTCCTCCGGCATTTTGATTTATTTATTCTTTCGAAAGAAAGAAAAGACAGAGAAGAAAAACAAATAATAGCACGCTAGAGCCACGACCGTACCAAATGAGAGAGCTGGTCACAGCTGAACAGAAGAGACGAGAAAAAAAAAGAAGAAAAAACTTTTTCTGCTCTCTGTTATTACTTATTAAAACCTCCCGGGTTTCGGCACCACTTACGCCCGGTCTAAACTTTACAATAAAAAAAAAAGGAAATAAGGGAACAAACGACACTCACGAGTATTGTACAAAGACTGATTTATTCTTTCTCATAATCTCCTATATATAGTCTTAAGGTCTATTTACATTTGTGATATAGGATTACATGTGATATTGTGCTACCTGCTATCTTAACTTATATATATATACACATCTGTTCCTTACATGTTAACTCCATATAAGGACCGTTTATTAATTTATACATGCTCCATGCTTTAGAGGATGTCTTTAAGGATTCAATTGAAAATAAATAACTGATATAAAAGAAAATATACAAAGAAAACAAAACTGAATCAAACAAATAAATAAACTAAATAAAAATTAAATAAAGCCAACAAGAAATCACCTACTCGCTGCCCATCTTTGGTCAGTGAATCCAAGTCTATGTTTAATAAATTTAAGCAAGTCTATCTGTCTTTAAATAAATTTAGAAAGCATTTTTTTTTTCTGTTTCAGGCCATTGTCCATTTCTGAAAATTATACTTTTAATCAAATGAAAACGTTTCCTGTCAAATAATTTACAATCATATAGTATATGTCTAAAATTTTGGATTTGTCCGTCTTCTTCGGATAAGCCTGTTTGTATAATGTTGAATCGTTTGATATATATATATATATATATATATATATATATATATATATATATATATATATAGAGAGAGAGAGAGAGAGAGAGAGAGAGGTTATAAGGTGAAAAAATGACCCAAAATAAATGTTGTTTTCATTTTCAAATAATCAAATTTGACTATAGAGTGGGTATGTTCATGATATACACGTTCGATAAGGAAGCAGCACAATACACAATATGAAAACAGAGTGGGATGATTACGTATGCTAAACGCCGAAAGGATCGATCTAACAAGAAAAAAAGTTTAAAGAAATCCTTTGAGCAGGTTTAAGAGCAAATCCTCCAGTGAATGCCTAATAAGACCTTTAGATGGGAGGGAGGGGCCCAGATTGGAGGGCAGTCGTTTAGCCTATGGGAGGGAGGACTAGATGTTTATCAAGGGAGGAGGTTTAAGGGGCAAATCCCACCACTTGTGCCCTCAGCTCGCTGTTTGTGCTTACAGTCCAGTCCGGGCCCTGTGGCCATTGTGTCCAAAGAGTACGTAATAAACTGCGGGGGGAAGAAAGGCCGAGGAGAAAGGAAATCCGATCCCTAATGTCGGCGGGATGGCTTGATGACGGGGCTCCATCGGCTCTAAGTCCTCAAAGCAATCCCTTCATTCCGTTACCAGCCCACGCTTTATTGAAAGTATGCTGTCGTTCCAACTGGCACGGGCTACTCACTTAAGGAGAATTATATAGCAACAGAGTGCAAGAGCACTGGCGAGGAAAAAACATCATCGGACTTAGGCAGTCAGGACAGACGCTTCATTGATCCTACTTAAATGTGGGTGAGGCAATGCCTAACTTTAAAAATGAGACTTCTTCAGTGTAAAATATTAAATTATGATCCTCGCTAAAGCAAAAAATAGATGCTAGATTAAACAGAAAAAAAAATTATATCTAGATTATTATTGAAACATTTCAGAACAAAGCCTTAACTGTTTAGTCATTCAGTGCTATATGAGCGACATATAGCACTGAATGACTAAATAGTCAACGTTTTGCCAATTCAGTTTATACAGAGCAGATATAGCACTTCAAACGCCTAAACAAGAGAATGCTCAGTTTTTTTTTATAAGTTTATATAATATATTTTATACTGGGATTGAAGGAAATAATTAAGATTCATAATAGTAATTAAATAAGGAATAAATTAAAGAGATGCCACTCGGTTCCGCAATATCAATATTAGTTTCTTTTTCGGACAAAGGAATATGTACAAAATCGGGCGCTATACCTGGAAGGTAGGGTGCAGTTCAAGACCGCCAATAGGCCGCTTAAGATAAGCGAAAGTAAGAGCACCATAAAACTAGAGATAGGTCAGTTCGACATGGTCTAATAAAATCTGCCGCCCAAGGTTACAGAGAAAGGAGATCAAACATCTTCGAAGTCCTTATAGCGTCAGCCAATAAGATGTCCCAAAAGGAGACTGGAGACAAAATTCATCTTTTCAAGAAGAAGTAGGGGAAACAGTATAAGAGACAGAGGAATAGAAGAGTTCAGGAGAGTTCTGGGGAAAGAGTTGAAATGGGGAGTTCTGAAGAGTGAGGGGAGTTCTGGGGAGAAGGTTGAAGTGGATAGTTCCGGGAAGAAGGAGGTTCGAGCTAGAGGCAGAAGACTGAGGTTCGCAGAGGATACAGCTGAGCAGGCCATCGAGGCAGGAGAAAGAAACCTAGACCATTGAGCCCCGGCAACTATAAGATAACTTCTAACTATAAGATAAGTAAATTAAGTAAATGTGGTTTCTGGATCCCCTGCCTTAGAAAAGCAGTTTGCCAGAAACAGCAATATATATATATATATATATTAGGCTAAAGATTTGACACTTTAAATCGGGTTATAGGTCATACATAGCATATAAATTATATATATCTATAATATATATGTATGTACAATCCGATTTAAATTGTCAAATCTTTAACATAATACAGAAGATCGACAATGTGAATTGTTATATTGTATATATATATATATATATATATATATATATATATATATATATATATATATATATATATATATATAATATATTAATTAGTATATATAGATATCTTATATATATATATATATTTTCCTAATTACTTTTATGTGGAGAATTTGCTTATTTTATTTTTTTATTTCTGAGTTCTATAAGTTTTAATTATTAGTTATTTAATGATTGTTTTAATTTATAACTATATTTTATAACACACTATATATATATATATATATATATATATATATATATATATATATATATATATATATAACTATATATTTTAACCATGTCAAATTTAAAGAAAAAATATGAGTCTTAATTTTTTTTTCATTTTCTACTACAGTTAGCCTTGTGAAAAAGTACTAAATGAAAAACATCTGACATTTTTTTTAAAAATAAAAACTTTGGAAATGACATCCACTTATATATTTCGACCTTGGAGCTTTTAACAAATATCAACATCTTAATAAATTATTTACTTTTTATTTATATTTTATTAAACAATTAAAGCAGTATATTCATATTTTAATGTTACAATAATGTTTGATTATATCGTCGTTGCCATGGTAACCTTAGGAATATGAAAATCATTACTTTTCAGGTGGGAAAATTTTTACATGAGTATAAGGCCCGATTTTATTTTAAATTTTTTCGTTGGTGTTGTAATTCTTTTATCTCATAGCTTCATGTATATAGATTGTTTTGCCTTTATAATCAAACACATATACGTTACTTTGACAAGGAAACTTCAGACTTTCAGACGTTTATCGTAAAAATGCAACAGAACTTTCTAATGCCGTAAGAGATTCGTAACTTTACTACAGGCTTATTTTCACATTCGTATGTTCAACATGAGGTCGACGATACATGAGGAATGTTCCATCAAAAACCAACACATCCACTTTCGGAAAATTCTTTTTTAAAAATGCGAAAATTATTATGTGGCATCTCATGTAGATGAGTTGAATTTTAATTGAAAAGGCTGATTTTTAACATTGGATAATTTGATAAGGGAAAATTTAAAAGTTTTGAAGAAAACTAAATAAGTTTTGTACGTGGAATCCGTCAAAAAATATTTTCATAAGAAAAGTGGATGGATAAATCATCCATTGATTGGGAACTACTCATATTATATTTCTCATAACGAAAGGAGGTGAAGAGGGAAATAAATAAATCAGAATACAGAAGAGTGAAGCATGGATCCAGTAATACATTTCTATCACACCCTACGGGTTGTTAGGACAAAAAATTTCCAATAAAGGGCCCCGATGGTTTAATTGGATATCAATTCAATTCACTTCAAATAAAGTATAAAAATTTCTCTTCCACCTCTAAAATAAATTCATTTGCTGTATATGATATTCTCTGCATCTGTTTGAATATACTAAAATTGAATATTAAAAAAAACAGATGATACATATTTTTCATTAGATGTATTTCAGAAATCTCGAGTATAAAAAAGATTTATATTAAATAAATCTTATATTTCTTAACGTGATGAATTTTTTTTTTTAAATAATTTATTTTAATTATAGTTCATCCACTGTTTGTCAGATTAATTACTAAATAATGAGATATATTTTCTACTCATACATTCCTTCTGAGAATTAATAAGAACCGAGCAATTAATCAAGAATATATAATAATTATGTATAGTATAAATATTAAAACCGAAAACGATAGACGAAATGAGAAAGATGTATTCTTTTCTTTGCTGCAATTTCAACTTATAGAGAGTTGGTTGGGTAGACATAATTAAACATATCTTCATCTCAATGTAGAATGTTTCATGTATAATAATTTTTGGCTTTGTGTTTGTTTAATTATTGACATTCATAGTTATGGAAGTATAGGTTTTGGCCTTGTTTGTGATAATTAAGTTTTTAAATGAGTATTTATCCTTCAATGATATAAATTTTAACACGTAACGTTGTGATATCATTTAATTTATTTATGATATAATTTTGTCGTTGTTAGTTTTAGTAAATAATGATTTTTTAACTTTGTTAGTTATATTATTTCAGTAGGATGACTATATGAATGAATATTATCTTATTTCTAATTTTTATCTTAAGTTTTGTACTTTTAAATTTAATTTTATAGCATAATAGTTTAAATAGTCTTGTATGTTTATTTCTTTTTTAAGTATATGCATGCTGTAGTTATTGATTATCATAGATTTTAATCGTTATTTCTAGCTTGTGGTATATTATTGAATGTTTCATGTTTTGAATTTTTAATTAATGTTAGTTTCAGTTTAGTGCATTATTAATATTTAAATTAAATGTAAAAAAAAAATAATAATAGTTAAATAAGTCTAATGATAATTGTGAAGGCTCTATTTGTATAGGGTTCTTCCCTAGAAATATATATAAATAAATAAAAAATATACTGTATAAATACCATAAATTATTTATGTTATCATTGTATTAATATGCGCTTAAAAATAATTAAAACTCATTTTCATCAGTATTTGAATAAATACCTTCCCAGTATTTATACTTACAATCAGTTTATATATTCAGAAAATCAGTTTCTTTAGTAATGATTTATTATTTTTTTATTTAAGCATTAGGAAAATATTAATCTTGTTAAAAAAGCTACATTCAAGATTTTAATTAGATCAGAGTAAGTACTATCGTATCTTGATAAATAGATACGGTGGCGCTGTCTGTGGTTAGATGGCGCAAGTTTATTTTATTTTACTAACCTTGTTTTATGAAACCTTAACCTTTTTTTCTTGTTGATGGTTATTTTATTTATTCAAGTTATTTTTGTTTATTTTTCAAATATCTATTGAACTCGTCATGTCTAAAATTAGTGAAAAATCAAGAATATGTGGAAGATTGACGTATGGGTGTTTGTTAGAACTTCTATATTGTAACAGTGTAAAAGCAGAAGATTACCTTATAAAAGAGTGTTTTAAAAACATTTTTACTATTCAATGTTGTAGGTATAAAATAAATAAATTGAAACAAACTAGAGCAAGTAAAGAGAAATTTTGAAAACTCATGAAGACAACTGTGAGTTGACAAATCAATATGGCGGCCATTTGACAGAGTGACACTTCAATTAGCATACAATGAGGTCTGTTAAACTGAGCCTGTTATTTGACTTGTTTTCTATTCTGATATTTAGAATGCTATTGTTAAAACTCAACTAAGCGAGCTAAATATAATACTCTGCACTTACAACTCAAATAAAATAATTGATTAAAAATGAAATAATTTGTAAACATATTGCGAAGCTATTTGCTTATAAATAGTCCACGGATAATATACACCTGGATCCGACTAGTAAAAATAATTAGAAAATATTCAGTTGACATCCGCATGATGGTATAGAAGGATCAATCTAATTAGGGATTGATAAATTATTTGCCACTTCTATAATTTTGTTTTTATTGAAAACTAGTTTCGAATGTTATATATTCATCTTCACTTCTAAAAACACACAAAAATTCAAAAATACAGTTTGGTATTATTATACATATTACATTAAATGTAATATAAATCAGTATTATAAAGCATTTATGAATTATGAATTTAATTAAGACAAGAAATGAAATGCATGTTGGTAATCACCAAGGTTTAAGTAGATTATATCAAACAGAAAAGTTTGTATTGGTTTGTTCTCACACTGAACTAGCAATGAAAGATAGATGGAGTGTTTTTAGGTAAATGGTTTAAGGGTCATTGTCGCCTGAATTGGCGAAACGTTGACTGTTTACATTTTTACTGGTATTTAAGAGACCAATACCAGTAAAACTAAGACTAATACAGTAAGACTAAAACTAAAGGAATATTCCAATAATATTGAGATAATTATATCACATTTCGAAAATCTGCGAAATTTAATCCCAAGATATCCATCCCTTAGATATCATCTGAGCCATTGGTAGTAAATATGATTGCATTATCAAATCCCTCAATAAGGTTATTCCGTATGATCCATAACACTAAGGCTAATTCTTGTTTAATTAAGGTATAGCGACTGCGACGAAACTCCGGGGAGGGGAGGGGGGTATCAACTATTCATAGAGTGCTTCCGAGTACTTTAGTGTAATTGGGTAGGTCGCAACGCGTTGAGGGTACTCAGCGAACAGCTAATGCTTCAATATTTCCGACCATTTCCATTAATATCATTGCAACTATATAAGGCATCGAGTTACAAAACGAGATAAATCCATTTTTTGATATTTTTAACGTTTTTCTCTCTGTGAACCGTCCTCTTTAAGGTGCTAGAAAGGAAATAAATCCCTGTTTCTTAAAACAGCCGCTTGGAGCGCCACGTAAGACAGTAACAATGAACTTTTTTTTACTTCCTTGTACGCTGCAAAGGAAGTATTGTAATCGCGAAAATTTTCGGTTGTCAGATTTCAACGGAAATATCCATTTCGACCATCTCTGAATCTATATTGACAAGTTTCGTCGTGACATCTGTACGTACGTTCGTTCGTATCTCGCAAACTCAACAACGGTTAGCCATAGAAAGTTAAAATTTTGTATTTAGGATTGCTGTAAAATCTAGTTGTGAATCTCCCTTTTTGGTTATTGCATGATTACCGGAAGTGGTACTTTACCTGAATTTTTTCATCAAAAATTATATTAAAATATAATGAAAAACTTCTCAAATTTGGTATTTAAGACTTACATACTAATATAAATAACATAATAAATTTTGGTTGAAATTGGCAAACCGGAAGTAGTACTTTACTTGAAGCTCATATTACAATTTCATCAAAAATTAGATTAAAATATAATGTAAAACATCTCAAATTTGGTAAATTATACTTTCACATCAATGTAAGTAATATAATAAACTTTGGTTGAAATTGAAGAGCCGAAAGGGGTACTTTATTTGAAGGTCATAATAAACTATAATTTAAAGGTGTATCTGCATTTAATTAAGAGATCATATGGTTCGGTGATGAAGGTTATAAACGAGATTTTTTTTCTACTCTAATTAAACATTTTTATTACTTGTTTTAAGTGTTAAAATTGAGTATAAAATACTTGTTTTCCTACCCATTTGTTAGCTAAACAAGTCTGCAGCAGGTTAATAAGATATAAGTTGAACGGTTTCTTTCGCTTAAAATGTTGAAACCATCGATTTCCAATGCTTTGTGTAGTGACATAGATAGGAAACGACTTATAATAACGGAATAGGACCTTCAGAAACAAGAGAGTGTGTGTCAATAGATGAATGTCGCGACGCCGAGTGTCGTTTTTGAGATACTGAAATCTTCGGAAACTAGTAACCAAATTGAGGATAACTTTTTGAACCACCGATTTATAGTTTAATAGGCCTACAAGGAAGTCATGTGTTGTCCACATCAGATATTTTCTTTAATTTTTCAGATTTTTGTTTGATATTAATGTTAAATGATTAAAATAATAAAACGTGTTGATATCATTGTTTATTGGCTTTTTTTCTCTCTATATCTCTCTTGAAGAATAGGATAAATCCAATTTATTTTTTTTATTTTTTTAAATTTGGTATTTTGAAAAGCCAAACAATACCTTAAAAACTTATTTCTGATTTAGTTCTCGTTATTTAATCCTTGGAGGAGGAATAAAAACTATGTAATTTAGTTGTTTTTTTAAAAATATAATTTATCATAAATGTCTTCAATTTTTTATTTAGATTTATTTTTATTCTTATTAATTTAGTATACATTAAATTAATTATCGAATTTATGTTTATAGATTCATTTTGATTTGTTTTTGTTATAAATGAGTTGCCTTTATCAAAATAATCATGACGTCAACTTTTCGTTTACTGTAGTATTCAGCCAGCTGTCTTAAATCTGCCTTTTTTTCAACCAGTTTTACTGTCAGAGTGTATACAAGGGCACTGCCACACTGACTCACAGTCGTGTACTATCACGGCAGAAAACTGTCACCTAATAAACGGGACTCAACTCGGCATACCAACTTACGGGAGCGCCTAGAAAAAACTAGAATATATAAATTCTAGCGCTCATAAGACCCAGACGTAATAAATACGAAGACCTGCTTTATATGTGCTAGAGGTTGCAACAGTTTTACAGCGGTCGAGGTGGAATAACCAGTTTATGGCTCAGCCCTTTATATAGCTGAGACATCCACCGGTAGCGGTTATATCGAATTTATCACCGGCTCCATCCTACCAAACATATATCAAATGTATGCGGTCTATACTATCGGAATAACTTTGCGTCGCTGTAAAAGAAACAGGACTCCGGTCATAGTAATCTTAGGAATTTTCTAAAGAAACCTTCGACACCGTTTTATAAATAATAATTAAAGAGAGCGAAATCGCAGAAAAAAAATTTGTCAAAATGTTATTGGAAGATTCCAAAAACAAAGCCTTAAGTCTCTAAAACAAAGTAACTAACTAAACCAGTCATCGTTTCTGCAATTCAGGCTTCATCAGGACTAGGATTGTAATATCGACACGCGATATATCGCTATATCGGAGTTGAAAACCGATATATTATATCGATATCTTAACATCCGATATATCGATGATATCGATATTTCACAACGATATATCGATCACACCATATGCTAAACTATATTATAGTAAAATCTAGGCAATTCCTATCTCAGTAATTCGTATAGATTTTCTGGTCTCTTGAAAGTCTCCCTTTATTTCGAATAAAAACACTATAATCCGGTTCCCCCGATAATTCGTATTTATTTTCGTCTTCCAAGTAATGTAAACGCCTTATAATTCGAATTTCCAAATAAAAAATCTGGTAACTCTTAATCTTTTCAAGAGGAGCGGTGAGTGAGTGAGAGAGGAATCGTTTCTATGAATTTCGGTCGGTTTACCGTTGTCCTTTTTTTCTATTCAGTTCTCTTTAAATAAAATTGTAAAAAACCTATAACCATACTGTTAGCCGCCAATATGGATTGATCTGAAAAATTAAGTTCGCTTATGAATGGCAAATCCGCGAATGCGAGGTGCTTAATAAACAAAAACTTTACCGAACGCCTATCGTGCAAACACAAAAGCGTGTATCATAAGTGAAATTTTCAGCGAATGGGTACAGATATGGAATGAAAAATAGCAAAAATTTTCAACTGTTTATTAATAATTGTACGGCCCACAACAGTACCACGTCACTCAGCGGTTTATATTCTGTTTTTGCATCCCAGCACAACCTCTAAGCTGCAATCTCTAAACTTGGACATAATTAAACGATTTTAGACATTTAACGCAAGGAAGTAATGATGCAACTCTTAGGAAGCATCAAGGATGGGAATCACCTACCTCAAAACTAAGAACTCTCAAGACTTTTCGAGATTTCGCCTATTTTGACGAAGGTTTAGCAGTACCTTGGATCCTAACTGACGAGCAAATTTTGACTCCGTAAAAAAAGGAGATGAAGAAGAAATTGATGTGCCGACGATTAGTTCTAAAATGGCGAAATAATGCATCTACAACGTGTGTCATTTCTTACCAAAATCGGATGTTTGTGTAAAACCTATTTTCTGCTCTGAACATGCTTAACGAAGCCAACGGTGAGATCCATCTTCAAGGATTGCACCATAAGAAAATAACCGAATTTTTTTTGTAGGTCTAACTATATCGTTTGTATTTCCATTCATATTAATACAATTTTACATTCTTGATTATATCAACCTAAGGGAACTTTTTAAAAACTAATTTACCTGCATAATTTTGAATTTCATGTAAATAAATTACGTAAATCAATAGACAACTAATAATAAAAAATAAAAAAAAGTTAACCGGGAAAAAATTCATTAAAATAAAATAATTAGATAAGATAATCCTATTGTTATTTATTATTATATATGTCAATTACTTTTATTTATAATTTTAAAAACTGCTTAACTTTACAACTTAAAAGAATTACTTTATTAATAAATATTCTTAATGTGAACGTTTATTAAATTAAAAAATATTTTGAATGTCACTGAGATACAACCTATCATAATAAATTCCATTATATTCCGAAACCTTCTCAGAACGTTATTTTTCGTGAATATGGTTTGGAGACCGAAACAATTTATATATCCTACTTTAGTAATATTGCATTTAGTACAATTGTGGAATAATAAACTCCAGCCTAAAAGCTCACTATAAGAGGGGAGAAAACATCTTTTTTCGACGAGTCCATACAAAAGATATGATGTTGTTAAATCGATATGATAAATTCCTCTATTCATAAATGTAAAACGAACTGGGACAGAATCCCGAAGGAGAAAGAGGCCTTTATTACGAAGGAAAGTAGGAGCAGATGGGGTATTATCAATAAAAAGCTCTTTAGGCAGATTCGGTTCTTTACGATCGAGAGCGAATCATTGGCTACAGAGGGCCTAAATACTTTATGGCCCCGAGGAACGTTTATAGGAGGCGCTCACGTTGTTCGGGGAGCCGTAACTCAGCGCGGCTATCGGGGAAGGGTTGGCGCGGAACACATCTGCTCCTCAATCGATTCGCAGCCGGAAAAATTCCGCCCCCCTCCTCGTGTATATTGCCCTGTATAATTCAAGTAAATAGGCTACGGGGAAGGCATATGCTCCCACAAGATTGCAGCGGTGACAGTGCAGTATGGGGCCTCTTAGTCATCTTCCCCAGTCACTCTCGTACCTAACCTATTTGATCGCGGATCATAAGGAGTCAGCCACTTTACTTCCTCCCAGGACATTTTTTTCCCTTAGGGAGGTAACGAGGCGCGAAGAAGATTTATCGGCAGCGCATACAAGGCGAATCGGAGTGCTACCTCTACAACAAGATTAATACATTCACAGAAAAAATTCATTTCTAAACTTAAAAAAAAAAAAAAATTATCAAGAAGACTATGATTGTATTATTTAGGCCTTAATCAAAATTGAACCTTTAAGCGGGCTCAACACGGTAAATCGGAATAACATTTAGACCGAAGATTGGCATTCTGCATGATTATGTAAGGTTATTAAGTTATGAACTGACGGATTTCCAGAAATTCTAGCTGGAATCACGGGAAGTGGAGGGGAGGCTTTTTTAGAGGGTGATTTAAATTTATTTGGGGGGAGAAGTTTATTAAGAAGGCAAATAATCACCTATTTGTCGATGCTCGCCAAATTTGGCTAAGCTTTAGGGATAAGCATGAAAATTGGATCAAAAATATAATTAAAATTGCAAAAAAAAATTACTCTATATCTTCCTGATCCCCCAATCTGCACACGCCATTGGCTTGATCATTACATTCCTAAAAAAAATAATATCCTCTAAAACTTTCTTTCTCTTAAATTTTTATATATGTATTAGAAAAGCACCTCAAAAATAAGATCAATTTTCAACTTCCTTAAACGCCTTAAAAAACGTTGTTTGGTTTCAATTTTTCAGATACTGCTCTAAATTTATTCACATCTGTTCTCCAGCTGTATTGGTAACATTTAATGAAACAGCTAAATACAAAATTTTGTTAGGTGAGTAATGATAGAATAAAACAAAATGTACAAACAACAAAATGGAAAGTTTTATTGTTAGGATAAACTTTTAAAAATACACAACAATTGGAAAATTCCAAACAAGTTGCCAAGCTTCTCAGAAATAATAGAAAATACATAAATCATCTGTCGATATTTCGCCAATTCAGGCACCATCAAGACAGAGGAAGAGAAATAAAAAATAAATATAGGAAAAACCTATATAAAGAACAAAATGCAGCACATCTCACATCCACAGTCAAGGAGTCACTAACCAGAAACAGCACCCCACACCAAGACGCCCAGACACATACTGAGGGAAAAGGGAGGTTACATGACAACAGTTGGGAAAAGTTAAAATAAAAACAGCTGATCATAAAAAAAAAAAAAAAAATACATACTAAAAACACAAAAATGTACAAAATATCATAAATATAAATGATATAATTAAATAAGAAGAAATCTAATAAATACAAGAGGAATGGGAAAGTTAAACTGCACAGAAGAGGAAGGCACTTATAAAGAAAACAGTGGATACAAGGCTATTCCACAAAATATATTAATATGAAAGAGCAAAATGAGATATCAAATATTGTTAGGACATAAATGGAAAATTCCAAACAAGAAGCCAAGAGTCTCAGAAATAATAGAAAATACATAAATCATCTATATATCGATATTTCGCCAATTCAGTCATCATCATCACAGACAGAAGTAGAGGAACAAAAAATAAATAAACAAAGAAGAAACTTATATAAATCCTGTATTTCAGTTATGCCCAAACAATTATTTATGTCTCATCTTGAGCTTTTGTTCTTTCATATTAATACACGATAAAGTCATATGATAAAGAGATAGGGTTAAAGATAAATGGAAAAAAATATTTAATAATTATTGGTAAATTTGTAACGATTTTCCCAATTTCCTGCAATTATTGATTACAAATCGATTTTAAGTTATTAAAAAGAAGTAGGAATCCTGACTATACAAAGTTTCTTTATTCGGTGTTCACTTTGCATGTTTACAACAACATCAACGTTCCGGGGCTGTTCCCCCATCTATTTATTGACTATTTTCATCGGATAGAAATTTTCTTTTAATATGTTATAAACTTCTGTTTATATGTTTTTTTTATAAATTATTTGTTCCTGAGGATGGGGGAACATTTCAGAGGATGTTCCCCCATCCTCAGGATAATTTCCTAAAATTAAACAATGAAACAAAATACATGTATTATAAGAAATAATATTAAAAACAAATCACTAGCTTCAGATTGTTCCACACCTGGAATTTATGGTCTTAATAAACTGCATAAAGATAATAATAGTTTAATCCCAATTATAAATAATATAAACGGTCCTTGTGAAGTTTTATCCAAATTATTAAATCCTACATTAAATAATAATAATTATGATTTTAAAAATGGAATAGTAATAAAATAAATTTTAAATAAAATTGATATTAACAGTGGTGATTATGAAGTTTGTTTGAAAATCCTAGAAGTTGATCGGGAAGAGATAATAAATAATACAATGACCAAAGGCAAAAGAACCATTATAGAAGGAGTAAAATTATGCACAAAATATAATTATTTTAAATACAATAACAATGTTTATAAACAATTGTATATGAGGGGTGTAATGTCAGTCAATTTGAGTGGAATATACCTCAACATACTACTATCCATGCAAATTGGAAAATTGGTAGATAAACCGTTATTGATAAAAAAAAAAATATATATATAAATGATTTGTTTTAATAGTTGAAAGAAATCAATATAATGAAATTTTAGAATTGTTTAATAGTTATAATAATAGGATAAAATTCACAATAAAAAAAGCGGTTAATAATAAATTTAGGTTCTTTGATATAGAAATTTCTATGGTTAATAACAAATTACATACAAAATGGACGAAAAAACATGTTTGTAGCAATAGATTGTTAATTTTTTTTTCCAACCATCCCAAAATACAGATAGTCAATACGGCAAAAAAATTTATCAATAGAAGTATCAAACTAACAGACAAACAATTTATAAAAACAAAATTTCATAACATAATAAAAGAAAATTTCTATCCGATGAAAATAATCAATAAATTATGGTATAATGAAATAAATCAAAAAATCACCGAAAAAAAAATATAATAAAGATAACCCAAAAGGAAAGTATAAAATAAATAAAATTGATAAATTAAAACAAAACAAAAAGTAATAACACAATTCTTTAAAGATATTACAAATGCAGAGAATAATATTATTAAGGGATGTAAGAAACAAAAAAAAGTAATGATCTCATGACATTTTACAAATTAGCAAATGTTCCTGGATTGATTGATAACAAAAAAGATTTTCAACGAATATGACCATTTTAATTTAGGAATAGGTTTATACAATAATAAAAAAAAAAACTAGAAAATTACATTAGTAATTTAGACCAATTAGACAAGCAAAATGTTATCTACCAATTGGAATGTGTAGATTGTGAAAAAGCTTACATTGGTGAAACTTAAAAAAAAAACTAAAAACAAGAATTTCAAAACATATTTCTAATTGTAAAAATATTAATGCTATGGTTCTTGCTATTCATAGTATCAGGTTACAACAAAAATTTAAATTTGATTAACCTAAAATATTAGACAGCGAGAACATAACGAGAAATAGAAAAATATTATAATCAATACATATCACTAAAAATAATAAACTAAACAGTTAGTTACAAAAAAGATACTAAAACACTTGGCACCCATTATGCCGATATAAAAAATAAGATAAAAATAAAATAAATTAACATATTTCACAATATTCAAATTAAATAATAAAGATAATTGGTTATAATAGAGAGATAAAAAACTTTAATATATCAATTAGTAGATTTTAGACCTAATGTATGGAATGTTGTTGTTAATTGATTAGAACAAAGTAGTTCAGAATGAAATCGATATAAGTGACATCAGCCAATCCCTAGTGCAATAATGATTTTTAAAAAATTAATATCGGACTTATGGAAATTACTGCAAACTATTTTATATTAATTAGGGATTGATCCTTCTATATCATATACGGACCTCAACTGATTATTTGATATTAAAAAAAAAAAACAGTATAATTAAGGTAAAATAATTTAGTTTTTGAAATTTATATTAAAATTAGATTAATAATTGAAAAATATGTGGAGTGTTGTTTTATCGTTAAATTTTACAGAAAAAGAAAGAAAACCCAGAGGATGAAAGATAAATTTCGAAACGTTGGTTTGTTTTGGGTAAAAAATGTTAGTGCTATAAAAATAATAAAGATATATTAAGGGAAGTTGTATTTCTTCACAAAAAAAAAAATTTAATAATTGATTATAATAGAGATAAAAAATTATAATATATTAATTAGTAGATTTTAGATCTAATGTGTGGAATGTTGTTTGTTACGTGGCTATTTTCACTAAGTTGATCTTCTTAAGAGTACATAGTCTATACAAGATTAGTTTAAAGCAATAGAAACAAGTATGAGCTGATGACTCCTTTTATAACAATTATGACAAAACAGTACCTTGCAGATAATTATACAATAGTTAAAACGTAATTTATTTATTAATAAAAGGTATATATATATATATATATATATATATATATATATATATATATATATATATATATATCATGCACTCCCAAAACTTCCATAATCGTGTTCCAGGGGTTATGAAACGGATATAAAATGCACTCCGGCCCCTCTCCGCTGGCCTTCGACCCAGTACAATAGTCTATTTTAATTAAAAGAAAACGCGACTAATAAGTAAACATCTGTGGACTGTGATATGTATAATATGATATATATAGTTGATGATATAATATGTATTTTGTTTCATTGTTTAATTGTAGAAATTTTTCCTGAGTATGGGGGAATATCCCCAAAACGTTGATGTTGTTGTAGACTTATGAAGTGAACACTGAATAAAGAAATTATCAGACTTCCTAGGGTGTTTGAAAGAACAATTTTAAGTTCTATTTTTATCCTGCGGTAAAAACATTTTCAAGTTCATTCACTATAGCCTGTTCACAAATGTGATCTTGAGCCTTATTAACGCAGTACATAATTACTTCCTCTTTGTAAACCTTTCTAGAACTCATAAGCTTTCAATGTGATTAGTTGAGTTTAGTGGATTTTCTCAAAAGCCTAACCGTTTCTCATTGAAAAATAGAAGACATTCATTAGGCATTGCGCCAGATCCGCACTCTTTGGGACTTCGTATGAACTAAACTGAAATTATGTCACTACTGATAAGTGTAGGGACCTTCGTGAATGAAGTCAGGATTGACAGTCTGACTGTCATATCTGATTGACCGTGTAGGGCCCGCTTTACTATTTTGACAGTAAGGCAAATTTATCAGAACAGATCGGCTGCCTAGCGCTCTTCACTAAAATATTACGTCATTTTATCTTAGTCTATTCTTCCACAGCCTTATTTCATAATAAATTACAAAAGTTACAGTAATAGGCGTAAGATTTGTTTTTGGAGGTTACAGGTTACTTATCAGCTTTGAGATTTTTTTTTTTTTAATTTACTATTTTTAATATAATTATTTTTAATATCGTGTCGTAATATTTTACAGTGTAAGTCATAGGCTGACTTGTACTCGTACTTTATTATGAAACAGGGGACAGAGCTTGATATAATTTCCTATACAATACGTTTAAGCTAGATAATGTAAGCGACGTATTGCAGGTCGGCTGACGGACTGTACTAACAGCAGTAATTATTTGTTTAAGAGTACTCTCAGCTGAGCCGGTACATTTTTATTGCTCATTAATGGGTTTCAGTAAGTTGGTTAATACTAGCTTGTTACCAAAGTCCTTGTGCATGAACACAACCCTTAGTTCTTAACACAATTCTCATAATTGATCCTATAAGAATGTTTAAGGTTCATAATAATAATGCTTTTATTCCTTGTAACTTGAGTTGGATTTATGGGGTCATTTACATTTTTAAAGCGCAAGAAAAAGTCGTGATTTGCGGTCTTTTGAGACATTACTGAAAAAAAAGTTTAAGCGGAAAGGTAGCCGCCGAAGAAATTTGTGCAATAGGAGAGTCAATTATCCCTCAACATACTGCCGCACTTTGGTTCAGGCGTTTCAACAATGGGGACATGAGCCTTGCAGATGAATCCAGATCAGGTCGACCATCGGTCGTATTTGATGAAATTCTTCAATACATGAACCAGGACCCACATGCAACTACTCCGTATTTATCGGCCGTGTTAAGCGCTTATAATTCCACAATGATTCGTCATCTTAAAAATCTGGACATACGGAATCTAAGACCAAGGTCCGACCTACATGACTTGACTGAGGCCCAAGCTCAGCTGCGAGCTGAAATGTGCAAAATTTTGCTTCGAAATCCGAAAGATGACAGGTTCTGGAAAAAAATGATCACAAGTGACGAAAATTGGATATTTAAAAAAAAAAATCCTAGCAAACATAACATAACAACCGGAGATTCGGCAAGATCGGTAGGGGAAAAAAGTGATGCTTTGTGTTTGGTGGAACTTCGAATGCGTTCTCCATATTGATGTCTGATGGTCGAGCAGTGGACTCAAACCTTTACTGTGGACAGCTCTACAGAGTTTATGCAGTTTTGAGAGCAAAGTACCCCACTTTGGTCAACAGGAGCCCATTTTACAACACGACAATGCCTCTGCACATCCTTCTCGTTTGACCAAGGAAAAATTATCGGAACTGCAAGGAGTAAACGTTTTGCTTCATCCTGCTAATATACCAGACATTGCACCATCAGATTGTGGTTTGTTTAGATCAATGGCTAATTTTATAAAAGGTCGGATCTTTGATAATTACGAGGACGTAAAAATTGGATGTGAAGAGTTCTTTGCCTCAAAACCGAAGGAGTGGTACCGGCATCATATCCAATTAATGGCAGAAATATGGGTGAAAGTAGTTGAAAACAATGGACTTTACTTTGAAGAATAGTTAGGGATTGATAAATTATTTGCCACTTCTATAAATTTGTTTTATTGAAAACTAGTTTCGAAAGTTATACATTCATCCTCAGCTCTAAGAGCACACAAAAATTTAAAAATAAGCTATATACATAAATGTATAAGATATATACATATATGTATAATAATACCAACTATATTTTGAATTGCTTATTTTTGATTTTTTTGTGTGCTCTTAGAACTGAGGATGAATGTATAACATTCGAAACTAGTTTTCAATAAAACAAATTTATAGAAGTGGCATATAATTTATCAATCCCTAACTATTCTTCAAAGTAAAGTCCATTGTTTTCAACTACTTTCACCCATATTTCTGCCAGTAATTGGATATGATGCCGGTACCACTCCTTCGGTTTTGAGGAACGAAGTCTTCACATCCAATCAAATAAGTGGCAAATAATTTATCAATCCCTAATTAGATTGATCCTTCTATACCATCATGCGGATGTCAACTGATTGAAGAATAGTATTCGACAATGTTTAAACTAGGTAATCTTAAAAAACCTTATCCAAATGCACAAGGATTTTTGTAACAATCTGGTATATCATTCACTCTCTGTCTAAATACAGATAAATTCGACGTCGTAGACCTTAAAAAAAAATACGTGACCACAATACAAGGGTGTTGGATAGATAATTCAAGAAGAGAAAGAGCTGTAGAGAGAGAGAGAGAGAGAGAGAGAGAGAGAGAGGGAGCGAGTAAAGAAGGGGAGAAGTCGATAGCTACAGGAGAGAGAGAGAGAGAGAGAGATGGAGTGAGAGCTGACAAGGTAATTGTATTGGCGTTGTGATATTTTATGAAACAGGTGTAGGTGATGTTGTGAACATCAGCTGGCTCGATCAGCTGTTCTCTTCCCTGCAGTCCTTCAGGATGGTGCTCGGGGATGGTGTCTTAGAGGGAGATCAATATCGATACCTGTAACGTCATCCGATAAGTATACCCTCTCTCGAAAAGCCTTCTAAGTCGACAAATTTTCAATATTATTCCACTTAATCTGAATAAATCAGATAAATTTACAAAACGCAGCAGGATCATTCCGGCAAGCGACCCCTCCTTCGAGATTAAAACTACAGACAAGTTGTTTACTTGTTGTTCTAACTTCTTTAATATTTACTAAGCAAAAGTTCTAAATTTCATATTTACTTTAAATAATTATAACAGACTGAAGTACAGGAGCAGCATGGGTAATTTTACGAGTAATTACAACAAAGAATTTCCAAAATAAAAACAAAACGTACTTGTCCATCTTGAATCAAGGTAAAATACTTCGAATATGCGAGGATGGATAAATGAATACTTACATAGATAATAATAAATTAATACTGACTGCTTTAGATAGGCACCTCCTACGATTATCTGGGCCCTCGATTTTGGATTATTTTCAATAATGAACCTTTATAATTCAAACAAAAAATAAATAAATTAGACGTCCTCAAAATATGAGGTTTTAAGTTTCAAGATAGGAAGAATCTAAAAATAAAAAATACGTACATTCTCTGTGCGCAGACATTTGGTATTAAAGTCACAGGTTACCAAAAACGATGATCCTCGGAACTCGACATTACCGTCCACCAATTCTTATTAAAATTGTAGCCCATATTTCGATCATTCATAAAGAAAGAGAAAAAACATAAACTTAGAGAAAAAAAGTTTTTTTTTTGGGGGGGGGGGAGGATAAGTAACTATTTGGAATAATGAAAAAGTGTAATGATATGCAGCGTTTTCTATAGTAATAATTTACCGTTAATATTTTTTGAATGTTATGATTTCGAATTCCGTTTAATCAAGGACTTAACCCTTCCAAGCTAATTATACTCGACTGCTATTGGCAGTGGTTGGGTAACTGCCTCACCGGACTGTCGTGCACAGCAATGTCTACCAACTTTTTTGTTCATCAGTTTTTCATGTAGCACAATAATGTTTTTTTATTTAATTGACTGCTAAAGTATGAGCATAATAACACCGATATAACAAAGAGCCACCTACTGACGAGGGTACGTTGCAAGAGCTTAGGGAAAATTGAGAGAGCGATGAGGCGGTAGAGTTTGCCCGGCGACGATCAGAGGTTTATTAAAAGGGCGGGGGAGGGCGGCAAGTCAATTAACAGCAAACAATAACCAGAGAGTGACAGATAAAAATAGCGGGGGGAGATGGGGTAAGTTGCCCCCATCGAGGTAAAACAATTAACAGAAGAGGAGCCCACAAGGAGGCCTGCCAATTTGCATTGCAGATATTGTTGCCCCCCGGCCCTCTGATCCCATCACACGGTCATCTGCCTCGGCCGGTGCTTAGTTCGTTGCCTCTTTTGTCCGACATCCTCTATCAAGCCCTTATACAATAGCTTTTTCGGAGCATCCTTCCTCGCTGAGGGGAAATATTCATAAATAAAGTTTATGTATAAATTACTAAGTGTATTTACTTTGAATATATTCGTTTTAAAACCGTGACGAAGAGCCCTAGCGGAGCCGATGGTTCGATACCGGCGCAGCCAACAATGGCTACCGACACACTTCAGCCCAACACTATCCGTCGTCCACCCATTATCCACAATCCACACCATCATCTAACATTCGCCTCAATTCAGCCCATAGATGTTTACTTATTAGTCGCATTTTCTCCCAATATGGCTATTTCAACTGTTTCAATGGCTTTTTAGTCGTATTTTCCCCGAAAAAAATAAACTATTGCAGTGGGTCGAAGGTCGGCGGTGAGCGGCGGGACTGCGTTTTCTATCCGCTCCATAACCCCTAGAGCGCGATTATGGAAGTTTTGGAGATGTCTGATGTATATATTGTTTTCAGTTCATATATACATTAGTAAATATATACATTCATCTTCAATTCTAAAAACACACAAAAAATTCAAAACTAAGCAATTCAAAATACCAAACTATATTTTGAATTGCTTATTTTTGAATTATTTGTGTGATTTTAGAGCTGAAGAAAAATGTGTGTTCAATAAAACAAATTTATAGAAGTGGCAAATAATTTATCAATCCCTAACTATATTTTTTCCCCCCGCTACATTTGAGCACCTGCAGCGGCCCCCTTTGGGTCAAATGAGCTGAAATTCGGTATGTAGGGGTTTCTTTTAGGCAGAACAATACCATTAAAGAATGGGTAAAGTCCAGTCAAAATTTGTATATGTTTACCTGAAATTTCGGCGTTTTTTAAGTTTTGCGCATCGCTGCAGCTCCACCATGTTAGTTTATAGGGCTGAAAATTTGTATGTAAATTGAGTTAGTGTCGGGAAAATATCCTTTGAAGGTCCCCACTTGGTTCCCCCATCCCCCTGGATTTTCCGATTTTTTAAAACATTTGCGAAAGGAAATTAAATCAACTATAAAACAAATGAAGTTTCATCGAAATCGGACCAGTGTTAGCATAGATATGGCTATTTCAACTGTTTCAATAACTTTTTAGTCGTATTTTACCCGAAAAAAATAGACTATTGCAATGGGTCGGTGGTCAGTGGAGAGGGGGACATTTTATATCCGTTTCATAACTCCTAGAACACTATTATGGAAGTTTTGGGGATGTCTGATATTTGTATGTATTTTTATGTGATATATATATATATATATATATATATATATATATATATATATATATATATATATGTATATATATGTGTGTGTGTGTGTATATGTATATATAAATATATACATATATATGTCTATATATATATATATATATATATATATATATATATATATGTGTGTGTGTGTGTGTGTGTGTGTGTGTGTGTATTAGTTTTTTTTTTGTTTTCCGCCATGTAAGGTTTTATGATTTGTTACCATAACAGTATGGGTGAATTTCAGTTAAAATATCGGTTTGTTTATCAAAAATTTCGACGTTTTTAAAGTCTTGCGCATCTCTACAGCTCCAACAAATTAGGTTATAGGGTTCAAAATTAACCTAACATTAACCTTTGGGTCAAATGATCTGAAATTCGGTAGGGTCTGAACTTCCTCCTCTCTCCTTTGTTATTTTAATATTGTTTATTTTAGTGAAAATATCACCTTGGGGACGGATCTCATCTCCCCACTGTTTTTTTGTTTTTTTGCTTCAGCAATTTATTCATTTAGATATTCGTTCGTTATTATGTATATTATCATGCTTTGTTCTTTTGCGTGTGTAGCAATAACACACCAATTGTTATTTCATCTTTAATTTGATTTCATCTTACTTCAGCCTGAACTAACCGAATAAGCGGAGTCCCATAATTCAGCAGGCATTCAACAACAGCGAAAACTAATTATAACTTGACGAACAAACAACAAAAGCTAACTTCGCTTTGGTCAGTTTGGAACACAACGAATCAATCATCAAAGCAAATATGAAATAGCCGCTCTGTGTATATTTGAATAGCCCCCAGACCACCTTAATGTAAGCCGTTTCTTTCCCAAAAAGGTTCATACGGAACATTACAACCTTAACAACATTACATGTTGTTAGGGAAATGGTACTAATCCGAATATAAAATCGTGATACAATCATTTTTATATTTCTTACATAATAATATTCCACATCCTATAACTATTTCGCAGTTCTCATTTAGGCAGAGGTAAGAGGTAGAAAAGTTTTTTCTAATACTTTATGAATTGTACCTTCTGGCCTGTTTCCATTTCAAACAAATTATATTATGCATATCTCTTAGTTGTCCTTTAGTTAAGGATATTCCATTTTTTCCAGACAGATATGTGTCCATATTTCTTATTTTATTTGTGCATATCCCGATTATGTACTCATTTATACTGTATAAGTAATTGTAGTATTATTATTATGTCTATAGTACTAGTAATTATTTTTATATATTACTTAACTTATTATACTTATTTCTAATTAATTAAGTCTATATCAGTAATATTTGCGTATAATCATCTTCAGTAGTAATTTAGATTTATTCTCTTCATATGTTTAATCATTCGCCAATAAGTTTTAATTGATAACGATTATATTAACTTGTTGATACATAGCTTAGCAAACGGTAAAGGTTTTTTACTTCCTTGTACGCAATAAAGGAAGTATTGTTAATTGCGGAAATTTTCGGTTTTCAGATTTCAACTGACATATCCACTTTGACTAGTTTCGTCGTGAAGTCTGTACGTACGTGCGTATTTCGCATAACTGTTGAGACATAATCGGTTAACCGAAGAAAGTTAAAATTTTGAATTTAGCATTATTGTAAAATGTAGTTGTAAACCTCCCTTGTTATTCACTACATAATTACTGGAAGTTGTACTTTATTTGAAGGTCATCATTGATTTTCATAAAAAAAATTATATTAAAATATTATGCGAAACTTTTCAAATTTGGTATTTAAGACTTACATGTTAATTTAAATAACATAATAAATTGTTATTAAAACCGAAAGTGGCACCGATTTATAGTTTAGTAGGCGTTCAAGGAAGTCGTGGAATGTTCACATCAGATATTTTTTAACTGCTTATTAAGATGTTAAATTTCAGGAAAATTTGTAACCTTTCAAACTTCTTTTTCTTCTTTATTAATTAAACTAACGTTTCGGGCAGAACTAGTCCATCTTGAAGTCTGCATCATGTCGTCATTACTTATTTATTTCCTCATCCAAATCTGGATTATTGCCATTGATATTTGTAATATACATTATTAATTTTAAGTGGCCACTGAATCCTTTCACATTGCGTCTCCTTCTGAAACTTAAGGATTTTATTAACTGCTGCAGCCTCCACAAAGCCCGATTATTTAAAATAGTAAAAAATTCACTACTTTTAATCTCGGAACAGACGGACAGATGTTGCAGAATTGTAAATTTTATTAATTATTAATTTTATTTATTAAGCTTTCTATTTAATTAAAGTCGTTATAGGACAAAATTCGTAAAAAAAAAATGAAGTGTGCAATCAATTCTCGATTTAATTAGGGATTGATAAATTATTTGCCACTTCTATAATTTTGATTTATTGAAAATCAGTTTCCAATGTTATACATTCATCTTCAGTTCTAAAAACACACAAAAAATTCAAAAATAAGCAATTCAAAAAATAGTTTGGTATTATTATGCATATTAAATTAGATGTAATATAAATCAGTATTATAAAACATTTATGAATTATGAATCCCTAATTAGATTAATCCTTCTATACCATCATGCGGGTGTCAACTGAGTTCTCGATTTTTTTTTTAAATTGTTTTGTATTCTTCACACTTACACCGTTGAAAAAATATTCCTTATAACGAAAAATAAATACATATTTGCATAAATGGGAAAATCTATAGATATAAATAAATGTATTAAAAAAAAAAAAAAAGAAAAGGGAACAGGTTGTAGCAGTATTTGTATTCAAATCCCGTTTGCGGAGTGAGGAAATAATCCGGATTTCATGTTTTTTAAAGAGTTTTTTAGCTGAGGGGGGTATTTGTTAGCGACACACCCTCAATATTACGCCCTCCCTGGGAAGGCATTGTATGCACGGCGAAACTGTACGCATTTGAATAAGACGGAGGTTGTAGCGAAGCCGAAGCACATCTGGGACGGCACATCCCCTCTCTTGTAGCTACTCCTTCTCTGTGTTCTGGTCGACTTTACGGCCTCCCAGGGCTTATAAACGGCTTATTATCAACTGCCTGAAAACAATCTGATCGAGTTCCGAATAAGGCAGAAAATAAAAAGAATATAAGCCTGCATCTGCATTTGTATGTTTGGCTAGCTGTTCGGCTAGCTGTTTGGCTAGCTGTCATAAAAAAAGGTTGCTACATTTTATTTATTGTGCCGTGCAATACAATAAAATATTTCAACAATGCTACCAGAACGTTACTATAAGTAGTATGTAAAACATTTTGGACGTCAAAACACCATGGCACATACTATAACCAACTGCGATAAAAATTAAAACACAAAATATAACTCACAGTACACTTGCATTAAATAGAACAATAAAAATAATAAATAATTATAATAAAATTAATTAATAATAAAAAAATATTTAAAAAATGGATTATTTTTGGAAAAGTTGATAAGTTTAGTCTCTCAAATAGCAAGGCTTTGAGTGCACAGTCCATCTGCTGGAGGGATGACAAGAGTAGATGTTCAACTGTTTTGGAGAGAAACAGTATCTACATTTAAAAACAGAAACGAAACATAAAAATCTGGTGCATCACACAACCTTCACTTATCACCTTATTTGAAATAAATTTTAAAAATTTCCATTTAGTGCATACAAGTTTGTTTCCATTAAATTGCATAAAAGTATAAATTATTATATTTTTTTTTCCTTATCATCCGTTATTTAAAAATATCTTTTACATACATAAATGAACAATATATATGCAATGTTATATCTCAGGTTCTTGCATTACCCGAAGGTATTCCAAGGCAATGCTGTTTAAATGTCCGCTGCGTGCAGGGATAGATAATAATTTAAATTATAAATTATTATCTACAACAATCAACAAACGCAATTTTTATTTTAAACTTATAAATGAACAATTGTATATTGCTGTCAAATAACAACACCATTTAACATCGATGGGAATGTGAAACAGAGCAAAAGTTTTATTCTGTCCAAAATTCCAACTAGCGCCCGGTAGAGATGGGGAAAAAGTACTCTGAGTAACGAATACCGAGTATTTTACTCGAATACTCTCACTAGCCCTATTAGATACGACTGCGGATGGAAGGGTTAGCGAAGACTGACCTATCCCATCCACCCCTAATAGTATCAAATCCCAGCTAGCGAGAGTATTCGAGTAAAATACTCGGTACTCGTTAATCAGAGTACTTTTTGTCCATCAATGGAATTTTGGACGGAATAAAACTTTTGCTCTGTTAAACATTCCCAAATGTAATATAAAATATTTTAATGTAATTCAAAATATTTTATATTACATTTAATTTAATATGTATAATAATACCAAACTGTATTTTAAATTGCTTATTTAGAACTGAAAATGAACGTATAACATCCGAAACTATTTTGCAATAAAAATAAAATCATAGAAGTGGAAAATAATTTTTTAATCCCTAATTAGATTGATCCTTCTATACCATCATGCGGATGTCAACAAAACATGTAGTATTGCAACTACTGATTAATTTTGTAAAATCAAACGATTTATACATCATTATTACTGACTCCAACAAAATATATTGATATTTCAATATATATTATGTAATAGGTATATTGTAAAAATATAATTAACATATCAACAATATATCTTACCTACCATCCCAAATTCCAAAACTGATGAAGGAAGATTATTTTTTACGCAACCTACAATTATGAATGCACATAAAAGTTTATATTTTATCGAGAGGTACATGGGTAACTAAATAAAATATAATAATAATAAAAAATTAAAAAATTGAGTAAAATAACTCTAATTTCTACTTACATTTTGTCTAAAAGTTTAATACACCAACAGCCGCTCAGCTACTATTGACCACAGAACGACTGAAGTAAGGACATTTATCAGTCTCTGCTATTGTAAGAGAGGAGTTACAGGTAGAATAATTTGACCCCAACAAGTCAACGGAATTTTTCTTTTCGTCGTAATTAAAAAAAAAAGTATAGCGGCCGGCGGCGGGTTTAAAACCAATTTTTTAAAAAAGAAGGATTCTTCTAATGATCTACTCTAAGGGCGATCTTAGAAGAAAATAGAAAACACTTGGAGCAAAGACCCCGCAGAACCGCCCCTTTTATAAAAAACGAGCCCGCGGAAGCAGGAACAGAGAAGGGCACTCTAGCCTTCGCACCACCGCCCCCCTCGCCCCTTCCGCCCCCCAACTGCTTGCCATTCCCGGGGCGATTGATAGCTCCAAGGAAAACAATAACCTGAGACCCAAAATGGATGGCCGGCGTTGCGTCATGCCCACGTCTAGTTCGTAGGGACAGGGGGCTTCTGGACCAGGAGGGGGGGAGGGCTCTAGGATATACAATACACCTGCTTTTGTGCATTGGCTAAAAATTTCATACGGTACACAATAATCTATTCTGGTAAGTATTCCAGGACGAGATGTATGCAACGTTAATCCTACTTAATAGTCACATAGGCACAGGAATACGATATACAACAAATGATTTCCCCTACAGTATATTATAACACTCTTGTATACAGTTCATGAAATAAATTCCGCTATTTCCAATTTCTCTCAAAGTCACTACCTAAGATTAAATTATCCGGCAATCATCAAATCAAGTTATCATTTAACCATCTTTACTAAACTTTGACCCAAAACGAAAACTGTAGGCTTTGTAATTTTAATGAATATCAAAATATTTTCTACATTATAGTCTAATTCCCCACTTGAAGGACCAAATCAGATCTTAAATTATTTAAAATTTAACTGAAGTTCTTTCATTATTCTAGGCAGTGTTACAGCTTGAGACGACAGGAGGTGGCGTACACAGGGAAAGAGGGGGGTCAGAGGGATATATTCCCCCAGAAATGTACGAACAAATATAATTTTCATACCCATTAACATAAGATTTGTATTTTGAATAATATTTTTAGAAATTTTAGCAATCAAATTTGATCCAATTTTCATGCATATCTTTAAAACTTAGGCCAAATTTTGCGATTATAGACATTTAGGTGAATATTTGCCTTTTTCTTAATATATCTCCATCCCCCCCTCCCGCGAAAAAAAATCTACGCTGCTTAAAATCGTTTATTACCAATAAATAACTTAATAAACTATTGAACTAATGATACAAAATTACTAGTACCTACCGATAACTAGCAATTCAGAAATTATTTAATTGTTCTTAATTTATTTCATTTAGGTTTATCATAAAAAAATGCGTAATTATATCTTATTTTTATTTACATTATATTCCACATGCATATACTACTTTGTAGTGGCGTAGGTGGGGATAGGGATTGGGGGAAATAATTTTAAGTAATATTTTTGTTAATTTTCAATAATAATTTTGGCTCCAGTTTTCATGCTTAAGACTTACTCCCAATTTGGTGATTAAAGATGATTTAGATGATTAATTTCCATTTTCTTTCTTTTGAGGGCGGAGCAAAGGCCGGGAGATTACGCTAAAGGCAAAGAAAAGTTGTTTCCCTCCTTGTCAAATAAATCAACTGTAAAATCATGATTTTTTTTTATTTTTATCATTTTGATTAATTATATTACATTCTATTTTACATTACATTCTTTCAAACGAGTGCACTATTTCGTAAGTTGATTGTTACTTCAATAACAACAGGTTATTGTTAGGCGCATGCGCACTAAAAGATTCTTCCTTAAGTAGTTTACCTTTGCTTGCACGGTTGTTAAATTCACCCCACGATACGTTCGTAATGCTTTATTACCAACTTCATTTGTATGGTGCGTTTCTCATAAATAATTAACAAAAATTATATTATTACTGCCATAACCTCATGGCATAAATTCACTACAGTGAAACTTAACCTTATTTCATAGCTGATAAGATTATAATATATACGGAATAAGCTGCTCAAGTTTATAAGGTCACATTCTTTGACTCGCTGCAATGAAATGAGATGAAACTATTTATTCTGTAACTGATATATTGAAGAAAGAGTAAACATATTTAACGAAACTGGTTCATATACACAATAGTCGTTACAGGAGGACCCTGCAAGGTTAAACATCCGATGTAATCAGTGAAATAAATAAATAAAGTAGATACAAATTTTATGTTTGAAGATTTTATAAAATTTAAATTGCAGATGAAATCCATGATTAAGACAAAGATATGTTCAAGAAAGGGACTGTCTTAGGGCAGGATAACGAGCCTTGGCCTTTGCAAAGGCCTCGGGGTTCGGCCTGCTTTGCATTTAATGTTCGTAGCCTCTTTCCTGCCTAAGCTGTTCGGACCCTGTGCCAAAATCCTCTCGCAATGATCTCCTTATCGAATTACAATGATTACTTTTAGAATATTAAGTAAATAATCTTACAGTAAATGAATGAAAATGAATTTTTATTTATTTATTATATATATCCGTGGATCTAGAACGATTTGTCACTGCCCTTGAACCCGAGTGAGTCGGTGGGAAGGACACTGCGGAATTGGCCCCAAAGGGACCGGTTACGGAGCAATGGGCAGCCTGCCGCTGCACCATGGGAACCATGGTTCGCACCAAAGTGAGGTTGGATGACCCTCTCCAGGCTGTCTGTGCTCCCGCAAGCAATAAATGTTTGTAAGAACACCACATCGCGCGGCCAATGATCTACAAGCTCTATAGAGCCAACCGAAATATATATATATATATATATATATATATATATATATATATATATATATATATATATATATAATTTAGTAAAATAAACAAAGAGCCAATAGACCACCAAGATTTTATTTTTTAAATTTAGTCCAACGATTCCATTCCTGATAAAATCGGTTGTTGGGTCAATTATATGTATCCTGCATGACTATCTTTGGGTGACTGATAATTGACTGAGCAACTGATTACATCAGGAATGGAAATTAAGAAATATCAAGAGACGATTTTTTTTAATAAAACCATGAATTTATATATATATGGACACTGAAATACCTTGCAAAATATCGGTGTAATTTTGAAGGAACAATATATATTTATAATTATATAGTACATTACTGGAAGATTTCAAAATAAAGCGCAAAGACTTTCAAATACCAATAAATAACAAAGGAGTCAACGTTTCGGCAATATGAGCATCATCATATAAATAAAGAATGATGTTACATAAATGAAAATCAGAGGTAGCACATCTCTCATCAACAGCCTAGAAGAAGACTAACTAAATAGAGGCAGTTCAACGCTCCAAGACGTTTCAACATTTCCTTTGTATACTATTAAAAATATTAAATATTAAAAATATTCAGTTGGCATCCGCATGATGGTATAGAAGGATCAATCTAATTAGGGATTGATAAATTATTTGCCACTTCTATAAATTTGTTTTATTGAAAACTAGTTTCGAATGTTATACTTTCATCCTCAGTTATTAAAGTACACAAAAAATTCAAAAATAAGCAATTCAAAATATAGTTGGTATTATTATACATATTAAATTATACTGATTTATGTAATTTAATATGTATAATAACACCAACTATATTTTGAATTGCTTATTTTTGATTTTTTTGTGTGTTTTTAGAACTGAAGATGAATGTATAACATTCGAAACTAGTTTTCAATAAAACAAATTTATAGAAGTGACAAATAATTTATCAATTCCTAATTAAAAATATTTATTCTAAAACCTGTTTTGAGTCAATTCACTGCTCAACTGAATTATAAAAGACGTTTAAGATATGAAAGATAAGCAGAACTGATTTTACTCCAAAATTAATTTTTGATACAAATATAGGTTATCAATATTTTTGATAAGTTGGTGCTTAGAGTTGATTGAGATAAAAAATCTCTTCATCTGTGTCAGCTATTATCTTATTATTCACAGCAAAATAAATTTAAAAAAATGTTTATAAATGAAAGGAAAGACTGTCAAGGTGATTAAGTGCTTCTCATTAATAAGCACAAAATTAATAAAGGTTGCCAAGACAATAAGCTATAAATTTCATAATAAAGTTTCAAGCCATGCATAAAATGATAAAATTATTCAGAAAGACTTACAGATCAGAGGCAGACAGCTGTCTCCTGAAACATGAAAAAAATATACATATATAAATATCAAATCTATGATTTGGATTTTTTAATCATATTTGATGAAACGAGTCTAAAATGAACTCCAAAGCCAGAAATGCTAATCACTAAATATATAAAGCATTCCCCGCTTTCTTGTCCATTCTAATACGACACACACAAACATACACAGGTATTTATATTTACATCTTCTAGTTGTGTTTATCGCTTTCTGTGTCATGTAGATAATTTATTAAATAAATAAAATAGTCAATAGGTCACCAAGATTTTATTTTTTCGAATTTAGACCGACATTACAGCTACTTGAGCAATTTTCAAGTATGTATTTTGTCTTCATGGTTTTATTAAAAAAAATCGTCTCTTGATATTTGTCAATTTCCATTCCTGATATAATCGGTTGCTCAGAAAAATTATCAGTCATACAGGATACATATAATTTACCTAACAACCGATTTTACCAGGAATGGAAATTAAAAAATATCAACGGACGAGTTTTTTTAATAAAACGAAGAAGACAAAATATTTAAAAATGGCTCGATTAGCCCAAACGTTGGACTAAATTTAAAAAATAAAATCTTGGTGGTCTATTGGCTCTTTATTTATTTTACTAAATTATATATAGATATATGTATATGTTTTTGTGTGTGCATGTGTATGATTTCTATGCTGAATACCCACATGTACAATAAACTATTAAATCCCTAATTAGATTGATCTTTCTATACCATCATGCGGATGTCAACTAACTATTAAAGTGCTCACTGAAAAGACAATAAATATGGATTAATTTTAAGAACCCAATAAACACACCATAAACTACATCAGCAAACTTTGAAAATTTATATATGACATTAATAAATACCCAGCAATCCCTAGCAAGAAGAGACACAGCAATAATTATCCTCCTGTTGACACTTTGTCAAGCCTACAAACGAACAAAAAACAACAATTAGAGATGGATAAACAATGGAATCAGAGGAGTGTCATTCGTCATGTGGCGTGTAGGCCCACTACTAATCCTCGGGCCACCGGGCACCGGCGATAAAAACCATTTTATTCCCTGTTATCTCCCCCATCTGTTTTGGGCGCCACAATCCACTACAGTTTCGGCCAGAATTATAATTAATTTTATGTTCGTTTTCACTTTGTAATTGCCTTCTGGCATGGCCTACCATCAGCCTTATTGACTTCCAACTCCTAAATGAGCCGACAAAAATGTAATATTAGAAACATTAACAATTAAAATCTTTAAAAAAAAAGAATCAACAACTAAATAAATTCCTAGAGTGGGGGAGAAAGTGTTATCTCACGCCACATTCACCAAGCATCTCTAGATTCAGTTATTCACATTTCAAATATTCCAAATTCTCGAACATGTACTATTAAGACATTGAATTCCAGTACTGAAGAGCTTCCAAACCACACCACTTTTACTGAAATTTATTGAAAAGAAAACCTTAAGTTATTAGGACTATAACTGTTAACAAAAATAAAAAGGATTACGGAAGGTTCGATGCCGATAACAATAATCGCCTCCAACGAACATCCGTCCATCGAAGCCCAAAGCACCATGATCTGCTGCCTCTACGCAATATTCGAAGATCTTAAGGCCATTTACACAGTGACAGTTACTGTCATAGGCACTAACGTCATGTAAACTGTAGGAAACTTTTCATCATGACAGCTTTTACTGCGGTGGTAGTACAGGCCTACCGTCAGGTTTGACGTGATAGTTGGCAATGCTGACAGTGACTCTATGCGCCTTGACAGTCAACTGTCGCACCTCATGTACCTTATCGACTGTTATAGTGATTGCGCCGCGGGAAAGTATTATTCTCATATATTTATTTATTAATTTATGAACAGCATCCACCAACAGGCAAAAGCCTAATTACAAATGGTAAAACAAAACAAAATATAACATTAAATAAAAAATTATACAACAAAATAACTATAAATACACAACTTTATAATACCTGATACTAATTATAAAAATATTAAATAAGTTAAAAAAAAAATGAAGTGTACAAACTGTAACCAACTTAAGTTATATATATGTATATATATATATATATATATATATATATATATATATATATATATATATATATATATATATATATATATAGAGAGAGAGAGAGAGAGAGAGAGAGAGATTGTCGGGTTTGCATTATTCCTGAATTTTAAATTGATTCTATTCAACGGTTTGATGGTATTCATTTCTTGAAGGAGCAATAAAAACCATGGCATTTAGCTTTTTTAGCATTTACTTTAAATTTCTTTAATTTAGTATTTATATTTATTTTTATTAATTTAGTTCGCATTAAATCGGTGACTGAAATTAAGTTTCAAGATTTTTTATTTTTTTTATAAATGAGTTTCCTTTACTAAAATAATCATGAAATCAGCTGTTATTTTTGTGTAGTGATGAATCAGCTGTTCTACATCCAACATTTTTCCAACTGACTGTCACCAAGTTTACTGTCAGCGAGTGGACAAGGACACTGCTCCTCACCCACAGTCATTGTCGTGACAGTACTACTACCATGAAAGAAAACTGTGCCTTATTTCGCACCCGTAAGGAACATTAGAAAGGATTGTAGTTCTGTAAATTACATTTTTCATATTCCTGGAAATGAGGGGTAAATCTTTTTAGTTATTGTAAAGCCCAGATACTTAAATTAATATATCATCATATTGTCAATAAAACTACTAAAATAACTTGTATAATTAAAATAGGGAGTGAGGAAATAACTGGATTTTATGGTAAATGATTATTGTCAGAGAAAATGAAAGCAATACCAAAACGGAAGGAAGAATTGATTTATATCACTTTCGAAGTTACTATTTCCAATTTTACTTTCTCCGTCGTATCCAACTATTATTACATTAAATAGAACAGAAAAAAATATCCTAACAAGAAGCAAGGCAAGCCAAATACAGATATTTTTGTTTTTCAATTTTCTTAAAAGATGAGTTTCAAAGTTATTAAACATTTTTTCCAAAGGGAAAAGAAACACTGACCTTTACCTCAAAAGAATGAGATTCGAAGGTTTTTTTTAGATATATGTAATCATTTTCTGTGGTGTGCATGCCGCTAGTTGTCAATTTATTTATTTTTTTAATTTTATTTTTAGTTTGTATATATGGTATGAATGGATTGTTATAGCCCTAATATCTAATGCAAGTGTGGCAGCATGTAATATTTCTAAATTTAAACAAAAAAATTTCAATTTGGGACCAAAAATTCAAATTAGATTGGTATCACTTCATTCTTAAACGTTTCTATAATTTTATGATTTTAATATTTATATTTTTTTTTCAAATCTAATTACTTTAAATATAGATATTCCTCTTTCAGATTAAGTAATCATTAATTTACACAGGTATAATGCAATATCAAAGTTCTAATTTAAATAAATAATATCTCTTCTGCCGTAGTTTAAGTATGCGTAGCGTGGTCCCTCGCGTTAAAAAAACAAGTATTCGAAAATAGAGTTTTGCGTAGAAGAAGGATGAATCCACTGGAGAATTAAGGCGAAGCGAAATGTGTACCCTATTCATATAATTGAAGTAATAACATAGTGTCGGATGGACTGTCAATGTGCAATGCGCTGTATCCGGTCTACATTTATATGATTTTGTCTTTTTCTTTCCTTACAAGCCTGAAATGGCGAAACTTTGACTGGGAAGTTATTTACTGCAGTTTGAGAGACTTCAAGTTTTGTAATCTTCCAATAATATAGTTACAATAATAATAATAATATACATGAAATTATCATGTCATTCATGAGTCATCAATGGCGATTATTATATCATTCAGGCAGAGTGGGCTAAGCGCGCATTATTATTAATCTAATTATTAATCCAAACGGTTTAATATTAGGCCAATAGTGCAAGGATGAAAGTATAACCTCAATCATGCTATTATGTAAAAGGACAGCCCGTTTTTCGCTTGTAACCGCTAAGCGCGAAAACTACAGAACAAATCTTTACCAAATATTAACTACATCATCTTCATGGTCCCCAAAACGGTTTAGTAATAATTAGTAATAATAACATCTAGCGATATCGATAAAGCGTTTGCGCAATAGCCGCAAAAACCACCAGAGTGTAGCGCCAAAACGACTATAAGGAATTATTAATTAACTATAATTATTAATTAACTATAAGGAAGGAAAAAAAGAAAGAAATGCAATATATATATATATATATATATATATATATATATATATATATATATATATATATATATATTGCATTTCTTTCTTTTTTTTCCTTCCTTATCCCTTTTATCATTTAAATCTTACATCTACATAATTCATAATGGAGGGAGTTATTGTTGACCGTATATTTATATTTAAAGGGAGAAGTTGGTCGGGGGGTGCGGTCAAAGAAATAGACTACTATTATGCGAACTTATATAATTGTGCCTGCGTTTCGGCCTAAGTTTTAGGCCATCTTCATTCTTTCCATGGGCAGTTCTTTAATCAAATTTCAGGACTTGCCATGGGAAATCCTCTTGCTCCTGACATTGCTAACATTGTCCTTAATGACCTACTTAACTCCCCTATTCCCAAATGACATTATCTTCATTAAAAAATATGTAGACGACCTTCTCCTCATCCTCAATCCTGATAAAATTCCTGATATCCTATCAGCCTTCAACTCTTACCATCCCCGCCTACATTTTACCGTTGAACGAGAATTACAAAGTTTCCCTTCTTATCCTTGATCTCCTCATTGTAAGAAACCCTGACAACTCTATATACACAGACTGGTATACCAAACCGACTTACTCTGGCAGACTTCTAAACTACTATTTCCATCATCCTTACCACCAAAAAATAAACGTCGCCAAAAACCTCATACATCGATGTCTTTCCCTTTCCGACTCCCACCTTCATGATACCAACATTAATCGTATCAAACAAATCCTCTTAACCAATAACTTTCCCCTCAATACCATCAACAAACTCATCCACAACTACAAAAACCCTCCCCTCCCATCACCTCTACCACTACTTCTTCACCACCCACTGCCATTCCCTTCTATAGATATCTTCCATACATCCCCGCCCTTTTTGAAAGCATACAGAAATCCTTACGCTCCTCAATTCCCAATCTGCGAATTGCTTTCAAATCCCACCTCTACACACGTGTAAAAGATCCCATTCCTCTTAAACACCGTTCCATGTCGTATACCGCATCCCCTGTTCCTCTCCCAACTGTAACTCTACCTATATCGGTGAAACTAAAAACCTCCTTAAAGATCGCATCACCCAACATAAATATTCCATCTCTTCCCGTAGCCAGACTGCCTCTAAATTCTCAGAGCACGCTTTTTATCCTTAAACCACACTTTTGATTTTGACAGTACTTCAATCCTCGCCACAGTCCCTAACCATGACAAACGACTCCTCTCAGAAAGCATCTTCATCCAATTAGAATCCCTTCCCTTCAATCAAAAAACTGATATACAAAACCTTTCTCTAACCTACTCCCAAATATTCAATTTATTAAAAAAAACATAACTTTTCATTACCCCCTTTTTTTTTTTTCTCCCCGTGACAACTCCTTATACAAAGTATTTATTTAAATTTTTTCCTTAGTAAATTAAACCCCTATTATTATTATTTAACTTATACTTAATGTTTACTTAACTTTAATTTTATTATTTTATTTTTTAACTCGTAACCTGTATTTATTTCCATTGCCATTTTTGCACCAGTTGGAGTGAACGTTTTTTGGGTGAGATATTAATTTCAAATTTAATTTTTTTATATATATAGTTTTCTAACTATACTTATATCAATACGTTTTTACAGTTTTCTAATCAATTGTTATGTCTTTTGATCACACAGCATTTAAATTTAGTGTTAGTTTTATTTCAAATCAGTAAGTTGGTAACATTGTTTTAACGGTTTTCCTAATTCCCGGCAATCCATTATTAATATTCAGTTGGCGCTAGACCTCACGTCTCGCTGGTATGTAATTATCACGTTTTCTTTACATTTCCTCCTCCTCATTGTTTTCTATCCTTCTTCTTTCTTCACCACATAGGATTTTTATCCATTTTTGTTTTTGGGGCTTACATTATTTTATATTTTACTCCTTCATCTCATAATTACAACAATGTCAACTTCTTTAACATCATAGTCATCTTTTGCATAACTTACAACTATCTCTGTATGCTTTTATATACTGTATGCATTTATGCTTTATGCTTTGCTATGCATGTATGCTTTACACATTACCAAACCTTCATATTATTTGCCTTTTTAATTAATAGATTTCATATATTTCACTATTCCCTGTGTAAATATCGCATTATTTTTATTTTCAATTAATTTTTAATTTTTACATTGTTATTTCATTTATTTTATTTTATTTTATTTTTTCATTTGTCTTTTGTATTATGTAATTTAGTGTTATCTTTTTCTTTTTATACTTAATACTTTTTATCTTACTTGTATTTTCTGTTTTTTATCATTTATCATTTTTACTGTTACTGGTACTGCCTCTTTCTCTTTTTTCATTGTTGTTATTTTGTTTTCCTTTTAGCCCTGAAGATGGCCTAAAACTCAGGCCGAAACGTAGGCACAATTATATAAGTTCGCATTATAATAGTCTATTTCTTTGACCGCACCCCCCGACCAACTTCTCCCTTTATACATAATTCATAGTATTTTCATCTTAATTCGATTACATTACATTTTTTTTTATAACGAAAAGAATATTTTATTTATAAATTATACAATTTTCGTTGATTATACAATAATAATTATTTGAAAGATAATTAAATTCCCTACAAAACAATAAAAAAAATCATAGAAAACGGCCCATTATAACCAAAGATACAGCGGATTAAATATTGTAGTCATGCTTTTATTTTCCTACCGCTGCAGGTTGGAGCAACTGCAGGACATAAAAGCGCTGCTATGCAAGGAAACTATTGTAATCCGGTCAGATTTTTATGTGCAGTTTTCAAGGGCCCTAAGCGTCGAAAACTGTATCCTCTGAGCCCAAAAAAAGGTATTTTGGGCCATGATTATCTCTAGAGAGGCTCAACTAATTCTATTTTGTACTTTTTTTTCTTCCAATTATGATCATTTAATCTATATATATACACACACACACACACACACATATATATATATATATATATATATATATATATATATATTCAATTTTGCTAATCAGCCCGTTATTTTTGTATTTTACATTTTCTCTCTACTTCTATTTTTTTTCTTCTTAATTTTTAGTTAACATTAATAATTCTTTTCAAGTATTTTATTGAAAATATTGTAAATATTAATTGATCTTTATTTTGTAATCTAGCCAGATATTGTTTCTATTTTATTTGTTCCATTGTGTTATTGTTAAGGGGCCTAGTCCCAGAAGAAAATTATTTTTCTATTCTAATATCTCTCTCTCTCTCTCTCTCTCTCTCTCTATATATATATATATATATATATATATATATATATATATATATATATATACTCAAATCAAGTAATAGCACTTAACCCTCCTCCCTCCCCCCTCATCTTGTTCATTTTCGTTAAATGATTATATATACAGTTGAAAAGCCAGGCTAAGGGAGATCCCATTGCCGCAACATTAGTACAGGTTCTATGCCTTGCTAATTATCTGCCTTATCTCTAATTTACGATGTAATTAAAATCGAGACGGCTTTTTAGTGCTAGGTGAGCCGCGCAAGAGAACAAACCGAAAGAGATGATAATTGACAGCTCCATGAAGAAAATTATGGCAGTGATAGTTCTTTCAATATTGGCAGTCATAACCGCAGAAGCTATCAGGTAACACATAAAATGAAAAATATATAAATGTTAATTTGTTTTCAGAACTGAAGATGAATGTATAACATTTGAAACTAGCTTACAATAAAAATAAAATCATAGAAGTTACAAATAATGTATCAATCCCTAAATATAAATGATTAAATCAGATTGTTGTTGAGTAACTGTTTTTAAAACTGAAAATACTATAAAACCATTTATTAAGCGTTTTATACACCATAATTAACTCATAAACCTGTTTAAAGTGTTATCTCTGTAATAATCCTTCAAATAGGCCTAAAAATCTTATCATCATCTTTTATAGCCCAGTCAAAAAGAATTCAATCCCAAAATAAAAAATATTAAGTTTAATTGTCATCCGCATGATGGTATAGAAGGATGAATCCCTAAATATTGAGCTGATGATTTGCATGGAATTTTTTTCCGGCATTCTAAATATGGGCTAGAAATCCTCATAAATTCTCGTGTCGGCTTCTAAGGTTATTAAACGCCAAAAAAGTAACAAAAACAATTTTTTTTTTTAACATCTCATTTCAATATGTTCCTCGTCGTTAAGAGTTATTATAAAACTTGTAGAAAGTGAAAATATCGAAAAGTTGTATCTTATTCATCTCCTAGGAGCCAGGGCCAAATTAGGGTATTCATTTTAGGAGAAGGTTTGAATATGATAATTAAATTGATTATGATTATGAATAAGATTAGTAAAGGACATTTTAAGTACAATAAGGTGAATTGGAACATCCAAGCCACTCCAAAGCCACTACCTTCAAATTGAAGGTATTTGAATTTAATTGAATTAACTTTTTCATTCAAGACAAAAACTTATATTTTCGCTAATTTTTCATTCCGTGCTCAATATTTTGAAGACTGCCAACCATACAAAAAAGATTATTAATTTTAAAGATAATTAAATTAACTATCTTTTGAGCCATAATAGAGTTCCTTATGTTTTCTAGTTCCCGAGGTAAAGTATTTCAAAATTGAAAAAAATCCAAAAGACGCGTATTTGGTATAAATTTTGGTATACATCATGATATACATCAACCCCTCTTCCTACGAAGATAATCACTATAAACTAATTTATGGTGCATTTAACTATTTATAATTTGAGTGGTAATGGAGCTTCTTTAAGTTTTTAGTTACCGAGATAAATAAAGTCTTTCTTAAAAACTCTTATTCTCCAAAAAATTATAAATAACCATTTTGTGAACATATTTTAGCAAATATCATGAAAACCACTCTTCCAAGGAACATAAGAATTGTATGTTACGTTATTGTACATTATGTTAGCTCCAATTTGAGTGTTATTTCAGATATGCATGTCTAATAGATCTCTCAAGTTTTCTCAAGATATCTTTCATAACGTGAAAATCCAGTTTGTTTAAAAAACATTATCTCGGGAACTATTTGACGTGCAGGTGTCGATTACCACTTAAATTGGAGGTAGTTAAATGCACCTTAAAGCAGTTTATAATGATTACCTTCGTAGGGAAAGCGGTTTCTATAATATTTATCAAAATATATTCACAAAATAGTGATTTGTCGTTTTTCGGATAAACTTCTTTTTTTTTAAATACTTTATCTCGGAAACCAGAAAACGTAAAGAGCTTTATAAGGACTTTAATTTTATCAAATTTCACTTTCTACATGTTTTATAATAACCCTTAATGACTTGCGAAGCATGAAAAACGAGATATTTAAAAAAAAAATGGATTTTATCACTTGTTTGGACTTTGAACTTTAATAACTTGAGACGCCAAAACCAGATTTTATGAGACTTTCTAGCCAACATTAAGAATGCCATAAAAAAGTCCTTGCAAATTTTCAGCTCAGTTTTAGCAGACTTTCATTCCGAGGTTTAGCCTTTTTTTTCATCTTATTTGACTGGGTTATTAACGCTCACCCTCAAAACGACCAGGGATACCAACAAAACTGCTCAATTTAATAAATTTTATAAATTTACGGAAAAATCTTCTGTTTGAGATTGTTTTGTTAACACAATGAGTAGGTTACTCTATTCCAAAATACAGCCAACTATGGACCTAGTTTTAAGAAACAAATTAAAAAGATTAACCATTGTGAAAATAATTTTAATACATAATTTTAGTCTTTGCATTGAATTTCTAGTAATGAAGCTTCCTTTTTTTTCTTGTCCGTTAATCGTAATCTCCTCAACTATAATTATTTCGGATTAGCGAGAATTCATACTACCTGTAGTACGAAAAGGATTGGCAAATTTTTCATAATAAGGATAGAACTTTTCGAGTGAAACAGGGAGTAATGCAATTTTCGATGAGACGTTTTTATTTAATTATTAAATAAAATATTATATTTAAAAAACTTGAGCCTTTTTCATTAAATTTATTTTCATTAAATTTAAAGTCAATACATATATATTTTTTTTTTAACAGCTTTGTTTATAGTTATTAAAAAAATAAATAAACAGAGATATCGATAAAAATTTAATTAGATGATCATTGTTACTAATTTTTGGAGTGAACAGTTGTACTTTATTTTTGTATATTATTTATTTCAAAATTTGATTTTATACATTAGTAGATTCAGTCACAGATCACTTCAAAGAATTTTGTTTTCTCTACAGCGTTAAAGTGCATAATTACTATTTTAAATGAGCAAATTAATCACAAGTAATAATCCTCCCATCGATGGAACCAATGCCTCCATTTTTCGCTAAGGGATACGCTGTTACTGCCACACCTATCCGAATCCTTTATCCCAGATTCTTGGCCGCCGCAGACGACAGGGGGCCCTTGATGGTAGTCCACGACGCTGACCCTGGAGCGGACGACGCCATGGCGATGATGATGTTGCTCTCGACCAAGAGCCGAGCAGACCTGATGGCGGTGACCTGCGTCGAAGGGAACGCCGGAGTCGCGAACGGCAGCCTCAACGCCTGGCTGGTCCTGGAGCTGGCCAACCGAACCGATGTGAGTCTCGTACTCTATAATGGCGGTGTACAATATATCCTGTACTCTATAATAGCGGTGTACAATATATCCTGTGCCCGCTGATACTCAACTCGGTCCGCAGATACCCGTCCACCGTGGGACTGGGCACGCCCTGGTCTTCCAGATCGATTCTGACCACTACTTCGGCTACGACGGGCTCGGCGACGCGTTCCGGAGGCCGCTGAAGGCTCGTCTGGCTGAACAACATGCGGCTATTGCACTGGTCGACATAGTCAAGAAACACCCTGGTGAGTCCTCGTTCAAATCATGTTTAAAAGAAAATACTTTGAATTAATTAACAAGAAGAAAAAAAAATACAGTAGAATATTATCTGAAGATTTCAAAACAAAGCCTTAATTCTTTGAAATAACGGTAAATAAACAGCCTGTCAATCTTTTAGCTCACTTACTAATCATCAGGACTATATAGCGCATCTCACATCAATACCCTAAGACTAACCAATAGAAATAGTACATCACTACAGTGAAACTTTTTTAATTCGAACTAAAACAGACCACTCTAAAATTTCGAATTATCCAAAATTTCTACTGTTTTATTGATACCCATTAAAGATCCATTGTGATCATTGAGTCCACTGTGGTCTCTCATATAGTTTTTGGGAATAAAAAAAGGAGTTTAACATAACTGTGCAATAATAAAATAATTCAGAAAAACATAACTTCAGTATTTATTCAATTTTTGTTTTTTTAATTCACAAAACATTTTAAGTAAAGGTGTATTAGAAACATTAAAAAAAAAAGTTTTATATTTTTGTGTATTTTTTAGATTTGACTTTTGTATTCAAAGAATATTCGTCATACGTTACCTGAGGGTGTTTTGTTTTTGAAAACTAACTGAGTTCTACGAATTTTTTCGAACAATTTTTTTAATGAATTCTCGGCCTTAGAATAAAGAGTGTGGTAGACCTCAGAATTATTACCGAACACCATTTCCATCAATTCAGTATGTATGTACTGGCACTGGTACTGGTATTGGTGGGGAGAACTAGTCCGGCAAGTGGGCCTTATGGTCCTTTTTGCCAACCCCTGACGGCTACTTTTACGTCACCGCCGCATACTAACCAGAGTGGGAGGGGCAAGATTCATTTCGCGGGATCGCCACGAAATAAATATTAACCGACCCAGGTGGGAATCGAACCCACAACGTTCCGAACCGAGCACTCTGGGACCCTCCTCCAACGTACTCGGCCGTCACGTCCTCAGTATGTATGTAACTCTTCCTAACAATGAAAGTTTACAAATCTTTTCTTAGTTTTCTTTTCGATAAATGAAATGGTGATAGCATATTATATTTCCTTTCGATTTATCCAAATAAAAATCGAATTACAGACTGTTTTTAATACCACGTTGAATTTAAAAAACAAGGGCTCGACAGAAAAGGGATGGAACCATCCACGATTTCGAATTAAAAACGTTCGAATAAGTCAAGTTAGACTGTATTTGTTTATTGGACTGTATTTGTTTATTAGACTGTATTTGTTTATAGGACTGTATTTGTTTATTAGACTGTATTTGTTTATTAGACTGTATTTGTTTATTAGACTGTATTTGTTTATTAGACTGTATTTGTTTATTAGACTGTATTTGTTTATTAGACTGTATTTGTTTATTAGACTGTATTTGTTTATTGGACTGTATTTGTTTATTGGACTGTATTTGTTTATTAGACTGTATTTGTTTATTAGACTGTATTTGTTTATTAGACTATGTTTGTTTATTAAACTGTATTTGTTTATTGGACTGTATTTGTTTATTAGACTGTATTTGTTTATTAGACTGTATTTTTGTAGGCTGCCGTGATAGACTGACTATCTCTGGTCTCTATTTTTGTGGATCTTGCGTATTTCAGTATTGATGAGGCCTAAATTGGTTAAACGTTGACTATTTAATTAGTCCTATTTGAGAGATTTGAGGGTTTGTTTTGGAATATCCCAAATAATATTCTCATAATAATTTGATATAAAAGTTCTTTTGATTAAATTTCCAGGAAAAGTTTCAGTTCTTTGCACAGGACCTCTGACTAATATAGCTCTTGCTATCCACCTGCATTCTGGCTTCCTGCAGGATGTTAAGGAAATAATCATTCTAGGAGGTTCATACAAAGGTAAAAACCAATCCTTAAAGAATGTTGATATTGATAACTTTAAATTGTTTTTAAAAATAATAATTGCACAAGAAAAAATCTGTTCCCAAGCTGTCCAGGTTGAAATCGAAAATGTGTGAATTAGGTCACAAACATTTAATTAAGGTACGACCAAATTAAGGCCATAAACCTACTTAGCCTACTATGATGATTATTTCGTACTGTGTGTTTCATTTTTCATTCCACGCGTTATAATAAATTAAACAAAAATTACATCCTTTTTTTTTACTGCTCCTCGATTAAAAAAATAATCATTAACAATTAAACACCCATCACTTCTTAACTATTATACTGAATAGCCAGCCTTATATATTTTATGTTATTTAGTGCCATTTTTTAATCTAACTTTTTATCAAATCAAATAAAATTATTTATTTAAAAAAAAATAAAAAAAATAGTATTGCTTTGAAATTTATTAATGAGGTGGCTTAGGCGGTAAGATTGGAGAGGATAGCCATTATTTAACCTGAAAAGGTTCTTGGGTTCCGCAGTTAATAATAAGGTTCTGTTGCCCGACAATTATCGAGGTGATGTGGTCAGCACCAACTCTTAACCGCCAGCTTTCCCCCCACTCCCCAAATCTACTTTTAAAGGTCACTATGCACGATGACAGTTACCGCCATAGTTGTAGCTACGGCCATCGCGTAAACTACAGGGCATTTGCCGGAATTTCAGTCGTGGCAGTACAGCATGTTTGATCTCATTGTTGACAGTAGCTGTCACTGTCGTAATTGGCAACGTTTTATAGTCTAAGTTCTTTTTTATGCAATTTATTTAAATTTTTAAAAATACAATTAATTCTAAACTTATCACTCTATGCTTTGTAGTAATAGTTACAATTAGGTTATGATTGAAAGATTTAAAATATTGTATAAAGTTTCGAATCTTTCAAATAGTATATATTGCATAATCAACCGACACATAAATGCAGATCAGATATATCACTTCAAGAGCATAAGGAAGACAGTACTGTTACATTATCAGTTTGGTGTGATAGTTGACAACACCTGTCGCGGCAGTGACAGCTACTAGCATGTTAACTACCACATGTATACGCCTTGACAGCGAACTGTAGCACCTGACCTACCTGTCAATCTAACCTCATCAACTTATCAAGTCTATGTTTCGATTATTTCTGAACTTAAAATTGATTTTTGATGGAGGAATAAGAACCATATCGACGACGTTTTTTTTAAAAAAGGCTTAAGCGCTGAAAATTCGAAATTTAGGTTTCAATTGATTTTGTTACGTAAACACCACCTCTATCGATTCCCGCTCACGATATATCGAAAAAAAAAATTGAAAATGGTCTAAAAATGGAATATTGATGACGTAAGCACCCAATACTAACGACTCTCAGTCGTCCCTCTGGTCTTAACCAGTGCTAGAATCCTTTAAAATATAATGTAATTATAAATATTTGGCTAGGTTAATAAACTCCTTCTCTATACAATAAAGAATAAAATTTAAAAAAAATATTGTTTGTTGGGGAAAAATCGATTCATGTGTTTCCTGTAAAGTTTGCTAAATGGCAAACGTTTTTCAAAAAACGACGTCGATATAATTAATTTTTAGTCAGCTGTTCCATATCCGCCATTTTTTCAACTTTGACAAGGTTTATTGTCAGCTTAGAGAAGGGGCATTGCCGCACAGTCACATTATCTCATTGTCCCCACTGTTACCGAGGCTTACTACTATTTAGTAGATTAGCATTGAAAAATCTTCAATGATTTAATAAATCTTGTTACCAATAACTTGATAAACTTTATTCTCATCATCACTACAAAACTGGAGAATTAAAATCCCATCAGATGACTTTTACCCTTCGTCGCAAACCTACAACAGCCTCTCCAACAGTATCCTTTAATAATGTTCCAGTTATCGCTGTCGAACAGGACTCCATCTTGACAAAAGTCTTACATGGAACCCTCATACAAGATCGAAACGACAACACATACTTGAAAAACTCAACTTCCAAGTTCTCTAAACTTCCAAGTTCTTACAAAAAGCTCATATACATTAGCACTATTAGACCTATTTGGACTTGCGGAATTGTGCTTTGGGGTTCCACGAAATATTCAAATTCCTCCCGTATCCAATCCTTACAATATAAAATCCTCCGAAGAATCCATTCTTTCACAAATAAAATTATCCACAAAGACCTGAATATCCATTTTTCGCAGATTTAGCCCAAAATAGATATACCTCCTTTAATTCCAAACTCCTTGCCCACACTAAACCAATAGTTGGAAACCTTTTTTATCATAAACTATTCCCGATAAACCTCCGAGGCGTCTGAAAAGAAGATGGTCGCGGGACCACCTCACAGAATAGTCATCGAAGTGCTACTATTGGATAGCTCCTTCACAAGCAATTATCAAGTTTTATATTCTTAGATCGTATTTACTTATTGTATTTTATTTACAGTTGTAAAAAAAAAGTAAAAAAAAAAAAAACTAGTAAGCTGAAAAACGAATCATTATACTATAGAAACGTTAATCAGTTTCTACTTAAAATATTCTAATTATAAAGGTGTATTTTGAATATACCTTCTGTCATATAACTTAAAACAACTACTAAATAAGGATTAAAATAATAAAATTATAACCACGTCAGATTATAACTCTATCCGAATTATGAGGCACTCCTAAGATTTGCTACTAATTAACTGTCAATGCGCAGGTGTTGACATATTTTATGAAAGAAAAAGATTATAAATCGCCTAGAGTACATATTTAAACTGATGATAACGCCGTAATAAAGCAAGAGAAGGAAGACAAAAAGGTGCCGGTGGTTCCGACATGAATTCAATAAAAGTTACACTTACAACTGTTTATATAAAGAAATAAATTCACAAAAATATTATGTTATAACTCACTTCACAGTATTTTTCCTGTATAAACAATTTTAAGAAAATGAAGACATATATAGAATGGATTATCTTATATTTTAAAAAAACTTAAATTTTTAATAGGATATTATATAGTTTATACTGTAATTGTAACTGAACAAGGGTTTAACAATTTCAACCATAAAAATAAAAAAAAAATATTGCTTTGAAAGCTTGATATAAATTGAAATTGATTTTTTTTAATAACAACGGCTTTGATAGCAGGCATTGTAATTTAGAAATCTTTGTTGATACTAAGAAATAAAAATTACCCGAAAAAGATAGTGGCTAAAAAATTTCAAATACTGTGAGAATATTTGGGAATTATAAGTTATAAATATATTATAGATAAAAGTAAATATTAAAAACGTAACTAGGCCATTTTATCAATTTTCTCCTAAGGATTGATGTTCCCATTTTTATTTTTTGTTTATATATTTTATCGAAGTATTTCATGTAACTTATGTTTCATATACGTAGTTTGTTGTACAGAATATTAGTATATTAAATTAAGTGTCGTAATGAAACGCTCTTACTACTCAGAGTCCGTTCAGAAAGGGCGCCCTCTTCTTACAAATTTATTTAGTATAGTATAGTAATTAAAGTGATATCAAGGCGAATTGGATTTGAAGAAGAAATAAAGCTGATGGATGGAATACTATATCCAAGCAAACGGAATCGGTCATTTGTATGGCTCATTATAAATCAGCTAAAATATACCCCGATCATTTCTCGTTAATTTAAAGGAATAAGGAGTGTTTTTCGGCAGCTCTTTCCGAGGAGTTGGTTTCAACACTAGTCAATTTGAACATAAATTACATTTATAGATAATTTAAACAAGTATAAGATCTTCTTCAAAAGAAGCAGGCTTCAGAAATAGTAACAATAAAATGAGTCAAAATTTGGCTTATGAGCAGGAGTAAAAATGTCTCAAATTCGCACTACTGCATACAGTAAAAAATCTGGAGCGGTGCGCATCACACAACCTTCACTTACCTCCCTCTTGTTTCTTTCACTACCTCACTTGTTTCTTTGAAAAAAATTTTTAAAAGTTTCCATTTATTTTCCAAGGAAATTTCATTTAGTTTCCATGGAAACATTTAGCTTCCATTAAATTAAATAAAAGTATGAATTATTATTTACAATATGTTAGATATTAATTTTTTTTTAATCTTTAGCTTTCCAACGGTATATCATAAATATCGACTTCGTTATTTGACAAAGGCTTAAGCGCAAAAAAATCGAGATTTGGGTTTCAATTTATTTTGGGACGTAAACACCACCTCTATCGATTCCCGCCCAGGATATATCGAAAAAAAATTGGAAATGGTCTAACAATCGAATATTGATGACGTAAGCACCAAATACTAACGACTCCCAGTCGTCACTCTGGCCTTAACCAGGGCTAGAAGTCTTAAAAATATATTCTAATAATAAACATTTTGCCAGGTAAATAAACTCCTAATGTATACAATAAAAAAATTGTTATCTGGGGAAAAATCAATTCATGTGTGTCCTTTAAAGTTTGCTAAATGGCGCTTACACATTTTTCAAAAACCGACGTCAATTTATATTTCTTTTATTTCCGGAAATTTCGTTTTCATATGAGAAAATATTTTTCCTTTTCTTTCTCGTCTCATTACTACTTACAATGAGAGAAAGTCAATTATTTCAAATAAACCAAATTAAAGGTACATTGCAGGAAGCCATCTTCATAATTTGGCATTAAAGGCCTGTCAGACCATTTAAACGTACATTTCATCGAAATTGTTTGAGCCGTTTTTTAGAAAATTGTAAAAAAGTGTAAAATCAATAATTTGAAGTGCCACTTTCGATTAGTCGATTTTAGCGAAAAAGTCGCTGCAATAGCATAAACCTACTTTAAATATGTAATCTCAGTTTCGTACAACTTTTCGTTTTCGTCCACACAGACTATTTTGCGAGACTTGATTATTTGGACTCAGAGGACCTAAAAACGTATATTACCGTTGAATACTCAAATTCGAAATTTTTCACGATCGCAATACTTTCTCTTACTATGTACTTCGTATATAGCTAGGTGGAAGTAAAAATAGTATTTTTAGTACAGAAAAATGAAAACAAAAATTTATAAATAATAATTATGTCTGAAAATTCCGAAAATTAAGTATTGAAATTCTAAAATTGTCAACAATTATTAATTAAAAAAAAATAATTTCGTTAATTTCGGTTTATTATTTTCAATAATAGACCTTTGGAATCGAACAAAGAAAAATTGTTTGTTCAAACTCAAACTTTGAGATTTTACGTTTCAAGATACGTAGAATCCAAATATCGAATAAAAACAAAATTCGTCCGTAATTTTTTTTTGTTGGTGCTTTTATTGTATTTAAATGAAAGCTGATGAAATTTCCTACAAAAGGGGAGAAAAAAATCATTTATAATCGGACCATTATTAGCTGAGATATAGCGTAATGAACTTGGTAGACTAATTCTCCGGCGCGGCTGATCATCGTGGCCCTAGGCCTCCTGACTTATCTATTGGGCTCCTGACTTATCTCTATGCTTTATCCTTCCATTGATTATTTCTGCACTTCCTTTAGCTTCCTTAGTCTTCCTTTTTTTTTTTCATAAGTGCAATTCAAATATTTCCTCTGCATCATTTTACCCTCTGATTACATGTCCTAACCATCTCAGGATACTTGCATTGACACAGTTTCTTCTTAACACTTCCAATTCGGCACTCTCGCGGCGATCATCTTGGGACAAGCTTCAAATTCCCTTTCCTTTGGTGCCTACTGCTTAATTTTTTTTACTTGGACAAAATAGATATTATTCAAATATTAATAAGTGGAAATAATAAACCATTGTGTAATAATTTGCAGCGTTTTTGATATATATCATGATATAAATGGTGAACAATCCTTTGCTAGGTGGAGGAAACAAGAAGCCCGGAGCTGAGTTCAACTTCGTCTTCGACCCAGAAGCGGCAGCCTTGGTCTTTTCGAAGGCACCTCAAGACAAACTGATTAAGTTGCTGCCATTAGAAACCGTCGAGAGCAAGTCCATTTCATTGGTAAGTATTACCATAGTGAATATAGTACATAGTAGTGGCTCTTAGAAAAATGAAAATCATATCTTAAATCATATGTAGAAATATAAACACCTAACCTAATCCAGAAAAAATCATACAGCTTAAGGTAATGACCTGCTTCTTAGCAATACAGCTTAAGGTAATGACCTGCTTCTTAGCAATACAGCTTAAGGTAATGACCTGCTTCTTAGCAATACAGCTTAAGGTAATGACCTGCTTCTTAGCAATACAGCTTAAGGTAATGACCTGCTTCTTAGCAATACAGCTTAAGGTAATGACCTGCTTCTTAGCAATACAGCTTAAGGTAATGACCTGCTTCTTAGCAATACAGCTTAAGGTAATGACCTGCTTCTTAGCAATAAATATAGCTCCATTGTATCAACAAATTGTTGATTCAACAAAATATCTGTGGTCTTTGGATGCTGAGTACTAGTCATTTTTTTGAGACAATATATTTAAGTTATATTTTGTTCTTTTTAATGAACTTTACCTTTGAGAAAAAGGAAATAAGTCGATGAAAAAGTTCTTAAGGTAGACTTTCGCTGGCACTGCCCGCGGTTGCGGCCGGCAAAGTTTTCGCTGGCACTGCCCGCGGTTGCGGCCGGCAAAGTTTGCTGGCAGTTTACTACTACTTTGACTGAATAGGTAGGGACATATTTCGCTGGCACTGTCCGGCAGTCTACGTATGACGTCATATCTATACTGTCGAGTCCCTGACCGTTCTAGGAGCCATACTGCCTAAGACGCGACGATTCCCGCTTGCCATAAAAAAGGATTCAGCTATTATGACGACGAACGTCTAGTAGAATTCGTTAGCCAGTTTCAGGTACTTTTTGATCACAAATATAAGGACTATAGGAATGTGATAATAAAAAACAATGTGTGGAAAAACATATTATTTTATTTTTATTATTTTATTAATAAACGATAAATAAATCTCGACAGACGAACTTTGTTCATTGTCTAAAATACCTAAAAAATGTCTAGTTGTAAATGACATGACAATATATATGTTGTACATATATAGTTGCATATCTGTAAATACTTGTAAATAAACGTATTCATTTATCTAAATCATATATTTTAAAAGTTTTAAGGATATACTATATAATTATAACGATATGGTTGATTATAAATACAGGAGAGCTTATAGGTTATGCAAGAGTACGCCGCTGCGGAAGGCAGTTACAGCGAAATATAGAACAGTTTGCGGCTACGATTTGAATAATGTACCAAAAACCGAAATAGAATAAATCAATAGGTCCAATAAAAATATATCAACAGAACAAAATTATAGAAGTGGCAAATAATTTATCAATCCCTAATTAGATTGATCCTTCTATACTATCATGCGGATGTCACCAAATAACAAAATCCTGTTTGCGACCCCCACTCTATAATTCGTCGTTTATTCGGTTCACCGACGGACAAAAAATTGAAATTAATACAAGTGTCTAAAACATAAAAGTCTATATGAAAGAGCTTTCGGTACAATGAGAGATGTGAAGCTATCTGATTTCAAAGGCAGTCTCCTCTATGGCGGTAGAGAGAACATTGCATTGAGTAATGCGATGTAAACACCGCGTCGTTCACAAACGTCCACTCGTGACAGCATTGAGGATTAACAAAGAGACAACAGTGGGCCGATCAGATTTGCATCAACATGTTAGCATGAGGTAGTGAGGGCGGTTGTGAGGGAGTTATCTGATATGGTTCTGTTCTATCGCATCTATTGTCCCGATCGTATGTAATTGTTCACAGATAGTACCAAAAAAAGATAGTAAACAATTTCCTGTTCGAAGATCCGAACTTCAATGTAGCACTGTACTATCACTAAATTCAAGAGAAAGATCCAGAGATAGTTTTTAAGGAGAGATGAGACTATGAGGGTAGCGCAAGAACTAGGATTTTTTTGCCAGCGGAACAAACTCAATTTTGCCGCCCCTTCAATTATAGTTGCAACTTCTAATAAAAGTCAACAGTTTTATGACAGTATAGTTGGTAGTATATTTCGAAATAATCATCCCCTAACATTAACATCGGCTGAATTAAGGTTAATATAATCAAAAAGAAGAAACAAATATTTTTTACTTAACCTAAAAATAAATTTTTTCTCGAAATTTGGCGCCCTCTAAATTCTGCCGCCCGGGGCAAGTGCCCCCTTTGCTTCCTCTCTCCCCAAGTTCCGGCCCTGTATCAGGGCGATCACAGAATTCGCGATACTCGTAGAACAGGAATAATGACACACTCCTTTGAGGTGCCAACCATGATTAATTTGCAATGCATATTTATAAGGGAATATGAGAAGGATGAGATGTAGAATTAAGTGATTGTTCCCTCTTATCCTGTCTGAGGAGAGATCGACGGGATATCTCATTAATTAATATCCCAATGATAAATGGTACAGTTTAAACCAATTTAAAACTATTTTGACCTTGATTAGGATCGTATAAATCAGTTTACATAGGGTTTGTTAAAGGGAAGAAAACTTATTTTAATTAACTATTAAAGTAAGGAAGACTGACCCTGCTGCTGTCTATGGGCAACTAGAATGAACTATGAGAACTGGAAGAATGCAGCATCCAGGAGGTCTGGATTAGATGGGATTATTCCTATTGAGTACATGTCAGGATTGCAAGTCTGAGCTCGGCTCTTGTGGCATGCCTTTGTTTATGCTGCGTTTTGAAATCAGGATGAAAGAGTAAGCCAAGACCAAGGCCAAGAGAGGGAAAGAGGCGAGAACCAGGATGAAGACCAGAAGTAAGATTTATCTAAATGGATTGATATACCAAGAACTGAATGGAACATCATAGACCTACTATCCACCGGTATCATAAATCCAATAAAATTGTATGTATATATATATATATATATATATATATATATATATATATATATATATATATATATATATATTATTAGTATTATTATTTATCGCGTTAGAGGCCAGCTAAGGACCACGCGAATATCCCTTCGTGGCTTTCATCTTTCTTTCAGCCCACACCTTCTTCATTTTTTCTCTCCAAATTCCTCCCTTCCCCTCTTTTCTTCTTCTCCATCGCAAGGGCCTTCTTTCCATCTATCATCCTTCTAAAATCCTCTCTGTCCTGGTATTCCTCTTCTCTGATCCCCAGTTTCTCTATTTCCTCCTTTATCTGCTCGTGATATCCTTTGATGTTTTTAAATTTCATCACCCTGTCAAAGATCTGCTTGTTCACTCTATCCTTGTCCATCCTCTTCATGTAGTCGTAAAAATTCAGCTTCTTTTTCCTCATCGAGGTCTCTAGGTCTTCAATATCTTCTTATAGGCATTTTATATATATACATATATTTTTTTTTCTAGACAAAATTTACTAAAACATTAATTTAAATTGTACCTAGATTTGGCATAGAACCCCATTTTTCGATACCATATGTAATAATCTAATAAATACATTGATATTGATATAAAAGTCCTATTTAAAAATTTGGAATGTTTTACATTATATTTTAATATAATTTTTTATGAAAGTTTAATATGACCTTCAAGTCAAGTACCATTTTCTGTCCGGCAATGTTAACCAAAATTTATTATCTTATTCATATTAATATGTAAGTCTTATATACCTAATTTGATAAGTTTTGCATTATATTTTAATATAATTTTTTATGCAAATCAATAATGACCTTCAAGTAAGGTACCACTTCCGGTAATCATGCAGTGACCAAAAAGGGAGGTTCACAACTAGATTTTACAGCAATCCTAAATACAAACTTTAAACTTTCTACAGCTAACCGTTTTTGAGTTATGCGAGATACATTGTACGAACGCACGTACAGACGCCACGACGAAACTAGTCAAAATGGATTCAGGGATGGTCAAAATCGATATTTCCGTTGAATCTGAAAACCGAAAATTTTCGCGATTACAATATTTCATTTACTTCGTACAAGGAAGTAAAAATGACAAAACATGGATTTATTCCCATTTGCATCACCACGCCTCAAATCTTAATTCTTATACTTGTTTTTGTTTTTTTCAAGGATTGGAGGCTAAACGTCTTGGGAGGTATCGAATCGAATTGGATCCATTTCTTGAACCTGGCAGAGAGTAAGACTTTTCCGAAAATAAAGACGTGGGATCCTTTCGATCAACTGGCCGCAGCAATCCTTCTCGACCCCAAAGTCGCTACGAACTGGAATGACACGAAGATTTACGTCGAGACCTGCGGCGAACATGGACGTGGTGCGGTATTCGTCGACTATAAGTCTCAAACGAAAAACGTGAGGATAATCACTGAAGTCGATATAGAACTTCTTAAGAGCATGCTCCTCAACCTCCTCTCCTAGGGTCCGATAGTAGGCCCTTCGAATCGATATTCTGTAGTAAAATAAATTAATGAGAAAAAAAAAATTATGAAAACTAATGTGAGAATATAATTGAAATTTTCCTATTCAAAGCCTCAAGTGTCTCAAATATCAATAAATAACTATCCAGCGTTGATGCAGGTTCTTCAGGGCATACAAAGATAATATTACATAAATACTGAAGAGAGATTGCACACCTCACACCATAGTATAAATAAAGACTAATCCACTGAAGACAATACTCCACTGGAAAACAGATCAAGACCATAGGCGTTCACAGGAATATGCTAATGTCTCAGTATTTTTCTCCCAATAAACAGCAATGCTAAAAAAATGCTTAGAACTAAAGTTTAAAAACTTCACCTAAAACATTTTTGTAGTCCAACAGTATTAAACTTTTAAAACAAAAATTGTTCAAAATACGTTTTAGACAACATATTCTTTAAACAATTTCCAGGGGAGAAAAGAATACCCCCGGATTCCCCGCCCAACTGTTGAGTATGGCAAGAACCCCTCCCCCCAGTACTTTGGTTCGACCATCCTCTAATAAAGGATGCTGCGTGTGAATATGATCAACACATGGAGAATTATATGTTTGCCAATCACTTACAAATCAATAATGAAAAAGAGAACATTTTGTTCAAATTAAAAGGCAAGACGAATTCTACTTGTTTTTTTAAGAAAATTATGTCTAGTTTACGATGCTGCGGATGGGAATTATCTAACTTAAATAATTTGTCAAGTATCGCTTCCAATTCATTGAAAAACATCAGAACCTTGACAAAACTCAAAATTTAAGTTTATACCTTCCGTTTTCAAAATTTGGCCTTGGCCCAAATGAACTTTTCTGTTGTTTTCGTGGTCTGATATCACTTCCTTAACTTCCCGGCTTCATTTACCTTACACCATTTATAGAAGAGGAATCGATTGGCTAACAATTCGAGAAGAGGAATCGATTGGCTAACAATTCGAGAAGAGGAATCGATTGGCTAACAATTCGAGAAGAGGAATCGATTGGCTAACAATTCGAGAAGAGGAATCGATTGGCTAACAATTCGAGAAGAGGAATCGATTGGCTAACAATTCGAGAAGAGGAATCGATTGGCTAACAATTCGAGAAGAGGAATCGATTGGCTAACAATTCGAGCGAAACCGTACACACTACCGAGTGTATTTCATTACTGTGTGTTTTATATCTGAATGTACCAACTACCATCTTCTTGAATAAAATTTACAATGTTACTAAAACTGAAATGATAATTAGACTAAGAACTATATCAGGCTATATAGTGGTTTATATATAAATAAACACAAACACACTAAATGGGAAAGATAAGGAAGCTATCAGGGTTAGTGCTTCCTGAGAAATCGCATGGGCTTAACATTTTTTGACACTAAGCCCCTCTCAACAGGGGAAGGGGGGGGGGGGAGAAGTACCTCTTCCAGTTAAGGTTAGAACATAGCCTTTTCGTCATTTCCTTTATTCAATTCGGTTATAACGAAATAACTTGAGAATGGAAAGAATATTGACTTCCAAATGAAATGCTTGTTTGGCTCGTTCGTTTATATAATTTATTCTCACAGCCTTCATTTATTATGTAAATAAACCGTCTTGGAATTTCATTCGCCATTGTTCAACTACGGATATGTTGAATTGCATCTTAAATATTACGCCCACACATATACTCATATATATTCATAGAAACACGCACATAAAAAGAATCTAAGAAGAAGCACATGATATGAGGCATTTAAAAAAAAATAATAATTTCTGCTTGAATGAATATTTGAAATACTCCTTTCTAGATACCATTTTATTAAATATACCTAGACCTTAAAATGTGATAGCTTTTAGTAGTTCGAAATTGAATGACCAGGCTAAAATAGGACTAAAAAACTCATAGAATTATTATTATTATTTTTTAAATTTTTGTAACACAGCTTGTTCTTCCACTTAGCTCTTCATGTATATATATATATATATATATATATATAAATATATATTTTTAAATGCACACTCGTCATTTTTTCGCCAGCCCAGTTGTTTATTCAAATGTCTACTAAATATGTAGTCTTTAGGTGGTACTACTCATTCCTATCCGAAAAGCCACCTCTCCAGTTTCCTTTAACTACCAAATATTCCTTTTTATTTCTCAATTATCAGTCTTTATCTTAAAAATAAAAATTATATAAATATTAAATACAGACAAGTCTAAATACAGAGAAAATCACGCCGTACCCTGAATATGGCCCGCCTCTTCTAAAAAATCCTGACTTATTTCCCAACCGTCTATAATCCATGATGTATCTCCTACAGTCAGTTATCGCCTCGAACATATAATAATGAGGTACGAAATTAAACTGATCATTTCTTTGATCTCAAATAAAAAATGGTAAGTTGAGAAAATTAAGAGGCAATGTCCCGAAATCAGCTGGCCGCGAGAACAATAAAACCAAGTGCTCCTCAGCGTCCCTTTGTCCAGGGCACTCCTGAGCATTGTGCTATCCAATCAGGCCGATCTTTTATCTGGCTAATTGACCTCAAGCCTTGTTTTGTCAATGGAGGTTGAGAAATCCAGAGCTCCAGGGAAGAAAGGTTTGGACAACGGCAACAGGTCTTCCAGCTAACAAAAGCCTTATCAGATACAAACGCTATACATCTCAACAATGTTGAGTTTGAATCATGTTATTTTTAGTCTGTGAGCTAAAATTCGACTCAATGTGAAGCTAAAACCTTTTGAACAGCCTCATAGTAGTAGCAAGTCCTACAAGAATAGGGGTATTTTCCGTTTCGAGTACCGCAGTTACTAACCGTGATTTATGTGATCACTAGTTTAACATATGATGCTAAAGTTTAGGTTATTAATAATGCATGCAGTGACCAACAAAAATAAACATTTATTTACATTGTTAAGCCATAAAATAAATATGCAATATAAAAATATTTATAGATCCAAATCTTCAGGTTTCATTTGTAACTCCTTTTCGCACCACTTAATTGTATAATACTCGTTTGCCCAAGAATATATAGACCATAGTGACGTCTTAAATGGTAACTCATAGCCTTAAAACCAAGTTCCAGTTTATAGAGGCATAACATGTTCTTCTTCTAAACCTCCAAATTTCAGACGAAACTCCCTTGATGGAGAGGCTCCATGTCGTGACCATTTGGAAACAGTTTTCTTTTTGGAATGTAAACAAAGCAGGTATTGAGGTTAGTTGATAATAACAACAGATGTTTAAAATCAAGCATGCAAAATAATAGACATCATCACAGAAATCACCGGTTAGTAACTGCAGTACTAAAACGGAAAAAAACCGGCTACAGTTATAACTAAATATGACATCTTCAGAGCATGGTTCATCTTTTATTATGCTTAAATTGTCAAAGAAATGGCTTCAGTGCCGGATTAACCATATAGGTAATGTTATAAAATTTGAAGTACCTAGTTTTAATCAGCTTTACAAAGGACAAGCAGTCTTATCTAAGGAACTTAATAAGGTATATACTTAGTCTCTCTGTAAAATAAAACTAAATTAATCTGACAGGCACTGACAGCTGTCCTCAGCATTACTGAGAGAGTTTTAATAGAATTTCAGAATTCAATTCAAATATGCATCATTATTCATACTATAACGCATTTTCATTATTAAGATTAGCAGCACTGATTACTTTCTGCAAGTTTTGCATTAAATAAAATACTGGGAGATTCCCTGCCACGCTCGTAACGCGCAAGCGCCATTCAGCAAACTTTACAGGCAACACAAGAAACGATTTTTCCCCAAAATAACAATGTTTTTATTTTATTCTTAATTGCATACAGCAGGGTTTTTTTAAGGTGGCAAAACCTTTATAATTACAATATATTTTTAAGACTTCTAACACTGGTTAAGGCCAGAGTGACTACTGAGAGTCGTTAGTATTTGGTGCTTACGTCATAAATAGTGGAGTTTTAGCCTATTTCCAATTTTTTTTTCGATACATCGCAAGCGAGAATCGATAGAGGCGGCGGTCCCAGACTAAATTGAAACCTAAATTTAGAATTTTTGGCGCTGAAGCCATTTTTAAAAAACGACGTCGATATTTTGAATCAAACGTATAATATTTAATATTTTTGTATATTTTTGTAAGATTCGTTCATTTTTCATTTTATACAGTCATTGCAACCTTCAATTATGTTAAGTATATCGGAATTTTGACACTGCTTCAAATTTAAAAATTAATACGACACTTTTATAGATGTATTGTGCAAAAAAGAGCTTTGAGAAAATCCGCAAAACTATGCAGTAAACTATTCGTAAAAAGTATAAAAATTAAAAGATATTTCAATTATAGTAATTTATATGGAATTCAGCCACGTCCTGACAACGACAATCTCAGCCTCAGATTAAAACTGCTTATCTATAAAATTATTCTTCTGCCTTCTCTCCTATTCGATTCTCCATTGCTATCTCATGTGTCAGTGAATACATGTAAGAAACTACAGCAATTTCAAAATGGTATTTTAAAAAAATTTCCAGAAAAACGTCTTTTGAAAAAGCAAAGGCAGAAAAACTGCTTGAATTATTGAACCAGAAGTATGATATATGAATTCATTAAGAGAAGAACCATAACATTTTATGAAATGTTATTAAAATATCTACCAAAACCACAATTTAAGAGCCTAACATTTCCACCGACTCCTGGGCTAGAGTTTTAACATTAAGTTTAAGAACAGTTTTAATATAGAGGTGAGCCCCATCACTATGGTGGACAGATTAGAAAAAGTTGGTTAAATTAAAATAAAATAATGAATCAGAAAAACCTTAAAATGTATCTAAGAAATAGTAAAAGGATATTGATCTTCTTGTACATTATTATACGAAACTTTTAAAATTAGGATTAAAAAAAAAATATTGGAAAATTATTGAAACATTAACTTTCCAATAATTTTTTTATTGGCATAATTTAATATTTAAATATTAAAAAAAAAAAACCTGTAACACTACAACCCATGAAGGTTCTTGGGTTCAGTACTTCGTAAAGACCTTATTGTTTCTAAGCCAACGGTTGTGCAAGGAGGTGATTTGGCCGAGATCACGCTGAACCGCCAGGTTTTTCCCCCAATTAAGGGTACCCATTTTATAGAGGCTGGGTGGACCCCAAGAGGGTCTCCCGATCCCACAGGGTCGATCCACGGCTGATAACACAATAAATAATTATCTGCCACAGCCGGTCTCGAACCCGGGACCGGGAGCATTGTAACTTAGTGCCTTACCACTGAGCTACTCCGCTCTCTATTTAAATATTATTAATGCAATAAACTGATAAATGTTTCGATAACTGAAAATAACTTCTTCCATTTGAAGCTTATAGATACTTTAGAAAACAAAAGAATCAAAAATTATGTAACCTAAATGGTCCTTCACTAGTGATTAATATAATTACGACTATGCTAAATATTCTACAGTCTGTAATTGTAGTTCCTATTTTCAATTATGCGAATTGCCAAACATTAACTTTTTTCCTATGTCTCTCTGGAATCCTGCCTTTTTTGTTTTTCTGGAAATTCGATGAACACTTTTAAGCTTAAAGTGCTTCTGATCTGGAAGGAGGGGGGAGGAGGATTAGACCAAACGCAAATGTAACAGAAAAAACGAACAGAGCCCGGATATGGTATACAAGAGTGGGCTGAGCAGAGCGCCCTACAGGACGGTAAATAAAGAGGGACTAATCACTGGACCTTGGATTACTCCTGCCCCATTGCCCTCACGCACTATCCCTAATCCCTCGCTTTTCCTCTCATATCCCTACTTTCTATAACAACACACTAAACGGTGGATTGATAAAAAAAAATAAAAAAATTCTAATAGGTGGTCTATTAAATGTGAAATTTTGGTGAATTAATAAACAGGTTTGTTAGCTTATTTATATCAAATTAAAATTAATAATTATATAAAAAAGAAGAAATAAAAACTAGATGCTAGGATATAAATCCCTAAAACACCAGTAAACAACTAACCCGTCAACGTTTCGACAATTCAGGCATCACCAGGACAGAAAAATATAACATCACATATACTCAGACCAAATACACTCCAAGACATCCAATCAGATACTGAAGGAAAAGAGAAGGTGAAGAAAAAGTTAATCTTAAAAAAATACCGACTGCTTTCCAGATTAGCCATGATATTTTCATACAGTCAATTTTATTTCATTTGTAATAAAATAGTTTTGGAATATTTTAACATTACAAAGATGCCGACGGAAAAAATATCAATTCATACTTTAGAATAATTAATAAATTTAACAGAGACATCAAAACATCTAAAATATTGATAAAACATCAAAGAAATATTTTTGGGGAGAATATTATTATTGGAAAACATATGCCTTTACATTTTATTTACGATACATATAAGCAGTCAATACAAAAACTGTTTATCTTGAATCAATTTGACTTGAGGTCAATTAAAAACTCTGTAGTTTTTTCTGTTTGTTTTAGAAGTTTCGGAGATACTTTTCCCTCCTCTTCAGCATCTAAATAATATCGCAAAATGTTGGGTTTGTCAGGTAACTACCTTACAAACCGTACTTCAAATGAGACTTGGTCAATGAATGATTATCTCTCATTTAAAGCTGATACACCCAACATTTTGGGATCTTACTTAGATGCTGAGGAAGGTGACAAAGTATCCCCGAAACGTCTAAAAATAAATAGAAAAAACTACTGAATTTTTAATTGACCTCAAGGCAAATTGATTGAAGATAAACCGTATAATACGGAAGGTCAAAAATTGAAAATAATTAACAAAAGATTAATGATGAAATAATTACGAAAAAGAGGAATTGAGTAAACATAATTTTTAAAATATAAAATAAATCAATTGAAAAAATTGAAAAAGGTTAGTAGGGGCAGCATTTACACTTTAAAAAATATCTGATGTGGATAGCACATGACTTCCTTGTACTCCTATTAAACTATAAATCGTTGGCTCAAAAAGTGATCCTCAATTTGGTTACTAATTTCCGAAAATTGCAATATCTAAAAAACGAAATTCGGCGTCGGGACACCCATCTATTGACACAAACACATACTCTTCTTTCTGGAGGTTTCATTCCGTTATTAAATGTTGTTTTTTTTTTCAGTAGGTAACTAGTTTCCAAGAGATTTCTTCGTGTTCCGTCACAACATTAAAACTGTCAATATCACTAGATAAAGCATTAGAAATCGACAGTTTCTAAATTTTAAGCGGAAGAACCCACTTAACTTATATCTTATTCTCCTGCTGCAGACTTGTTCATCGCACAAATGGGGAGGAAAACCAGTATTATATGCCCAATATTAACACTTAAAATAAGTAATAAAAATGTTTAATTAGAGTATAAACAAAATCGCGCTGGTAACCTTTATTACCGAAACATATGATTTCTCTATTTAATTTTAATATAATTTTTGATGTAAGCTTATTATGAGCTTCAAGTAAAGTACCCTTTTCGGCTCACCAATTTTAACCAAAATCTAGAAAATACATTCATATTGATATAAAAGTCCTATTTACTAAATTTTAAATGTTTTACATTATATTTTAATATAATTTTTGATGAAAGTCAAATATGACCTTCAAATAAAGTACCTCTTCCGGTTTTTCAATTTAGACCAAAATCTAATATGGTATTTAAATCAATATATAAGTTCTAAATACCAAATTTGAGAAATTTTCCAAAGTATTTTAATATAATTTTTGAAGGAAATCAATGATGACCTTCAAGTAAAGTACCACTTCCGGTGATTAAGCAGTGACCAAAAAGGGAGGTTCACAACTAGATTTTACAACAATCCTAAATACAAAATTTCAACTTTCTACAGCTAACCGTTTTTGAGTTATGCGAAATACGATCGTACGTACGTACGCCACGACGTAACTAGTCAAAATGAATTCAGGGATGGTCAAAATGGATATTTCCGTTAAAATCTGAAAATCGAAAATTTTCGCGATTACAATACTTCCTCTACTTCGTACAAGGAAGTAAAAAGTGATTTCATACACAAAATATTTCAGAGTAATTTAATTGTTATAAAATTTTCATTATTTCTCAGAAATATCATTGTGAAAAGTTACAAAAGAATGAAATTTGCATACCAATGAAGTTTACTGAGGAATGTAATTTTAAATTGAGTAAACTAATTAAGGTAAAATTATTGAGGCTATGTATAAAATGATTTTAAGGTAATATTACATAATTATGAGAGAAGCGAACAATGAACAATAGGAGCCAAGGTATTTTAAATGAAAGGAGCAAAGCTAATAAGAGGCAACTTTATTTTGTAATTTCCAATCCTCCCGTAGCCTTCATTATTAGCCTTAGTTGTAGGAAATTTCCCGAGGGAAACTTCATCCAGCCAAAGCCAGTGAATAAGTGAACAAGAAAATGCTAGCAGGAATTTTCTGTAGGACTTTCGGCATACAACTGGATTTTACAATGGCACACTACCTTTATATAATAACCCTACGCAAGGGTATTTTATTTAAAAAGGATATCAACATGTGAAAAAGCATAGGTACTGTGCGTGTACTAAGTCTACCTAAATATTTTTATGATTTATTTTATTTTTATGATTTATTGGAAGTTATTTTAGTTTTGTTTACTAAATTTTATGAATTTTTTGGTACTGATTTCAAAAATGAAATTGGTTTTTTTCTATCACATAAGGTTTGTCTGGAAAATGAGATAAGACGTTAAAGAAATTCCTTTTTTTATGTATATTCATACAGCAGAAACAAAAGACAGACAACAAAGCGGAAGGGGTAAGAGGACAGTCAGACCGCCTGGTATGAACAGGATTTTACCAGTTTTGATTTTCAGTCTGTTCAATAAAAAGAAATTTTGAATCTTATTTATTTATTCAATAACAATGTTTCACTGTTAGGCAAAAGTGCCCAATTACAGATAGTAGACAAAAACAACAACAGAATAGATAGTTGCCATCTTAAACTTATATTTGTTACTTTGTTGGTTAACTCAAGATGATAACAATTTAGTATTATATAGAATTTAAATACTAAAAAACATAGTGATAAAGTACATATGTTATAATAGCTTTAAAAGTATATAATTATCTAATATGTGATTTGAACTACTTGTTAAACAAAAAATAAGAAACAAATATTTTACATGAAATATTAATTAATGAAATCCAATAATGTAAATTATTTCCAGAAAATTTGAAAGTTTTATACATTCAACAATTCTAAACCTTGTTGAACTCAGTTTTGTATATACCGAATAAATTCTGACGTGTCATTGGTCGAATCCTGCTTTCCGTAAAACGTCTATAATAAGTATCTCTTCTAAACTTTGCTGGGTCCTATAGGAAGGGGAAGTCCGGGGGCCCTCTAAAACTATAAATTCACCTGTAATTTATTTAATTTTCCTGTGGCGGGGAGACCCCAGCAGGTCAGGGCCCTCGGCGTTCGCTCCCTTTAACCCCCAACTCCCGGATCCGCCACTATCAATTCGCATGGTCAGTAGGGCTCTCTGATCAGTTGGACAGTAATCAGTAGAGAAACTGCGCAAGGCGATCTTGGCAATGCTCAACCACACCCACCCCCTGGTCTATTATAGGTCTATATAAAAATGGAAAAATATTTCGTCCAAATCAGTTCCGCCGTTTTCTCACTAAATTAAAGCCTTAAAGCGTAAAAGACTTATATAACATCGGTTTCGAATTCCCTCATGTAAGAAACATAAAACATAAAGTAATATTACTCCATCCTAAGCCATAAAAATAGGAAATCATTATTTTAATTATATTATTTGAGGCATTTAGTTTCCGCCGACCCATTCCTTTTCCAAACATTGAGCCTAAAAAAAATGTGCTTTGGCCTAATTAACTCCATGAGTTTGAACCCATTCTTGTACTGGATTAAGACACTTTTGGTCGAAATCTCTATGCTAAGTTATGCAAGTGCATCGAGAACTTATGAAACATTAAATAAAAGCATTTTGAGAAAAAAGTTGCTTGAGTCGGTTTTGAAATTAATCGCCTCATTTAATAATAATTTATCATCTTATATGGCAAGGGACATTTTTTTTAAATTAATAAATATAGGGAGGAAAAAGTTAAGTGCTATTTCAGAATGGATGATTTGGACAATCCTTATTATAAATAAATGACTTTCTCTAGACCGACCGCTAATCCTTTACAGTGACAATGGCACCTTCCTCCAGCTACAGAAGGGCACAAAGCCCCAATGTTTGCTCCCAGGACTCCCAAAGGAGTACTACTTCCTTCGCTAGGTAGACGGGGCTCCCAGAGGAACCTCAGGATTAGCTGAGGGTTCTTCTTGAAAGGCTTGAGGGCACTGGGGTTAGCGGTAATTCGATTTACCCGCTACCCTCGCCGGTATATAGGGGAATAGTCTAGCTGTCTGCGTCTAGTCTTCCTTTAGCTTTCTATGTAGTAGTACTTTCTCCGGCTCAAAGCACTTTATTGTAAAGGTCAACCTCCTTACAACCGTGTTCTTTTCACGCAGTTTTGGAAAAAAAAAAACTTTCACACGAAACTGAATTTCCAAAAGAAACAAATAAGCTTATTAATCCACACATATACCCAATATTTTAGAGCACAAACGCACGATGTCCGTTCCTTACTACTTTTGGAAAACTCTGAGTACTCCAGTAATAAAGCTCAATGTCTTTTGATATTTACTATGACATTATTATGGTCTGTAATTAGAAAATATCAAAACATTGAGCTGTATTACATGGACAGTATAGCAAAAAAGAAAAAAACTTATAGCCACTTAAAAAATCATATTTTTGAACCAACAATTTTACGACTAGTTCTGCATATCGATTTACATCCACCAACACTAAACAATTTAATATCAATCATTTCATAATAATTTACACGGACTCGAGCCAACAGATTAATTCAAGAAATTGTAGCAATTGATCTTCCTTGCGATAGGAGGAGGAGGCTAAAAAGATGTGATAAAATTGGAATATAGTAGTTTTAAAATTATTATATTTCAGGAAATTATCATCCTTTACATAATCAATTTTATTCAACAATTTATAACGACGTTTCGGGCTTATCCTTGCCCATTTTCAAGTCGTCTTCATCTGCCACTTTTACATCAAGATTTATCAACTATGTAAAATTAATGTCCTGCTGCTCATATTTCCATAAGAAGAATCTTATTTGTCCATACTAATGCTGTTGCTCTGCTGTAATGAGTGATTTGTTTGAGAAAGGATTATATAAGTCAATATTGTTTTCAGCTTTGACTCACTTATTACTTCTATTTTCTATTTGTTCAATTATAGTTTTAGTTTTTATATTTGTTTTTTACGTTTCCTCTTATCCTCCTACAATACTCCTTTATCTCTTTATTTTTGGCCCTGATGAAGACCTGCAGTGTGGGTCGAAACGTCGGCATCAAATCAATAGAAGCTACTATTTTATTTTATTCTTGACCATTATTTACCATACTATCAATACACAGAATATTATAATATGAAATATTTTGAATTTCTCAATTCTTTTGGGTTTGAAGTTTTCACTTACTACCTGTTAAAAATGTTAAAACTAGATGTCAAGTGTCCCCAAATCTTGACATCAAAAAAAAATTTTTTTTTTTAACAGCACTGTATCGATAAAATCTTGTTGGTTTATTATTTTCAATAATATACCTTTGGAATCGAGCAAGGAAAATTTTTTTGTAACCCCCCCCCCCTCAAAGTTTGAGGCTTTACGTTTCAAAATACGTAGAATTCAAATATCGAATAAAAAAAAATCCGCCGTACGCCGTTCGCAGCTTTTCTCCGAGACTACTGGACCGATTTTCTTGAGATTCGGTACCAAAGTCACAGGTCACCCCGGGATGATCCTCGGAACTCGACATTACCATCCGTCTGTTTGTTTCAAAATGGCGGCCGATTAGAGATCTCATAAGTCCATAACTCGGTCATTTTTTGTTTGGTGCTTTTATTGTACTTAAACGAAAGCTAACGAAAATCCCTACAAAACGAACTAGAAATCACCTAAATCGGACCATTATTAGCTGAGATATAGCGTAATGAACTTCGTTTTTACTTTTTCCTAGTGAAGTGCACATCAAATATTTCCTCTGTATCATTTTAGATCACAGCCTACTTGCATTGACGCAGTTTTTTTAATTAACACAGTTCGGCACTCTCACGGCGAACATCTTGTGACAAGCTTCAAATTTCTTTTCCTTTGGTGCCTACTGCTTCATATTTTTTACTTTGACAGAATAGAAATTTTTGTGGAATAATTAACAAGTGGAATAAATAAGTGGAAATAATAAACCAAGTAATAATTTGAGTAATAATTTGCAGCGTTTTTAAACCCAAGAAGTATTGGCGTTGGATTTAATTTTTAGTAATTCTTTGAATAAAATGGTTTACTGCTATATTCGCAATAAAATCTCAAATTTCTCAGGTTTTCAAATTATTGGGGAGGTGGTACCCCAACACGCTCCCTCCAACAGCGACATCCTTTTCCTATATTTCGCTTCTTAGATATAGGGCTAAAATAATAGAGAATCAAAGAATTAAAAAAATACACAGAACAAGAGTGAGCATTCTCCGAAAGAAATATGTTTGGAGTAGCGCGGAGGGAGCGGCAAGTTGCCGCGCGACATCACATATCAAAAAACCGCGATCCTCCTAATTAGTCCTTTCCACCCTTTCTTTTTTTATTAACCCTTTTAAAAGCTTCAAAGGAAATATTCTTTCAGTCTTCAGAATCCTATCCCCTTTCATGCCTTTCTCCTCAGCACAAACAGCTCCATCGTATTCGGCCAGCTCTTCTAATTAAACGATCCCCAAAACAAGGAGCCATACAAGCGTGAATCGTTCAATTCCATTCGATATGATTTCTTTTTTCTACTAATTAAGTTGTAACAATGGCGACTGGCTGATTAAATTCTTGTATTTCTTTATCATATAAATAAAATAATATTTTTCTCTGTGCATGGCCTAGAATAAAGTTATATTACCTTATCTATTCGTGACGAGAAAATAGCTGAACAAATAACGACCAAATAGTTTTCGTAAGAATAAAGCCGTAAGCAGAATTTTAAACAATATCAACCTAATATCCGCCATCTTAAAAAAAAAATGGCAGAGGATCAAAAACTTAGATATATTGCCCGCTTTTCATAGAAAAAAAACGCAACTAAGACCAAACTTCTTGTTCATGTTATTTAGAGCCGTAAAAAGGTTTTAAGGAGCATTAACATGTCATAACAGAATAAATCACCTAAATTGAGACAAAATGGTGGACTAACTAAAAATTGTCTCCTATAACGTAACCTCCCGTCCTTTCCTCCGCCCACAATTTTCTACCTTAAGTTTTTTGCCTATACAGGCTGATCCAATAGTTTTTTTCTTAAATAGCCCATGGAAAAAAGCTCTCTAATGAAATCACATTTAAAAAGCTTTTTAAAACATAACTTAAATATTTTAATGCATTATTCATTAGTATATACAGCAACGCAATATCCGCATGAAGGACGGGTAACCAGCAATTTTAGAATATCTCTTCAACATCAATCAAAACTCAGAAAAGGAAATACGCATTGAATTTATAAGTAACTGAAAAATCAATGATAAAAAATTATTATTACAACTAATACGATACATATATAAAATATATTTCCTAAACTTCTTGATTGAGTGAGTTAGCGAATTCAGCGAAACATAAAGGGAGCTATTTTTAGTGAATTACGTTTTAAATAGTGAGATAGTCAGGGCGATAGCACATTTTACTAAATCCATGAATTATGTTAATCTGATCATTACCGCTAATTTTTCTGTATTTTTGAAAATATTACAGACAACTAATAAATAAATGAAGGCAATTGAAATCTAGCACGATAGCCCTATTTTTAGGTGTTTCCAAGGCAACGGGATTTATTTATTTACAGCTTCAGAAGCGGAACCTATGCCATGCGGGGCACGACCCTATGCCCTTTCCAAGTCTGATTCTTTTTTTTTTTCTTATGGAAACTTGTAAGAAATAAAGATGTCAAACCGAAATTTTCCCTCGATGGCGGAAGTAATTTATCAAGAGGGGATGATGAAGAATCGCAAAAAGTTGGCCGATATTTATCTCGGAAGTAACAAGAAGTGAATGACAGGCGGCGGAGCTGAATGGGCTTTATGAGGCGAAAGGTATCGATTGTCTGGAAGCCTTCTTCAGTTCCAGCTTGCCTCCAGAGCCTTCCAAACTACGCTTCCAAACTTCTCCACCTTTTTGGAAAGACCTGCCTAATTTATCAACACCTCTCATAAATTAATTATGGCCATAACCCAGTTAATTCAGTCCCCTCGGGCCTGGGGTTGAGGGGTCCGCTTCTGGGATTTATCTTGAGCTACCTCAGGCCTCCCAGGTGGCTCCAAGTTAGAACTTTTCATTTTTTAAATCAAAAATATCTTTAGTTTATAAACTGCTATATCATCTCTACCTAACACTTCTTGAAAATAACCACAAGACAGATGCGAAACCGAAAATGGACATCAACGAAAAGCAAACACTTATGAATTCATAAAAACTATAGAAGAGAGGAAAACTTAAAAAGGTATCATATAAACTAACTCAAAATAAACTAAGGTTTTGTATAAATTCTAAACCTCCGACCGTCTCATACATAATTGTGCTGAATTGGAGAGGTATAGGCACAAACTGATCACTGATTTTCCATTTCAGTTTATAAATTGTTATTATTATATATCTCAGCCCTTCGAGCAATAGTCAATGCCCCATACTACGTAACCAACAGTACCCTACATCATGACCTTAATACCCCATTTGTTTTAGATCTTATTCCATCCAAATGCTCCAATCCCTACAATCCTCCTCGAAGATTGGAACGGCAGTGGCCCCGAGACCTGCTGTAAATATCTATATTGGAGTTCTGGCAATGGTCAGCTTCTCCACTCAAGTTCTGTATGTCTGCGGCAATAGCGCTCTAGCTCAGCCACCACTGGCTTTCAATTCAAAAACGAAGACCTCTACTCCCTCCGAACGTAATCTTAAACGATTCATCAATTCCATTAGTCAAATCCGTGAAATACTTAGGAGTAACACTCGACAGTAAGCTTCTGTTCAATCAACATATTTATTTATTAAATTATGTACCAAATATTTCCCTATTTTAATAAAAAATCAAAACTTTCTCCTAGTAATAAATTAATTCTATATAAATCTGTACTAAGTCCAATCTTAACATACGCTTGCCCCATTTGGAGTTTCACAAGTGCAACTAACTTAAAAAAATTACAAGTATTTCAAAATAAATGCCTCAGAATATTCAACAATTATCCGTATTACACCAAAATAACAAAGATGCATTCAGAATTAAATATATCCTATATACAAGATTACGTATTCAAATCAACTCATTCATTCTTTCAACCATCCCCCCACTCTCTAAATCCTTTAATAGCTGAAATAGGTAATTATACAAAAGCTACGACACGCAGATATAAACATAAACGAACAAAACAAATATTAATGTGTTTTAATATCTTGCATTTCATTTAAATAGCCTGTATTTTATTAATTTTCAGAACAGTGTAGGGTTTTTTTTCTTTCTCATTTTTATTTTTACCAATAAGTAAAATATTACTTATGTCCAAATTAGTTGTATAAAAAAATGTATTGTATAACAGTACAGCCCGAATCAACTATAAATGTTCAATGTAATACTATTTGTGAAATAAACTATAAAAAAACAAAACAAAAATCTGATTTTCAATGTCAGTGGCGCGATTGAGGGAGAGGCGCTGGGATATCCTGAAGTCATGTTTTTCCATTCATAAGTGGGGGGGGGGGCGATTGTAAATAGTGTATATAAATATGCCTCCGTTTAAGATGTTACGTTTATTTTATTTGATGTAATTTTTTTTTTTTGTAAATATGGTATGAATGATTTCTTTGATCACTATTACTATTGTCCATACTGAGACAGAATGTAATTTTACTAAATAAATAAATAGTTTCAAGTTATTTATTATTATTATATATCTCATGTTTTCTTTCTTTTTTTTGTCATTATTCAATCTTTAATGCTATAGGCTATCTATATCTAGCTTTTCTATTATTTTCAATAATAGAAAAGCTATTAACCTTTGCAATCGTCGCCTCAAAATATGAGGTTTTACATTTCAAGATACGTACAACCCAAACAGTTGACGGGTGATAAAAAGAAAAACGAATAGTGAATTGAGATTATGCGCGGTGACCTGATTCGTAAGTGAAGTGAAATAACTGCATTGCAACAACCAAAGATACTTTGTCCCAAGAAGAATTGAACCTGAATCAGTGGTGGTTCCTAGATAGTGGCAACGGAGGTTCACACAAATAATCTTCATAATCATTACAGTAGCTCAGAAATACTTCACAAAATACTCACAAGAGGCGCCTTGAGTTTTGCAATTTTAATACTCCCGTTAAATCAATGTAAAAAAAAGGCAGTTTTCCAAATGCCTAGAAAGCGTCTAAAGGGCTAATTGTATACAGCGTCATTTTTATTTGGAAAATAAAGAGTAATTTATTTATTTTTAACAATTTTATAGATACAGTGAAAATAAATAACTAATACATGAATTGGAAATGGAATTAGTTTTTGCACGCTAAATTAGCTGTTGTAAAAAATCCTTTCACCCGAACACGGATTTGGTTGGTTTAGACATTTTGTCTGTATACATAGCAGACCCTCTTCATTGGAAAATCTAGCCCCCTCTCCGGCTCAGGGGAGCACTGCTCAAGCTGTGCGGGTTGCGTGTCTATCAGAATGAAGGCGTTCGGTTCTGTTGATATACTCAATCTTAAATAAATATTTTTTTTTTTAACCACTATAAAATAATTGTATTTTTCTTTTATAAAACGAGAGGGATGACTTGCATATGTGCACAAATCGAATAACCTCCACTTTATTTGATGTCTACTATTTTTTATCAAAATATTTTAATTAGATTCAATGAGAAAATCTAGAAAAAGGCCCTTCCATATGAGTTTTTTTTTGCGATTTTAAAGGCTTTTCCCACTTAAATCTGACTTTGACCCAATGTGAGAAGGCGCAAAGTAAATAATCACACATATTTCGCAACTGAGAAATAGCAAGCACTGTCCACCTTTAACCTTACTTTTTATTTCTTTGAGTTATTGTGGATCCCTGAATAATAAAAAATATAAAAATTGCAACGACGTAGGTTCGTATTTTAGTTCGCTGGACGATGCCAAATGAAAAAGGTAGAGTGGAGGGCAATGAGTTAACTGGTCATATCGTATCTGTACCATATGAGTATCTTGGAAAAATGTACTTGATTTTGTTCCTCTTTTAAATCTTTTAATTGTCTAAAGCACCCTTCCTTATTTCTGTACAAATATTGATTTATATTAAAGGAATGTATATATGAATGTTAATTATATATATATTATTTTCTTTTAAATGGTGTTTAATGTTTAATGCTCAATTCTAGAATTTTCTGTATCTCATGTTACCTGTAAATACGAATTGGAAAATATGTATATACACTGCATTCCTCATTTTTTTTTTTTTTAATGTTAATTTATGTTTGTTGATTAAACGATATTAATAATTTGTAAAATGTAATTGTAGTTCTAAGGGTGGGACCTAAATCTCAGAACAAGAATTTTAGAATTTTAAAATTTGCTAGACTTAAATAAAAGCATCTGAACTGTAATATTAGACAGTAATAGAAATATCCCTTCGAATAGGAACACAATATGAAGGTTACGAGATGAAGAAATGCCCACGTAAAAGACAAGTCCAAAACAAGACTTTTATACAGACTTATATTGCAAGTACAGTAGCAGGTACAGTAGCAGGTACACTAACTTATATTTTAGGCACGGCAAGTTGAACCGACCCGAGAGAATTATCGATCGTAGACTTCCACCTCGTAAAATTTTATCAAGACTATAAAAATTTACTCCCCTGGCTTTTAAACTTTGCGCTTTCAACATTTTGAAATATCGGGAGCCAACTTTTTACGCCCTACTTTCTCAGGATATTCTGCTAGGGATATATTTTAAGAACTCATATATCCATGCAATCCCATAAAATTTCAAATAACTTATAAAAATTTATAAAATATTACTATTATTAATAAAATATAATCACAGTTACTTCTATGGCACAGGATTAACTAGATTTATGAGGATTATTTAGTATAAATAAACTTTCAGGAGTTAATTAAATAGTAAAAAAAAATATATATTAATGTTTAAAATCATATGTCTTGGCCTATATGTTAATCATAATATAATGAAAAAACTATGCAAATTATTTTAAAACAGATTCAATTAATTTTTTTTTCTTTTATTTTTATGAATGAGAGATATAGACGTACGAAATCACTAATCGGTCTATTTTTGGACAAAATGGCTGAATGTAATGTCGAGTTCTGAGGATCATTTTGTGGTGGCGTGCTACCTTTTGGTGCCAAATTAAAAAAAAAAAAAATAAGCTCAGTAGTCTTGGAGAAAAGCCGCGGAAGGACGGATTTTTGATTGACTATTTTCAGTAATAGACGATTGTAATCAGCCAAGAAAAAAAAATTAATAATCCCGTCTCAAAATTTGAGATTTTCCGCTTCAAGATGTTTAAAATCCAAAAATCAAATGAAAAAATAATCCGTCAGGCTATCGCCTGCGGCTTTTCTCTTTTCTTCGAGAATGCTGTCATTGTTTTTAAATTTGGCACCAAAGTCACAGGTCATTCCAGAATGATCCTCAGAACTCGGCATTGTCATCAGCTGTTTTGTTCCGAAATGGCGGCCGATTAAAGGTTTCATAAGACGTTTATAAAAATAGAAGAAAATATAAAGAGTTTTGGAATGATTATAACAGAGACTCAAAAAATAAAAAATTCAATTTATTTTTTATTTATCTATTTATAATTTTTTTTTCTTTATTCTTTCATTTTTATTTATTTTGTTTGTATATTTATATATATTTATTTTTCCTGTACTGTTGATTTATATATGTGTGTGTGCGTTCAAATTTTGATGTTTGATTAGTTCCATAAATTTTCCAATTATCTAGAAGTTGTACACTGGATTAAGAAAGAGTTGATTGTTAACTGGAAGAGAGAATTATGGAGAGGTGAGAAGGTAGTTGGATAGATTAAAATAAATAAAAGATAGAAAAAAAAATGTAGTGTAATCGAATAAAGCTATAAATTATGTAGATGAATGATTAAGTGATAGAAGGGAAAGAGAAGAAAAAAAAAGAAATAAATGTAAAATGTGTGAGTATATATATATAAAATATCCAACTAAGGATGGATCAGTACGCTGTGTATTGTAGCAGCCCAATGTATTGGGGGAGCACTGATTTTCATTAAATCATTTCTCTCTATATATTATTATTAGAAAATAATAATTTTTTTCCTTAAAAATTCTAGTTTTGAGAGGGGGTAAAAGCTTTTTTTCTTGGTTGATTACAAAGGTTCATTATTTAAAAAAATAAACCCCCCCCCAAAAAAATATTGGTTATGATTCACGCGGGCCACATTCGATCAAAACATGTTCTTAAAATGAGGTTTTTAAGTGAGGATTCCAGTATTCGGATAGAATAATCAAAACAATTAATAAATATAAGTAAGCTGATCTGCTCTAGGAGCAATCTTATCCTTTCTTCCTAACATATTACCCTGTTTTAATTTTATTTCGGAGCAGCATGGGCCACCAAAAATTACCTCGGGAGCCCGCGGTCCGCCAGTTTGACACCCCTCAGATACTCGTAGAGATAATCTTCGAGTGATGCACTATATTTTTTTTTATTTTTTTTAGTCCGTTAATGCGAAACGTTCTATCTCTGGTCTGCATTAACATGAGCTCATCTTTTTCTGTCCTGATGACGCCTGAATTGGCGAAACGTTGACAGTTTAGTTGTTTACTGCTATTTGAGAGGGTTAAGGCTTTATATTGATATCTTCCAATAACACCTATAGTCAGTAATTATTGATTCTTTTATCGAGTTTTTATTTTTCTCATTAATTTATTTAATATAATTTTTAATTTCATCGCTAAGAAAGTATATATAAAACAAGAGGAGCTTGCAAATAGCAATAACAGCACTGGACAAGTTAGCGGAAGGATTTAGCAGAGGTTAAGCTGGAGCTGTCAGGGTTGAGGAGTAAGGGAGGTGTGAAATGGAGGATTTGCCTCATCTCCAGAAGAGGAATTAACAGCTTCCACTCCAGCAATGTCAGATCCATTAAGTTTTTCAATTATGAAGAAGCTTCTTCTCGAAATTGTAATTGTATTCCAACCCAAAACGGGCAGAGGATGTAAAAGGTTAAACGCAGGTATGGAGTCAGTGACATTTACTAGTTGGAAATCATATTCAGAAACGATACAATTAGTAAAATTAGTGTAATTTAGTGGATATATACAAAAGTCGACGAAGCGACTAACTTCATTTCTAGTTACGACGACAAAAAATCTGCAAGGTAAAGTAAAACTTCGATTAACCGTCACTCGTTAATCCCTCAGTTTCTGTTAACCGTCAGTCAGAAGCTGATTTTGTCAAGAAACAAACTGTTAGTCACTCAGAGGCCGAAAAAACTCTGTCTAAGTGCATTAAAAGGTTTGAAGAACAAGAAGAAGTCAATCCGAAGCCATTCCTTACTTCCAAGTTTGTATTCAAACTGTAAATATTTGTAGTTACCTATCCAATATAACTTGTTTCATATTGCAAACCTGTTTGATTTATGTGTATACTAAAATTAGTGTCAATTTATTGCTATTCGTAGGTTAAAGTATCATTCTAATGATTTTTCTGTTATTCGCCAATTCGCTTCAAGGGGGTGTAGAGAAAATGGAAACGGGGGAAGCAATTGGACTTATCGGAAATTTCTTGAGAATATATAGAAAGTAAAGTAAAAGTCCCCACTCCTACCCCTTCCGCTCCATGGAGGAAGAGGGGTGGAAAGATCCCATTTTTTCCGTTTTTCACTCATATCTCGAAAACTGAAGAATTTGTTCTATAAAAAATAAAGTTAATAAAATATCCAACAAGAACGTCTATAATCATTGTTTTCATATCTATTAAGTTTTCATGATATTCGTTTTCCTAAATCAACTATTTTTTGGAAAATTGATTTTCGTCTCACGCCGATACAATTATTATATTATTGGAGCCGTGGATTTTGAAATATCATCGATTTCAACATCGCGCGCTTGTGTATCGATCCATTTAAACATCTGGATTTCTACGATATTAAAGTCCATTATTATGTTATCGGATGCGTAGTTTTAGAAAATATCATTACTATTGCATTAAGATCGTGCACGCGAATATCTATTTTATATTATGTATTATTTTTAAAATCTTCGATATAGAGGTCCATTATTATATTATCGGAGTCGCAGATTTCGAAAATACCATCGATTTCAATATCTCGCGTTCATGTATCGATTTATTTTAACATTTCGGATTTCTTCGATATTGATATCCATTATTATGTTTTCAGACACGTAGTTTTTTGAAAATAATACCGATATTAAGATCGCGCGCTCATCTATCGATTTTAATTTTTCTGATATTATCCACATTAAGGCAACGAAGTGTAACACTTTTTTTTACTGTTTTTCTTATTGATTTTTTTTTCTGACCAATAACAACTAATGTAATTTTTTTTAAAGTTAAGATGACTTGATAAAACTAGCATAATGCCCCCATTGCACCCCATAATTCGTAGGTATTAGTTCAAAACTAGACAAAATATCGTGTATTCTCCTCTACTAATCCAATCGACATGAGATTCGTGTGTCGATTCGGAAAGAGACCGGAGGGACAGTGAATTAGACTAAGCTTGCGGTTTTAGCAGAAGCCACTAATTCCAAGTTATAATTGGAAATGGTAGAGAATCAACTCTGAGCCGCTCCAATGGCACGTGGGCCAAGTTAACCGCACGATGCCGGTCTATAGGATCTACCTATTGCACTATTAATATCCAATATCAAATCAAATCTTCTAATTCCAGATTTTAACATGTAAAAAATCTGAAATTTAATTAAACTTTCTCGCTATTCGATTTCATATTTCTGGGTCACAATACTATTTTATTATTTTTTTTTATTTTTATAAATTTAGTGATTGTAAATATTCTGATAATATGATGGTAATATTAATTATAGCAGTTGTCCTTTTTGTAAGTATTATATCATAACTAAAAATGAAAACCGTATTGCTCAAAGATATATAATGTCATAAAGAATGTACATCTTTTAATTAAACTTCTCTAGGGAAGTACATATATATATATATATATATATATATATATATATATATATATATATATATATATATATATATATATAAATAGTGGCGTAGTCCGGAGATCCTCCATCCCCAAGATTACAAAATACTTTTACTTATTCTTATCTGTAAACAAAAATTGTATAAACCTCTTTGAATGTTATTTCATAAATAATATATCTAGGCATAGAAAATATTATATTTAAATAGAGCTCCCTTACGTACCCGATTGGGGAGGTTTTCTTTTAAGCAGATCGTTGGATGAACCCGTCCTCCTCAATGAAACGAAATATTAGTTACGCCACTATATCACTATATATATATATATATATATATATATATATACACCTTACTATAAATACACACACATTAATTTTTATGTGTATGTGTCACGATACACACACACACATTTAAAAATTAATGGGATGAATTCTACAACTTGGTAAATACAATTCGGCGTTTTGAGAAAACTAGATATTTGAACTTTCCTAGTTATAGAATAGAATTTTAACCTGAAGACCAAGTTATCTATTTTTGAAATACAGCCGTGGATGGTCAACAAGAGTTAGTTAGCTACAACAGTTGTAGAATGTGTTGTGGACCTGACCGAATGGAATCTTCCTCTGCGATTGATTGTAGTGACCTAATTGTAGAACGGGAACCACGATATACAAACCGAAATGAGATGTACGCACTAAAGTGGTTGGAAGTCTTTAATTTTTAGTTTATCGGGTTATTTCAACGCAAAAAAAGTACACTTCCTAACTCAAATAAAGGATATTAGATGTAGTTTAATGAAATACAATATATCACATTCATGATGTCAATATATCAGTTCCATATTGTAATTTCATTGTGGGCATGTTTATAGCGATGGTACATGTTAACTATGCCTATTCTTAAGAAAACTGCTTAATTAAGTAAACTGACAATATTTTTAAGGAAATTTAAAAGCCTGGAATTTGCATTATTAATTCCAAACTAAAGTTTTTCGGTCCTATAAAAATATATATCCCAGTTCTAAGGGCTAAAAAAATTTATTGATTCGCAGTAAAAAAAAAAATACAATATGATTCTTCAATATCAACCTGTTTTATCTTATGTAAATTTATTAGAAATAATCATGATATTAAAAATCTGGAATTGTCCGAAATTGCATTCTATGACATTAATTATAGCTTAATCAACAGCAAAAATTAATTCGTACATATTTCAACTAAACATTATTCTTGAATGGCTATATACGAAGAGATCTCTTCCCTGCACACCGGCTACCGGGGGCTAGACATGTTTGTAAAATATAATTAGAGATTCTTCCATAGCGTTATAATATAATTACCAAGTAATATTAGACAAGCAACTATATAATCTCTCTGAGAACACAAGATATTGAAGGAGCGGCGGTGCGAGCGTATGTTAGGAGTATACTATCGACCGGAGGGGCAGATTGACATGGCTTGACATGAATCCCTTGCCACAGCTAAAGGTTAGGCAGATCCCAAATGGCGTGGCATTTGACTGACGTTAATCCTATTACCATACAAGATGCTCAACAGCCTTATCTCTCCGTTCCAATATACGCGGAACAGTGACGATTGGGTAAAAACTCTAAAGAAGTTATTTTTATCTTTGTTATTTCTCATCCTAAATATTCTTTTCCTCCGAGACGTCATAAAAGAAGATGGTCGCGGGACCTCCTAACATAGAAGTCATCGATGTGCTACCAATGGGTAGATCCTTCTCACGTCATTATGAAGTGCCATGTACTACTTATTATCACATTTAATTGTTGTATAATCTTATACATTGGAAATTTGATAAATACATTGGAAAAATAAAAAAAAAATAAAAAAAATATTCTTATCGTTTTTCAGATTTCAACGGAAATATCCATTTTGACCATACCTGAATCCATTTTGACTAGTTGACGTCTGTACGTACGTATCCCCCGCATAACTCTAAAATGGTTAGCAAGTTAAGAAAGAAAGAAAGTTAAAATTTTGTATTCAGGATAATTTTAAAATCTAGTTGTGAACCTCCCTTTTTGGTCACTACATAATTACAGGAAGTGGTACTTTGCTTGAAAGTCATTATCGATATTCATAAAAAATTATATTAAAATATAATGCGAAACTTCTCAATTTTGGTATATAAGACTTACATACCAATATAAATAACATAATATTTTGGTTAATTGGAAAACCGGAAGTGATACTTTACTTGAAGATCATATTAGACTTTCGTCAAAAATTATATTAAAATATAATGTAAAACATCTCAAATTTGGTAAATTATAATAGATTTGTGTTCAAATTGAAATTTACTTTAAGGTCATAATATACTTACATAAAAAGGTATAACCTGTACCACTACAACCCATGAATGGTCTTGGGTTCAGTACTTAGTAAGGACCGTATTGTTTCTAGGCCAACGATTGTGCAAGGAGGTGATTTGGCCCAGATAACGCTCAACCGCCAGGTTTTTTCCCCAATTAAGGTTACCCACTTTATAGAGGCTGGTGAGCCCCAGGGTCGATCCACGACTGATAACAGAATAAATAATTATCTGCCACAGCCGGTCTCGAACCCGGAATAGTGGCTTACCACTGAGCTACTCCGCTCCCTCATCAAAAGGTTTATTGGCATTTAATACAGAGATCATATGGTTCGGTGATAAAGGTTATAAATGCGATTTTTTTTCCACTCAAATTAAACAATTTTATTACTTGTTTTAAGTACTTATAATTGAGCGTAAAATACTTTTTTTTTCCTCTCCATTTGTGAGCTGAAAAAGTTTGCTGCAGGAGAATAAGAAATAAGTTAAGCGGGTTCTTCCGCTTACAATGTCGAAACCGTCGATTTCCAATGCTTTATCTAGAGACAAAATAGACAGAATGTTGTCACGGAACACTAGGGGAACTCTAGGGAGAGACTTGTTATCTACTGGAAGAAAACGATATATAATAACGGAATGCGAGTGTTTGTGTGTTTGTTTTTTTTCGAGGATGGGTGGAAATCTTCAAAAGACACGGATAGGCCCGTACCTATCCGCGTTTGGGATTTCCACCCACTAAAACCACCTCCCTACACCTCTTTCCTACCCTCCACGGGACCACCGTTAGGCATTACTTCATGGAGGGTGAGTGGTTGTGTACCGCCTGATTGTTGCTTGTGTGTGTGTGTCAATAGATGGATGTCGCGATGTGAGTGTCGTTTTTGAGATGGTGCTATCTTCGGAAACTATTAATCAAATTCAGGGTCACTTTTTGAGCTTAGTTTAATAGGCGTACAAAGAAGTCATGGGGTGTCCTCATCAGATATTTTTATATATTGATTCACAATTGTATTAAAATACAATAAGTAAGTGAGATGATTAATAAATTAGAACAGTAGCTTGAGAAGGAACTAGCCATTGTTAGCTGGGAGTTAGGATATAAGATAAAAGTGATCTGAACTGAACTGGAGGGTTCCTGTGGGCTATGGACCACGGAGGTAATTAAAGGAGGTATTTCCATTTGGAGCCAAATCTACAACGCAATATCTAGGTTGTTATTTTTGGTGTAACAAATTTCCTAATTATATTTGTGACATAGAAGAACGGTTAATGATTTCGGATCTTAAGGGTTGGATTCGAGGGGAATTCGATGGTTTCGTTAAGTCCCGACGGAGTTCAAATAGACCTGATAATGTACTTAATATGAAAACTTTAAACCGGTTTTCTGAAAAATTAAGCTTATCAGATTTTAACCTAAAACTATGCAGTTCGTTGTTCAGGTAAGTTGTTATTAACATAATTTAGGATTGAATAATTAGAACGAAATCTGAGAGCTGCGCTTATACAACTTTCCTTCCAGTGGCGTAGCCAGGAAGGGTTCTGGGGGTCCGGACCCACTCTCCAAATTACAAAATACTTTTACTTATTCTTATCTGTAAACGAAAATTGAGTAATCCTATATGAATATTGTACCTATTTCCTAAATGATATACATTGGTTTAGAAAATATTATAGATAGAGAGGGCTCCCTTAGACAACCGTATGGGATGTTTTTATTAAAAACTGGACCACCTCAGCTGGACAACCCTCTGGCTACGCTACTGATCAGTTCTCCTTCAGTGCATCGTCATAGTAGAACAGTTTTTACCAAACTTTCGATATCACCGTACCCTTTTTATTATTTTCGGCCAAGAAAAAAAAAAATGCATATACTTTGATAACAACCAAAATATATTTTATTTTTTCCTAAATAAATAACATAAAAAAATAAAAAATAACAATAAACGAAAAATAAAATTCGTTAAAATTAAAATTAAAAAAAATTAAATTAAAAATTAAATTTTGATTATATTTTTTTTTTTTTTTTTTTGGGTAGGTTTATTTGTTTAATTTTTTCTACTATTAGTACTCAAAATTATGTTAAATTTATAATTTAAATCAAATTTTATTTTCATGTTAAACATCAAATCTAAAATTGCTTGATTGTAAGGACGTGCCATCCGTAATCATGTAAAATAATAATTTTTGTTTCTCTAAATTTGTAAGTAAAGACTTTATTATTATTATATTATTAAATTCGTTCATAATAAAATATAAATAAAAATTATATCATTAATAGGATCTTTTAGGATCAATGAGATGTTTTTGTTCAAGGATGAAATTGTTTATATTGAGACGACAGATGATCATAATTTGGTTCAGTGGTTGTTAATTTTAATATGAGATCCGGCTCCACATCAAAAAGATTGTTCCATTTTTTCGACTTAATGTCTACAAAATGCTGAAAAAGCAACTTGACACGATATGAATAGCAGCACATACACAATACTAACAAGTAACGAAGTTCGTTTAATTATTTTTCTATGTTCAAAGCCCCGTGTAGCCCATACCCCCACCAAACTCTTCTCGTGCCCCGAGGGTACGCGCGTTATAACCGAGCCCCACTATGGGAAACACTGCTGTAGAAGCAACACAATGTATCTCAATTTTTAAGGTATTGTGATACACATACCATTTTATTCAAAATCTCCCTCAAAATATGGCTCAGTAGCTTCCCCAATTTTAGTAACTTATTGAAAATGATAAAAAGTAGTTGTTTGTTTTAATTTTCTTAAAGAAAAGCAAGAGGACCAAATGAAGTTTAAAGATAAGTTTTTAATTCAGCAATAATTCATATCTAGATATAACTAAAAATAAAGCGAAATAACTGTACTAAAAATAATTTCAAAACAAAAGCTTTGATTTGTTTATTACGATTTATAAATTAATGATTGTGTTTTTTTAAATATTTTTATTTCATGTTATATTTTAATTTTTTTTTTTTAGTTGCATTGTACAGAGGCTGAAAAAAATGAGAAAACATTCTTATTTGCGTTATAAATGTAAAAAGTGTATTTGCATAGAGTGCGCTAAAAAGTGTGTTAAAGGAAAAAAAAATGATCGTTGTAAATACTTGTTCCCTTCTAAATTATAGTTTTGTTTTTTTTAGTTTTACATGAAAATCAATGTAACATTTAATTATTCCAAATAAGTAGACAAGTATTTAATATATTTTTTATTTTATTTTTTCAAAACATACTTAATTCTATTTAATCATATTATAAAATTAATAGAAAAATATACACCTTTAAATTTCAACGGACCGTGGAACCATACTTCAGTACTAATGACTAAGTAAAATATATCAACGATTAAGGATTAACCAAATTCCACTTAAAGCAAACTAATTAATATAATGTATGTATATAAATATATAAATATATATATATATATATATATATATATATATATATATATATATTTATATATATTTATTGCTATTAAAAAAAAAAATACAACTTTTTTTTACTCATCCAGAAAGTTGACGAAATTGAGATAGGTATCAAGTTGCTTCAACAGTGACGATATATCAATCTGCCTTGGAATGACGTACTATCTCTATCTGGTTAATCTTTTTTAGACGGTTGGTGTGAGATGTGCTGTTTCTGGCCTGAGTTTGTGGATCACAACTATTTCTGGCCTCATGAACTGATGAAATGATGGTTATTTGTTGGGTACTAATAGAGGGGCTCAAGTACAATAATAGAAAAAAATTAACGTATACGTTCTATTGTGAGCTATTGTGAGCTACGATAGTCGATAAAAGGACAATATATTATACCTTAAGGACAATATATCCTGGAAGAGAGAGGAGAGCGATAAATAAAAGTGTGCCGAGAGCTGAGTTATCGGATAGCCGACTAATGAGGAATTATTGCTCAGGATTCAGCGCTACTTACTACACCTGTTACCTCTTACTGCCTGGCTACCTGTATTAATTGTCCCGCAACATGTATCTATGTATTATATATCTCAGGGCTTTTCCAGTCAGCAGTTCCGGGTTTATACCTTGCTGGAGAGACCATATCGCTTTTCCCCATTCTCCTGCCTCTTCAGCCGTAAATTGTTTTCGTCACACTTAGTTGAGCAAGGTCTTTGGATTTTATTTTTTTTTAATTAATAATAAATCGAAATTTTCAAAAATATACTCAAAACTTGATAAGTTTATTTCGAGTCTATATCAGACACAAAATCATATTACAATATAATTTTATACATATTATAAGATATCAAAAATTCCCAGAGGATGAACTGAAGCCAGAATATTAAAAGCCAACTTAATCGCTTAGTTTTCGAAAATAAATCGTAGAAAACAGTTAATTCGCGTTTTTAATACAGTTTTTACTCAACCAGAGACACCAGTGTAAAACAGATAACAATTTTCATATGTCTAGTTGGTATTTAAATTAGGGCGTTTAAATTTTACTTGATATATCGATGGTCAATTTCACATATGTTGGATCAATTTATTCATTACAGAAAGCACTTAGAGTTGGAAACTGTCCACTTTACATTACGTATAAGTTTGAAACTATAGAGTTATCAAATTAATCAAAGTAGCCAAATATATAAAAATGTAAAGAGAATTAATAAATATGAAATTAAAGGATGCGGTCAAATCTTATATATTTTTTTTTTTACTTGAAACTATTACTATTTTACTTACAACATATGACAGGATGTCGATATATCGCAAATCAAGAATTAACTCAAAATTTTAATAGTTGGACCCCTACATCCCAAACAGTAGCCAGCCCTCAAATACTAGACTAACACAATATACAAGGTCATCTACCATCACTACATGTTAGAGGAAACACTGGGAGATTTTATGTAAAACTTAACATGCGTCTTATGTCCGTTCTAACAAGAAAATATTTTTTGATTAGAACCCCTTCCGTTCTGGATATGTCTGTGTATGTGCCTAGGGCCTATGGAAATTTACCCAATCTGCATCATTAAAAAAAAATTCACTCAGGACTTCACACTCACAATCGTCCAATTTGTTCTATGGTGCACTAGTTTTTGAAAAAAAAAAAAGGAAAGGTAAATGGCCTGAGGACAGGAGCACATAAGAAAACCGTTAGCAGAGGAAAAACTAAAGAAGTTTGAATCAATATCAGGAACGAAACAACTTTCCTAGATTACGAAGTGAGACCAAAAGAACTTGAGTACCGTAATGTTAGGAGTAAAGTAAAGGCGGAAATTAAAACGGAGGTACAGCTCTCATGAACCTGGTTTCAAACTAAGCAAGGAAGGTCACGTAGTGTTGTTCAGAAATAGGAACAAGCACAAAAGTACCCAATCCTTCTTCTGTGCCAAATTAACAGTACGTTATAGTACTATGGAGAAGCAGAACAAAATTCTGAACAAATATCCCTACAAACTCTTCAATAATTAAGGAAAAAGATTTAACCTCTTCAAGTACCTCAATGGAGGAAGTTCTATAAAAAAATAAAAACGTCCTCTTTAACGTGAAAGAAAATAATGAAGATGACCTCGCCCAACGTACACGTCTACTGTCTCAAAGAAGAGGTATGAGTGGTAGCCGTAACTGGGGAATCTGATACTAAAATTAATCCAGATAAAAATAATTGGAACCTTAAACACTACCGAAAGGGACGAAAAGCAATTCTACTCCTAAACTCCATAATTTCAAATTACATAATTCAGATACAAGATGTAACCACTTATTCTCAACATAACTTATTCGATTGATGATATCGGCATCGAACCCAGGGTCGTATCCAGCGGGAGGGTGGCGAAGGGGGTGAACGTCCAGTACCCTGCGCTGTAGGAAGTTCCCCGTCATAGAAATATTAATATAATGACTAATACGTTAAAGAGGTATTCATAGTTTTAGGAGACCCACGGACTCCCACTTCCTCTTGAAGAGTATTCCATAGCTCCCGAAGTTCCAAGCAGCCACCGCGCAATAACGTTTCGCCCAGGAGCCCGCGAAGTTCAGATCCGCTACTGATCGAATCTTCGCGCTCGCTAAGCCTTTTATTATTATTCTATTATGTTCATTGTATTAAATTGTAAATACATGTATATGTATGGTTGCTTACCTGGTGGCTATATAGGTGGCAGATATGGTGGCCTCGTGATGACTGATCCCAAAGAGGACAGGTATCGGAGGGACCATGCCATCGCCGATGGATCCGAGCGTAGAGCTCAGGTAGAGGAGCTTCTCTTCTCTGTACTTCATCGTCTGCAAAATATTATACTTATAGTCACTTGATATAAATAAATAAATGTAATTTTCCACAAAAGAAACCTTAAGTCTCTAAATGCCGGGTAACATCTATCCAGTTGAAGTATCGCCAATTCTGGCATCATCAGGACCGAAAAATTAAGATCATATATATGCAGACAAAATGCAGCATATATCAAATCAATAGTCTAAAAAGACACAGTTCCTCACTCCAAAACATCTACACACACACTGAAAGGGAACGGAGCTAACATAAAAACAGCTGGGAAAGGTTATATTAAAAACAGTTGGGAAAGGTTATATTAAAAACAGCTGATCAGCAGAAAACAGAAAAACGCATTTTTCATCTTATTTATTTTATTTTAAAATACTCTTGGAAGTCTTATAATGAATTATAATAAGTAGTGATTCTGACTTATTTATTTTGCGCTTGTCTATCCTCCAACCCTATGAAGGGTCAGGTACCCATAAAAAATAAGCTCTATGTGCCCGAGGTGTCTTTAACCCTGAGTCGATCCAGGGCTGATAGAACAAAGCAATAATTTATTAAATGAAGGGCAATATATACCTTCCATTATAATATTCACTCTAATTTATTATGTTAACATTTTAGGGTCATGGAATAGACTCACAGCAATATGTAGTTGGTTTAAATTATTAAAAATATCAGAAATTTTATTGTAAAATTGACAATGGGAGGATTGTTCTAAAAATGAAGAAATATTTCCCCGAAACGTTTCCATAATAAATTAAAGTGAATATTATAATGGAAGTTATATATTACGCCCTTCATTTAATGCATTGATTAGAACTTCCTAAGAAATTGTAAAACAGAAAAAATAAATTTTCCTTCCGTCCAATTTAAAAGGCTGGCGATTTAGATGCCCAGTACCTAACTGATCCACGCCGCTAATTTAGGCCGAGAATAAATTTAAAATAATGTATGATTATAATATGGAATATGTTTCCCGTTGTGTAATCCTTAAAAAAATATATATATGGGTCATTCTCCCAGTAAGCGACAATTTGATGTACAGAGCGTTTTCTAACCCCATTATGCTTTATCTAGTTGAGATTTTTAAAAATATTATTTTATCTGAATATATACAGAGTTTTTTTTTTTGTTTTTTTTTTCGATTCATTGATTCTTTAGATAGAAAAAAAAGAATGAAGAATCAATTCGCCTTTCCCCGTCCGTGTCCTGTGCCCAGGCCCGACATTCCCGACTTCCATGTTCTCAATGGAGTTATTTCCACGGCGAATCGAGAGGTTATACCACTAGTGATTCCGTCTCACAATGTTTCATATTTTTAAATGAATTTCTCTTGAAAATCTAGATCTCTTGAGACAAATATGTTTGCCCAGACCTGTTGCTCGTGTTACCTCATCCATTGTCGCAGGTTGCGTGCTAAGTGTTGGAAAGTAATTTTTTTATAATGTTAGAACGCATAGAATAGTTTATATTTCTATATCATATTTTAAAGATTGGTATGAGTAAAGTTAAAAAAAAATGGAAAATCATAATTTCTCCGTCCATTCTCGTTACATAAACGGACGGGGAATGACGCGATGAACAATTGAGATAATAATAAATATTCTGATGGAACTTTCGAATATCAACGCTGCAGTTTCAGAAGCGTCATCATGAAGCAAGTTGTTTGGATTAAAACGACAATATTTATTAATTGTTTTAGATAAAATTGGTATAAAAAATGGTAATTTTTTTTTTAATCTTCGATATAAATGCCCCTCTTGTTTGTAGGCATATGAATATTTATTGTTGGTAGTTAGCTGAGTATAGCGAATTTTTATCACACAGTTTGGAGTATTTCTAATTTTTTGAAAAATCATATTCAAAATTCTCGCTTCATGTGAGTATGGTCCATAATTAAGTGCTTAACCAACACAAATTCCAACAAACCCGTATTTCATTCACTCTTCGACAACGAACTAGCTCTCAAATAACCTCGGCAAGTTCCACAGACTTGTCCTGTTCAAGTTCCACAGACTGGCGAAATGCAATGCCTTGGCCTGGCAGTAAGAGCACATCAAGTATAAAATAAAAACGCTAAACCTAAGACTAAATAAGACTATTATACTCACTTCGTTCAAAACATTAAGTAACACTTACTTGCTTAAGCCAATTTCGATAAACGCTTCACATATATAAGGGTCAGCCAAAAAGATCCACATAAGTAATCATAAAATTTTCCAATAAAAAACTTTTCGAGTTTTAGCCAAAGCTTCATTGTACGTTAACATTATTTTACATTCAGACTTACAAATGCCAGAAGTTAACGAACCTGTAAGAACCCACGACCTGCATGCCCGATAACACCCGTAGAAGAGTGAAAAGGAGCTGGATGAAGGATCTCCTTGCCTAACTTCGAACAGCAAATCAAGACAGGAAGAGGTGCCGCTAAGTATTACTCTCTTTCATGCACCAATACCCAATTTTTTGCCAACAAATTCACTAGTTGTCTATATAATGACAGGTAGGAATGAAGAAATAAAACATTAAAAAAAAAATTGAATTATTTAAATGTATTAAAAATACATAATTCGGCTAACTGACAAGAGATGGGCAGTGAATTTCATATTAGCTTTATTATGTATTTTGTAGAATTTAGTTTATTTCTATATTAAACAATTTCTACTGTACAAGGAAGTTAATATATATAAAATAACTTTTCACTAATTAATTTATTAGTTTATTTCTCTTGTTTTGCGTTACATATTTTAATTATCAATTTATTTATTTTTAATTTTATATCTAAATCTTGTTTAAAATCATCAAATGAAAATGCAAAACTGTTATAATCATCAATAGTACGCGTGTCTAATAAATCACCCCACATGTGGGGGGGGGGGGGGAGGGGTTACCATGTAAAGAAAAACAGCATCATGCATACATGAAGGGGTATTTCACTTATCAAATCAAGATGATTTCGGATTAGCAGCCATTTCTCTGAAGAGACCAAAGAGTTGTTTCTCAACATTAGCGAGGAAGAGCTGAAGAAACTTAGCTGATTAAAGGGACCAATCAGAGCCAACCCTCGCGAGAAGGAACACATGCAGTTTTATAATTAATGTTCGGCCGAGAGATTCTAATTAGCATTTAATTAATCCGGACCAAGTTAGATTCTCGTCGATGTAAGAAAATAATTAATCAGGGCTCAGATACAGTCTCGGCCCAGCGCACCTCTCACCATTGAGGATTGAATCTCTTAATATCTTCAAACAGCATAACATTAATTAAAGTTTCAAACGGAAAGTTGAGGAAACTCATTTGCATTCCGAACGGAACAATTGAACCCTGGAGTGGGGCGACTGGAGTGAGGAAGATTTCATGGGCCCTGCTCATCATCATTCCACTCCACCGTTCCATTTCTTACGGACAGGAATTGATTCATGCTCATGTAAACACGCATATTTCAATGCATGGTATAATATAATAGTTTAAATCCAATTTTAACTCTAAATTCCTTTTTTTCTATTAATATAACCAAAATTAAGTCCTAGGATAAGATAGGATAAATGATGAAAAATGCAGGTTTATCCAATTTTTTAAACACATTTTTAAATTACTTCAATTCAATGTATTTAATATAATTTAAATTAGTTATACTAGTTGAAAGGTGAGGTCAAATTAATGATTTCAAACAAACTTAAAACAATACAAAACAAGATAAATAAAAAATGAACAATTAATAAAAAATAAAAAAAATCCAAAATTATTAGTTCAAAGTTGTCGACATTCAGATTTGATCAAATTATTTATTGAATCTTTTAATTTTGTCTCAACATTAGAACGAAGTACTGCGATGGTATAGCTACGTAGGAATACATAGCCATGGGAACATCTTTTTATTAATTAATAATAATTAATCTGAATAATTTGTAAATACGTGTACAATAAATTAATAATAAAAATCAAAATGTGTTTTCTAATTATTAGTTTCCAATCAGATGATAATGGTGAACGCATTTAGCTGTAGATAATCCCCTGATAAAAAAAAAAAATTTTCACCCTAAAAAAAACCCAGAGGGTAAAAGAAGAATCTAAATCTATTGGAGTAAAACCGACCTGGCAACACTTTTTTAAAACCATTTTTAAACTACGATAGTTTAGCTACGATAGTATCGAGACGACTGATTGTAACAACTATCGATAGTTTTACACCACTAATATGTATTAAGATTTTTAGAATGGTTCTCTGAAATAAAGAGTAAGTTATAAATTATCTGTTGAGTAATATCTTGTAAGGGGTATTAAATTCTGATGACGGGCAGACATCTTGCAATTTCCTTTCCTTCTAGTGGTAGGCTTAATTTAAAGTAGATTGACTTAAAACATTCCATTGTCTCTACCCCCCCCCTACCTCTTACCTTCTCAAAATGTAAAATGAGGGTTTATTAAATCTTTCTTCTTTTTTAATTAAATATTAAAGCCGCAGCTCTCATTAGCCGGAGGAAGCTCTCGAGGACTCGAGAAAGGCCAATTGATGCTCTCCTGCAAATTTTAGGAAACGTCAGTTTTAACCAAACCATGGAAAAAGGTAGGGATCGACCTCAATTAAATTTTTAATTTATTTAAAAGTATATTATAGTCATTATTTTTATTTTATCGTAAAAATAGTTCTACAGTAATTATATTTTGTTTATTATCGGTCGGTGCAAATAATAAAATATACTGATTTTTACAATTTTAATTAGTCCGGCGCTGAGGGAATAAGGAAATCAAATATTGTTACTATTACCATGCTCAGTACAGTATTAGTACCGGTTTGAATCCGGCCTGGGCGGGTCGAAATTTGGTTCGTGGCGGACCCACGGAATGAATCTCGACCCACTGCGGTTAGAATAGATTGGTAACTGGTAAGAATGAACCGCTCTGTCTGCTTTCATTAAACCCAACAGAAAAAGAAAAAAAAAGTATAGCATTATTAATCTCCAATACCAACGCACTACTCTTGAAAAAGATTATGGACAAACTATCAATTGATTTTAGGTCAAGTTGTGAATCTATTTAGGAAAAAAATTGTCCGGGAGTCGGCGTGAAATAAATTTAATAATTTATATCAATCGAGAACTTTTTGGATATATCAGGATTACAATACCAAGTTATACAAGAATACAATATCCATCCCAGTGCTAAGGGGCCAAACAATATCCATCCCAGTGCTAAGGGGCCAAACAATATCCATCCCAGTGCTAAGGGGCCAAACAATATCCATCCCAGTGCTAAGGGGCCAAACATTTATAGATAATAAACTGTTTGATGTATATCATGGATTATAGATAGCATGTCATAGATAATGGATAGTCCGGAAATTAGTCCGTAACGTTTTATTATAAAAGCCGAAGTTTCGACCTGACTTATAAATAAAAGCATTCTTATCTTAAAGCTGATCAACATTCTATTGACTTCCTTGTACCCAGTAAAGGAAGTATTGTAAAAGCCTTTTTCAAATTTCAACGGAAATATCCGTTTTAACCATCTCTGAATCCGTTTTGACAAGTTTTGTCGTGACGTCAGTATGTAAATTCGCATAACTCAAAAACGGTTAGCCTTAGAAAGTTAAAAAACTTCATTTAGGATTGTTGTGAACGTCCCTTTTTGGTTACTGCATGATCACCGGAAGTGGTACTTTACTTGAAGGTCATAATTGATTTCCATCAAAAATTATATTTAAATACTATGAAAAACTTTTAAAATTTGATATTTATGATTTATATATTCATTTCAATAGCATACTAGATTTTGTTCTAAATTATAAATTAAATTCTAAATTACTCAAAGGTCATACCTACAACCTACATAAAAAATTATTTTAAAATTAAATAATGAGATCGAGCATATGGTTCGATAATAAAGGTTATTAACACGATTTTTTTTTCCATTCCAACTAAACATTTTTATTGCTTTTTCAAAGTATAAATATTTAGTGTAAAATACTGTTTTTTCGAAGAAATCTCTAGGAAACTAGTTACCTTCTGATAGAAAATGACATATAATAAGGGATGAGAACTCCAGAAACAAGAGTATGTGTGTGTGTCAATAGACGGATGTCGCAATGCCGAGTGTCTTTTTTGAGGTACTGTAATCTTCGGAAACTAGTAACCAAATTCAGGATCACTTTTTGAGCCAGCGATTCATAGTTTAATAGGCGTACAAGGAAGTCATGTGTTGTCCACATCAGATATATTTAATAGTTGTCTACACTGTTTAGCGTCATCTTTAACGCTATGTCAAACTGTTTAACTTTCGATTCGACATGACGAACAGGGAAAGGAATGTATACGTGTGATGTTTAATCGAAAGTCGATCAGTGCGGACATAGCTTAAGGTAGGCACATGTACACCAATCCTTAAAATCGTTTTTAATTTTAAAGTTTGCATGAATACACCAATCATGGGTAGTTTTAGTTTCCTGAAATTTTACAAATTTGGATTTATCCCCTTTGGCATCTTCATACTTTATATGCCCTTTGTAAATTATGGTAATTTGAGGCTTAAAAACAGAACCGACTTACAAATTACATGGTTTACGAATCCCACCATTAAGGGTGAGCTGAAGAAGTCTGCAGCAAAAGAATAAGATATAAGTTAAGCGGGTTCTCCCCCTAATATGTCGATTTTCAATGCTTTATAAAGCGACGTTGACAATTCTAATGTTGTCACGGAACACGAAATCTCTTCGGAACTTGTTACCTACTGAAACAAAATGATATTGGAGAAACGACATTAAAGAATAACAGTTTTTCCCGAGTATTTGGCTGCACAATCATCGCTAAATATATCGATGCATATAACAGATCGCTAAATCAGAGATTAAAGGAACATATACGTGCATGTAATAATAAGACAGATAATGAAAAAAAAACATAAAGTCATTAAAGACGCAGGAGTTAAATCCAATAGTCCAATCTTAAATTTATTCCCATCTATAACGGAAAAACCAATTACTCACCGGTATTACTGGAAAAACCCCGACCCCAAAACCGGTAACCTATAAACATCTCATCTTTCTTTCATTGTTAGTTCAGTGCGAGAAGAAACCAGTACAAACTTTTCTGTTTGATATAATCCATTTAAACCTTGGTGAGTACCAACATGTATTTGATTTCTTGTCTTAATTAAATTCATAATTCATAAAGGTTTTATAATACTGATTTATATTACATCTAATTTATATGTATAATAATACCAAATCTTTATTTTTAATTGCTTATTTTTGAATTTGTGTGTGTTTTTGAAACGGAAGATGAATGTATAACATAAAACAAAATTATAGAAGTAGCAAATAATTTATCAAACGCTAATTAGATTGATCATTCTATATCATAACGAGGATGTCAACTGATTTAAAAAAAATCTGATGCGGACACCCCATAACTTCCTTATACGCCTATTAAACTTTAAATCGGTGGCTCAAAAAGTGACCCTGAATTTGGTTACTAGTTTCCGAAGATTGCAGTATCTCAAAAACGACTCGGCGTTAATATGTCGTTTTATTTTAGTTGGTAACAAGTTCCCAAGAAATTTCTTCGTGTTCCTTGACAACATTAGAACTGTCCTGTCCATGTCACTAGATAAAGCATTGGAAATTTTAAGCGGAAGAACCCGCTTAAGTTATATCATATTCTCTTGCTGCAGACTCGTTCAGCTCACAAATGTGGAGGAAAAAAATTATTATACCGTCTATTTTAACACCTAAAACAAGAAATAAAATTGTTTAATTACAGTGGAAAAAAAAATCGCGTTTATAACCTTTATCACCAAACCATATGATCTCTGTATTAAATGTCAATAAACCTTCAACCAAAATCTATTATAGTATTTATATTGATATAAAAATCTAATTTATCAAATTTTAGATGTTTTACATTACAATTTAATATAATTTTTTATGAAAGTCTAATATGACCTTCAAGGAAAGTACCACTTCCGGTTTGCCAATTTCAACCAAAATGTATTATGTTACTTGTATAAATATATAAATAAGTTTTACATACCAAATTTGAGTAGCTTTGCATTAGATTTTAATATAATTTTTGATGAAAATCAATAATGAGCTTTAAGTAAAGTACTACTTCCGGTAATCATGCAGTGACTAAAAAGGGAGGTTCACAACTAGATTTTACAATAATCATAAATAAAAATTTTTAACTTTCTACGGCTAATCGTTTTTGAATTTTGCGAGATACGAACGAACGTTCGTACGTACTGACGTCACCACAAAACTTGTCAAAATGGATTCAGAGATTGTCAAAATGGATATTTCCGTTGAAATTTGTAAACCGAAAATTTTCGCGATTACAATATGTCCTTCCTTTACTGCGTACAAGGAAGTAAAAAAGAATACCTTAATGAATAAAAACGGAATGGTTTCAGATTTACTGGGGCTATAATAATTCCTATAACAGCAATTGCAAGAGCGTTAGATTTTGATAATAGCGATCTTCTATTCCAATTTAATCACTAATATATATATATATATATATATATATATATATCTGTTTAAACCCATAATATATATTGTTATATTTAACAGCTTTAAATAAGAATAAATACGTGACAAAACCTGTAACTTGCCTCACAAAGACTGTTTCATCTAACGAACCTTAATACTTATTTGGCATAACCAAATCTGAAAATAACGTTGTGGTGAAGTTAGAAACAGTGGATGCTATGAAATTTGAAGGGGAAAATAATTATTGGAATACAATTTATACAGGAAAGGTGTGTCCTAGGATCGATGCACGGCTGATATGACTGATATATTTTTAAACGAAGCCTGACCCGAACGCAAGTCTGGGAGGCAAGAGTCCTGCTCACCTCATCCCCACTCCATCCTACAATATATGATAATATAACAAATATTAATTGTAGCATAATAATGCAATCAATAATTAACATTATAAATGACTTATTCCAGATGAACAATATACACAAGGATACTGTTAAATATAAGACTATAGAGACAAGAGACTTACAAAGAAGCGAAGGGTTCGGGACCCACCCTATGTTTGCTGGGCCAATAGAACCTAATTAGAAGGGTCCTCTATTGACAGTGTCCTGCGTCCTCCCTCCCCCCTCCCTCCCGAAGAGGTCTTCTCTCGGCCTAGGCTATATTTCTAAGATATCCAGATATAGAAATAAATCGCAAACATGTATTTAAAAAAACAACACTAAAAACCCGATGTATTTCAAAAATACTAAGAAAAATAAATAACAGAAAATTATTTGCAAAATAATATGAAATTTGAAATAATAAATAATGTTATAAGTAACGGTAAAATAAAAGGAAAAAGAATAGATATAAAATATGTAATGGACAAACAAAGGGAAAGTTAGTGCCGAATAAAAATGAAAACAGAAACTTGAAAAGTAAAAATGGAAGTGAGGTATAATAGGCAAGAGAAAGAAAAACAAAAAGAAGAAAGAAAAATAATGAGCCTTAGCTACTTGATACTTCTTCAGTTGAAAAAAGAATAAGGCATATTCGCCCATCTAATTCCTCTATATTTATTCTTCTCATTTTATTATTCTCGTATCTTGTTATTCATAGCCTCGATAAAACGCTACAATTAGACCGAAACGTAAATACATATTAAGCAATATACAGTAAAATCCGATTATAACGATTCCGGATATAACGATCAAAAATCCTCTAGAGTCCCAATAACCACCCTCAATCCCCTAGTCAGAGGAATTAATTAAGAATAAACTTCTTGTCGTAACCTGTAGGTTAGCCGACAGCAGGAGACTCACCTACCGACGGCTGCTAAGGTGACTATGAGGCCGGACCTGGATTAGAGATTAAGCGACACGAGACAATCCCTAAGCCTGCGGAGCTTAGAGCGGAAGGAGGCAGTGGAATTTATTTCTCGGAGAGCCCCTCACGTGTACACCAGGTCTTATCTGTACGACAGGGTATCCCCAATCAATAGCCCGCTCTCTCGGGTAATTTGCCGACTAAGCTTGGTGGACTTGTCAGCTTATCTGTCCCATCACATCTACTATTCAAAATTAAACCTCGTGATAGTATTAGTTCCGCAGATTTCCTGGTTGACAGTTCAGCTAATGTTTTTGGCACGGTTTGTTTTTAGACGGCTTTCTTTGTTATTATATATATTTAATTTATAGCCTTTTTTTTTTTTAATATCAATGATTCCACCTTTTTTTTAAATATTTGGGCGGAGATATCAACCTCAACTAATTTCTTCTGGTTATAATTTACTTGTTTTTACTTTAATTGCCTCTTGCATTTTTTATTTATAATCTTATAAGCTATTTTATTGAAATTAGGGGGTTATGGTTTATGATTCGTATTGTTATAGAATTTATTTGTTTTCTATAACTCAGCATGTATGTATATTTTTTTTTTAAATTCCTTTAGTATTCGTAAATTTATTTTAATTATCATTCATTTTATTCCTCTTAATTTATGAGCATTAAACTTTAATAATTTATAAAAATAGGTAAAGGATCTGAAATTATATATATCCTTCAACTATACATTTCGTAAATAATTATAAGAAACATCAACAATGTTTCTGGTTATATAGATAATCTATACATATGTATGGTTGGAGAGATTGGATTTTTGATTTTTTGGGGCAGACTCAGCATTCGATGTACAGACCATGCAAACAACATATATACATATACTATATTATATTAATATATATGGCTGAAAAGTGATAGTTTGTATATGCTAAACAATTACTTTCCAGTAGGGACAAAAAAAAAGTTTTAAAATAAAATGTAAAAAATCCTCCAAGTTTTTGTGTATTTTTTATGACTCAAAGGAGGAATGTTAAAACATACATTTTCTCGACTGTTATCTGTTAGTGATAATGCGAGCTATCATCAGAAAATTGTATTACTCATCCTTGGTACTTGTTAGAATACTTGAGATAGAATTATAAAAAAATATCATCCTTTTAAGTATTGTTTACGGATAAAAAACCTGGTCGCTTACGTTAGATGAAAAAAGGTCTTCGAAAATTGAGTATTGTATTCCTAGATATGTTTATTTGCAGTAAATTATAATAAATTATTAGGAGGATTGAATAAGATCTCGTCCTGAATATATGATTTTAGGTGGGGTTCAATGGAAGGAGGTATGTATTTAGGAAAATATTGTTAATGTCTTCGGCATCGAACCTTTGGGTTCCCTGGGCCTTGTTATTTATTTATTTCTTGTAATCACTTGGAATTAGATAATGAATTTATATGTGTGACCTTGAGTGGATAAATCATTGCTTCTGTCCAATACCAGGTAAAGGTATTTTTAACACGAACGTACGGACAATAGAAGAGACATCAAAGAAACATAGCATTTCCACCATGACCTTATCCAAATGGAATGAAAAAGGCTAAAATGTTGTCATTTACGTTATTCTAAACCAATGTAAACAACATAATAGAAGACAACAACACGACAAAGTCTCCTTGAAATAGAAGATAGATAGCACCACCGTGTCTTTAGTAGATACGTAGCCCTGATTCCATTAAAGAAATTAGAAGGTGAATGGTAAGACCTGATAAGAGGGCCATATATACCCGTACGGTGTTTACTCAGATATATCTAACCTTCTAAGGTACCGCAGCTGATTAAGAGCTGTTAAACTTATTATTTCAGTTATCCGGGGGCTGACCTGTAGATTGGGGTATTTAAGGCCCCCCTACCTTTCCCAGGGGAAATCATCCCCGCCGTATATCACCTCTGCTTGAGGTACTCAGTGGTCCCTTTTGTGTTGTCTTTATTGCGGCCAGCAGTTTAGGGTCAGTATAAATTGTCTTTAGTCTCTACAGAATTATGCGCATTTTACGCAGTAGGGTGTAGAATTTTCGAGAATAAAAGAATGTTGCACCGTAATTGTCAAATAATGAAAAATTAATACATAGTTTTATATCTCAATGAAAGTCACTTAATTTTATTGTGTTGCTCTTAGATAAGTTTCCAAATTACTTAATAATCATTCATACATTATTTTTTGCTATTATTCTCCACGATGCATTTTTTATCAAATATATTATTTTTATAATATATAAGAATAAATTTGAAAAAAAAATTAAATAAATTACTTCCAAGATATTAATGAATGATTCCAAAACAAAGCCTTAATTCTCTCAACATTCGTAAATAATCAGCCAGTCAAAGTTTCGCCTATTTAGTTATCATAAGGAGATGAAAATATAAGCTAGTTATTTAATTTTACAGTTCAAGCATAATTTTCTTCTATTATGATAATATTAGAAAATTCCCTCAGGAAGGTTTAGTAGTCATTAACAGAATCGAAAAACATAAGATAACATAAATGCGTAGCCGTTTGTAGGATATTACGAATCTTCGATATGTTTTAATGAGGAGATATTCAAAAGAATAGAAAAAAAAATTTAAATACGATTTTTTAACAATTTCAAATTTTGAGTTGTACCTTCATTCTACGACAGGTGTGATATATGCACTGACATTATACTTATTGCTATATGAAATTAAAGGGAAAGTAAATAAAAATATTATAGCGAGCATAGATCCATCGAGGAAACACATCATTCAATTCAATAACCTGATGTGGCTATGTCGAATGAAAGGAAAGGAAGAAAACAGATGTTTTTTACAAAAGTAAAGCTTTTGCTATTATAAATGTGATTTTATTAATTATAGAATCATAGATTATTAAGAAAATATGTGTGTTCTTTTTAATTAAGTCATATTTCTTTAATATTTTTCAAATTGAAACATGAATTCTGAAAACATTTTCTAAAAGCATTTAATAATAATAATAAACTCTTTATTTATTCTGGGACAAGTCCCTTTAGAATAACAATTACAGGCAATGATAGGTGGGCTTCAGAGCCTTAGAGTTGTTGATATAGGAGCAAATGCGTTAACAGATAATTAAAAATACAAAAAAAAATAAAAATAAAGAAAAGTCAATAAATAAATACAAATGAAAATTATAACAAGTCATAATGCAATCACTTCTAGGATATGAAATAGGTATTAATAATCTAATTGATTACGTCTTAAAACAAAAACCACACCAAATTCGTATGTTAATAAGATATGACAAAATTATAAATGAAGGAACATATTCACAAATGTTGATTGAAATAAGAGAAAATCTATTTACCATGTTTGTTGGAACTGGATAGAAAATAAGTGATTTAGACTATTTTGCTTCAATTATTATTTATTAGATTATTATTTATTTATTCAATTATTAGAACTCTTGGGGAGGAGAGGGAGGGTGAGGAGGGGGAGCTATAAGAACTTTCAACGAAACAACCGGTTACCAACAAAAATACTGACTGTAAATATTCGAAGGCCAAAGGGGTGGTTTTTAGGAACAGGATCAAAAAGATAATAAATTTGTCAAAACGGCAACAAAGCTCCACGTTTTTACACAGTTTTCTTAATCTCCGATTTTATTAACAAATGACGCTTTCACACAATAATTTCACTCTTGTTAAAATGCTTTCGTAGTGAACTTGGTTTCACAGGTTTGAAGTTGTCATGACAATTATTACAAAATTACCTCCTTTTTACTTCGTTGTGCGAAGTAAAGGAAGTATTGCAATTGCGAAAATTTTCGGTTTTCAGATTTTAACGGAAATATCCATTTTGACTATCCCTGAATCCATTTTGACTATTTTCGTCGTGGCGTCTGTACGTACGTACGTACGTTGGTACGTTCGTATCTCGCATAACTCAAAAACGGTTAGCTGTAGAAAGTTGTAATTTTGTATTTAGGATCTAGAATTGTAAAATCTAGTTGTGAAGCTCTCTTTTTGGTCACTGCTTGATTACCGGAATTGGTACTTTACTTGAAGGCCATAATTGATTTCCATCAAAAATTATATTAAAATACTATAAAAAACTTCTCAAATTTAGTATTAACATACTAATAATAACATACTAGATTTTGGTCTAAATTGGATAACCGGAAGCGGTATTTTACTTCAAGGTCATATTAGACTTTCATCAAAAAATAAAGTAAATTATCTAAAATTTGGTAAGTAGTACTTTTATATCGATATGAATGTATTTACTATATTTTAGTTAAAATTGGTGAGCCGAAAAGGGTACTTTACTTGGAGGTCATAATAAGCTTACATCAAAAATTATATTTAAATTAAATACTTAAATCATATGTTTCGGTAATAAAGGTTACAAACGCAATTTGGTTTCCAATCCAATTAATCATTTTTATTACTCGTTTTAAGTGTTAAAATTGGGTGTAAAATACTGGTATTTGTTTGTGTGGGTGTGTGTGTGTAGATGGATGTCGCGACGCCGAGTGTCGTTTTGAGATACTGCAATCTTCGGAAACTAGTAACCAAATTCAGGATCACTTTTTGAGCGACCTATTTATAGTTTAATAGGCGTACAAGGAAGTCATGTGTTGTCCACATGAGATATTTTTTATAGTTATTCCCAATTTCTCCCCTTAAGAAATTATCTAAATGACAGTGAAAACCACTTCAAAATCGATCGGCTCCTTTTCGAGTTTTTGCAAGCACAAATACACGGAGGCTGAATATATATATATATATATATATATATATATATATATATATATATATATATATATATATATATATATATATATATATATATATATATTATATATATATATATAATATATGACTTGGTCTATAAGAGAGCCGCAATTCACAAACTCCAATTTTATTCGATTCCTTATATTTATTTGGAAGACGCCCACGATTAGGAACCTATAGGTACCCAAACTTAAGAATTTTTTTAGAAAATTTTAAGCCTCATTTGGCCATCCAAAATTAGTGCAAATTAGATTATCCGGCAACTATTATATTAAACTAACATTTAATAATATTTATTATTATTTCAAGCCGAAAGAAAACTGCAATTTAAATGTGCTTGAGGATCTTTTCCATATTTTCGTCCGGTGCCCGATCTGTACACCTTTCCGTCATCACTACTCGCCTCATTCCGTAAATATGAACAAATCAAATTATATTATATGTAGAGGTATTTAGAATTGGCAATAGCGGTCTTCTTAAGAACCTGTTTTACTACATTAGGCAATGTTGTAGATTGAAATCGTTCATTGTCAATGAATGATTTTGTATGATTATATTATTTGTTGATCATAGCAGCGGGTCTATCAATGTATCATATATTATTTATTTCTGTATTTTAGCTGTTTAAAGGTATTTGTGCATTGTTTATGTTATATTTATATTTTATTTTTATATTGTTATGTTATATTGTATTCCTATATACTTATGTTAAACATATTTGGAGATGACGTTGACATAGCAACGTTGTGAAATAATATTTTTGACTTTAGCACAAAATTATAGTTATGGTAGTCACCATCATTTTAGCCAACTCTATTTATATGGGGCATACCCCGAAAGCAAATAAAATATTCATTCATTCATTCATGGTTAAATCCATCCAAGATAAATTATTTAAGAGAATTAAACCCAGCATTAGTTCGGATATTTCCGAGCCAAAACTTCTGGAAAGTTAATGTTGATTATAATAATCCCGTAGGGTTGTTGAAAACTATATTTTAAAAAGAGAAACCATGCCTTATCTCTGTTATGTAACAAAATCGAAAAGATCAAAATCCTGCTAAAAAATTGACTCATAAATCGCACTATATTAAATAGCCTAACATTAAAACTAAGCAAATTCAAAAAGCTTGACTATCAAGCGGTATCAGGCTTTTTTAATCTTGAAATTATACATCATGTACTCGGACGCCTGACCCCTTGGTGTGCAAGATTGCTATCAGTATTAATTAGTGCCGCGATAACATACATTTTAATTCTCTGTTTGAGTACATCAAGATAATAAAGCACGATCCCATTAGTTAGTGTCATTTCGGTCTGTACATTCAAGAATCAAGAAATAGACAGACACCTCTCTCCAAGAAGTATATAAATGTGCCAAAGAGCTATTAAAGTGATTATACTGGTGGAATTGTCATTCCTGAACATCTAAAAATTGAAATTGGATAGGTTTTATTTTTTGGGGGAGAAGAGAATTTAATTATTTTTATTTACAAATATTATAATCCTTCTCAATTAAGTACAGTAAATAATAGTTATATATGTATCCATTCATACCACATTTACATACAAATATAGGTAAAGAGTTATAAAATAAAATTGTTAATTTTTTCAATTTTTGACCTTCTATTTTATACGGTTATCTTCAATCAATTTGCCTTTAGGTCAATTAAAAACTCAGTAGTTTTTTTCCATTTATTTTTTAGACGTTTTGGAGATACTTGTACCCTCCTCAGCATCTAGTATAAACATAATTAACTATCACAATTTCTTATATATATCTATAATTCATTATGTTTACTAAAAGTTCTACTGAACCAGTCAATTTATAAAATCTAAAAACAATTTAATAAATTTCTTACCTAAATAATATCCCAAAATGTTGAGTGTGTCACTTGACCAGTACTTTAAATGAGACTTGGTCAATGAATGATTAAGAACTTCTAAGTTTTAATAGAGTAAGGAAGTTTTGCTATTTAACTATTTTTAAATTTTTGTTTACAAACCCTTTTATAGATATATATAAGAAATTGTGGTAATATATTATTTTTATAATGGATGCTGAGTAGGGGGAAAAAGTACTCCCGAAACGTCTAAACAATAAATGGAAAAACTACTGAGTTTTTTATTGACCTCAAGACAAATTGATTGAAGATAAAAATAAAATTGGATTTGAGAAATTTATATAAATGTCATAAGCTTTTATGTCGTAAAATTGTTGTACGATTTTTTTTTTTTCGTTTTTATCTAAACATTTTATGGCTTTGGTTTCTATCACCACGTCACCTTCGCCCGCCGACGCGGATTCTGACCGCCAGTTCATTTCAACCCCACGCCGCTTCCCTTCCCAGGCACAGTCCTATATATTGGCACCCTCCTAGATAGAAGCCTAACGTGGAACCCAGATACTAGACTTAAAAGACAATATATTAATCGACGATTTGGCCAATTATATAGACTGCTAAATAGAAAACACCAACATTCAGTTGACAACAAACTCCTTGAAGACAATTTTGAAACCTCAGTTGACATCCGCATGATGGTATAGAAGGATCAATCTAATTAGGGATCGATAAATTATTTTCCACTTCTATAATTTTGTTTTTATTGAAAACTAGTTTAATTTAATGACCAAATAAATATCTCCAATACTCCAATCTTAAATTTATTCCCATCTATAACAAAAAAAATAATTACTCACCGGAATTACTGGAAAAACCCCGACCTCTAAATCGTTTACCTATAAACATCCCACCTTTATTTTTCATTGTTAGTTCAGAGTGAGAGCAAACCAGTATAAACCTTTCTATTTGAAATAATCCATTTAAACCTTGGTGAGTGCCAACATGTATTTGATTTTTTGTCTTAATTAAATTCATAACTCATAAATGTTTTATAATACTGATTTATATCAATCTAATTTAATATGTATAATAATACCAAACTACATTTTGAATAGCTTATTTTTGAATTTTTGTGTGTTTTTAGAACTGAAGATGAATGTATAACATTCGAAACTAGTTTTCAATAAGAATAAAATTATAGAAGTGGCAAATAATTTATCAATCCCTAATTCTGAAACCTATTAGGTCCTAAGGACTTGAACTGTGGGGGGCAGATAAATTTTCGAACAGAAAACTCATCTAATCCTTTCAGTCCAAAATCATTCGGACAGCTCCACACTACGTGCTTAGCATACAATACCCTAACATCATGGCATTAATATTCCATTTGTTTTAGAGCTTATTCCATCCAAATTCTCCATATTTCATCAGAGCCTTATTCATTATTCTAATCTATTAGCATAATACACATCCAGCTCCATTCACTCCTACAATCCTTCTTGAAGGTTGAAACGGCAGTGGCCCCGAGACCTTTTGTAGATAAATATAGCAATGGCTCGCTCAGCCTCCGCTGCCTTTCAATGCCAGTGACGCAGCTAAGAGAGCAGCGCTAGGATCTCATATTCTTGCTAAAAACCTCCTTTTTCCTCGACACGTGAGGGAACAAGCCTGGCTCGGAATTCCCAAGGCTGATTGTAAATAATATTTATAATTATGCCTGCATTTAAGACGTTTATTTAATTTTACACTTAAGGTTAATTTAATATTTTTTTCTATTTATTATTTTTCTATAATTTAATTTATTTATATTTTTCTGTAAATATAGTGTGAATGAACTCTTTAATAACAATTATCATACTCCTTAATTGAGACAGAATGTAACATTATTCAATAATAACAGTTTAAAAAGTGTATTTTATTCATATTATCATACAAAAGGCGTAGATATATTCAAAACTGAATTATAGTCATGATAAAATGCCAGTAACTTAACTTTTAATTATGTCTTGAGATAAAGTTGTAAATTTGAATAAAAAACTACAATAAAACCTCGTATACATTTTTCTTTTTATTACCAAAACTATAAAAAAAAAAAAAAAAGAAAAAGAAAAGGGACGAGGAATCCGAGAGAGGAATATCAGAGGGTCATTAGCCTTATCAGCGAAGAGTATTAAAAAAACGAAAATATAACTCAAATGAAAACCGAAGGGAGGCTCGTAAAAGTTTATTAGGGCATATTTTATAGGAGTATCCTATATTTTATAGGAGTAGCGGGGACCAAAAGAAGGGAATTGATTAACTTGTCTTGTAGGTAGCAAGGCTTGATTAAATCTATCATTTCTTTATCTGCTTCTGTACACTCGCCTTCATTCAGCAGAACGAATTTGCCTTTCATGAGATAAATATTTTTATCGTCCACCCCTTCTGAAATCGGTCACAAATTATAGCCATTAAGCTTATATCAGTGATCTATGTTTAAGATATTACTGTGAGAGGTGTTTTTCGATTTTAAATACAACCAGAAAAAACAAATTACTTAAGGTGTGTCACCACTAGAGAAACAATAGACGAACATGTTTGTTAAAGTGAAGAATATCTTATTTTCCCAATAATGTTAAAAAAACTGATTTATATTGTCTTTAATTCAATCGTATCCAGCGAGGAAAAGAGGGTAGGTGGTTGGGCCTATTTTTTAGTGTTTCTTTTTATAGGAAACTAACAGATTATATTGAAAAATTGCCCAATCATGCTGAGAGAGTTAGCATCAAGAGAGACGTCTGTGTCTGTCAGTGTAATTGAGTTTCATTTTAGAGAGAAAATAAGCAGGTATTGCAGAAAATTGCTTATCCTGTAAAAATAAACCTAAAACCTTGTAAAGCAAATTAAAACTAATCCAACTTATTTTCCCAAGCGTCACGGGGCCCATGCCCATAGGCAGTTGCCTATATTGCCAATGTGATTAATGGCTAAATTTGATATTTCGACGATTGGCGTATACTGACTTGGTATCCCATGAAAAAGGTTGGATAAGGTCTTTGTTAAAAGATAAATATTGCAATTATTTATAAATAAATATATTATCAATAATACTAAGACCACCATTGGACGAAATACGACAAAACAAAAATTATTTCAGTTTTGTGATTTATTTATACAATTAAAACGAACAAAAAACATTATTTTCATTGGCGAACGCAGAGAGAGAGGGGGAGTAAGGAGGATACTCCCACCGAAATTTTTGAAAAAATATAATTTTCATATTCACCAACATAGGTTTGGATTTTAAATAATAATTTTTAATAAAATTTTCATTCTGGTGCTTAAAAATTGGGCCAAATTCGGCGATTATAGACACTCAAGTGATTACTTGAGTACTAAAAAAAAATTCTGCGTACTGGCCTGATTATTTCATTTTGTTTCTGTTTAAATTTAAAAATTTTTTAAAAAAAGAAACTAAAACATTATATAAATTATTTTACTGTTCAAGATGATTTGGAATAGTTATTTGCTTAATAATAGATTTTTTTAAGAAAAATAATTTCTTTGTTTTTAATAGTTTTTGTGTATCATTTTGAAGTTCGGTTTTTTGTTTTCTAAAAAGTTTTTATATATTTCTTTTCAGTGCTTCTTGTCTACTGTTTTGTTTAGTTTTTATTTCAGATTTTTCAGTGGGTAAAATTTAATATAAAAAGTATCCCCTCCCCCCCTCCCCCTGGACTCGCCTAAGTCCACAGGTGCTATCCCGTAACTGTTGTAACCGACATCGTTCGTTATATATGAACAAAGTTATAGCACATGAGAGAAAAAAACAATCAAAGATACTGCTAAGAAATATTATATTCAGAATAGCGTGGTACCATTCACATCACGCTGAAGCAAATATCTACATAATTTGTGAACTAAATAAAATGGTACACAAAGCTTTTACAGTACAATGTCATTTTTTTAATTGATGAGTTGCACATCTGCATGACGAAGCCATGGAAGCCTAGAGATATAAGAGAGAAGAGAAATGAAGTTGCCAAGAGACCCACCCACCCTCCTGAGGACGCTAATGGACAGGCGGAAAGCGATGAATACATTTCTCTGAAGGGGTTCCATAATTCATGAGGCTGTGCTTGATTGATCAGGAGTCGATAACAACCTATCAATCATAGAGGCAGTGGCTACTTCATTTCCTAACCCTCCTTCTTAAATCACCGCTCAATTCAAAACTTTCCGGATCTTGATCCCTACAGTTCTCAGGAGTTATATCCGGATATATCACTGTCTATAACAGTCCCAGATACCCCTCCATCTGGAGAACTTTATGATTAATCGCATTATAAATCACAAAATAAAAAAAATTTGGGAATTTGAATGGCTGCCTAATGCGTTAAATAATCCTTTGTAATTGAACGAGCGTCGGTGACCGCCAACTGATGATCATTCCATTACGATCGTTCCACGCCAATTGGAATGTGGAACAACCGTGAGTGTGAAATCGTTTAAAATTTTTAATATGGCTGGCATTCCATCTGTCCAAACTTACATCACGCCACGCCAAAATATTATCACTCCAACCGACCAATGGTGTGCAAAACTCATCAGTTTTGCTCCATCATCATGGAGTGGAATGATGGACGGTGTATGTATGTATATATATATATATATATATATATATATATATATATATATATATATATATATATATATATATATATTAAATATACATATAAATATATAAAAAATATATCAGTGTTTAGGCTGTGCTATAATAATAACAATAAAAATTGTTAGTAAATACAGTATAGATAACATTTATGATATCGATTGTATAAAATATGATACAAAAGTTCTGATATGAATAATTTTTTTATTATTAATTATGTTAAAAATCATTTTTAATGGATTTATAATTAATAATATGCATACAATTTTCACAAATTTTCAATATTTTTTTGTAGGGTAAAGATTAAATTATTTAATACTCTTGCTATTGTAGAGGCACTTCTTATAGGTGCATTAATACGTGTCAGTTAAAAATGGAACCATCGATTGGAGTGATCGCCGGTGGGGAACTTGAAATCGTCTTCACTCCAAGCACTCTTCTAGTCAATCCACAAGACTGTTCCATTGCTCCATTTGGAGTGACCGTCATTAACGGCCTTAACTATAATCTATAAATAACCTATTCCCGATAATCCAAGATGGCCTCCCAACGTAGAATATTTATTGTAGTGCTACCAAAGGGTAATTTATTTACAAGCCATCTTCATATAATACCTTAATAGTCTGTACATCACAATTACTAATTGCACTTTCATTGCAGTAGTAAATTTCAATATATAAATACCACGATAATGTTTATTACATAATTTATCAATATATTTTTGTAGGTTTAACGTAAGTTCAATTTGAAAAATAAAAATATTGTCAAATAATCACTATTATTAATTTTAACATATAAATAAAGTAGTAGTTCTGTGAACTGTAGACCTCGCGAAAAAAAATCTAAAATCTGCTTTTTATTGTTGCTTTAAAAGGTTTAGGAAATTTTGTCATTCATTTTTTTTTTTTTTCTTACGCCGGATTAGGTAGAAAATTATTCCATTTCGCCACCTGGCATCGAACTAAAGCAGTGATTTCCTTCGCTATTCTTCGGCATTGACTTAAAAAAATTGGAATATTCAAAGATCATACCATTGTATGAGGTGGTCTGAGCCCATAGATAATTCATCTGTACGAAGTGGGCATTTTGGATTGGGTTTGACTCCAATAGTAATTCCCAGATGGACTTGGAGATCTACTATCTAATTGGAGTCATGATTTATTATTTATATATATGGCAGCTCATAACATATAGTACATTTATAATATATATTACGTCCCTTACAAACAAATATCGTAAAAGTTTCAAGTTTTAACTTTTTAATATTTAATTCGAATTTGAAAGAACTAGATTATATTATAATATACCTCGACAGCAGTTAATAACAAAATTAAAGCGTTCAAATCTATTAATCCAAAATTAGTAAAATTGACTAAGTTGAGTATCATATCACAAATCAATAATTTATGATCTTATTATTTAATATCTCCTATAATTGGTCCGATAATTTACGAGCCTAATCCATAAACTATTAAGGACTATAATAAAAAAAATCATAACATTCCTCTTCACCAATGGCGGAGAAGTTTTATGGAGTATACCAAGAAGACCTGTGCTTTAAGGATAGTCTCAGCTGTCACTAAAGGTTCTGGAACACGTCTTGAAGAGCTTGTACTTGTTTACAGGACTTGATATGGCGGAGGTCGGACAGTATAAGATATGCCTGCCATATTCCCTAAGAGGGCCCCCATCTTGCAAAGTAAACCTCCAAACGATTCTTATTCCAACAGAAGTGCAGTGCATCTATCGATCCGCCATGCTGTTCAACGATACAGGATGGTAAGAAAAATAAATAATATTAACCATAATATTTCTGCAAATTTGAGAATAGATATGTAAATTAATTAATGAGAGAAGAAACTCGAAAAGAAAGAGACAAAAATGACTGTTAAGACATAATTGGATGATTCCAAAACAAAGCCTCAAGCCTCTCAAATAATAGTAAATAACTAATCAATCAACGATTCCTCAATTCAGGCATCGTCAGGACAGACGACATAAAATCATACAAATGCAGACCATAGCACATCTCACATCACACAGTCTAAGCAAATGAAGAAAGTTAACATATAACTCCAAGAAAATTAACATATCGTTCTTTTGTAAGAGTTTTTAAGTCTGCCTCTTTTGGTTTACCGCTATCCCTCAACTCACTGACAAAACATCAAGTCGGACATTTTCTTAGTCAATGCTGCTTACCTTTTTTTGTTCTTTAAAAAAAAAAAATTAATCTCCACATCATTTAATCAAGAATCATCAATAAAATTGTGGCAAGACTAAAATCAGAGGAAGACTCCTTTAGAGCTAATCGATAATAAGAGGACATTTTTAAAAGAAAAGAAAAACTCTTTATTAAACAATTAATTGAATTTGAAAATAAAAATCAATTTAAAATATTTTATCAAATGAATTAAAGAACAAAATAATATTTTTAACAAAAGTTATAGTGTTTTTAATTATTCATACTGAAGCTAAATCCATACATTTTGTTCTCTTAAGTAGCACAAGAATAATATTATTACAACATAGAAATAATTTATTATTATCTTTATCAAGAGGTTCTTTATAAAGTAACTCCTTTATGGAAGTTTGAAGGAAGTCATAATGTTTGTTTAGCAAGCTTATAATAACTGAACTTCATTGTTAGCTTATCTATTATACGCTTATAATAACTAAGCTAACACTAATTTTTTATTACGGTAAATATTAAAATAAAAAATCTGAGTTTTTTTTTCCAAAAAAATATACAATGTAATTGGCTCAAACAAAGAAAAAAATAGTTTTTCGTATTGTGTTACTCTTCTTACAAATGAGCAATATAATGAAGAAAAAGGGAGGTTATGTTAACAAAGCTGAGAATGCTTATTAAATTTAAACAGCAGATCTGCAAAATCAGAACAACTGAATAAACAAAAACAGCACTAATAAAATAAATTTAAAAGGCTATCTCTCTAGATTTTTTGAATTTATTATTAAAGAGGTAATGCCCAACTGTATTAGGTTGCTATACACACAGTATACTATTAATATCATATTGATAATTTGTAAAACTTATTATTAATATATAGCATAATTAAAATATTCAAAATATATTATAATAGTATATATATATATATATATATATATATATATATATATATATATATATATATATATATATATATATATACATTCTTTTCTTTAAGTGGTTTTTATATAATTTTCTTATTTTTATTTTATTTTATTATTTTTTTAACATTTCAGGGTAACACAAAAAAACAACTCAAATTTCTACTGTTAGTAAAAATTTAATAATAGATTTAAAAAGGATATAAATGAATGAAAGAATAAAGAAGAAAGATGAAATTATAGCCATAAAAGCGTAACTTTTAAGTCTTTAAATAAAAACAAACTTCCAATATTAATAAAATAAAATAGTTAAAAAGTATATATATGTATGTGTATATATATATATATTTAATATAGGAAATTTTGTTCAACATTCTATTTTATGCTGTTAAAACTAAGTTATTTTAGTCTGATAATATCATAATGTGCAATTTAATAATACATTGGGCTACTATTGTAGATATATCGATATATTATCGAAATAATAGTCATAATAGACACATTATTTTCTTATTAATTTAATAATATATTTATCAATAATATATATTTTACGACAATATCCAAATTCTGCACAATACATGTATGGCTTTAAATATCTTTCTCTTAGAGCCATTTTTCTCGCTTTGAATCACCCGAACCTTTTCAAAATCAAAAACATACTAAAATATTTTTGAGTCCTGGGATAATGGAGTGTTAAGCACTTTTCTCACGAATTCTTACTTCTTCTTAATGATCGAAGACAACTAAAGTACCTACTGTTTCATACAGTTTAAATAATTGTAATATTATAGTAATATCGCAGAGTAATATTGAGAATAATAGTTAACCAATAAACGGAAACAATAAAACGGAATGGGCCGTAACACGTAGCGGACACTATGAGGAGAGACATGTATTCCGAAACGACCGGTCGCGACCGGTTAAAACAATGACGCGGCCGCAAGACTATCACACAGACCATTGCTCCTGCGGTGATTCAGCCATCAGAGCTAATCCCCGTCCTCAGGATTCGGCTGATAGTTTCCGGGGCCGGTGTCGATGGAGCCCCCCCCCCCCCCTCACGAAATTAACGAGCCATAAGGGGAGGTCTATAAATCCACGCTACTAAATCCCCTCCGCCCTCTCGATCGCTGATGAACAGCTTCGCTTTCCCTAAACCGTCTCATTACCTCGTCTTTAGTAAATCTGTTGAGGTTGGGCTTTAACTAGATTTGTTTCCTTAGGGGCAGCATTTCAGTTCAGGAGCCGGCCAGAGAAATGTCGAATGATTAATATCAAATTAAAACATTTTGGAGAGCTTCAGATTTAACTGTAAAACCTCGTTTATACGGTTCTTCGAATAATCCGGATCAGATATTTAGAAATTCTTTTTATTTAATGTTCACATAGCAAAATAATTGCTATATAAGTGCTATGTATAAACCGATACTATACATAGTACAAAGCCAAATACTCCCTTTTTATTTTATTATATTGCGCAGCTAACTGTAACAAAAAATTTTTAATTTTATTAAGATGCTAAAATTTCGTGGAAAATTATCAACCTTTCAAACTTGTTCTTTATTGATTACATGAACGACGTTTCGGACAATATTCATTCATTTTCAAGCCTAAAACATAATTAACAAATCATGGACCGCTCCGGGATATGAACCCCGGGGCCTCCAGCAACCAAAGCAGGAATCATACTCCTAGGGCAAAGCGGCTATCTTATATAATAATTAACAAATAATAATAATTATAACAAAATACAATAATTAATTATAAAAATAATAATTAACAAATCTTTGTCAATAATTAATATACAAAAAACATATTATCTACAATTACTATTCAAACGTGATTAAAATTCATTATTAAAATTTGAAACAATTTTGTAGGATCATTATCGGTGAAAATTTGAGAAATAGCCAAATAAAACTATATAATTAAAATGATGAAATAAATAATCAGGATGCGGTCAACAAAATATATTTTTTATTGTACAAGCCAACGTTTCGACTCAATCATGTGAGCCATCATCAGGGCTGAAATAAAATTGAAGATACAAGATATAAGATAGGTTCAGTAAAAAACAATAATAATAAATGTGAAATACAGATAACTTAGTAATAAGGATGTAATTAATAATATAGCACAATAATGCACTACTAACATAAAATACAAAAATAATTATTTTTTATTTTATATTAGTAATGATTATATATATTATTACTCGTATTATATTATTATTATTATTATTATTATCTTATATCTTGTATCTTTGATTTAATTTCAACCCTGATGATGGCTCACATAATTGGAAACATCGGCTTATATGATAACAAATATACTTAGTTGATTGCATCCTGATTATATATTTCATCACAATAATATTACACTCGATCAAGCAACATCAATAATTCTATATAATTAAAAATTAATCTGCATATTTACCTGCTTAAGGTTTTCTTATTTATAAATATCTGATTCAATCATGGGTTATTATGATCAGTATTTTAATATAAAAAATATCAAAATTAATGTGAACTGTGTGTTTTAGACTTCAAAATGGACCAGTATAATAATAAAGAAGAAATTTGAAAGATTAATAATTTTCTCTGAATTTTTAGCATCTCAGTGCTCGCTTTTTAATTCGATTCAATGTACAGTTCTTGCACAGATTTCACAATAAATTATGGTAATAAAATGTTTTTGGCTGAATTTAAGAAAGGTTTACTAATGTCACAGGACATTGGCGACGATTGACACACCAGCTATGAATAGTTTTTATCGTAATATACGACATGTCTGCTAATTTAAGAATTTTATATTGGTTATTATCCATATTATCCGGAATACCCGGATTGCCTTTGGTCCTAGTTGGTCCGGATAAGCGAGGTTTTATTTTATAATAATGATACAATATATATATATATATATAATATTACACATAATAATAATATAAATACATATAATAATACAGATCATATAGAAATAGAGAAAGTACCCCATTACTACCGATCCAAAAAAATTAAAATTATAATATCACTAAAATAATATCAACCTTTTTCATTTTTTTGTAAATCTATCATAAATAATTATAAGATCCAAAACCTGAAATTGTTATGAAAAAAATCTTCGACTAAATTGAAAATCTTTTAATTTAACCCATTTCCCGATAAATTAAGAATAGAAAAATACCTGTTCGAGGATGATCATAACATCATAGAAATAAATCATTTTTAATTACTAGGGTACGTAGAATATCTCGGAAGTAAATAACTTTTATTTTATTAATTTATCTATTTTCGATCAATTTGATGTTTTACGAAAGAAGGCCCTACATGAAATCATATCAGTTGATTTTTTTTTTTTTAAATAGGAGAAACAACAAACTGTTTTGACAGATACTCTCAGCTACAATGGATTTTTATTTAAATACAAAAAAAAAAATTCTGAAATATTTAGTTAATTAATAAAAATGTTAATTTCTTACTTTGGTGATGAACTTTGTATCGTGGAGCTCCTCAGCCGTCTCATCATTCAGGTCATGCTCAATAGTTGCAATTACATTTTTTCTCCTTAATTTATCCTGCAATACCGCATTTCTGCAACAAAAATATATTTATTAAGTTATCTTTTTATATTATTTATTTGTCTATGGGGAGATTTCTAAAAACAGAGCTTCAATTCAGCATTATTAAACAATAATGAGTAAGCTATAAATAAATCCGTGAGCAGCAGAACTAGTACAGAATGAGTAACTAGTTCAGAATGAGTAAGCTATAAATAAATCCGTGAGCAGCAGAACTAGTACAGAATGAGTAACTAGTTCAGAATGAGTAAGCTATAAATAAATCCGTGAGCAGCAGAACTAGTACAGAATGAGTAACTAGTTCAGAATGAGTAAGCTATAAATAAATCCGTGAGCAGCAGAACTAGTACAGAATAAGTAACTAGTTCAGAATGAGTAAGCTATAAATAAATCCGTGAGCAGCAGAACTAGTACAGAATGAGTAACTAGTTCAGAATGAGTAAGCTATAAATAAATCCGTGAGCAGCAGAACTAGTACAGAATGAGTAACTAGTTCAGAATGAGTAAGCTATAAATAAATCCGTGAGCAGCAGAACTAGTACAGAATGAGTAACTAGTTCAGAATGAGTAAGCTATAAATAAATCCGTGAGCAGCAGAACTAGTACAGAATGAGTAACTAGTTCAGAATGAGTAAGCTATAAATAAATCCGTGAGCAGCAGAACTAGTACAGAATGAGTAACTAGTTCAGAATGAGTAAGCTATAAATAAATCCGTGAGCAGCAGAACTAGTACAGAATGAGTAACTAGTTCAGAATGAGTAAGCTATAAATAAATCCGTGAGCAGCAGAACTAGTACAGAATGAGTAACTAGTTCAGAATGAGTAACCTATAAATAAATCCGTGAGCAGCAGAACTAGTACAGAATGAGTAACTAGTTCAGAATGAGTAAGCTACAAATAAATCCGTGAGCAGCAGAACTAGTACAGAATGAGTAACTAGTTCAGAATGAGTAAGCTATAAATAAATCCGTGAGCAGCAGAACTAGTACAGAATGAGTAACTAGTTCAGAATGAGTAAGCTATAAATAAATCCGTGAGCAGCAGAACTAGTACAGAATGAGTAAGCTATAAATAAATCCGTGAGCAGCAGAACTAGTACAGAATGAGTAACTAGTTCAGAATGAGTAAGCTATAAATAAATCCGTGAGCAGCAGAACTAGTACAGAATGAGTAACTAGTTCAGAATGAGTAAGCTATAAATAAATCCGTGAGCAGCAGAACTAGTACAGAATGAGTAACTAGTTCAGAATGAGTAAGCTATAAATAAATCCGTGAGCAGCAGAACTAGTACAGAATGAGTAACTAGTTCAGAATGAGTAAGCTATAAATAAATCCGAGAGCAGCAGAACTAGTACAGAATGAGTAACTAGTTCAGAATGAGTAAGCTATAAATAAATCCGTGAGCAGCAGAACTAGTACAGAATGAGTAACTAGTTCAGAATGAGTAAGCTATAAATAAATCCGTGAGCAGCAGAACTAGTACAGAATGAGTAACTAGTTCAGAATGAGTAAGCTATAAATAAATCCGTGAGCAGCAGAACTAGTACAGAATGAGTAACTAGTTCAGAATGAGTAAGCTATAAATAAATCCGTGAGCAGCAAAACTAGTACAGAATGAGTAACTAGTTCAGAATGAGTAAGCTATAAATAAATCCGTGAGCAGCAGAACTGGTACAGAATGAGTAACTAGTTCAGAATGAGTAAGCTATAAATAAATCCGTGAGAAGCAGAACTAGTACAGAATGAGTAACTAGTTCAGAATGAGTAAGCTATAAATAAATCCGTGAGCAGCAGAACTAGTACAGAATGAGTAACTAGTTCAGAATGAGTAAGCTATAAATAAATCCGTGAGCAGCAGAACTAGTACAGAATGAGTAACTAGTTCAGAATGAGTAAGCTATAAATAAATCCGTGAGCAGCAGAACTAGTACAGAATGAGTAACTAGTTCAGAATGAGTAAGCTATAAATAAATCCGTGAGCAGCAGAACTAGTACAGAATGAGTAACTAGTTCAGAATGAGTAAGCTATAAATAAATCCGTGAGCAGCAAAACTAGTACAGAATGAGTAACTAGTTCAGAATGAGTAAGCTATAAATAAATCCGTGAGCAGCAGAACTAGTACAGAATGAGTAACTAGTTCAGAATGAGTAAGCTATAAATAAATCCGTGAGCAGCAGAACTAGTACAGAATGAGTAACTAGTTCAGAATGAGTAAGCTATAAATAAATCCGTGAGCAGCAGAACTAGTACAGAATGAGTAACTAGTTCAGAATGAGTAAGCTATAAATAAATCCGTGAGCAGCAGAACTAGTACAGAATGAGTAACTAGTTCAGAATGAGTAAGCTATAAATAAATCCGTGAGCAGCAGAACTAGTACAGAATGAGTAACTAGTTCAGAATGAGTAAGCTATAAATAAATCCGTGAGCAGCAGAACTAGTACAGAATGAGTAACTAGTTCAGAATGAGTAAGCTATAAATAAATCCGTGAGCAGCAGAACTAGTACAGAATGAGTAACTAGTTCAGAATGAGTAACCTATAAATAAATCCGTGAGCAGCAGAACTAGTACAGAATGAGTAACTAGTTCAGAATGAGTAAGCTATAAATAAATCCGTGAGCAGCAGAACTAGTACAGAATGAGTAACTAGTTCAGAATGAGTAAGCTATAAATAAATCCGTGAGCAGCAGAACTAGTACAGAATAAGTAACTAGTTCAGAATGAGTAAGCTATAAATAAATCCGTGAGCAGCAGAACTAGTACAGAATGAGTAACTAGTTCAGAATGAGTAAGCTATAAATAAATCCGTGAGCAGCAGAACTAGTACAGAATGAGTAACTAGTTCAGAATGAGTAAGCTATAAATAAATCCGTGAGCAGCAGAACTAGTACAGAATGAGTAACTAGTTCAGAATGAGTAAGCTATAAATAAATCCGTGAGCAGCAGAACTAGTACAGAATGAGTAACTAGTTCAGAATGAGTAAGCTATAAATAAATCCGTGAGCAGCAGAACTAGTACAGAATGAGTAACTAGTTCAGAATGAGTAAGCTATAAATAAATCCGTGAGCAGCAGAACTAGTACAGAATGAGTAACTAGTTCAGAATGAGTAAGCTATAAATAAATCCGTGAGCAGCAGAACTAGTACAGAATGAGTAACTAGTTCAGAATGAGTAAGCTATAAATAAATCCGTGAGCAGCAGAACTAGTACAGAATGAGTAACTAGTTCAGAATGAGTAAGCTATAAATAAATCCGTGAGCAGCAAAACTAGTACAGAATGAGTAACTAGTTCAGAATGAGTAAGCTATAAATAAATCCGTGAGCAGCAGAACTAGTACAGAATGAGTAACTAGTTCAGAATGAGTAAGCTATAAATAAATCCGTGAGCAGCAGAACTAGTACAGAATGAGTAACTAGTTCAGAATGAGTAAGCTATAAATAAATCCGTGAGCAGCAGAACTAGTACAGAATGAGTAACTAGTTCAGAATGAGTAAGCTATAAATAAATCCGTGAGCAGCAGAACTCCGTCTCTAAAGTCGTATTTTCACTAAAATAAAAATATTATAAAAACGGGTGAATGAGAAAAAAGTTCAAACTACAATAGACAGTTCCCTAACATACCGAAATTTTCCCATACTTTTATTATATTGTTCTGTCTCTCCGCTGACCTTCAGTACAGAAAATCCTTCTATACAGAAATAAATAAACCATATCTTTGCTAATAATGGTCCGATTTCGATGAAATTTCTTTTGTTTTATAGATAATTTAGTTTTCTGTCAAATGCAAATGAGCTTCCTAACAATTTAATAATACAATAGTAATAATAATGATTAGTCAACTCTATTGCTAAAATATTTGTGTCAGTATAAATATATATATATATATATATATATATATATATATATATATATATATATATATATATAACAAAATTATTGATTAGCACTTCTAAAATATTTCTTCATCATCAGAAAAATCTTTCTCTCATTGCTATTCCAATTTGGAGGGATTTTAAAGGTGCGCAAATATTTAAAAAAAATCGCGAAATCCGGGGAGGTGGGGGAACTAAGTTGAGACCCCCAAAAGATACTTCCCTAATAGCAATTCAAATTACATTCAAATTTTTAGCCCTATAAACTAATATGGTGGAGCTGTAGAGATGTGCAAAACTTTAAAAATCCCGAAATTTTGACTGGAATTTACCCATTCTTTAATGATATCGTTCTACCTGGTAGGGAGGGGTAGGGGGAATGTGTTCTCTTCGGCCATATCCCGTTTTAGTTTCCATGATGTGCATCGTTGATTCCTTTGCGTAGGAAGGAACAACAACAATCGTTGGAAATTTGAAAGACACAAGAAGCACACAACTGCAGAGGACATCCCGAAGACAATGAACATTTTTTCCTTTGAGAATACTTAAAGGCAAAGTTTTTAAACATAAGATATTCACATAAGATCACATAAGATATACCCATCGCACTTGGTGGACAGCCAATGGATAACTTCACAGATCGATAGTTAATGACGTTCACGAGCGTCATCTTAATGATATTTTTAAAACGTAGTGTAATGAAATGGGGAAAACTATTTTTTTTTTTTTAAATACAATGTTTTTTCAGTAATCATTCCGTTATTTATACCAATCAACCTGAAACGCCTCATCATTCTGTATTATGTCTTGACAATTATTATTTTCACTTTATTTGAGTTTTTGCTCTTTTACATTGATATTATCACTACTATATAATATTAGGGTAGTATAGATCCCTTTTCCGGCTCTCAGGAGCGATGGATTTTGATGAGTGAGGTATCAAAAGAAAGGAAATTTCACGGAGATGTGACGAATCCTGATTTTGTTTCTTAAATTCTTATAAGGGCTTAAATAAAAGTGATGAAAAAATTGGGAGGTTTCAAAGATTTGGTGACTAAGAGTCGGCGGATCGAGACGGGATAAGTTGGGTTTTTAAAGATTTTGACGCGGGCATCAAGATCATATATGCTCCTACGAAAAGCCACTGTTTTTAACAATCTCCGAGTAAATAATCGTTGAAGCTATTAGGCCCAGAAAGCCTATTAGGAATCGCGTAAGGAAGGATGGGTCGGGTAAGGGGGAGGAGGAGGGGGAAATTTATACATATATTGTAACGCTATACAAATAATACTAGTTTTTGGCGAGGACAGAGGTCCTTCGAGAGGTCCTTATAACAAAAATAGTCGGTTTTAACATTGATGTAGGCTCCTACGGAGCGTATTGGTCCAGCGTTTTAAAGCTTTAAAACCTACAGTTTTCGAGATAACGCAGGATATAGGTCCGCACGGGCCCTGTGCCATCTTGGGTGAGTGCCATTGTCATGACAGCTTTATATCAATTTGAGTCTGTTTACAAAAACTTTTAATGAGTAGGAAATGAAATATTGTTTCTCAAGTCTAACCCTAAAGGGCACTGTTAAATATAAATACTACATATAGAAAATGTTATAGCTGGATGTACTTGCCTAACTGCTACATTGAAGAGATGTTTTCCAATGGGGTAAGCTAATTATTAAATATGAACTGTGCTAATTATTAAATATGAACTGTAACTCAAACATAGTCATTACAAGCTATGTAGCTTCATCAAATGTGTGTGTTAAATAAACTTTTTTGGTAATATAATGTTTACTCGAATAAATATGTTGCCCTAATATCGCTTATACTTCTAATGCATTAAGGATAGATATCCAATGCGAGAGTTCACGCTCGGGTATACTAGTTATATTTAATCATAACTATATAATTACATTATATATAATTACATATTTACATCAATATTTTGGAATTAAAACACACCTTTGCTAGTTTAATATTTCTTTAAATACCTTCATTAAATAAATCTCATATCTGAATGGGCTTAGTTCCGCAGTGAGTGGTTTGCGCATTTTGTCAAGATTCAATAAGTTTCATTATATTTTTTTTTTTTGAGTTGTGCCATTTGTGTCAGTTTCAAGTACCAATTCCCAGCGAACAACGTTACCTCTGCATGTCCCTAGCCACCTAAGAAGAGGACATATAGCCATCCTCCAGGAGATGGTATTATTTCCTCATCCGCAGCAGACACTCCCTCCGGAAGCGACACCCCGAGAACTGGCTGGAATTACGAAGGGTGCCGACTAAGCCGCGGAGAGATATAGGAGGCGGTTTTAAAGAAATCAGCCCGGGGGTCGCTAGATTATCGGCTCCATTACATCAACCCCTACTTAGCTCTAAGTGTTCCACCCCCCTTAAATAAAACTGAAATAACTTCGTCCCTTATTCCCTCCTTTTTGTTTTTCTAACCTTCCACCCCCCTCTCTAATACAACAATATTTTATTTCAAAACTAAAATATTAGATTGTAAGTTGAAAGCGTTTTTAAATCGAGCTCTGTAGCTTGTTAGTCGGGGTTAGGCTAAATAAAAGAAATCATTGAGTATTTTATTTCATCGCTGACGCCCAGTCAAACCGCGCGTTTAGAAAAATAAAATAAAATGTTTTCATTTACCTATCAAGTTTGGGAGAGAATGTACAGATAAAAAGTAAAAGTCAAATCTGAATATAAAAAGGCTGCCATAAGTAAGATATTAAAATGAGCAAATAGTTTATAAATGGCAAAAGAATATATTTATTCTAAAACGAGATCTTCATTTATGGATTCAAATTGAGGGAAATATACAATTTCAGACCCTTTACCTATTTTAATAATTCATTAAAGTATAATGATAAAAAATTAAGAAGAATAAAATGCAAGATAATTAAAATATATTTTTGTTGATTTATTTATATATAAAAATATATTTTTTAAAAATAAAGCTTTTATTTAAATTATAATATAAATTTGTTGTTAAAAAATAACAATACTTGTTTTAACACTGAGGATTCCCTTTAAAATGGTAACGTACCAAACCTTAGGAGATATTTTATAAAACTATTCCTTATAGTTTTACGAAATCTTTCTTAACAAGATCATAATTTCAAGTTGTTCATAGGTGTATGTGGACCCGTAGTTTTCTCAGCAGTGTATAAGTAAATTTGGATTTATTTTAATTATTAATAAATTTTATATTGAAATACAACATACAATACTGCAACTATGGTCTCTCAGAAATCAATAAAAATTTAGGCCTAACTATCAAAAAAGTTCCATTATTTAAAAAAATATTAATTCCACTCTAATCCTTGAAATTTACTTTCAATTAACTGAAAATTTCAGACCCTTTACCTATTTTGATAAATGATAAAAGTTTAATCATAAGAAATTAAGAGGAATACAATGAAAGATAATTATACATATATATATATATATATATATATATATATATATATATATATATATATATATATATATATATATATATATATATATATATACGAATACCAAAAAATAAAAAAAATAGATAACCCAGCATAAATATAGCCATGCTGAGTTAAATAAATTCTATAACACAACCCCCTAATTTCAATAAAATAGCTTATAAAATTATAAATAAAAAATGCACGAGGTAAAGGAAGTATAATAAATTAAATAATTATCATCTGAAATTCGTTGAGATTGATATCGCCGCCCAAAGATAAAAAAAAGTGTGGAATCCATGATCTTTCAAAAGGAAGGTAAAAATTAAATATATAAAACAAAGAAAGTGATCGTCAAAGGCCGCTTTTAACAGAATCAGCATTGGATGTACTGACTGTTCCAAAAACATTAGCCGATCCGTCCAGAGGACACGCCCACCAGTAGTTCAGCGGAACTATCACCAATTTCTCAATCGGTATCAGCAGATGATCATAATTTAAGTAGACTTCAATTTTATTAACTGCATATATATATATATATATATATATATATATATATATATATATATATATATATATATATATATATATATATATATATTATAAATTAGTACACATCTTCCCAATTTAAAGCATATATCAACTTCATGATATACAAACCTTCTAAATTCTATAATCTATTTAGAATGTCATAATAATTATCCAACGTTTCGGACAGTCAGTCCATAATCAGGGCAAATTCTAGAAAAATAATTGTATAATATTATCCACTATCATTTTTCAATAAATTATATTTATTGTTGAAAAGTAGTCAACTGTCAACTTTTGTATTTCGCTGGCACTGCCCGACAGTCTAGGTATGACGTCATGCCTATACTGCTGCGTCCCTGACCGTTCCAGAAGGAGTCATACTGCCTCAGACGCGACAGTTCCCGCTTGTCATTTGAAACAATGTCATTTAACAAAAAGGGATTTAGTGATTATGACGACGAATGTCTAGTAGAGTTAGTAAATCAGTTTCAGGTTCTTTACGACCACAAACATAAGGACTAGAGAAATATATTAGTGTAAAATAGTGTGTGGAAAAACATATAATTTTATTTTTATATTCGCACATTATTATTATTATTATTATTATTATTATTATTATTGTATTAAAAACAATAAAGAAACCTCGAAAGACGAACTTTGTTCATTGTCTAAAATAACTAACAAATATCTAGTTGTAAGTAACATAACAATATATATGTTGGACATATATAGTTGCATATCTGTAAATATTTGTAAATAAACGTATTAATTTATCTATAATTTGTATATATCTAAATAACATATAATTTTAAAGGTTTTGAGGATATACTATACAGTTATAAGGATACGGTATGATTATAAATATAGGGAAGGTTATAACGTAATAGGTTATGCAAGAGTGGGCCGCTGCGGTGGGCAGTTTCAGCAAAAAATAGAAGCAGTAACAGTTAGCGGCTACGATTGGCAAGCTCTGCCAGTCGCAACCGCGGGCAGTACCAGCGAAAATCTTCCTTAATCGCTCATCGTGTATGGCGTTAGCGGAAATCAGCCTCGATATGAACATATTTGAAGTTTTATACCACAAATAAATTTGGTCTCTTGAATTATTACATAATTTTAACTGTTAATTATTTTGTTATTTTTATCTTAAATATCCGCCTATTTATTTATTTTTTTATTTCATCGGCATTCAGAATTTTTATTTTTAAATATATCTCATATTTGGGAAAATATAATTTCTGCTTCCATTTTAGCAGAATATTTTTACTCAATGATGAATAAACACATAATGAATCAAAATATGAGGATTTATTTGCCTTGCCTTGTTAAATCTCTCGGGGTCAGTCTAGTTTGAATGCAAGCAATTTCTATTTTAATGTCAAATATTCAAAATCTGAATTTTTTCGTTCTAAATTCGCTGCTCGGCCCACTGCGCGTCGTAAAAATTAACCAAAAGACTTCGTTATTTTTTGTATTTTTCTTTTACTATAAGACCTGAATGATCCCAGACAAAAAAATATTATTGCTATCCCTCCTAATGAGTGCCATGTTTCCACATGTTTTCGAAATGGCAAAAAACATAATGTTGCTTATAAAAACTGCAAGAGGGGCCCATGGGGCGCGGAGGACGACAGTATATGGCCCCACCGTGTTGGTTAATCCTCATAAAGCGTTAGAATGGCCCATACACTTAGCCCATAGCATCGCCTAAGTGTATGTATCCGCCCATATGCAAAAAGTTACCCACACCTTTCTCCTTACATCCACTTTCCGAAGATTATCCTTTACATCCACCTACCATCATATTAAGTAGAGCTAGGGCCTAAGGGGGAGGGGTCATAATCAATAAGGGTATATTAAATTACCGTGAAGGTAAAGATGACGAAAGATGTATGAAATAATTCAGAAAACTTTCGGTCCTTCTTAAGTAGCTGCGTCTTGGACTATTCACTTCAGTAATTATTTATTTTATAACATAGATTGATAAATAAACTCAAAAAAATACATAAATTAATAACTAGAAAACAATCGTAAGATTCGAAAACACAAAGCCTCAAGCCTCTAAAATACCGGTAACCAACTAACCAGGCAACGTTTCGCCAATTCAGGAATCATCAGAACATACACCGAAAATTCACATCTATGAAGATCAAATACAACACATCTCACATCAACCGTCCAAAAAGACGCATCAACCAGAGACGGCATATCACTCCAAGACATCCAATCACATATTGCTTATGTATGTCCTCATGATGCCTGAATTGGCGAAACGTTGACTGGTTAGTTATTTGTCGTTATTTTAGAGACTTGAGGCTTTGTGTTTTGGAATCTTCCGATTGTTTTCTAGCAATAGATGCAATGTTCATTAGATCAATTTTTACTCATTACATATTATTTAAAATTGATTAAATTAATTAAAGACACCCTAAACTCAAACAAACAAAAATTATTAAGATATTCTAAACCAACACTATAAACGGAGATTTAATTTAAACATTAAAATTTACTATGTCCATAGGAATTACGAGTGTATTTCCATATTACATTTTTTCATTAATTTAATAATTTTTTTGGTTATTTTATATTTTATTTAGTTAAAGCCTCTACCTTAAAGGGTCTGGGTGTTGAAAAATTTAATAATTGTAGAGTGAATAAATAATACTTTCCCTTACCTACTATATACTATATACTATATACTATATACTCCATATATAACTAACTGAAATTTAAAACGATAAATTAAAAATAATCATTGTAGAGAATTATAAGGCATGATAAAATATTAAGTAGTAGTATGTGAGAGATGAGTAGATATGGCAAACAGACATATAAGCAAAGTAAACATTGATGTTTTAGGCTGTTACCGAGTAGAATTGTAATATCGAAACGCGATACATCGATTTATCGGAGTTGAAAAACCTATATTTTCTAATTGATATCTTAACATCCGACATATCGATGATATAGATATTTTACAACGATATATCGAAGACACCGATATGTTAGGCTATATTACAGTAGAATGTCGATAATTCATACCCACGTGGATTATACTTTATATCGTATAATACTACTGCAATCCAGTCTTCTCGATAATTCATATTTATTTTCGTCTTCCAAATAATGTAAACGTCTTAAAACTCGAATTTCTAAATAAAAATTCTGGTTAACTCTTAATATTTTCAAGAGGAGATGTGAGTGAGTGAAAGAGAAATCGTTTCTATAAATTATGGACGGTTTACCCTATTTTTCTATTTATATCTTTTTAAAAAAATTGTAAAAAATTTGCAACCATATTGTTAGTCGCCAACATGGATTGATCTGAAAAATTAAGTTCGCTCATGGCTGACAAATCTGCGAAAGCAAGGTGTTTTAAAAACAAAAACGTTACCGATAGTCAATCGTGCAAACACAAAAGCATGTACAGCCACAAAATGAGCAAACACGAGCAAAATTTTCAACGAATGGATTTTTACATGGAATAAAAAAAACAGCGAACATTTTCTACTGTTTATTGATAATTGTACGGCCCACAACAGTACCACATCACTCAGCGATGTTAATCTTCTGTTTTTGACACATAACACCGTCGGGTCCTAAAAATCTAGACGTCAGCCATGTTGGAATCACGATTCTGTAGTTTTGCCAGTAAATATAAGAATAAACAATATTTAGTAATCTATACCAAACAATAACTAGTAGATAATATTTATACACAAATAATGTTAATTAATCCTATGAAAGACAAATTGATAATTATATAAATGATGATTGTACTGCAATGTATATCAAATAAATTACACGCTTTTAGATGAATGTTTTGAGAATACACAATATGCTCGGAAACCTTATAAGACAAATACAATTTTTAGAACTTTGAAGATTTTATTATTGAAATACAATATATGAAATATGGCTTAAAGTCTTCAAAATAAAAATATTTTGTAACATTTTTTTTTTAAAGTTAGCTAATATTGTTTTATAAAAAATAATAATTATATTATTTCTAACCTTAACCTTCTTCACAGTTTAACATTATACTCATTTGATATACAGTGGAACGTTGATTATCCGAACGTCAGTTATCCGAACGTTCGATTATCGGAACTTTTTTTTTTGTGTAATTTTAATTAATTTGATCATGACATTTTATGTGCCACATCATTAATTTTGATAAAGCTTTGATTAGATACACTTTGATTATTTTTTTACATATAGGTAAATGCATATTTTTGTTCATTTCATTATGAACATGTGACTAAGTTAAATAATTTATATGTACTTTATGACACTGTTTTTTTCACTATGCACATACATACTATATTTATATAAATAAAAAATAATTTATATATACATACATTATATATATATATATATATATATATATATATATATATATATATATATATATATATATATATATATATATATATATAGTGGGCGAGTACGTGAATGTGAATTTCGATTATCCGAACTTTTGACTATCCGAACCACCACTGACAATATTAGTTCGGATAGTCGACGCTCTACTGTACTTTTCTTTGCTTTTTCATCCATTTCCTTTCGATATATCGATATTTTTCTATCGATTATCGGTGGATATCGATATTCCAACCCTATTACCGAGTAATGTAATCGAAATCAGTCTCGCAGCTTGGAAAAACAGAGGGTTCTTTGCATGAGCGTTCAAAATAAAATTTTTAGGGGGCGGGATTTAAATTTTTCTTGTTTTTTTGGAAGGGGGCTGTGATAAGAAGGCAAGTAATCATCTAAATATGTGTAATCGCCAAATTGGGAGTAAGTTTTAAGGATAAGAATGAAAAGTAGATAACAAATTATTGTTAAAAATATTATATAAGATACAAAATTTATTTTTTCGTGCATTTCGGGGAAGATATATCACCCAATCTCGCCCCCCTCCCCTCCACTGTTCTTAATAATGAAAGACAACGACAACAAACAAGAACGAAACTTGAAATATTTCAATGAGTACAGCGAACATTCTATCAGTTCAGAAACCTATCATATACTTCCAACAGATTGTTAGCCTCATATAACAATTCCTGAAATGATCGACAGATCTCTCAATCAAGAGAGGATCATTCTAAAAAAAAAATTGGATCGGGATGGAAAACCCGGAAATGGTTTCAAAACGTTATCATTTTCCGAGAACACATGAAGAAGAATGCTTTGACAGAGCGGGACAAAAAAAAAGTTTTTTTTTCGAACGGGGTGTGAGGGAAATTTTCAAACAGGAATTCATTAATTCACTGGCTTAGTGCTTGTTAAGTTCCTTTGTTTGTTCTCCATTTCATTTCTTTTTTTGTTTTTTTTACCTAATTCATGTTTTATTTGTCTCTACAGTCATATTTCCCTTCATGTATAGTAGATTCCTATCATATTCAATAATCCAGCATGTTTTTATTTATTTATTTGGTTTTAATAATTAACACAAACAAAAAAATCTGGCGCGCATCACACAACTTTCCCTTACCGTCCTACAATAATTATCTTTTAATTATAATTTTAAAGAGTTAACATAAACACTGCTTCTAATAAACGCAGCACCATTCACATCTTCTGCCACTTAAGTACAATAAAACAGTTTTTTAAACAATTTTACTACCACAATTCTGTACACTACCTATATATTTTAAGTTTGTTAAGTTGGAAATATATTTTAAATGTTTCTGGTTTAGTTCCCATGGAAACATTTTCTTTCCATTAAATAGTGTGAAAGTAGAAATTATTAAGTAAATTTTGTATTCTTAAATAACTTTGTTACAGAGCGTATTGTTTACAACAGATTGGTGGATTGGTGGGAGGAGATATGGTCGCATCCATCTTCTTTCGGATGCGCTCGGTTATCCATCTATTTTATGCTCCTCATAAAATACACTGTATCTTTGCTAATACTTGTCCGATTTTGATGATTTTTTTTTTTTTGTTTAGATAATTTAATAACCTTTCATATAATTTTGTACATAATTTACTATAAATTGCATGCTTTTTAAGTTAAGCGTAAATAAAATATTCTTTTCGCCATACCTTTTTTTCCTGCATTTTCTCGGTGATTTACTACCTAAATGAAAAGTTAAAGGCCTTTATGAAGAATAATTTAGGCAAGTTTCATCAAAATAAGTAGTGCCGTTTTCGAGAAAAATGTAAAAAAGTGTAAAATCCATGATATCATAGCTAATTCCGGTTAGTCCGATGCGCTGTATCTTTGCTAATACTAGTCCGATTTTGATGATTCTTTTATTGTTTTCTAGATAATTTTATCACATGTATGTGCCAACCTTAAATACATAATTTGAGTATCGTACAACTTTTAGTTTTTGAGCTAGGCTGTTCACATACTCACAGACACACAGACCATTTTGCGAGACTTGGTCATTTGGACTCAGGAGACCTTAAAACGGATTAAAAAAGAAAAAAAATCTTTTTTTTTTAATAATTCAAATCATTAATAAAATACTAAATTCCTTAGTATTTACTAGTGAATATTAATTAAACTTTTCATTAAATTAAATGCTTGTGTCTTATAGAAAATTTAAAAAAAAATATTATGAGATGAAATTTAAGAACAAATACAGAATTTTTGTTGTTTTTTTAAACTGGTACTTCTCAGTGACTTAAATTACATCTTTTTCCTCCGAATTTATTTAAATTTTCTTTTAAAGTGTTAAAATTCAAAAAATTAGAGTTATATCTAAATAAAAAACGAATAATTCTTCTATTGTAAAAAAAAATCCTCTTTGGAAAGCCCTCACAATGCACCATGTCTGACAGATGTACTTTTCCATCCCTGTACGGCTAAGAAAAAGAAATTGAAGTTTTAACACCCTACTTTTATTTTTTTGTATAGAACTTAAAATATGCGTTTTGAAAAATGAAACGTGTCAAGTAAAGTTATTTTTTTGATGTTTTCTCCAGGCACGCCCAAAAAAGTGGTTTTAATTTTTTTAAATATTTCTAACCCCATTTTCAACTAATAAACCATTTGTGATTAATTACTATTTTGTCTAGTGTATACCAAGTTCAGATAGGAATATTAAAAATAAAATAAAAATGTATAGTAAACTGCAACAGAAAATCTTAATTTTTGATAAATATCTTGCCTTACTCAAATACTTTTGAAGCGCATAAATAGCAGCAAAGTGTGGACGCCTCTAGGCCTAAGTTTTTCTGACCCCCTGTTCATATCATCTTAGTAAAATAGTCTTTTTAATGACAATTTTAATTTTATTAAAAAAAAACATCACTTATGGATATTAAGACTTTTCTTAACGTCTAATCTTCTATTTCTTAAAGACTAATCTTAACGACGTTGTCTTTGTTATTTTTACAATTATTTTTCATTAGCGTGCGTCCCCTGGCATTGCGTGTCCCTAGGCCCAGACCTAGTGTTAAATTCGGCCCTGCATTCCGGGGAAGGACCCCCGAACACCCTTTTTGGAAAGGGACACCCCCAAAGAAGCCAGTCTGTATATATGATATACTTTTGAATATTAAAAATTAAAATAAATAAATACATACAGTTTTTATTCAGTGATGTTTTCTTTCTTGAAATTCACTATCCAGCCACTTTTCAATAAATTCAATAAAAAAAAAAGTTTAAAATAAATACAAATATGTTTGAACTTTTAAAGAAATTTCAAAAATACGTCTCACACTAATCAGGCAACTATTTCTCAGCAAAGCATTTTTTTTTTTAAATTAGACAATCATGTATGAAGTTAACTTTAACTATTTCTATAATCAAAACGCTCATACTTTTAATTATTTAAATATAATAAGCTCAAATAATCAATAATTTAGTTGGCCTGATATAAGATCCAGGAAAGAACACCGAACCGCACGATAAGGAATATTGTAATAAACTGAGACAGAAAGATCTAGTGACGGTTGAGCGAGCTAGGGATAATTAGATTATAGAGAATGTCGCATCCTCATTGGCTCGCAGGGTTACAACTTCCACAACATTCCCTTTACAGCCATTCCAAAACAGTCCTTTTATTCCTTATTTAATATCTTTCTATATTTTAATTTTTTTTTAGTTTAATTTAAAATATAAAATCAAGTTTTGGATAATTTTATGATTAATTATATATAAAAATAATTATTATTTCTTATCACAAGGCTTACTTAAACCGAAGGTTTCGATGCCGATGCCAACAATGCCTACATAGTCCCCTCCACAATTTTGTTTTTAATATAAAAACTATTTTAAAAATGAAGACAAAGCACGCTACAACTTTAGATAGCTAATTTAAATATAATTAGTGTAAAAAGCTGACTTAAATATTAAAATATTAAACTAAACATTTTTAGAGTAATTCATATACACACACAAACGTCCTCCCCCCAAAAAAACATATATTTTTGGCAAAGAGATATCTCAATTTCCAGACCCCCCCTTTTCGGTCTTCGTTCAGTGAACTATAGTTCTTTAGTTCAGTGAACTATAGTTCTTTAGTTCACTGTTCCACCGGCACTTTTAGTTGATATAGTTCACTCGGTCCTTTTTGTTCACTTGGTCTTTTGTTGGAGCTTTGATTATATTAATTTGATTATTATTTCTTATTATTGAAATGTATTATTTTTAAATTTGAAATATAAATATATGTAAATTTTTGTATATTACAATGGTTAATATTTGAAAGTTTAAATATTTTATTTAAATAGTATTCACATGTAACTCATTATTTTAAATAAATATTTATTAACAGCTACTTCATGGTTTTATTTTTTTCTAGACCATATTTACACAGTACCTATTGGATTTTTTTTCCCATATCGAGAATTAATTTCATTGAGTTTTCAAATAAAAATGTGTTTTTATTTTTTTTTAAGAATCATCAGTTTAAGGATTTTTAAAAGTGATCTTATTTACTTATTAGTGTGTTAGTCTTTGACCACACCCTCCCCTCCCCCGAAGAACTTCTCCCTTAATTCATACAGAGAGGATTAATACTTAAATCAAATCGAAGTCGTTTTTTTGAAGAAGGTTTAAGTGCCAAAAATTCGAAATTCAGGTTTCAACTTATTATAGGGTCTAAAACCGCCTCTATCGATTCCCGCTTACGATGTATCGAGAAAAAAAAATTGGAAATGGTCTAAAAATCGACTATTGATGACGTAAGCAGCAAATACTAACGACTCTCAGTAGTCACTCTGGTTTTAATTAGTGCTAGAAGTCTTAAAAATATATTTTAATTATAAAGGTATTGCCACCTTAATGAACTCCTACAGTATACAATAATGAATAAAATTGAAAAAAAATATATTGTTATTTTTAGAAAAATCGTTTCATGTATTTCCTGTAAAATATGCTAAGTGGCGCTTACGCCTTTTTCAAAAAACTACTTCGAAATATAACTAAGTAACCATATAATGAAAATCTTTATATATTTTTTCATCCACTATATATATATATATATACTTTTTCAACTTGACTATTCTTACAAAGGCTGAAGGGTTGAAGGGCCATCGAACTACTTTCAAGCCACAAGGTAAAGTTAGCGATCCTGTAAGACAGTACAGTCAATGCATGCCATTCGACCAGACAAGGTTCGATGGAAGAATTGCGGCCCCTACGGAGGTGGTAATGGCGGACTTCGGGGGGGCCCATGAAATATTCAAGGCGCATCTTTAGAGCAGGAGATCATCTTTCTGATTTGCATGTTATGAGCTCGGTGACACGCGATATATAACCGGGTAAACCTCAGAGGCTCTTGTATGTCCCTTCTCTCTTTTCCTATTACCTTTCTCGCCCCCCCCCCCTCCTTCCGCGCCATGCTCTCTCTCGCCTCGATCTTTTTAATATTTCTGGCGATGCGGTTTAATTACAAACCACTTGGAGGGGGAAGTTTTATGCCCCGTGCAATGAATTTCTACCTCGCGGCGAACAATCCAATTGCGCCCAATAATTGGATCCCCTACGTGTTGCGGGAACCAATGAGCGAACGAGGGAGTATTTTCAAAGTTATTTATAAAAAATAAAACACTTTCTTCCAACGTGCTTGCATTACACATAACTAAAAATTGATAATATGGAGATCAATCATTCAATCGTAACTGTATATTTTTAAATATTTAATTATACATTGAATATTTGTCGGTAGTCATTAATCAATGAGAATATATTCAAGATGGAGATCAAAATTCAACTAAAAATATTTAATTGGTGCGAATTGTTTCCTTTCTCAGCAATATTGTAGGAGTTTCGGAGGAGTCCTATAATCTGGGCTGAAACGTCGGAATTCGTTAAATAGTTTTTGCTATTATTTGTTTTTATTTTACCAACTTCACCTTGACTTTTTTAAATTGCATTTTTTGTTCGTATAATTGGAACATTATTTTTTTATTCTATTATTTTCTTGTAGTTGAAGAGGGCATAAAGGTCTCCAGATTAAAAAAGAATAAAATGTGCAATAACTAATTATATATATATATATATATATATATATATATATATATATATATATATATATATAAATTGTTGATAATTTTTTATTAATTATTATTATTTTTATTTCACTTAGATAAAGAATGTTTGCACTATTTTCAAGTGTTCGCGTCATAAAAACCTTTACAAAACTCAACGCTATTCCGACTAAACCAGCAAAAATATATATTAATTGTTACGATATAAATGGTAGATTCCTTGAGTCTCTAAATGCCGGTAAACAACTATCTAGTCAACGTTTTCCCAATCTAAGATCGTCAGGACAGAAAAAATACAGCACATCTCACACCAACAATCTAAAATAGACACATCAACTAGAGACAGTACATCACAGGACCTAATCAAGATGGGGGGGGAATGTAAAGAGGGCACTTGCTCCTAGTGACAGAGTTTAGAGGGCGGCAAATTTCGAGCGAAATTTTGTTTTTAGATTAATTAAAAAATATTTGTTTCTGCTTTTTGATTGGTTTGACATCAATTCAGACAGTGAAATGAGTTAATGATTTGAAATAATTATTTCCAAATATATTACCTAGAATACCAGTGCATAACTGTTAATTGGGGGGGGGGGGAGAGGAGGTGAAAAAAGGCGCGGTAAAATTAAGCTTACCTCCTAGCTGAAAACAGAATACATAATTATATACTACAGCAAGTTTCGAAACCGGGACCTTGAGATCAGTAGCACAGTGTCGACCTATTGAAATATCCCGCTCCTTAGGTTCCGAAAAGGAAATTTATTTTATCATGAAATCATGAAATAATGTGTATAATAAGCTGATAAGGATTTAAGATACCGATCGAAACAAGTAAGTATCGATACTTTCCTTTCAATACCAAGTAGTTTATCGATATCACTGATTCAATATTTCTTTCGATATCTTATTGGTTTCCAATATTTGATTCAAGTACTCGATTGTGTGCCGGTATCGATACTTCGTCGGTATCGTATTTCCCTAGAAGCAGATAACCTGGTATTGTGGGAGGGGGCGGAAGAGTCGAAAATAGTATTTTTGCCGGGAGGGGGTAAGCTCAATTTTGCCGCCCCTTCTTTCATTCCCCTCTAATGATAGTCAACGCTTCTATAACATAATATATATTATCATTTCTTACCAGTAACTCATTTTATTGACTAAATTAAGGTCAAGACTATCAAAAAGAAGAAACAAATATTTTTACCTAATTTAAAGTAAGCATTAATTCGAAATTTGCCGCCCTATAGTTTCTGCCTTTTCTGATTTTTTGGGTAAGAGCGTACTTTGCCCCCTCCCTCCTAGTTTCGGTGGTTATCTTAAAGTTCATCCCGGGCGCTGTCGACTTAGCTACGCCACTGCTGGTACACAATTGAATATTTCGAAAAACGATAATAGTTTAAAAGTATTTACCTTGAAGGCTTAAAGCTGGCGCATATATAGAATTTTTTTCGGTGGATTTAAATTTTCTTTTCGGAGGGAATTTAATAAGACGACAGGTAATCACTGAAGTGTCTATAATCGCCAAATTGGGAGGTATGAAAACCATATTTTTTCAAAAATTTCGGGAGGGGTCCCTCCTCTGTGTACACCACTGGCCTAAAGCTCCTCAGGTTGAAAACGAAAATTGATCGTAGCAGCATTTACAACGCTCAAATTACTAATTAACAATTACTATATTTAATTTTTGTAATATATAAATGTGTTTATTGTTGATACCGACCGATTGATGTGATCTGGTCAGTCAAAATTAAATATTTTGAAATATCATGGATAACGGCCATAAATATGTCCATAGATCCATGGACCAATTAACAAGCAGTTCGGTCTCCAGCAGTGAGTCAATATTGAAGCTCCTTGATAAGAGGTCTGATTGGAAACGAGATATGAAGGCTGTCCCATCGTTTATACCTCCATGCAAACATATCCATAATTCATTACATTTAATCACAATGTTCTACGTTTACAAAAGCAAATGACCTGCTATACTCATTGAAAGTGAAAATACCTATATATACCTCAATTCAATAAGATTTAAAATCCGTTATTTATTTTTTATCGAGTTTCACGTAATTTATATTTCACATCTTGATGGTAGTAAGAACCATTCTTTAAGTGCAATGAATTCTTTGCTTTACTGTTCAAGCTCGCTAAAACTTTTGCTGATTTGTGAGAACTCGGAAAACGTTACTATGAAAACAATAAAGACTAAACGAGCTTAGCAACATTTTCGAAGATGTTAGGTTTGAATCAATAATTCGAACGCTCAATGGATAGTTGGAATTGCCAAGGCTTAAAACATTAAGTAATATTGGTGTATAAAGGAACGCCACCTTTCTAGAAAGGTACGCCCTACAAAAATACTTAATTGTAGGTCATGTGAAATCCCTCACTAAAATTTATTTTAGTTTTCTTATCTGGACTGCTACTTCTTAATGAAAGTAATACCTCATTGACAGTTTAAATCGCATTTCAGAACTAAAACTTTCAGGAGAAATCTCGGAGGGCCAGAAGATTTTCATAGATTTTTAATAAAGTTTTTATGCAATATACAAGTCAATTTATTATTGCCAGTAAGATTAAAAGATTTATCCAAAATCATTTCTATATCTGGGAATGCATGGAATCAAGAAGTCTTCTTTGAATGTTTTTTTTAATGAGTACTGTTAAGTCAATAATCAATAGCCATGTTAAGTAATATACTGCTGAACTTTATGAGAAATTGTTTGTATTAATATGGTCTTGTACCTTAGCTGTATGTAAGTCTAAAAGTTTCATTACTGGTTTATTAATAAAAATTTTTATTGTTAAGCTTTTAAGTGATTAAACGAAGAAATTAAAAAAAAACAGAAATTATGCTTGATTTCCTTTTATTATATAATTTATAAAAGTTTACATTACACATAATAACATTAATAAATGAATTTCTCTTCAAATCATTATTAGAAATTTTAAAAATTCAAAGGTTTTGGAGCTAACATATTCCAGTTATTTATAGACGAAATGACCGCCGAATAAGCCATTCAATGTATATTATTAATAAATTATTAAAATGTGTTAAATTATAATTCTTTTATAGCTAAATAACGTTTTACTTAACCCAATGGATACATGTAAATTTTTAAATTAATCTAAAGTGTGAACCAAGAAGCAAATTATAGTTTTCAGCGATACCTAGCGGCGGTTTGCTCAACTACGAGAGCCTATATCACAAACTTATACAGCAGGAACATTCTACAAAAATGTTATTTGTTTTATTCTGCAGTTTTGTATGCTATCTGGCATGAAAAAAAAATGAATACATACATAAAAACAATAAAAGAATTATATCCAATTTGAAAATTATTATTAATTATAAAAATCATTATACCATTATCTTTAATGGCAAAAACTATGAAACTTTGTGGACAATTTAAAAGTACAAAAAATATATAGATTCTGATTGATTACATTAATTCAATAAAAAATAATGACAAAATAGACAATTTTCAGTAAAAAAAAATTATATTTTATAATAGGGCATTACAAAAGTGCATGAACACAACCCTTAATTCCAACTCTCATAATTAATCCTATAAGAATGTTTTTGTAGTTGAAAACGATGGACTTTACTTTGAAGAGTAGTATTCAATAATGTTTAAAATATGTAATCTGAAATAAAGCTATGCTAATGTACAAGGACTTTTGTAACAACCTAGTATTCATCATCATATTAGACCAATCAACACTTAATGTTAGTTGAACTTTATCTTTACACATATAATTATATCACTCATATTTATGCATTGCCCATAATATAAATTATTTTAGCATAACCATATCTTAATGAAATTATAGGTATTTATTATTTTTAATGTTATAACATAAAATCACAAATGAATTAAACTGTGTTCCACCATGAATGAATTTAAAAAAAATTTAATATTAAACACAATAAATTCGATACAATGTGAAATGATTGATATTTGCTGTTAGTTGTGGACCCATAAATGAGATTTACTTATCTTATTATCTAATAGCAATATTAAACTCAGAGTTAATGGAATTACCTCCAACATTTATTGAACTGGTGTTGATTCACATAAAAGTATAGGCTCATTAATTATTATGGACAATAACAAGAAATATTTTAATGATGTATTGTTCAAGCAAGGAATCACAGTCATAATCTATTTTATGAAGAACTAAAAGCCGTTGCAGTTTTTTAAGATGAATCAAATATCATCCACGCTTTGATAATAACCTCATGAATAATATTGATAAAATACATTAAAGATTAAAAAAAAAACATGGAATTAATAAATTACATCCCAAGCAATAATGGGACACACAAAAGTAAGATGAAAGAAAGATAATAATGTTCATATAAATATTGCTGAATAGAAATTGAAAATAATAAATAAGATAGAGAATAAGTTTAAGTCTATCAAAGTAACTAATCACACAATATTACTTGGCTGCAAATTATTCATTGAAATGATCAAAATATATCTAAAGTATATTATAAATAGTATAATGAAATATCAATTGACATCCGCATGATGGTATAGAAGGATCAATCTAATTAGGGATTGATAAATTATTCGCCACTTCTATAAATTTGTTTTATTGAAAACTAGTTTCGAATGTTATACATTCATCTTCAGTTAAAAACACACAAAAATTCAAAAATAAGCAATTCAGTTTATAATACCAAAATACAGTTTGGTATTATTATACATATTAAATTAGATGTAATATAAATCAGTATTATAAAACATTTATGGATTATGAATTTAATTATGACAAGAAATCAAATACATGTTGGTACTCACCAAGATTTAAATGGATTATTTTAAATAGAAAGGTTTATACTGGTTTGCTCTCGCACTGAACCAACAATGAAAGAAAGGTGGAATAGGGGTTATAGGTAAACGGTTTAAGAGTCAGGATTTTACCAGTAATGCCAGTGAGTAATGAATTGTTGTGTTTTTTTAGAACTGAAGATGAATGTATAACATTCAAAACTAGTTTCAATAAAACAAATTTATAGAAGTGGCAAATAATTTATCAATCCCTAATTATAATGAAATATGTTTAATAGTGGTTAATGAAAAATAATGGTACACACCTAGCACTGGGTGGCAGAGGCGGTTTCGGGCAAGGTACCGGCAATGGAAGAGGTCTCCGATACCTTTCCATGCTGCTCATGGCTACCTAAAAATAAAAAATAAAATTAATTTAATTATAAATTTTGAGTATATTTTATTTTTTCAAAGCTTAAAGCTTGCATTTCAATTACCATAAAAAGTATTTTGTAAGTGTGTCTGTCAATTGATTAATATATTATAAACTTTTTGAATAATAAACAACTCTTCAGGGTTACTGAGGATAAGAAAAAATGATAAAATGTGAATAAAATAATATCAAATATCTGTTTTATGAACTAATAATTGTAAAACATAATAATATGGATTTCTAAAATTAACAAAACTAGAGGAACGAAAGAAGAAAGTAAAGAATGGGAAACAAAATAAAACAAAGCAATGAGGAATAGAATATCTTATTTTATGAATGAAAGAAAATGACAGAATCAAATATAAAAATATTTGAAAAAAAAAATTGTTTAATTTAAGCAAAATATCTAAATTATGTGAACAAATCACACATACAATTATATCAGTGAAATGCATAAACAAATTATGTTTAAAGTTTATATTATAATAATTATTTTTTTTTTAATACAAAACTAAATATTATGCATTTTCACCTTCTTGGAATGAATAAGATTTCTTAAAAGCTATAAATATTATAATTCCAAAGAAAAATGGATGGGTTGAATCCTTAAAAATAAAAGAAACAGGAAGATCTGAGAAAATAATTTCCAAGGCAAATAAGTAAAATAAACATCCCATTCTAAAACAGCGCCAGCAGCATCCCCTTTACTCCTTTCTAAGTCATCCTAAAAATCTGAAAACCGAATAAAAAGAAATCTCTTATGAGAACCAATGGCTAGTATCAAGAAATACTTTTTCATATCATTATATAGTGTTATTTTCAGGGCCAAACAATTTTCAATTCAGTGAAAACCGTCTGTTGGAATATTTATATAGAAATAACAATTAAATTTATTTAATAAATAAAACTTAAAATATCTTAGCCTTTTTGGAATTGATTAGGTTGAAACTATTATAATTTAAAGGTAAATGGAAGGCTTGCATGCTTAAAAGAAACAAACAGGTATATATGCTCTTATATCTTGACACAAATCAACTTATTTTATCTTTTATTTTTGTAACCACACTTGTCGCTAAGCGGATGTGATGTTAATTAATATAATTGGCATGTCAGAACTGAGAGAGGTCAATACCTATCGGGCTTACTCCAAATTGAACTTTAAAAACAAATCACTCCAAGAGATCCCTTTACCATCTCCTTTTCAGCCTTCACTGGGTGTTTGAACATTAACTTAATTTTGCTTTAATGGCTTTCTACTCTAGGATTGGGTTTCCTTAATCTAACATTTCTATGGACTCCTTCGAGATTACTCTATCCGAGACCTATTCCCTTCATAGATTATGACCCATTTATAATCCTTCATTCCGTTACCCCAAAGTATTTCTTGATCTCTCTCCTTTTCTTCTTCCATATATATACCATCCATACACTTTCCTTGTACATACATGTTCCTTCTGGTATTCTTGTTAAATGTCCAATCTCTATGTTTTCTCTATTTATTCCAAGATTTTTTAGTCGTATTTTCCCCGAAAAAACAGGCTATTGCAGTGGATCGAAGGTGGGCGGAGGGGCAGGACTGCGTTTGCTATCCGTTTCATAGCCCCTAGAACACGATTATGGAAGTTTTGGAGATGTCTGATATATTTTTTTTCCCCGCTACATTTGAGCACCTCCGGCAGCTGAAATTCGGTATGTAGGACTTTCTTCCAGACATAATTTCAGATAATTTAATAATAACAGATAATTTCGGTATGTTTACCTAAAATTTCGGCGTTTTTAAAGCTTTGCGCATCTCTACAGCTCCGCCTAATTAGTTTATAGGGTTGAAAATTTTTATTTGAATTGAGTTGGTGTAAGGGAAGTATCTTTTTGGGGCGTCTCAACTTGGTTCCTCCAATCCAACGGATTTTTCGATTTTTTTAAATATTTGTGCACCTCTAAAACCCCTCTAAATTGAGTTAGGGGGCCCAAGGCTGTAATATTTGAAAGGAAATAAAATTACCTATAAAACAAAAGAAGTTTCATTGAAATCGGACCAGTATTAGCACAGATATGGCTATTTTAACTCCAGCGGCCCCTGTTGGGTGCTGGAATTCCCGAAATGTGCTGAAATTCTGTTTTAAGGGTTTTGTATATCGAAGGTCAACGTAGAGGCAGAACATTATAATAAAAGGTATGGATAAATTTAGGTATGTTAGGGAACTGTCTTTTATGGGTCTCAACTTTTTCTCTCCCCTTCCCCCCGTTTTTTTTAATATTTCGTATTTTAGTGAAAATGCGACTTTAGTGACGGTGTTCTGTTGCTCACGGATTTTTGTTTTCAATTACATTTTTTTCTGTTTACTTTAATTGTTGTTACGTACTTCACAGTCGACCATATGTCGAGGTCATAAACTGACGCCATAAATTGATACATATTTAGGTCCCGACCTCAACTGAAAAGGATCCATTACGGGTTTGTTTATCTCTTGTCAACAGTTTTGATCCAATTAAAATAGTAATAATAATAGTTAAGGTTATTCACAAGAATGGTTGACTGTTAAATACGTAAGTACTCTTTAATTTTTACTTTATCCAACCAATCGTATTTCTTCTAAATGATATTCCTGATACATAATACTGATTTGTTAATATATATCGAAGTCGTTTTTTGAGAAGGCGTAAGCGCCATTTAGCAAACTTTACGAGAAATATATGCATCGTTTTCTCCAATAACAACAATAGATTTTTTTTAAATTTTATTCTTTATTGTCTACAGTAGGAGTTTATTAAGGTGGCAAAACCTTTATAATTAGAATATATTTTGAAAGGTGACGACTGAGAGTCGTCAGTATTTGATGCTGACGTCATCAATAGTCGATTTTTTAGACTATTTCCATTTTTTTTTCGATATATCGTGAGCGGGCATCGATGGAGGTGGTGTTTTGGTTCCACTGGCGGACCCTCCTCCCCTCCTGGAAGGTGAAAACTGTTTTCTGTTACATGAACAGCTGTGGCTTTTATTGATATAATAATTGAATTTATATTGATTAATACGGATTTTAAAACGTGAACAAAGCATATAATATTTTAAAGTTTCTATAAGGAGAGGGAAGAGGAAGGTCTGGTATATATTTGCGCCCCCCCTCAGAAAATTCCTGGATCAGCCACTGATCTCTTAATAAATTGAAACCTAAATTTCGAATTGGCGCTGAAGCCTTTTTTCAAAAAAAACCACGTCGATATGATATTTTTTCTATCTGTAACCCTTCTTTTAATTTCCATGTCACAGTAACCATATAATTAATTTGTGGAGCTACCTATTCAAACTTAAATATAACAGCTGATATATAACAGTTACTTAAATATAACAGCTGATATATAACAGTTACTTAAATATAACAGCTGATATATAACAGTTACTTAAATATAACAGCTGATATATAACAGTTACTTAAATATAATAGCTGATATATAACAGTTACTTAAATATAACATCTGATATATAACAATTACTTAAATATAACAGCTGATATATAACAGTTACTTAAATATAACAGCTGATATATAACAGTTACTTAAATATAAAAGCTGATATGTAACAGTTACTTAAATATAACATCTGATATATAACAGTTACTTAAATATAACAGCTGATATATAACAGTTATTTAAATATAACAGCTGATATGTAACAGTTACTTAAATATAGAAGCTGATATGTAATAGTTACTTAAATGTAACATCTGATATATAACAGTTACTTAAATATAACAGCTGATATATAACAGTTACTTAAATATAAAAGCTGATATGTAACAGTTACTTAAATATACCAGATGATATATAACAGTTACTTAAATATAACAGCTGATATAAACAGTTACTTAAATATAACAGCTGATATATAACAGTTACTTAAATATAATAGCTGATATATAACAGTTACTTAAATATAACAGCTGATATATAACAGTTACCTAAATATTACAGCTGATATGTAACAGTTACTTAAATATAACAGCTGATATGTAACAGTTACTTAAATATAACATCTGATATATAACAGTTACTTAAATATAACAGCCGATATATAACAGTTACTTAAATATAACAGCTGTTATAAAACAGTTACTTAAATATAACAGCTGATATATAACAGTTACTTAAATATAACAGTTGATATATAACAGTTACTTAAATATAACATCTGATATATAACAGTTACTTAAATATAACAGCTGATATATAACAGTTACTTAAATATAACAGATGATATATAACAGTTACTTAAATATAACAGCTGATATATAACAGTTACTTAAATATAACAGATGATATATAACAGTTACTTAAATATAACAGCTGATATATAACAGTTACTTAAATATAACAGATGATATATAACAGTTACTTAAATATAACAGCTGATATATAACAGTTACTTAAATATAACAGCTGATATATAACAGTTATTTAAATATAACAGCTGATATGTAACAGTTACTTAAATATAGAAGCTGATATGTAATAGTTACTTAAATGTAACATCTGATATATAACAGTTACTTAAATATAACAGCTGATATATAACAGTTACTTAAATATAACAGCTGATATATAACAGTTACTTAAATATAAAAGCTGATATGTAACAGTTACTTAAATATACCAGTTGATATATAACAGTTACTTAAATATAACAGCTGATATAAACAGTTACTTAAATATAACAGCTGATATATAACAGTTACTTAAATATAATAGCTGATATATAACAGTTACTTAAATATAACAGCTGATATATAACAGTTACCTAAATATTACAGCTGATATGTAACAGTTACTTAAATATAACAGCTGATATGTAACAGTTACTTAAATATAACATCTGATATATAACAGTTACTTAAATATAACAGCCGATATATAAAAGTTACTTAAATATAACAGCTGTTATAAAACAGTTACTTAAATATAACAGCTGATATATAACAGTTACTTAAATATAACAGCTGATATATAACAGTTACTTAAATATAACATCTGATATATAACAGTTACTTAAATATAACAGCTGATATATAACAGTTACTTAAATATAACAGATGATATATAACAGTTACTTAAATATAACAGCTGATATATAACAGTTACTTAAATATAACAGCTGATATATAACAGTTACTTAAATATAACAGCTGATATATATATAGCAAGTTGACAATACCCACTATGCTTTGAATACTTACAGAAACGCATAAGCTACTGGAACAAAACCCCTATTATTGATAACAGCTCCGTTTGGAAGAAAAGGAACTGGATAAGAGACCTTTATTAGACAGACACGCCACATTCGCTTATTGACAGCTCATACTAATAAAGTTTATTTTTAAAATAACTAGTCCTTACTTCGTCTAAGCCTAATGAAGAATTTATTTGGCGAGAAATATTTAAATTTGATGATAGTGAATTTTAATAACCCAAAGTTATTTTTAAATTGTTAAAAATTACAAAACAGAAAAAATAGGATTACCTCCAAAAAATCGGTACCATCTAAGGAAAAGCGAGCTCGATAATCAAAAGATAATTTTCAGAATGGGTAAGAAGAGGGAAGAGAATTAATCGAAAAACTTAAAGTGGTGCGAACTAATGTTCAAACTTCTAAGGAGATCTAGACCAATCAGATATCTCCAATTGAATCCTAACTCGAGAAAGAAGAAGTTTATCCATTGTTCAGGCCAAAAAATCATGAACAGGATTAAAATATCCATGGTCGCCACGAGAATGATCAAATATTAAAGATCGTTGTGTCAGATATGCTTTAGTTAAGTTAATACCCAAAATTGTCTTTAAATTTATATTTAAATGAATTTTAGATTAGGAATATTTTAAGTTCATAAGAAGTAAACTGGTTATCAAAGAATAATAGAAAAAAAAGAAAACTTATAAACATTCAAAATGAAAATGTGTTCTCGAAAACTATAGGGATGGGATTCTGCGAAATCAATTCATTTTCACAGGCAAGTTGGTTTTTAGAACAAAAAATGCTGCTAATTATTACACAATAGTTTATTATTTTCATATAATTATATTTAAAAATATCCGGTATATGCATTCACAGGACTTTACTTATATCAAGTAGGCTAAGATGCCCAGGATATGTGGCCAATATAGAAGCTTAAACGATAAAGAGGAAAATGATGGAGGCCCAGTTCAGTGGGAAAGGGAAAAATGATAGATACAGAAGCTGGTAAAAGTGGAAGATGGATCCAAGAAAAAATGAAGTGGAGAACGACACGATGAAGCTGGGAGAAGGCGATTAGAAGATAGAGGCACAGGACAGGAAGAAATGGAAAAGGAGCACCAAGGGTCACAATTAGTATACAATGTCCAATACGCTATATCTCTGCTTCTACTGCTCCGATTTCTATGATTCTTCTTTATTTTGTAGGGAAAAATTTGGACGGTCGGATTTTTTTTTTAATTCGATATTTGTACTCTACGGATCTTGAAACGTAAAACCTCAAATTTTGAGGGGGTTAATTTTTTTTATTTTTTTTTTGGTCGATTATTAAGGTTCATTATTGAAAATAATAAACCAAAAGCTTTTATATATAATTCTTTTTTTTTATATGTATATTTTCTTTTTAATGCCTTGGTATTAAAAATGGTGTTGATTCCAACACACTTTACATTTCCCCTTTATGTATAAAATATAAAATAGTAAATCTTCCACCATTTTGAAACGAAACGACAGATAGTAATATCCAGTTTCGAGGATCATCTTAGAGTGACCAGTGACTTTGTTGCCAAATATCAAGAAAATCGGTCCGGTAGTCTCGCAAAAATGACGCGGACGGCGGACGGAAGGAATTTTTATATTCGATACTTCGATTCTATGTATCTTGAAACGTAAAACCTCAAATTTTGAGGGGGGAGGGAGTAAAAAATTTTTTGTCTAGGTCGATTATAAAGGTTCATTATTGAAAATAATAAACCAATAACAGAGAAATTTTCTACATAAATCTTCACACTGTCATTTCAACCGTCGCGAAGTTATTACTCCAAATATATTCAATTCTATTCACATTATATACGTGGCAGGATATAACAGGGTACACTTTATGTGGGATTCATGTTTCTTCGGGCAAAATATTCTACGCAATACTCCATTTTAGAAGACCTTAAGATGTTCCACGTCGCACCAGTAAAGAGCATTCAGGTAATATTTTAAAAAACGAATGACAGCGTAGGTTGATAATATTTTAAAAACCTGAATGACAGCGTAATTTGTTGTAGAAGCGGCCGCTTCGGGTGCCTCTTCGGGTGCCTCTTCGGGTGCCGCTTCGGGTGCCTCTTGAAGAGCAAAAAGAAATTGTTTTTAATAATTTGTTTTCCTTCTTTTATGTCTCCTTAGGATCCGAAAATCTATTTTATAAGATTTAAGTCGAACATACTTTTAAATTAGTAATCATAAAATAATGGTTATAATAAGCAAACAGACACGTACGAAATCGATCTATAATGGTAAGGTATCGATACTTTCCTTTCGATAGCATGTAGTTTTGGCATCAATATTACTGATTCAATATACTTCTCGATACCTTAGTGCTATCGAATACTTGATTCAAGTGCTTGAACGAGTTCCCATATCGATATCTTGTCGGAATCCTATTCTTCTAAGAGCCAATGAAATTGTGGAAGGAGCCGCAACTAGGATTTTTGTCTGGTGGAGGACAAGGTTAATTTTGCTGCCCCTCCTCTCTCTTCCCCCCCCCCCAATAAAAGTCAACAGTACTTTAGGTTATACAGGGTGTCCTTTTTAGATGGCCCGGCTGAATTTCTCTTGAACCGATAATGTTATAAAAAAAATAAAAAATACATATTTAATATTTTTCAGTCTAGTTTAAAATTTAGACCTGTTTTTGAAAAAAATAAATAAATGGGGTCTCTCGGATTCAGTACAACTTTAAAATTTCAAATAAAAACCTATGCCTTCCGATACATCATATTAACAGATTTTTGAAACTGACTTCAATGGTGAAACCAGATTTTAAATTGGTCAATAAATTACAAAGTTATGGTACAAAAATATTTTGTTTGTTTCGGTATTAATTTTTTTAAATTGCCTTTACAATTTTTTTTTTTGTTACACAGGAATTAATTGGATCTCATCGTGTTTGTTATCTTTTTAGCTGTAATTCATAATAAAGGTTTGTTTTAAAGATGTAGTGAAAAAACAGAAATAATATGATTGGCAGCGTTTATGCCAATCATAACCCTGCAACATCAGTTGAAGAACTGTAGTAAAGAGTGGAAAATGCTTGTCAATCCATCGAGCCACTAGCGAAGAGTGGCTAAGAAGAGCCAACCTTTGCATCATCGAAGAGGGTAGGCAGTTCCAACATGAAATGTAGGTTCACCAACCTCTGGTTGTATGTAGTATGGATTTTTTTTTATTATTAAAAATAGCTAACAAAATGCATTATTTTTTTTAAACTTTGTACCATAACTTTGTAATTTATTGACCAATTTAAAATCTGGTTTCACCATTGAATTCAGTTTCAAAAATCCGTTAAAATGATATATCGGAAGGCATAGGTTTCTATTTGAAATTTTAAAGTTGTACTGAATCTGAGAGACCCCGTTTTTTTTTGTTTTTTTTTTCAGAAACAGGTCTAAATTTTAAACTAGACTGAAAAATATTAAATACGTATTTTTTTTTTATAACGTTATCGGTTCAAGAGAAATTCAGCCGGGCCATCTAAAAACGACACCCTGTATATTTTGAAATAAATATCATCTTATAGCATTAACTCGTTTTATTTTATGAATTAAGATCAAAACTATCACAAACCAGAAACAAATATTATTTACTTAACCTAAAAATAAGCTTTCACTCGAATTCCGCCGCTCGGGGCAAGTTTCCCTTAACCCCCTCCCCCTAGTTTTCCTGGAAGCGGTAATCTTGAAATTTGTCACGGGCGCCAGTTGACCCATGCCACTGGTTTTATGCACTATTTTTTTTTTTATCGTAATGAGTAGAATGCTGTAAAATCTTATCAAGGCAAGCTTGATTTCTATAAGGATTTATAACTATAAACTATAACTAGTTTGGTTTGGTCCGAGATAAGTTGGACCCCACGACAGGGCTAAATACTGAAAAAAAAAATCGAAATTTTTCATTCGGAATTATAATCGTGATGTTTCGCTCTTTTTTTTTTTTCCTAATGCATTTTCAGAAAGCAAAAGAAAAAGCAGAGAACTTTCTTTCTAAAATAAAAACTGATTAAAATTATATGAGATCAAGGATGAGTCAAGAGTCCACAAGGAGATTTGGTACTGCTTTGAATTGAAAATGAACGAGCTTAAAAAATTCACTTTTTTTAGATCATCGGTATTTATTCAAAGTAAAAATCTAGTAAAAAAGTCATTTAAGCTGACTTATATGGTCTACACTGTGCAACGTCAAAATTTTAATAATTAGATTACCTACAAGTTCGTGTAATCAATTAAGCATAAGAATCACATGTTTATATTGTCTCTATTAAATTTATGAAATTAAAGGAGCTATGTATGTTTTATAGATTTCTGTATGTTTCATTATCCTTATAATTTCCACGACCTTATTAGGTAGAAGATTGTGCTTCTGATATTTTCCGTTTCACATGCTTATTTCAATTTAATATTGTAAATGTATTAATAGTTATATCGACCGTATAGTCAAAAATGTAAAATGTCTTTTTTTGATAAATGGTAATTTTAGTTTACAGTGAATATAATTCATAAATCGAATATCTTACTGTTTTATTGGGAACAAATTTATGAAGCGTTATATGGGAAGCTCTATAAAAATATGTTTCATTATTTACCGAGGGGGCCCCATTCGCGTCCTAACCTAAATGCCTAGTTTCGCCCCTGGGTACGGGTGTATTGATCCACATTATTCTAGAAATTGAGTCATATGATATGTAAGAGTTTGACAAATTGCGTGTTTTAACAATACCAATCATTAACGACAGGAAGATTTGGGATAACTATGGTCCACGTAACCATGAATGAATGAACAAGACTATATTATATTAATAAATGGCGTGCATTAGAGTGAATCCGAGGGTGCTGTTGAGCACTGAGGCACTGATGAGCTGCCTAATACTGCCGAGAGAGGGCGGTAATGAACAGACTAATAATGAGCAAATGGGGCGATGTATTGAAGAGGGGGGGGGGGGGGGGTGCCACTCGATATTTCAAACGGCTAAGTAAGCACTGACTAATATCTGCCATCAGGAGCCAAAGGGTTATCCTGTGTTCCATCTCCTGGCTCATCAAGGATAATGTCCTTCGTCATTGCAGCACTTCCTGTCTAATAGATATAAATATACATAAAAAAACATACAAGTACATTAATCAACATGCCTAGAGTATAGTCCTTGCCACCTATAATATGTATATTATAGATACGGATTTAAGTCTGTGGGAAGTATCGTATATTTATACTTTTTTGCAATATTAACCAAATATTACAGTATTTACTAATGCCAGCTAACTTTAAATACTTTAAATACATATTAATGCAGATCAGACTATCTGGTAAATATACAATCAAGATTTCACTTAACAATACAATAGCCAAAATTAATCCAGAAGAAGAATGTAAAATGTATAATAGGAAAAAGAAAGAAACATTTTACCATATGTTGTTTAAATGCCGTATATATAGTAATTTGGAGTTAAGAATTTAACAAGGGATGCCAAATCATAAGGGGCTTGAAATATTTAAACCGAAAACGATGGACGATATGAGAAATATATATTTTTCCTTTGCTGAAATTTCAAATTATAGGGAGTTGGTTGGGTAGACATAATTAAAAAATATCTTCATCTCAGTGTAGAATGTTTCATGTATAATAATTTTTGGCTTGTTTGTTTAATTATTAACATACATAGTCTTAGTAGTATAAATTTTGGTCTTGTTTCTGATAATTGAATTTTTAATTTAGTATTTATCCTTCAATGATATCAATTTAGCATGTAACGGTGTGATATAATTTAATTTATTTATGATATAATTTTTTTGCTGTTGTTAGTTTTTGCATATAATGTTTTTTTTAACTTTGTTACTTATATTATTTCAGTAGGATGACTTTTAGCCTCTTATTTCTAATATATTTCTTAACTTTTGTAATTTTAAATTTAATTTTATAACATAACTTAGTATAAATAATCTTGTATATTTATTTCTGTTTTAAGTATATGCATGCTGTAGTTATTGATTTTAATCGTTATTTCTAGCTTGTGGTATATTATTGAATGTTTCATGTGTTGAATTTTTCATTAATGCGAGTTTCAGTTTAGTGTAATATTAATATATGAATTAAATGTAAAAAAAAATAATAATAGTTAAATAAGTCTAATGATAACTGTGCAAGTAGATATAGGCTCTATTTGTACAGGGTTCTTCCCTAGAAACATATATAAATAAATAAATAAAAAATTATCGTATATTTATATTGTAAATAACTCACTTTTTAGCATATTACTTCTCGTGTTTTCAGGATAAATCTCTTATCATTATTTACTGTTTCAGAGATGTGTTCATTTTCATTATATATTCCAGACATTGTGATTTTTAATCGGTTATTAAACAAAAAATCTGATTATTACTGCGTATGATTTACTCAGAGTGTCTTCGTATAGGCCTCACTCACCAGCAGTTGGCTCGCGAATTATCCTGGAATCTTGGCAGACCCAATCAGGTGGCACGTGACTAACGCTAGGAAGGGTTATGAACTGCATACTAAAGATGGGAACTATTTCAGTAACGTACATACATTAAATTATCTTTAAACCGATTCAAACTATGTTCATGCGAATGAAACAACCATCATTAGGCAATTAGCTTTTTGGACAAGGTAAAAGCAGCCTGGGAGAGGTAATTTCAGAGAAATAAAATTTATGAAGGATTTCAAACAATTCGAGTATAATCTCTTTTAAAATCTTTTGATTTTATATCTGTCATATCTTGAAGTGATTTACTATCTTTATTTGTTTAATATTTTTTTAAACTGCTGATGTGAGATGTGATGTCTCCAGTCTCCATGTTTGTCAGAAACCTCGATAATTAATTAAATTTGTGAATGCTTCTTCGACACAAGAACTAGAACCTCGTTGACTCCCGCTGCAGAGCGAAGATGCTATCACTACTGTGTTACACACACACACACAGAGACACACGCACACAGAGGACATGAGGACACACACGTGAGGGGATTACACCTTCCCCTGCCGGTTATCGGACCCGTGTCAGTCACTAAACCCCCGCTGAGCCCGTTATAAATGATGGTCCGCTCTAATAGAAGCTAAACACACCCGGTCACCGTTAATGTGTTTGTAGGAATCCAATGAGTTAGGGCCCCTCTAACAGAAATCTAGGAGGTCGTAATCCTTATAGATAGCAAGTCATATCTCTAGAGTCGGAAATAATTAGTTGGTCTTGGATCGATATTGTAGGTGACTCAAATTGTAGAGAGGAGGAGGGGAGCTAATTTAATCATAAAAATATCACAACTCGTATATCTGCTGAAAAATTATCAATTAATAAACCAAGGCAAGAACTCCAAACATATATATATATATATATATATATATATATATATATATATATATATATATATATATATATATATATATATATATATATATATATATATATAATTTAGTTAAAATATTATACTGTTAGTAATATAATATATGCAGTGTTGTATTAGTGGAATAATTTGTATCTTATATCTCTGTATTCCTTTATTATTTTATTGTACATCGTTCCACCAACGTTCCGGTGTACTCTCCCATTCTCAAGGTTTTTTGAACTACAAATATCACGCAACAATTACAACAATAATTTATGTAACAATATTGCACATAAATAATTTCACACTACAAGTACCTCTATACTTCTCTTTTTTAGATCCATCACTATTGATTTTGTCTGTTAATAAATACAATTAGTTTAATCAGAAAAATTGTGTTTTATATTTTTACAAATATTGCTAGGTGTGTGTTACATCTATTTTCATCATTGCCACAGTTTCTCAGCTGTTACCCTAACATTACTTTTTATATCACACATACTATATATAAATTATAAATATAATATTGGATGTTATCAATATAAATTACATAGAATAATGTGTGTAATATTTAGCTAAATATTAAACTGGATTGTTAAAAATGTTAATCAATGACCTACAGTACAGGGGATTTTTAATATGCATAAATTTTAAATTAATTAAACTGGTGGAAACATCAATTTTCAAGTCTTAATCAATTTTCATACATTTTTAATTTTACCAGGAGGGCTTTCAGGTCTAAAGAAATATCTAGAAAGGGGGTAGCCATGGAAAGAATCCATATACGTAACAAGTACGGGTTTTTGGGGTATCTGGATCTCCAGAAATATAAGCTCAAAAATTTTACAAAGATATACTTTACTACGAGAAGATGAAGTTTCTAAATTTTCATAACAATCGGACTCAAGGGAGCTGAGGTATAACACTTCAAAAATATAATTTTTTATAAATAAATAAACGTTTTATTTACATATTTCAACCTATAAGGAGTTTATTTATGAACCAATTGTGTGATAAAATTTAATGTGGATATTGATTTCAAAGTCTTTTAAGATATTTTCCGTCATTTGTGAGGATTTGACTTCCTAAGAAAGTTTTATAAACAAAATACTTGGACTTGTCTCTAATCCTTGTTATGATGGCTTTTAGTTGTTAGGAAGCAAGTTCGTTACAAAAACATAATGAGAGTGGAATTATTGTTCGAAAGCGTTATTTGTTAATAAAATCCGAGATCAAGGAAATAAAAATTTTAAAAAAATTTAAAAACGTCCAGAAAAAATTGTAATCATTTTGACTCCGCTCCTAGAAAATGTGTGAAAGAAATTTTAATCAACAATATTTTATTGGTTATTATTTTTAAAGTTTATTTTGTAATTCAGTATGTTAATACCATTAAAAAATACCGGTTACAATTATCTTTATTGTCGTTGCTTTTAATTATGTTCGTGCAGCTATTGTTTGCAACTATCTGTTTTCCATGGTTTTTATTGACAAGGAGAGGATCCCGCATTTGCCTCCTAGTTTTTTTTATGAAACTTTTTTATGTGAATCTAGGCCTTAAAATGTTGAACTGTCTAAAATATTAGGGGCCAACGCTCTCCAGGAGCCCCGGGAAAAAATGGGGAAGTTTACACACCCAAAATCTATTTTATTTTATATCTCTGGTTCTGGTAAAGGTAGAAAAATGAGTTTAGTACCAAAATGTCCCTATTGCCAAGCGAAATAATTTGAAATAATAATACATCAAAATATTGAAGTATTATGCTTGGTAAGAACATTAAAAATGCTCTCAAAATATTGATTGCTTGGGGGAAAACATTAGGTTTCTCAGAAACCGAGGTCAGATTTCAATTTCCCGCCACAAAAAAACAGTTTATTTCAATTTTTTTATGAAAATCGAAAAACTAAATTTGTTTGCTAATAAACAGCCGATCAAAGGGGATCAAAATAGTTTTAAATATTTTTCCTGCTTCACAAGTACAGTGCAGGAGTTTGAAATTTTACAAAAATTTACACCATAATTTATAGTGTTTAAAAAAAAATTGGAAATTTTAAAGGATCAGTAAAAATACGTTTTTAGAAGCAAAAACCACAACATTGTTTTTTCATTTTTAAAACGAGTTTTTACTATGAAAGTGTGCTCCGAAAATAAATTTTATATAGTTGTTTTATTCATTATAATTTACTGTTTTGAACGCATATTTAGTCTTTGAAATCGGTCGATTTATTTATAAGTTATTGATAAGAACGTGAATGGCCCTCAAATCCTATTCACTCTTGGCCTTTGAATTATATTCCTCATTGTCACAGGCTGCTATAAATAAAGGAATATTCCGTTTTAACTAGAAATATCGCGAACAAATCTTCGAATTTCTTTATTATTTCGTAAAAAAATAAACATGACATGAACTATTATGCTATTTCCAACAAATCATATTGAAATACAGTATGCTAAATTAAAAAAAAAAAAACCTTAAGAACTTTTGATAAGTAAAGAAGGGAGAAAAAGAATAACTATTGGATTGCCTGTATTTTATTGATAGTTTTTTAAACACTTTAAATTGTGGTGTAAAGTTTTTCCTCCTAAAATCACTATTTTGAGGGAGTTTTTAATATTCTTACCAAGCATAATACTTCAATATTTTGATGTATTATTTTTTTTAGTTATTTCGCCTGGCAATAAGGACATTTTGGTACTAAACTCATTTTTTTACCTTTACCAGAACCAGAGATATAAAATAAAATGTATTTTGGGTATGTAAACTTCCCTATTTTTTCCGGGACTCCTGGAGAGCGTTGGACCCTAATATTTTACACAGTACAATATATATATATATATATATATATATATATATATATATATATATATATATATATATATATATATAATATATATATATATATATATATATTATATTATATATATATATATATATATATATATATATATATATATATATATATAAATTTGTGCAAAATTTCAAATTCCTGCACTGTAGTTGTGAATCTGAAGAAATATTTAAAACTATTTCGAAAACATGTCAATATATATAAGGTCTAGATTCATCAAAAATAGTTTTATCAAAATCTAGGAGGCACATCTGGAATCCTCTCATTGTGAAATAAATATTATGTTTTGTATTTTTTTCAATTCGTATTTCAGGATAATTTTAAAAACAAAGCATTTTCCCAAAAATGGTCCAGGTGGTCAAAAAGCGCAACATGTTGTATATAAATGAATAAAAAAAAAAATACAACCGCAGTTTATTTACTGGTTTTATACTTAATACCTGACGGAGTATTTAAAAAAAATATAATTGCTACAATAAATTTATTTTTTATCAGTAAATTCTTCTCGATAGCAAGAGCTTAGCGAGTTGTGGCTTTAAGCTTCGCCAGCCATAAAGTTTCGATAAACAGGAAGTGTCACCTTGGATTACGATCGTATAGGGGATGACACAGACGACTTCCACTGTGACGGAATATGCAGCAAGTTGAAGGGGATGTCTTAGATCGGACGGGGGGAGGGGGGCAACTAAGGGGGTTTACGATACGACAAGAGGTAACGACCCTTGCACACCTTCTATATTCTCTTATTAAATCTCGTAAAACGCTTTGCTGTGCTTGAGGGGCGTATTGCAAAAGAGGAAGTGTCCATAGAGCTTGGCGGGAAGGTAGTGGTAGTGGTGAACCTCATTCGGAACGGCCAAACAAAATAATTATACATAGCTATTACAATTGTTCTTAATAATAAAAATCAATTATATACAGTCAAAGGTTTAAAACAAAATATTCTATAATAGAGAAGATATTGAGATAATGAAAATTAATATACATATGGATATCGTTTTTTGAAAAAGGCTTAAGCGTCAAAAATTTTAAATTGAGGTTTCGAATTATTATGGGACGTAAAAACCGCCTCTATCGATTCCCGCTTACAATGTATCGACAAAAAAAAATTGGAAATGGTCTAAAAATCGATTATTGATGACGTAATCACCACATACTGACGATCCTCAGCCGTCACTCTGGCCTTGACCAGTCCTAGAAGCCTTACAAATATATTGTAATTATAAATGTTTTCCATCTTAATAAGCTCCTATTCTACACAATAAAGAATAAAAATAAAATAATATATTCTTTGGAGAAAAACGTTTCATGTGTTTCCTGTAAAGTTAGCTAAATGGCGCTGACGCCTTTTTCAAAAAAAGACGTCGACTTGTCAGTGTTCCTTTGAAAGTTTTAAATATTAGAATATATTTACTGAAAAAATATAACTTATATGGAGGCATGATAAGTAAAAAAAGAATACTTATAAAGATTTCATCATATAAAAAAAAAAAAAAAAAAAGATGGGAACTTATAAGCCGAATATAAACCCTGAAGATGAGACAAAAATGCTTTGAAACGTTGGATGTGATGTAATATTTTTAATAAAACGATAAGAAATAATTCATAACAACATTAAAGAAATTATATTTTTTATTTAATAGTAAGCCATAAACTGAAATAATTCCATAGTCATTTTTTTTCTTCATTCAAGTAGTTTTGGTTGCAAATTAAGATTATAGTGAAGGTGGAAATGTTGCAAAACTACAAATACAAAAATATAAATATAAAAAAAATTGATAACTCAATTGATATCTTCTGAATACATTTCCAACAATACTTGGAACCTACAACGCCACCCCGATGGACCTCGACCTTGTTTATACGAATCGTCCGACAGAGCATAGAGATATTTTCGAACCCAACAAAGAAAATAAACGTAGAGGGCATATTTCGTTATTAGGCAGGCACTGTAAACGGTTTCCTGTTTGGAACAGACTGTTTACACTGAGGATTCCTCTCTCCTACCTCCCTTCCGCCTTGAGGACAGCTTCCATATACGCCATAATAACTCTAACAATATAACGTCATTAATTGTAATAAATATATATTACGGATCAATGTTGTTTTAATATTTTTAAAAGCTTCTTCTTCAAGCCTCAGATCTCTCAAACTGTAGTAAATAATTCACCAGTCGACGTTTCGCCAATTCAAGTATCACCAGGACAGAAAAAAATAAGATCACACAAGCGCAGACCAGAGATAAAACATCTCACATCAACAGTTTGAAAAAAGCTAGCCAAATAGAGATAGTACATCACTCCAAGACAATGCAATTAATCTAAGTCTCCAACAATTATTTTTAACAATAGAAAATAGACAAAATAGTAACTAAACAATAACCAAAATAATCTTAATATAGAAAGAAGGCATTTGCAAATTATCTATGAATAAAAAATCTCAACTCCTTAATCCACTCAACCCTTGGATTCATATTAGAAGCGTTATCTTCTGTTTCCCTTAAAAATGTTTATAGATTTTAAAATTGATTAAGTTTTTTTTTAAAAACAAAAGCGCGTTTAAATAAGCTTAAAATATTTTTTGAAAAGTTATTATAATGTTTTTTTTATTATTTATGATATAATAATGATATTATTAACTTCATTATCAATTGAGGGGTGTCAGAAACCCAGAAGTTCAGGTAATAAAATGTAAATATCGAGTTATTTTAATTTAAAATAGATATTTTTACGTTTAAAAAAATACTTTAAATAAAAATAACTCAATATATACATTTTATTACTTGGAGCTCTAGTCATCTGACTCCTCTTAATAAATATCTAAGGGTCAGAGCCCATTGAAGATAAATGTAGAATTTCTGGAACAATATCGTAGCATAACAGAAAAAAAAAAATGAGATGAACACAGTATAAAATATAGCAGAAATATATTTTATCATATATTAATCAAATATTTCTGAGATAGGAATATACTTCAAAATACCTTAGTTTTGAGTCATCTTAAAGATGAAATTCAAAACAAACTAAGTAATTAACATGGAACAATAAAAACGACTCATAAAACTATATAATAAGCAACAAAAAACAAAACAACATTGAATGACAAATTTAAAGAACAAACCTGTAGAAAAAGATTTTAAAAGAAGAACACGAAACACAACACTGCGTACCGGTGGCAACACTGACTACCTCTGGACTAGCTAACACGACCCCCCTCCACCAAACATAGCTATATTTATGTCTCAAATGAGAGCTATATAATATTAAATATATAATACCACTACTATTTTATATAAAATAGTAATGTTTCTTTTTGGTCATTAGTCATTAGTGTACATTAACAATAGTGTACATAACATTAGTGTACATAACATTAGTGTACATTAACAATGAATACTAAGAAATTGTTAACCGCAATTTTTTTTTTAATTAATATTTTCACTGGCGAATTCAAAGTGGAAAAACCCTTAAATTGATACGAACTATTGCACCATCTAACTTGTGGTGATTTTATAACGATGACAAAAAATAAACTTTATATATAAGGTTTTTTTTTAATAATTTTAATTTTTTTTTCCAAAATTAGGAATTAGGATACAACTGGAAGATTCCAAATATATAGCCCTAAGCTCCTAAAATACTGTAAAACAACTAACCAGACAATGTTCCAATTCAGGCGTCATCAAATATTTTCAGATCACATCACACATCTCACATCAACACTCTAAAAAGACGCATCAACTAGAGACGGGTTATCACCACAAAACATCCAATCACATCCTGAAGGCAAAGGGAGGTAACAACAACAAAATTTATATTACGATTAAGAACATTATTTTTTGTCAAAAACTACTTAATAATATTAGATGAATTTTTTTAAAGATTATTTTTAATGGAATAAGAATATCAAAATCATAAAATGTTCGGAGATAAATAACAACAAAAATACTCAAATTAAAAATTAAAAAATATTTACTAAACACTTTGGAACGATACTTATCTACAATTAACTTTTTGAAATGAATTCATAAGTGTTTTCGAAAATATTGATACCACAATTCGTTTGCCTTTTTGAAAAATAAAAATAATTTTTTACGATTTACTTCCATTCCCTTTTATGTCTTTATATTTTTTTCTAAAATCTTTAGCTTTCCAACAGTTCAGAAATTTGTTCTCAACCTGGGAAAATATTTATCCTTTTTTCATCTTTAGATAATTATCAAATTATTTCATAGTTTATTTTGTCCATGCTTTATTACTGCTAACAATGAGATACGGTTAATTATTACAAATAAAGGTACTTTAGAGAAAGAGGTGTTGAAAATTCACCGTTTAAGCCCTATCAGACTATTACGATGAGGATAATACCTAGTTAATATTAAAAACAATTAAATCGTACATTGATATAACGATTTTAATCAAAATTGTAAGAGTCGTTTTCAAGAAAATGGTAAAAAATTATAAAATCGATGATATAAAGCGGCACTTCTGGTAAGGCTATTTTATTTATTTAATTGAAAAAGTTGTAACATCTCAGGCATATGCCTACTTTAAATACATAATTTCAGTATCATACGGCTTTTTGTTTTTGAGTTACACTGTTCACACAGACACACAGACACAGAGCACCAGCACAGACCATTTGGTTAATTGGACTCAGAGTACCTGAAACGTGTATTTCCGCTAAAAACTCGGGTTCAAAATTTACCTTACTATATATTTCATAAACAGGTAAGTGAAATTAATATTACGCACTTGAACAACGTTTATTAGCTAGAGCTAACATTTCTTTGAATAATATAACAACGTTATGATGACGCCATTGATAAAATGCCTAGCCTACACAGTGTTGCCATGTGTGTACATTGTATATTAAAATTTTAAATAATAAAATACAATGTTAACATAAAATTACCTGCCAATAATATAAAAATTATTTTGAATTTATAATTTAGTTAATATTTTTATGTTTTGAAACTTTATTAAAAATACAATCGGTCTGTTGAAATTACTTTTTGTTTGTTTAACTTTTTTTTTTCCTGTTAGCAACAACCATCAAAAATAATACAAATGTTTTAACCAAAGTATAATATAATAGATTAATTTAATATCTTATACGCCTTAATGTTATTAGTAATAAGAGATCCAAGACCATTTTGGAGGCATTCAATATACCAAACCTTCCACGGATGTAAACAAAGAGAAACAAAACAGACACCGAGTCTTAAATGTATAAACACTAGTCCGGAGGGACCAGACCCTCCGTTTCTTTAAAATTCCCACCTTAAAGAATGTATTACAAAATGTTTACGGAAAAATCGCGTAAAACTTGAGCAAAGGCAATAACTTTAAATTTTAATAATTATAGGTACAATGTGTATTATTGTACTTAGCACAAGAAAATTAGAATTATTGTTGTATGATAGTCCTAAAAATGCTAACTTTCAACCCCAAGGAAACAGCTATCTATTTCATTTGTTGTTCTTGTTGTTGCTATATAAAGACTATCAAACTTTTTAATAATAATAATTTCCTACATTTATTTCGGCATAGGAATCACACAATAGGAATTTCAAAAAAATCAGTCCAGTAGTCACGGAGAAAAACCGCGGACGGCGTACATCTTTTTTTTTTTACGGCGGATAGATATTTTCTTTTTATTCGATATTTCGTTTTTACGTACCTTGAAATGTAAAACGAAATAGGAGAAGTTACATACATTTTTTCCTCGGTCGATTACAAAGGTCTATTATTGAAAATAATAAACCAAAAGCATTTATAGATATAGATTCTTTTTTTATTTTAATGCCTTATTATTCTGATTCCAAAACACCTTACATTTCCCCTCTTTATAAATATATTAATAATAAATATAAATTTTTCCTATCTTTATATATGGCCGAATTATCGGCTTATAAGATCTTTAATCGGCAATTATATAATTTTTTTTTTTTTAAATGCCTTGTTATGCTGATTCCAAAACGCCATTTCCCCTCTAGCTTTATAAATGGCCGAGTTATGGGTTTATAAGATTTCTAATCGGCCGCCATTTTGAAACAAACAGACGGATGGTAGTGTCGAGTTTCGAGGATCATCCTGGGATGGCCTGTGACATTGGTGCCGAATCTCAAGAAAATCGGTCCAGTAGTCTCGGAGAAAAGCCGCGGACGGCGGACGGACGGAGTATTTTTTATTCGATATTTGGATTCTACGTATCTTGAAACGTAAAACCTCAAATTTTGAGGGGGAGGGAGGGGGTTACAAAAATGTTTCCTTGGTCGATTACAATAAACCAAAATAGACTAATATAAACAAATTATTTATTTGTTTTTTTTGGGGGGGAGGGGGAGGAGGGGACTTCAACCCGAAGGTCTCTTCCTTGAATCCGCTCAGCGCTATAGATCAGATAAGATCTAGTTTCATTCGAAGGATGAGGAAAAGATGGATAATCGAAATGAAAGCGAAAAAACGGCTTCCAGAATTTATAGGAAGTAAGGAGGGAGACCAATGAATTTCTCACTAGCACAATTCCGGGCAGGTTACAGTCATTAGATTATAATAATTTTACAATTTTTTTTTATTTACAGGTTTTTATTATAACTATTATAAATGTTATCGTGTTTCAACATTTCACTGTGTGTCATAGGTCAACTTGTATTTTTGTAGTTTATTTTGAAACAGAGGGTGCCTATAAAGTAAAGTACAAGTGGTATTATGACTTACTACGCCTATGACTTACACTTTGAAATGTTGAAACATGATAACATTTAAGACAATTATATTAAAAAATAGTAAATTTAAGAAAAATTGAATACAATTATTATTATCGAGTACTTTTCCTACTTATACTTGTATTTTATTTAAATAGAGCCCAGGTATAGGCAAACTTGAGGAAGAACATTGTGGTCGGAGCATAGACTAGGACGTTACGCTCAAGATTGGATAAACCTTCTCCCTCTACATAACTTTATATGACTACCTTTTAAAATATAACATCTTAATTTTTTTTTTTTTTAACTTCTTTATTTGTTTTGATTATTTTAATCGAGTGCACTGCAGGGTAAGTTTATTGTTATTTCAACAACAAAAGGTTATTTTTAGGCGCCAGCACACTAAAAAGTTGTTTACCTTTATATAATAATTTCAGAGTTCATATCAGAATATACAAAAAAATGAATTTGATCATTTAACTCATATATATAAAATATTGGATTTATTAAAAACTTATAATAAGTTTATAACCTCCCAATTCAAACAGGTTAGAAAGATAGGCAAGGGTGGTAACACAATGGTTACAATGAAAGGTTTTGTATACAATACCATAGTGTCACTGGATATAATTACTTATCTGCGTTACTAGCTATTATTTAGGTTACTAGCTAGTAACCTGGGAATATAAGATGAGCTGTATAAGAAAGAAGTTACTCTGACTGTAATACATATGGAAAAGTACATTGTATTGCAATTTAAATGACAAAAGTAAATCCAAAACCAAACCCTAAAGCCTCTGAAATAACGGTATCTAACCAGTCAATGTTTTGTCAACTCAGGCATCATCAGGGCAGATAAAACAAGAACACATAAATGCAGACAAAAGACAGCATATCTCACCTCAACAGTCTAAAAGACAGTAAATCACTCCAAGACATCCCAACACATATAGCTTTAAGTTGTTTGGTCATGAAGGTTTTGGTCCAAATTACCAGAGAGTGGGAGGATATTCTATACACTTGAGAAAGGAGGAGCCCCAAAAATTGTGAGATTTATAAGGCAAAATAACGTGTTTTAGATCAATTTATGAAGTTTAAAAAATTTTATATTTTATTTTATTTAACGACTTTTACAACTTCGGTCATATGTCGTCACCAAATATAAGTTTTTTCCATCTTCCTCTGTCTTGCCAGTCTCCATCATGCATTCCCCTGTTCACCATTCCTTCTTGACGCCCTCCAATCTAGCTTCTCCTCCGACCCCTCTTCCGTTTTCTCTCTGGTCTCCATTCCAAAATTCTTTTAGGTCATTGCCCCTCTTCCATCCTCATCACATGCCCATACCATTTCAGCCTCATTGTTTCAATAGTATGGAGGATGTTCTCCATTTATCGAACCTACCGTCGTATTTCACTATTTGGTTTAAAATTAATATGCTTAATTTAGAATTAATGTATAAAAAAAAAAAAAGTTAAAATTAAGAAGGTAAAGTTAAGAACTGAATTACAAATTTAACTTTTTCAAACTTGCATTTAAGTTGCAGTTTGTGCAAATAGTTCAGTTAATTTATTTTGCTTGGAAGTCTAGGAGTTTCTTTGTTCCAAAAATATTTCTTTATTACCAACAGAACTGTGTCATATTCAAAGCGGGGACATATGGCCACCCTAGCCTTCAGTATGTGGCGAGATGTCTTGGAGTGGTATACTATCTCTAATTTATGTGTCTTTTTCGACTGTTGATGTGAGATGTGCTGCCTTTTGCCTTTATTTATGTGATCTTGCTTTTTCAATCCTGGTGATGCCTGAATTGGTAAAATGTTGACTGGTTAATTATTTACTGGTATTTGAAAGACTTATACTTTGCTTTTAGAATCTTCCAATTATATCCTAATAATTATTTCTGTCTGTTTTTGATTTTTTGCACAAAAATTAAAATTTAAAAAAGTAATGAGATACATCATAAAATTCATATCTATATGGTTATTATATCCACAGACTTCTATATCTCAGTCCTATGTGAGATCAACAGTTTGATATTTAACTGTTGTTTTTCTACTTCAGAGAATAAGTTTTAGGATATTTTAAGTGATTAGCTATAACAATAAATTGTTCAAATAAACAGAAGCCAAGAAACTGAGTGTCCATCTTTATTTTGTTTTTTAAGCCAGTGGTCATTAATCGATAACATTTGGTATGTTTTCATCATCATGATTAAAAGAAATTGATTATTTGTAAAAATTTATATTTATATCAATTTTAATGCCATAATTACAAAAAAAAAAATTTTTATTACAATAATTATTAAAATGTTATAATAAAGTTTAATACAAGGTCTTGGAAGGGAACTCCTTCTTTTAAAATCTTTTAACGAAATACATGAATCTATAATATACATATGAATGTAGATTATATTAATAAAAAGATTAATTAATAAACAGTAGATTGCAATATGAATGTAAAGAAATAGAGATGAGCTGGGCATGAAGAAGTCATGAAGGATTCTCTATCATGAATGTTACATTAGTTGGTGTGACTTGTCCTGGAAGAATGAAAACCCAATATCTAAGCAAAATTAACACACTGATACCAAGATGCAGCGAAGAGTAATAATATGCCCAAAACAAGCAAGAAGAAGAGGCAAGTTGATAAGGCCGCCAAAGGTAATAAAGCTGATTGTGGACAAAAATAAAAATGGGGCTGCTTAAGTCATGTATAGGGAAGCTGTACTCCATTCCATTTGGATGGAATTGGCTGTACTCCATTCCATTTGGATGGAATTGGCTGTACTCCATTCCATTTGGATGGAATTGGCTGTAATCCATTCCATTTGGATGGAATTGGCTGTAATCCATTCCATTTGGATGGAATTGGCTGTACTCCATTCCATTTGGATGGAATTGGCTGTACTCCATTCCATTTGGATGGAATTGGCTGTACTCCATTCCATTTGAGCAAAAAAACTTTAGAGTTCATTTAATTCCTTTCTCTCCTTTCTTTATTTTAACAACTCGAATTCTCTGGCAAGGTTTATTCTACTGAAAATGTAAAGAAATGCATCCTCATTGAATTTTATTTTTTACTGTTACTATAGTCCCTTATATCTGAATACTAAGAGGGCTTGAATAAAAACATAGTAAAATAATTAATCGACATAGCTTGGTTTCATCAAATCGATTAAAAAATCAATTAGAAGTGTTGGGTGGATGCGTGTATTGAAATATAATAATATTATATTAGCTGAAGATTAGTCAGTGTAACTTAAAAACAAAAAAAAAGTTTTTTGTTTTTCTAATTTATAGCTGGTGTTTTGGTCCAAACTAATCGTCTCAGGAAGTGAGAAGTAGTTTATTAGAAATTTTAATATAAAGTTATTATTGCATTGAGTGATCCAAATTAATATGCACTCCTAAAAATTCAATTAATATTACAGTATTATAAAACAAGTCATTATACACCCTTGTTGGGTGTATTATACAAAATGTGACTCAACATCGGGCCCTATAAAATGATTACCACCAGAATATAAAGAAATTTATTATTTAGCAGGAAATAATTTTATGCAGTAGTTTTCTAGAAAGAGATCTAGAGGTCGGAAGGGTGGGAGCACATATCCATCAGTGATTTAGAGGTCGGAAGGGTGGGAGCACATATCCATCAGTGATAAACTGTAGAATGTCTAATCTTGTTTATTTTTATTTTATTATTGAATTTGCATTATTCTGACCATATTTTCCAAGGTAAAGTTTCATAAATAAGCTAAAAGGGTAGTAAAAACTGCAACACTTCAAATATAAATATTGGCAATCTTTATCATACTAAGACTATCACACCTTCTGGACTACAGATCCTCACTAAACTTACCAAACAAACAACTAATCTAAACTACAGTACTAAGACCTATTTGGGCATACATAGCAGAACTTTGGGGTTCAGCAAAACATTTCCACACACACACACACACACACAACATACAAATAACACAATCCAAATTTCTTAGAAAAAATGTAAATGCCCCTTGATTTATTTTGAATCACTCTATACACAATAACATGGAAATTCCAACAATGAAATCTTACATTGACAACAAATACATCACATTTCACTCTTCAACACAAAATCACCCCAATCCATTAGTTCTGTCTATTTACTCCTTCCTGTGACCAAATCTAATTGGACGGAGGTTGAAAAGACAATGGCCAAGAAACCTCCTGGTTCATCCATAATACAAATTCCTAGTCAAAACTCAAGACACACTATCAAGCAAATCACGGACAGAAAAAACTGCATCAAATGGGCTAGATGTGGTGCATTTGGAAATATAATATCTAAAAAAAAAAGTTAATTAAATAGCAATATATTAAACTAACAATTAAATTTGTAGAAGAAGTAAATGATCAACATCTGCATAAATAATAAGAAAGTGTCAAAATTAACATTAATTAAAAAAAAATAATAATTTGTAATGTTTTATAATTTATAACCTTTTAGCAGCTGATAAAATTGTTTTAAGAATGAGAAACTCTGTTCCAAACAAATAAGTTTGTGATTCAAAAGGAAAGAGCAGATACATAACTTAGATTTTTAAAAATATTAAAAGTGCTTTTATTGTGTATCTCTAGAAATAGTTGACTATTTGACGATGAAAGATTTATCTATCAAACCCATTGAATAATAACTTTAGAGAAATTTTATAAATTTAACATACTTTTAGTGTTTTTAAACTAATAATTTTCATTTCATTAGTATATAGAATGTTTTGTATTTAGTCCATGAAAAAATAAGTTTAAAATATTTCAAGGAATTCCCTGTTTTGCCTTAAATAAAATTGCAAAGAAATAAAGAAAGTTTTAAAAAAAAAAAAAAAAAAAGGTAGGTTATGGAAAAAGAAAAAAAAAAATTTAAATTTAAACATTCATAATTTAAAAAGACGAGAAATTAAATTTTGCCAAATAAAAGGTCTCAAAGCATTTTACAGTAAGCTGTAACTATTACTATTATATTTTGGCACGATTTGAAATAAAAATAATTTAACAGGATACACGAGTATGAGTGTGTATCAGCCTAGACATGAATGATACCTTGGCTGTCTAGAGGTCTCAAAGAAGTTGAAGGCTTCGGAAGAATTACCAAAGATATTTGGAATTTGCCCAATTAATAATCTCATGTTTAAATATGGCTTAACTAAAGTGCTGCAATCTTCAGAATGCAAGGTTTTCACATTCACAAAGAATAAGTTCTGCCTCATTCTCTTAACAAAGATGACTGGTAATCTTTAACAATATACATCTTCTTGAGGTGAAATATTAAGAGGTAGAGAGAGACAGTTATTCTTTCCCGTTCATTCCTTATCAAATTTTGGTATTTCCTTTAACGATTTAATAGTTTATTCTGTCGGGGCATAAACGGAGTATTCCACACACAAAGGATAAAGTTTCTAAAATACCGGTAGAGAGATTAGAGAGTTGATATGTCCTTTTAGACTGCTGATGTGAGATGTGCTGCATTTTGTTTGCATATAGGCGATCTTATTGTTTCTGATATGATGATGCCTGGCTAAAAGTCGACTGGTTAGTTATATTTAGAGACTTAAGGCTTCACCTGTGGAATCCATACAATTATTTTATTATTATTGCAATCTCTTATTAACTTTTTGCTCATCTATATTTCTATTAAGTTTAATGTATTTTATTCTGGGCCTAGTAAACCACTTTCTTTTTAAGTTCCTTGGATTCAATCCTTTTCCTGATTAAGCTCTTTGATATATTTTATTCTGACTTTGGGACAAATAACACCTGAATCATGTCCTAATGTTGTTTAAATTATAAATTAGTATAATCTTAATGTCCTTAAATAATTTAAGAATATGTAGACATTATGAGACTAGCCACAAAGTAATCATGTTGGAATTCAATCCCTCAAGTGGTGCCCCATTGCGGAAATGTAAATAATCTATCATTAAGAAACCTTTGAAATTTTAGACAGCTACTTCTACTGTATTAATTTATAATAAAAGGTATAAGAAATGATTGCATGACAAAGGTCGGCTGCACTTCAGTCTATATGCCTCAACTGGAGTATACCAACTAATCCTCAATACAGCAATCTAAACTAAAAACTGAAACTGAAGATATACTAACTTTTATTTCAACAATTACAATAATTTGACTGATTATTGTGGACTCAGCGATAGGTAACCCCAATTTTGTCACAAGTAAATATTTCGATTATTTTAAAAAAGAAGTGCCAAGAGAAACAAGCGTGAAACCACAGACTGCTTAATTAAAAATTTTAATACTAGAATACTTCTGTTGTTTTTTTTTTTTAATTAATAAAGACTTTGGCAGCCTGGAGCTAATTACAATTTTTAAAACAGGATTGATCTGAGGCTTATTCCCCACAACTTACTGGTTTCTTACTTTGATAATCCTAGTATAATTATAAGGGTTAAATGAGCCTGTAGCAAATTTATTAATTTTATATATGTTTATAGCTAATATATTTTGAAGATCAGCTATTATCTTCCTAAATTTATACATGTTATGTCATGCTAGGAAGGAAAAGGACAAATGGTCATGTCTATTCAAAGCCACTTAAATGATTATTTACTATAGAAATTCATTAAGTTATCAGTTTCATATCTACCAAGCAAATACTTAGATATGAAATAACTAATTTTAAATCTTAAATATCATATCAAATAACTACAGGAAGTTCTACTAAAATTAGTTGACTTATAATACCTGATTATTTTTATATTTCTTTTTAAAGCATATGATGTACACAAATGGACCGAGGCTAATTGGTATAGGCTTCCATAGCCACCATTGTCCTTAATGTACTGGACAACTTGCGGTGCTGAAGTCAGCAAAACCTAAGACAAATTATATAATAAAGATATTGTATAGGAAATATTTTAATACAATTTTAGTACTTAGGTACAAAATGAATATGTTATGAAATGCATTACATACTGACATCATTAAAATAAAAATCTCTGTTAATATATCTTTTTTTTTCATAAATATTAAATTATTTTAGAAAATTCTTCGTTAATATTAACCATATTGTTCGGTTTATTGTATGGTATTCAACATCATAATACTTTGAACTAACTTTGCTTATACTCAGCATTTACTCTTCTCTAAATTTGTCCTATTTTATATGTAAATTGTAATACAAGTTAAATCTGCAATTTATTGACTAAATTGAATAAAATCTATAATATTACTAAATTACTTAATCCAATATGTATATATCATGCCCATATGTGAATGTTTGCTTTTCTTTACCTACTAGTATGAATAATTAACTTAAAATATACATCACTTAATAAGAATAGTCACATTTTAATTTAGCTCTATCCTTTTCAAATCTCAGTAAGAAATCAGTTTGACTGAGTGCCAAAATCAAAAGATAAAATATACTAATTTAATGCCTAACTTTAAATCATACAAATTTAAAGTGAAAATATTGAATTGTGTTAATTTAATTGATTGGGAAAAAAATCTTAATTACCATTACTTTCAGCGGCATTAGAAATTGTGTACCAACTTCACTTTGTTTAAAGACTAAAAAAAAGTATCTTGTTATTAAAAATTTATTTATTTTTAATGTTAGAGAAATTAAAAAAATATATGTTAATTTCGTTAAAGTAACAAAAATAATGTTGGTAATTTGTTTTGCAATAGAGCAATCTTAAAGATTTTATATTTTGCTAGCTACTGTGTCTTCTAAACATTATATATTCTCTTTAAATAACGAGGTAAATGTTAATTCCGAACGGTTTGAATTCAGTAATTTAATAATTTAGAAAATGGATGCCTGCAGTTTATTAAATTGTATATATAGTTGTCATTTTAAACTCGTCTAGTTTTCATTGAGTTGAGCCTTGCCAGTGAACAATTAAATATAGTTTTTAATTAGTAGCTGTTTTTGTGCCACCAAGCCCGGGTGAAGAGAAATCGATTAGAGCCGTTTTCCCTTTCAAAAAATCAATACAACTTCTGAGTGTTACATACACTAGAGCTGGAAATTACAAAAACATCGTTACGTATTTTTCACCAAAATTTAGTGGCATTAATTTTATTACCCTCTAAGAAAATTAAAATTGTTTTTTATTTGTCGATATCAGATCATTAATTTAAAAAATAAATTACAAATATAAAGACTTTTTTCAATAAATGGACACGGGTTGATTGATTGTTTTTGATACTTCTAATCATTAATATTACCACGGTTTTTTACATTTTTTCTAAAAAGAATTCTCCTAAATAATACCATAAGAATGTTAAGATTTGCCTATTATTTATTTCTGAGGATGTAATATGCTTTGTTACTTTTACAACTTTAGACAGTTTCTACAACTTTATGCAAAGTTTCTAATTTTCAATTATTATAAAAAATATATAAGATGAATGGTTGAATGATGCTCCAGAATGGAAGCTGATTAATGCGAGGTACATCGATCGATAAATTACGCTACAATATGAACGGAGCTGTTGCCCAAATACATCTTCTTTATCTTATTCATAAATTCTATTTATTGAATTTCCTTCAAGCATCTATATATTTTAGTGAATAATTTTAATTTTCTTTTTTTGTATTATTGTTTTAAAATGGTTGCAGTGTGAACAGTTTCAAGTATATCTAGTAAAACCGGCAACATTGTAACCTGACATCTTACATATATAAAAAATAACCAATATAATTTCAATTAAAGAAATATATGTCGATGTACATATTATATGAATTGCCGATAGCTAAAAATGTCTGACCTTGATAAACATACTGCCGACGCCCACAAAAAAAAAAGAAATTAATAAAATTCTTTGAAACTGCGCTATTTTTTTAAATGATTCTATAACATAAATAAGATTACAATTTTTATGTTTTAACGGCATCACAACGTTTTTAAAACATCCCCATTAAGGGGTAAAATATTTTTTTTAATTTTAACCCCCCCTACTTTTTCTGTTTTATCTTTTTAAACAAACTTTGTTTTATAATTAAATGAATGATTCACGATTTTTGACGAACCATTTTTCAAACTTATCTCTAAATATCCCAAAGCAAAACGTAATAAATATTGTATGTAATTGTATTTTTTAATAAGGGGATTTTGAACTGGACATCGAAGGGAACATGGCGTCTGACCTGGCAGCTCTGGATTTAGTATACACACACTGCTGTTGAACAGCATTTAGTGCTTTATAATTCTCACGTGTATCTTAATTCTGGTTTATAGTTTAGCTTCGGGTAAGCTTGTTTCTTTAGATATTCATTTTTTTGTGTCCATTATCTTTAAATGTATTCTTTTCATAATATATGCTTTCCGATACTCGGCACTCAATTATTCCTAACAAGATCTTTGGCTTTTATTTTAGATGCCAGAATATAACAAGAATCTTCTGTAAAGTGGAAGTTTTTCCCGGGGCGATAAGGATAAAGGTAAGGAACTCAATTTTTGGCAGTTTTTAATTTGGCTTGGTGGCTTACAAATTACATAGCATCATATACTGATGATAGTGGCTATTATACTTATGCTTTTAGGTAAGCATTTCAGTTTTAAATCTAATTTTCTTTCAATAATTGCAATAGATTTAACTTCCAATTGATCTGTTATTCAATGATGTTATGCATTAGTGTAATTTTACTATCAGCACATTGTTGTTAAATGTTTTTGTCATTAAATTCCGCTTGCTGGCCCTGTAAAACCAGTTTAATAAAATAAAATTTACTGTATTTAAACCATTTTTAAGTCAATGGTGATGTAAAATACCACCAGTATGTTTTTAGGCCCTATTTTAAAATTTACAATTATCCAGATATTATTACTCAAAGATTATCATTTGTCTCATACAATCATTTTTTCTAATGAAAATGCTTCAATTTATATTAATAATGTGCAATTTTGATATGATAAAACCTCTATTGTATTCTTTTTTAAAATCTCTCCAGTTCAATTTTAGAAAGAAATGTACCATTCTTACTTATTAAGTTAATGACTTAAATCTACAATGATTTATTTTTGTGGGATTAAGTTTGTTAAGTTTTTATTGATTATCGTTTAACATTTTTTTTTTCTAGTTTCTTGATTTTTTTGTTTACTTTTTTTCTTGAAAAATAATTGTTGCAAGAACATTTATTTATTGTATTGTGATTGCAACTATTTGAATTCTGGTTTGTGTGCATTCCTGTTATGTTTTAAACAGTTTAGATGGTGATAGTATGTTGGAATACCTTTTCAATCTGAATACTGCATATTCTTAACCTTTAAACCATGAATTTAATTTTTTTCTAAAGTTCTTATAATTTATTATATGAGAAATATTTTCGATTCTGTATTCTATAGTGTTTTACAGTTATTTTTCTGTGTTAGCTTCCCCTCAGTAAATTTTTTATTATTATCCAACATACCCCTTAGCTTGTCCTGGAAATTTTCAGTTGTGCTATTGATTTGTGTTTCTTAGTGGTAATACTTGTGTCATACATTGGGATAAATTTTAGTTAGCAACTTAAGATTGTTTCTAAAACCCAACTGTGTTACCATAACATTCATGATAGTTTCCATTCACTATTACATCTGTCTATTAAGCAGATCTAGCAAATTTTTATTTGTTTTGTTCTCAATGTTGTTAAATTACCTAAGTATATAAAGAAACTGAAAACTACTTGTTTTCTGTTAAGATAAAAAAAAGCACAGACTTCTTGTTGAGTCTATTGTTCATATTGGAAGTAAAAGTTTGTTTTCATTGTTTCAATTCAATGTTTTCAAGTTCTTTATTATACTTTAAGTTCTGAAATTAGTTACAACCATGGATTATTTAAATTTAAAATTTGTATTGTAGAGTGTTATAATACAGGTCATTTAGGAACCTTGAAAAACATTTATGAAAATAAACCCCTCTCCTACGGCCTCTTTGAGATATTTCACCTATTCATGATAGCTTTTGTTAAATCATTATTCTTTTTAAAGAAAAACAGTTCTGTGTAGCTGATTTATTTTTACCGAATTCCAAGTCTTCTCGATGTAGATTATTGATTTGAAGCATTTTTTTAATTATTTGTCACGTAATTTTATATCTGACTATATTGTAACAATTTCGTAATAAAAAAATAAAATGGTATATTTATAAGACATGATATCACCCTGGTATTGTATTTTTTATTATGGTTCATCATGTTTTTAAATATCAGCCAGCGAAATGTTATTTGATTTTACTAATTAATTCTCATTTTAATGATTGTCATATTTTTTGATGGATTCAAAATTTAATTGACTTCTTAAGTAGACCAGTAGAATGCATACTAACTATTATTTCTGCTACTTGTAAAAGAATAGAAGTGGTTGGTATTCTTTAGCTTCAGCATTTTGTTTATGAATTAATTGTTTTCTGTTGTTATGATAAACCAGCCATTTTGTTTGTATTTAGTTCAATGTTCAATTCTAGGTGTTGTAAACATTAATGTTCTTCTCATGGTTCAAAGACATGTTGTACATGTTAAATAGATATGTAAATATATGATGGTTACCTATTTTAATTGTTAAGTCATAATCCACTGACTTTGAAATACAGATGCTTTATTAAGTTTGAACTTCACAACTAACTGTTTGTTGTTATTTTTTCCCCAATTGCACTAACCCCGCATAATACTTCTTAAATTCTGCCTCTAAATAAAATTGAAAGTTAGTACTGAAAAACAAAATAAATAAATTTAATGAAGCATCGATACACTAGAGCATTTTTTTTTCCGTCTCGTTAGACAAGTTTGTAATATTTACAACATTTAAATACTGTGTTGCACAAAATGTTAGTTTGCGAGGATGCTTGTAATTTATTGTATCCTGCATATTACTAATCAAAATATGCTACTTGGAGTTCTATAAACAGATTTCTAATTTGAACTAGGTTTTTAATTTTCTTCTTAATGCTAATTGAGAAATGAATTTTGATGGCTTAACCATTTTTAAGACACGGTCAGATGCCCTAAAATAAATGTTGCTATTGATTATTTACAGGTTTGGTGAACTCTGTGGAAGAACAAAATTGTTTTACTTACATATTAGTGCTTTCCCTAATAATGCTTTTCCTGAAATTTTAAGATTGACTAACTTAACTATGATAAATATACAATTTAAAGATACTTTATACAATTTAAAGATACTTTAATTTTTTTTTGTTTTTTTGTCCAATATTTTACCAAAGATTTCAATATTAGGACATTGGATTCATTTTCTTAGCTGCAGATTGTTTGGTAATTATAGTGTTTAAAGAAAAAAGCCTTCCAGGACTACATTTCTTAAACACTCAAATTTCATGAGGAGAGAATTAAAAGCTTGTCAGAGGTTTGCAGAAGTGTTGAAGCCAGTATAGCATATTTTGGTTAATAGATCAATTTTATAGTAATCTCTCTTTTTAGAAGAATATTTTCTTCAAAGTGATGTATCATTTAATGAATATGGATATGAACTGGAGAACATGAACCATAAACAGTGTATTTTTTAGGATAACCTTCCTATAGGTTATCTCAGATAATTGGTTTAATTATTCTATCTAGACCAAGAGTTATGGAATATATTTCTTACAGTGTACAAACCTAGTGTAAGTAATATCATATCTCGATGTGTGTACTCACACGCTACTTAGTTACCCCTAATATGGTCTGCTGATATGTAATGTCAAAAGATGAAAGTAGCAATTTTCTTATCAGCAAATCTTCAAAATATTTTTCTTTCAAATTCTGGTCTTATGAGAAGTTTTTAAGGTTAGTAGACAGTTTTGGAATAATATATTCCTGGTTTAAACGTCAAGCGAACTAACAGTGCCAATCGATGAGTTATAGCATTTCAGTTAACCTTAAAATCGACGATTGTTGTTAAACCAGTGCTAATCATATATATATATATATATATATATATATATATATATATATATATATATATATATATATATTATATGTGGCCATACTCCAAAAAAGGTCAAATCAGAGAATTTTTTTTTTTAATTGAATGTTCAAATGATTTAAAAAAAAAATGATTCTGTAATCTAAAAAAATCTACTGTAATCTCTAGTTAATGTTGAATGAAATACAATCTCCAGCAGCTCATCAGGATCATTATTTATTTAATTAAAAACAAGTAAATAATTTGTTGACATGGAGGCATCATGACTTCGAGAGTATTTTATTAATTTAGTTATGGATGAGGGGATTACTTTAGTAATTAAGCATTTATTCGACCCAGAACTATGATAATACATAATTTTCCTAAAGTCCTATCTTTTAACTTACTCTTGTGCCATAATTTGCAGCATTTCTCAGAATCAGAAAGTCCATCATTCACTATCATAGAAATGAGGGAATTACAAATTTATGTTTATCCAAGCATTTTTCCAACTAGAATGGCCATTTTACAATAACAAAAGTGTAGCTTGTAAGAATCGACAGAACACTTATTTAATTAACAAAGTGACAGGCCTTCGGTAACTGAATTCTCCGGGACAAAAGCTGGTTACAGTTTTTGAAAATAGTGGTAAAGATGACCATTTTTTTTTTTTACTTTTTATAAAAATATGAGGAAATTTCATAAAACCTTTGGACACTCCTTTTTCGTAATTTTTAATTTATAAGAATAATAGTTCAAAACTTCTGATTATAGTTTTTAAAACTAAAAAAAATGTGGTGATTTAAAATGTAGGAAGACGCCCTATCAAGATACTATTTGAGGGACAAGATACTAAATTTGTCAAAGTCGGCTTCAGACATGGTGAGGGAATTATTTTGAGGTTTTAGACATTTTTTTTTATATAAAATAATATAGCTTGAAGTTTCAAAACCAAATGGAAAGAAACAAAAAAAAGTTATATCTAATAAGTGAATTTTTTTCAGCATTAACAGATTTGAGAAAATGCCTTGAAAAACTTGTGGAGCCCGATTTGACATTTTTTGTAGAATAGTCCATATAGAGAGAGTACCACATATTCCCATTTTCCATCCACATATTCCGTACCAGTTTGAACTATAATGTAAGTAGGTTTGTTTTACTAGTTACGAATTCTTTTTCGAATTTGAAACTCCTGTCGCAAGATCTTGATTGTATGATTACACCATCATAGGTATAACGATGAGCTTGAATATAGAAGATGCCATAGGAACCGGAGTTGGCGCTATTTTCTCTTGGCAGATAGTTAGTGCACTTAAGGTAGATGCCACTAGATATTGACAGAAACTTTGAGGGTGCCTCGCATAAATCGGACAAAGAGCACGGAAAGCACGATCATTTAGACAACCTTATAAAATTCAGGATCTGGCTCTACTCCAGCACTTACTTCATAGACATTACTGAAACTGATTTATTTAAATTTATTATAAAATCCTAACAAAATTGAGAGAAGGGGATGCGTTCAGAAATAGAACACAAGGTAATGAGATAATTTAATAAAGAAAAAAAAAATTCTTTCCTTTTATTATTTTATGACCATGGCCTTGTAGTAAATTTTTGTTTGTTTACTATGTATAATATCTGTTTTCTAATGATCAGCTGTTTTTAATATAACCTTATCCAGCTGTTATTATTTTGCCTCCCTTCTCTTCAGTATCTGTGCAAATGTCTTGGGGTGGCATACTGCCTGTTAATGCAAGTTTATGTGGTTTTTAAGACTGTTGATATGAGATGTGGTGCATTTTGTCTCCATATGTGTTCCTACTTTTTTTATCCTGATGATGCCTGAGTTGGCGGAACGTTGACTGGTTTTTATTTATTGCTGTTTGGGAGACTCGAAGCTTTGTGATTGGAATTTCCCAATTATATGCTGACAATTAATTTATGTATCTTGTTGAGTTTTAGCTCTTTTATTTTCATATAAATATATTTAAATGAAGTAATGAATTAGTCATCTATTACTGTGATAAGGAGAAGGCTTTAAAGCACTCTTTAACCGTATTATTGAATTTAGCTATAATATTTTTCTTCACTCCTCAATTTTATTTATTGTTTTGACCGCTTTATTTATTTATTTGAATTTGTTTCAGATGCAGTTTTGCCATTAGTTTCATCCAAAACGAACATTACAAGTTTTTTTTTTAAAAGGATTCTTGAGAAGAATGTTAAGATATTTAGAAAACCAGACGACAAGTTTCTATAGCAATATTGGAATTGCTATATAATTATAGTAGGGATAGTTTTGAAACCGAGCATTTGTTAAATTTTTTAGGAGTTGTGTTATAAATTGTGTGAACAACATTTTATAACACATTTTAAACATTTTAATTTTTGAAAATAACAATACTGCTATTGTTGTTTATATTTAGTGTGCTCTAGCATTGTTTTTCCATAATTTTTAATTGGAATTAGTATTATCCCTTGATATCTGTGGTATCTTCAAAGTTGATATCATAACTAGGAGTTTTTTGTTTTGTTTTTTGTATTACATTTATGTACAATTAGCCAGATAGATTTTATCTGCAGTTGTAGGTTTTTCTTGAAGAACCTTTAGGAATCTCATCATCCTCTTTAAATTAAAATTCGTAATACGTGCATTTCCAGTCTTACAAACATGAACGGAATGGACTCCCAACAGAATGATTCCGCTCATAATAATTCTACCTCATCTTCGAACAACTCCCACGACTCTTCACAGGGCAGTTCGAACCAAGAAGAAAACAGAACTAATCTGATAGTCAACTACCTTCCTCAAACAATGTCACAAGAGGAGATCAGGTCTCTTTTTGCCTCGGTCGGTGAAGTTGACAGTTGCAAACTGGTTCGGGATAAAGTGTCTGGTCTGAGTTTAGGATACGGTTTTGTCAACTACCATAAACCAGAAGATGCTGAAAAAGCGATCAGTACACTCAACGGCTTACGCTTGCAGAATAAAACGATCAAGGTATCGTTTGCACGACCTAGCAGTGATGCTATCAAGGGAGCGCATTTATATGTAAGTGGGCTACCTATAAATATGACACAGCAAGATCTGGAAGACTTGTTCAGTCCTTACGGCAAAATTATCATGTCGAGGATTCTTTCTGACAGTACAACAGGCTTATCGAAAGGAGTTGGTTTTATCAGATATGACCAGCGAACTGAAGCAGAAAGGGCTATAAAAGAATTGAACGGAACAGTTCCTAAAAGAGCTATTGAACCTATTACCGTTAAGTTTGCTAGTAATCCTAATAATTTAAACAAGGTGATACCGCCTCCGATAGCTGCTTATTTAACACCACAAACGGCTCGTCGCTTTGGCGGCCCTATACACCATTCAGCTGGGCGTTTTCGATACTCTCCTTTGGCTGATCTGCCTCCGAATGCAATGCTTCCTGGGAATGCAGTAAACGGTTCGGGATGGTGCATTTTTGTCTATAATCTCCCGCCTGAAACTGAGGAGAATGTTCTATGGCAACTGTTCGGGCCTTTTGGTGCTGTACAAAATGTTAAGATCATTAGAGACTTGCAAACAAACAAATGCAAAGGATTCGGCTTTGTAACGATGACAAATTATGATGAAACTGTCGTTGCTATTCAGTCACTTAATGGGTACTCTCTTGGTAATCATGTTTTACAAGTGTCATTCAAAACAAATAAAAATATGTCTTCATAAACAATCTGGTTTATTTCTTAAACTGTGACAAACAGTCTAGTCATTTCTGTTTTTAAGATTACATAACCTCATAAGATCTCCACTTTTAGTTTAGTAAAGGCATGTTATTTATTGTGTTTTCAATTGATAGTTACTTAAAAAGATAAATGAATTTTTATTGGGGTTATGCATTCTTTAACATTATAAAGTTTTTTTTTTCTTTTTCTTTTATTTTTAACTTAATATAATTATCGAGGAAGCTATTTGAAACTGGTGCAATTGCTGCCTATGTTTCTTAAGCCATATAGTAGAATATAATTAAGAAGTCAAATGATTATTAGATATATTGCTAATTTTACTATTTATATACATATTTATAAATATTAAATGTTGTTGGTAGCACTGTAGAGCCTGCAAGAGTATCTTGTACGTGTGTAGGTTGTAATAATAATTTAAACATTCGTTAGATGTTTGTGAATTTTGTAAAAAATGGATGTTCTCATAGTAATAAATGTAATGCGATGTTGACATATTACTTCTTGAGAATCTAATTTTCTGTCGTTATGAACTCACATTAGTCAGCTAAATAAAAATCTAAGTTGAGTAATGTAATTTTGCAAAAAAAACTATTTTTTTTTTCTTTTTATTTCTTTATAACAATTTGTTAGAAATGTGTATGAAATTTAATCTCTGATCAAATTCTTTAGATAATTGTTTATGAATTAGATTCAATATTGTGCAAATATTTAGTGTGCTATGTTTTTTTGTTTTTTTTTTTGTTTCTGTTTTTTTCCTACATAGCATTTCTTGAAATGCTTTAGCATAAATATTTTTATTTTTTAAACACTTATTAATATTTATTTCTTTATCCCCTCAACAAGATTTGAGGTTTATTTAGGCTCATTTTATGCTTGTAAAGTAGCTTTCAAAATGAGCTTTCTTTCTTTTTTTTTTTCCTTTTCTTTGTTGTAATGTTTTTGTTGTCATAAAGTAATGTAATGATGGTTAATTTTATTATAAATGACAAAATGTGTAATGTATAAAATCAAATGAGTATTATAATCAGAAGTCGGGATATTCACTGATGATTTTATTTATCATCTTCGATTATGTTGAAAGTTGTGATCTAATGTAATGCTATATCTATGTTTAAATTCCTTCGATATTATTGAGCGTGAATCAGGCAATAGCTATTTTTCAAAAATTATATATGAGTGAAGGAAAAAATAAGTATAAAGGGTAGCTTTCTCTTTCACTTAAAGTAGCCATATAGCTATTGTATCATTTCACTATAAAATTGAAATGTTGAATACAAAATCAAATATATTAAAAGTAAAATGTTCTGATGAAAATTCATTAAATGGCAAGGTACAGTTTTAATAAAACTTATTAGTAAATGACCCATTTAATGAATAGTTTTCCCTTTCAAACCATATTACATTTTCTAAATTGTCACATTAATTACTGGCATTGCCTGGTACACCTGTCGACAGTATATCAATAAAAATAATTCTGATTAAATTACTTTAATTTATAATCTGACGTTAATAATGTTTGTTTGCTTATAATAGAGCTTCAAAGATAATATCAGTCAATGTTTCGTCTTTTTAACTGTAAGATTGGTTTTATACATTGCTAAAGAGGGGTTTTTATTTTTATCAAGTTTGTGTTTTTTTCTTTTCATTTAATTTAATTTTTATGTAATACTACATAATTATTTAATATATTTTTTTTTAGCTTAAGATTTTTGATTGTAATTGTTTGTTATTTTCTTTTCTTTCACTTTATTTTTTTTTTTAATATTTCCATATCAAAAAATTAAACTTTTAATGACAATTTCATTTTGTTGACTTTTATTCATTTATTTCAATTCTTTCATCATCGATCTGTTGATTGTTTTAATTCACTATTGTTATCTTTTTACTTTTATTTTCAAAGCTTTGCCTTAGAAAATGTGCTTCTTTTCCAAAGAGGATCTAAAATTATCCTTCAAACAATAGAGTGTTATTAATATCTCGATTTCCTCATTTCGAAACACGATTCTTTTGAGTACTAGATAAATTATAGTACCTTCAGTTGCATTTTGTAATCCCATTAGCTCCATTTAATTATTGTGTTAGGTTTTTAAAAAAATAACGCTTATAATTGAAACATTTTGTATTAGATTTCTATGCAACCTACACAACTTTTTTACACTAATAGAGAAAATATATTTTTTTATTCCAACTCAATTTAAAATACTCTTAGGTAGTTTATTTTAATTCATTATTGAATAAAATTTAGGAGTAAAGTTATTCAGGAGCCAGGGCGCTGGCTTTCTGCCCTGAACAAACCAGGTTCAAATCTGTTTGACTCGCTAAATTAATGATCTTTGCTGAAATGGGAACTGTGATTTAGCAGACTGCTAGCCCCCCCTCCCTCCCTCATATTGTGGGACTGATTAATCTCTTGGACCCTTTGACGTGAATGTCAATGCCTTTGATGTCTATAAACAGCCAGTTTTCGGGAGTTTAAAAAAAATGACATCAATACAAGTCCTTCATATTTCTGTATGTCAGGGGTAAACTGTCGCTAGTCCTATTTTGCTTAATTTGATTTTACTATCGTATTTTCATATGGCATTATTCTGGCCATATTTTCAGTGTACGATTATCGTACACTGAGCATACAGGATAATAAAATATAAAGCACTTAAAATATAAAGATTGGCCACTATCTACAACAAGCAATACAGTCCCGTCTGAAACCTCTTTTTGCTCTTCTGTAAAACTTTGACCTCTGAGGTACTGATTTGTAGTATTAAATATTTAGATATATGTTTATAATAAATTTATAGTTATTATTTCTACTAAATAATTTACAAAAATTTCTTCTTTTTTCCATAAAAAAAATAGTGGACGTCTATAACTGTCTTTTTTCTATTAAAGAAATCAAAGTTATAAATAAAAATTACACTATTTTTTATGAAGATTTATCAAAATCCATCATAATAAATATGAAATCTTTATCAAACTCCTAAAGATTTATTAAATTAAGCATTCAAAAAAATTATTTAGCATCCCTCATCAATTTTAGTGTGAATATCGAAGGTTATGAAAAACATGTAAATTCTAAACAGAAAAATTTTCTAGTATAACTGATAATCATTTTTACAAATTTCACTGTCAATTGCCTTGTTTAGGTCAACAATTGTTAAAGGGGTGATTATTATATAATTTTATAAAAAGTATAAAATTTGAGTTGAGATCAAAGTTTTAAAATGTTAAATTAAAAAAATAAGTTAAGCCTTGGGTATATATAAGGGAGGCCGTGGTGGCCAAGAGTGTTAAGGCGTCACCTTAGCAACCTTGAGACTGCTATGGGGCGGCTTCGAATCCGGCCTGGGCGACTTGAAATTTGTGGCAGCTCCTCGCAATGAATCTCGACCTTCCCACTCATGTTAGAATAGGTTGGTAGCCTGTAGAATAACCGTTCCTGTTTGGGATAGGATAGGACATTAAACCCCAATATAAAAAGAAAAAACCTAAGCATTTGTCTTGATATTGTAAAGTAGTTTTTATATTATTCAAATTTCCTAGTTTTCCCAATTGCGACAGGTTTAGACTGACTTAATAAGGTAAGAGTTAAAAAAATTGCCTGAACTTCGAAATTTTCAAGTGATATGGGAATGACATTTAAGAGCATGAATTAGATTTTGATATTTCAATTTATTAAAAGCGATATGTTAACAGAGGGAAGGAAGATAACGTTGGTTGATTGGCACTCTGAAAAATAATAATAAAATTCCTAAATCGATTCAATGCTCAGATGCTATTTAATAATGAAAATCAAAATCATATTTTTGTTTAAAATAAAAAATGTATATAATGAAATCTACATATTCCACCTTCTCCATGTGGTACCAGTTCAAACTATCATACAAATAGGATTCTTACAAGTTATGAATTCTTTTTTGTAATTTCGAACTCCTGTCTCGAGGCCTTTATCAAATAACAGCTAAAACAATGAGCTTGGATATAGAAGATACCATAGGAACTGGGGTTGGTGCTCTTCAGGTAGAAGCCACTAGATATTGACAGACGCGTGGAAGGTACCTGTCACAAAGATCACTTAGAGAACTTGATAAAGTTTGTAATCAGACTCCATTCCATTTACCTCATAGACATTAGTGGAACTGATTTATTTAAATTTATGAAATCCTGCTCAATGTGACCAAATGAAATCAATGTAATGATCAGTTAAGGATTATTTTTTTTATTGGCACATGAAATACTTAGTGATAAATAAAATGGAGAGAAGGGGATGCAGTCAGAAATGGAACACAAGGTAATGAGATAATTTTATAAAGAAAAAATAGAAACAATTTTTGTTTCCTTTTATTATGCAATTTCTTTTTCTTTTTTTTTTTTTTTGTTTAGTATGTAGGGTTTCTGTTTTCTGCTGATCAGATGTTAATATAACCTTTCCCAACTGGTGTGTTAACTCCATTTTCCTTCAGTATGTGTTTAATTGTCTGAGTGAGGTACTGTCTCTAGTTGATTGGTCTTTTTCAGACTGTTGGTGTAAGATGTGGTGCATTTTGTCTGCATATATGCTATCTTATTTTTTCTGTCCTGACGATGCCTGAATTGGCGAAACTTTTTATTTTAGAGACTGAAGACTTCATGCCTATAATCTTCCATTTATATCCTATTATTTTATGACTCTTGTCAAGTTTTTACTCTTCTATATTTCTGACCGCACACTCAACTCTCTCCTTCGTTCCATCAACAGTTAACATGGCTGATCTTGCATCATATTAAATTGAAATTTTTTTTTTTAAATATTAATTTGTGTTTGTGTCAGTCAATATCCTTGTGCTCGCTCCTCTCCTCTAGAAGCAAGATTGGTTTTTTTGTAGTTAGTGTAACCCAAAGTTCTGTCCATATTGCAATTTTATTTATAATGAAATCTATCAATAAAACGAAATAATTAGTTTTTTTTTTCTTTTCATTCTTAGAGCCAACATTTTTTTGGAGCCATGTGGACCATATTGAAGGCTATAACGTAATGGGAGGTAGTCCCTGAAGATAGGTATAGCTTCATTACCGAAGTTGGTTCGAAACGTCAGCTCTCTGGATAAATAAAGCAAAAACTGATTATTTAACATGACTGATTTCAAACAAAAAAATTATCATTGTAATTTTTTTTTATTTAGTACTGATATGATTCCATATCGATCATTTGGAAAAAGAGTCAAGAAGTTGAATTTTACAAGAGAAGCATTTCAAGTTTGCCTATTTAGGTTTATCGCTTTCCCTCAACTTTCCAAAAATTTCTTAGTCAATATTGTTAACCATTTTTGTTTAAAAAAAAAAAATCAACTTCATTTTTGGATCATTTAATCATGAATCAAATTGTAGTAACTTTTTATAAACAACAGTGCAAGTTTCTTTCGAGTTTATGGATTATTAAGACACATTTTTAAAAAAAAAAACTATTAAACAAAAACTTTAATTTGGAAATTAAAATCAATTCAAAATATTTTATTGAATATAGTAAAGTACAATAGTTACATTTTAAACATAAATAATGATGCATTCATACAAAAGCAACATCGATACCTTTTGGTCACCTGACAAGAATAAGATAATTAAAACATTAAAAATAATTTCTTGTTATCTTTATCAAGGCAGTCTTTATGAATTTACTCTCTAATAACTTATTATGTTTGACTAGTAAATTTATAATAGCTAAACTAATAATATTTTATTGCTGTAAATATTGATACTAAAAATCTTATATTTTTTCTTACAGAAATTTGTGTCAATGGAAGATTTCCCTCCAAAAAAAAGTTCAAATTGTGCCACTTTCCTTCCAAATGATTCCATTTGTTTTCATAAATCGGTTTTGTATTATTTCTTTACGACACTAATAGGGCCAAGAAACTGTTATCTATTATTAATACAATTTCTATCACCTATTTCAACCAATGAAGCATGTTTTATTCTAACAGAAGCGATAATTTTTTATTTCTCGGACAATCCGTAGAATTAAAAAGTAAACTCTAAAATAGCAATAATTACCTACAATGCAAATTTCAACAACTTGTTTTCTAATTTTTTTCCTTGAACTAGCATCAGCTATAAAAATCAAAAATCTTTAAAACTATTTCTACAAAGATACCTTTTAATATTTGCATTTAAAATTATTCTTAAAGTTTAATCATTATATTATGATTAATTTTTATTTTTCATAAGATATTGTTAAACTTAGCTAGATGTTATAATTTTCCTCCTAAATTTAAGAAGCTTTAAACGGTATACCTATTTATACGATGTGGTATTTTGGAATTCCTTGTATGCCTATTAAACTATAAATCAGTGGGTCAAAAAGTGATCCTGAATTTGATTACTAGTATCCGAAGATAGTAGTATCTCAAAAACGACACTCATTAGCACGACGTCTATTAGCATCCATCAAGTAGCATGACGTACACACACAATATGTTAAAAATGGTTAAATCTGATCTAAAAACGTACTTATCCATGAACATATCAATTTGTGATTTTTAGCACGATTCGTATTCCTTCCTTCTTAAAAGGCGGAGGTAAAAGAACAAAAAAAAAACACTTTCAAGTAAAGTACCGCTTCCGGCTAGCTAATTTTAACCAAAATCTAGTATGTTATTTATATTGATATCAAAGTTTTATATACCAGATTTGAGATGTTTTGTATTTTACTTAAATATAATTTTTTATGAAAGTTTATTATGACCTTCAAGTAAAGTACCATTTCCGGTTTGCCAATTTTAATCAAAATCTAGTGTTTTATTTATATTGATATAAAAGTGTTATGTTCCAAATTTGAGAAGTTTTGCTTGATATTTTAATATAACTTTTGGTGTAAGTTCATTATGACCTTCAAGTAAAGTAACGCTTCCGGCTAGTTAATTTTAACCAAAATCTATTATATTATTTGTATCGACATAAGTCTTAGATACTGAATTTGAAAAGTTTCGCGTTATATTTTAATATAATTTTTGATGAAAATCTATTATGATTACAAGTACCACTTCTGGTGATCATGTAGTGACCAGAAAGAGAGGTTCACAGCTAGATTTTAAAACAATCTCAAATACGAAATTTTAACTTATATGGCTAGCTGTTTTTGAATTATGCGAGATACGAACACACGTACATATGACGCGAGGAAACTTGTCAAAATGGATATTTCTGTTGAAATCTGAAAACCAAAAATTTGTACGATTACAATACTTCCTTTATTGCGTATAGTATAGTAAAAACATTAATTAATTGCTAATATTACTACTTAACACACCTGCAATGAGAATTTATACAACTTGTTTTCCAAATATTTCACGAATATAATTCAAATATTCCACACTTATTCCAACATACATACATACATACATATACATAAAATGGCACTAATAGGCCATATATATATATATATATATATATATATATATATATATATATATATATATATATATATATATATATATATATACATACATACATACATATATATAAAATGGCACTACAGGCCTAGTTGGGCGTTGGCCTCACTCATAATTGATAGCCATTCCTGTCTTTCTCCTGCTTTCCTTCACTATCAACTCACTCCCAGCCGCATCAGATTGCCCTCCACGTCAAGCCTCGGTCTTCCTCTCAATCTCTTTCCGCCTGGCCTACCATTCACCATCTTCTTTGGTAGCCTCTCATCCGGCATCCTTTGCCATCGCAGTCTTCCTTTTTTGATAAAGCCACATTATTAGGCTTGCCAAAGAGTTGTTCTGGTTGTTGTTGTTTTCTGATTCTCCAATCCTAAGAGTGAGACCCTGCCCGTGTTCCCAGAAAGTTGTGGGGCTTTATGGATGTCCCTGCTATACCACTGAGGTACACATATGTGCTCAGGGCCTTACCAAGTACCAAAAGCTTGTCGAATCAGGTTAAGTAATATAACCTCCGGATATCCAGTAGTCATCAAATGTGTTGTTGTTTTGGTAAGCTCGGGAAATGTTTTAAAGAATCAATGATATAATGTCTTTCAAAATAAAATATAATAACTCCTAAACTAATACCGCAGTGAATTATGTCTTAGTTGCAAAAGAAAAAAGGCATCGCTGAGTACGAATCTCTGGAACGGAAAACTATGCATGATTTAACCATAACAATTGAAGGGACCTGTGTAGCACACGATTTATATCATCTCTTATTTGGGAAATAATATTTCTACATCGCAGGTAATCTGACAGGTAAGGAAGTTGATTGGATTGTAGTGTCACGTGATCACGAAGAACAAATGGCTCGACGAGTTCACTTGTGTAAGTAATGATCAAATTAATGTTTTGGTGTATCAATCTGTATAGTCAACATTTTGAAGAAAGAAAAAATCTTTTTGTTGCTATTCCTTAAACATTTATTATTAATAATATGATGGAAGATCTAAATGCTGCAATTTTGAAACAAAATATTTTTGCTTTAAATTAAATTTTTTTTTTTAATTTTTAAGAGAATAGAAATGTATAAGAAATAACCAAGTTGGGCATTTTAAATTAAAATTTTGCAATTGTTTAAAATATATTTTTTTATAAATTTAAAACAAAATAATACAGAATTAATTCAGATGTGTTCAAGCGGAAGTCACTAAGTAAACTGAAGATGACTGTATTGTAAGAGAGTGAACAATACCACAATGTGAAAGAAACACTTTTCTATGAAGTTATCATTGAATTAATTTTTTTTTTCTATATATTGATAATATTTGATAAATATTATTGGTCTGTTTTACATTTATTCAAATTTGTTTTAATAAAAATAATTTTCAATTGCTTAAAATATCTACCTCCTTTGGCCTGTGTCAGCAACAGACTATTTTGCTTGGACGTTAACTAAGTAAAAAGTGCAAGAAAAGCAAAATATGATTTCATATGGATCAGTTGTTATATTTATGAAATAATTTGTTCCATAATGTAGTAAGAAATAAATATACATTTATTTTGGTTTATTCTTAAATTTCTCTGCTTACAACCTATTGAAACTAGACATTAAAGAAGATATTTTATGTAATTAATTATTTTTTATGTTAAGAACTTAAATCCAAAATTGAATTATGTCAATATTTCTAATCAAAGATAAAACCAACATTGGTTTGTTCGATATGAACACATGAGAGTGATTTTAAATCTTAAACATTTGTTTATTGTAATCACATTCACTACTTTTCAGTGATCACTGACAATTGTGAATTAAACAATTAAGAGAGAAAAAAAATGATCAATTATGATTTATTTTTTTTTTTTACCTTTATTGGTTAATTCACAACTGTCATTGATTACTGACAACCAGCGAATGTGCTTACATAAACAAATTTACAATTAAAAGGACATGAGGAAGAGATTTACGCTAGAGCTTAATTAAACAACCTCCCTATTATTTTTTCTAAATGCAATTTTGTAGTGTACCCAAATTAGTCTAAAAATTACTCTTTTTTTTTTTTTTTTTTTTTAAGGCATTAGAAAGTAATGATAAAACCTATGATATGGATCCAACCATTGAATTTACAGCATCCTAATGCCATTAAAAGGTGTAATTTTCAGACCAATGCGGGTACACTACAAAAATATATTTAGTTTGGGCCTTTTAGCTTATTTGAGCAGAATAAACCACGAATATTAGAACTATTGTTGTAGTACATATTAATCAAAGATTGCAAAACTTTCCAGCAAATTAAAGAACTGTAAATTTGTTATGTAAGCACATTCGCTGGTTGTCAGTAATCACTGACAGTTGTGAATTAACCAATAAAGAGAGAAAAAAAAAGATAATCTGCAAAGCTGAAAATATAGTTATAATAATTGTCAACAGAGGCCAGCACTAAACAGCAAAGTGAATATTGATAATGTAGTTATCGGAATATCCAGCAGAGGCCAGCACTAAACAGCAAAGTTGAATATTGATAATGTAGTTATCGGAATATCCAGCAGAGGCCACCACTAACCAGGAAAGTTAAACTTAGTTCACACAAACACCAGCAGATGCCAGCACTAGTCAAAAATTCTAATAACTGCCAACAGATGCCAGCACTATTGGAAAATCAATACATAGTTTAAAAATCTGTCAACAGAGGCCAGCACAGTTGAAAATATTTCTTTAAAATCAACAGAGTACTTTGTTTCAAGATCATCCAAATAAACTCATTCAAGATATGGCCACAAAAAACATGCCCGACAGCACCCGTAGAAGGCTGAAAAGGAGCTGGATGAGAGATCTCCTTCAGTAACTTGAAACAAGACCGAAGAATTGCCACTGGGTAAATCTCTTCCTCATGCCTGTCATGCCCTTTTAATTGTAAATTTGTTTATGTAAGAACATTCGCTGGTTGTCAGTAATCACTGACAGTTGTGAATTAACCAATAAAGAGAAAAAAAAAAAAAAAGAGTACTTTGTATTTTTACTGTTAATAAATCATTCATTACTTCTGTTCATTGTAGATTGTTTTTCTTATATTTATTTATCTCTCTTGAATTCTTACCAAATTTTATAATTATGTTTTACTGAGATACAGTTAAATATACTTAGTTAGTACAAGATAAATGGCAATAACGTGCATGGATAAGGTTATTTACTGCTAGATTTTTTTTTTGTTGTATATATAGCAAAGTGATTTTAAAAGTAATATCAATTATTTACAATAGTTTAACACCCCCAAGCAGTTACTGCTGAAAAGAAATAACAGTTATAAAGTACAGTTGAATTGGCTGACATCGGATGTGACTTTTTTTGGTGGAATAATGTTTGCTGAGGAATAACTCACCCTATCGGAAAATTAAGGGTTAAGGTCTAAAACTAATCTACTGATGATATCTAGCAACTAGTTTGAGAACTTCACTTACACACTACTGTAGGTTGAGCAAAAAGGCCAAAAAATTAAAATTAATTCATCCACATGCCGAATCAATAATAAAATGATCAATTGTTTATAAAAATGTTAATATTTATTCCATAATGAATTTTTAAAAAAGATCAGTAGATCCTCATATGTGAGCAAACAGATCATTTAGTACATACTGATTAGGCCAGTGAACATACCATAAGCCCATTAATATTACAAATAATTTATTACTGTTATAATAATTGATCTTTGCTAATTATATTATTTTCTGCAGTAACTAATTAATTCATTAATACAATTCAAGCTTAAACATGATAATAATTATGGAGGAAAGGAGGGAAATAAATAAACAAATTTTTTTCATATTATTTATTTTTGGCTAATAATGACTAGATACTAATTTCCTATAAATAAACCTAAAGTTAGGCCTCAAAACAAGAAAATAGTTTAGTTTTCAAATACAAATTAAATTTAAAAGAAATTTGGAAGGCAGATTATGGAGGAGGAAGTATCAAGCAATCTTAAAAAGTCTTGTGCCTAAACCATAAACCATGTCTATGGTTTTCAAGCCTTCAACGCTTTCGAATGAATAAGAATTTACGAATACCCTATGTCGTTTACATTTTACATCAGTTATATTTTAGGTAAATATGCGTACTCCCTATATCAGAGAATATTAGGCACTAGATTACAAATACAGGAACTGAAACTTAAAAATTAAAGAAGAGGCGATAAGTGATCACTTATGGAAGAGTGATGCTTTCAATTATTTCGCCCATATTACCATTCAATGGGGGTGAAAATTAGGTGTTCACTTACAGCAAAATTAAATAATATAAATTAATAAATATTTAAAATGTTAACACATGTGATGCTTTCTTTATAACAGTGCACTGATTTTTTTTTAATTTCAAAACAGTTTTTAAACCAACTTGTTTTGTTAATCATTATTCAAACTGTTAATTCCTTAATAATATGATTAAATTAAGTGCACTATTGTTATAATTATTGCTTAAGTCAGACTACATATGTTGTACTTACTGTCAAAATTAACTCAATAATTCTTACAGAATAGGTAAACTTACAAATTTTTGTAAATAGAATTATAAAGTTAAAAAAATAAATTAGTTATAACACATGTTTTTTAAATAGTATCTAAATAAACAGCTAATTTCGTGATAAATGTACAAAAAAAAATAAACAACTGAAAAAAATTAATCTCATAAAAATAAATAAACTATTAAACACTGATAACTTTCAACATGATTCATCTTTATAAGTAATGAAACTTATTTTAACAGCATTTTGGTAATCATAGTTAACATAAATTTTTCTTATATTTTTTTTTGGTGTCAATGAAATACAATAAATATATTCCAGGTAAATAAAAATCTAGATTACAATGTGAGATAATAAATATAAATAATACTCTTCCCTCTGTCTCGTAGATATATCTCTTTTAAACAGATCCTTCACGACTCTAAAACAAAACTACTTTCCTTTGTACCTTAAACATGCCTGTCACCTTTCTGTTAGGCCCATCCAGTAAACAGTATAATCTTGCCCCTCAGGCATTCTATGTCTAAAACAGATTAAAAAAAAAAAAAATTAATAAATACAGTGAAACCTATCTACGAATAATCAGGGGTAAAGTGATTTTTTTTCAATTCCAGAGGGATCTCCGCTGAGAAGGGGCATGTACAATTTCTCATTAAAATAAAAAAATGAATATATAAATGCATGCATTAAAACAAGTTTATTAATTTGGATGAATGAAGTTTATCAATACAATTTTGAGTTTTATTTATATACATAATATTTTTATAATTTAATACTAATACATAACTAATTTAATACTGATAATATTGATAAATTAGACTTTTTTAAAAACAAAATGATTAATTTTGTATTCTTTGAATTCTCAATTTCTTTTTCATGATAAACCATCACTTTGTGGAATATATTGTACCTTTCTATATCTTTTCATAAAAGTCTTCTAATTTTTTTATAGTATGGAAGATGATAACTGTTTTATTAATTGAAAAAGAAATACTTCAAGATATCTACATATTTATATCAAAATATAAAACCATTAAATGAGAGGTGGAGATGCAAAAGGGGACAAATTAATTTTTTTGATATTTTTAATGTTTTCCAAAGTGTTTAAAGTGTCCTCTTTAAGGTGCTACATCTTATATCTACCAAAATATACAAAATCCAATCTGATTTTAACTCAAGGTTGGGTTGAGTTTCATCAAGAGATAAATCTCTGTTTATCAAAACTATTTGGAGCGCCATTTAAGAAAGTAACAATGAACAGTAGGAAAAATTAATGTTATTTTATTTTAAATATGACAGCATTGAGAAAAAAGCCTGAGGATGAAGTTATTTGGAAAAGCAAAATAATATTATACAAACTTATTTGTGATGTAGTTTAGAAAATTCTGATCCAATAATAATTGTTTTAAAAAAAACAATTACATGAATTAAGCAATATCCTAAAAAAATTTGGATTTGTCTCCTTTTGCATCTCCATGCCTGGTTTTCTTTATCTTCAACATAATATCAGTGTCTGTTCAGAGGGTTGAATTTATCTCTTTAAGACAAAAACTTGGCTGTCCCCATTTGTTTAAAGGATGCCCGTTGCAAGAGGGTCTAAATTTCTATACTTCCAGATCGGGACATCAAAAAATTGTCCATAGGGAGGGGTGTCACTGTATTAACATTAACTTGAATAAAACCATTACAAGGTCATAAAGCAGGAAGAAAGCTAACAGGTATCATTACTGAAATGGGTAACTTTAAATTAAAATTAAAAAAAATATATAGATAGAATACTGTCTAGTTTAGTTTTAATAAGCGATTTCCTAGACTTATCATTTAGTTAACATTTTAGTAATATGACAGGCAATATCTTAATTATAAGTATTAATCCTTAATAAAAGGAGAGGGTAAGGAACTTGATTGCTAATTCCTGGACCAGTGTTGAGTTGAGTTCGGCTTGTGGCAGAAAATGCATTTTCCATTATTTCAGCCGCTGATCAGGTCTGTGGTCGGGAGATCCCCCCAGGGAGACACCCAGCCTCTATAAAGTGTGTCGATGGGCAACCCTTCATTGGGTTGGGAGATAACCCTGGAGGTTGAGCGTGGATACAGACCACATCACATCCTTCAAAGGATTGTTGATTGAAGACCTTAGAAGTGTCCTTAACAAGTACTGAACTCAAGACCCTTAATGGGTTGTAATGGAACAGTTTATTTTTATTTATTTAATCATCAATAACCTATTTTAATTATAAGTTCAAAATAAAAAAAATATTTTAAAATTTCGTGCAGTGCACACCTCACATGACTTTCACTCACCGCCCAATAATAATTATCCATTTTAAAATTTTTTTTTAAAGAATTCACAAAAACATGATATGAAACATTATCAGCGGCATGCTTTTTTTCATGTCTTCTCTCACCGAAGTAAGTACAATCAAATAGTTTTTTTAAACTATTGCAGCACGACAATTCTGTGCTCATTTTTGATTTTTCAAGTTGAAAATAAATTTTAAAATTGTCTACTTAGTTTCCATAGAAATTCTCATAATACAAGCATATAAATTATAAACTACAACAATCACATGAGTCCGTCACTCTCCATTACTTTCTAAAAATTTATTTGTTAAATATTAATTTTTCTAAAATCTGCTTTCCAATGGTATATTATAAATCTATATTGCCACTCTTATTTCCAGAAATTTGATTGCAACCTGTGAAAATATTTCTCTTTTTTTCGCCTTTAGTTAATTATCAAATTCTTTCATTGTTTATATTTAAACATTTTTTATTACTACGGACAATGAGAGATGGTTAGTTATTTCAAATAAGCAAAATTAAAATTATTCTAGGGGAAACCATTTTGAAAATTTGGCAATTAAGTCCTTTCAGACTATTTCAATGAGGGTAAGACCTAGCTGATATTAAAAACCATTTGTTGTACATTGATACGATATTTATCAAAATTGTTAAAACTTTTTTCGAGAAAATTGTGTAAAATCGATGATATAAAGTGGCACTTTCAGTAAGTCGATTTTGGTGAAAAAGTTGCTGGTAAAAAACATCCCAATCATATATTTACCATCAATACATAATTTAAGTTTTGTACAACTTTTCGTTTTTGAGCTAGACTTACTACACACACACACACACACACACACACACACACACATGTACACACAGACCATTATGCGAGGTTTGGTTATTTGGACTCAGGAGACCTTAAAACATGTATTTCCAATGAAAACTCGGATTCAAAATTTTTCATGATCGCAATAGTTTTCCTTACAATATATTTCATATTTAAATAAGTGAAAGTAAAAATAATTCATTACTTTAAGTATTTCTATTAAAGCGTTTTAATATATTTCAAGACAATATCTACCTTAACTCACTGTATTCTCTCGACATAGTTGCCAGGGAAGGTACCGAACTGGCCGTTCCTGTGAAGCGAGCCGACATACCAGCCATCGTCACATTTCTCCATTACGTACACAATGTCCCCTTCTTTCAGCTCCAGCTCATCCTCATTCTGTGGTCGATAATTGTACAGTACCCGATAACTGAAATGAAAGCAAACATATTGTTATTTTAATAAAGTATAATAAAAGCTCATAACAAATAATCTGCTACTAATAAAGTTTTTGTATGTTATGCAACCTTATATTTTTCCTTTTTGTTTTTCTTTTCTTTGCACCTGAATTTTTCTTTGAAATGAATGAATGAATCAAATAGTAAAAAATGAATAAGGAGTAGTAAGCTTAGTATAATGTCGATATTAGGATATAAAAGGATCAAAGGCAATGAAACACCAGACGCTCTATAACGGTTATAAAAAGCATTGGAGCACTAAATTATTTCTCCTGTCTCAAAAATATTGAAATTATTTTATGAAAATAAGTTCAATACTTAATTTTATAATATAAATTAAGATTTTTATGTTTATTTTATCTTTGCTTTTAGCCATTCTCCATCTTTTGCCACTATTATATAATACTGGAGTGATATTTTTATAATAGATTCGATCTTAAAAAATAGTTTTAGTATTTCTGAGAAGAGGGAAGAAAAACAGTTGTGCCAGTGTAGTAAGTATGTAGTCACTGTAGAAGAGAGTTCCATCCTGAATTACACACTTTAATTATTTTACAATTTTAATTTTTATTAAAGATTTTAATTTTTTATTATAAATGAATATGATTTCAAAAATTAATAAATTTGGATGAATTTACAATAAATTATATATATATATATATATCGACGGTATTGAGATTTTGAGTGAAAAGGTTACAAAAGTGATAGTTCTTTCATCTCAAACCATGTTTGAAGTGGAAAAAAAATTGAGAAATTAAAAAATTATTTTGCACTCAAAATCTCTGTTCCTTTGATTTGGCGCTTACACCTTTCTGCCTTGACTCCGAGGATATCTATATATGCTTTAGTAGGTAGATGTCTTTAATTGTTGTCATGACAACCTCATAACCATGGAAGCAAGTTTACTATACAAATTTTATTAGGTTAACGTTTACTAATTAACTTCATTTATAAGGTCATTTTGTCATTGTATTTAATTATATTTGCCTAGCTATTGTTTGCTACTGTCTGTTTCTCATGTTTTTAATAAAATGAAGTGGAATAAATAAATATTGTTTTGTATTTTTCCAGTGATTAAAACCATCCTTGGGAGCGGTTCTCCACTAGAGATTAAAATTTGTTGTTATCTTTAATAACATTTTTAAAAAGTAACAGCATGGTATTGGCAAACTGAGTGAAAAAATACAATATCTTTTGTTACAATTTTGTGTTAAATTCATCAGTTTCAACAAAAAGAAAATTTTAATTAAAAAAACTTACGGAACCGGGTCAGACTGGGTATCTATGTGAAGCGCTTGGTTAACTAGGCTTATATCACTCAGCTTACTTGAAGGAGGCTAAACAAAAGTAAACAATAATCTATAATAACAAATAAAATAAAACTATTAAGATTGTAATAATGTACACAGTTACATAGTAAAATTGCTGTGAAGACAAGAAATTTCTATCAATAATCAATCAAAAATTAATTTTCCTATTACAGAATCATATTAAATTAATCTTTTAATTTGACATAAATTCATTTTTATTCGTTATTAGAAAAAATCTGTACCAAAGATGATGAAGTATAAATAGCAGGGCGAGGCGGCTGATAATGTTGCTGGCCCAAGTCTTTGGCTCCGTTGAGCATGACGCTGTGCGATGCTGGAGCCACGATAGGCTTACTGCTGCCACTTCCACCTCCGCTCGGACTCACTGAAATAGTAACAATAGCATAGTAACAATGAGAGAGATACAAGTAAAGATGAACGTATAGAGACCTGCAAAACAATATCAGTTTATTGTGCATACTTGGCCTTTCTCCGGGTTCGACCAACACTTCAACGTAAGAGACTGGAAAAATCCCTTTTCTGTTTCCGATACGCCCTTCGAACCAGTTTTCATCTACTCTCCTCGTTAGAAGGACCAGCTCACCTGAAATATTAATATATTTAGTACACATACTGAATGAAATAGAAAAAACTTAGTTCTGAGACTATGTCTCTTGAGAATAGCATTAATGTCTAAAGGAATAGAAATTCTGGCCACAAGACTTTAGAATCTTTATTCTGTAAAAAACTAGCAAAGGATCGATCCTTGTGAAGGCCTACAACTTAGGCCAAAACTTTGGCACACATCAACCTTCCGAGTACCACAGGTCTCATAAAAAGCTAAGTACCGTTCTTTTATTTCCACTTTCAACCTGGCATTGATGAATAGGAAGTTAAAATTTGGTATTTCCACATGTTTTTTGGTACAGATAATGAATTTCAACTTTGGGTATGGTTTTCTTTTTGCCTATGCCCAAAAATGAATAAAAATTGCATCTTATTTTTTTCTTCTTCCATTGTGAGCTCTTTCATAAAAAATAATTCATTTTTTGCATATTTCTAGACTTAAAATTTGAATATGCAATATTTCTTAAATCTAACTAATAGTAAATAAAGAGGGCATGGGTATAAAAAAGAAGAAATTAATACAAATTTAACAAAAAGTTTTATTGTAAAGATGAAAGACAATTTTTTTCTCAAAAAATTGAACTAAAAAAAATAATCACTTGCATGGATTCTCAAAAAACAAAGAATTGAGTTCTTTGTAAATAATCAAGATTACGAAAATACAGAGGGACCCGATTCTTCACAAACAGGTCTATAAAGAAAGTGTTTACCGAAATAGGGCCTTCTTTATAGCAAAATTTAATCCTTCAAATAAGAAACATTTCAGTAAATTAATTAACTATTTTTACTAACAGATCCTCATCACAAATAGTTGAATTATGGTTATGGATTGCTATATGTTAGTATAAAATTAAATAATTAATAATAATGTTATCATTGTGGAAAACTTTGTTTGACATAACATTCCCTAGGCTGTACTTCCTTTTTTAAATACTATTTGTAAAAATTAGTATGAAATGTAAAATAATTTTTTATATAAAAAATTAATTGTAAATTTATTATAAAATATTTTTTAAAATAAATAAACAAAAAAAAGGTTCGACAGCCAGTTTTTGGAGGGAGAAAACAGTTGGTATATATTAAAAAAACTCTCTAATATTTTCAATTACATTTCAATCCAGATCGTTTCACCCTAAAATTCATTGAATATGGTATGTGTCAAAAGATTTCTTTAAATGTTATTAAAAATCAGGATACTCAGAGGGTTAAGCACTGTATTTCATTACTGTGTTTTATTTCAGAACACACCTCCAATAGATCACTTCCTTAATTTTATCTACGGTCAACTATATCTCCATTAAAAATATATGCACATTTATTAAGTATAACTAATAATAATAAATAAATAAAATATTAACAGTGGTACACAGAGTGGCAAAAATCAACCCTCCCCCTTGTTAGTAGTTGTCTGAGGACAGGCTTCTTTGTCATTATTTCAGCAATAGCACCCCATCATATATCACACCCCATACGGTCGTACATCATATTTAAGATGGAATAAAAATATTGTACACACCTTTCACTAATGAGAGCTCCAAGTGTGTTTGAGCTTGGAAGTTGAACTTAGCTCTGGCTTGTCCTTCACTTGCCTTCTTCGGAAGCGTACGGATCCCGTCGTAAGGAATTATCTGAAAATATCAGATAAATAGTAAAATTGCTTTAAAAAAAAAAAGAAAGCAATAGCTCCACTGTATTTATAGAATAAAAGTTCAGAAATAGGCTCTGCTATACAATAATCATCAGGTTTCCATGAAATAAAAAATCTGGTGTGGTACACAACTTTCCCTTTACCGTCCTATAATAATTATCTTTTTAATACAATTTTAAAGAATTCACATATTCACTGCTTCTAATAAACTTAGCAGCATACACATCTTCTCCCGCTTAAGTACAATAAAAAGTTTATTAAACAATTTTAGTACAACAATTCTGTACACTACCTCTATATTTTAACTTTGTCAAGTTGCAAATATATTTTAAAAGTTTCTGGTTTAGTTTCCATGGAAACATTTTCTTTCCATTAAATAATGTGAAAGTAGAAATTATTAAATTAATTTCTGCTTTTGTATTCTTAAATTACTTTATTACAGAGCGTATTGTTTAGAACAGATTGGCGGATTGGTGGGAGGAGGTTCGGTCGCATCCGTCTTCTTTCGGAAGACGTTCGGATTTCATGATGTAATAGCTATTTCCGGTTAGTCCGATGCACTGTATCTTTGCTAATACTGGTCCGATTTTGATGATTCTTTTATTGTTTTTTAGATAATTTAATTTCCTTTCATACAATTCTACACATAATTTACCGTAAAGTGCATACTTTTCATGCTATGCGCAAATAAAGTATTCTTTTCATGATAACTTTTTTCCCTGCAATTCCTCGGTGATTTACTACATAAATGAAAAGTTAAAGGCCTTTAGGCAGAATAATTTGGGCAAGTTTCATCAAAATCGTTAGAGCCGTTTTCGAGAAAATTTTAAAAAAGTGTAAAATCGATTATATAAAATGGCACTTCCAGTTAGTCGATTTTGTCGAAAAAGTTGCTGTAACATCAAAGCCATATACCTACCTTAAATACGTAATTTGAGTATCGTACGACTTTTTGTTTTTGAGCTAGGCTGTTCATATACACACAGACCATTTTGCGAGACTTGGTCATTTGGACTCAGTGGACCTTAAAACGTGTATTTCCATTGAAAACTCGAATTCGAAAATTTTCACTATCGCAATACTTCCCCTTTCTATATACTTCGTATATAGGTAAGGGAAAGTAAAAATCAAAATGGAAGTTAAAAGTATGATCTAGACTTAATTTACAATAGCAAACTCTGCAGAAAAAGCCTAATGCTGCAAAAGAGAGAGAGAGAGAGAGAAGTTAAAAAGAGGATTATTTAAATAATATAATAAATATTAAAAGCTAATTTAATTTTTAATCTTTAAAATAAATCTTTAAATGTTTTAAAATAGATTCATAAACCAAAAAAAAAAACAAAAAAAAACACAAAGAATTTAATACATACATAACTGTATATTATTATAATATATATACATGGTAAAAACAAATATGAGCGTTACCTCTACGTAGTTGAATGGGAAGAGACCAATCATGGCATTGTGTTCTCCTTCATACCAATTTTTATCGATCTGTCTTCGAACATAAATAATATCGCCACGTCGAAAATTTAATTCCCTGAAAAAAAAATATAAAATACAATATTATAATAGTATGTGTGAGATAGTGGATAAATTAAATGATTTGTTATAATAATTTGATTTAATAAGGATATAATTATATTGATATCATTAATTTGTTTATTATATAAGCAAAATATTTTTGGTTCAGTTGATTATTGTTTGAAGATTATTATAATATAATAAAATTATATTATATATATCAAACTAAAAAGTAGTATAATATACTATTTAATGACGACGTTTTGTTAATTTTGACATTCACCATGACCATCTTTTCGTATATTCAATAATGCAATACATAATACTTTTAGAATTTAATATAAACATTTAGTATAAACATATTTAAAAAACAGAAAATGAACTTAGTAAACAAACTGTATAAACAACTTAGGTATTTACATAAAATTTATCAAAATATCCATGATTTCACTCTTTCTAACTTTAAATGTTTTTTAGCTAACTTTCATATATACAATCTATTTTTTTATTGAAATTTCTTTTCTCTACTTTTTATTTTATTGTAAGAAATTTAGTGTCATTCTTAATGTTCTTAGTTTAAAAAACAAAAATGACCATATTGGGTTTTAATAAAGCGTGATGAGCAGAAGAGAGGAGGAGATTTCTATGAAAACCGCTGAGAAAATGTAAACACATTGTGGGAAATAGTTATTTTCCATTGAATAGGATTAAGTTTAATCCTATTCAAAAACACATTTCCATTTTACTCTTCAGAATAAATTTCTTATTAGACCGGCAATACTTGTTATAGAGAAGAAGAATTTCTTTGATCTGATGACGGGGTTGTGGCTTTAGGTTTTAATTAATGATCCAGTTGTCATCAACTACAGGTTTATCACAACCTGTGAAAGATGACAACTATTTATTAATAAAAAATAATAATTTCAAGATGTATATACATATTTAAATGTACGTATATACATACTTAAAATATTAAAGATAATTTTCATAATTTATAACATTTCCTAAGTGCCCGTTCAAAGGGCTAAATTTACCTGTTAGCGACAAAAATTTGGCTCTCGGTGTCCGTTAGAGGGGTATCGGTTACAAAGGGGTCTAAATTCCTAAACTTCCAGGCTGGGATATTTCAAAATTGGCCGTAGGGGGTGGAAGGTGCCCATTGGAGAGGGGTGTCACTTAAGAGAAGTTTCACTGTGTTAGTAACGAGATCTCAGGATACTATTCAGGTGTAGCTTATTATACATGAAAAATAAACTAAAATTTAAAAAAAATTACCTAGAAGTTTGCCCAACAAAATTGTAGAGAGCACGAGCAACTAGTTTAGGTTCTGGAGTTCTGTCTCGGGGCCTCGGTGGCTGTACTTCCACTGGAAAGTCATCGTACCTATTAAGTGGGATCGGGGACTTCTGAGATGGCCTTGAAAAAAATAATAACAATAAATTAAAAATATTTTAGTTGTCTAATAATTAATTTTAAGAGAAACACTTCTACAAAATATCTCATTATGATGAGTATTATAATAAAGTAAATTTCAGTAATAATTATATATAAAAATAAACCAGTCTTAAGCATTATTAAGTAAATATTTTGTGAATAAAATTATGTTTATACTGATTGAATATGGCCTAAAGTCGAAAACTGTTAAAGTAGAACTACAAATTTTTGGTTTTGTTATGCAATAGTAGACTGTAATAATCTAGGAAATGAAAAATATTTTCTTTTAGGTATAATAATTTTCAGAATCTTAAAAATAAAAAATCACAAACTTACATTTCAACTTATAGATCTATTTCAGAAGAGAAATGAAACTAACTTAACCTTGTCGAGAACTTTACAGTTGTATTTATACCTTAAAAATTTACAAACAAAAAGATACAATGTCAATGACAGCAAGGTTTGTTTAGCTTTTTCCTTTTATATTTCATTTCCAGATAAGCCATGGTCGAATAATAAAACAAAGGGAGAATCGGAGATACTAAATTTCATATTAGATTGTTAGATGTTTCAAAGCAAAAAGTAAGATCATAAGCCTTGTAAATATTTATCCATAGAATTTTATTAACAAAGTAATCAGGAATTTTTTTTTTAAATCAGTGGTTCTCTAATTGGGAGTCACAAGTACACCACAAGAATTTATTTTGGTTTTTAATTACAATTCTAGTTTATTTATGTTTCTATTTTATACTTTTCACCCTTCATATCTTTATTAACTGTAAAAAAATACAAAATACAATTGTAACAGGGGTGCCATGATTTATGTTTAATAATTCCAGGAACCACTGCTTTAAACTATGAAGTACAATATTAGTTCAACTGTATCCCTTAGCAACTGTATCCCTTGGCAACTGTATCTCTTAGCAACTACTTAATTCACTGACCACAAAGTAAAATTAATATAAAAAGTGATATTTGACGGGTTACTTTCTTAAATTATTGAAATATAATCACCACTTGTTATTTTAAGGAAATATCTATCTATAACTTTACTCTTAGCCAATATTTAGGTTTCATTACATTTCAAACAAATATTTTATGCCTATTTCTTAGACAAGAATCTTTCTTATTTTCTAGTTAGGTATATTCCATGTTTCTTATTTTATACACACAGTTTTTACTTTTGTACTTATTTAGATTCTATAATTATTATTCTTTCTGCTGTATTATTATTATTTTTATGTCACAAATTCTACAATATTTATTTCCTTTTTTTTTTTTTTTTATCTTATTCTATATTTCATAGAATACAAAATAAAGTATTGTTCTTCTATTAATCAATTATATAAATTATTATTTTTCTAATTACTTTGCATTTCTTATTTGTTTTTTCTAATTAATTATAATATATTATTATTCTTAACCAATACAATTAGTAATTATTATTAATTTCTGTAATAGTTATGTCTAATTATTATCAGCTGTTCCTTTCGGCTATAAGATTTAATTTGTATAATGTTATTAACTGTTTCTGTCTCCAAAATAATAACTTAAATTTGTAAAACTGATTACATTTTATAATTTTATAATTTATATCTTTGTTTATTATTTACACTGACCAATAGATGTTATCATCTGGACAGACAGAATTGTTAATTTTTTCTTGATAAACTCTATTCTATTCCATGAGCCATGAATTACAAATAAATATTAAATCTAAATTGATCGAATATAGGTTAAATAAGCATGAACGAACACTCCTAAATAGGCACGACGGATACCGTTTCCCAATCGACAAATTGGTACTGCGCCCACAAATCGCAAGGAAATTATAGGACTATAGGATTCCTGCCCGACCTTGAAGCTTCCAAAGGCAGTTAACCTTGACCCAAAGAATACCTGCATTGGAGACGTGGATTGTATTGTGCAATATTTAAAAATATCTTATTTACTCAACTTGAACACATACCCTGCCCATCTATCTGATCTCATATAATATAATATAATTCTATATGGAAGATCAATTATTATACCTGTACTAATATGAAAATTTTAAGATAATAAATATGATAGATGAGAGCAAATATTAAAACTAAATGAGAAATTAATAAATTCTTTGCATAACTTTCCCGCATTATATGTTATATTACTACCTCATTCTTATTCTTAAAAAAATTGGACTAATAACATTTAAATTAGGCATTTCTATTAATGATATTTATTTATAGTTAATATAACTAAGAATTGACATAAATATTAAAAATAAATTTATAGATATACATATGAATATAATATGTATACAGGATACATAACAAAATTTCAGAGATTTTCTTCTTTACTTGCAACTAAACAAATTATGTGATGTATAAATAAAAAAAAAAGGACAATAGAAATAAATGAAAATAATAATATTGCTAATAAACCTTTTAAAAATATTGTATTGAATAATCTATGATCAGATAATTAAAAGTTTTGGAGGTAGGTATAGCAAAATTAGTGATGTTAAAAATAATTTAATAATAAGCTATAGATTAAAAACTAAATATACTACGGCCAAGGGACTTAAGAATTTTAATTAATTAATCAAACTAAAAAAGTTGAAATTATTCCAACCTATTTGATTCCCAACTCCTTGAAAAATATCATCATAAAACAAATTTACAAGTATTATTAATTTTATGTATTTTTAAAAATAAAAACAATCTTGTCTAAATCTTAAAGCCATTTTAAGGAAATATCAATTATTTGGTCATCTTCTTATCATACGTGTCATTGATTACTTTTACGAGAAGAAACGAGCCTTTCTTCGGGATTTGACAGGTGATAAGTTGAATTTTAATGAATGTTAATAAAAAAAAAAATTAGTTAAAAATTAAATGAATAAAAGAAAAAATAGTAAAATTTATATTGTTTTACTACTATAAATAATTGAATCAAAAATGAATGATTTTTACTTGTTTTTTTTTTTGTTTTTGTTTTTTCAGTTTCTCAGTCAAAAGAATGTTTGGTTAATTAAAATTTACTAGAAACTATTAAATGCATACCATGACATAATAGGTTATCCACAAAAATTTACACCAAATGGTTATGGCACCAAAACAATTCAGGAGGAAAAAACGTTTACACCTTCCAATTGTAGAAATTGGAACATTTTAAAGTTGAAAAGCACTTGAGAAAATTATATAAGTTACCTTCAGGTACAAAATTGGAAACTACAAGCCATAAAATTGCCTTATCTATATTTACTCGGAATTTTCAGTTGACGGGAATGAAAACAACTGACATAAAACTTTATTATACTTCCTTCAAACACAGTGAAGATTTTATGATTGGTATTGCACTGAATGATATGCTCCTGTCACATTATTAATGTAATAACATATTCTACAAAAAAAAATTAAGCTTTAATAAATAATAAATGTAAATAATATAGATATACGATATTGAGAAAATAATAAAAAGAATTTTCCTGAGCATTTTTCTTTTCTAATCATATTTCTATTAGCAACCTAATAAATCATGCTTGCTGTAAATAATTTTCAATTCAAGAAAAACAAAAATGAGAAAAAAAAAATCTTATCTAGAATTAAAAACTCTGGAAGCAAAATTTTAAAAACAAATCAATCTCTAATGTAATGGATACAAAATAAAAACAACTTAAGAAGACAAAAAAATTGGCAATTTATTATCTAATTTAACATTTCTGATGAGTTAATTGGTGATTGATTCAAGTGAAGATTAATTTAATAATTAATTCTGTAATTATGTACACTGGAACAGTCGAAGAAAACATATTTGCCTTAGGATCATTTAAATAAAATTTGAAGTAAATAAAATTTTAATTAAAATTTTGCATAGCTAATCGCTAAAATTTTCTAAAATGTTGAAAGTAAATAATAAAGAATTACAATATTGGACAAAATTTATATTGTTTTATTTGTTTTCTTTAAATCTCATTTTATTTTAATCACTACATTTTTATAAATAGTTAATAAATGGATAAAATAGATTTATTTTAAATCAATAAGTAGTAATAAGATCGATATGAATTTCACTGACTTAAATTGACAAGGAAAAATTTTCACCTTCATCATCATTTCACCTTTCTAAAGACACGACAAGAGAAAGCAAGATACCGAACAGACTACTTAAATAGCCATATACTCCTCTATGCATGCACTGGCAAAACCCACACTCCGTTGGATTAATAAATTATTTCTATCGCACAACATTTTTCAACAATAAAAATAATTTTAGATTTAATAAATATATATATTATGAACTTTAAAATTATTTTACAAATCATTCTTCTTTTGGTAAAACAAAACTCCATATTTTTAAAAATTAATATTTACAAAATTTCTTTCCATTATTTCCATGATGGACGGAAGTTTCAATGATAGTAAATTTATACCCTCTTCTTATTATTTTTTAAATAGTGACTATTATAACACAACATAAAATTAAATTTTATAGATAATGTGACTAAAAGAGTGAAAAAATAAGAATATAAATGGGTCGCCTTGAGGATGGGGAAATTCCCTGAAACGTTGATAAAGATGTTAGTTTAAAAATGTGATAATCATTTTTAATAAAACATAAAATAAAAAAGGAAGAAAATTGACTTCATACCCATAATTAAATTTATTTTTAAAAATATTTTGTTAAGTAAGATTTTCGGTATGCTTCCATTTGGGAACATTGGCCGCTACCGACTAAACTTTTTATTTTTATATATTTTTTTAAACTTATGAAATAGAGGAGGTACTACAGAGAAAAATAGAAAAGAAAAAGGTTTAGAAATTTATATTACAACACTAATCATATTTAAACTTTTGTTATAAAAATAAATTAAAATGAAAAATATAAGGAGGCATAATTTATCTATTTCGAAAAATCGTAAGTAACTCAAATTTGAGAAACTTGCTCAGTTTTTGCATCTTAAAATAAGTTTTGACTTTATATAAACAAATAAAAATATTGAATGAGTGTTTAATTTTAGATAAACATTTTTTAAAAATTTCCAAACATTCGTTCCTAATTGGGAACATTGGCCGCTAAAAGGTTAAACAATATAATAGATAGGTTCTTTTGTGAAATTAAAATGGTCGATGAATCATAACAAGTCTCTTAATAAGCCTCTTATCAAATTAAAGCAGATTCGATTTAGCAAAAGGAAATTACTTGAGAGGTTGTAAGGGAAGGACTTACAATAGATTATCCGCATGCCTCCTCGAGTACATGTCGTGCAACTCGTTCAGGTACTTTGTCCTCCGCTGTTCCTGGTAGATCCTTCGCATGATCTCCGCTTGCCTCTGAGCGAGCTCATCCTCAGGCCAAGCGGCCTTCTGTTCGTGCCTGACGGGGCTGCGATAGTGGATGTTGACCTCGGACTCCACATAACGGTGAGGAGATTCTATAAGCAATATCAGAGATGTAAATCTGTGCTCAAGTCTTTTCTATATGAGGCATATAGATCGTATGCTCTACAATAAAGATCTAAGCTCGGTCGTAAAAATGGTAACTGGAAAAATGAAAACTTCTAAAATGTTTATACATTTGTTAATTACAATATTTTACCTTCAACACAGCAGTCACTCACTTTACCATAACTTAATACCAACAGTACACTTTAAAAAACAAATTTTCTTTCAAAAACCTATGAAATCAGTTGTAAGGAACCCGGTATTGCCAAAAACTTCAATTTACAAAAAATGTCAGATACCATGTTTTACGACAGAGTGCCCCATATGAATAAAAGTGATTAGATGGAATCATAAACCCTTTAATAACAAATTGATAAGTAATTAAGTAATAGCAAAAACATGTTAATAAATAAAACTACAAACTTGTTACAAAATAAATCTGCTGTAGCAATATGGATAAAAAAAATCTTGCTTTTATCATTACTAAATTAAATAATAACAATAATTGATTTATATTTAAAATATAATATTTTAGGAAGCGCCTAATAAATTAATGCTAGAAAACCTTTATTAAAGTCAAACCAATTAAAAATGTTATAACATTTTTCCTCAATAAACATTTTATATCAAGATTCTTGTTTAATTATTTTACAAGCATTAAAAAAAAAAAACCATATGGTATTTGATGTTATATTTAGTTAATAAAAGTCTGTTAAAATTTATTTTTAAGACACAAATCAAACTAAATGGCAACTAATTTTTTTTTTTTAATTGTTGACAGTTTATATTCAATGGCATTAATTTAACTAACACATTTCATAAATGTTTGAAATAAATTTTTAAAGAATAATTTTCACTTAAAATGGTATGATTATTTTTTTAGAATAATGTCAGATAGATTTAGTAATTAAAGTGATAAAAAAAAAGTGAAAAATACAAATTAAACAATTACTTACTATAAGGTTGAGGCCCGTACAAAAAAATTGGTAAACTATGCGACCTTTGAGGAGTCACTAAAGGTTGGTTTTTATTATCCAAATTTAACATAATAACAAAATGTTCATTGTAATTTTTCAAAAATACATTGATATTGGCTATTAGAAATAATCAAAAAAAGTTACACTGCTAAAAAAAAAATGTATCACTTCAGATAAAATCACTACTAATAAAAAAAAAATAAATAATATAAAAATTGATCTGTCAAATATTGAGTTGTAAGCTATAGAGGAAGAAGTGATGTTGACTGTTCCCTGAATGAGACTGAACTATTAGCAAACAATGGTAACCTTCAAGGAGAATCTTTGGCAGAGCTTTATTTTCGCAGGCCACTTGAATCAACACAGCATTCCTAAACTTTCTAGCACAGTGGGAATGTGAATATAATTATGAAAGTCATTTTTTTTTTTTTAATTAATATATACATAATGAATATTATAATCGGATGATTAGAACAATTTTTTTTTCTTAATAAAAAAATTGATTAAAAAAAAAGTAAAGTAAAGATGGGTGCCTTCTTGGAAGTGATAAGATGGTGAAGTCGAAACGAAAGGTGAACAAACAAGTCTTACAGTGAGTGAGGGAGTAACACATGTTTCAAATGATGATACCAATCAGTGATGTGGCGGAACAGAAGTACTTATTGTTGCCGAGCAACGGTGCATGAATCAATGTGCAAACGTTCTATGGCTAGATCATTTTTCTAAATCTACAAACACTATATTTAAGTATACACCACTAAATAAATTAAAAACTAAATAAAGGCAAAATTACCACAAGAATATTTTAATATTTTTTTATTAATAAAAATAAAAATAGATAACAAAGCTTCCATAGAAATCAAGAAAAAATAACAAAGATAGATAACTAATGGTAAACAATTAAAATTAAGACCTAAATCAAATAAAATAGCAATCTATACTAATATATATTAACATTTAATTATTTCGGTTATTAAATTACTGTAATTATAATTATCATTTTATAATTAAATAATATTAAAATTAATTTACTACTCCAAACAGAGAACTATGAAAATTGTTCACTTTACTTACACTTTTTTGATTTAAAAAAAAAAGTCTTCAGTTTAAAATAGTTTAAAGTTCCAATGAAAAGAGACAAGATCTACTGTTTTAGGAATTAATAATTAAAAATAAATGATTAATTTTTTAATTCAATTAATTATTTTACTTTTTTGGTTTATTATTTTCAATGATGAACCTTTGTAATCGACCAAGAAATTTTTTTTTAACCCTCCCTAAAAATTTGAGGTTTAATGGAACTCAACATTACCATCTGCCATTTTGTTTCAAATGGCTGGCGATTAAAGGTTTCATACTCTCATATCTCGGTCATTTATGAATATGGAGGAAAAATATTAAGTATTATGGAATCATTATATCAAAGCCTTTAAAATATATATATATATATATATATATATATATATATATATATATATATATATATATATATATATATATATATATATATATATATATATATGATCACTAAATAAATAATGAATCATATACGAGGATATTAAATCAAATATTTCATTTTGATTTATATTATTTCAGATATTGACATGACCCAAATAAACAACTTAGATACTTTTTAAAATGTCCCAAAATCATTAATAGATATTTTCAAAGTTATAATTATTTAAGAGATAATGAAAAACAAGGTTATAATGGAATGGTATCAGAAATAGCACGACAAACATAAAAACAAATATTATATTGTGCATATGGCAGGTGCATTATTTATGCAATATTAATTCATGGGCATGCTGATGGTAAGAAAGCACACTTAATTTTTACCTTGTATCCTCTGCCTTGATGTATTGTCTCTTGGTGGAGTCGGAATAGGGTTTCCGAGAGGTTCTAAACAACAAAATGCAAACATAGCAACGATCGAACAAACAAGCATCAGTCAAAAAAAAAATTATAAAAAAAATAAAACTAAGAGAAAAAAAGGATAGGTGAGAAAAAACTAAGGTAATGTATGATAGTAATTATCATGACTGAAACGAATAAATGAAGGTAAATAATAAAGTATCTAGCACACAAACAACTTTAACAGAAGGAAAGAAATTTTGAAGCTCAAGCAAAATTACTTCATTTTGACTTATAAAAATATGATCATGAAGTTACTGGATGGCAGAAATTTTTTTTTTTAAATACATCAAAAGAATATACACTACCACTCATGGAAGTATGGACGGACACCTTTAAAAAATCAGTTACACAGTGATTAACACTATAATGTTCACAATAAATGTTATATTGAACCTTTTACTAGCTCATTAGACAATATTATTGTTTATTTTTGAAAGAAAATAATAAAGCCACTTTTATAGTTTTTTATCACAAGGATTAGTTGGGCCGAAAACTACAATATAAATTAATCATAATTCTTTTACGTCCTGTAATATATCTATTCCTTTTTTTAGATATTTGTTTACATTAAAGAAACTTCTGAACTCTCAGCTTATTATCAGAACCCATGCTATTTACTATTTTATTAGATTTTCACATCTCATTTTGAACTTTTCCATTCAATGGCCTGTTGTAAGCCTCCTCTACTGAAACTCATTCAGCCATTCCTCACATTACGTCGATAAAGACTATCAGTCCCGAACATCAGAAAAATTAAGTGTTTATGCTTTGACGGTTCATTTTACGTTACAACGCTACAGTGTCCATACTTCCGTGAGTATTAGTGTACATATGAAAAAAACAAGACACCTTTGAAAGTGACGGTTGGCTTAGCCCAATGTTTTGTCTGCCATGGCTCAGGTTGATATCTGTACACCGGCCTGTGGATTTCTGGGTTGAACTCTTGATTAGCAAAAATATCAGTCTGCTTGAGGATGGATTGCCTGATAGGAGAGGCTGAAGCAGGACGGGACCTCACCCTCCTCCTCGTCTCGCTCCTCCTCGGGTTCTGGTGAGCGACCCATTCACACTCCAGGTATGGTGCTATATCCCTCAGCTCAGTGATCTCCGGGGTGGAGGTGTACATCTGCCCTAATAGAGACATACCACGCTTCTCAAACTGCTGCTTCAGTCGCTCTACATTGCCCGTCTTGGATAGCTCTGTCCTGATAGGAGGCGTTCTGGCACGCCGCTGCAGGCTCACTGTCTTGCTAATGACATTAATACGAGGCATGTACCTGTCCTCTATTTTGAAAGGGACCGGAGACACCTTCCTAGGCTCGTACTTCTTCCTTAGCCATTGAACGTCCCCCACCTCTTGGCCTTTCACAATCACTTTACTAAGCTCGCCTCCTCTCCTAGAAAGATAGTCTCTGGTCAGATCTGGATCGCTCTGAAACATTTTCCGAACAGGACTCCTCTCTTTCTGAAGATTGTAAATATCGTCATAGCTCTCAAATTTCTCTTTCAACTTCCTCACATCACCCGCTTTGACTACATTCAAATAGGCCCTATAGTACTTCATCGGGTCCGGCGATATCGATTTGTACAAGCTGTCATTACTGCTATAAGAAGGTTTTTTTATATTTCTTAATGGCAATGTGGCATATGTGGTAGCATTCTTTTCTCCAAATAAATCTTTTAAATCGGAGAAAGATTGTGAAGAGTACAAAGTTTTTCGAGGGACGTGAAAAGAATCGTCAGCATGTCTTAAATCAGTCTGACTTTGGGAAAATTCTCCTAAATTATTTGCCGAAGATTTACACTCATCTTTGTAACCTAAATGTATGACCGTAGAGGCACTAGAACTACTGCTTGAAGTCGTCTGAACCATTCTTGCATACTCTTTGCCACCCCAATCATCAACTATTTTCCTTACATCATCTCGTTGATCTTTCGGAGTCAATACTAATAAAAAATCTTTGTTTTTGTCTTCACCTTTGTCAACTGATTCATCAGACAACAGTGAGTAACATGTTCGAGGAGAAGTTTCCGAATTGCAAGGACTTTTAAGTTTCTTGGTACCTTTGATAGCAGCAACTGCTCCCAAAGTCTCCCGAGGTATCACAAGTGAACCATGTTTTTTTTTTTTGATACGCTCTTTTACTTCAGCGCTTAGCGTCATAGATAATTTCTTTTTGTCGACTTCGGACATTGCTTTTGACTTCCAAGTCGGCAGTGTACCGATCGAATCTGCTTTCATACATCCTTGCCTTTCAGCTATTTTCTTCTTGACCGATGGAGAGTAAAGCTGATTAGAAGTAACCAAAGAATTACACCTGACATGTAAAGGAGAGTCGTTTCTCAAGTCCGTGATGTTCACTTCATAGTCGGCAATATTTTCTTTCATTCTCTTTATCCTTTCATGCTTGAGATTTGAGACAGTGCTATAAATCTCAGATAACTGAGTCTTCAATGCGTTGACTTGCTCCATCGAGAGACTGCTCCACAAACGGCTTCCGATATCTTTATCCTTCTTCACAGGTGGCTTGATCAAAACCTGATCAGCTTCCTTCACAGGACGGCCTCTTTTAGAACCGGTAACACAAGTCAAAGACTGCGCTAAATTAGCAACAGAATTCCCACGCCAAAGAGGTTTGTAAATATCTTTGGTAGGATCCGGCCCTTGCGGTTTATCCGAAGTTGCATTTTCGACCATTCTTTGGAACTTTGACCTCAGATCTTCGACAGATTTTTCCTTGTGCCTCAACCCACTGTCTCCGCTCCATCTGACGGCTTCTTTTGGCTGAAATAAGAATCCTTTCTCTTTCTGGTCATCTTTCAGTTTTTCGTATAGAGAAGATAGTTCTTTTTCTGCCTTTTCTTTATTTCTCAATTGTTTCCAGCGGTCAAAATCTATCACTTCCTCACCTTTCAAGCGAGGCCTTAGATCAGTGTTAGATGCCGTTCTCTCCAATTCTCCCATTCTTTCAAGGCTTGAATAGAATTTGTGGAGTTCTTTGAACTTTTCTGACTTTCTTGTGGAATGGAGTAGTTCGAGGACGTACGACCTATACTCCTCATGGTCTGTGAACTGCGACATGCTGAGGGAGCTGGTACTTCCCATTTGCGACTGCCTGTCAGTCTCGTTCAGGCTCTTTGATCTAACCTTCCTCCGCACACCTGAAATAGTTTCAATAGCTCTGGAAGAAGATCGCCGAATTCTTCTGCATGATGGTGATCTGGAAATCGAAGGAGAAACACATTCTAAATTATCGCCAATGTCCTGGCTAAATGTTGGAGAAGTATGAGGTGGTTCACTGGAACTTCTGCCTTTTACTGATTCGTAAGTAGGAGTTGTTCTACAAGATATGGAATAATCCCATACATTATTATGACGATCATATTTATCTAATTTATCATAAAATTCGTAGGTACCGTAATATGGACTTAAAGCCCTGTTTGTATCTCTGTCCAAGCTGCGAAACCTAGATTCTGTGACAGGTTTTTTTTGTGATAGATAGACATTGATGTTTCTTAAAGATGGTTCAGATTTGTAACAAGTGTGAGGTGGTTCAGAAAACTTTCTCACTTTTTCCAAAATAGATGGAGTTCGGCTTAAGACCCCACTGCTAGGTGAAGACGCAGGAATATTATTTTCACGAAGGAGCAATTTTTGAAAAAATTCTTGTTGTTTAGGAGGTTCAGGAGGAGCTGGTAGCTGAATTATATGCTGCTGTTCAACAGGAAAGACGTCACTAGGTACATTTTCTTTATCCTTCTTTTTGGAACCATTTTTCTTTTTACCATTTTCAACTCTTTTTTTTGTTTTTTTCTTTTCATCTTCTTTTGTTTTATCTATATTTTTTGATATTACTTCAGGTTTTTTATCTCGTTTTTTTTTCTGGTCTATAGTCACATCTCTCTTGCTCTTCTTAGATGGGTCATTTTGTAGAGCAAGGGATGAAAGCTTCGCTGTTCTCGGTACAGGAGAGCTAGCAGGTTTGCTATCAATAGGACTTTTGCTTTTAACTATAACTTTAGACATCACAGGAGACTTCCTAAAATCACTTTTTGAACTCGCTGAAGATGAGGATGTCAACAGTTCTTTTCCTTTGGAGGATATTGCGACAGTGACCTTAAGTGATTTATCTGATTCTTTGGGCTTTTTGTTTCTATTAGACGAGTACAAAGACGTGGAACTCTTAACAACAGTTCCTGAAGGCGATTTTGATTCCTTAAGAACCTTTTTAACCTCTGCAGGAGCTTTCAATTCAGGAGATTTTCTTAGCAATTCCTTCTTCGGTCTTATAGCACCGTATTGGGGTTTAGATTGCTCATATTTCACAATAGTATTCTTGATCCTACCAGGAGTTTTTTCAATTTTTACATCAATCCTTTCTTTGGCTGGTAACTTAGTGACTATTTTATCCTTGAAGAAGTCGGATTTGGTCTCTGGCGATGTTCCACTCTGGGAGTATAACTTTAAAGTTGAACTATACCTTGATGAATGTCTTCTCGGTGGAGATGGTACTACGCTCCTTGGGCTCTGTTTCGGCGGCGAATACACTGAACCATCTGAAACCGGGTAATAAACCTTTTCCTTTGGTTTTGGAGATTTTTTATGCACTCTGATTCGTGTGAGAGTTGGTGAAAGTGGAAAATATTCTATTTCTGAATTTTCTATTAACAGAGCAATAAAAAAAATTAGCATTTAGTTCATTTATATCATAACAGAATTATGTTAATTCATGTTAATATGGTCCTAAAAAAATAGGAGTAGTCCGAAGCTGTGCTCTGTGGAACGCCCCTACATACCGTCACCAGCAAGCATGCCTTGTTTTTTTTGGTTTTTTTTTTAACCTACATGCCTTTAATATATATTATTTATCTGATACTAGAATATTTTTTAAATCATTAATAGTGTGCTTTTTTCATTCACTACATGCTTGATATCAGTGATGAATTTCAAATTGTTTTAAAAATATTTAAATAAAAAAAGTGCAACACACATTGGCTATGAAGTGTTCTTATATAGAAGTACAAAGTACATCATATGAATAATTAACGCTTAACAATATTTTATCAACATCTACGATACAATACAAAACATAAACAAGAATTGATGTGCTAATAGACTAAATTTAAGTAATAATTGTGAATTGATGTGGGATAAAAAAAGTAAAACTGGAATGGATAATGAAGTGAACATTTCATGCTGTGAGCAATTAAATCTGATAAAAATATATTTCATGCTCAGATACTTACTTAAATTGGTTTATTTTTTTAAATTAAAGTTTAATTTTGATAAAAAGTGTAAACATTTACAACACATTTAAATTAATATTTTATAAAATAAAAATTTCCAGCAAGATTGTGAAAAATAATTCTTAAAATTTTAAATTAAAATCTAACCCAATATCTTTCACTGAAGATAACTGCTCCCAAATGTTTCTTTAAACAATGAAAATTAAAACAAAAAAAAGAATGATATCAAAATGAGCAAAACTAATCAAACTAGCAGTGCTGAATAAAATTTGTTCATGCTATAGGTGAAAAAATATAAAAACATTTCAAAACTGTAAAGAATAATGCAATAGCTAAAATACATACCAAGCAATAAATACTAAAAAAAAAAAAAAATAATCATTCTTATATTAATTACAATATGTAGAACTATGATAGCGGAAAAAAAATAATTGACCAAAAAACAAAAGCTAATCAAATCATTTAAAAGTTTCCATAATAATACAATAAATACCCCACCTCAAACCTATCGTAATTATCTCAAGTGCAATAAAGATACGACTTTCAATAGACAATTATAAAAAAATTATCGAATTTATGATAAATAACATTGGGAAGACTATTTTAACCTTATAAAAGGATAGTGAAAGGGAAGTATCCCCAGTTTTAATATTTATTGACGATCAGATTAACAATTAACTAATCTTTCAGGATTCTTCGCGGTCTTTTATAAATGAATATGCTAATTGACAAAGTATACAGCTTATGTATAATTTTTAAAAAAAATTTTTTTTAAAGCATCATGATTGTATTATATAAAATTTATTAAATTTTATTAATTTATTAAATTTTATTATATAAAATTTAGTTTTGTTAATGACCATGATGATGTTTTGTTAATCCTGATGATGGGGAAGAATCCCGAAAAATGTATAAATTGTTAATCTAGTCGTCAATAAATATTAAAACTGAGAAGCCTTTCCTTTCACTATCCTTTTACAAGGTTAAAAAATAATCAGTTTTCTACGAACACAATAGAACACAAATCCTTCAAAAAAACTAATTTTTGACAAAATGAGAATTGAACTATCATAAAAATTTACTACTAAAATAGCACTATAAAAAATAAATATCAATTAAGATAAATCAAGTTTTTATATCAAACAGTAAAAGAAGTAATCAAAAAAAAAAAAAAAATAGTAAAAGGCATAATTCAATATTTGAATTACGTACTTACTTGGAAGCAACTGCTTACATTACATTAATAAATTAGTGTTATCTTTTTTTTCATCTTAGGGTGGCGGAAGAAACCCAAATTTTTTTAAGAGGAAATTACAATTTTGGTTTAAAATCATCAATTACCTTTTGGCCTCTCAGGGACGGCCTTACGAAGACCCTGTAGCGGAACTTCACCGCCTCTTTGAATAACCTTATATGCCATTTTCTGTTCGGCGGGAGACAGCAACTGTCCGCTCATGTTGTTCTCTCTCCTCTTGAAGACGAGTGTAGAGTCACTCTCGTAGCCAGTATCTTTAAGAGAACTGAAATTCATTTTAATAGAAAACAAAAAAAAAACAACTTGAGAATAGAGGAAAAGTTTAGATAAATGAAAAATCTTACTAGGTAAAAGGTTTTCCTGAAATTGACGAAGATAACTGGTTATTACTTCCTTGTTCGTTCAGCTCCTAAAATGACAGGACAATTGAAAATTGCACCATTCAACATCGCAAAAATTAAGGAACCTACTTATAAAAAGGCACATATCCATAAAATAAAAAAAGTATTTTAATTTCATTAGGATGAGTGGAATCAAACCCTCCAATCTTTTACTGTCAGGACTGAACTAATCCCTTTCCGTTGCAAGGCCCATGTTAGGTGTTTTACCAAAACATAACAAATATATTCCTTACAACATTGTTAAGTTGGTTAGGTGTTTTACCAAAACATAACAAATATATTCCTTACAACATTGTTAAGTTGGATATGTGCCCTTTTGAAAATAAGCTTCTCAATCATATTTATAAAATACAATAGATCAACTTCTAATTTTTTTTTAAAGGTTCAAATTATCAAAACAGAAGGATTAACAGTATTATCCATTATAACATGGATTTATAATTTTGTGAAAAAATAGTAAATAAGTTGAAAGCAACTGTTTTTGCTTTGCAACGAAACTGAAAACTCAATAATTAAACCAAAAACAGATTATCTTTATTTATAAACAGAAATGCCAAAATTTTGAACCTTCGTAATCAACACAGAAAAAAAAAAAATTTAACCTCCCTCCTCAAAGTTTGAGGCTTTATATTTCAAGATACATACAATCCAAAAATTTAATAAATAAAAAAAAATCTTTCTATATGTCGTCCACAGCTTTTCTCCACAACTACCGTGCCAATTTTTTTTATATTTGGCACCAAAGTCACAGGTCGCCCCAGGATGGTCCTCGGATCTCGACAAAACCATTCCCCATTTCCTTTCAAAATTAAGGCAGGTTAAAATTTTCATGTGCCTATTTCTCTGCCATTTATGAAGATAGATGAAAAATATAAAGTAATAAAAAAAAAAATTCAAATAAATTTTTATATTTTGGATTTAAGAAGCATTTATTATTTAATTATTTACTTAAATGGAATTCACTACTACAGAGAAGTGCATCTGGAGAATCTTATGTTCTTTTTTTTTCTTGATTTAAAAAAAAAATCATTGTATATTATTTGGCATATAAAACCTTTTGAAATATAAAATTAACTGAAACAAATAAATAAACAGAACGAAAATTAATTACTTAGGAGGTCTCAGGACCATATAACTTTAAGCCAACATCTTGGCTTTCCATGTAATGGGAGAAATAGATAGTAAAACTGGATTGGAATGATAGTTGCTTTTTTGTACACAACAATATTTTTTATTAGGGATTGATCCTTCTATACCATCATGCGGATGTCAACTCAATATATTTTATCACTACAAATTTCAAATATTTCTTAAACAAAATCCACCTAGGCACAAGAGAATATTAACACATCTACTTACCCCATCAAATATGTCCATTACTTCGTCCCACCACTAAACAGAAAAACAGAATCATAATTAGATAAATAAAATAAAATTTCTCTTTAAATCATAAAAATATATTACAGATAAAATTAAACCATTTAAATAATGCGTACTTGTCTTTTTTCTTTTTCCGCTATTGATGAATTGCCTGGTTCATAATTTTCTATCTTCCCTGGTTGATTTTTATATACATTCGCAGCATATTTCACTCCAGGTGCATACCTTGAATGAAAAAAAATATTTTAACAGAAATATATTGTATTATATAAACAAACATAGCAATAGTAATATATAAACAACTACTGGGCAAGAAAGAACAAAAACTTGAGACACGAAATTTCAGTATTTGGATTAATATTCATAAAATCATTTTTAATCAATAATAATTTATTATATATATATATATGTAATAACAACAAGGAATTAACAAATAATAAAAAAAAATGAATATATAATAAAGCATAAAGAAGTAACTTTTCAGCCTTTAAACAAAACCAAACAAACTTCTAATATTAATAAATTAAAAATAATTTAATATTAAAGTAATACTTAGGCTAAGCTTCTTTTGGACCCTCAACTGCTCAGGTCTTTTGTGTTGAAGTAATAATAATTAAATTTAAATGTAATTTTTTAATTGACGTAATAATAATTAAAAAAATTACAAATAATAAATTAATACAATATTTATAAATTTTGATAAAAATAAGGAATATCTATTTGCAATTCTTTTGAAACTGGATGGATGGACAACATGTGATTGAGTAGGCGGGATTTGAATGTGGGAAAGGTATTGGATTTCATCGACAGATGAAAGAAGGAATGGAATTCCATAGGGACGAGGATCTCATATGGAAAGATCTGTCGAAAGATGCAGTTTGGTAGACTTTAATTTGCCATTGTATGTAAATCTGAAGATCGACTGAGTACGAGTATTGTGGGAATGAATAGAGGATTTGAATTTAAGAATATTGGAGATATATGATGGACAGTGGGATCGGATAACTTGGTAAAGGAAAGATGCCCGGAAATAATTGTGACAGTTGGAAAGATAAAGCTATTTCAAATCTTCATAAAATCGGGAGACAGAGGCGTCTCTCGGGATCCCAAAGATGAATCATGCAAAGCAATTAATGAAACTTTTTGGGCCTATAGTATTTGATTACGTATTTCAGTTATAGTCTATTCTTGTAAGACAGTATATATTGTGGAGCACTCCAAAAGGTTTTAGCTTGTTGTTAAAAAGTAGACATTTTACATGCCGGCTCTTGGACTATATTATAAAGCAATTTTTAAAATGCTTTACTTCGAGTAATTATTCAAATAATGTTAAAAACGAAATAACAATAGAAAAAAAGATCAAATAAAAACATAGAATAAAAACAAATAATTACCTATTCCTGGGCATAGTACTTGTAGTGAAGTCATTTTCTTTATTTCGAATCTTTCTTCTGTCTAGAGTAGCATATTTTGAAAGTGATGCATCAGAATCGTAACCTACTCTCTCGGGTTCAGAAACGTAGCCTCCAGAATATATTAAAGGATAACCTATAATAATAATCAAATATAAATTTTGGAAGAAAAAAAATAAAGGATATAAGCCCATTTTTTTCAGGTAATTGCACCAAAAATTCAGATTTATTCATTTAATCTTATCTTTAATTACATACGTTTTTTAAATACATACTAATAGTTTCACATTTTAGAAATAATACAAAATTATGAGCAGTGTTAAATTCAGGAGTGTTTGGGGTTCATCCACAATAGTCCTTATTATATCACAATTTTTTCTATCTCACCACACAAAAAAGTGTAATGACTAAGTTAAAACTTAATATATTCAATCAACATTTCAAAAATTCAAGTTTTAAGAATAAAATGTATAAAATCAGCAAAATAAAAATATATAGGGAGGTGGGTAGAAAGAAAAAAAAAATTCTTAGCACAATAGAGGGGTTGAAGATGAAAGGGGTAAGTGCCAAAAACGAAATTTTATAGGAGGAACAAAAAACTTTTGTAGGTTTATAAAATAATGAACATGATAGTCTTTATTTTATATAAAAAAAAAGAATCTTTACTGTTTTAGAAAGTTTTTTCCCAAGCTCCTGGCCTAGCAACAAACCATTGTATCAGTGAAAAACATACTTTTTAGAAATTTTGGCACTAGCCCCCTTTTCAATGGTAACACCTCAATCAGTTTCAAATTGATTTTAGACAACTTTGTTTGCCTAAATTATTGAGAAAACTTTAAAATTGTTTTGAATTCTTATTAAAAGTTATTTTCACAACTTCTGGCTTCACAATTCAATCTTATAGAGTAACAATGAATGTGCTTTTTAAATAAAAAATATCGAAAGAAAAAAAATAATCTTTAAAGTAAGTTAGTTTGAAGTGTACAACTTTATATTTTACATTTTGGTGAGAACCCTAGAAGTAATGTTAATGATAGCTATAAATGCAGTGATGTTAATGATAGCTATAAATGCAGTGATGTAAGTTGATTTATTTATTAATTAGAAAATAGAAATAATTCTCATTGTTCAATTTCATTCATTCAATATTAACATTTAAAAAAAACTTTTTTTTAAGTCATAGACAAACGCAGTCATTCTTTGGCAAACATAACTTGATACAATGCAGCATACAAAATATACAAGATCATAATTATTTTTTAATAATATTTTTATTATTATTAAATATTTTCTACCTAATTTCTTTAATATTATAGTATTTAAGCAATCAATATTTATTTCTTCAATCAAATTCACACAAGCTGTTACAGAATAAATTATGTTAGTTAGGGTGCTGTTATAAAAAGAAATTCTCTATAAAAAAATTAATGATTAATTAATTATATTATCTATAAATCACCTCTTCTCTTTGTCTTATACTTGACGGTTACAAAGTCCTCTGCAAATAAAATAGGACTGTGATAAGATGAATTCATTTCAAATACTTTCTAAACCTAATCAGATTTAAGACCATAGGTATATTTAAATTAGTTCCTTCACCAACTGAACAAAATAGTCTAGTAAACATAATCGTAATCAACTTACTATCACTGCCAGCTTTATGGAGGGAATCATACATTCGTTTATACCATTTTTGTTGATTGTCTTCTTTAACTTCCTGAAATAAAAATCAAATTATTATTAATAAAAATAATTTTATAAACCAAAATAAATAGATATCTATCAATATTATTATTATCTAAAACACTTACAGATCTTAGTACAATAGGAATTCCTTCTTTGGTAGTAGGTCCGATGCCTTCAATCTTCCTCGGTCCAAGATCTACAACTCTCTTATTGCTGTCCTCAATAGCATGCTCTTGTTTTACACTGTAAACTACAAAAGGGACCTAATTAGACATCAGTATCAAATATTTAACAAATTATCATTTCTAGTATTGTAGACGATCCATACTAATTTCATCAGGTCCGATAGGTCCTCCGTATGAAGGTTGTTCATCAAGGTACTGAGCTCCTCGAGGAATTTGGCCCTCTAAAAAAAAATGTAATAAGGTTATATACCTCTAATATGTATTATATACCTCTAATAGAGGTACTAACAATCTTATTTGCTAAACTCAGGATTATGAGCAGTCCAGTGTAAGTATTATTGCTTCTTGCTAAATAGATATCGTGGCACTGTCTGTGATCAGATAGGGCAGCTTTATTTTATTTTACTGAACTTGTTTTTATTAAATCTTTACTTCCTTGCAAGGCTATTAATTTTAAAATAAAGAAAAATAATTAAATTTAAACAAATAATCACTGGGATAATCACTTCGAAAACTAGGGCAGACACAAGTGAGTTGACAAAACAATTTAGCAGAGTGATAGATTATAATTGAGCCTGTCATTAAACTTGTGTTTTATTGTCATATTTAGCATGTTATTGTTGAAACTCAACAAATTGCACAAATAGCACCATTTAGCATGCCGCATACGATCTTATGAGTACCATTATTATTATAAATAAGGAAAAAAAACATAATATGTAACAGAAACAAATAAATACCTCTGGCTTTCTGGAGTAAGGTTATCGTTGGATTTTGAGCTGCAGGTAGCCTAAGAGCGGAAGATAAAGAGCTATTTTCACTCGAGCTACTGACAAGCCTTGATTTTGAATCCTCTGTTTCAATGGGCAACTCCTTTGGAAGTTCGGGTGAATCCTAAATCCACAAAACAATTTTATAAGAATTTAGTTGGAAATTTTGGCAATTAACTTTTATTTTCCAAATTTAATAGAGTAGTTAACATTTTGGAGCATTGATCCCCATCTTCAAAACTTAAATTGATTTATTTACAAGGATATATAATTATTCCTCACGTCACAATATTAAATTTCAATTAAATCTATTTTAATTTACAATTTTTGTTTTTTTAAAACTGTTGCACTCCTATGCGAAACATTAACTAATGTATTAAATTTGGAAAATAAAAGTTGACATTTTGAAAGTATAATTGCCAATTTTTCTAACTAAATTAGAAAAATTTCCTACAAAATTTGAAAAATATTAGTAAGAATTTAATATTTTTAATGAACATCATGTGCACAATAGACTTTAAGAAAAAAAGTGTGAGTTTAGAACAGCTTCCCATCCCTTCAACTTCCAAACCAAGTTGATTATTTGCTGAAAAGCAGAGTCAAGAAAAAAATAGACATAAAAGCCGAATAAACATTTCCAAATATGTTCAAAGAATTTAAATACTGTTATCAATAGAATAAATTAAGCAAAAGGGGATACACGCCAGTGGTAGTGAAAGTTTTGAAAGCAGTACTTCTCGTTTTCCAATATAATGAATGAATAATGAAATTAATATACAGTAAGTTTAATTTCTCACAGTTTTCGATCAGATGTATAGTGTCTATATCACATAAAATTAAATTTAAAAAATAAATAATAATAAGAATGAGAAGTACTCACGATCGGAGTCTTAATCTCCTTGCGGGGAAGCGTAGGGCTTTGAAAGTTGACGGCTCTATATTTCCTGTCTAGCGTTGGGCTAGCACCTGCACTTCTCGGTGTCCATACCGGTGGTTGTGGTTCCTTCTTCTCCTCTTCCTCGGCTCTTCGCTTTTCTTTTTCTTTCTCTTCCCTTATTTCACTTGAGAAATCGAACTTTTTCCTTTCGGCTTCAGGTGTCTGCACTGGTGACCACACACCTATATTTTGGGAAGGATTCTTCATTAAATTGCTAATCAAATGTTTTTTTAAGTAAAAAAGTGCTGGAAATTCAAACAAAATAAAGGGAACGATAACAGATAAATTAATTTTCAAAGGATATTTTACATATTTTGAAACGTACTTCAGGTAAACTTAAATCATCCTTAAGTAAGGTATTCAAAAGTATATAAAAAAAAAATCTGTACCACTAAAAGTCCATTGGCTTCAGTACTCGCTAAGGAAGAACTGCTTTTTAACAAACGGTTATACACAGAGGTGATGTGGTCAGCTATAGCACTCAACCACCAGGCTGACCACAACTCTCTGATATGATAGAAAATAAATTTTCTGTTTTTTGGCTTTACCTAGAGTTTTAGATAACTATGATCAAATTATTACTCAAAGACAAGTACAGAGTACGATGGGATTTACAACGTTTAATATAGTGAAAAAAATAGAAATGAATGAGTTGAACTCATTCAAGCAGACACACTGATCATTTTTTGTATAAGTCTTTAAAGAAAAAATTGCAAATTTACTGTACAAAGAATATTATAAAATTATTTTAATTAATGCTATTAACTTATCATGCGATTCACAAATCATACTTCAGAATGTTTTTACGCTGCCCCTCTCACCAGTTATCATAAAATTTAATCAATTAAAAAAAAATATATGTTATTGAGATTATAATGCTGTTTCATTTGTTACCAAGAATACACAGCATATATATCTTTTACACCGCTCACTTTAAGGACGTCTTTGAATGGTTCATTTATGATATGTACCTTACAGATAAATTAGATTCAGTTAAATAAAGTTTTCAAAATATATCTAATTTATAATGCAAAATATTTATTTTCAATTACTTTTAAAAAATGGTGTAATTAAAAAAAATTATAAAATGCATCTGATAAGGATAAATGTATAACATATATCTGATAAGGATAAATGTATAACATATATCTGATAAGGATAAATGTATAACTTCCTGTTACAATAAATTCCTAAAATATAATAAATTCCTGTTACAATGCCAAAACACGTTTACGGAAAACTCTAGATACAATTTTGATAAGGAGGAATAAGAGTAACATATCTTCCTTTTCATCAAAATTTTTCAATTAAATTTGTAAATTCCATTCACTTTATTGATGGATTATAAAACAAAATAATGGAATAACTTTTTTATTTCACTGTTTCCAACTCCTCATAAAAGTGCTTGTAAAACAGTTACAGCAATTAACTTAGAATAGAGATAGGCAAGTTTGTTTGAGTCACAGCCCATTATCAAAACCATTAAATTTTCATGACTTGTTTAGAAAACAGCAATTAAAAGAAGATAACAAAATAAAAAATAAAATTTAATTAATCAGTTGTACAAATTTTTCAGAATATTATTAAAATAGAGATGAATGTAATATTATTCTATTAACTTATCAAAATGTTTCTTGGCCTCTAAAGACATAAAAAGAGGTAATCGTTTGCTAATTATTTTGGTGGTTACTGAACATCGACAATTTTTAAGACTTGGGTAATTATTTTGGTGGTTACTGAACATCAACAATTTTTAAGCCTTGGGGGTGTTGATTTTGGATAAGCATGAGCACTGCCTCAGGTTTATGCTTCATATGAAGCAATTAGATATTGATCATATTTACATATAAAATTTTTATTATTATACATAACACAAATTATTATCTGCATTTGGGATAGTTATTAGTTGTTAATGCATGAAAGGATTTAAGAAATAAATAAAAGTATTTATTATACATATATTTTTAACATTTTCAATATATATATATATATATATATATATATATATATATATATATATTTTTTTTTTTTGATATTCACTATTTTGAGATAAAGTGAATTTGACAGTTATGATTTGTTTAGATATTTTTTATTCCCTCCACGCTCAATTGAAAAATGTCACATATATTTATTTTCGTTTGAAGTTTTAACTACCATAATGGTCATTTTCAAAATTAAAATATAAACTTTTCATATAAGGGACATTGGAGGACATCAGGAGAACGGCTGACTTGCTAGTTTTATGAATGGACGTGACCATTTAAGTTGGAAAAATGAAAAAGAAGAAGTAAAAAACAATATTAACAATTCATAAACATTTTATCATGCATAATCACAAAATTTACCAATAAAAATACAATAGAACTTACAAATTTCAAATATATTTCAGTTTTCCTTTCTTTTCTTTTATTAATATTATTTTATTTTTTTAATATATTTTTAATTCAATCTAGGTTCAAAGAAAAATATAATTATTTCTTTATCTAATATAAAAAAAATTATTTGTACAACTATATTATAGAAATTGGTGATTTAGCTGACTAGTGTCCAACATTTTAAGAACATTTGATCTAAAATTTTATTTTAAATATGCATGAGTCCATATTTTGAATATATTCCAACTCAAAAGTGACCGAAGCTCAGATAAATTAACATACAAAAGGACCAAGCATGTACTGTAAAGTTGATATTGTTCATTTATTTATTTTATTATATTTATTTGTTTACTTTTTTCCAACAGTTACCACTCATACAATTTGTTAAAGTTATTCTTCCAAAAATTGTTTGATCTTAAGTTGTCGATCGATGTATTGTTTGATTCCATGGTTGATGGAAACCATGAACATAATAATTTTTAAATGTAAATTAGTTAATAAAAACTTTATCATTATTGTTATACAAATTTTAAACTTTGTCATTCATAATATAATGCTTATAATTCCAACTTTCCCCAATATTCAATTTTTAATTTAATACTGCATATTTTTATATAACACCTGGAGCAACCATAATGAATTTTGTTTTTATCCATAATAGATCTAAAAAAAAAATTACTAAATATATTTTCCTATTATACCTCGATAAATTTTCATTTATTTTTTATATATTTAAATAAAAAAGTAACTGATCTGGTAAATTTATTTTAATTTTTGCTTATATAAAAAAATCGTATAGATTAATGATAGATTCAAAAATAGCATCAATAAAAGCAAGTAGATGAGAGGTGAGCGGGGGCGTACCTATATATAGCCACGTAGGACCCGCTAAGACTAATTGGTGACGTCACAACCTGTTATGTCCCACTTCCAAATGGGAACATCGCCAATGGTATGGTGATTAGGTTCGGGGATACATTTAATGTATCTCTTTGTCAAAGGTAATTTGGTCTGGGGATATGTTTAATGTATCAAAGATCATTCCCAATAAAATTTAGCAAAATATGAGAAAAAAGAATAAATTCATTTGTGGTTTAATATGCTTGTATTGTAATCAATAAAAATGATAAGGATTAAATGAAAATCATCTTATATAAATTAATTTGAATGCCAATTTAATTGATAATAATGTAATGAAGCAACAAAGGCTAAAACCGAATAAATATTACTTATATTTCTTTAAAAAATGTACATCATGAGATGTAATATTTACATAAATTTATAAAAATGATATCAATATACAATTGAACTTTGACAAAATAAAACTTAAAAATTCAAAAAATATAAAATATTCTCAAAGCATTTTTAGAATAAAATTTAAAATTTTCAAAATGAAAGCTTGAGCTATTGAGAGCTATTACTAACTATTTATATAAATTTATAAAAATTACTTCAATATAGAAACGTGACAAATGACAAATAAAACCTCAATAATATGAAAATATTTTCAAATAAAATTTTCATTAAAATAAATATTTAAAATGTGCTTTTATTTTTCAAAGAGGAATACTTATAAAGGTCACTGTCATGAGATGTACTATTTACCATTTATTTCCAGACTAACATTTTCAAAGTGTTCATTAGGAATTAAAAGTAAAAGCGTATTTTTATTTCCATAAAGGTGTATTAATAGAGGTACTTATCATGATTTGCACTATTTGTTTACATCAGTAAAAATACTTTCAATGCACAAGTGAATTTTGATAAAATAAAACTTATTTGTTTTCATATATTCTCTAAGCATTTTCAGAATAAAATTTTCAAAATCTTCTACAGTAATTAAATTTAAAAGTAAATTTTTATTTTTCATTGAAAATTTATTTTATAAGTTTAATTGTGCTTTAAATATTCTTTTATTTCCATAGTAACCCTAGGAAATGGCAATTTATTTACCAATAAAATGAACAATCAATTGTTGTAGATTATATTGTATTATATATTTCATGATTAATTCTCAAACTCAGTTATCTACACATAAAATCCAAAGAAAACTTAACATAGCACAGTTAATCAATGAAAACAAAGCATAAAATTATTTAAATTATTAAACCAAAAATGGTTATGCATAATAATCAGTTATTTTTTCTATTTACTAATATCAATTTAAAAACAAAATTTTTTTTGTTTACAAAAATGATACCAGATTAAATCGAGTAATTTAAGTGATAACTACTTTACTCTTGATAATGATAAATGCATACACAAACATGAAGAATGAAAGGTTCAGTATTATAATTAAAAAGGCAATTTATTTTATTTATTTTTTTTATTGAGAAAAAAATAAAATAGTGTGAATGAAATGGATAACACTAGCTGGAGTGTAAGGTTCCAGGGTTGCGTGGGAGGAAGTGTATAAGACAGACAAGATGAGTCACATCGGCTAACTTGCCAGAACTTTTAAATTGTAACAGAAAATAGGTGAACTCCCGCGGCCAGTGCCAATAGCATCTTATTTAATTTTATCTTCTGTTTTAGTTTCTCTAAAACTAAACTAAATTTGAATAATTTAAAGATTTTTCGAAAACACCAGGTTGGGGCAGTATGGTCTTTTTTTGATAAAATTACATATTATGTTATTAATTTTTAATTAAAATTCATTATGATATTTATATTTTACCATTTCACTAAGAGTCAGAAAATTTAAAGCATTTCATGGAAGAGGAAGCATTCAGAATCAATTAAATAATATTTCTTGATAAAATAAATGAACAGAAAAGACATTCCAACAGGTCTCAACGTAAAAAGCACCTAAATCAAATGAGAGGCATTCATGGCTAAAAAAGAATGATTTGTTTGGAAGATACGGTCCAAATATAGCTTTCACCTAGTTAAATTTAAAGCATACTCAATCACCGATAGCATCGACAGAACAGGTAAACAACCAGATCCAATAAACAGGAACATGAATCAGAAAATTTAACATTTAAAAACAGATTTAAAATTTCTTTTTTTTAAACAAATTAATCTATATTAGAATTGTTATTTAAAAAAAAAAAAGTAACAAAAATTAGTTATTTATACATTTCACCATGTTAAATTGTTATAATTAGGCAATTATTAAAAATTAACATTTAATAAATCTAGAAATTTAAATTGATAATTTTCACTATTTACATGCCATGTGACTAGAACAGCTATCTACCTGCTTTTGATTTGTTGGCTTTAAATTTTGGGGCGATTTTCGGCGGTTCGATCATAGGCATTTTTAATATATATATAATAAAAAATAAAAATAAATGTATAATATTATTTTATAAAAAAACAATATCGATCACAAAACACTCAGCACTAATATAAGTAATGAAAAATAAATTGAGATGTTTGCTATCGTGAAGTATGAAAATATAATTTTGTTTTGCCTCATATCCCAAATTAATGAAATTTAAAGGATAATATGATGTTTGGGTTCACTAGGAAATTAGGAAGAAAGAGAGAGAAACCAGCGTGTGTATTGGATAGAGTTTGGCAGCCGACTGAAGCAAACTGGGCTTTTTATAGAAATAAGCCAGAGCTCCTGGCATCCTCTTGTGCAGTTTTCTGAACCAGTTTCTTAAACAGTTACAAAACTGTTACATAACAAAACAGAGAAAGCTTCATTACGTTCAGTCTTGATAATAGCAGATTATAACACACAGAATAAAAATAGAAACAATTATTGATACATGATTCTCATTTTAAATAAACAATTCACATGCAAGAAAATTATATAAATATATATAATGTATATATATATATATATATATATATATATATATATATATATATATATATATATATATATAGATATAAATTTAAAAATTATAAATTGTAATTAAACACACAAACATACATATAAATAAATAATAGCAAAGTTCCATATTAATGCATATTATAATTTAAATACAAAACTGTTAAAATATTAATCATTATTATTTTTTTTTTTTTAAACACAAAGCATACCTTTAGCAGTTAGAAAGCCTTTCCTTTCTGGACTAAGCGCTTCATCAATTTCTACCAAAAGCCCATCTTTTCCCACAATATCTAAAAAGTGCAGTAAAGCATTTTACAGCTATGCAGTGCAAAAATTAACAAACCATTTAAATCTTGAGCAAATATATAGGAAATTAGTGATAAATACTAACTGATTCTATGGGAAAACATGCATAAAGTAATTAAAATATTACTTGAATAAAAACATGTAGCAATTATTTTTAACACTCCTCTTTATGCTTGCAGTTAAAACACACTTAAATCATTTATTAAAAGTATAAAATAAATAATAAATATATATCAAAATTCATGCATTTTTTTTATGAAGTTGTTGGCACTTTTAATTAGAAGTAATCATTATTAAAACAAATGTTATCGACATATCGCTGAAAAAGTAGCATTTTAAGAAAAAATAAAAGAAAACAAATAAACAGTTTTAATTTCTTGAAAACAGTAAAATATGAGTAGTTATAAACTCTGAAAACTGAGTTAATGAACAGACATAAAATGCAACACCTATAGACATTCGTTAACTCACCACCGCATTCTTCCGTAATCTCCATGAGCTCTTTCAAATGCTTTGGAAGGTCGTGTACTTCTGAATTTTGCTCTAGCGGATCTTCCTTTTTCATATCATCATCCTCGATGGCAATACCAAGTTTCTCATTCCTCTCTTTTAGTTTGTTCATGAACTCTGACTCCAACTGTTGAATATCACTGGGAACTGAGATAGAGTTAGGTCTACTAGATAATTTAATAACTTTTAAATTACGCCTCTCGGTTAATTCAGCTATTTTACCCATGTACTCTTCGTACATTTTACGCTTTTGTATTTCTCCTGGTGGTAGAGATTTGAGCGTCTCAGGTTTAATTGTGATTGCAGTATCAGCAACAGTAATTATTTCTGAATCAGATGGAAATTTGGTTTCTTTGAATACTTCTCCTTCCTGATCAGTGGGCGAGATTTCATCCTTTGAATTGGTTTCAGCAGTTGGTAATGTCGAAGTAATTTTTCTCAATTCCTCTTCTTCTTTACAATTTATTATTTTCTTATCTTCTTTATTAGTATCTTCTTCTGTTGTTAAAGAATCCTGTTTTTCAAATATAGAGGAATCTACTTTAATCGCATCGGATGCACAATGATTGCCTAATATAATCTGATGAGAGCATGGTTCGGGCATGTTGCACTCACTGTTTGAACTTTCACAGTCGAGTTTTTGGAAAAGTTCCAAGAGCCTTGATTTGCCAACTGTTTCATTTTCATCTATATTCGATTTGTTTCTTTCAAATTTATTTAAATTGGCATTGTCACTATCACTTTGTTTGGACGATTCTAAATCATTCCCTCTTTTAAGGTTTTCTTTTAATGAAACTTCGATTTCTGAGGCGACTTCAATATTTTTCACTTCTGCTACTTGTTTTTTACTGTTTTGTACTTCCTTCTTTCCAGATTCAAGCGACTGCGCCTTTGACATTTTTTTTTGCCTACTCTCGTGGTATTTCTGTAATGCCAAAAGGTTAGCAGCTTGAGCTAAGAGCTCGGGTGTATAAGAATAAGTGCCCTTATCTTTGCACTTGCTTAAGGCGATAAGGTCTGGTTCAGCTGATGCGTGCACTTTAGTAGGATTGCCTTCATGGTATCCTCTACGATTTATGAATTTTTTGTGAAGATCGAATATTTCAGAAGCTTCTACAGGGCTTCTTGGTGAAAATTTGGGGCTTGATGCACTAAGACCAAAAATATTCTCACTCTGAGACTCCCGCGATTCTTTCTCCTGTGTGACATCTGGCAGATAGTAAGATTCTGTAGAAACCGAGCCTTCAGAAAAATCATGATATATACTTTCAGAACTCTTTTTAACTTCTTCATCTGAAGCATTAAGCCATTCAAAGCTAGTGGACGGCTTAAAAACAAGGTCTGTTTGTGAGGCAGCATTATGAAGAGTTTGAGAGGAATCATAAGTGGTAACTTCCAAGGCTTGAGATGGTTTGGCTGCACCATTTGAGACTATACATGAGTTTACTTCTTCTGATATTTTTGTTCTGCATGATTTATCAGAGCGTAAAGACGTCGCATCATTAACCACATTCGATAATACATTTTGTAAGTTATCTGATACTTTACTAACATCAAAACCAGAAAACGGATATGAAAATCTCCTCCTAAATTCAGAATGGTCATTGAAACTCATCTTCTTTTTTGGAAGTTTAGGAGAAACAAGGTGAGATATATTATATAAAGTTTTAGTTTCGTTAGTTTTTATGGTTGGCAATGGCTTTCTCTCCTTTTTATATGCCTTTATCGGAGGTTGTAATTTAATGTTAGATATTTCTTCGGCAGTCTGTTGAAGATTAGAAAGAACTTCTTTAATAATAGCATTGTCAGATTTTTCTGCAGAAACACCTACATTCTCATTATCCTGCTCGATGCTATTCTCTTCAATGATTTCTAATTCTTCTTTATCGACAGAAAGCGATGTTCTATTGGACAATGATAAATTACTGACAGTGGAAAATACTTCCGAATCACTGCTGTCTATATATACTAATTCAACATCCTTTTCCGACACAGGTTGAACAATTGAAGTATTTAATTCAATTTTAGTTGGTTTGAAATATTTTTGGCCTTTTTCTTTGATAGTGACCTTCTCTGGAGCGGAGTTGTAATAAGAGGATACGACATTTTTTACAACAGCGATACTTGGAACAGATTTGAATTGCCTTCTTATTGGTTGAATTGTATTTGGAGAACTTATTTTATAAACCTTTCTAGAATGATCTCCTGAATGTCTTTCTTTTCCAGAAGGTGGTATAGACCTGACGATAGGTTCAGGCTTGGTAGGCTTCGACTCTGAAACAATTTCTAAGTCATCTTTGGGTTTACTATTGCAGCCATTCTTAGATTCAATCAACAATATATCATCTCTCTTATCCTTTATAGCAGTTGTACTTTCATTTTTACTAATTGATTTAGTTTCATCTGCTAAGAGATCAGAATCAGAATGCGAGTCGGACACTACCTGAACATCTGACATCTCCTCTATGCTCTTACCGTCTCTCCAAGAAGTGTCGATGCCATCTTGTGAGCCAAACCAGTCTTGAGGGATCGAATCCATTTCGTTGTTTTTCCTTATTAACTCACTGCTCTCCCACGGCTTTTCACCATCACTGACATCGCTGTTCTCCTCGGAAATCACCTCTAGATACCTCCTTTGAGGAAAATAATAATTAATGGTGGAGCTATACGGTGGGTAAACAATGACGGAAGAAGTTACTTCCACAGGCTCGTAATCTGGATTCGATGTTTTACCCACTCGTTCGCCGTTGACTCTAGGCTCTTCTTTCGCATTCACCAAAGGGGTACTCAAAGAAACAACCGGACAGTTGTTATCTTCTATCATTACAGTTGCATTACAAACCTCGATTCTTTCACTTGGAGGGAGGAAATTTAACATCTCAGTAGGTTCACCATCATTAGTATGTTCCGATGAGTACTGTAAACTGTTTGATCTTGCCTTTTCCTCAATCTTGGAAATATATATGCTTTCAGAATTATGAAAATTTTTTAATAATGCTTTTTTATTGATGTCAGACGAGTGAATTATTTCTTGAGAAGAATTTTGCACCTGAGGATCGGTGATATAACCCATTTCTTCAGAAGCATGCGTAATGAACGATTCCTGTGTTACCTGTAAATTTTCTGGTTTCTTGGCACTCGGACTTTCTATTCTATTGATTTCATCTGAACGATACATAAGTCTGTTTCTTTCTTCTTGAGGTTCAGTTACAACAAATGTCGGTTTACAAGTATCTGATTTAAAAGATGATTCATTAGGTGACTGAACATTGAATCTATTTGCTTCGATTATATATTTAGTATTGAAGTCAAAATTTTCATATATTTTCTCTGGATCATTAGGTTCGGAAACAGACCGAATTATTGGTTCATCTTTTTCAGATGAGTACGAAATGATGGATTTAGTTTCTACATCCTTTGTGAAGTTATCTATAATTTCCCATTCTTCATCATCAATCGATTTACTTTTCGGTTGGCTTTTGAAACCAAACAGCTCCTTAATCCTATGCTTCAATCGGCTTCTTCTTTGATGCCTCCTTTGACTGGCAGAGAGTTTTTTACTGCCTGGTAAATCATCATTTCAAAATATCAATGTTAAGTAGGTATAGTGATAATAAAGGCAAAAACTGAACATCACAACTATAAGTAGAATCTGTATAATTAAAAATAGAAAAAAAAACCTAAGAATTATTTAATAAGAAAAAAATCATAAAGGAGTGAAGAAATTTAAAAGAACAATAAAATTTTGATTTAAAATAAAAAATAATATATTAATTCTGAATCTAAAACTAATAAGTAAATAATAATATTTTTATTAACTATACTAAAGTTAATTTAACAGCAAAGCTTTAATCAGATGATGAACTCAGTAGTTAGTTAAATTAAATTGATGTAAATGATCAGAAAAATTATGAGTTTTAATGCAACAATACGTTATTCTGAAGTAATCTTTTAACATATTTACTCTTTTATTACTATTCAGTTTATCTATTTTTATATTAATGATGAATAATTGATGATAGAATCAAACAAAACAAATGGTCATAATGAAAGAATTTAAACCAAAAATGATTTGTTAGTAAGGTGACTATAGGAAAACGCACTTATTTGTATATACCGCAAAGCAACATGCAAAAGACTGCAAGCATGAGATGTGTCAACACAAACAGGCCTCTAAGTCACCTTTTGTTAGTGTTGTCGAATCGGATTTTTCTTTCTCACCGGCACCTTCTGCCACAGCTGAAAAAAGGGAAAATAAATTTATTATAAAAATATGAAAAATTTAAATAAAATACATGGAGGTATAATGAAAATTCAGCTGAATCTATAGAAAACAGATAAATATTGGATGCGTGCCAAAAAAAATTAAATCATACATTTTTTTTTTTATTATAAATTATTAAATACCCAGAACAGGATCTAAGGAAGAGGATCAGAAGAAGATCTAAGGAACTATCTAGACTTGTACTAAACTCATTTATTTCTGAAAGTGGCTCTTGGCATTATTTGTTTTGTTTTTATAGCAAAAATGTTTTTAAAAGAAGAAAGCAAAACCCTAAGTCTCTCAAGTAGCAGTAAATAAGTAACCAGTCGACGTTTCTCCACTTCAGGCATCATCAGGGCAGAAAACCTCAATCACTGTGTCGACAATATTTTAACCTGAGGGTGCAATATACATACCCAACATTAAAAATTATTTTTCAAGTAAATGTTATCATTGAACTGTTACTGATGATAATATTTAAGCAATATATGGTCGGCTCAAAACAAAATCAAAAAGAATACATATAATTTATTATCTTATAATTTGAAATATTACTATTAACAAGAGATGGGTTGGCCGCTCGATCACTTTGACCCATCTGCAATTTCAAGCCTAGAGGTCCAAGATAAATGTAAGCTTTCGATGAAGAAATAATTCTCCTAAGTTTTCCTAGAAAAATCTTCAGGCTTAAGTCTGGCCTGGTCAAAATCAATGCCCTATTAGAAAAAGTTCACTAATTGGGAGGAACTTTAAAATATTTTGTATTGGAAGTGTTATTCCTTGTCGAACATTCAAAATACAGAAACATTCGATGGGAAAAAAAATTGTTAATTTATTTTTATAATAATAATAATAAAAGGCTAGGCGAGCGCGGAGATTCGATGCCGATAGCACCAATCGCTGTTCACGCACCTCCGCCCAGTGGCCACTGCCAAAACCTTAGCAATCCTCTCACCAACGTTTCGGCCGACTCATCGGACGTTTACTAGTCGGCTCGTGGGTAATTAACTTTTTAGAGATTCTAAGCCAAAAAAATTAACATACCCATTTAAAGGATGCAAAGATGACACTATTATCTATAGCATAGAGTGACTGGTAGGTAGCGTTTTCCAAGTTAATATTTTTAAAAAAAATTATTACCACGTATATAGTTTTTATGTAAATAATCTTAAGCTATGGTAAAAAATAATAGTTTGCTAGTTAACATTAATATTGAATTATAATCATCATTATACTATAAGAAGCTAGGTAACCCAGTGGCTTCCGATACGCAGCACGATTCGATTCAGACACTCAAATTTTTAAATTGCCAAAAATTGGGCTTCAACGTTGAGTGGGGCTCCTGGTTTGATAGACGCTTTCTTCATCCACATATTTATTATATTAATGAGCTTCTTTTTTTTTTAATAGATAAATAAATTATATGTAATATCGAATAGTATCAAAGTAGTTTGAGGGAAGAAGTTGGTCGGAATGTGCGGTCAAAGACTAAGACACTAATAAGTATGACTTATTTATTTTGTGCCAACGTTTCGGCCTAAGTTTTAGGAAAAGTGATGTTGGCGCTCGGCTATACGCCTCTCTGCCCTCACGATGGCCTAAAACTTAGGCCGAAACGTTGCCACAAAGGATAAATAAGTCATACTTATTAGGGTTTTAGTCTCTGACAGAACATCCCTCCTGAACAACTTCTTCCTAAATTAATCTATGGTCTACCAAACTTACTCCAAAGTAGTTTTAATATGGAATATATTATTGCTGAAGTGGCAAATTTTTGTTCGTTATTACCACATATATTTTAATTAGATAAAATTAAATCACAAAAAACTTTCATAAATTGAGCACTTAAGTTGGTATTTGGACCATCTCCTCAATGATTCTCAAAGTGGGTGCAGCGTCACCTAAGAGTGCCGCCAATACGTCACAAGAGTGCCACGAATTTTTAAATAATTAAATTAAAGTAAAGTAGTATATACATAATTAAAACAATTATAGAAAATTAATACATGTTTACTTTCCTACTGCTACAACGTAAGGAAAGTATTGTCGTAGGGTTCAAATTTCTATTTGCAGTTTTCAACGGATCTATGCTTTTCAGAGCTTCTGAGTCCAAAAAACGTATTTTTGGCAATTGTTCTGTCTGTCTGTGCCACGGTTATCTCTTGAACCGGTGGATTGATTTTGTTGCTTATATTTTCGTTATGTAGGGCTTTGTCCCCCAATGCCTGTTTACCAAATCGGGTATCCTTTGCACAATAGCGGCAGCGGAATATACGAAAATCGTGTTTTTCTATAGACTGTAGCACCAAAACGGCTCTAACGATTTTGATGAAACTTCTCTAAAGTTTTCTACTTAAAGCTTTCTAACTATTCGTATATCTACATCTCCGAGAAAAAAACAGGAAAGAATATTATTTTTTTTCGCATAACCGCCACAAAATCTTTAGAAATGTAATTAGATATTCTAAAAAACAATCATCCAAATCGGTCAAGTATTACCAGAGATGTAGCGTTTTGAACTTTGTACACATGTTATAAATTATTCTGCACACGGTCCTTTGGACACCGGTTTACCTTTGTTTATTTTTTGGATATATCGAAAACTATACATTTCATGGAATATTCTAGATGTTTATTTGAAAGATAATTAAATTGTTTTGAAAACTAAACATAAAACAAAAAAAAAAAATAGTCAGAGAAGTATAAGAGGAGATATTGAAAATGTTTTTTTTTAAATGACTTTAATCCAAAGCTGAGTGGACACAGCAGATATTTTTTATTACAATTCTAAATTTTTTCTGATTCTATTTTATTTATTCCAATTGTTTATTACTTCAATTATAAAAAATAATAATGACAGTAATATGGATGCCGTGAATTTTGTTTGATATTGCAGTGCACCGCCGGACAAAGAACTTTAAAAATCACTATCCTAGAATAATACGGTCAATTATTTCATGCATAATGTCAATATTTTTTTTATTTACTGCTAGATGCAATACTTACCTTAGACAGAAGGGAAGGCTAGCTCATGCGGCTCAAATCACACCCGACAACCGAACCAAAGTAACCGACTATAAGCATCAGGATTTTCACAAAGCTAACTAATTTTTCATTATCGTTCACGAACATCAGATGAAACAGCATCCGAGTTAATACCGGCCATTCACTCCGTCTTTGTTCTGAATGATGGAGGATTCAGAATAGTGAACTATTAAAACCACTAACTAGTGGGGCCGAAGGTACCTCTGCCCGGACGACCCTTGAACCTCCTGGAGTGACCCGATGACGAGTGAGCTCAGGTGCAACAGAGATAGGGAATATGTGACCGGGGGGCGGAAGTGCCGGGGGCCGGAAGCGGGGCACAATAAGCGAACCTATCGGCTGGAACAACACGCCTCTATTTGCCCTTAGCCAATCCCATCCCTCGTCTTTGTCATGCTAAGTGCCAAGGGACATCTCCCACCGAACCAGATCGGCTCCCGCTCTTATCTGTAGCAACCTCTGGCCCACTTCTCATCCCAGCCATTGCGAAAATACTAAATCATAGCCTCCAAATTCGTAACCTACACACTCCCTTATTTCCTCCACAGTTTAATTATGGCCCTCTGGTATACGATAGACTGTCCAGTTAACGGTGGTCTGCCTGGTAACCTGGAGATAAGAGCTAGAGATTCTACGGGATTCCAAGGAGCTTCCATGTTTTATCCTAGTTTTTGAAAGCAATAATTACTGAGTGCCTTTTCTTCCAATCCATTAGAACCAAAAAGCATCTCTATATTCTTAATTTGCTCAACGCCCCTTTCCCCTCCCCAAATTCCTCGGTCCACTCTTTAAATACCAGATTCCGGCCTACATACTTTTACACAGGATTTGAAATCTATAAATATTATCTATAAAAAATTATTAATTCCTATCTAAATTTTTATATGGTAATTTTAAAAACCATTGTGATTTTGTGATCAACAGCTGAAAAAAATCATATCTTGTTCACTATTTCCGAGCAATATCTTTGATCAATAGTGATCATTACTGTAATAATGTAAGTAATATATATATTTTTTTATTTATGTTAATAATGTATAAATCTGAAACTCTTTTTGTTTGTTTGCTTTTTGCCGCATCAAACAAAATCTATCAGACCACTTTTTTTTTTTTTTACTTTTATATTCCACATTTCTCATTTATTTAAATTTAATATTCCATATTTTCTATTTATGTAAACAGGATAGTTAATAGTGATAAAAAAACAAATTTTTATTCAGTCTGATTTTTATTTTTTGAGTGAAATTTCTCCGATCAAGAATTAATCATTATTTTTAATTTAAGAAGTATCGCTCAAAGAGTGATCAATATTTTTAATGAAATTATAAAAACTGGGATCGGTCCAGTGGTCAAAATTCCACCAAAAATACAATAGTATATCAGTTTTTTGATTTATTTATTCAATTAAAATGAGTAGAAAAATGGTTTTCTCCTATTGTTTGAATATAAATTGAAATTAATAAATCGAATAAAATAATGTTCAAAATAGAACTAGTTCGCCCGTTCAAGAGATAATTGTGGAAAGACACAAAGACAGACCAATGTTCAAAAATACATTTTTTGGGACTCAGGGGACTCGGAAGGTCCTAAAACCGTTGTAAACTGCACATTCAAACTTTGAACTGGATTACATTACAGTAGGTTCCTTACATTGTGCATTTAGGAAAATAAAAACATTTTCGTATCGAATAGCCCGATTTTATTATTTTATTTTTATTTTTTTATTTTTGTCGAAAGTGAAACTGTCCTAAAAGCAACTACACTTATGAAATACAGGTTCCATTTATTTTTTTTAAATATTAGTTTTAAGAAAAGTGGTTATAATTTTGCAACGTAACAAGTCTCATTTTGTTGGGCATTAAAAGGGGTATCATTTTTTATAGTTTCATCATGATTTAGTATCACGACAATACTTCAAAATTTCGAGTCAAGAACATTACTTTTTTTTTTGCAATTTACTTGTTAAAAACAATTAAATTACACTTTAATAATACGACGAACCAATTTGACGTTTTTCTGAGTCTTATCTGGCTCTCGCCCTTAGAAGCGGAGATAAACACGAAAAAACTAATTTAAAAGATCATTTTTTATATAAATCGTTAAATAAAAAAAATATATCCGCCACCTGACCTAGACAAGACTATTTTCCCGGATTTCTGAGGAAGTCCTGCACATAATATATTTTTTCCAGATTTTTCCAACTTTGTCAGGAAAATTATATATTAATGAGCCCTGGATGCAGGACAATCCAGGACATTTACAAACTCACTGGTAGTGTATTTTATTTGCAATCAAAATAAAAACTAATCAGTGCCTCAGTATATTTCTACTAAACTCCATCAGTTTCAGAACAGCGTGCTGGAACGTATCGGAGAACAAACCAAATTACAGAGGACTAAAACGAACTTTGGACCACCATTAAGACTATTCGACCTAAGGGCTGCGCACTGCGCCGCGTGGTCTCCACTCCTGTTATTATTGCATTGTCATCCACTCCTAAGATATGTTCCAAATTTTAAGTCTCTAGCTCATCGGGAAGATAATAAACAGATGAGAAATTGTAGGCTGGATTTAGATAGGGTACGGTATGGTGTTGATGCTGACGGTACGTGACGCGAGTTTGCTTTTTTTACCCCATCCCAAAAGTGCCCAACAGGCCAAAAGAAGTTTACACTTCAAAAATAATCAGAATGAATGAATTTCCAACAAACTCCCTTAGCGTACTCCATTCACAGTAGAAGGGATCCCGTCTCAGCCACATCATTAACACTCGAGATCGACCCTACATCCCATTAGAAGGGATTTCTATCTTTTTTTTATTTAAAAAAATAAAAATAGATAAAAACTACTGAATGGCCAACTAGATTTCTTCTAGTAGCGTTCCATTGAAATTAACCATTTAATAATATTTTCAATCAATTTTAAAGGACAGGTTTGGTAGGTGCAAAAAGAATCCCATCGTTTCCCAAGAATTATTTGAAGATAATTTGCGAGATGGTATCCTTCATAATATAAGACTTCTTAAAATATTATCCTGTTCGGATCCGGCTGAGAGGCGGCAGAAAATTGAGTGACAGCGTATTTATGAAAGCTGGCTCTTATCCGAACTCTTGAGTGCCAGGAATAAACAACTCCCAGCAAATGACAGATTGCGCCATTTTTCATTCTATTCGGCTTTGGAGGAATATTAGAACACTAAATCGAAAATTGAAAAAACTGCTGTGGTATAACTTAAAATGGTGATTTTGGTTTATTATTTTCAATAATGAGCCTTTATAATCAGGCCCGGAACTATAATTTTTTCAGAGAGGAGAAGCTTAATTTTACGGATTTTCTTTCACCCCAATTCCGATACAAATTAACAATATTTAAGGTAATATATTACGAAATAAATAGCATTAACTCATTTTATTGACTGAATTAAGACCAAAACAAAACTAAATATTTTTTTCCTTATGCAATCCTCTCATTAGGTGAGACGAACTCGAAGCGAGAGGGACTCAGTATGAGCGTATTATGCGATATGTCCTCCGCTAACGAAGCTATATTTTTCGTGTCTTTCTAAGTCTTCAGCCTAATTAATGAATATTACTCAAAACTCACTCGTTTTAAGCGTCAAGCTTGATTTTTCCCGTTCTAAACAGGTTATATCGTTTGAGTTTCGCTCGCTTCAAGAGCTAAACGCATCGTTTAGGGGATCCGAATTCGCTTCCTATTTAAGATGAGTGGAGGAAGAATCGCTTCGAGTCCGTCGGGACGTCGGGAGTGGAGGGCCTTAATCTAAAAGTAAAATTTCGCTGGAAATTACTCGCCCTCTTTATTATGCCGCTCGGAGGCAAGTGCCCCTTTTGCTCTCCACCCCTGTTTGAAATCAACCAAAAAAAAAATAATTAATGGCCCGCCCGCCATCCGTGGCTTATATGCCAGACTACGGGACCGATTTTTTTTAATATTTAGGATTCGATTAAAGGCCGATTAATAGAAGATAAATATGAAATGATTTGGAATTATTATAACAAAACTTAAAAAAAAAATATAGATGATTTTTTATTTTAATATATAAAACTATTTTGAAATAATAAATTGCAGTGTAATGATTTGCAGCGTTTTATTAGATTTGTTAGCAATGTAAAGCTTCCATTGTTTCATATATTTTTTATTTTATTATTTACTTGTAAAAGATGTGACGCTTCGGGATCGAGAGAATCTTCTCAGGTATATTCAGCTCTTATAATGTGCCCTTTATCGGGACTCAGTAGATGCTGACCACACCACAACCTTGTATAACCGTTGGTCAAGAAATAGTTCGTTCTTAGCAAGTACTTATTGAACCCGATATGATAGAGAGAGAGCCCTAGCGAGAGGAACCACTGCCCACTATATCGGTCAGAGTTAAATTATTCCCGAACGATTGCCTCCATCATTGTCAACGATGATTGCTTCCTGCTTGGGCTATTCACTGTCCCCTCTGCCAGCCAGTGGAAGTCGGGTCTCAACGTACCTATAACTCTTTTTCAGATTCTTTAAATAGACGTTAGTATTATCCGTGGAGTCGAACCTAGCCATACCTATAACAGTTTTTCACAAGGTTCTTTAAATAAAGAGTAACATTCATCCATACATTACGTCGCGCTAATAAAAGTCAACCGTGGAATATCAATCCCGCCCCCGATGTAGCCAAGTTAATTTTAACTGCATTAGCAAAAGTTAATTTTGCTTCATGCGTGCACAGGTCCTAGGAATAAGATAAGTAACACAGCTAACAGCTATAATGAGGACGGCGAATGGGCCGATTTTTTCGTATACGATTCTTGGATTCTACGTATCTTGAAACGAAAAACCTCAAATTTTGAGAGGAAAGGGGGGTTGAAATTTAGTTATTCTTAATAGATTATAAAGGTTAAATATTGAAAATAATACAATAAACCAAAACAAACTCAAAGCTGGGATCAGCTCTTTAAAAATTATGATTCGGTTATTATAAATTTATTTAATATTGAACTATTATTATTCCGAACATTAATTTAGCAATATCACTTAAATAAGACAAAATGAAAATCAATTTTAAAAAAAATCTCGATTCCATATAACTCTTATTCAGTTTTCATAAAGAATGCAAATACATTGAAAAATGTTATTGATCAAATGTGACGTAAGCGCTTTCATTACGAAACTAACTTAAATTCCAAAACAAATCCGAAATACGACGCTTCTGAATTTCTGAACAAATTACCAAGAGCTCTCTGATAGGTAACAGTTGGTTTTGCTCCATAGCGTTAAGAAGGACCAGGATGGCCGCTTGCGGCTTAAGACAGCTAGTGCAATCGTGTAAACTGTAGATCAGTTCCCCTCATGACAGTGTTTACTGTCGCGATAGTACTATCGCACTATTTATTTTGGTATGATAGTTGACAGTGATAGTTACTGTTACTTTAACTCCCACATATATACGCCTTGACAGTGAACTGTCGCATCTTATCTACCTTATTAACCTAACCTAACCTAACCTACTTATCAACTGTATGTTTCGATTCGATTATTTCTGAGCTTAAAAAATTATTCCGTCAAACGTTTTTGACTTTATTTAATTCTTGAAGTTGGAATAAAAACTACATAATTTAGTTTCCATGGCGACCTAGAAATCGCTATTGTTCAGTCAGCTGTTCTATATCCGCCATTTTTCAACTGCCATAAGGTTTATTTTGAGCATCAAGAGAAAGACATTGGCGCACTGCTACACGATCTCACTATCGGCGCAGTACTATCACGATAGAAAGCTGCCACCGTGTAAACGAGGCTTTATGGTCTTAATAGAGCATTGAATAAAATCTTTGAGCCGAAGAGGGATGACCCCACAGGAGAATATAGAAGGACAGACGACGCGGAATTGCGGATCATGCACCCCGTTAATATAATCCAAGTAATAGCATCCCGGCGGTTGAAATGGGCAAGCAAAATTATGGGGCCTAATAACTAACGAACCCCTAATAAAAGTAAATTAACATTAAACGTTCGAGGGATAGACCAAGACATAGGAGGGTTCAGGCACGGTCTAGCTAGTCGACGATCACCGAGGCCCCCTGCCACAAGAGGGCTACGAGGGGGTCCCGTTTGCAATTTATATTATTTATTTCTCAGGAATTTGTTTTACTAAACTGCTTAATAATTAGTTGAGCTAGAGGCATTTTACTTTTTCCAAGGAAGCTTACAGGTGTAAAATCAGTATTAAGCTGTTGTTAAAATGCCAGTTAATGTTTATTTATAATAAAGAAGTAAAAGTCACTCTGCAGACGCATTGTCAAGAAAAGAAAAGAAAATCATAGACTTTAAAAAAAGTTCTAAATGTCCAAACGCTTGGTTGAACTAGTTAATCAGGTGTTTAAACATCTCAGTCGCAAAGTCAGCCTTTGAGTCACAATGAAACACCAAATTCAGGTAAGAAAGTTGTAATTAGTTTATTATCTCATGAGCGCCTCCCGTACTCGGTTGTTGAGCACCCGACCCCTTGTTTCGAGTTATACTTCAATTGAATAGTTTAAGAAATCTAATATGAATTAAAGTGGAATTTATGACACATCTTGAATATTTATTTCTAATATTTATTCTTTAGCCCCCTTAACAAGAGGGGGCCCCACATCAGCCTCTAGCCGAAGATCCCCGTAGGAGCCAGACAGGGCCTGGGTAATAGCGAGGGGCGGAGGTCTTGACGACGATTGGTGACATCGGCAGCGAACCTTTGCCTTCGCTAAGCTTTTTGTCATTATTATTAAAGTTAAAAAGCTAGCAAAATCAATAATAAATCTATATAGTTAGTTCATCGTTAAAAACAACGTACGATATCTAATTTCAGAAAAAAGTTAACCTTAGATAACGGAGATCTCCACACCTGCCTCGAACTATTGTAATGGCGAAGCAACACTGAAAGGATCTGTTTTCGATTTCAGCTGCTGCTTCACGGCTGTGAGGTGCACTATGACAAAACAAAAACGACCCCAGGCTCTTAAATCTCAACAAATAATATTTTTTCTCCGCTGAGTTTAAAAATAAAAATACTTTGTCCGAAATCTTCGACGACAGACCTTCAACGAGGCGAATTTATGTCTACAAGGAACAAAAAAAAAAAAAGGAAGCTCAAAATACAGACTGCCTTCGAGATACGAAGAATATCCGTGTCACTGAAATTCCTTAGTGACAGTTTTAGTTTATTCAACCTCACTGAGCACTTCGAAATAGGCGAAGCATATTTAATGAGAACATGGGAACAATTAATAAATATCATCATTAAACAAAAAAAAAAAAAGCTGCAAATTATTACATTATGGTTAATTATTTCCAAATAGTTATATAACCAAACAAAAAATAGTTTGAATTTTAATTATTTACATATTTATTTAATTAAAGCCTTTGGTATAAATATTCTAAAACACAATTCTATTCCTCATCATTGGCCGAAATAAGAGCGTATGAAACCATGAATCAGCCGCTGTTTTGAAACGAAATGGCGGATGGCAATCTCGAGTTCCGAGGATCATCTGTTACGGGGAGTTTAATTAAGTTAACGAAAATACTAAGCCTGTCTACTCAAATAACAAAAAAAGAAATTGCGGTGTGAGGTAGAAAAATTATAAGACGCAAAAAAATAATACAATAAAAATTATGTTATTACATATTATAATTATGTTATATTATATGCTATTACATATTATAATTATACAAACAGAAAAATAAAGTGTGCCCCAACACTTTTGTTATAATAAGAATGAAATAAGAAATAATGTAAATACCAATACCACAAAAATTCCTTAAAATGAAGCTCAGCTTCAGTAAAAGGAAAACTGTCAAACAGTGTAAATAACTCTAAACATAAGTACCAAGGGGTTTTGAGAAAAAAAAAATTATAATTATACTAACGTTTAATGTAAAAAATGAAAATTGAAATACCTATTTGAAGACCAATTACAATTAAAGTTGAAATGGAGTTACTAAAAACACAACGATACGCTAAGACAGTTTATTAAATAAATAGTCAGCTGTTTATATTTTGGTTTTAGAGGATTTAAGGTCAAATGGGAAAACAGAATTAAAATTGCTTATGCCTTTCAGAGGTAATCGTCTGATATCTTTTAATCGATTTTTATTTTTTTTTAATTTTACATTCATTCACATAAATCGATAAACGTGTATAGCAAAATATGTATATTACAAAAGATAGACGCAGGAATTAGATCATAAATAATTAAACCGAAAATGTCTAGCAAAACAGCATTTTAGTTAGCTAGGTACTTTGATAGTTTTTCCTTGATGCCACAAATCGTAATTTGGAGCCATAACATATCAGTATTGTCTTCTAGTTTTAACCTTCTCGCAAAAAATAGTCCAAAATTAAACAGACAGAGCTTTAGTGAAAATGTAAAGTGATAGCCCCTCGTCAGACCCGCCATCAGGAACGGGCTGAGGGAAATGAAGAAAATCCTCGGGGCCCGACCAAAAAAAAAAATACATAAAGTCGAAAAGTTTTTTGAACAAATATATGCAAATAAAAAAATCATATCGAGATGGTGGGGCTTTTACAATAAAAAATCGTGTTGACTGAATCCTCATTATTTACTTCATTACTTCAATCACTAATAAATAATATCAAGTGCATTTATCATATCTATCTATAATTTTGTAACTATGCACAAATTAGTGGAGTCTAATTTATAAATATGTGTGCTATTTATAGTTTAAAGAGAAAATACAGTGTTGTCTATTGAGACGAGGTTAGCAACAACATTGAATTTTTACTCGACTATTCAAACTTTCACAAAAAAGAATAATAGTATTTTTATAAATAAATAAATATTTTTACAAAATAGTATTTTTGCGAATAATTATTGTTGTAAATCTAAAAAAATGAGCAACAGAGCTTCGTCACTAAGGACGCATTTTCACTAAAATACAAAATTAAAAATATCAAAATGGCGGAGATGGGAGTAAAACGTCGAGACCCCCAAAAGGCACTTCTCTAACACCGACTCATTTCACAAACAAATTTTTAATTTAACTCCCCGCAAATCCGCGGGGATGGGAGAAAAAGTTGAAGAGAAAGAGAAAAAAAGTGTTGAGTATATGTAAATATGTAAGTTACAGCTTTGATAATAATTTTTTTATATAATTAAAATTCCTTTGATGTCATCTTTCATGATAATTTCAATAATATATTTCTATCGTTGTAATAAACCGAGGCAAATGTATGAGTACCCTGGACGGTAATTAGAACTGCTGATATAATGTTAGCAATTTTATAGTATGGAATAAAACTAATACCAAGTTAACAGTTAAAATAGAAAACAGCTCAATAATCCAAGATGTTACAGTAATGGATCGTATATCGAATCGGAGCTCGACGGCATTACAAACCGAACCGAACGGCGAATCGCTGCACCCTTTACACTTCACTCGCAGGCTATACTTGCACAATACGATCAAAGAGGCACTGGATAATGTTCCCACGGCCCGCACAATGCAACTATACAATTATCTAGTTGGCCGTGTAGGCTTCGAACCATTGTCATTGCTAGCAATTAAGTGGTCTTTATTAAATGAAAAACTTGTTTAAATAAAATATATATTTATACACTGAATATTTAGCCCGAAATGGTTAGCCTATCTGTTTATTCCAGCGTGCTTCCATTTTAATATTTTTTTTTATACTTTATTTTTTAAACAATATATCTATATTTTCAAAATTATTAATGAATTCTGCTGAAAAGAAATAATAAAATAAGTATGATTACCTTTATTGCAATATTTTATAATTTCTATGTTATTATCTACAAAATGTTTTCTAAAGAGTAATTTAAAATGGCCCAACCAATCATGGGCAAAATCTTCGAAAAACTCATAATAAAACGCCTGTAGCCAATCCGTTCCTAGATTTAAATCTTTTTAAAGATTTTGAACACCTTATTCTACTATTGAGCAGTGGGATCGTGTGGTGCATGTTTTATCCCCCACGTAGGAGTCATTCTCGAAGTAGAGCAGGCTTTTGACCGAATCTGGGGCCCGGAACTGCATTACAAATGCCGTCTATTACTCTCTCCTACTGAGCCGTTGCTGCCTCACAGGTATAACCTCCAAAGTAAATCATAATTTTGCCTATTCATATCTTTCCTCTGTCCACCGCTGTCCCTCAAGGTAGTATCCTAAGCCCCAGTCTATACTCAGTTTAAACAGCTGATTTTATATATATATATATATATATATATATATATATATATATACATACAGTAGCGGATCCAGAATTTAATATTTTTTAATTCATTTTTTTTGGGGGGGAGGGAGAGAGAGTAACACCTGGGTCTGGGGACAGAGATACCTCGTAGCAACAGGAGGGTCCTTCCCTGACAAATGTTTTAAGGTCACTGATCAAAACTGCGTTTTTTACTGCAACTGAAGCAGTGAACTCGAACCATTAGAAATTCAGTTTTGAAGTGTTCTTATAATTACGGTAATTGCAGGAACAATAAAGTTTTTAGAGAGAGAAAATTATTACTACTTTCCTTACCACATGCTTACATTAATTAGCTAGACTATGTAATTTTAATCCATCATTCAGATAGACGCCATTCCCTCAATTGTATTTCTTCATTCTTTGTATTGTTAAAAATTAATATAATTTCAAGGAAGGTACTGTGAAGGAAAAGTTGAACAACGTTACAGTAAAAATTTTAATTTTACAATAATGTGTTTACCGTTCTTATCGTATATAGTTAACTTGAATGTTACAACAAGAGAAAAAAATAATAATTGTAATGCTATATCAATAAAGCTAATTTCGTTATGCGTTACGGTTGAAAAAGATAACATATGTAATTGTTTAATTATTTGCCTCAGATCATTCATAGAAACAAGATGAGCAAAGGTAAAAAAAAATCCTTTATTAAGTACACTTTAGCTAAAAAAGTCACTCTCTTCAATTCGCTAGTACATATATATGTCTGCATATATATATATATATATATATATATATATATATGTGTGTGTGTGTGTGTGTAGGTATACATAAAACGGGTCTGTTGGGCTGTGTAGACTGAGATGTTACACACGATTAACCGGCGATAGCTGAACATGGGTGCGATAAATCCCGCAGTTATTTTCAGGATTTTTACTTCTTATTATGAAAACTATTTTGATTAATAATTAATTTTCTTTATTATTATTTTGCAGTCTGTTCTTTTATATCACTCAGTGGCAAATCCATTAGCAATCTCTTCTTCTATTTTCTTGTTGCATTTGAGTTACATCTACATTCATTTAAGTTCCCAACAATTCATGTTCTTTCTCTTTAAATAAATGGAATTTGTTTATAGGCCTACTTGATCTAACGATTGTGTAAGAAATGAGTGATCATGAAAGATGTTTTATTTATTTCTGAAGTCACTTTGAATTCAAACTGTACCCAGTATATGTAAGTGTATATACAATCACAGAAATTACCAATTGCTCTCCCCTCTCCTTCAAAATAAAAGATATTTGACAACTTCATTCCATGAACTATCAACTCAAATCATTTCGTAAGGTTCAACGTAGAAACAAAAGTTTAAATCGATATGTAACGGTACCATATTTAACTCTTTTTATTAAATCGTTTTGGGAACATAACACAGGCCAACACAAACATTTTTTTTGAAAACTTTTTTAACTTTAATAGTTGATCTTTATAGATTTTTATGTGCTGAATCTGAAAGATTTAAAAAATAAAACAAATATTGTGATATTATACTTCAATATTATTATAGATTACTTTGAAATTCCTTTCTTTGTGTAATTTCACTTCAATGCCTCTAAAATAATTATTTTAAGTAATATTCTGAATATGCAACATCGTAAAAAAGCAGCGAAGACAGCAAGTTATATGATTGGACAAGTTTTCAACGAGGCGTGGAATTTGCCCCTCGTTTCCGATTCGTCACATTTTATTTATTGTTGTGTTGTTTTGCCGAGTTGCCGATGTTCCCACCACAATCCCCAGTCATCGCCTTCCTACCGCCGCGTCCAGTTTTTATTTCGTTCCGGAGGACGATTCTCCTCCCCACGCCGCGTTATTCCCGTCGTGCTTTTTAAACCGAGAGGTGTACGACCGCTAAGGGAAGAAAATGGGAAGAGGGATTACAGTATCCGGGTTGATTCGCTTAACTAAAATAGATCATATGCCAGTCGTGAAGAAGTAGAATAAATCAAAAACGTTATTTTTATTAAACAGTATAGGAAGCAAATAATAAACCACAAGTTATTTTTTTTTTTTAGCTTCGACCCCCATGTTCTTAGGTAAAATTTACTTTGAAGTTGGAAGCTAGAAAAGCTGAGAATAAAACAATTATATTTATAGGCCGCTTTGAGATACACGAGGAAACATCACCTGGCCTCACCTGCTCACCCTCACCCCTCTCCCTCCTCCCGCCCGATCAGGTTTATTATTGGACGACCTGCTCTGGACTGCCTCTCCGTTCCTCTGAAGTTAGGCGGTTAAAGTAACCTGTACATTTATAAAGAGAAGAAGACCAAAATTAGCGATAAGTAAATACTTAATCAGGATCATGTAACCTTAAACGGTTAAGAAAGACGCGATTGAAATTATTGATCCAGCAAACTTGTATCAATGAGATGCACGGGTTTGGTGGGGTATTTCATTTAGCCTTAAATTCATTAAAGCATGTCACTATGTTTTGAATCAGATAACTACTTAGTGGTCCACATCAGGCTGAATGTAACAATTCTTTCCAGCTAATTTGTATTATGTATGATTTGTATTATGTATGAGTTTAATCTGACTATCGATCGATATTCACCGATATACTCTGATTTTAAGCTGTAATTGTTGAAAGTTTAAGAAAGTAAAAAAAAATCTGCAAATTATTACATAATCGTTTATTATTATTTATTTGTTAAATGTATTATTAACTATTATTAAAAGTGTTTCGGAATAATTATAACAAGACTAGAAAAAAAAATTAATTTAGATTTTTATTTTTTTTTTAGGCACTGGTATAATGATTCCAAAATACTTTATACTATTTCTCTATCTTCATAAATGATTAAGGTATGGAATCTTGTTCCGTATGAAATCTCGTTCTTATTACTTTGAAACAAAATGGCGCATGATAATGTCGAATCCCAAGGACCGTACTGGGATGACATATGACTTGGGCGCTAAATAAAAAAAAAAAAAAAAAAAAAATCGGCTCAGCTTTTCTCGGAGAAAAGCCGCAGATGCCGGAGGGCAAATGGACGGATTTTTTTTTTATTCGATGGTTGGATTCTACGTATATAGAAACATAAAACCTCGAATTTCTTCTTTTCTCGGTCTATTACAAAGGTTCAGTATTGAAAATAATAAACCACAAATAAATAAAATCGTGGGATATTTATATCAATATTTTTATAACATATTCTATGGAACCAATCTCAAAAATTTTAGCTGCGCTCACCAACAATTTTTGTTATTATTATTATGATTATTATAGCACAGCATAAAAACTGTGCGGTCCATGGTTCCACTCCATCAGTTTCCCACACTCAGGGTCCGTTGAAGTCATTGGATTTTTGTGTGGCGTGATGAAGTTTTAGAACCCATGGAATTCGAACCGCTCTGCATCGGCATTCACTTCGAAAAAAAACCCACAGGATTTCATACTTATCGTTCCGTTTGGCGTGGAGTGATCGACAGTGGACCTCTTAAGAAGGATTACTTTCTTACAAAAAAGAAATTAAGTCCTCTTAAGAAATTGGAGCCAGTTATCAATAGGTATCTTTAGAAAATAATAAAATTTGCTTTTTAAATTTTCATTAGTTTTTTATCCATTCATTACATCTTCCTCAATCGTTTACAACACGTAAATCAAACATACTTCAAATATTTCTTTTGTGGTTAATAGCAATCCATAATATATCTTGGTAAAGTAATCTGTTTATCAGGAATAGAGAATCAAAGAAATATCTTCAGAAATGAAAAGAGTAGATTAATGCTAAAAATGACTACAATGTAAAGGACATGAAAAAATAATAAAATCCTGAGATTGGACAAGAACCGACCGAACCATGACCGTCATCATCATGACAATAGTAACAATAGAAGATACAAAGCCGTATTAGTAGCGCCTCCTTAGCTCCCTCCAGCCTCCAGCCTCCAGCCTCCATTCATCCTCCAGGCATGTAAGTAACTACACCGCTACTAGTACCAGTAACTACAAAGAGACCGCTACGGCATAGGAACTGTCGCCATCCTCGGTCCCCAAATACATCTATTATACGCATTTATTTTGTTTTTCCGTTTTTATTTCGAGAGCCATTTCATTACAGCTTTTATCAACGTTATTGTAATTCATTTAATCTTCTTTTCTCGCATCTTCTCCTAACAGAACCAAATCATGAGCATACCCAAGCAATACTATGTATAAATAAATTAAACCTTATTTCGGTATGAGTTCTCTATCTAATGGCATATTCCAGTGCTAAAATAAAAAAAATATTTTCTTTATTAACATAAATTTAAAACACAGAAGTGAAAAGCCTAACTTGGAAATAAAATTTACATACATAACAATATCCCAAACAGAAAACTGCATTAAATAACCTACATATTGGTAAAAATAAAAAACAAACATATACTGTGAAGAATAGACCTCGGAAAAAAAATCTAAGATCTGCTGTTTATTGCAACTTTTGAAGATTAAAGTTTTCAATGGAAATACACGTTTTAAGGTCTCCTGAGTCGAAATAACCAAGTCTCGCAAAATGGTGAGTGTGTATGAGGACGGTCTAGCTCAAAAACGAAAAGTTATACGAAACTGAAATTATGTATTTAATGTACATCATAGGCCTGTGATGTTACAGCAATTTTTTCGCCAAAATCGACTTATCGGAGTTGCCATTTTATATCTTCGAATTTATACATTTTTACAATTTTCTCAAAAAAGGCTCAAAGGATTTTGATTAAACTCGTTATATCAATGTTCAATTAAATGCTTTTTAATATCAGCTAGATCTCATTCTCATTGAAATAGTCTGACAGGGCATAAATGCCGAATTCACAAAATGGCTTCCTCTAAAGTACCTTTGATTTTGTTTATTTGAAATAATTAACCGTCTCTCATTATTAGTAGTGATAAAACCATGGATAAATATAAGCTAGGAAGGAATATGATAATTAACTAAAGGAGAAATATGTTCACACTTATTCCGGAAATAAGAATAGTAATGTATATATATATATATAACTTAGCGTTTCTCGAGAGAAAAAGATCAAAAAAAAGAAAGGGTTTAGTAATAAGCGCAACGAATTCAAGGTAATAACTGACTTTATTGCTCCAGTAATCCTACATATATAGCTTAGGCTTATTTACATGGAAGCTCTTTAGGATTAACATGAATATTGTTGGTCTCCAGGACTTAACTTATATATATATATATATATATATATATATATATATATATATATATAATATACCGTTAGATAGCTAAAGATTTTAGAAAAAATAAATTCTAACATATAAAGCCGTAAAAGGTAATGGAGATTAGTGAAAAACGCATAAATTTAAGTAATTGTTTTCGTTAATAATTTCTACTTCTATATTATTTAATGAAAAATAAATGTTTCCATGGAAACTAAATAGAAAATTTTAAAATTCATTTCAGATTTTTTTATATAGTTTAACGTCATTTATTTGCAATATGTTACAAACCTATACTAACAACCTCAAGCCAATTAACCTCCTTACAGTTATTGTAATAATCTGGTTTTGTTTTCCCTTCACCATCCGTGACACTATGTAAAATGAAAAATAAAATGGACTCACGAAATAAAAACCTTGCACACATCTTTCTAAATGCCTTCAACGAATATGCATGTCAAATTTGAAGTAAATTTAACAATGGATTTGGTAGTGACTGCAAAGCAAACAGATTTTTGATGATACAGGCCCATTAAAGGAACCGCCATCTATGATCGGAATTAAAAAATAAAAATCCCTATATCTACGCCGTTTTTTCCCGAGTTTAAGGAATATTTGTGCCAATTAGAAGAAAATATTAAAACACGTTAAAAACAGACGGACAAATGGACGGACAGACGAAAGGCCGAACGGAGTTGAACTTAAACACTGCCAATAAGTAATTTATAATTTATAAAAAAGAAAAACAACATAGAAAGGATAAAGAACTAACGAGATACAAACTACAGACACAGGACTTGCTTAAGAGGCAAATTACCAACACAATGGGAGGGAGGCAGGCACACCTCTTCCGCACTGGGCCAACTCTTCCCACTGTTCTACATTTAAAATTTCTATCCATCCACAGTAAGACATAATATAAAAATGTGAATATTATATTATACCAACTGGTACTGGTATTGGTGGGGGGAACTAATCCGGCAAATGGACCTTATGATCCTTCGTGCTAAATCCTGACGGCTTCCTTTAGGTCGTCGGCGCGTATTAACCAGAGTGGGAGTGTCAAGATTCATTTCTCAGGACCGTGACGGAATAAATATTAATTGAGTCAGAAGTGAATCGAACCCACGTTCCGGACAGGGGTCATCGCCACAATCACGAATTTTTTTTTAAATATTACCTAAAAAAATTTTATTAATCCGAACAGACCAAATTTGACTCGTTTTATGCCTAAGAGGTTTACGAGCGCTAATATACTTGGCATGCCCATTTCAACCGTCGCGATCCGATAACTACAGGGTGTAGCCCACACTGGTCCGAATTATGTAGCATCTCAAATCCTCCATTGGATTCAACTTTCTTTGGGACAAATATTCTACGCAGCACTCCAATTTCTAAGACTTAAAGACGTTGTTCTTCCTAAAATGCAAGCGGCAATAGTGTTGTATACGCTAACTTTAAGATTTCTGGACGGGAAACGAGAACTTCTTTTCGTTAGTTAAATTAATAGTCCCTTCATCTTCACCAAATAGTCCCTTCATCTTCACCAAATGGTCCCTTCATCTTTACCAAATAGTCCCTTCATCTTTACCAAATAGTCCCTTCATCTTCACCAAATAGTCCCTTCATCTTCACCAAATAGTCCCTTCATCTTTACCAAATAGTCCCTTCATCTTTACCAAATAGTCCCTTCATCTTTACCAAACAGTCTCTTCATCTTTACCAAACAAGTACCAAACATCTATTTTAAAATGTAGAGTTCAACCTTTTTCGTAACGAATTACCTTTCTGATGTCTATAATTATAAGTAACCCCCAAACAATAAGGTTAGGGTCAGATTGACACGAGCCAAATGGAATATTGAAGTGCATACACGCCTCTAGGATTTCCGCCACCAGACTTGGGACACCCTTATCTCAAGTGCTGGACTGGCTATCGACAAAGCGGTGTTATTCAGGTATGCTGCATTTTTAAACTATACCCAATAACTTACGACATATTCAAACTCTGGGACAGCTTGACCCATCCTTACCGCTAATGTGAAAATACGTTTTCTGTTCCAGCAGCGTAAGAAACGTAAGCCTAATAAAATCCTTAATTGTTTTTATATCTTTCGGACTCACAATGTACCGACCATACCTATCTACCATTCCTCATGATGTTTAATGAGAAACGCACCGCCAAGAGGAGGAATCAGATAATATACTTGTGTTGAAGATTAGAGATCAAAGATAGAGGATGGGCCAGCACTTCTAATTACTCCAACCGACCCAGATGGAGTGGAAGGATGGACTGCACAGTTTTTAGCCTGCGCCATAATAATGATAATATAAATTGTTACTTAATAAATATAGTAAAGTTAAAATTCTGTGATACTTGGGTAAAGAGTTATACGTTTTTTATTTTTTACAATGGGTTCAAGTCATATTTTGTTTGTTTATAATAAACGTTACTTTTGACAAACAGGATAAAAGTCAAAGAAACAGTTTCCACTTTCTATGTGAATACTGTTTCCTTGACTAATATCCTTTTTTTTCGAAGACAAAGTTCAATATAAACAAACAATATATGGCTTAAATCCATAGTAAAAAAAAAACAACACAGAATTTACGATATTGATTGCATAAAATATGTTTAAAAAATATTGACTGACAATTTTTTTTTAATAAATAAACATTTTGAGTAGATTTTTAATTTCTAAAATGTCCACTATTTTCTAAAATATTTTTGGGAGAGTAAAGATTAAATTATTTACTGTTCTTGCTATCGTAGAGGCAAATAATATTATTTATATCCATTAATCCTCAAGAGTTTTATTAATCTGTACATTGAAATATTTGTTGACTGTAAATATTATATAATACGTGTTTAGCATGAAACACTACCTGACTGTAAAAAATGGAACCATGGAACTGAGTGATCATGAAATCCCTTTGACTCGAAGAACTCCAGTCGCTACACTCCATCGTTCCATTTGTAGTGTCAGTGTCCACTTTTAGAATATACTGAAATTAAAAACTAATTAATACTTACAATTAGCTTTTTCTTCCTTCAGATGAAAGAGCCTCAGTGAACTATGGTCAGAGAATACTAAATACATCGCCGGCACAGAAAACGTACTCGGATGTACACTACTTGAAATCATCTTGTAAATTTGGCGTTTTGAAGTAAATTATACAGACGTATACTAAGCAATTTTAAAATTAATTAAACATTTTAGGAACCAAAATCTAGAAAGAACTCAAAATGAAGACGACATTTAAGGTAGGAGCTATCGACCGGCACTCCACTCCCAAGACAGTAATGACCTTTATAAAGTTCAGCTTTGAAAGAAGCAGAACGGAGATAAGAGTTATCAATGAAGAATGGGCTTAGAGGCAGGGCTAGATAGGGAATCTAACTTCTATGAAGCATTATTATGGTCATTATAACAATAATAATTATTCAAATATGGAATAGAAATACCCTTTGTTGTCTCCTATGAAGATGCTGGGATCAATCTCGGTGGCAGTTAAGATAAAACAATGACAGGAATGTACTATAGATACTATTGAATATTCTGCTATAAGCTTCAGTACATATTAAAATGCTAAATACTTCAAATTTGATGCTTTAAAATTAATATTTTAGCACCATATACTTGAAAAAACATTTCAACAACAATTAAATATTGTTAAAATATTCGAAGAATAAAACATGTAACACTAAAGGCAGCCACCGACGATGACTCCAAATGGAACGATGAAGTAGAACGAATGGAGGGAGGACCATTTCAAGGGCTCCACTCCACCTTTTCATTGTTTACCGTCATTCACGTTACAACAGGCCATTTCCAAAACTATTCCCTACTCAGTAATACTAGAATTCCAGGGATTAATGAGAAATATTGTCCCTGAATATTATTAAAATTATATTAACAGTCAGATAGGTGGAATTAGCAACTTTGTTAGCCACAATACCTAATTGATAATTTGGTCAGACCTTTTTTCAAAAAAATGGAAAAAAGTTGGTAAAAAGGTGTAGAATTTACATTCTACAAATACTTCAATTTACAGATAAATGTAACTCTTGAGAATAAATAGGATCCAAATAGTGCTTCTACAATAGAAAGAACATTAAATAAATTATTTTTCAGTCAAAAAATTCAGAATAAAAAAAGGAGAGAAAATATCAAGCATAAAATAAATTATAAACCCGCTAAATTATATATATATATATATATATATATATATATATATATATATATATATATATATATATATATATATATAGTAAATACAGTTATTCACTGACCAACAATCATTGTTAATGTGATTATTATACAGTTTACAATCTGAAACGGGTGGGAAAAACTGTGCAGTCCATTAGTTTTCCATAGTCACGGTCGATTGGAATGGTTAGATTTTGGCATGGCGTTATGGAGTTTAGGACAGATGGAATTCCAGCCGAATCGATTCGACTAATCTTAATCGAAATCAGGCAAGAGTCTTTATATCTCATAAAAATAAAAACCTAAAAAGTATTTAAGGTCGAAAATGTTGAAATCGACAATTAATCTCTAAAATCGGTGCCAAACGACCATTATCAACATTCTTCAATCTCTCATTGTGAAAGGAGACAAAGGAATCATATACTCTTATAAAAAAGTGAAAACTAGCATAAATTCCTGCTTCTATTATAATTTTGTAATCCGTGCTCTTTTTAAAGAAATTTATTTCATGAATTCTAGTATAAACTTTTTTTTTTAATATCAATCAATTCAAGCAAAAAGGTGTGCACATATAATTTCGAAGTCCTACATGAATAGAGAAGTGCAAATATGGTAAGTGAACGTCAAAGGTAAACTGTCGTAACATTTTCAAAGATTTACAACAGAGAAAAAAGAAGCCTGAGATCGCACTATGTTGATTGTTGCGGATAATGATCGATATTTATTGTTCAATTGTTGCTTATGTTATTGTATTATCCTTATAGCTTACGACACTTATACCAATACCGGCTCTAGGGGTCCCGCCGCCCCGATGCAATCTTTTGCTAGGCCCCTTACAATTTTTTTTGTTTTAAATGGATATAAGTACAACATTTTTATATGAATAATATTATAAAAATACAATAAGTTTTAAGATTCTTTTTCGATAAAAAGGTTAGTTTGAACGGTGCATGATCTGCTTATACTCGGAAAATATGGTCAGAATAATGGAAATAAAATCAAACTCAGCAAAATCGGGCTTATGACAGTTTGCATCTGAAACACACATTTACACTTCGATAATTAGCAGGAATTGACCAGGACGTTAGGGATGAAAGAAGGGTTTCGACATTGCAATTGAGAATTAATGGAATATAAATAGTGCCTCTACAATAAATAACAAGAACATTAAATATCAAAGATTTTTATAAATCCACTACAAATGTTTATTTTCTTTTAATTAATACTAATATTTTTTAGCATAATTTATAATGGAAAAATAATTGTAAGTTATTCATATCAATATTTTTGTAACATATTTTATATAATTCATATCCTACATTTTAATTAGATATACTTTATTTACTGACTAATAACTTTTATTATTATCATTATTAAAGCATCGTCTAAAAACTGTACAATCCATCGTTCCATTCCTTCAGTTTTCCACAATTACGTTGGAGTGATTGGAATTTAGTGTGGCGTGATGGAATTCCAGGTGTTCCTCACAGGATGTTCCATGTTCCATTTGGGCAGGAGCGATTGGAGTAAACCGATCGTCAACAGCCACCTTAAAAACATCTTCAATTCTCTTTGTGAATACTAAAAACTCACCTGGAGCTAAGTGCAAAGTATGTAATCCTCCTCCTGATCCAATCACCGACTATTTATTTCGATATGGATTGTTGTTGTGGATTGACAACTTTCCGATTCGGACAACTAATGGCATCCTAAGACTCGGATACCTGATTTATGGCTAGAACTATCAGTGAAGGTGTATATTTAGAGAAGGATCCAAAAATACAAACAATCATCAGCGGGCCTAGTTTACAAATGAATAAAAACGGGAAGTTGTTTATCCAAGGAATCCCTCGGGATTACTAGCGTTTATATTATACTGGCGAAGTGAAACAGCTTTTACTAGCAGCTTAGCCCGAAGGGAAACAAACAGATAATAATATCTTCTAAAGTAGGACTTCTCTCTTCTTGCCTTCTAAACCATGAACAGTGCATTTAAGAAATATGCATGTTACATAACACGTAACCGAGCAAGAGTGCCCGGAATGGCTTCCGGTAGAGTATGGATAAAGGAATAGCCGGAAATAAATATCTATGAGCCAAATGACTCGAAACCTCTCTCCAACAATTACAAACGCCTACCAAATTTGAGTTGTGACATGTTTTTTTAATTTTTATAATTGATTACTATGTATTTTTTAGCGCCGAATCCGCAAATGATCTTCATTTTTCCCATCACGGATTATTCGCAATCTGGAAATAAATATATCGCAAATATGGAAGAAAATCTTCCATATTTCCATAGTACCAGCTGCTAGCAGGAACTTCTCTCTATGCCTCGAGCCAAGCAATTCTGAATTTTCTTTGGTCAGATGTAAGTCTCAAAGCAAATTGTTAGCTGAGCCTCTGAAAAAAACTATAAGATGGCTTAGAATGAGCAAAAAAAAATTATAAGAGAAAAACGTTTTGAGTCTATATTGAAGTTCCATATTTCCGCAATTTTTTGACTATTTACACATTTCGAAATTTGCGTTTGCGAAAAATCCTGACGTGATGGAATAAAATTAAGGTTATTTTTGGATTCAGCGCTAAACAATACATAAAAATCAATTATCAAAAACTAAAAAACACAACAACAATCGCAGGCTTGTGTTACCGATAATGCTGTAACATGGACGAAAAGATGGCCGCACAACTTAGTCGAAGGTATATTATATTCTAAATATAATAATTATTAAACTTACATTTGAATGATACAATATAAAAAAACATGTAGGTACTGTTTTTAGTGTAGTATTAGTGGAATAATTTCTTCCTTTTATCTGAATATTCCTTTATTATTTAATGCTACATCGTTCCACCCACGTTTCGGGGTACTCCCCCATTCTCATGGGGTTTTTATTTTATCTCTATACTCCTATTGTCTAGATCTTTACATATTGATTTTGTCTGTTAATAATTACAATACAATTAATTTACTGTTAAATACAATTAATTAAACAAGAAAAACTTTTATATAGTTTTATATACTTTGCTAGGAGTGTGTACCAAATCTAGTTTCAGCATTGTCACATGTACTACTTTTTCTACAGAGTGTACTAGATAACACCAGGAAATTTCAGCAGCAGATTCTATCGCTAAATTGTGACAAAAAAAAGACCCTATTAACCATCATCCGATTTTTAACGGCTTACGGGGAAATTAAAATTTTAATATTTTGTTATTTTAGTTCTCGATTTTTCTTTTTACATTAAAATTCTTCTATCTCTTCCAAAAATGGTCTTTCATGAAATCTGATGATACCATTATATAGGTATAAAAGAAATGTTATAAATATATATATATATATATATATATATATATATATATATATATATATATATATATATATATATATACATATACTTCTCTTCCCTTCGCATGAAATCTTCAGCAAAACGCTGGAAGGATTTTATTATTAAACAGTTTATTTTCTCAGATTCACATTAAGGGCCACTATATTAAGGCCCACTATCCCACGAAACCTCTAAATATGGGATGATAGTAGAGACTTTTTTGTAACAATTGAGGCGCAGAATCGATCCCTGAACTTTCCTAGTTTTTATCTGGAACGCCCTTTAATACAGTAAATAATTAATTATAATTTAAGACAATTTTATTTTAAATTCTAAAATATATGATATAATATTACCAACTCAAATGCCAAATCGATTAACTACGCCTTATTTTTTTTCTGATTTCGGTGCCAAAACATTAATTTTAGATTTTTATAAGAAAAATAAACTCTTTAAATTAGTTTAAATTTTAATTTACCTACGTAAAAGGAAGTTTAACATTATAGGTTATTTATTTACTGTCATTTGCGATCCCTGAGGCTCAGTTTAGGAATATACCAATAATATGCTAAAATTGTTTTTTCCTTTTTTCTTTCTTAGTGTTTGCTTTAATTTACAATATATTTCTATTCGAATATATTAAAAATACTGAGCGTTGACAAGTCCTGTCAGTGTGTCACGCTGTCAGGCTACCGCCACCATGGTTTGATAAGATTCAAATAGACATTTTTGGCTAAAATGAGATCATTGTTGCTTCTGACTATATATTGCACAAGAGAAACTGCTTCTGCGATATCTTGAAAAATATCCGTTTCACAATACGACGATGTTCAAATTGAAGAAATTTGTTTCCTACCACGCACTGGTGGGCTTATAATTACGGGCAAGCCATTTTGACTAGATTTAAATAAAATAATTTTAATTACCTACATCTTCTATTGATAATCAGGTGTTAATCTTAACAAGTTGCAGAGATCAAAAGGTTTTTTTTTTTGTAGGAAATTCAAAATTTCAAATTTTCATAAGCGCGCTAATGAAAACCAGCTTGAATTTAAATACTTTTTTTTTTTAAGATGGAGAATATTATTATGTGCTGAAAATCTAGAGTGAAAGCTCAAATGTTCTTGTAGTGAAACCAGATATCCCGAAACAAGATATTGAAATTTAAAAAAAATTAAAATTTTGTTTTCAATATTTCAGCTACAACTTTCTATTTGTATCATTGTATCTTTAAAAAGATTTTTTTTTTTTTTTTTAAAGTTTATCTTCACTTACTCTTTTTCACTTTAATTTTTACGCATTTTGTCTATGATAAAGTTCTAACGGCTTTTCGAAATATTTTACATAGAATCAGAAATATAGTGTTTTTTTATTACACCAAGTTCAAAAGTTAAACAAAAGCATGTAAAATAATAAGGTCAAAATTAAAAATTTTAATAATAACGAAAAAAGTTTTAGTACTTCAAATTTTCGAACTCGTTTCTCTTAAAATTGAGGTTACAGCAATTAGAAGCTTGTCAAGGCAAGATAGCGGTTATAGAAGAAACCTATATTATGACTTATGATACATTTAGTCAATAAATGATGCGGTCATTTTGAATGCCTAGTTGCCAGGTACCTTCCAGATCCGGTGAAAGGTCAAGATCGATCTCCGCCCACGGGGCCGCAACGGTTGAATTTATTTTGTTTTTTTGAGGGAGAGAAAGGGAAGAGAAGCGATAAAATCGCATTTCAAAAGAATAACAATAGACTGGCAAAAACTATATTTAAATAATTTCAGAGGAAAAAGTCAACAAAGAGCCAGATTCAGGATGTAAAGAAAAATATAGAGCAAAATAATACGAGAGAATATGAGACAATAGAGAGATTTTCAGAAACGAGGGGGCAAATATTCCCAGTCGGATTTTGTTTCGCAATTTCAAATTGGAATCGAATTTCAGGGCAAAAAAGGAAATCAGTAAGACCAAAGCGGTCTAAAGAGAAAATAAGTAATTGTAGCGAAATAGTGAATGAATACTGCAATACTGAATACTGAAAGGTAGATTAAAACAATAAATGAATAAATAAAATGTTTTCAGCAAAAAAAATTAATAAATAAATTAGAAACATTTCTCCAGAGGTATTTGGAAGTATTAAGTTAAATTAATCAATAAAATAAGAAAAATACATATTTTGACATTCATTTTAAATTGAAATTTTACCGACTATGAAAACAGTTAATATTGATAATTGGAGAAATTATTTATGGCCCAACCATATGTAATTCATCAAAATATTAGTTTCGGTTTTATAAATTAGACAGAACAATTCTTTACTCGAGTTGTTGTTGTTGTTGATTGTACAAGACTTAGGGAAACACAATCCATCTCTAATATCTTTCGGAAAAATTGTTAAAGATCTGTTGAATATCCATCAGTGCACAATTTCACAATATTAATTAATATATATGTATATCGACGTAGTTTTTTGAAAAAGGAGTAAGCGCCATCTAGCAAACTTTACACGAAACGCATAAAACGATTTTTCCCCAAATAATTTTTTTTTTTTTTTTTTTTTTTTTTTATCGTATGCAGTAGAAGTTTATTTACCTGCCAAAACCTAAAGGTTTTAATTATAAATAATTAAAACATATTTTTAAGGCTTCTAGCAATAGTTTAGGCCAGAGTAACGACTGAGAGTCGTCAGTATTTGGTGCTTACGTCATCAATATTCGATTTTTAGACCTTTCCAATTTTTTTTCTCGATATATCGTTAGCGGGATTCGATAGAGGTGGTGTTTACGTCCCATGATCAATTGAAACCTAAATTTCGAATTTTTGGCGCTTAAGCCTTTTTCAAAAAACGACGTCATATTAAATACATAATTTACATACTTTTTTTAAAGCAATTTGGCCAACTAAACATTTTGGAACCGAATCAAAGTGTATTGTTGAGATCACTATTTAAATATATATATATATGTCCGCCTCATTTAGGAAGTGAATCAAGGTCTCAATTCACTACGTATTTAGCTGTTTTTTAATGTATCCCTGCAATAGATAATTATTATTTTTTAAGATTTTTAATTTTTTTTTAAATATATTTAATAAAAAACTACGAACGAATAAGCTTGTAACGATAAAAATAATATTAAGGAGAGAAAACAATTGGTAGCATTCCAAAGGTCACAGGACCGTTTCTTGTGAGGCACCCAGGTATTTCAACAATACCTTGATCAACACACGATTTGAGAACATGAACATATAATAAATATGGTCACATAGTATAAGTTGCTAAGTCGGAAAATGGTCCTCCTGAGTTATGTGAATCGCTATAATCTCCCAAGCCTTCTGCACACAGTGATGAAGTTGGTAACTTCCAGCTGTAAATCGTCCGGGGTAATAGAGGAGAGTTCTCAGGTAACAAACAACTTAAAATGCACAAAGCTCGCCTTTCTAAAGCGGCCCTGAGACAGGAACTTTTTTTTTTTTTTTAATCGAATGATAACTGTTTTGTCAAAAAAATAAAATTGTCTGATTAAGATAAATAATGGCTGTCATTAGAAAAAGTTAAAAATTGTCGAGCTTGTTTTTCATTATATATTTATTTTTTGAAGGAGCCTCAAAAATAAAACCGCTCCGAGCCCCAAATGGTCAAGGTACGTCACTGGCCAGCTAAAATGACTTCTCCAATAAAGCAACATTCTTATTTTTTTTTTTTTTTTTTATTTTATATAATACAATTTTATGCCCTAACATACCCAAAAATCAGAGTAAGTTTTTTTTTTTACATTTATTTGAGCGATATTGAGTTGTTATATCACCATTGACGTAGCCGGCTATGGACAGTAAGGCGATACAGCTACGAAACTTTCCAGCTATAAATACCCAATGGCTATTTACAAAAATAAACAGAGGGACGCTCTGGAGCTGGATAAGTCGGTGAGTAGGTGGCCCAGATCGCGGTGCGTGGCGCCACGGCTTCCTGGAGTCTCCAGGCTGGAGATGTTATCCAGGGAGCCACTCCTCAGGTTGTACTTATGGTATCTCTCTTCATCGTTACCATTTTACCTGCTCTGGAGCCATCAGGGGAAGGAGGACTTTTAGTTCGGGAATTGTGCAGAGGACATTTCATTAGGAGTAATATGAAGAACAAAATACGCCAGAAAGCAATCATTTCTTAATATTATTAAAATTCATTGGGAAAATAGATTTTCCTGAATGTAATAATATTTAAGGAGCTAAGTAAATTCAAATTCGGAACTGAAAAAAAAAATTTGTTTTCAATGATATTTTTAATATTAAGGTTTTTTTATGTGCTGAATCCAAATCTGCTCACAACTTTATGGCGTGAAAAAATGGATAAGCCTAGTTTACTTGATATTTTAAACACTTTTTTAAATTTATTTGACCACAAATCAATTATTTTTAATGAGTATATTTTTCTTTAATGTAATTTCAAAAACAAATGTTTAGCTGGAAAACCACGCCGATATCATATTTCAAACTCGAGATATAAAATAAAGTACTTTGGCATGCTTTATTTATTTTTTCTGAGCTTCTAGGGCCCATTGGATAAAACGCTAGGATATGGGTCGACTTTTTTTCAATGTAGAATCACCTAAAAATGTTCATCAAAATCGGAAACGGACACATCGTGCACCCCCCTTACCAGTAATGCCATTGTAATTATTTTTATATAAATGCCTTGCAATAATAATAATTTTTATATTAAAAAAAAATGAGCCATAGAAATCACAAGTATTATTAAATTAACTATTAATAACTGCCCTTTATAGTCAATCTCCTTTAATAGAAGCAGTGCCAATGGAAACGATCTACTTCCTGTCGCCTAAGTATAGGGCCCCCCCATTATCTTGAGGGGCTCCAACTGAAACCCCAAGAGAATGGGCAGCAGGTATCGAACTACATAGTGTCTCTATATAGTATCCAGTATCCAGTCAGTACCCAGTATCCAGTCACCAAAAACACAACAACAGTCGCTACAATAATACTTCAGAGATGAAAAAGTTAAAACACTTTTAGAGGCCTAAAAATAGCACAGGTCCATTAGGCCACTGAATAAAACCAGAAACCCAAATCCGACCATTTCAACGAAACTGGCATAACTAACACCATAAATATATTCCAATAGAAACAACAATTTAAACAATAAAAGCAAATACACATATGATGACGCCGTTAAATATTGAAAATAAACTAAATTATATACTTTTTTTTTAGTATTTATAGTAAAAACTGTCGACTTCCGCTCATTACGTTGGCCCAAGAACTAAACAAAACATCAACGGATCCTTTTCAGTTGAGGTCGGGACCTTACCGTGACTTCAATTATTACTGCTTTAATTAGATCACAGCGGTCGACTTCCGCACGCTACGCTCGCTCAAGAGATAAATAAACCCCAAAAGTTCCTTTTCAGTTGAGGTCGGGTCCTAACCGCAATTTAAAATATCACTCCTTAAAATTATTAAAAAAATTTGCCCAGGTCACCGGAAGTCGACAGCACTAGTAATTTTAAATAATATCTAATTAAAGTAGGAACAATTTTAATGATTTCAATGAATACGAATGTTACAATTGAATGAAAAGCAGTTAGTTAGCACAAATGACGCTAGAGTGTGCTAGTCCGGCAACGTTCGGGTGACCTCGGAATGAACAAGTGATAACGCCACTCCCCCTTTGATAAGGAAGTGACAGTCTCGAAGTACTACCAATTAATGTATTTAGATTTATTTTTATCAATTCCGTTAAGAATAAATTAATTTTATAAAATAAGTTTCTAGATTAATTATTTATTTATTTAATGACTTTTTGTTGCTTAAATAATCAATAAATCAGCTGTTCTAATAAGTCTAAGAAAATTGGCAATGGAATCGGGACGGGACGGCCAACCTTCAGTTTTACTTTCACGAAGCCTATTTTTGATAATTCAATTATAAATAATCTGTCTAATATATAAGAAATTCGCTTCCAATAAAAAGTAATATCAGAACATTACCAATTACAGGTGATAGTGACCGCGGCAGTTGCAGCCATGGCAGCTACTGTCATTGTAGGGCGGTCGTAGCAGTGCCTGCCACGTTAACTGCCACATGCATATGCCTTGACAGTGAACTATCGCACCTTATCAACAGTAATGGTGATTTCGCGGGAAAAAGTTCACATATATATTGTGTTTCGATTCTTTCTAAACTTGAAATAGATTGTATCCAACGTTTTGACGTAATTTAATTCTTTGAGTAGAAATAAAAACTATATAATTTATAACAGTTTTTATGGTGACCTACAAATTGCCAGTGTTCAGGCAGCTGTTCTACACCCGCCTTTTCTCCGTCACAAAGTTTACTGTTAACGTGTAGAGTAAGTGTTTACTGCCGCACAGCCACACTATCGCACTGTCGTGACAGTACTAGCACAACAGAAAATCGCCAACGTGTAAACGAGACTTTAATCGGACAGTATAGTTTTTAAAAGTTTATGATTGGAAGATTTACATAGTGTTTTGTCTAAATTAATTAATCGTTGCCATTATTCCATGGCTCGGGTGAGCGTCTGATATGGAGGCAAAAGCGAACCACAACAACCCGTTTTTTTTTAATATTTTATAAAAGCCACACATAGAAACACAAACTCAAATTGTTTTATTTAATGTTTTGTATATTTTCACAGGTTCCATTTAAGAATACAACGTAAGACCACATATATAAAATATAATTATGAAAAATAATAGAAATAATAATAAAATTCAAATATAATAAAAAATATATTTACTAATAAAAATAAAAATCTTGAAGAAAAAAAAAACAATCCGCTTACCCCATACACCTCCTACGGTTCATAATTAGGGAAGTAACAATTAATTTAATTCTTAATTATCTATCATAATTAAACTTAATAATATAGGACACCATAATTTCAAGTTTAAGTTATAGTATAAGTCATTTACCAATGACTAAATTTACTAAATAAAATTTACTAATTTATTTATTTGTCAATGTATCAATTTTTTTTCTAACTTTCTTTCAGATCATGAGGAAGAAAAAAAAAAGAATGAATAACAGATTTAACTATCATGGGTGATAAGAACAAAAGTAACCTTTGACCAGGTTATCTCATTTGCAAGATTATAATAAAACATAGTGCATCTCTAAGAACGGAAATGATCTCATGCTTGGTATAATCAAAAAACATTTCCTAACAGTAAGTAATATAACTGTAGGTATTACCTTAAAGCCTAATTCTTTCAGTAATCAATAATTGATCTCACATGCAGCTCACTCATTAAAAAAAAAAAAAAAATCAAACTGCGTATCTTTCATTTAGCCATCATTAAGATAAAATATGATTGATGATTTTTAATTTGTAATCAATTATATGGCTGAGAAAATATGAAAAATGAGATATGTCGTCTTTCTTTTCTTTTTCTTTTTTTACAACCTTAATGAATAAAACAAATTAAAACTATCCCAAAAATTTAAACATTTTTTACTTAAGTCAACTATATAAATGAGAATCATTTAGACAGTTAAAAAAAAAAACAAAGTGAAGATTAAAAATTACATAAGAATAATACAATAAAAGTATCTGTAAAGAATCAGAGCTTACAATAACATTCAAAGTGGAGCCAGTTTTTAAAAATTAGTCTTAATATATGTAATATTTATACCTTCAAAAAAATAAAATAAAATAAAACAGCATATTTGGGAGAGGGGGGGGGGAATTGAATTCCTTAAAAATTCTTAGAGGTTTCATGGAGAAATATATTGATTTAAAAATTAGAAAAAAAAAGTTAAACTTGAGAAATAAAACAAAAATTATTACAAAATGTCCAGGAGTCACAGAAAATTCAAATATATATTAAGCAATTAGCCCAATGTATTCATATATTTTTTCTAACATACCAATCTCATAACAAATAGAAATAAACAAAGATTGCAAGAAGAAGAAAAAAAATTCAATAGTAAATAAAAAAAACAAAAACATTATTTAAAAAAAAATTAATATTAAAATTAAACATGATTAAAGATAATAAAATGATTTAGATGTAGAAAGATTAATACATGTACATTAATATAAGAAAATTGTTTCTTTGATTTTATAGAACAATATTCTTTATGATAGAACAATATTCTAAAAATTAAAAAAAAAAAATATTAAAAATAATACTCTAAAAATAATCAACAACCAACCAATTTTAATTTTATAAGAAATAACATTATAGAAATAGACTACCACGACCCTATCATTCATAGATAATATAATAAAAAATAATGGCGATATAATAAAACTAAATTAAATCTCTCCACAAATTCAGGGTTATATTGGGTTGATCCTTATAATTTTTATATATATAATGCCATAAACATAGTAAATAATTATTGTGTAAGTGCAAAATAAATTGGTGATTTGATAAATGACCTACTAACATGTCATAGAAGATGTAAACAGCAGAGCAGGTGGTAAAATGACAGCATTACCGTGCGTAACTGTGAGAGGGAAGTATGGTTTAAATTAATTTGTTACGGAGAAGTGTACTATGGGCCCATCGCAAGGTCAACATTCATTTACTCACAACTATACTATTTTCATCCATCACCGTATACAAAGCTTGATAAGAATATATAATGATAAGTTAGATAATTCACAAAAAGCTCATATTGTCTTCTTTTTTTTTTTAGAAATAGACAAGAGGATAGGGTTGAATGAACAAGTTGAATTGAATTACCTTCTTTTTGCCTCCTGGATTTAACACGCTTTAATCTACACCTCCGACCCACAGTCGGAGAAGGTACTTTTTTCCTATCCTCTGATTCGGTGCAACTAATTTTGTGCAAAAAAACACTGCAACAATTATATCCTGAAGATTTCAAAAGCCTCATATTATTACAAATGAAAACCTATCAACATGGGCTATTTGGTGTCTGCAAAATACGGTGCAGCTCAAGCTAACAAAAAAAAAAAGCTCGTGAGAAAGAAGTGCACTAGCAAAAAAAAATTGTGCGAAGCCTCTCACCAAGATGTTCTTTAAGCAAAGGGGATGTTAAGACTGAAAGAATGCTCCATGCTCCACACCTTCTGAGAATTCTACAATTTGTGCTCAACCAAGCGGAGGGACACTCCCTACTATGAGATGTCCTCTTAACTATATACTTATTTGTCAATCGTCAAACACAAATGGAACAATTCAAAACCAAAATTAACTGTGAAAGAGGAATACTAGATATTTTAAAATTGTTTTGTTTTTAATCCATAGGAGTTTCAAATTAAACAGCAATAATTTATATACATCATCAAATCATTAAAAAAATGAAATATAGTTTAAACAAACCAATATAATATAAATATTGATAATACAAATAAATACAGAATTGAATGCAATCCATTCATGTTATTCAGGAAATAATAATAAAAAAAAAAAATTTAAATGAACAGATCAATTAATTAGAAACTATAAAGCCACAGGAATATATTATTTAAATTCTTAAAAAAAAAAAAAGAAAACCTTTCACAAGATCTTTCAATAATTATTAAGTTAGTTTTCTTAAATAAACAAAGTGTATGAAACCGTATAACAAAATTGATCCAACAGCAGTAGATAACAGACAAAAAAATGTAAACAAGTGAAATACCTTGGTAAATTATTGATTTGAAAATCGTATCATTTTCATTAAGAAGGACAAAAACATAAAATTGTATGCTCAAAACATAAGGATAGGAAAATCTAAGAAATATAATTTTTTTTTTTTTTTTAATTTCGGTAAATGTAATGAACAAATGTAATATCAATTTATAATTTTAATGCCTAATTATTTCATTGATAGTTTAATTATCGCATGTACTGCAAGAGATAAAAACAAATAATAATTACTCACATTTTATTTCCCGAGATCTTCTTCTAGGTGATGAATTCTTGTCCCTAAAAACAAAACATAAATTTAACAACAGTAGTTAATTATAATTAAACTAACAATTTAAGGTATAGAAATATAAAAGCATAGAAATAAGACTATTTGGACATTTAACCCATTCCACGTGGAAAGCATTATATAATAATCTTAATATTGTTTATATTATAAACAATCATCAATAATTAAAATTAATTATAATTATTAAAAATTACAACTGTCAAAATCAATTAGTAAATCAGTAATAAAAATCATGATTAAAAAGATACTGATGAAGATGGAAAAAATCCTTTAATACAACCATAACAAATGATTTTAAAAAAATATCACTATTTTATCAGGAAAAAGAGTAAGGCTATTAATGATAGAACATACAGGGAATGTCCTGTGAATTTCCAAGTTCTATTAAAAACAGAAAAAGTTGAAATTTTTGCTAATTTATTTTTATTTTTTGCTCCAACTCAGAATTTTCTGAAGTTTCTTGTGATAGTATCGGCTATCCTACAGGACAGAAAACTCTATACTATCGTAAAGGTGAGCCCTACCAGTAGGACCTTATGTCCTTCCGGAAGGATGTTCTATCATAAACCAAATAGTAACTAATAAAATTACATACAGGTTAAGCATACATTTAATTTTCTTAAGTTTATTACAATGTCTTGTAATCATATTTACATTCTTAAGTTATAATATTATATAATTTTTTTTTCCATTGCATTCATGCAATTTTCAAGATAATTTTTAACTTATACATAATTCCTTCTTTTTTTTTTATGATCATACTTTTTTATTTAATTTATTTTTATTTTTTGTACTTTAAAATTAAGTAAGCCAAATCAACGGTTTTACTAAAGAACAATATTAAGCTCTACATCACTCTCCTAACTCAGTAATATAGTTTGCATTCTTTTCATTTTTTATTTTTTTTCTGTGTACTTTTTATGAGAATATATCTGTTTTATTCTTATTAGCACAGTGATTTTTTTTTTTAACCCTAGCTTTCCATGGCTGCCATAGATAAGTTATAACTCTAATTTAGAAACCAAAATATGAAATTTCAACCCCTTAAGAGATAATCTGAGAAATTTCTTTTAAAATAGAATAATTTAATGTTTTTCTCCAATAGAAATAGATATATTATAAAACATGTAATATCTCTTCAAATTGTGAACATAATCAACGGTTGTGTTTCAAGATTATTATAGAACATAGAAATGAAGAGAAAATTAAGTTTACTTAAAAAAGTAATGCAAATATATAAACTGTAAAAGCGTTGAAATATGTACTCTTATCATTACAATGCAAACTTTTGTAAGTATTCATATTGACTTTAGGATGAACAGCTATAAACTATTAATACAAAAAAAAACCTAAGGAAATATTAAATAATACCCCAGAAAGAGACATGGGAAATATTCCTTGTAGACGCTTTTAAATATATGAAATAAGGTTCAAGCAATGCAATGGAATAGTTAATCAAATTAGTTGTTAGATTATCATCTCTTCATTTTATAATCTACAATATACAATAATACAGAATTCATAATAAACACAGTTATATCAAATGACAAAACTATTTCATTCTATGAATAGGACAGAAGAGAACAATTTAGAGGAAACAGCTACCCTGATGAATAGGACGAGACATTGTCATGTTGTGATATAAATGATAGGCGTGGCCAACTGAGAAATGTGTGGATAATGGAGACGGCCCCAACGGTTTTGCTGGTTCTCATCGCTTCTGTTATTTCATATCCAAGCAATACATTCTTCAAGAATATATTTAAAAATGAAATCTCAACTCAAGCTAATTTAAAAACAAAATTTTTTCATGAAAAAAAATTTAATTATTTAATTACATATCGTTCTTTGTGTTTAAAAAAAAAATCAGTCTTTAGTTAATAAAGCACTAAAGCATTAAAAATTTAAATAAAAAACTAAATAAAAAATTATTAATAACTAAACAGTATAATTCTTTAATTAACTAACTCACAACTAAATTTTAAAAAAAAGTAAATGAAACTTATACTGCTAGGATGAAATAAAAATATTTTTTCTTCTTTTTTTTTTTATTTATTTATTAATTATCAATAAATCTATTTTTTTTAAACTTTATTATCCTTCCCAATACCCAACATGCAATAACCTTATTCTTGTCATCAAATTTTCTGATTGTCACTGCTATTCTGTGGCAGGTGTGGATTAAGAGTACAAGTAAAAAAAAAAATAAAGAAAAAACTTATTGAAGGAGAAGTTGGTTTGGGTGTACGGTCAGGAAAGAAAAACACATAGATAAGTATATAATGTGAACCGATGTTTCACGCCTTTATCTGTGCTAAGTAAAATGAGATAACAGCCATGAAATAGAATAACAAAACAAACTATCTTCTTTGGTTACTGTTTGTTATCTTATTATTATAATTTTTTAACTTTTTTTTTAATTTTATTTCATACTGGTTGTTATCATGATTTACTTAGCCCTGATGAAGGCCTACAGCTTATGCCAAAACGTCGGCATCCATTAAGATAAGTTGATACTTATTTGTTTGTTTTTCTTTACGGACTGCACCTCTCAACTTTCTCTTTGAATTAGTTCTACGCTCAACGACAATTCCACACAATTAAAATGAAAATCATAGAAAAGAATTAGTTAAATATTATGATAACAAAATTGCTGTCATAATAAATCAGCGGATTGCAATAAATAATTGAATTTTTTAAGAAATCAAATGCAATAGCGACTATGTAATATTTGGCAGATAGAATGTTAAATAAAGATTTCAAAATAATAAGTAAATTTATGTTTTAATTTGTATATCTTAAGTTATATTTTATCCAATTTATTTATACATAAATAGATAAAATACAAATGACTAAAAAACAAAACAGTATCCATATAATAATAATAATAGTTATATACCTTACTATCACTAAATTGGTAAACCTACAGTTGAAACTCTACATATTAACTTTCATTCATCGAAAATATCCATCTCTATTAAAACTATATATAACACAAAACTTATCTTCAAGTCCTTAGTCCATGCATTTGTGAATTACGAAGCTTCAGAAAAGCTCATACACCTTCAATGTTGTATGTATAAGCGTAATAGCACAAGTATGACACAAAGTGGTCTAATCTATTATGGTTAGAAAATGATTTGCTAAGGTTGATTTTGTACAAGAAAGTCCTGACAAGGAAACCAAGAACAAACAGCAGATGGAGAACAATATACAGGATGTCCCAGGAGGAAACGTCAGTGATTGAGGGAGAGAGAGCCTGTCAAAAATAAAGTTCAATGCCGCCAACTACGCCTTCTTATCTCAATCTGTTTTCAAGATATTATTTTTAAAGGGTGTTCCAATAAATCGTGTTCCAATAAATGGTGTTCCAATAAATGGCCAAATGTCTCTTAAGTGGGTTACTAATGCAGTTTTTCTATTTGGATGGTTTTCACTCGATTACAGCGAAGCCACAAGCAGGGTAAAGTAATGTAGGATAAAGTGTTTATATCTTCACTGTTCCTAGGTATGTAACGATTTTTTGACCGAAAGGCTTTTCAAGTTTAATGTCTCAAATTATTCATTGTGATCCCGTGAATGTTTTTAGCTCAAAATACTAAAGAAATGTAATAAATTTATTAAGTCTGTACATTTGAGAGTATCTAACAATTTTTTGAACGAACTACACGAGAAATTTTTAAGTTTGATGGCTCAAATTACTCAGTGAATTCCCTTGAATATTTTGAAACATTGTGATATTAAAATAGTGAACAAATATTTAATTATATTTTAAGTATTTTTGGCTTTTTGTTGATGTTTCTTATTAGAAAATTTGTAATAAATTTAAAATAGTCAATACCATTAAAACAATAGTTAAAATAAAATTGTATTTAATAACAAATAAAAACCCTGACTACGGAAATAATTTTTATACCTTACAACCCTATTTGTCCTAAGGGACGGAATGCATTTGCACATCTACCTAAGTGCATTGGTGGGTTGTTAGTGAAATTGACACCCATGAAAATTGAACTTTGGTGTAGTAATCGGGTGCCCTCCACTACACATTACGGTCCCTTGCAAATGTCAAATTACAAAAAGCTCCTTGTATCTGTACATGAAAACATAGTAAATTAATGTATTGAGTAAAGAAAAACCTTCATTTTCGTTTGTGTGTGGAATGCACCTGACCACAACAAGTTTCAATATTCATGGGCGTCAACTTCACTGACAACTTCGCTGACAACCTGCCGATGCGCTCAAGTAGGTAAGGAAGTACATCCCATTCCTTAGGAGGAATAGTGTTGTAAGATATAAAAGTTATTTCAATAGTCAGGTTTTTATTAAATTAAATTTTTATGTTTTTTCTAACAATTTTACTTTTTGTACATCTTTAAGAGATGAAGATGGTTATAAAAATTTGGTAAATGGGCAGCCGTTGGAGTATTTCATTCCATTTAATTTTCTAATTACCTCATTGTGATAACAACCTTCACACCTTAAAAAAATAAATAAAAAGTAAAATTGTTGGACAAACAATAAAAACCATTCAAATTGAAAAACACTATATCTGCAGTACTAACCCGCTTAGGAAAAATTTTTGAGACAAAAAACTAAGATACGAGATAACAATGACCAGGACAAAAAAAAATGCTAGGTACCCATACTGTTGTAGATATTATTGCTTACTGGCCTCCCAAATTCAGTCTCTCTTCAAAATTAGGCTTACTTCTCAAAGTTGGGTATAACGTTGGAGAGCTGATGGAAAGAAACAACCCTTTTGAATTCTCTAAGGTCATAGTTAGAAAATTCACTGCATGAGATTCTACCGAGTATTTCTGAAAATTGTTCTTTTTTACTTGTTTACTTTAGTTTGTCTGCTATCAACGCCTGACAAAGCAATATTTTCCAACAAATTGGTTGCAATCTTACAGGAAATTCATCGCAGATTCCAAAAATGGTGAAGTTCAAACATATTCGGTAGCAGTAGAGAAATTTGGAGTTTTATTGGAAAAAACGTGGTTATCTTGCAAAACTCTTTAAAAAAAAAATCATATCTTGAAAATGGATTGAGATAAGAAGGTGCGGTTGGCGGTACTGAACTACCTTTTTGATGGACTATCCTTTCTCCAATTACTGATATTTCTTTCTGGGACATCCTGTATACATTGAAGATGATGACCATGAAGAAGAATTAACAGAAAAACAAACAATAGAGGTATTCCAACAAAGAAACACATCACCAGATTTATTCCTGAGGCTCCTCAAGAAGTTTTTACATCTCTAAATACAATTTAACACTACTTTGAAATGACAAAGGCAGAATATACACAAAAAGACATTATAGGCTAAATTGCCCAAGAATAAGAAAAATCACAATGTGTTAATTTTCAAGTAAGTATTTGCTATATAAGTTTATTATTAGTATATGTTTTGTAAAATATAAGTTCACACAGCTAATAATAGGATGTGAACATTTCCATTCTTCCTTATTATGATTTTATTCAAACTTATACATTATCACAATCAACATTTATTTGTTTCACTTATTATCGATTCCTACTACGTCAACAATAAATTTGTTTCACTACTTTGTCATTATATATTGTTAAGCTATTTTAAAACTATAACAGTAGAAGTACTATATCTCTAACATAGTTTTATAAACTATATCTCTAATATAGTTTTAAAACAGCTTAACAGTATATAATGATGAAATAGTGATATGGATTTATTATTGACCAATTAGGAATGGATATATTTAATAGATAAACTAAAATAGTAAGTTAAAACCTGAAGATGGGGCAAAACTCCGAAATATTTGTTGTGATAATATATGAGTTTGAATAAAATCATAATAAGGAAGAATGGAATTTACACATCCTATTATTGATTGACATTTATTATTCTTCCATTTTTAAAATATAATATAAAAATAAATGCACATATTTTATAAATTAAAAAATCTACAATGAAATAAATAATTTGTTCATTTTAAAAATAAAACTATACATTCTCATGTATTATTTAATATTTTATTTCAACCTTTAATAATCTTCTAACCCAAGAGATTTAACTGTAAGTGTTTTCAGTAAGTAAAAACACGCATGTATCGTAAAAAGTCGAAAATTATAATATTTGTATCAATTGAAATTTCTATTGATACTTTTTATTCATGGAAGCTTCAAGTTCAATAAAAAGAGATTAGACTGCATAAAAAACATTATTATAACTATACATGACAAAAATATAACAATAATAGTTGCAAACATTGTTAATAAAATATTATATATATAACAACAAAAGTATTGTAGCTGTAAACACAGACTGAAAAACAGTTTCAAAAGTCTGCTGATAGATACTTCTTTTCTGCATGGTATATGGTTTCTTTAAAGTCTGACCCATTATCCAGACAATAGAACTTTTTCCAAACAGACTATTTCTCCTTTCCCATAATAGTATTCAATTCTCAATCTAGATTTCTTAGAGCGCTTTCTCAGAACCATTGCACACTTTCCAAATAAATATTTCGAATAAATTTTATATATATTTTTTCTATTTTATAGTAGGTATGGCTACTTCTTAACATTTGGTAACTACCAACACAAATAAGCAAATTTATTCTAGACGATAACATATTTTAATGGAGCTTCATATAACTTATTTCAAAATAGAATGAAAATTTTCAGCAATAATTTGAAAAAAACAAAACATGTTTGGTAAAAAAAATATATCATGGCTTCAATTAACAATCTAGAGAATGTAGCAATGACTTTTTTATTTAATTTTGATATTGTATGAAAGAGTTTATGTGCCAGAACAGGATTCTTTTAATCTCACCAGTACAGTGTGTTAGAAGTGCGTTACTTCCTGCTAGAAATATATTAAGGCCAACATATTACGTAAAGAAAATTGAATAAATAAAATAAAAATAATGCAATACGATAATGATTGCGTCACATGTGATAACCTTGTAACTGACTTTTTTGCAGTAGTTTATTTTCTTTCACAATTTGAATGAAAACTTTTGTATCTCATAGCTCTGTGGCATAAAAATTCAAAGAAATCAGTTTTAACTGTATTTCGAGGCTTTCAACCAATTTTTAAGACATACAATTAATTATCCAAATAAAAAGTTTTCATACAAATTGTAGAAAAAATAAATTTCAATAAAAAATTCAGTTTGGAGGTTATCATGTGAGGCCATGGATACAATAAAAAATGTTTCTCCTACAATGCTGCCAATTGTTAATTCCTTCATGCTCTCATATTTTATTAATCATATATCACATTTACTTCTTGTTTTTTTAATAAGTAAATAAAAACAGTTTTCAATTTCAATATATAAATAAAAACAGTTTTGTTTTTTTCAGATTTCATACAATTATTTTTATGGATAAAAATACATTTCATATTCAGAAATTAGAAAAAAAATTGAAATCAATATTTTTTTTTCAATTTTATGATATTTAAATTTAAAAAATATTATTAAAAATTTCAGTGATTGAAACACAGTATACTTCATTAAATTATGGAAGAAAAATGGAAAGCATTCAGAAACCTAAAAATTCCTTAAAGTGATTAAATTGTAAAAAAACAAAAAAGAAACCTGTGCTACTAAAAAGTATTAATGGTCTTCACAGAGGATGCTGTCATGTATAACAGTTATACCCCAAAGTGATGTGATCAGCATCAAACTGAAATACCAGGTTTTTTTCAAATCATATTAAACAGTCTGCTCCCCACTTTAAAAAGGCTGGGTGAACCGTAGGAGAATCTCCTGAACACAGAATTTATCTAAAAATAATAGAACAGAAAATAAATATTCTGGTATTGGCCTAATGAACTCCATTTGATTATCGGAGTACTCATAGGCCATTGCTGACTGAAAAGACATCTAAAGATTTGAAGATTGGTGGCTGAAGAAACCTGTCATTTATGCGGATAGGCACTAGAGACCTCTTTACACTATATAACAGATTGTGAACAATACGAGTTACTAAAATATAGTCTACTGGGCTCTGACAGAATACAGGAACACAAGACTTCCTACATTCTTGCCAGAAGGTTCAATATAGAGGAATAACAGGTTTCCATTGGTCATCTTGGGGTCGGTAAAAAAGCCCAACAGGGCCACTCGCCGGGCCTGTTCCCCCCCACTAGTACCAGTACCAACCCTATTTTACACTCCTTTTTAAAGCAAATAATAAATAAATAATAATAAATTACTTATAACTGAACAAATATAGAATTAAAAGGCAAAATTATTAGTTTTTTAAGTATTGTGAAATTTTAGGATTTACTTATTTATATTTTTTCACTTCAACATTTCCAGTTATGTTTTATAATGGCTCTCCCACTTCTACTGGTTAGTGCAGAACTGAATGGGAGAGATACCAAAGGTGGATTCGGGTTAATCGATAAATAACAATTTTACATCAGAGTGGAATAAAAAAAAAAAACTGTAGAAATTACTTACTCATTTAAACCAAGTAGTAAATTTTCTTTTACAGTCCTAAGCAAAGCATGTGATTCGGAATTTGTGAGGCATTTCGTCGCCTGCCCGTTAATGGAAGTGATGAAATCTCCCTCTCGCACTCCCTTTGCTTCTGCTTTGCTACCGGGATTAACCTGTAACATAAAAAATATAATTAAATTAATTTAATGTAATACCAACAAAATCCTACTAGAGTAGATATTATTCTCTGACAATTATCAATAAAAAAAATTGTCAAAATGAAAGATATTGAAACCATCTTCAAATAAAACATGAAAATACTATTGAAAAAAATTAATAAAAAATGAGAATTAGACAATAAAATTTTGATTATGAATGATACAAAAAAATGGAACAAAATAAACATTTATCAAAGATTAAAAGAAAGTAAAGTAATAAAAAATAAAATCAATAAATAATATGAGGTAATAATAAAGTCAAAATTTGTGTAAATCATTAAATTCAAAATAATATTTCTCAATAATATGCCCTACTTATAATAATAATATTTAAGTAATATACAAAAGATATTTATTTTTTAAATCATGGTAATATTAAATTATTAAAATATAATTATTCTGGGAATATTATTAATAATAAGCTATTATAAAATTAAATTCTTAAATAACAGTACATATAAAACTTTACTAAATGACAGAGTGGATAAATGAGTTTTATAAAGTTACTGTTTTCTGCAAGTGCATTCTTCACTATCTTCATTCTTCACAAGTTCATTCTTCACTATCTTCACGCGCAATTATCAGTGATCTGGTATATTATCATTAACTTGTAATAATTTAATTACGATTATTACAAATACTCAATTATCTGATATATGGTACTAATAATAATGAAATAATAAAAATTAATAAAGATGTCGACTCTTTTTTTTTATACAAATATTGCAAGTAGATTATATAAGGTGTATTCTTTATTTTATCAATTTTTTTTTAATTTATTGAAAATAAGAAATATTGTTCTGAAGTATTAATATTTTTGTTTATAAATTTGCTTGTTATTTTTACAGAATGCAAGAAGAAATAATTTAATTTAATTTTTTTGATATGCCAAACAAATATAAGTGACATTTTTATAGTTTTTTTTTATTAGGCCGAAAGATCTTTAGGAGTAAACAAATATTTTTTTTTCTTTATTAACGGTATATAAATTTATCTATTCTGAGACTTAATCATCTTCGAATAATTTAAAAGAAATATTAATAAGAGAAAACTATTTTGGCAAAAAATAATAATAATGCCTACTCTCTTCATTAAGTAATCTAATAAAAATTATTTGGTCAATGATAAAATTTAAATTTCAAAATAAATAAATAATTATAATTAAGGCAAGTGATGTGGAAATGCTTTACTAATATTTACAATTGTACTTAACATCAGATTAATTAAAATTATCCTATTTCATTAAATTTAATTATATATTTTATAAATTAATAGTTTGTGTATTAATTACGTAATAGATGTAAGACCTGTTTAATTAAATGAAGATAGATATAAAGCGTAGTGTATGTTAAAAGATTGTGTAAATTAATTTGTAATATATATAAACATACAGTTAACTTCAACGAAGAGTACTACAATACTAAGATTTTTGTTTTTGCCTGAAAATCTTCCAGTGACATATATTTCTTTGAGAATAAATTTCATATTTTTAGTGTCAAAATTTACCACAATAAAAAATTATTATTAGTTTAGCTATTATAAGTTTACTAGTCAAATATAATGGCTTACTTCAAACTGTGGTCAGAGAGTATCTTCATAAAGATTGAAATGATAAAGATAATAATAGATTATTTTAAATATTTTAATAATATTATTCCTGTCGCAATTAGGTGTATCAGCATTTTGTTTTTTTATGAATAATTGAAAATGTCATTATTCCTGTTAAAAATACAATTTTTTACATTAATATATTTAATAAAATATTTTGAGTTGATTTTATTTTTTTCAAAGTCAATTGTATAGTATACATTTTTTTTTTTTTTCAAAAATGTTTTTATTATACATAAACTCTAAAGAAGTTTGCATTTTTATTTTATTTTTAACAAAAAAAATCCACAATTTGTTTTATGATTAAATGATTAAAAAAAAAAAAAGGTAAGTTGCTGATGTTTTATCAGTGAGATGAGGGACAGCAATAAGCCTAAATAGGTAAACAAATGCTTCTATGAAATTCCACTTTTTTCTGTTGTGGCACTCGTCTTGAATGAATGATACGTAGTAAAAAATAAGTCCATTACTTTTATACAACTCCAACTACTTGAACAAATAATTAAAAAATGATATGTGAAATACCTTTGTAATATTATAAGGTTTATATATAAAAAACTGTACTCTCTTATAATAGAAATTCTGTTAAATGTGGAAATAATACGTATAAATACTGATTCAAATGATTCTAGTAATTTATCATGTTTTATCACAAATTTAAAATTTTAAAAAAGGACATAATGTAAAAAATTATTAATTGCTCTTCATTAAAATTTAAATCACTAAATTTAATATTTGATCAATTATCGTAATTAAAATTCACTTAATGATAGTGGCTTGAAATTAAATCCCTTTAGAACTGAATTTAAACAGAAAATATTAAACCATATAATTTTTTTTTTTTTTTTAATGAATCAAGACGTAAATATTAATAATATAAATCATTATGGAAATTTTGTATTAAAAAATCATGGAGAATAAGCTCTGAAAATAGAGTGGTCTAAATATTACACGACAAAGGTGTCCATTATTTGTAAACAAATAGAATAAAATAAACTTGAGATCTCACTGACAGAGTAAACCCTCCTCGAAGATAGGTAGCTACCGTTGGTACAGAACTTGAGCATGTTCCAACATCCACTAAGGTAGCTCACAGTGCAACTGGACATGTACAAGAAGAAAACAATACAACCCCTTAATTAGTATGCTATGGCCATCTGCTAGTGTGATCCGCCCCTTTCCTCTGCTGTCCTCTGTCTGTATCATTCGGTTATCAACAATGTCAAACAGTCGACAAGGAATAATAGACAACAAATTGAATTATTACTGGCATCAATCAGAAATAATAATCTCAAAATACAAGGATGAAGTATTAAAAATGCAGAATATTACAACAAAGACTAACAACTTTAATATCAAAATATGTGTAAAAATATAATAAATTAATTAATTGTTGGATAAATAAAAATAAATCTTTTAGCGAAGCCTAAAACATGTTTTCAATAAAACAAAAAAAAAAATCAAATTATAATTTAAATATTTTTATGAATTAAAAAAAAAATCTGATTTATAAAAAAAAAATTAACATTTTAATAAAGTTAGTTTGTTCAAATTGAGATAATACATAAAATCATTGTGCCAGCTTATAAAATTAATTTCATGTTAACCAAGAAATTAAGTCACAATGCATTATTATTTATTATTATTTCATTAAATCATCTCCAAAGAAATAAGTAGATATAACAAAGAAGACTGAAAATATAAATATTGATATAAATTATAAGAAAAAGAAAAAAAATTTAAAAGCCAAATTATAATTTATTATAAATTATAAAATTTATTTTTAATTCCGTATGAGCATTGTTTTGCTGAAATTGATGTTTACATTTAAAAGTGAATGAAATATAAATTTAAATAAATAGATTATAATTGTTAATTATAAATGACTTCAATTATTTATTCTATATCTTTATAAATGAACTGGAAAATTATTTAAAAAGCCAAATTCTAATTTATTATATATTACAAAAAAAAAAAAATGTTTTTAATATTGTAAGAGTATGAAATATTGAAATAAATGAGTTAATAAAAATAATCTCTATGGCATTTCATATAGTAAATGAGATGGAATCAATTATATGATTAAAAAATTCAAAATGAATTGCTTATTGGTAAAAAGAATAAACTCCAACACAATAAGTTTTGGAAAATACCAATAAATGTATAGCATAAAAATAAATAAGAAAATCACTAAATAGTATATTTAACATTTTTAAATAAAATGTTAGCAGTGTATTAGCTATAAAATAAAATTATGTTCTCTAAATTTTTAGATAATAAAAATAAAAATTTAAAAAAAAATGTAGATGGTATAATTCATTTTGAAAAGATAATACACAAAAATAAAGGCCAATTTAATCAGACAATTTTTATATTGGGATTCTTAAATAGTACTATCAAAACAAAAGGTTAGTTGTGACTAATTTCATTTATAAGTCAGAACCATAAATTAATGAAATATAAAAATAAATATTACTTTACTTCTATAATATATATATATATATATATATATATATATATATATATATATATATATATATATAATTATAGTTCTTATTATATATATATTTAAATAAAATTAAATATTAAATTTAATTATTTAATTTATATATATATATGTGTGTATATATATATATATGTGTATATATATATATATATATATGTGTGTGTATATATATATATATATATATATATATATATATATATATATATATATATATATATATATATATATATATATATATATATAGACACACACATATATATGCATATATATCTGTAATGAAGAGAAAAAAAGTTATTTTAATAAAATGTAGACATTTTTATTTTTAAATATTAATCAAAATATTTTATTATAAAACCATTGCTAAAATACATAATTTGTAATTTAAAATACTACTATTTTTTGAACACAACATTTTATAATTTATTCTATAATTCATTATAAGAATTAATAAAAATAAATTAAAATGAAAATCAATGATAAATTGCCAAATAGGTATAGAGATCATAAAAATTAACTTCAGTTGTTAGAACACTTCATTACATAATTTAATTGTTTGCTAAGAACAGGAATAAACAATAAATTATATTTGTTAATACAATTGGTTATACTTATTATTTATTACAATTTGTTATAACAATTTATTATATTAGTTAGATCACTTTATTTTATTATTCAACTGCATACAAAAAAACAGAACAAACAAATAACTGTCCATTTTTATAAAATTGAAAAATAGGAATTATTGGAAATATAGATTAAATTAATCAATTATTATTGTAAATTATAAATAGCTTCTAAAACAATTGTTTGCTTAATTAAGCATACACCTACCAAAAATCTGCGAGACTCCTTTTCTATATGCCTGACTAGGTGATCACGAAACCGTCTCACCGAATAGTGCAAATGAACATGTGCCTCAGATATATTAACAACACGTACCATTTTTCAAAAATAAAAATTTGAGGACTAACACAGATAAAAGACAAGCATTAAATTTTTTTTACAACTATAGGAACATTTAAACCGAACTACTAAATAATAAATTTACTATTAGCGGAATACTAAGATATACTATTGAGACTGAGATACGGACTAGTGCTCCCGAGGAGCAGGAGGAGGGTACTGGGTTTAAGTGTGACCAGATTGCCAAGAAGTTCCGACAGGAGCCACATTCCTGGATGTACCATGGACAATAGCATTGAGGTGTGAACAGTGAGGAGGGAAGGCTCCAGCCCTCCCCTACCACCTCCTCAAAGCCAATCTATATCATTACATCATCCCAAATAAAATAATATAAACACAACAATAAATTAAAAGATAAATAAATTAAAAGAAAAGAAAATTCCATCAACAATATAGAATTAGCATAATAAAGACAATATCCGCCTAATTAAGCTTGATTTAATTATAACAACAAAATATAATTAATCTGCTAATGCAAATTAATTAGTTAATCGTCAAATAAAAAAATAAATGAATGGGAGGCAAAAAAACAAAAAACAGAAGGAATATTATCTTGAAGTCCTAGATGGCCATTTGCTTTGGTGGATTTAGCAAGATATTATAAGAAAGAAAGTGTAAAGATTGTTCTATCCCTATTCCTTCTTATGATTTTGTAACTTCTGCATGAAATTGATTATATATCTTTCAACGGTACATCAACAACTGGCAATTACAATTTTGATACTTTAAAAAAAATAATTGACAATATATATTATTATTATTATTATATTACAGTTATTTTTTTTTAAAGTATCAAAATTATAATTACCAGTTGTTTATGTACCATTGTATGTATGTATTTATAAATATAAACAAAGAAGCATGAAAATTTACCTTTCAAATAAATCATATATCTACAAACTAAAATAATAAAATACAACAATTCTAAGAAGTGATAAGTTTCGTTTTTATAATACCTTAATTCTTATATTAATATTATTGACAAAAATAAAACATCGATTAAAATGAAATATCGATTGGGGAGTACAGATGTTGGCTCCCCTACCTTTTAACAGTTACAAGTAGATTAATATCGATACTGATATACCGTTATATCGATAAATGTACTGTTATATCAGTTTGGGCAAAAACCGGAATCATCTCAAATCTTCAAAATTTCCAAAAAATATGTAAATATCGATTTTCGATAGTATCCAATAGTTCTGTATTAATAACTTTTATTCCAAACCAAGTAGCCAATGAACAAATAAACAACCAAAAAAATATTTATTTTAAAAAAATATATCCATTTAACGTGGCCGACATAAATTCAAGAGACAATATCTTAAAATCCTTAATTACGGTTATCGAGATAGGACCGTTATTGATCAATTCAAGTAGATATTCACATATTCTCATGGCTAGGAGCTGGCAAAGTTCCAGACCTAATTCCTAGGAACGAAATCCTAGTGGATCCATCCCGAATCACCAGACTTCACCAAACTGCATAAAAGTTAACTTATTAAGTTTAACTTATATTAAATTAATGACGAGTTGTAGAATGGATTTTCTTATTGGTTCCTGTTATGCGATTCTTCCGTTCCTATCAACCCCCTCCCCTTCCCTCTCGCAACTCGCGAATTCCTTCTCGTTTCATCAAAAGACCGACAGAATGAGGATCAGGAGGAGCACGAATTGATCGCAACCACGTCCGCCCGAGGGGAACAACTATTCGAGCGTATAAAGTTTAATAGATTGAACGATTTCTTAGAAACAATTATTAATGTTGAGATGAGAAGTACTATGTCTGGTTTGCATCCATATGATCTTAATTTTTTTTTTCTTTCCTGATGATTCATGAATTGGACGGCATTCAAAAATGAGTTAGAGGTGGTTTTGAATGGAATTAGCGGTTAATATTTCAACAGAAAAAAAACTAGTTCATGGTTCAGGTTATATCTTCAATGAAAAATCGAAGTAGACAAAAATAGAATGAAAAAGAACCAAACTAGATACACAATATTTCCAGCGGGACAAATTACAATCTTTTCATATTGTAGAATGAAATTAGGTTTGCGACAAAAATAAAAAATAAACATATTTCAAAGCTTCCAATTTTTTTTTTTTTATTTTTCAAGGCCATTTAACTTGGACTTGTGAGTAAACTCAAATATCTGATGTGGACACCCCGTGACTTCCTCGTACGCCTATTAGACTATAAATCAACGGCACAAAAAGTGACCTTGAATTTCGTTACTAGTTTCCGAAGATAGCAGTATTTCAAAAAGGACACTCGGCGTCGCGATGTTCATCTATTGACACATACAGACACACACACAAGATCGAGTTTCTGAAGGTCTTATTCCGTTATTATATGTCGTTTTCTGTCTATGTCACTAGAAAAGGCATTGGAAATCGACGGTTTCAACATTTTAAGCGGAAGAACTCGCTTAACTTATGTTATTTACATACTGCAGACTCGTTCAGCTCACAAATGGGGAGGAAAAAAGTATTTTACATTCAATTTTAACACATAAAACAAGTAATAAAATTGTTTAATTAGAGTGGAAAAAAAAATCGCGTTTGTAACCTTTATCACCTAACCATATGATCTCTGTATTAAATGTCGATATACCTTTTAAGTTTATTATGACCTTCAAGTAAAATACCTCTCTCAGCTCTTCAATTTCAACCAAAATTTATTATGTTATTTATATTAGTATGTAAGCCTTAAATACCAAATTTGAGAAGTTTTGCATTATAATTTAATATCATTTTTGATGAAATTCTAACTCGATTCTACCACTTCCTGTTTACTAATTTTAACCAAAATTTATCATGTATTTTATATTAGTATGCAAGTATTAAATACCAAAGAAGTTTTGCATTATATTTTAATATAATGTTTGATGAAAATCAATAACGAACTTCAAGTAAAGTACTACTTCCGATAATCATGCAGTGACCAAAAAGAAAGGTTCACAACTAGATATAACAATAATTCTAAATACAAAATTTTAACTTCCTAAGGCTAACCGTTTTTGAGTTATGCGAGTTGCATACGAACGAACGAACCTACGTACAGACGTCACGACGAAACTTTCGCGATTACAGTACTTCCTTTATTACGTACAAGGAAATAAAATAAATAAATAAAATTAACCGAAGGGTTGGTGCCCTTCGGTTAATTGCCGTCCAATTGGCGATTAATGAAAAAGCAAAAACAGAAAATGGCATAAATAGTTTGTTGATACTAGTAGTTGTTGATAGAGACCCAGTAGATTGAAACCGGTTCCCATGCGAATATAATATTATTACAGGAAAACTAATTGTTATTCTCCTGATCTTGGTTCATGTAAACAACATGCAGTAATTTAAATATTTTCATTAAAAATGTGTAAGAGTTGAATAAATGAATAGATACTAGTATCCAAATTTCTTTGATTTTTTTAAAGATATACCAGAGGCTTACTGAAGACATTTTCAGATATCAAACAGACCCTAAAATGATAGGATAAATTACTCTATCAACAACAGAATTTTTTGTTCGGATTCAACAAAATCCATTTTATCTCATTGCATAAGTAGATTTTTGACAACATAGCTTACTCTCCTCAATGTAGAAAGAAGAGTAAATTTTTCTGCCGAAACTTGATTTTTTTTTTTTTCGGTTGGCACTATAGACCGTGGAGATCTTTGGCCGCGCGATGTGGTATTCATGCATGGAAGACCACACCGCGATTCTCATTTAGGTACACGGGGAGTAGGATCATCACTCCTACGCCCGACCTATGTTAGTTGCCTCCAAGTAGGCTGACGGGCCTCACATACCCGGGGGGGGGGGGAGGGTGATAAATTGCTAGAATTATAAATTTAATTAAATTAATGCCGGTACCGGGATTCGAACTCACAAACCTTTGGGTTTGTGAGTAGGTGCGTTAACCCGCTCGGCCAATCCGACCCCTACCGAGACTTGAATTTAAAAAAAAATATTTTTAGATGTTCTAATTAATTTAAAAAGAATGATATTTTCATGATTCTATAGGTATAAATATATTTTAAAAACAAGTTTTATATATTTTTTTACGACTGAAAGTTTTAAAATTTCGATCGAACCTTCAGAATTTTTTGTTCCTTTTCCTTTTATCTTTATCTCAACATTGTTTCCTTCTGCCACTATATAAAATTTCTATTTATCAAGAAACATTTAACTAGCTATCCTATTTGTTATACATAACAGAAAATATGTTGCGAATTATTCAATTATCTCGTTAAACATTCGGTGATAAATAGAAATTTCATACATATAGTGATATAAGAAAACAATGTAGAGATAGAGACTAAAAGAATATCTTAGTAGAAAGTTATGAGGTCATTTTTTTCCATTCACTACATTCGCTCACGCATGCGCAATCGCATTTTCCTTGTCACACCAATATTTCGTCTGATTTGCCCTTAAGTTGGGATTTGTTTAAAAATGGTTCAGTTTCAATTTTATTAATTTCCATCCATTACTTTCACTAACGCATACGCAACATTATTTTACTTGATCAGCAGATAAAACTCAAGTTTTATCCTGCTCCTCATAGATTACAGAGTTCTGAAGAAGACATACAATGTGGGTCGAAACGTCTGCATTAAATAAATATTTACAACTGTTTTATTTTATTCTTGACCGCCCATCCGGACCATCTCCATCACAAAATTATTCTATTTCGCTCTATTAGGCATTCTATAATTACGAACGTTAATGGGGTTAATTAAATAATAATAATAATCCAAGACTAAATATATCTGATACATTTATATTTATTAAAAAAAAAATAATACTAATAAAAACAAATGTACGCTTTAAATGATGGATAAAGGTTTTTTTTTTTTTTTAAATTAAGAATTACCTTTGTCATTTTTGTTTGAATTGAATTTTTTAATATAATTATCATAGGTTAAAAGAAAACCGTGATCTAACAATGTTGTCTATAGCGCGTCATTGAAGCATTGTAGCGCGATATACTGGTGAAGTATCTAAAGCACAAAATAATACTGAATACTGTAATATAAAGCAGCTTTGTATAGTTTTATAAAACAATGCAACAAAAAGAAGAGAGAAACAAATTTTAAAAAGATAAAAGCACAATAGGCTTTTACAAAAAGGAAAAAAAAACGAACAATACAGATAAAAGGAAGAACCTTCATTGAGAAGAAGGAACAATGAAACGAAAATGATCAGAAGAACAATATATTTCTACAAACCATAGCTTTTAAAAATACCAATAATTATATTATTATTTAATTCATTTGTGATTTCCAAAAATATAAAGAAAAAAAACAACCTCAAACCCAGCAATTTCTAAATTGGAACAATTTATCGATATAAATTGTAAAGTTGACAATTGTACCGGGATTAAAAAAATACAATAGTTATATCTTGTACAGTTTTGAACTTTAGAATATTTTACCAGAGAGAGAAATGGTTTATTAATAGCAATGCTACCTAAATATATTGGGTTGCTACACACACAGCATACCATAATCATCAATCTAATGCTAGGCATAATATATATATATATATAACTGAGAAGATTAATTAATTAAGAAGATGGATCATCATTGAAACTTTAGAATAAATACCGAATTATTTATTTAAAAAAAAAAATGAGATTTGATTGAAGTAAATCACCGCGGTTCATTAGTTCAGTAGAACGACAGGTGTATCGCTGTTTTTCATTCGACTTTCACCCTCTCGCGTTTTTTTTTTTTAAGATGGCAGTTTCACAGGAATAGAAGATTATGCCAATCAATTTCTGAGACCTCAAAGGCCTAATTCTAAAATTTTAAGTGAAATTCTTTCGCAAGATTTCGATATTCATTTTGTATTAGGAGGACATAAATTTCTCGTATTGTATGTTTTCTCTACAATGAATATTACTTTCCTAAGAATATAACAGAAATTTTATTATTTATTTTTTATTACAGGCAATCCACAACAAAGATGGTTGCCGATGTACAGTAGCGTTTTTATTATATCGACGAAGTTTTTTGAAAAATGCGTAATTGCCATGAAGCGTTTTTCCCCAAATAACAATATGCATATTTTTAATATCATTCTCTATTGTTATTATTAGCAGGAGTTTAATTAAAGTGGCAAAAACTTTATAATTACAATATATTTGTAAGGCTTCTAGCACCGGTCAAGGCCAGAGTGACTGAAAGTCGGTGCTTACGTCATCAATAGTCGATGTTAGACTATTTCCAAATTTTTTTGCTAAATCGTGAGCGGGAATCGATAGAGGTGGTGTTTCGGTATAATAAATTGAAGCCTAACTTTCGAATTGTTGGCGCTTAAGTCTTTTTTACTCCCTTGTACGAAGTAAAGGAAGTATTGTAATCGCGAAAATTTTCGGTTTTCAGATTTCAACGGAAATGTCCATTTTGACCACCCCTGAATCCATTTTGACTAGTTTCATCGTGACGTTTGTACGTACGTTCGTACGTATCTCGCATAACTCAAAAACGGTTACTCGTAGAAATTTGAAATTTTGTATTTAGGATTGTTGTAAAATCTAGTTGTGAACCTCCCTTTTTGGTCACTACGTGATTACCGGAAGTGGTACATTACTTGTAGGCCATTATTGATTTGCATCAAAAATTATATTAAAATATAATTCAAAACTTATCAAATTAGACTTACATATTAATATAAATAATATAATAAATTTTGGTTAACATTGGCAGACCGGAAGTGGTAATTTACTAGAATGTCATATTAGACTTTCATCAAAAATTATATTAAAATATAATGTAAAACATCTCAAAATTTGGCAAATAGAACTTCTATATCAATATGAATATATTTTGGTTAAAATTGGTGAGCCGAAAAGAGTACCTTACTTGAAGGTCATAATAAACTTACATCAAAAATTATATTAAAATTAAATACAGAAATTATATGGTTCGGAATTAACGCCGGAAAGGTTACAAACGCGATTTTGAGTCCAATCCAATTAAACATTTTTATTACTTGTTTCAAGTGTTAAAATTAAGTGTAAAATATTAGTTTTCCTTCCCAATTGTGAGATGGACAAGTCTGCAGCAGGAGAATAAGATTTAAGTTAAGTGGGTATTCCGCTTAAAATGTTGAAACCGTCGATTTCCAATGCTTTATCTAGTGATATTGACAGTTCTAATGTTGTCACGGAACACGAAGAAATCTCTTGGAAACTCGTTACCTACTCAAAGAAAACGACATATAATAACGGAATGAGACCTCCAGAAACAAGAATATGTGTGTGTGTCATTAGATGGACATCGCGACGCCGAGTGTCGATTTTGAGATACTGTAATCTTCGGAAACTAGTAACCAAATGCAGTATCACTTTTTGAGCCACCGATTTATAGTTTAATAGCCGTACAAGGAAGTCATGCGTTGTCCACATCAGATATTTTAATAGAAGTAAACTTCTAGATATGACATCCAAAGAGTATTGAATCGATTCTAAGGTCAAAACCGACGATATAAAAATATTTACATAAAGATGTAATGCGCCAGTTGTAATCATCCAATGCGCCAAGTTTGGCGCATGCGCCACGGTTTGGCCACCTCTGCGTTAGAGAGTCCCTTTATTAAGAGGAAGTGGTTCGTCAAATATGAGGTGAATGTGCGCATTTTAAGTATTTTTTGTTATACTAATTGATTCTATATATCTTATTAATGAAAGTAAAAATGGGAGTGTAAGGGAAAATAAAAATTGTGAAAACTTGAAACCTCATTGCCGTCCATAAAAATTAATTGCCGTTTTGATCCTGTTCCTTGAAAATCTTTGTAATAAATGAGACTCAAGAACAGATCATATGTTATAATTTAAAATATTATTTTGTATTTTAGGGCTTCATCAAAATTTAACGTGGGTGAAATCGCGGGGCACAGCTAGTGTTTATATAATAGTAATAAAATTATACAGTGTTTTTTGTAAACTTATTAAGTAGAGAAAATAAATACAAATTAATAAATGTAGTTAGATCAATTTTTTTTTTTTGAAATTTTCATTAACACCTTATATAATATAATACCTTAAAAAATAAAAATAAAATGTTAAAAAAACTTTTAAAGTCTTCGAGAATAAAAAGATTTAATGACACTTAATAAATATTTACGTTCGAAAAGTATCAGCCAATAATTAACATTGATGCTCTTATTTATAAGCCGGCCAGTCACTAAACGAGAATAAGATGAAATTATGAAAGTATTCAATAATAAATAATCAGTTGTTTAGAAGACAAAAAATATTTTGAAAATCGACATTCAAAATACATTGATAATCTATTTTGAATGCAACTTGCACCGGCGATCGTCATCAGTTCATGGTCGTAAAGGTCAACATTTAGTTTTGTTTATTACATATGGTGCAATAGCCTGCATAAAAATATTGTTGTAACATTGAGAAATATTATCTTCACAATAAAAAAAATAATAGGCTCAATAAAATGATGAAACTATCCCTGAAAAATAAATTTAACAAACAATTTCTCCATTCTTATTAATATAGTTGATAATTTCGTTAATCTTATTTTTGAACGATGAAACCTAAATTTGTGAATAAGATATTTAAAACGAAAAATTAAAAGTTAATTGGATTTTGCATTAATACTTTTAATTACATACAATCTTAGAACAAAACAAAAATAGTCAGAATTTGTCTGCTTTTTAGTTACCTAATTTATTTAAACTGACTCTGGAAATATACTTAGTTATTTAAATTATCACAATAATATTACAATCAGTAAAAAATGAACAGATCATAAAATAAAAAACATTATAAACCTATTAATATGGATCCATCACAGAAATGAATTGTTTAAGTTCCATATCGTGGCGTAATCCCTAATCTACGTTGAATCTTACTTTATTTATAATATGTATATAGTTACTTTATAGTAATATATATATGTATGTATGTATAAACATAACCGACACAATCATAACACATAACATCCAGGACTACTTACACACATTCCGGATTGTCGTATCATTAAAATAAGAAGACAAAATGTTAGTAGTAACCTTCACGTAAGAAACACTGTGGAACTAAACAAATTACGTAGTATACGACATAATAAGATTAGTTTCGTAGCACGCTTTGTTAAATAAAATAAAAAAAACAAAATAAAAAACAACCGTTCATTCCTCAATGATCGCAACACAATGAATGATGATTTTCACTTCAATTCTCCAACTGATAAGGATTCGTACAGAGCCGTTTCGAAACACAAGGACCATGTGTCATCAGATCAGATAAACTTGATCAAATCGAGTATCAACAAGAGCTATATCAATTATTACAGTTTACGTATAATTTCTTACTAACAGTTCTTCCTTCGAATAAAAAAATAATAAAAATAAATTAACAAAAGAATAAAAAAAAAACCCAAAAATGAATTTCGAAATTATTGGAGAATTCCAACACTAAGACTTAAGTATCTCAAGTAGCATTACATAACTAACCAGTTAACATTGTGACAATTCAGGCATCATCAGGCCAGATAAAGATAATATCACATAAATTCAGAGCAAAGACAGCACATCTCACATCAACTGTCTAAAAAATAATAACCAAAAAAGAGAAATTAAATCATTCCAAAACAGTTCAACATATGGTATAATGGTTAGTTATTTATTGCAATCTCAGAAACTTAGTTTTGTGTAGCAATCTTCCTGTAATATCCTCAATTATAAAAAAAAAAAATCCGTAAAAAAATAATGAAACATTAAATAAAATATCTTTTGAAAAACATTTATATATAAGTATTTTGTATATATGTTAATATTTGTATCAGGAAAAGAAAATATGAAAACTAATATCTTCTTACAGACATTTTATCGCTTGCGTGAGCTCAGAGAGCCTGGAGGGGGTCACCCAGCCTCACTTTGGTGCGAACCAAGGTTTCCATGGTGCAGCGGCAGGCTGCCATTGCTCCATAGCCAGTCCCTTTGGGGCCAATTGGGTAGTGCCCTTCCCACCGCCTCTCTCGGGTTCAAGGACAGTGACAGATTGGTCTGGACCCACGGATTTTGGCTGTTCGGGGTCAGCAGGCGCACGAGGACCTACATTTCTTTTCCCGTAGTAGACCCTCCACGGACCAAACATCCGGACGGCTATTTAACATCCTGGAAGACCACAACGCGTATCACTGGGGTCTTCACTCCTACGCCCGGTCTCTGCGAGTTGCCTCCAGTAGACTGACGGGCCTCACATTCCCGGGGAGGGAGGATCGTCGCAGGCTGTGTGGATTTTTCCAGGTAGGCGGTCACCCATCGAAGTACTAAACACCCTCGACGTTTCTTAACTTTGATTACTTATTGCAAGCGCCTTAGCCCGCTCGGTCACCCCGACCCCAGATATATATATATATATATATATATATATATATATATACACATACATATACAAATATATTTCTGCTGAGAGCTGATATGAGCTGTGATCCGGTATGAAGGGTTGTTTTATTAGCAGAACACTACTATAAAAGTGAGGACAAATTTCAGTAAACATTTCGGTATGTTTACCTGAAATTTATCGGTTTTTAAGGGACCTACAGCCCCTCCAAATGGAGTTAAGGGATTGAAAATTTGTTTGTGAACTGAGCCGGTGTTAGAGAAGTGCCTTTTGGGGGTCTCAACTTTCTTCTCTCGTCTCCGCCATTTTGATATTTTTAATTTTAGTGAAAACACGACCTTAGTGACGGAGCTCTGCTGCTAACATTTTTTAAACTAGAAAAATGCAATATTTCATATTATAAACCTTAATGTAATTGAATCTATTTCAGAGAGAGTATCAGAGGGAGAAAACCTGGAAAGCAAAAAAAATTAGAACACTTCTAATATAATATCTGAAATTAACAACTTTAAAAAAATAAACGACAATGTTTTCATCTAAAAGAACAGGGATTGCAAGAAATAAAACAGATGGAAGCAGCTGCTCAAGTCCCGGCAATTACTTCAGGGAGTACACTGCTCACACAATAGCTTAAACGGTTTTCTTACTCATTAACAACTCCAATTAGTTTCTATTAAGAATAATGTAGTTAATGTGTCACAGTTATGTATTGTAATATTTTCAAAATAGATACATCTCATGCCTAATTTATGACGTACGGATTGAATAAGATTAAAGTTTCGAATAAATATAATTTAATTAAATAGCTATTGCCATTTCGTTATAGAAGATGAATGTTAATAATAGTATAATTATTTAAAGAAGACAAATTAGAATAAGATATTTACAAGAAGACATAGTTAGACTGATGATTGGAGGGTCTTAGGTTCAGTGGTTGCTAAGGATGAGCAGTTATACACAGAGGTGACATGGTCAGCAGTTTATCCCTTACCCACTTTATAGAGGATGGCAGTGCCCATCGATACTCGTAACGATCGAAAAGCCTATCCGTAGCAGTTGGACTGTCGATAGCATTCCTTCCCAAAAGTTTAATCTTTTTATCTTGGAAAATAATATCACAAAACGACAATTAGATAAAACAATTAATTAAAGAAAGAAGGCTGTTAAGATTTAAAAAACTACAAAAGATTTGGCTTATTAAAGCTTCTGAAACCAACTGTGATTCCGAGAATTTCATTTTGAATTTGGAGCATGTCAATTAACCAATAATTGAATCCATTGAAATTGCTTTCCTGTAAAGTCCCCAAAAAATTTCCACAAATCTTCCACTTTTCTAGCTGCTATTTCTTTTAAAATTTTAATTTTATAATTTTTTTATGAAAATTAATTGATGATAATACAAATAAAAATGCCGTGGATAGATAGTAAACTATGACATAATAAATATCAACTAACTGAAGAGGACTCGGACAAAAATATACTTTATATAAACAAGTTTATATAATGATATCCCAATGCTAACACACTAACATTTACTATTACTACAGAAGCTATTACACCATTCCAAAGCCAACTCCTATCCTAAACACATTGGCTCACTTCCCATTGTTACACTTTCGGGAAAGCTTAGTTTACACAGTGGCAGTTTTCTATCGTGATAGTACTGTCCCGACAGTTAGATAGTGTAGCAGTGTAATTCTCTATTCGCTGACAGTAAACAATGTGACATTTGGAAAAATGGCGGATATAAAACAGCTGACTAAACACTAGAAATTTACAGGTCACCATAGAAACTAAATTATGTAGTTTTTATTCCTCCTCCAAGAATTAAATAACGTCAAAAACGTTGGATACAATCGATTACGACTTCAGAAATAATCGAAACATACAGTTGATAAATAGATTAATATATATATATATATATATATATATATATATATATATATATATATATATATATATATATATATATATAAAATATGCTTATATAAATAATTTTAATATATGAATATAAAAATAATCAATGTCTCTGTTATTTGTAAATTAATATTTCTCGCTAGCTTTCTGACCTATTGAATTCACTATCTCGCACAGGATGTATTGAATTCCGTAACCCCGTATCGGCAAAACTAATCTAGGTTAAAATAGAACAAAAGTTGCCATATAAAGATTTACTGCCGCTATTCTGCTGCAGCAATGAAGGAGAAAAAAAAAAGTTATCAATAAGTTCATCAAAAGCAAATGAAAAAAAATAATATGGATAACAGTAAATGCTATAAAGAAACTATTATCTAGAAATCTAACATTTTCTTTAAAACTAAGAAATGGAATGAGTTTTCTTATCTAATTCCAGTTCATCAATAACAAACAGAAAAATAACGAGTTCATTCCTTAGTTCGAGTTGAATTAATAATTAACCGTAATCTTTCAACCTACGTTTCGGTCTACCGGTCAGGCCTTCACTTGTCGCACATAGTATTTGAAGCTTAAAACCGGACAAACGTCCGAATCAAGAAGTTTGTGAAAAATTGCAATAAACCCACCATTCTCCATTAAGCTTGATAACTGCCTCATCAAACCGTAATCGAATAAATTTCCCCCACTCTTGCTACTTCTTGAAAAGTCGATCGAATTTCAACATAGTCAGAATTTCAAGCCTCATAGTTATCAGCGTTTTTATCCGTGGTACTTGTTTCCCATACCGATTAGTGTGTTTATTTACCTACTTCATTGTACTTTATTTTAGACACTGCGTTTTCTGAGCCTGTTATTTGACTTGTTCCCTATTGTGATATTTAGCATCCTATTGTAGATGCACAAATAACACAAATACCACGATTTAACATGCTAAATGAGGGATTGTGAGTGCCCTTAATGTCACTGAAATCATCGCCGACTCAACTACTAACCATCTTTATAAATACCAAACCATTATATTAAATAATTTCTAATTGTTAGGGAAGTTAATATATTATGATAAATTAATTTGTAAAGGACAACTTCCTATTGATCTTTAACTTTATATTTAAAAAAAAAAACATTTTTATAAAATTGTTCTCGACGTCTCGATGATGAAGTAAAATTTTACAGATGTCGGAAGATGGTGAGGGAATTGTGTAATTTAAAGGTAATATGAAAATTTTTAAATAGTAACAAGATATATTGTAGATTAAGGTGTGAATATTTATTAGTTTTAATTGTTTGATGTTCTATTGTAGAAAATAAAGATCTTGATGACGAAAAAGTACTTCGAAACATCGACAATATTATAAAAATATTTGTTTTTAAATATAAAGTTAAAGATCAATGGGAACTTGTTCTTCACAAATTAATTAACCAAACTATTGTATTAACATTTAAACTTATCATTTTATAAGGAGATTGTTAAGAATATTCTAGACTTGCCTAAGTGATGTTTAGACTTTCATTGAAGCGCCAGGTGGGAAGCAAACGCTATTCAAAGAATATGATTTCTGGCAGAGCACCAAACTCTTGTGCAACCATTCCTCAAGTCGAGCAACACTTATTGAATCCGTTTAAAATTCAAATACTATTAAAATAAAAAATATTTACAAACAATGTTTATGTGCATCCGGTGGCAGATTAGTCGTACTGCCGCCCACAGGCACAGGAGAAAATCCTCTAGTCGCCTATCCCCAAAAATAATTATTTTGTTAATACTTAAAACTTAAGCAAAGATAATTTTTATATTAATGTGTGGTTAATTGAGCTATTTTTTGCCAACCCAAAACCCAAATTTTGCCGCCCCCAAAAAATCGCCGCCGCAAGTGCCTAATCTGCCTGTGCGTAAACCCGCTACTCCCACAAAATTAAATATTTTATTGTTTTTGGATACGTAGAGAATGTTTTTTAAAAAGAGATATTACACTTATAAAATATTGTTAGGTAGTAGATACTTTACAAGGCGCTGAAAAACTCTAAATTAGAATTCAGTATAATCGAAGATTTATAATAAAAGAAAGTTACAATATAAGTTATTTATTATAATATAATTTATTTATATATTATATTTAAGATATATATATATATATATATATATATATATATATATATATATATATATATATATATATGCTATATAAATAAGATTTATATTAAAATATAAATAATATATTTATTAAATTTTATATTATATAAATATAACTTATTTAAAATAAGGTTTTAATAAGAAAGTGTAACAAAAGTCAGAAGAAAGTGAGTCAATATTTTTAATAAGTAATATTATCGGTATAGAAAAGACACGAGAGGGACTAATTTCTCATATATTTGGATATGGTTATATGTAAATAATTAACAATAAAAAATCATATATTATGTTATATTATAGTAGATAGCACAAGAACCATTAAACGAACAAATAATAACACAATTCACAGTGTAGCTGTGTTTATATAATATACAGACTTAAATGACAGCTATATATTTATGTGTATAAATTAATTACTTCCTTATATAATTCTAGTGTGTTAAAAAATTAAATTTTACGTCGTATATTTGATGAAATGTAAAATAAAAGATATACTAAATAAATCCATTATAAGAGTCATGTTAAACAATGACAAATTAAATGGTTGTTCATAAATATCTTAAACATTTCTTGCGAAGAATAAGGAGTATTTTGGGTGGTGAATATGTGGAATGCTCATTTATTCGGATGTCGAATCATATATTTTATATAGTTTTGTTTAATTAATATTTCAAATAACGGTACAAATGATCTATTATTGTCTAGATCTCGCTATATATATATATATATATATATATATATATATATATATATATATATATATATATATATATATGTATGTATGTGATGTGGCGACCGAAGTGTTAAAATTACTTCCACTGCTCTACGCCTAGAAACACCTTCACATCTTTGCTCGTCAACGATAATAATGACCGAGAAAATTTATGGAACGATAAATAAACCTATATTTGATTTGATTAAGTTATATGGCGCAAAAGTTAATTAAGTTAATTAAAAGTTAGTTAATTAATTAAGTTAAAGATTAAGTTATATGGCGCAAAAGTCCACATTTGATACACGATAAAATTACGTAGGAAAGCATGTCTGTATATAAGCATTCAGTTTACTTATATCATAAACAAAGCATTGTTTCACGGTTAATTTTATTATTTTTTTTAAACGCTTTTATTTACTTTCGCTGCTGTCCACCAAATCTTGCAATAAAATTTCAGCACACATCCGATTATCCGATCAAGTTGAAATCTGGTAGAAATACATGAACCCGATGACAACGCAATATTATGGTGCTATTGAGATAGTCTGATGACGGATCGACCCTGTAGAACGGCTCGGCTGATTTTGAGGGATCTTGACACTCACGTTTCTTATAAGACGGCTAACGATTCCTTTGTGATTGTATTAGCCAACACTTGTAAAAGATAGGACATTTTGATGAAAAGTTAGCAGCACTTGGAAGGATGGGAGCATGGCGAAACTTTTTATAAGTGCCGAAAAAAAGGCTTTGTACGTCTTGAAAACTAAACGGTGAAAAATATATTTTTTTTTTAATTTTACTAAAAGCGTTTAAAAAAGGGAAGATGATTAAATCCTTAGAAAAAAGTGTTTTTCCAAAATGAATGAATGAATAATTTATTTTATTCCATATCCAAATATGGCACTTGATAACGAATATAAAACCTTTCTTACCAGTTTACCGAATTTCAAATTTATGTTGAACTACTTCCTAACTATTTATGTTGAACTACTTCCTAACTATTTATGTTGAACTACTTCCTAACTATTTATGTTGAACTACTTCCTAACTATTTATGTTGAACTACTTCCTAACTATTTATGTTGAACTACTTCCTAACTATTTATGTTGAACTACTTCCTAACTATTTATGTTGAACTACTTCCTAACTATTTATGTTGAACTACTTCCTAACTATTTATGTTGAACTACTTCCTAACTATTTATGTTGAACTACTTCCTAACTATTTATGATGAACTACTTCCTAACTATTTATGTTGAACTACTTCCTAACTATTTATGTTGAACTACTTCCTAACTATTTATGTTGAACTACTTCCTAACTATTTATGTTGAACTACTTCCTAACTATTTATGTTGAACTACTTCCTAACTATTTATGTTGAACTACTTCCTAACTATTTATGTTGAACTACTTCCTAACTATTTATGATGAACTACTTCCTAACTATTTATGTTGAACTACTTCCTAACTATTTATGTTGAACTACTTCCTAACTATTTATGTTGAACTACTTCCTAACTATTTATGTTGAACTACTTCCTAACTATTTATGTTGAACTACTTCCTAACTATTTATGTTGAACTACTTCCTAACTATTTATGTTGAACTACTTCCTAACTATTTATGTTGAACTACTTCCTAACTATTTATGATGAACTACTTCCTAACTATTTATGTTGAACTACTTCCTAACTATTTATGTTGAACTACTTCCTAACTATTTATGTTGAACTACTTCCTAACTATTTATGTTGAACTACTTCCTAACTATTTATGTTGAACTACTTCCTAACTATTTATGTTGAACTACTTCCTAACTATTTATGTTGAACTACTTCCTAACTATTTATGTTGAACTACTTCCTAACTATTTATGTTGAACTACTTCCTAACTATTTATGTTGAACTACTTCCTAACTATTTATGTTGAACTACTTCTAACTATTTATGTTGAACTACTTCCTAACTATTTATGTTGAACTACTTCCTAACTATTTATGTTGAACTACTTCCTAACTATTTATGTTGAACTACTTCCTAACTATTTATGTTGAACTACTTCCTAACTATTTATGTTGAACTACTTCCTAACTATTTATAATGAACTACTTCCTAACTATTTATGTTGAACTACTTCCTAACTATTTATGTTGAACTACTTCCTAACTATTTATGTTGAACTACTTCCTAACTATTTATGTTGAACTACTTCCTAACTATTTATGATGAACTACTTCCTAACTATTTATGTTGAACTACTTCCTAACTATTTATGATGAACTACTTCCTAACTATTTATGTTGAACTACTTCCTAACTATTTATGTTGAACTACTTCCTAACTATTTATGTTGAACTACTTCCTAACTATTTATGTTGAACTACTTCCTAACTATTTATGTTGAACTACTTCCTAACTATTTATGTTGAACTACTTCCTAACTATTTATGATGAACTACTTCCTAACTATTTATGTTGAACTACTTCCTAACTATTTATGTTGAACTACTTCCTAACTATTTATGATGAACTACTTTCTAACTATTTATGTTGAACTACTTCCTAACTATTTATGTTGAACTACTTCCTAACTATTTATGTTGAACTACTTCCTAACTATTTATGTTGAACTACTTCCTAACTATTTATGTTGAACTACTTCCTAACTATTTATGTTGAACTACTTCCTAACTATTTATGTTGAACTACTTCCTAACTATTTATGTTGAACTACTTCCTAACTATTTATGATGAACTACTTCCTAACTATTTATGTTGAACTACTTCCTAACTATTTATGTTGAACTACTTCCTAACTATTTATGTTGAACTACTTCCTAACTATTTATGTTGAACTACTTCCTAACTATTTATGATGAACTACTTCCTAACTATTTATGTTGAACTACTTCCTAACTATTTATGTTGAACTACTTCCTAACTTTTTATGTTGAACTACTTCCTAACTATTTATGTTGAACTACTTCCTAACTATTTATGATGAACTACTTCCTATTTCCCGCGTTGCTTTTTAGTGACGATCGAAAACTACAGGAAGGAATTGAAACGTCAACAAAAAATGACGCAATGTAAAAGAATATGTTTTAATCAACACAACCAATCCTGGATCACTATATCCTTATTAGGGATTGATAAATTATTTGGCATTCCTATAAATTTGTTTTATAGAAAACTAGTTTCCAATGTTATACATTCATCCTCAGTTCTAAAAACACACAAAAAATTCAAAAATAAGCAATTCAAAATATAGTTTGGTATTATTATACATATTAAATCAGATGTAATATAAATCAGTTTATAAAAGATTTATGAATTATGAATTTAATTAAGACAACCCTTAAACCGTTTAACTATAAACATCTTTCTTTCATTCTTACTTCAGTGCGAGAACAAACCAGTACAAACTTTTGTGTTTGACATACTCCATTTAAACCTTGGTGAGTACCAACATGTATTTGATTTCTTGTCTTAATTAAATTCATAATTCATAAATGTTTTATAATACTGATTTATATTACATCTAATTTAATATGCAATATAATATCAAACTGTATTTTGAATTGCTTGAATTTTTGGTGTGTTTTTAGAACTGAAGATGAATGTATAACATTCTGAACTATATTTCAATAAAAACAAAATTATAGAAGTGGCAAATAATTTATCAGTCCCTAATTAGATTGATCCTTCTATACCATCATGCGGATGTCAACTCACTATATCCTTGATTCACAATATACGATTAACCTTCATAGATACACAAGCCTATTTAATAGTGTACAATCTGATTAGACACACATAAATAATTGCACTTATAAATCGATTTATTTATTTAAAAAAAATCTTAATAAAATAAAACAACAACTTTTATCTAAGAAATGGGAACTCTTTAGCATATTTCAATGCTGACACTGCGAAACCCAATACTGAGTCTTACAAGGGTAAGAGGCGGATCGATTGTTGGGAGAATAATACAAAACAAATAATATATTAGAATATGCTAAAGAAATAAGTATATCGAATTCTATATCAGATAAAAAATATTGACAAATTAGAAAATTTGCAATAACGGTAAAACTAAGTTTACTCGTTTTACCATTTAAGTTTTTTCGACTACTTTTAAAATCCTGACGATCTATTTTCTTTTTAAACAAATTTCCAAAATGTCAATGAATCCAGTTGAAATTATAAAAACAAAAACTCTCTGTAGTCGCAACTCGGACAAAACTTTTGAATTTAAGATTTCAGTGAGACCTTTTAAAACTTTCCGAGGGGCAACAAGAAAATATCTGATGTGGACAAAATATGACTTCCTTGTACGCCTATTGAACTATAAATCGGTGGCTCAAAAAGTGATCCTGAATTTGGTTACTAGTTTCCGAAGATCGCAGTATCTCAGAAACAACACTCGGTGTCGCGACATCCATCAATTGACACACACACACACACAAATAGTGTGGAAAACCAGTATTTTACACTAAATTTTAACAATTAAAACAAGTAATAAAAATGTCTAATTGGATTGTAAACCAAATTGCGTTTGTAACCTTTATTACCGAAACATATGATTTATGTATTTAATTTAAATATGATTTTTGATGTAAGCTTATTATGACCTTCAAGTAAAGTACCCTTTTCGGCTCACCAATTTTAACCAAAATATAGTAAATACATTCACATCAATATAAAAGTCCTATTTACCAAATTAGAGATGTTTTACATTATATTTTAATATAATTTTTGATGAAAGTCTAATATGACCTTCAAGTAAAGTACCGCTTCCGGTGATTAAACATTGACCAAAAAGTCAGGTTCACAACTAGATTTTACAACAATCCTACATACAAAATTTCAACTTTCTACGGCTAACCGTTTTTCAGTTATGCGAGATAAGAACGTACGTACGTACAGACGCCACGACGAAACCAGTCAAAATGGATTCAGAGATGGTCAAAATGGATATTTTCGTTGAAATCTAAAAACCGAAAATTTTCGCGATTACAATACTTCCTTTACTTCGTACAAGGAATCAAAAAGGTTTCTTGAAATAAACACATAAAATCATGTGTGAGGGATGAATTCTACAAGTAGGTAACTACAATACAGTGTTTCGAGAGAACTTGAAACGTGAACTTTCCTAGTTATGGAATGGATGTTTTTCCTGAGGATCAAGTTTGAAAAGGATATACTTGCGGATTAGATATACAACAGTTATCCAGTTGTAGACCTAACCTAATGGATCCTTTCTATAAAATTATCCTAATTTTTCTAAATTTGAAAGTTACTTCTAGTTAGAACTCATCCCACGATATACTGATATATAAGAATGCACAATGTAATGTATTTAGCATTACTTATAAATAAAACATTTTTCTCACTCTCTCTCTCTCTCTCTTTTGATTTAAGATACTCTTTTAAAATCCAATTTATAAACAAACTGAAATTATAAAAGGAAATGCGTGTGTTTGTATAGATATACAGTCGGCTTTTAGGTCAGTTTATTTCGTAAACAAGGCATGCTTAACGATGTATTTTATTCCTTTTTTTTTTTTTAATCTTTCTTTTACTACGCTAATAAATTAGGTTTGTTTGGTATTGGTAACTATTAGTAAATAATGATATTCGAAAGTATAAGACACCGTTCTCTCCTTTCTTTGAACCTGAAACTATTCCTGTCTTTTTACTTGCTTTAAAAAGGACACTTCATCATCATCATCACGTTGACTCTACAACCCGGTTTCGAGTCCTGGCCTCCTCCAGCAGCTACCGCCATTTGTCCCTGTCCTCTGCGGATCCCATCCAGTTCCTTATTCCCAGAATGCTCCTAGCATCCTCAGTCAAACCATCAAGCCATCCCAATCTAGTCCTTCATCTCCTCCTTGCCACCGTATACTAACTGCATGAGGAGCTTCTTCTGTATTTCCCTCTCTTCCATCGTTCTGTCCACCTTATCTTGCTCAATTTGATGATCTGGAAGACTTCGGGGAATATGGCTTATAAATCTCGGTTAGAACGTCTCCCCATTGCCCAGCATCTTGGACTCCTGCATATATTCTTCGGACGATCTTCCTTTCAAATGTCAGAAGATCAAGTCTCACACTGGGCCCTATTTCATTATAAAGTACACAAGTACAAGTATAAGTGGTAAAAATACTAGTGGAAAGATTTGTTTTTAGAGGTTACAGGTTACTTATCGTCTTTAGATTAACAATAATTTTATTTTATATTTTTTTTTTAAATTTAGTAATTTTAATATAACTATTTTAAATGTTATCGTATTTATCATTTTAGAGTGTTAGTAAGTCATAGGCTAACTTCTGCTTGTACTTTTGTACTTTATTATGAAACAGGGGGTGTCTATAAAGTAAAGAACAAGATGTTATATATTGTTATAATATTGAAACACGATATGACAGTTAAAATAGTTAAAAAATAGTAAATTAAAAACAATTATCATTATCTACTGACGGTTAGTAACTGCCGATCCTTTCCACTTGCACTTTATTATGAAATAGGGACCTGGTAAAATGATTCAATGATTCGAAAACGCTGTATAAGTTTTCATTTATATTTTCATTAAAAATATTTATAGTTATATTAAAAACAGTAAATTAAATTAAATATTATTATCTAATGACGATAAGTAATTTGTAACCTCTCAACATGAACCTTTCCACTTGTACTTTTCTCACTTGTACTTCTGCTTATTATGAAATACCACGGTTTGTCTACAAATCTGCTTGTATAAGCTGAAATAGCATCGGCTGGCAATCGCAATGATCTTTATAATTTCAGCTGATGAATTGTTGTCATTTATTATTAATAACCATAAATAAGTGAACTTTCTGAAAATTGTACGGAACTATAATCCCAATATTTCCAGGTCTTGAAGGGTATTCTGTCACCAGGGTCTTGGTCTCCGCTTCGTTGGCCCCTAGGGCAAGTCTATTAACTCGTCCAACCAATGCCAGGAATGCTTCTGTGACTTACCATAAAATAAATAAACCGTTTTTTCACTTTTTAATTTCCTTTGTATGAATTGAATCGAACGATCCAATCATTTCCTTTCACTGCATAAATAGACCCCTTTCTCTCACAAGTCTTGAGTTAGGATTAATATCTAATTAGTAATATTATTAATATTATACTATTATACAAAATAAAAAATTACACTTGAATATTGTTGCTTAAAGTAGTCTCTTGAGCATGCACAAGAGACAGGGCCGTTGAAGCAGTAGTTACCGAATGTTCTGGATAACGGAGTGTCGTCACAGGCCTTGATCCGCACACAATGCATTTGCATACTTCGTTACCGTCGTGAGATTCAGTAGATCTCTATCCAAAGCATAAATATACCATTGTCGGATGCCCTTTCGTAGCGGCTGGTAATATCGGCTAAGTGGGTAATTTACGTAGTTCCAAGAGATCGGGATTCGTAACTGTACGAGGCTGGAACTCTGTAGATAGCGCTGGCGGAAATCTTGACGTCATTACCGCTATTCAGAGTTTTCATTTAATGTCCAGTTAAAAAAATATCTGATATGGACAACATAAGACTTCCTTGTACACCTATTAAACTATAAATCGGTGGCTCAAAAAGTGATCCTTAAATTTGGATACTAGTTTCCGAAGATTACAGTATCTCAAACACGAAACTCGGGGTCACGACGTCCATCTATTGACACACACACTCTTGTTTCTGGAGATCTAATATGTCATTTGCTTTCTAATATGTCATTAGGTAACAAGTTCCCAAGAGATTTCATCGTGTTCCTTGACAACATTAGAACTGTCTATGTCACTGGATAAAGCATTTGAAATCGACGGTTTCAACATTTTAAGCGGAAGAACCCGCTTAACTTATATCTTATTCTCCCGCTGCAGACTTGTTCAGCTCACAAATTTGGAGGAAAAAAAATATTGTACAGTCAATTTAAACACTAAAAAGAAATAATAAAATTGTTCAATTAGATTGGAAAAAAAATCGCGTTTATAAACTTTATCAACAAACCATATGATCTCTGTATTAAATGCCAATAAATCTTTTTATGTGAATTTATTATGACCTTCAAGTAAAGTACCTCTTTCGGCTATTCCAACTAAAATCTATTATATAGTTTATATTGATATAAAAGTCTAATTTACCAAATTTGAGATGTTTTGCATTATATTTTAATATAATTTTTGGTGAAAGTCTAATATGACCTTCAAGTAAAGTGCCACTTCCGGTTTGCCAATTTTAAACAAAATTTATTATGTTGTTTATATTAGTATGCAAGTCTTAAATACCAAATTTGAGAAGTTTTGCATTACATTTCAATATAATTTTTTATGAAAATCAATAATGACCTTCAATTAAAGTACTACTTCCAGTAATCATGCAGTGATCAAAAAGGGATGTTCACAACTAGATGTTACAGTAATTCTAAATACGAAATTTTAACTTTCTATGGCTAACCGTTTTTGAATTATGCGAGATACGTACGAAGGAACGTACGTACGGACGTCACGACGAAACTTGTCAAAATGGATTCAGGGATGGTCAAAATTAATATTTCCGTTGAAATCTGAAAACCGAAAATTTTCGCGATTACAATATTTCCTTTACTTCGTACAAAGAAATAAAAAGTAATGGTTTTTTTTTTTAGAAAACAAATAGGGTATTGAAGTTACTTTTTAAACCAACCGTCTTATTCCATTGGAAAGCTACGAAATAGCAGTTGTGATTTTATTTACCGAGTGTTAGAGAGGTCCTGCTTCAACTCGGCTGTTTGACAATTCGCCTGCCAGTCTTCCAGTCTCTTTATTACGCCATTACGACCAGACGCGTTTTTCGATTTTCCTCTAACATAGAACAAATGTTCACTGAAGTCACAATTTTTTATGATAACGGTAACATTATGATAACGCTAACATTATGATAACGCTAACATTATGATAACGCTAACATTATGATAACGCTAACATTATGATAACGCTAACATTATGATAACGCTAACATTATGGTAACGCTAACATTATGGTAACGCTAACATTATGATAACGCTAACATTATGATAACGCTAACATTATGATAACGCTAACATTATGATAACGCTAACATTATGATAACGCTAACATTATGATAACGCTAACATTATGGTAACGCTAACATTATGGTAACGCTAACATTATGGTAACGCTAACATTATGGTAACGCTAACATTATGATAACGCTAACATTATGATAACGCTAACATTATGATAACGCTAACATTATGATAACGCTAACATTATGATAACGCTAACATTATGATAACGCTAACATTATGATAACGCTAACATTATGATAACGCTAACATTATGGTAACGCTAACATTATGATAACGCTAACATTATGATAACGCTAACATTATGGTAACGCTAACATTATGATAACGCTAACATTATGATAACGCTAACATTATGATAACGCTAACATTATGATAACGCTAACATTATGGTAACGCTAACATTATGGTAACGCTAACATTATGATAACGCTAACATTATGATAACGCTAACATTATGATAACGCTAACATTCCGACGGTTCTTATACTACCTTTATTTATTTTTTCGTCATGCGAGACAAAATTAGATGAAATATTGTCAAAAAATTAAACAAAATTATAACCAATCAATTTTGTAGGATTGAAGTAACAGTATTGATCACATTTTAGATCTTATGCTCATTAAGGAATTTCTCTTTAAAAAAAAGATTCAAATATGAATCCAATTAGCATTAAATAATGAAAGAAATTTTCATCTTATATCAATAGTCGAATATTGAAAAATCAAAATTTTTTAATTAAAGTTTTAATTTACTAATCTCATAACGATAAAACATTACACATGGCAACGATGAAAAAACCTTTGTCCTTAAAATACCTTCTTCCTATAGTTTTTAGGGTGCTGAATCCAAATATGATATTAAATAAGCTGTATCACCCACAATTTTAACTATTAAAGCTGTTCAATTCTTTAAAAATCGCTTAATTTAATAAATTTAACTATAAAATGTGAAGAAATTGTGGGTGATACAGCTTATTTAATATCATATTTGGATTCAGCACCCTAAAAACTATAGGAATAAGATATTTTCAGTACAAAAGTTTTTTCATCGCTGGCCTGTGCAATCGGAGTTAGATGAACAAGATGGTGAAGAATTCCAATGTTTTACAGAAAATGTAGAGCCTAAACTGTTTACTCTAATCGAGCTTAACGACTTGGTTAGGGACTATAACCACGCTTATGATGTAATATAGTGTTTCAATAATTCCCCCGTTTACCGTACATGGGTTTAGATAGGGGTTTATACTATATAATACAAAGCATATTGCTTGAAAACTATGGGTGATACAAAAAAAAAAAGAAAAGGCCAGATTTAGATTCAGCACATAAAAATCTATAAAGATCAACTATTAAAATTATAAAAGTTTTCAAAAAAAAAATTTTTTTTGGCCTGTGTTATCTGTCGTGATTTCATTACAGATATGCATAGGATATTTAGTACTTAAAAAATTATATAAATAACAACCATTGCAGTACATAGTAATAACATAGTAATAACAACCATTGCAGTACATAGTAATAAATTTAAAATCAGAGATACATCTTCAATTCTTCTATTTTCTATTCACAATTCTACAAGAAGCCATCACTCTGTAGAAGTTGGGCATTAATATATAGTTTATATCTGCGTAATGGTTAAAATTTGATACAGCCATAAAATAACATTTGAAATTGCTTCTAATCTATTAGTATTTCGAACTATTGTGAATGGTATTTTTTTCAGAAAATGAGTTATTGATATATTATTTTTCACATTTAAATGAATCTTATTATGAAGATTTAGACCATCAAAGCCCACAGAATTGTATTTGTGAAATCCTAGACAGTGGTCATTTTTATGGCCACATATCATCAAAATTCTGTTTCGTAGTCGCCAACAAATGTCTTGCTCGATTTTCTTCCTTTTTACTCCTTGAAGGTATTTGAAACGTTGTTTTTTATTGTTTCTATGGGGGGAGGGGAGGGAGGAGGGTGTTTACGCATTGGCACGGATGTTGAAGGGAACACAAAATGAGATAACCAGAATAATTATGACGAGATTAATTTTTTTTATCTCCCTTCTCCATCATGAGATCATCTCAATGTCGCCATAATATTGAGGATAATTCAGAATTGTACTGAATTTCAGCTTCATCAGATAACTTGAAGTTACCTGAAATCCAATTAAAACATTTGATTAAACCAATTAAAACCGCCTGCTGGTCTGAAGATAGGGTAGGAGTGAGCCCTTGTCGACCAGGTTTTATTGTTCACCTTATAAATTTATCATATAAAATAAACCTGTACCAGGAAGGATCTTGGGTTCAGCACTAGGTAAGGATCGTACTGTTTCTTGCAAGCCAACGGTTGTGCAAGGAGGTGATCTGGCCGAGATCACGCTCAACCGTCAGGTTTTCCCTCAATTAAGGATACCACTTTTATAGGGGTTAGGTGATCCCCAGAAGGAGGGTCTCCCGATCCCACAGGTTCGATCCACGGCTGATAACAGAATAAATAATTATCTACCACAGCCGGTCTCGAACCCGGGAACGGGAGCATGGTAACTCACTGCCTTGCCCCTGACCTACTCTTCTCCACATCACATATAATAACATTGCATATATTACATAAAAATTATGTAATATCTTTATATAATCTTTTTGTTTCATACCTGCATTACAAAGGACAAGGTCGGATGATTTTTTCAGTGGCGAATCAATTATTTGATGGAGCCCTAGATAATTTGTCCCCCTTGCCCTTGGTTCCTCTGCACGGCCCCGACCGGCCAGCAGCAGTGAAACCAAATGAACGCTTTTAAAACCGACTAAATTATTCGAACCGATAAATTACTTCGACGGGGTCACCGACATGGGTCGCAGGCGTTGACAGCGCCGCCGTTCCGTATACCAATTATCACTTGGACCTCGTCCAAACCCTGGATAACTACCTCAAATGACGAAGCTAATGACGATACTTTAGGGAGCACTAAAGTGTTTAATGTCACCAGCGCATGTCTCAGCTCATCAATAGCCCAAAATAGACAGGTGATAACTCTCATTTAAGAGATACCTGTCACTCGGAGGTATACGACTTTATGTCACATTTCCCTAATTTTACAGAAGAGCTTTTTTACAGATGTTTCCCTCCGAATAATGAAAGTGTACTTACTGTTCTTTTAATAACAAACGCAATATCTGAAACGTAAAATATCTATCTACTTCTATGTAAAGCAAAAATGTTAAATTCAAATGTGTAATAATTCTAAATAATAATATAAAATGGGTATAGTGTCTTATCTCCAAGGTACAGAATTGTTCTTTGACCATCTCCGAACAGAGGTCTTTAGAAATCGGTTACAATAGCTCCAGCAAAATATTTCTACTTCTGGACTAAAATCCATTTAGAAAGTTTTAGCTGATGAGTAAGTCAAACAATCATATCGTCGTCGAAACTCTGAAACCACTTAAGATGAACTGAAGAAAGTGCGTATTCGTCTCGTTAATTTCTAAACTCTGAACTAGCAAGAGCTGCCCTTTAAGGAGTATGAATTCTAAACAGTGATATTAAAATAATTCCTCCTCTTTCTCGCAAAGATATTTGATTTTAGAAAAGTTAGAAGTGAATCCAGAGAAACAGAAAGCGAAATATAATCATTTGCCAAACCATAACTTTTTTTTAGTCGTATTTTCCCCGAAAAAAAAATAGACTATTGCAGTGGGTCGAAGGTCGGCGGTAAGCGGCAGAACTGCGTTTTATATCCGTTTCATAACCCCTAGAGCACGATTATGGAAAATTTGGAGATGTCTGATATATATATGTGTGTGTATATATATATATATATATATATATATATATATATATATATATATTTTATCCCCGCTTTTTTTGAGCACTTCATTGTGTCAAATGAGCTGAAATTCGAAATATTGGACTTTCTTCCAGGAAGAACGATACCATTAAAGAATGGGTAAAATCCAGTCAAAAATTCGGTGTGTCTACCTGAAATTTGGGTTTTTTTAAAATTTTGCGTTTCTCTACAGCTCCACCATTCTAGTTTATAAGGCTGAAAATTTCTATGTGAATTGAGTTGGTGTTAGGGAAGTATCTTTTGGGGGCTTCAACTTAGTTCCCCCACTCCCTCTCGGGTTTTCCGTTTTTGTTTTTTTAAATATTTGCGTACCTTTAAAGCCCCTCTAAATTAAGGGGGCTCAATTGTATTTCAATGGAAATTAAATTATCTATAAAACAGAAGAATTTTCATAGAAATCGGACCAGTATTACCAAAGAAATGGCTATTTCAAATCCAGCGGTCCCCGTTGGGTCAAATGAGCTGAACTTTGTTATGAAAGGTTTTCTGTATCGAAGGTCAGCGGAGAGGCAGAACAATATAATAAAAGTATGGCTAAATTTCGGTATGTTAGCGAACTGTCTTTTGTGGGTCTCAACTTTTTTTTCACTTCCCGTTTTTATAATATTTTTATTTTAGTGAAAATACGACTTTAGAGACGGAGTTCTGCTGCTCATGGATATTTTTATTTATTTTTTTAATATTATTCAAATAAACAAACCTCAAATAAAAACTTAAATCAGTGGATCACTTGTCAAAATGAACAACACAGCTATGACATGTCAAGCGCGGGGACGAAAACTAAACGGTATATCTACCGTAGCGTTATTTCTATGTAATTTGTCATGAAATCGATTGCAGAGGGTCACTATGTATTCTCTGACGATTGCTCTCTGTAAGAGTTAGCTATAACTCTCTGTAAGAGTTAGCTATAACTCTCTGTAAGAGTTAGCTATAACTCTCTGTAAGAGTTAGCTATAACTCTCTGTAAGAGTTAGCTATAACTCTCTGTAAGAGTTAGCCATAACTCTCTGTAAGAGTTAGCTATAACTCTCTGTAAGAGTTAGCTATAACTCTTTTTTTTCTGTGCTTATAGAGCATGAAAAATTTATGGTGGTTTTAAGATTACTCCTCGATATTACAAGAACTGCAATTTTTTTAATTTTTTAGGCGAGTTTTATCATAAATATTTACCAAAATCCTCAGATAACTTTATCAAATTGAACGTTTTCAAAAAAATCAATGAAAATTAAGTTAAAAGGATGTTGAGGAAGAATGGAACAATGCTTTTATACTATTTTATTGTTATATTATACATTAACACCAAGAAGCTCGATATGGCTGCATGATTTACTACATAATAGTGTACAGTAGAACAAAATTGAAAATTATGTTCCTTAAAAAAATCGGATAAAATAAGAGTTCAATATCCTCAAGCTCACCTGAGCCATTTCTCTCCCAAAGCTAAGCAACCGAAGGAACCAAAGACTCGAAATACAAAAGGAATGACCAGAGTATTTTTACTTGAAAGTTCTTTATTTGTAGCTCGGTGGAGCCGAAGAGGATTGATGATAGGGTGTGTGGTTCCCCTGCGGTGGGGCCCAGCCATATTTTCAAGTCCTATTAAATAGCCTTCCCCGGTCAGAACGCTTATAGCCAGCGATGCGTCTTAGGTCTTAGCAAAGTGTAGGCTTTCCATCTCCGGCAGGATTATCACTTTCAGAATAATCAATGGTAGCAATAGCAATTATTAAAAACACGACCAACAATAATTAAGTTGTTTTTTACAAAAAAAGATTTATATAAAAAATGATTAGTTGTCATACGAATGATGATATAGAAGGATCAATCTAATTAGGGATTGATAAATTATTTGTCACTTCTATAAATTTGATACAATTTATAGTAGAATTAATAGTTAATTTATGTTTATGTATAATTTATATTACAATTTAAAATGGCACTTCTATAAAATTTATAGCAATGACAAAACATTTATTAATCCCTGAGAGAAATGATTCATTCCACTAAGTCAGAAACTGACATCCTTATAATAACACACAAGGATATAACAAAACACAATCTTACTAACGTAGAAAACGTTTATAAGGAGGAAAGGGTCACGCAGTATTATTTTATATAAAAACTTTGAATCGAATGCTCTGAAACGTTGCAGGAAGCTTGTTTTTGTCATTCTGAGCAAAATTCTCCATGGGCACAAAAATATTTTAAATTATTAGTTGGCATCTGCAAGATAGTATAGAAGGATCATTCTAATTAGGGATTGATAAATTATTTGCCACTTCTATAAATTTGTTTTATTCAATACTAGTTTGGAATGTTATACATTCACCTGTGAGATGAATGTATAACATTCGAAACTAGTTTTCAATAAAACAAATTTATAGAAGTGGCAAATAATTGATCAATCCCTAATTTTAAATTATTGGCGAATTAAGATTTCATTTCACCTATACCTGAAAGGTATATAGGCATAGGATGCAATAACATATTCAGGGAAGTATTTATTTCAATTGTTACCTGGTTCAGATGTATAAATACACCCATTTACAAAAGGGATATATATATATATATATATATATATATATAAATAAAACCTCTTGCACCAATTCATAACCTCTGAACTTGTGTATCTGGGTGTATTTATACATCTGAACCAGTAAGTATTTAAATAAATATACCGTTGAATACGATATTGTATCCGATGCTCTAAGATTCCGGTATAGGTAAAATCAGAACTTCTGCACTTACCGACTTTGGGTCAGAATGACAAAAACTAACTCCCTCTAAAGTTCAAAGCATTTGATAGAAACCATTTTTTATAAAAAATACTGCGGGGTCCTTTATCCTTTATTTAACGCACTGCAATTCAGAACGATATGGTCGATTTCGACAAAACATGGGGGAAAAAAAAAATCAGCAGTTTAAAAAAAATCGGTGCGCGCATAACACAACTTTTCCTTACCGCCCTATAATAATTATCTTTTTAACATAATTTTAAAAAGTTCACATATAATTCTTGAAATAAACTCAGCAGCATTCACTTCTTCTCCCACTCAAGTACAATAAAATAGTTTTTTAAACAATTTTAGTACAACAATTACAGAATTGTTACAGAATATATAGGTAGTGTACAGACACTACCTATATATTTTAACTTCGTCAAGTTGCAAATATATTTTAAAAGTTTCGGTAGAAACATTTTCTTTCCATTAAATAATATCAAAATAGAAATTATTAACTTGATTTCCGCTTTTGCATTCTTAAATTACTTTATTACATAGCGTATTGTTTACAACAGATTGGCGGATTGGTGGGAGGAGGTTTGGTCGATGGATTCCACAGTTTTTCACACACTTTCAGTTAAAATTTACGGTATTGATTGTATAAAAAATGTTACAAAAATATCGGTATGAATAACTTAAATTTTATTTTGTTTAAAAATATAAATATTTAAAATATAAATGACCAGAGCATTGTTCTGAAGAGGGAAGCGAAATCTGACGGTCAAGGACAGAGATACTGTCCAAAACATCAAAATTCAACGCAATATATTTTGAATTCTTGTTTTCAAATATAACATTCGAAATTTCATAACGGGCTATCCGAACCATTTATTTATTTATTTTTATTCACGTACCTATAAAAAAATTAAATACAGACTAGATAAATAAAATTCACCGAGACAGTCGGTGAATAGCAAGCAGAAGATAATCTTAACTAAACATTGCGCATTATAGTATTATACAACAATGTTGATAATATTTTATAAGCTTAGGCCCAGGCAACGTCTCTTGGCCATATCCGTTTCATTTGGTCGTAGGAGATAAAGCCCAGTGGCCATTTCGTGATAACAGAGGATGGATTACAAAGTGAAAGGTCAGGTAGCATTGATTTTGGGAAAATTCGCACCTGCCTACAGTGTTACCAGGTTGGGGTATTTCCCCTAGATTTAGGATTTATTCACCATTTGAGGTATTTTTTAAATTTCTAATAATTTATTCTTATCTTATACTAGGAGATAATTTTGGTTATACTAACAGAAAAATAAGAATTGAACATTTTTAGGGTTAAAGTTGGTGGATTTAGAGGATTATTTAGATAAGTTTAGGATTAAAGTTGGTGAATTTAGTGGAAAATTTAAAGAGTTTTAGGGAGGGGAGGGATACATGGCTGACCAGGCAACACTGACTGCCTAGGGACTTTTAAAAATTTAAAAAGTTTCAACCTTGTAGCGGACCTGCGCGCGTCGGCACGTCAGTGGGTTTTGTATACGTTCTTCCTAGTTACCAACTTTAAATATCATTCACTTATTTTTCTTTTTAAGTACAATTCATTGCTATACGACTTTTTTTTTAATCGAATTACAGGCAAAGAACAAAGGCTTGAAATGTTTTCAAAAGAAGAGTAATCATAAAGAGACCCGCCGCCAGAGAGGGGTGTTGGAAGGGGGAGAAGCAAAACCCCAGGGCCCAGGCCTCCGGGGGGCCCGCTATAAGTTGACTAAAGAAAATCTATACAGTTAAAAGTTTGTTAAACCAATATACATTATATATAATAAATATCACGTACTTTTATCATAATCAGACAATAGTGTCATATTTATTCCCATGGGCGCACTGGGCCCACGATCCACAGCTCCTACATCTATTTAAAGTATAACAATTTTTTATTATTTTTTAAAATCTCGATACTTTTCAAATATTAAATTAAAAATGACGAACTAGTATGTTGTTAGACAACGAACTAGTTTTCTGTTTATTTCTGGTGATACTACAAAGTTGTTTAGAAAATAAAATATAACCTGGAGGAATCCATATCATAAAAGTGCCATGGGCTCCCTTGGTTAAAGAAGGCCCTTCTGACAATATAGTCTAATTTATAAATATATATTTTGTTTATAGTTTAAAGAGAAAAGAAAGTGTTATCTATTGAGCCTAGGTTAGCAAGAACGTAGAATTTTGACCGAATCATTCAATCTTTCGCTGAAAATAAGCTAAGAAGAGTGTTATTGCCAATAAAAAATATTTCAAGCTCTACTAGTGTTATTATATGAAAACTTTAACTAAGTAATTATTATAAAATTACTGAGTATGTAATTTTAAAAAAATGGTTAATTTTATTTGAACAATAAACTCTTGTCATTATCATACTACATTATAATGTAGTAGTAAATTTAATTTTAATAATATCATAATCCATGCTAAAATATCAAAATGACGGGGTTGGGAGGAAAACTTTGAAACCCACAAAAGGCACTTCTCTAATACAAACTCAAATCACATACAAATTTTCAACTCTCTAAATCAATTTGGAGAGTCTGTAGAGGAGCGCAAAACTTTAAAAAACAAGAAAAAACATTTGAACATGGCGAAATTAAACAAGACCTTCTTTATCCTTTATGTATTCTTTTTAGTAGGAGCCCACGGCACTTAAAGATATAGGGCCCTCCAGATAAGAGAATTTATTTTCTGATCAGCTTTAGATTATCAACAGAAATAAACAATGTACTAATTAAATTCATTATTTTATTAAATATTTGAATAGTAACAATATAAAAAAAAATTAAACATTCGCAAGTGGAAGGAGATCCCCCCAATGAATCGCGAGACCTGGGTAAAGTTAGCACAAGTTGTGAATAATTGTTCTAAATAAAAAATAGTTGAAGCTCTAATAGTGCTATCATCAACACTTTACTTAAGTAATTATTATTAAATAATACCATCGTTATAAAGTAATTATGTAAGAATATTGTTTTATTTAATGTAAAACAACAGACTTTTTTAATTATTATGTTATAGTAAGTTTCGTTTCCATAATCCTTGATATGCATATTCATATTATTGGCACATGAAATATTGAATGGGAGGAGACCCGCTGTATTATTTTGCTCCGGGCCAGGGCCCAGGTGACGGCGGCTCTGATCATAAAAAATAATAGTTACAATTTTGGTCCTTCCTGTTGAACTGCCCTGGAGACTGATTTAAGTACTATTTTAATTTGGTTAGTCTTATTTAGACTGTTGATTTGAGACGTGCTATCCCTGGTCTGCATTTACGTGATCTCATATTTTTATGCCATGACGATGCTTGGCATTTTAATCAAGCAATACCAACTACCGTGAACACTATAACTAGCGGTGCTGGCTGACATTTTCTTGCTCAGCTGATTAAACTGCTTGTTATGTTCTCGTTAATTACTTTATTATCTTTAGTACCCGCCAATAATGCGCTCTTGTCACGAGTAGCTAGTAATAACTATAATAATAATAACAATAAAAGACTCAGTGAACCCGAAGCGTAGATGCCGATAGCACCAATCACCTCTCTCCATCAAAACCCAATTCCACAATGTCAGCCTTAACAGAATCCTCCCTTATACTTCTCAGGCTAACCCTCGTACGCTCAGCACAAATGAATTAATTAATTACGTCTACATTTAGTACTATATATCCACAGGCTACTCAGTACACGTTAGAAAGTTTTTATTTCATATTAACTTGTATTTGCGGAGATATTTTGAAAATTTCATAAATCGACTTTTTATTTTTTAGCTCTATGGTTTCTGATTTATTTTTAGTTATGATAATTGTACGCGATTGTTGATTCAGCGAAGAGTATTTCGAAAAGGCTGCCCTCATCGGTCCAACGAGATAAACTTTCCAAGGAATTGCCCAGTTGCTAAAACCGTCATGACTTCATCATCATATATATCTCCCTTTTCCTTTTTCGATTAAAAAAAAAATGGGATCTAACATCGAAAGAATATGCGTTGGTGAACGTCCCCATATATTGCAGTTCGCTTGAAAATCATCTTCTATTTAACGAACAAATTAATTTAAAATTATAAAGCTGCCGGAAAGCGATGTATAAAATGTTTCCATATTTCAATAAAGTATAAAAATGATTCCCATAAAATAAATTAATTCTTTATAAATCACTTTTAAGACTTGCCTTATCTAGAACTTGAGTAGTCTAACTAACACTAGAGAACTACAGGTTACGAATATGTAATCAAAACTTTTGCAAAACCAGGGCCCAATTTCATAAAGTACAAGTTGCCCTATGACTTACACTGTGAAATTTTAAAATGTGATAACATCTAAAAAAGTTATATTAAAAAACAGTAAGTTAAAAGTTGAATAAAGTTATTATTATCTAATGATGATAAGTCACTTGTAACCTCTAAAAACGAATCTTTCCACTTATACTTTTCCCATTTGTACTTGAACTACGTTTTGTACTTCATTATGAAACAGGGCCCTGCACGTTTTGTTCTGTAGGTTGTATTGTTCGTTCCAAAATTTCAATAATGAGATGAATAATAATGTTTGTTTTATAAAATTAGAGAGGATTGCTGGTCAAATAAATGAGCCAGCAGTTTGTAACGCTGTTTAACTTCTATGCGTTTAAGTCTGATATGTTTATAAGTAAAGGCCCGTTTACACGGTGAAAGTTAGCGCGACAGTCGCAGTCATGGCAACTGCTGTCCCAGCTACTGCCATTGTTTAAACTGTAGGACAGGTGACGTCATGACAGCATTTACAGTTGTGGTACTACTGTCGTACTCTAAGTCAAACAAACCATACTTATTATGAACTGTATGTTTCGATGATTTCTGAACTTAAAATTGACTGTGCCCAACGTTTTGGCATTATTTAATTCTTGGATTCTTTTTTTTTTTTTTTTTTTTTTTTTTTTTTTTTTTTTTTTTTTTTTTTTTTTTTTTTTTTTTAGCTTCTCTCCCAACTGCATTAGCAGTGCAGTGCAATATGAACTCCTATCGGTCAATCATTGATACTCGACATAGTTGAGCGTATCATGAGTGATTGTATCACCTGGCCGTGGGTTGCCTTCATAAATAATAATATTAATAATACTTGGAAGATAAATCAAAACTATCTAATTTAGTTTCTATGGTGACCTACAAATTGTTAGTATTCAGTCAGATGTTTTACATCCGCCATTTTTCCAACTGTCACAAGATTTACTGTCATCTTTTAGAGAAGACACTGCTGCAGCACTGCCACACTATCTCGTTGGCTTGACAGTACTACCACGACAGATAACTGTCACCGTATAAGTGGGGTTTTAATCTAGAGTTTTATTATTATTACTATACGATATTTATCTGAGTTCAAATATTTTACATATTTAAAAAGCCCACACCCAAATGCTTCAAGACGTCTGGAAAAAATAAAGTACCGATCATTTTACTTAGAAAACTCATAGCGATGTGCAGCTTTCATGTGTCTTTTCATATTTTCTTCATTTCACATTGATTTTTGTTTTATACGTAGTTGGAAACTTCAATGCTAATAATAGAATTTATATAAATTTATTTTTTTATGATGGGTGTTGCCCTATCTTCAACTATACAAAAAACGTAACTTAAATAAAATGGACTTAGTTATATTTCTTGAAGCTGTCCACAAGAATATAGCAATACGGTTGACCAACATCAGGAACATAGCGCAGAGTCCTTGCAGTGCTATCCTTCAGGAGAACAAGGAGAAAGGATACGAAAATAATGTCACCGCAGTTGAGAACTATCATGAATCAAAAGAAGCAAGCGTGGAATCCATCCAAAACTTTATTTAGCCTCTGAGTAACTCGCGAAAAAAGAAAATGTTTCGAATAAAGGATCGTTATTTCAACTCCATTAATTTCAGCATACAATAGGGTTCTTATAATATGATATGAAAAATTGGTTATTTAGACAAACAAAAAAATAAACTTTTTAAAATAATTGCATAGCACGTTGAACTAGATAATGTTCTATTCTTGTTGGGAATGGCAAAGATCCTCTTACTTGGACAAAAGTGGATTCAGGTCAATATAAAAGTACAAATATCTTATGGCACCGCATCATCGTTAAAGGCACAAATATTGATTTCAATATTTATTCATTTTGTATTAATTTCAACGGATAATATTTTTAAAGGTTTTATTGTTTCTAAACCAAGAATAATAATATTCTGAAAAAAATATTTGATTATTAAATAATAAATAAAAATAGTTAATTTCTAACAACCTTAAAGAATAACTGTAAGGATATCCCAAAAGGAAGCTTCAACATTCTATAAATTAAAACTTTATAGAATATATGTATCATATCAAGTCAGCGAAAAAAAAAATTAGATCATTCCATTAAATGGCCATACATCTCACCTCATGTATGAACGATCATAGCGTAGAAATTAATACTCCAAAAATAAAAATAAAATAAATGATTGTATCTCTCAAATAGTATTAAATAACTAACCAGCCATTTTCCAAATCCGGCATTATCAGGACAAAAATGATGCGATCACATAAATGCAGACCAATGGCATGGATATATCCCCCCCCTTCCGAAATTGACAAAAAAAAAAAATTAATTTTCATACCTACCGACATAAGATTAGTATTTTGAGTAATATTTTTAGTAATTTTAACAATAGTTTTTGATCTAATTTTCATCCTTATCATTAAACCTTACAACAAATTTGGCAATTATAGACATTTAGGCTTCTTTATATTAAATTCCCCTCTGAACAAAAATTCTGCGTAGGCCCCTGATGCAGACCAGTGATAGCATATCTCAAATCAAGAGCCTGAGAAAGGCGAACCAACTATACAGACCAACAGAACATCCTTCCAGAACAGTTTAACGAATCTTGTTTAGGTATACTCGTATATCGCTCATCCAGAATGACTGAGGCACAACTCAAAATTTCAATACTAGAGCCCCTATCATCTCAAAGAGTAGACAGCCCTCATATATCAGGTCAAACCAGTAGAAACAGTAGGTGCTCTACCGGCAGCATGTGTTAACTTAAAATAAAATAGGGAACGGTGTAGCTCAGTGGGAAGACACAGTCCTCCTCTTCTCCCGGTCCCAGGTTCGATACCGGCTGTGACAGGTGATTATTTATTCTGTTTTCAGCCGTGGATCGACTCTGGGGCTCACCCAGCCTCTATAATGTGGATACCTTTAATCTGAGTAAAAAAGCTGGCGGTTGAGCGTGATGCTCTCGTCCAAATCGCCTCCTTGCACAACCGTTGGCTTAGAACAGTACGGTCATTACCAAGTACTGAGCCAAGACTCTTCATGGGTTGTAGTGGTACAGCCTTTTTTTTTTTTTTTAATTCCTATTTGTCCTTCTAACACATTTGGGGCACAACACATTTTTTGGGTTGTGCCCCATTCACTCTGAATGAGCGATATGTTGAACCAAGATCTACTGTCTCTATTTAGTTAAGACTTCTTCAGACTGTTGATGTCAGATGTGCAGAGATCAGGTCAACATATACGTGGATCTTATCTTTTTCTGTTCTGATGATGTCCGAATTGACGAAACGCCAATTTATTGGTTATTTACCGGTATTTGAGAACCTAAATCTTCGTTTCGGAATCATCTAATAAAATTCCAAAAGTAATTTATTCTCCTTTTTTTTTTTCTTTTATTAATTAATACAAAAATAATAGCAAGTAAAATTGATACAAGTATATTAGGTAGAGGTGTTATCGAAACCTTGTGAGGATATAATAAACTGGTAGCGATTGATCCCCGATAAAGGTGGGGGGTTTTGGTTACTCACAGGCCAGACGGCCTGGAGGGAAAAAAGACAGACACGGGCTAAATTTAGCCTGGCCCCTTCAATTTACACCTAACGTGCCCCAATTTTCCTATCCTCCGGGATCAATGAGGCTAGTTGTAGGAAATTTGTCCATCAAGCTCTAGCAATCTTCCGGCAATTACAGTAAGGAATTGCCCTTTTACCGCCTACACTTTAACGTTCTGGACAAACACACTACCGACAAACACGGTGAAAAGCATAGCGCTAATGAGATTCAATTAGTAATGAGAATGTATCTAATAATTATTATTTTCTATAACCAAACTTTGTAATCGACCAAGAAAAATAAATTCATACCACCCATACACTCAAAATTTGAGGTTTCATGTTTCAAGAAACGTAGAATCCGAAGATCGAATAAAAAAAAAGTTAGTCTTACGCTTCTTCTAGACTACAGGGCCGATTTTTTTTTTAATTTGGCACCGTAGACACTGATTCCCTCAGGATAATCCTCGGAACTCGTCATTATCATCAGCCGTAATAGGTTTCGAAAGGAGATAGATCGGTTAGAGGTTTCATACGCGTATATCTCTACCATTAATGAAAATATAAACGAAAAAATATAAAGCGTTTTCGAATCATTGAATCATTATACCAGGGCCCTATTTCATAATAAAGTACAAGTGGAAAGGATCGGGTGGAAAGGATCGGCAGTTACTAATCGTCAGTAGATAATGATAATTTTATTCATTTTTAATATAACTATTTTAAATGTAATCGTGTTACAGCATTATAACAATACATAACATCTTGTACTTTATTTTTGATACACCTGTTTCATAATAAATTACAAAAATATAAGTACAAGTCAGCCCGTGACTTACTACGACTATGGCCCACTAGCACTGTAAAATGTTAAAATACGAAGACGTTTAAAATAGTTATATTAAAAATAGTAAATAAAAAAAAGGAATTGTATAAAATTATTATTATTATCTAATGACGATAAGTAACCTGTAACCTCTAAAAACAAATGTTTCCATTAGTATTTCTACTCCTTATACTTTATTATGAAATAAGTATGTACTTCATTATGAATGTACTTGATAGATGCGAAATGTACTTTATTATGAAATAGGACCCTGAAGTTACAAAATAAATAAGATAAAATAATAATTTTTTGAAAATATATTTAATTATTCGAAAATAATAATAGATGGAGTAATAATTTGCAGTGTTTTCGAAATAATAAATAACCTCATTCGAAATTAAAAGCAAGACAGATATTAAATATTTACACATACCTATTATATTAAAACCACTTCAGCCTTACGAAGTACTAACTACAAAGCTAACACATAAAATGAATTCAAACTTTTCAATATTAGATACTAAGTCTGATTGCACCATGGTACGTAAATAACATCACTTTACACACTGACTTGCACATGAAGACGGCCAATGAACGAACTACATACGATTATACGATGTCCACAACTCTCAGGCGGGGGAAAACCAGAAGACTGGCAAGGGTTTGGACGAAGGGATCTACTTACATAATTCTATATGGAAATTAAAGCAGAGAAAAGTGTGTCACTGTTAACTGCTTTTCCTCATTAGTATCGTCTTTTTTTTTTACCATAATTTGCTGGTAATTGTTATTGACAATTGAGGATATATTAAATTTATAAAAAAGAAAAAAGAAACGTGAGTAAAAAGTACAAATGTTTAACACGCTTCTTGCCCAGCGTCAATCGGCCCAATTATATGTTTTATATTAATTAAATGTTTGCAAAATGATATAATATTTAGCAGTTTTAATATTGTTATTTATATTATATTCAGATTATATAGATGCCTATGAAGTGGCCTCTCGCATCTGCAAAAGGACTATTTTATATTTGGGACAAAGACCTCTTGTAAAAACGTAATTAAAATTTTAAAAAATCGTCAATGTTCTTGTGTATTTTCCATGACTTTAAGGAGATGTATCAAAATACAACGTTTTTCGATAATCTTATGCTATAATAAATAATGTAGTTATCGATTTCTACTATTGCGAGGTATCACATCGATATGCAGTTTTTTCTTGGATCGATGTAATATCGATTGTTAATACATTTTTACATGTGCTCTGAGAGGCGCTCGCTGTCTTTGGTCGCCATTTATGTCATCTTATTTTTTTCGTCCTCGTGGTCTCTGAATTAGCAAAATGTTGATTTTTTACTTATTTACTGGTGTTTGAGGAGACTTATGCCTTTTTTTGGGAGAACCTTTCGATAATAGCCTAACAATGCTTTGTCTCTTTTTTTTATTTTTTAAAATAATTTTTAATTAAAACTATCTGTGATCCTACTTGGTAATTATTTCACTCCAAAGGCCCGTTTATACGGTGATAGTTACCGTGTAAACAGTCGCCGTCGTGACAGAAATTAACAGTTGTGACAGTACTGTCGTACTATCAGGCATGAGCTCTAGAAAGTAGATGTCGCAACAATGACTTACCAACCTAACCTATACTACACTACTTTAGGATGACTTTTAGCCTCTAATTTCTAATTCATTTCTTAACTTTTTTTTTGTAATCTTGTATGTTTATTTCTTTTTTAAGTATATGCATGCCGTAGTTATTAATTATTATGGATTTTAATAGTTATTTATGATTTTGATATATTATTGAATGTTTCATGTCTTGTATTTTTCAATGATGTTAGTTTCAATTTAATGTATTATTAATATATCTGAATTAAATGTAAAAAAAAAAAAATTTAATAGTTAAATAAGTCTAATGATAATTGTGTAAGTAGATACAGGCTCTATTTGTATAGGGTTCTTCCTTAGAAACAAATATAAATAAATGAAAATACTACTTTCAATTTCTTTTTTTAATTGATTACATCCAACATATTTGACATTACTGAATTCTTAGCGGAGGATTAAAAACTATTGCCCAATCCAATGAAGGGCCAAGTACTCCAGTTCATAAAGGTTAGGCGTGCCCAAGAACGGTTTTTCGACAGTCGATTCACGGCTAATATAATAGATTAAACAAATAATCTGTCTCAGCCGGACTCGAATCTTGACACGTAAGTATAGTGCCCAGTGCATTCCCACTCACTGTCGGGACGGTACAACCACGACAGAAAACTGTCACGGTATAAACGAAGCTCGGTACTCCATGCTAGTTCTTAGTAACCGAATTAGCTGACCCCGTCTCTTTCATTGGAAAGCCTCGCCACGGCCGAGGTTCCGAACCATTCTTTTCAATAACAACTCCATCCCTTTGACAGTTTGTGTTGTATGTTTTGTTCTTTTTACATTCTTTTCCAAGTCCCTACCTCATTTCGTCCATTGTTCGCCGCCTTATTGTGCTGTCGCCGCGGCTCAGTGACAGTCATAATCCTCGATCGGTTCTGCATCCCCAGGTCGAATCGAACCCGCATTCCCCGTAGAAGCGCTCCATAACGATCGCTCCCAATCGACTTACAAAAAGAGGATATCCGTCAACCATCCCATTGTGTCGCCTCGCCGCCTCCCGTTGTGTGACGCCGATAATCTAATAACCGTTTTTTCCCCTCAGTTGCAGTATATTTTATTTTATTGCTAAAGTGACTTTTTATTTGCAGCAAGTTTTTCACTCTTTCAAGGTCGCATTCTGTTTCCTCCTGGAGAACTACTTTTCTTATCTTATCCCCTTAAATTCCTTTTCACGTGTAGAAAGGGATGGTGGAACTGCTTTATGAAATAATGCCCGAACCGATAGCTCCTTGATAGGCAAACTACAGCATTCCATGCCTTCCAGCGGTTTGTCTGATTCAGCACGATGCAACTCCTAATTCTTTGCACAGTCACGCCATCTTGAGTAAACAAGCTTCGTGGAATGAGCTGAAAATTTATTATTTCATAAAGCTGAAATAATTTGTTATTTATTAGTAGATTATTATTTTAATATTGGATAAATGAAATATAAAATGTATTTATCTTGATGTACCCTTAAAAAAAAAAAGGAATGATACAGTGGTCCACATAATTCGGCCATAATTAATTAGCATAGATGTGTTTCTTCATATAAAAAACAAAAATAAATAAATGAAACAAAATAATAAATTTAAAAAAATATCGTTTACAAATATTTATAATACATAGATAAATACATTTGGATGTAGAAAGAGAGGTAACGTTGCGGACCAGATTTCCATAGCAACGGAGCACGGTGAGTGCCATCTTCACCCCGTGACCCCACCGTGCTCGGGTTTAGGGCCTCGCGATCCATACGGCCCCCAAACTACAATGACATCAACGAAGAGCTAGAGACGGGATTTATGTCCACATTGGTGGAGAGATAGTGAAGCAAATTTAAGTATTTCAGAACTATTAAAACTTGTAAAAGTAAACCGAATCGAAGATACGCTTCTGAATGTAGAAATTGGTATGAGCATATGTTTATGCATGATGGTAGCAAATTAATGTGGGAAAGTTCCTTCTCAAAATTAAAAACAAATCGAGAATGAACTAAGAAGTAGAATGCGACGAGATATATTGAGCCGTTAATTATCACTGATGTCGATAGAAATTAATGTACTTGAAGGAATAGAATTTTAACAAGTTCATAATTCATGATATGTTGGGCAGAATTCGTGAAAAGTACCTCTTTTTATTCGTATTTTTTCCTATTGCACTGTATCGAAGGACAGCGAAGAGGAGCGGGAGTGCATTTTATATCCCTCCCATAACCCCTAGAACACCATTATGGAAGTTTTGGAAATGTCTGATATATACATATATTTTTCCCACTACAGCAGCGGCCCCCTTTGAGTCAACTGAGTTGAAATTCGATATTAGGGCTGAAAATTTGTATGTAAATTGAGTTGGTTTTAGAAAAGTTCCTTTTAGAGTCTAAACTTTTTCCTCTCTCCCCGTTATTCTAATATTTCGTATTTTGCATTTTAGTAAAGTACCAGCTTGGTGACGGAGCTCTGCTGCTCAAAATTTTTAGTGTTTGGTACTTTCAAATACTAAATAAAATAATTATTGTAACCATAGGCGTGAGCAGCATCCTATATTAGATGGTCCACGAATCATATCACCGAGGGGTCCTTCCATACTTATAATTAATAATAAAATAGAAATTGTAGTTATAGGCGTGAGCAGCATCCTTCATTAGAGAATGCCAGGGGGTCCGTCCATACTCACCAGTCGGATGTGAGATCCAGGAGGGATATTCTTTACTCCTCTGGATTTTTTTTTTTAACGAATACGTTATCTAAAAAAACTATTTCAAACGACTTTTTTTTGTAAAAATGAAATCATTTTTTTAAATTCATGGGCAACAAAAGATATACGACTGACTAATTAGTAGGTGCCTGTGCACCTGTGGCAACCCCCGTGTACAGGTCTATGATTTTAACTAATATGGCGTTTATTTCAGCTGATAAACCAAACTTGTTCCTTTAGAGGGCTTCTATTTTAGAGCTTAAAGTACCGTGGGCCTCCGCTTGGTTACTTACGACTCTGAGCACGGTTAATGATTTTTTTTTTTAATACTACAATCCTGTGGGAAGATATTGGGAGAACGGGAGCGTGTAGTAGGGGTGAATTTCGGTTGGATTGGAAGGAAGATGAAGGAGGTTGATGGAAACGTAGAATCTATACCAAAGTACCGAAATTCTCTTTCTGTTCTTACTAAATTCGGGATAAAATATTTATAAATATTTTATAAAATATTTATTAAAAATTTAATTTTAAAAATAAAACTATAGCACACGAACGTTATAAAATATCGGCTATGAACCTGCGTTTTATAAATCCCCTTGTTTCATTTCTATTACTTTAAAACAATTTTGTGTATTTTTATACAAATAAAATTTTATACTACTCCTATAGATTAATTTTTGTGGCTTAAATGATTTTCCATCCATACGGCTAAAATAGGTAACAGAGAAATAATGTTCCTGCAAAATAAACTGCAACTTGTTCTTCCCTCCACCAATCCATCTTCGGCAACGGACAGTCTGGTGAATAAATGATTTGATATTGTTCAGGATGATGGAGTTGTAAAGAGTCTAAACAAGTGACCGTACTTGTGGCGTAGACTTATCAGATAACTTGAACATTCATTCCTACAGATATCATTTTGATATCCTCAGTTCCAATTACAAGATAAAACGAAACATTAAACAATAATTGACATGGAACAATTTTTGATTGTAGTTTAATCTATTTTAAAATTACATGAAGTCGATGGCCAAGAGCTCCGTAATCCTGAGTAAATAGCAGAGCTGAATAAGCATAATCTGTTATTTACTTGAGTACTTGACCCTTAGAGAGTTTTGTGTACTCAACGTTCCTGTGTATCTAGTTCTCGATTTGAGTATGTCTTTGAAGTCTTGCGTTAAATAAATAAGCAAACTGCCCTTTGGGCAAGGCGTAGCATTTATACAGCGTTGCTGCAGTATTCCTCGTGGGAGAACATTTTTAACGAATCTATACATTAAAAGGCTTTTTTTATGAAACTTGTCTCAAGTCTTCGACATAAAGTCCTTTAACCATCCATACATATAATACATTCCGTAGAAAACAGGAAAAAAGTTACAACGAAAAGAATAATATATATGCGCGTAACACGAAAAGTATAAATTTTTACTTTCTTGTATGCAGTAAAGGAAGCATTGTAATAGCGAAATGAGAAAATTTTCTGTTTTCAGATTTCAACGGAAATATCCATTTAGACCATCCCTGAATCTATTTTGACTAGTTCGTTCGTATCTCGCATAACTCAAAAACGGTTAGCCGTAGAAAGTTGAAATTTTATATTTGGAATTGTTGTAACATCTAGTTGTGCACTTTCCTTTTTGGTCACTAAATGATTATCGGAAGTGATACTTTACTTAAAGATCATAATAGATTTTCATCAAAAATTATGTTAAAATATAATGAAAAATATCTCAAATTTGGTAAATAAGACTTTATGTCAATATTAATGTCAATATAAATAACGTGCTAGATTTTTGTTTAAATTGGAAGTGGTACTTGGAAGTGGTAGTTTACTTAAAGTTGATAAGAGACTTATTAAACTTCTAAAATTTAGTAGTCTTTCTTCAAAAATTATATTAATATATGGAAATTATATTTATTTATTAACTCATAGCAATGATGACATTCCTTACATTTTTTTCTTTCTTTTCTTACAATAAAAGTTAATGAACTTTGTATGAAGTTCAGTTCATAAATTTTAGGAAATATGAGCTATCTTTTTGGACACATACAGTATTCCTGTACACGTTGTAATGAAGACTGAGAGAAATTTATCCTGAAGACGGGGAAACAACCCTGAAACGTAGATACGGTTAGAATGAAGTGGGTGTAAGAAAAGATAGAAAAAAAATGTAAGGAATCATCATTGCTATGAGTTAATAAAAATTGTTTTAGACTTCCTAATGTACTGCAATAGAAAAATAAATTATATTAATATATAATGCGAAACTTGTCAAATTTGCTATATAAGACTTCTATGTCAATGTAAATTTTGGTTAATATTGGTCTAGATATTACTACTAGATTGTGGTTAATACAGGCCAATCGGAAATGGTAATTCACTTGTAAAACATGATAAACTTTCATCGACAATTATATTAAAATATAAAACAAATCTCAAATTTGGTATAGAAGACTTTTATATCAATATGAATAATATATACTACATTTTGGTTAAAACTGTTCAGTCGGAAGTGGCACTTTACTTGAAGGCCGTAATGGACTTTCATCAAAAATGATGTTAAAATAATTTAAATTTGTAGATTAATAGGCGTACAAGGAATTCATCTGGTGTCTACATCATATATTTTATATATCGAGGTCGTTTTTTGAAAAAGGCTTAAGCGCCAAAATTCAAAAATTTAGCTTGCAACTTATTATGGGACGTAAACATCACCTCTATCGATTCCCGCTTACGATGTATCGAGAAAAAAAATTGGAATAGTGGTCTAAAACTCCACTATTTATGACGTAAGCACCAAATACTAACGACTCTCAGTAGTCACTCTGGCCTTAACCAGTGCTAGAAGTCTTAAAAATATGTTGTAATTATAAAGCTTTTGCCAGGTTAATAAACTCAACTCTATACAATAAAGAAAACAATTGAAAAAAATAAATAAATTGTTATTTGGAGAAAAATCGTTTCCTGTCGTCGATACGATCATTTGAAAGGGAAGTAAATTCCATAAAAAAATAAATAAAAAAAAGTAACTCAAATCGGACAATTATTAGCAAAGATACAGCATATGGGACTTAGTAATCCTGGTTTTACTTCCCAACCTTTGTCTTACCGATTATTCCTCCTATATACATAACAGGAGCCTAAGATTGGATAGAGTTGGTATTTTATTACGGCTAGCGGGGTTCTTTATATTACGGCTAGCAGGGTTCTTTATATTACGGCTAGCAGGGTTCTTTATATTAGGGCAACGGGCTGCGATTTTATATTTCTGAACATTTTGCTAATCACGCTATTGTATTTACTGAAAATAAATCCCGACGAACGGTTTAATAACTATACAACTGGTTTATTATCTTGTCTTCCTTAATTGGTAAGGACATTAAACACACAAAAAACAAAATAATAATAATAATAAATGTTGGCCGTTACGAATAATTAAATCAAACAAAAAAAAAGGAAAATAAATTTTTCTGTTCATTTAATTGTACAAATAAATAACAAAACTGAAAGTCGCATTTCGACCACTGGCTGATACTATTTATTTTAAATCCTGAAACATGAAACATTATAGTAGAATGAAAGAAGAATATCAAAATAGATGATTCCAAAAATAATCGATATTACAAAGATTGTTGAAGCCAGCGCCAAAATAGCAGTGCAAACATTATCGCTGATCTAATGCCGGGGATCTTTGGCCGAGGCAGGGCTCCTCCGCTCAGCGAGATCTGATCAATTGTTTGAACGGGATCCAACTCTCGAGATAATGTTTCCGAGAAATTATCAAAGCAAATCACTAACTAACAATGTTAGGACTAGTCGAGTCCGGCCCCGGCGAAATCCCCCGGGCCCGGGTTCCGAGGGGCCGATAAAATTTGACAATATAGTACAACAAATTGTCATAGAAATATATGTAAATAAAAAAAATCATCCAATCTATAATAAATAATATCATATACGTTTTTTATACTCTGATACAGAAATTAATTTATAAACATGCATATTGTTTATAGTTTAAAAAGAAAATAAACTACTATATATTATATCTAGGTTAGTGAAAACATTGAATTTTGACTTTATTATTATTATACTTTATTTCTTTCGCAGAAAATAAGGCAAGGAAAGTGTTGTAAATAAAACATAGTTCAAGCTCTACTAATGTTACTATATGAAAACTTTACCAAAGTAATTATTGTTTAATTGTTAAGTATGTAATTTAGAAAAAAAAATGCTGTATTTTATTTCAAAAATAAACTCTTGCCATTATAATGTAGTATTAAATTTATCTTTTCAAATTACCATAATCGATATTAAAATACCAAAGTAGCGGGAGGGCGAGGAAAACTTTAAACCCTCAAAAGTCACTTCTCTAACACCAATTCAAATCGCATAAAAATTTTCATCCCTCTATATCAATTTGGATGGTCTATACAGGTGCATAAAAGTTTAAAAACCGCGAAAAATCATTTGGACAAGAAGAAATTTAGACTGAAATTTACCCCATTCTATGGTATTGTTCTCCCTAGAATACAACTCTTCATACCGAATTTTAGCTCATTTGATCCAAAGGGGGCCCCTGCAGCGGGGAAAAATATACACCCACACAAACACAAACACAAACACACACACACACACACATACATACATACATACATATATATATATATATATATATATATATATATATATATATATATATATATATATATATATATATAGCATCCCCGAAACACTCAAAACCGTGACTTTCGATATAGTCAATGGTCTATTATTTTTAGGGAAAATACAATTAATAAATTTTGTGAAGTACAGTGAAATACACGTGCAGTGAAATACAGAACTTTCAATAGGGTTTATATATATTTATTTCAAAGTAATACAAATTGTTTTAAACTCGAAATTTGAATCGATACAAGGCCCCTTTTCAAACGAAACTACTCCGTTGGCCCTTCCAATAAAACGTTTTATTTTTTTACTTTCAATTATTGGAATAGAAGCTTTGCCGATCGAAATAGGACCTAGCGCAGAAGACAGGTCCATCCTAACCATTCCGGATTCCAGAAGACACAAGAAGATCTTTGTAGCAGGGAAGATCTATTAGCCCCGTACAAGGAGAGGCCTGTGCAGCCCGGCCGTTGGTAAATGGCCCCGTTGAAGTGGAGCGAGGCAGGGCAGTGAGCCAATTCGACGTACAGAATTAAAATTATTACTCATCCTAGTATTTAAAAGTAAACTCTGACCCTATTGGTTGTTTGCAAACAGCTCCAGGGAGCCCGGACCAATCGGATCGTGCCTTCGACGGCTCCAATAGATTTCCTAGAACTTTGAGGACCAACGCCAAAAACCTATTTGCACTGAGGTCAGTGACTGCTTGGAGCCGCCCCGGACAGTCCGGAGTGCACCGATATCGATTCGCGAGGATGACCCGCCTCTATCTTACCTATCTGCGAGATTCAATCTGAAATTTGGGGAAATAATTTCCATGGATAATTATCATGCCTGGGGTAGCTCCTCATGATTTATCGTTAACAAATTAATTGAAAATAATAAATTATTGTAGTTAATTATTAAAATATAAGTTTCAATAACAATTTTAATTATAAGTCCCACTGCAGAAGACTAGAGTTGACAGATACTTAATCTCCTTAATAGGCTCCTAATCATACTATTATATAAAAGGACAGTCTGTTTTCCGTTTGTAAGGTCTCATCCCAAAAACTACTGAACCAATCCTAAGCAAATTTTAACTATATCATCTTCATAGCTTCTAGATGGATTTGCAATAATAAAATTTACCGATATGGATATTGCGGCTGCGCAAAAACCAAATAACCACTTCTATATTTCATTTGCGCATAAATAGAAAAGTATACATTTTTCGCTGATTATAGGTATTCTCATTTCAAAGACAATTGAATTTCCTACAACAAAAAAAAAAATCATCTAAAGTACACCAAGGATTTAAAAAAAAAATAACCCGTAACACATTGAAACTGCTTTACTTTACATCTCGAGTTTTATTTATTTCCAGCAAAATATTTTATTTTTTTTAAGTTTGTTAAAGGAAAAATATAAACATTAAAAAATAATTTATTTTTGCTGAAATAAATTTTGTAAAGTGTTTAAATTATTAAATAAACTAACCTAATAGATATTTTCTCACCAAAAACGATAGCAGATTTTGATTCATCATTGAAATCGGACCATTATTAGCAAAGATACAGCGCATTGTACATTGTATGGATTTTTCTACCGCTGCAGGCCCGGAGGAACTGCAGGACATCAGGAACTGTAATCGGGTCAGATTTTCGATGTCCAGTTTTCAACAGTTGTTCGCTTAGCAAAAACAACAACGTATATTCGGCCATTGGTCTGTCTGTATCACGATTATCTCTTGAACGGGTCAACTAATTTTAAAATTACATTTGTACATACAATAATTTTTTTCGAATTTTCAATTGTGTTCTTTAAATATATATATATATATATATATATATATATATATATATATATATATATATATATATATATATATATATACATATACATATATATATGTGTGTGTGTATATATATATATATATATATATATATATAGATTTGAGTATATACATACACATATATATATATATATATATATATATATATATATATATATATATATACTCAAATCCAGCAACAGAGAAGCATTGCCGGGTCAGGTAGTAACGAATATATCAACAGGAAGCGGGAACCCACCTCGATTGTTGATAGGAAGCTCTTCGATAGGTTTACCTAATTTTATTTGAATTATTGTTTTATAAATAATTTGAATAAAAACTATCGATTTTAGGCAGCTGGCTGGTCCTCGGTAAAACATGGCGTTACGGCACGGTGAGACCTGTGAGAGTGGAACACGCCTGGATGTGCCAGAGATAGATTTATATAGAATTTGCTATCTTAAAAATAATTTAAACAACTTAAGATTGAGTTGAGAGAACGTTACAGATGACATAGGGCAGGCGTATCACGAGGAAGCGGCTCATTAACAACGCCAACAGGCAGTGAAGGTCCAACCGGACCCCCAAGCAGTCTGCCCTCACAACACTCCATTCTATATGATAGCCGTACAAACGATCGAACCACCATATACCTAACTTAATTTTTTTGAGATTGTGTTGATATATGAGATTGGTGTTTATTGATAACTGAAATGAACTAACTAGGCGCGCCGTCAAAGCAAGGGGGAGGGACAAAATACCCGTGTACCCTGACTTATAAATAAATATATCTGTTGTTTATAGTTCGAAGAGAAAATAAAGTGTTACTTATCGAGTTTAGGTAAGCAAAAAGATTGGATCTTGAATCGTTTATTCAAATTTTCGTAAAATTAAGACAAAAAAAGTGTTGTAAACAGTAGTATAGCCGGGATTTCGTTTCGAGGGAGGGGTGGAGGTGAGGGGGGAGTACATCGAAGGATCTACTTTAAAGAAACCCACCTCAACTAGAAATGTATATATATTAAATCTCTATATATTATTTTCTATGGCTAGACACATTATTTATAAAGTAACATTAAAATAGGTTTATACATTTTTTGTTTATAGATAAGAATAAACAACAGTATTTTGTAATTTTGGGAGAGGGGTCCGGACCTTCTGAACCCTGCCTCTGGCTACGCTACTGGTTGGAAATGAAAAATAATTCAACCTCTACGAGTGTTATTTGAACACTTAAGTAATTTAAGAATTATAACTAAATTATACTATCATTATTAAGAAATTTATAAAAAAAAAAAATAAAAAAAAATATTGTGCAGTATTTGATGTAAAACAATAATTTTTTTTCTATTATGATATAGTAATTTTCGTTTTCATAACATCTTAATCCGTTTATTAATATTGTTGACAAAATAAAACACATAAAATATTGAGTGGGAGGGGGCCTGTACTCAGTTGACGGCGGCCCTGATACTAACAAATACTTCAAAAGAATTCTTACATTATTCTTACCCTTCCCCCTCACCCTCTCCTACTCTCGAGACACTTGGAATCTTATTAATAAATTTACTCGATGTCAGTCTCCCAGAGTCGCTTCGGACAACCAAATCGACTAAACTTCGGGTTATAACTATTAAAAACTTAAGCCACACTTAAATAGTAGGCGTATTTGTATAAAATTTTACTTATAGATGAGAGGCACAATTAATATATATAGTTTAGTTCAGAGCAAGGCTTAATCATTCCAATAACAAACTATCGAATAATTTAAAATATATGTATATATATATATATGTATATATATATATATATATATATATATATATATATATATATATATATATATATATATAAATAAAAATAATTATGATATATAAGTATAGGTGATCCTCGGAAACAATGTGGTTTGCTAGTTTCAAGAAACTACTAAAAATAGAAAGAAAAATCCTAAGGTGTATCCACATATCAAGAAAAGTATGAGAACAATACTAACCTAAAAAAAAAAAGAGAACCGTATGAGGAAACTGAAGACTTGGAAACAGCGATGAGGAAAAAGAGATTACAATTTTTAGAACGTATGAAAAGAATGAAAGAAAACAGACTGAACAAACAGACCGACAAGGTGATAGGACTAAGGAACTTCAGAGGATCAGTCGCTGTCAGGTGAAAGAGCAAATTACAAGACTTGGTATTACAGAAAAAGAATACCAGGGCAGAGAAGAATTCAGAAAATACGTTAAGATATTTGTAGTGGAAAAGAAGAGGAGGGAAAGAAAGAAATGGAAAGACGAGCAAAAGAGAGAAATGAGAAAATGAAGAGAATATGGGCTAATAAAGGTAGACTTTCGCTGGCACTGCCCGCGGTTGCGTCCGGCAAAGTTTGCGGGCAGTTTACTACTACTTTGACAGAATAGGTAGGGACATAGTTCGTTAATCAGCTTCAGGTACTTTATGACCACAGACATAAGGACTACAGAGATGTAATAGTGTAAAATAATGTGTGGAAAAACATATAATTTTATTTTTATATTCGCACATTATTATTATTATTATTGTATTAATAAACAATAAAGAAACCTCGACAGACAAATTTAATGAACTTTGTTCATTGTCTAAACTACCTAACAAATATCTAGTTGTACATAACATAACAATATATATTGTTGTAAATATATAGTTGCATATCTGTAAATATTTGTAAATAAACGTATTCATTTATCTATAATTTGTATGTATCTAAATAACATATAATTTTAAAGGTTTTAAGGATATACTATATAGTTATAACGATATAGTATGATTATAAATATAGGAGAGGTTATAATGTTATAGGTTATGCAGGAGTGGGCCGCTGCGGTGGGCAGTTTCAGCGAAATATAGAAGCAATAACAGTTAGCGGCTACGATGGGCAAGCTCTGTAAGTCGCAACCGCGGGCAGTAGCAGCGAAAGTCTACCTTTAGATGGCCATTATCGCGAAATAATAAAAACAATTGTACTAATTAAAACAATCGATTTAAAAAAAAAAACTTACTCAACATAGTCAGTTCGTCTGAATTCATATAAAAGTGGAACTAAACTATAAAAACTGAAATAATTTATTGTTTAAGGAATAGTATAAAACTATTTCTTGAATGCTGACGTTTCGTCCAACATTGAATGAGTTAGTACTAACGTGTACACACACGTCCATAATTTCGATATTAAATTCCATTGCTTCCACATCTTCATTTGTAATTAAAAGTTTCTACCATCTCTAACTTTCCTTCATCATTTAATGCAATGATATTGAATTTAAGTGAAAATAAATAAAACAAAGAAGAGAAACCTATTAAATTTATACCTTAAGAGAATACGAATTTAGGAAATCTCAAAATCAAATTTAAATAAGCCCGACTCATTAGACAGTATTCCAAATGCAGATTGAATTAATTGGAAAAGTCTTGAAGGCGCCAGAGTAGAAGGAAGTTCTTGGCCTTATACCAAACTCTTATGAAAACATCTCTCCAGGCAAAAATTTAAGTACGGTGAGCTTTCGCAATACTTGTTCCGGGTTAACAAATTGTGTAGTGATTATTAATTAAATAAAATATTGATTTTTTTATCAATTTTGTATTTAAACTTAATTTTCTATATAACTTCTAATATTTTCAACCATGAATTATTTTACCAACAAACTTTTTATGATTTTGATATTCCTGTTTTATTTGGAAACATTGGAAGATTCCAAAAAAAAGCATTAAGTCTCTCTTAAGATAACTAGTCAAACATTTTTTTTCAAATCGCTACATACCTACACAATCGGACAGATTATACATGTTTAGTAGAATTTGTTATTCAGTATTTTGAGCTCAAATTGTTTCAAAACCTTCACAGGATCTTATTAAATAATTTGAGGCATAAAACATAAAATCGGTTGAGCCGTTCGCTCGAAAAATCGCTACATATGTACCGCTTATTTTATAACCACCAAACGGATAGTGACGGATCCACAGAAGGGGAAGGAGGAAATAAATATATATATATATATATATATATATATATATATATATATATATATATATATATATATATATATATATATATATATATATAGCTGAGTTTAAAATTTACCTAATAGTACCAATACTCGTAACTGTGATAAATTATGATTCATTAGGCAGAGAAGAAATCAATCTTGGCTCACTTTGTGAAAAATCGGTCGTTTTATGTGAATAATTGCTAATTGTAATGATTTTTCTTAATTTAAATAAAATAATTGTGTTGAACTTTTTTCGTTTTATTATTTTTTAAACCTGATGTAAACAGAAAACATATTTATATCGTCCAGTAGTTAAGTTGTCGCTGGGCTGGTATAAATGGAATCCTAATTAAGGTCAAAATAGTTTTAAACTGATTGAAACTGTATCATTTATCATTGTGTTATTAATTACTGAAATATCCTATCATTCCCTCCTGATACAGGATAAGACGGAACGATCACTTAATTCTACATATCATCCTTCTCATATTCCCTTATAAGTATGTAATGCAAATTAAAATGGTTGGTGCCTCAAAGGAAGAATATATACAAATATCATTATACATAATACCAAAAAAATTATGGGATAATCCCGACCTGTTCTACGAGTATCCCAAAATCTGTGGCAATCCTGATAATCCCTCCCCTTCCTCCTCCCCCCTAAAAAAAAATTATCTGGATCCTTCCCTCCAAACGGACAGGCTAAATACATTAGCCTCCTTGTGGATAAATAAATATATATCATCACCATAATTAGTCCATTTATGTTAGATAGCATAACAAGAACAGTATAATTATATGCAAACAAAAAGCGATGGAAATTTAAGTTATAAAAAATATTATAGGCGTTGCATTATTAAATGATCCCGGCGAAAGTTTAATGGTCAATTAAATTTCGTTATTACAAAACTTTAAATAAATAAATCTGTTATCCAATACTTTATAGACATTTATTCAATAATAATTTTACATAATGTTCTAATATAATATATTCGGATGTAGTAATTTATAAGACATTACTGACAAGAGAATTTCACACAATCGTTCACTTGGAATGACGAAATGACATTTTTTAACTAATAAAAAACCGATTCGAATAATTGTTCTTCAAAGATAAAATTCAAATTATATCCTTCAAAACTATTGACCCCGAAGATTGAAGAACAACATTTTTTTAGATACTATTTTTTTCCATCAATTTTTTTAGATAGTGAATAATTTAGAGATATTAGATTCTAAAAGTCAAAATTGAAAATACTCAACGTGTATAAACTAAAAAGTATTCCATTTAATTTTTATTTTAACTACATTTTGTGAACCTGAGGGGATATTATTAATTCTTCTAAAACATATATATAGTATAAATATCTTAAAAGTATATAAATTCTATTTTTAAAATAAATAAGGCAGCTTACATATAATATTAATATTAATAGGAAATATAATAATAATGATTTCAAAATAAGACTTTCAGTCTCTCAAATAGCAGAAAATAATTAACCAGTCAACGTTTCACAAATTAAGTTATCTTGACAGCTTCTTCCAGATTTTTTTTTTTTTTAACACCATCTCGGCATTATGTTATCTTCGGTAATTAAGGTAATGTGTTTTATAACAGTCCTCCCCCCTCCCCCTTCCCATACAAAGATACAGAATTACAGATATTTAAACTGATTTTGTTGATACAATAAAAATAACAAATAAGAGCTAGCATTATTTTAATTTTAAGCTTAGCTCTAGCACGTATTAAGTACCCCACACTTTAAGCTTAGCTCTAGCACATATTAAGTACCCCACATTTTAAGCTTACCTCTAGCACGTATTAAGTACCCCACATTTTAAGCTTAGCTCTAGCACGTATTAAGTACCCCACACTTTAAGCTTAGCTCTAGCACGTATTAAGTACCCCACACTTTAAGCTTACCTCTAGCACGTATTAAGTACCCCACACTTTAAGCTTACCTCTAGCACGTATTAAGTACCCCACACTTTAAGCTTAGCTCTAGCACGTATTAAGTACCCCACACTTTAAGCTTAGCTCTAGCACGTATTAAGTACCCCACACTTTAAGCTTAGCTCTAGCACGTATTAAGTACCCCACATTTTAAGCTTACCTCTAGCACGTATTAAGTACCCCACATTTTAAGCTTAGCTCTAGCACGTATTAAGTACCCCACACTTTAAGCTTAGCTCTAGCACGTATTAAGTACCCCACACTTTAAGCTTACCTCTAGCACGTATTAAGTACCCCACACTTTAAGCTTACCTCTAGCACGTATTAAGTACCCCACACTTTAAGCTTAGCTCTAGCACGTATTAAGTACCCCACACTTTGTTACAATGTTTCCAACTTAATATGAAACTATTTACAATATAATTTGTACAATTTTAGAGATGTTTATAGGGTTCTATCAAATTAATTAAGGATATTAGAGAAGATTCTCTAACAAAGCCTCTCGAGTCTCTCAAATACTAGTAAAAAATTCAACGTTTCGCCAATTCAAATCACGTAAATCAGACCAGAAATAGTACATCTCAGATTAACAGCTAAAAAAAGACTGACCAAATAGAGATGGCACACCACCCTAAGACAGTTCAAGCAATGCACAATGTACTAATGTTGAACTCGTAACTACTGTTACAATTAAATGTTAAACTGTTTCGGAGTAATGCACTATCTCTATTGGATAGCACACTTTAGACTGTTGATGTGAGATGTGCTTCCATGGTTTGCATTTATGTCATCTTACAGTTTATTGATAGTACATTTCTAAAAAATAGTTCAACAAATTGAAACGATAAGTTGAACTGTTTAGTTTAATTTTGTAAAATATTTAAATACTTTAAAAAATAAACTTTAGCTATTATTGAGCTAAATATCTTTATTGAGCATCGGTAACATCTCGGATTAACTATCTTTTGAATGAATGCTAATTCATGGCACCTAATCCGAATAATGATTGTAGCGAAACTAATTCTCTCATTAGGAGAATCCTCATTGCTTTAGGATGGACCAAGTTCAAAGAACTTATGTGGAACCTTATTCTTCAACGCTTTCTAGATCGTCTTATTGTATCAGCTGTTTGATCGAAAAATATTTACATTTTTCTTATCTCTTTTGTTTTCCTTTTCTTGATGATAGTATTTGTGTTTGTTAAATAATACTATCTATGAATGATCGTATTATTCTAATCGTAGCTACGAAGGATATTTTATGAATGGGTTGCCGACGAGTGCACATGAGGTTTTCGAAACACGTGTTATTTCGGCGCCGATCTCAAGGAGTAGAGAATATTTCTGTCTGGGGGGAGCCGCCAGCTGGGATATTGATCGAATTGTTGTTTGGGTTGTTTTTCATTTATTGAGGACCATTTTATAAGGTAAACAAGTACACCATTACCCCATCTTATCGATTTATTATTATTATTTTAGTAATAAATCGATTATAAGCTAGTATTGGATAATCTTAATTCCTCAACTACCACGGGTATTTTTTTTTTCACCCATTAAATGACAAAAAGGGAAAATATTTTTTATTTTTACTGATATCTCGTCCACTTTAACTGCTCAACCATTCTAGAAAAATTAATAGGCATGTTGAGAGTCGGGAAGAACGCCAACAAATAAATAAATTGACACATGTAAATTGTATCTGTTAGATAGGTTTTAAATCACATTAACCTGTCATCCAGGGCCTTAAAACAAAATGTCTGAAGATCAAATAACCTACACGTTTTGTCCACTGTCCATAGAAAAACGGTTAACGATTTTAAACCAAACTTTATATTGTTTTATTTCTGTACGTCAAAGGTAAACTTTCGCAAGTCCATTTTTTTCAGACATGATTTTTATTAACGTATTTGGATTATTATGGCAATATAAGTATAAGTACCCTAAATAAACTAAAAGAGTATTAAAATATGCAATACTTGAAATATAAAAATTGACCACTATCCATAACAAGCGATACAATGTATCTGAAACTTCATTTTGCTCTTCTCTAAAACTTTGAAATCGTTACTTTCGGCAGTTTATCTCTGATGTAGAAATCTAGGCGAAATCAGGTTTTTAAACCATTAATTAAACCTTTATCCGGGATCTTCAGATAAATTTTGGACGTACTAAAATTTAATGTTTATATGAGGCAGACCTACTTACAACACTCATAAAATTCTTTCTAGAAGCTTGACTTTGTTGTAAGATTTAGCATGCATATCGAGTTATTTTAATTTACATTTAGGTTTCGTGTAGAACTCCGTGGTTATGCTGTACGTAGACTGTTCCAGGGTCAGAGGATACAACAAGTTTTTTCTAAATGCCTCAGAGGAACGGACACCCAACATAATCTTTTGTTTACTGATATTCCAAGCACAACTCTACTATACTATAGTATTTATAACATCCTACTAAACACAAATATTCAAAACTGAAAAACGGACATATAAATGATAAAAACGAATTTTAAAAAATAATAATAATATCAAGATAATTCTTCATTGAGACTAATGAATTGTTTCATCACATTTATCTTCGTTGACGGGGAGCTGAGGCCAAAAAAAGTGTCAGATTTCAAAAAAAAATTTGATCGTGTAGACCGAAAGTACTCTCGCAATAGACTGGAAATATGAATGTCTGTCAGCCGAAATCGGTTCCTATCACATTTTATAGGTCAAAGAAATCCGTTATTTTCGTCACTTTTTTTTTTGGATTTTCCTCAGTAACTCGCTTCCAGTCCATTTTAGATAAAACTTGAGCACTACCAATTTTAAAGAACGTTAAATTTCCTGCAAGTTTTATATGTAATATATTTTAAAATTTTGAACAGCTATTGAGAACCGTCAAGAAAAGGCGAAAATTTAGATATTTAGTGGTTTCGCCTTAATAACTAGTTTACTTGAAATTTAGTGCCAAATGCATAATAACCAATCTTGAAGAGGATTTAATTTCCTACAAGACTCACACAAAATATTCGTAATTACTCTCAACAGACCTCAGGTGATAATGAAATAACAATCTTACACAAGAAAATTTTGTTATTTCAATATATCTTGGAGTCTGTTAAGAGTAATTACGAAAATTTTGTGTAAATCTTGTAGGAAATTCAATCATCTACAAGATTGGTTATTATGCATTTGGCACTAAATTTCACGTAAACTACTTATTAAGGCGAAACCACTAAATATCTAAATTTTAGCTTTTTCTTGACATTTTGCAGGTTTTTACATTCCCGTATCTCAGTAGCTGTTCCGAATTTGAAAGAATATTACATATAAAACTTAGAGGAAATTTAACGTTCTTTAAAATTGGTAATGTTTAAGTTTTACCTAAAATGCACTGGAAGCTAGTTACTGAGGAAAATCTTATAAAAGTGACGGATTCGTTGAAATATAAAATTTGATAGGTGTGAATCAAGGGTGGCAGACGATCATAATTTCAGTCTATGGTGAGAATACTTTCGGCCTACACTAACAAAAATTTCCTTGAGATCCAACACGTTTTTTGGCCTCAGTTGACTGGACTATCGGGGTCTCCAGGCGCTCCCACGTCTCCAGTTTCTATGAAGTGGCTTTACTCCAGGCTACGGCGACAATACTTCCAAGATGTCTCTTTTCCACTCCTTTGGAACCAAAATGGCTCCCTCCTACATTCCTAATTTGCTCAGCCGGCATTCCTCTGTCCACTCTTCAAATACCAGATCCCACCCGACCCACTCCCATAGAACTGCTTATTTTAGCAAATAGTTCTATATTGGTGCTGCCTCTTTTTGGAATTCCTTGCCCATTCCCATCCGTAAAATAGGGTTCTTTAATTATTACTTATTTCTTCACCTACTTCATCTTCAACCCGATCAATGAAAACAATATTTATTTATGCTTAAAACGAACTTGAAACAATTATTTATAATTAATAAATAAATGACAAAATATATCGCACCCGAATAATAAACGTACAAATGACAAAATTAAATTGTCGAGAAATCAGATTTAAAATTTCGGTTGAACACTTTTGAATACCTCCTCATTAAAACAGAATAAACATTCGTAATACCTTCACTAATTCTTTCCTACATTATTACTCGAGTAGTCCATCACCAGCTGATTATAATTTTACCGAATGGTGGGTGAATATTTTATTCAGTTTTCGAAAATGATGAGATGCTACCTTCTTCCATGGGCGATTTCAACATTATTCATTATTCGCAATAGTCTCCAAATTAATCCGTACATGAGATGTAAGAAACGCGAGCAAAGAAAAGGAAAACAACAATTATAAAAAGCAAATATCAATGAACACAAAACTTTTATTTCAAAATTTTATAACATGACAAACTGCCCTGATGAAGGCTCAAATGTTTGGGTCGAAACGTCGGCTTTTACAATAGAAAAAAAAACGTGCTGACTGAATCCTGATTATTTATTCCATGATATACATCACAGCCGGCCACCTAACTCAATATTTCTTTTGGGTAAATATTAATTATTCGGCCGTATAACGCAAGCAGTGGTTTCGTAAGATCTGTCAGAAACAAGAAGCTTGTCACTGACAGGGCCTGCTAGATAATCAAAATGGACGGATTTATATCGCATAATGCACTACTTGGAATCTATATCTGTTATTCAAATAAAATATTACTCGAAAAGATAAAAAAAAAAATATAACCGTAATTAATTGTAGTGATCTTAACTACTGGCATAGATTCGCAAGTTATAGATTTTATAAGTGTATTGATTAAGAACAACAAACATATGGTAAGAAGTTAGTACCATTGAATCGGTGAGAATGAAAACGGTACATCTCCACAATCGGTTTTTCCAGATATTGGCAATCCGAGGTTTGGTTATTAGCTAAATCATTATCAACCACTTAGTTTAGAGCATACTGTTCTTGTGCTCAATGGCTAGTCTAACAGGTTTCAACCTAAAAAATAGTGTTTGTTTTTTTTTCCAAAATGCCCAATATTGGACATTTACTGTTTTCATTCTCACCAATTCAATTATTGTACCTATTATATAGAAGATGAGAGACACAATATTAACTTCGATATTTAGAGGTAGATATGAATAGTTTAAGTTTCTGACATCACGACATAAAAGTAAATATCAATGAACACAAAACTTTTATTTCAAAGTTTTATAACATGAAAAACTGCCCTGATGAAGGCTCAAATGTTTGGGTCGAAACGTCGGCTTTTACAATAGAAAAAAAAACGTGCTGACTGAATCCTGATTATTAAGGCCATATAATATTATTAATCATTCGAAATTCAAGGCCACCTTTTATTTTTAGGTTTATAGCAAATAAGTCTCAAAATATTACAATTAGCTGGAATATGTATATTAGTCAAATTTAAAGAATTAAACTGTGTAAATTTTAGAATATAACAAGTATTCGTAGTTGCATTTTATTAGGGGGAAAATATCTCTTAAACAATTAATTTGTACAGGGCGTACAGGATAAAAACCAGTACACTTCAGCTACCGATACTGCACCTCAGGACTAGGTTTGGAATATGGAAACGCGATATGTGTATATATATATATATATATATATATATATATATATATATATATATATATAATATAAATATTATATATAAATAATTTATATATATATAAATATATATATATATATATTTATATATATATATATATATATATATATATATATATATATATATATATATATATATATATATATATATATATATATTGATATATCGGATTTGAAAAACCGATATATTATATCGTTATCCTAACACCCGATATATCGATCATATCGATATTTTACACCGATATATCGGTGATATTGATATTTTAAACTTTATTATTTCATTTTAATTAGAAATTTCCTTTATTCTTTATCATATTTTTAATTTTATCCGTGAGCTGTACTTTACATTATAGCTTAATTATTTAATCAATCTAGAACGCTGTATTTGAGCTGTTGTAACTCATATAACAGATGAACCGCGTCACAAACGGTCAATTACCTGTTGTTCATTGTTGTTGTTGTTAGTGTGGTGTTTAAAGTGAAAAAGGAAACTAAAATCTCGCCGCCAAAAAGAAATAAGGAAACATTTTAAATCGAGCGACAGTAAAAGTGCGGAGTGCAAATATAGCCTAAAGTCACACCTCAAATCTTTCCATTCACATGTTTTTTTTTTTTACCAAAGTATTATTCTTTTCTATCTTTTTTTTATAATGATTCATGGATAATAATAAATTATATCATTTCATAACCTAATAAATTTCATAACGTTAAACTCATTTAATGCACGGTTTCTTTGCTTTTTCGTCCATTTCCTTTCGATATATCGATATTTTTCTACCGATTATCGGTGGATATCGATATTTGGTTTCGCGATATATCAAAACATCGAATATAGATATTTTTCTTTCGATGTTCCAACCCTACTCGGGACCAACAAAAAGGTTCATATGAATCAGGGTTCGATTCCCCGTAGGAAAGCAGGAAATTTAAGTTTTATGTTTTTTTTTTTTTTATTATATACTAATAATATAATTAATATTATATTAACCATTGTTAATCGACAAAGAAAACAGAAATGTTTAACCCCTCTCAAAATTCTAGGTTTTACGTTTCAAGATACGTGTAATCCAAATATCAAATACAAAAAATCCGTCCGTTCACGGCTGTTCTCCGAGACTGCTTGTCCGATTTTCTTGAGATTTTATATTAAAGTTTTAATTTTATGTGTCATATTCTATTTTGGTTTACAACATATAATTGATGTAAAAAAATAAATTTTTCTTTTTAATTTTTTTGCGCCAGTCCCACATTCCGTTGTAAAACATCTGGTCACTTTACCCTAATATCTATATTCCTAAAATATTCCATTTAGCTACTGACAATATATTTCGTATCATTTGTATTTCTTTCGAGAGTTGATATTCCCCAAGCATCCACTACCATTGTTGTATTTATTTATTATAATGGTTTCAGTACGGTAATTTTCTGTCCTAGCATATTTGATTTCTAATTCTTTTAAATAGAGCAAACATATATTTTGAAAATAATGCTTTCCCTGAATACACAGTATTTTTAATTCATAATTTTCGCGTTGAAATAAGATACTATTGGCGGCATATGAAGATTTAAATGGCAACTTGTTACAAACTAAAATCGCATCCAACTCCAGAAATTTTTCCTGTTACATTGCGTTTATTTATAACTTATGTTATGGGGGAATAGTAGACGCAATACGTGTTTAACAGTCCATAACGCCACATCTGGCATAGGGGTAATAGGGCTTCCAGTCGGTAATAAAGTTGAAGAACTTTACCAACAGCATTCTTTCGACAAACACCGCAAACAAAAGCTAAATTTTGAGCATGTTTGATTACCAAGTAAAATAAAAAGGTAATTTCCCTATTTTCGGGTAAATCGACCCCATAGCCTAAAACATATCCTTTTTGAAATGGATTCTTACCAAACCAATAAATGAATATTCAATCTGTTCTCCAATGAAAAATTGTGATATTCTCGGAGATCAGATAAAACATCGAATCAATGTCATTTCCCTGTTAAATGTTTGAGTACGGCTTCAAATTAATTTTGTCATTAAATAAATTTTTTTAACATTTTTCTTGAATCCAAAAATTATTCAATTAAGTTACTTTTTCTTTATTTTATTTTTATTTCGTCATGTTAATCAATAATATACGTCTAATTACAAAATAATTTGTAAAATCAGTATATTATTTAAGGGGTTATAAATGAAGGTTTTACAACCACTAGACCAGCAGAAAACAAACAATGATTGAAACAGTTCCAAAAATAGTAATCTTAGCAGACTAAAATTTACAAACTATCTTACCAAAATTAAATAGTTCAACAAGTACAAAATAAAAACCCAGAGATCTATTGATCTTTGGTTTTTATTGTAATTTATTAATTATAATAAAAACTAGAAATTATATATATATATATATATATATATATATTTTTTTTTTTATTTTTTTATTTTAAAGGTTTTACTTTCTGCAAATAGGAAAAAAAATATCAAAAACCAGCCTAAAACTATTATATTTCTTTTAATTTAAGAAAATAAAATTATCCATGAACATTCATAAATGTATTTCTGATTTTTATGATAAAACAAAAAATAAACCTATGCTACTATATATTTAAAAAAATACAAATAAAGGCAAAAGAGAATGCATAAAAGCAAACTTCTCCCATGAGACTATTTTTAGTTTATTCGCAGCTAGGAACAGCATCTATCCATTTTGTTGACATGGAACCAAAACAGAGCAATCTTTAAATTGGTTCAGAAAAAAAATATTTAGTTTAAAATGGTACGAAGCAAAAAAAAGAAAAAAGTATTCAGCCCATTAACAAATAAAATTTTAATGTTTTTCCTTTTCTTAAAAAAAAAAATCATTATTGAGCAATAAACATTATTTTTTTAAAACTATAAATAGTTTACAAATAGTATAAAAATCAAAGACTAATAAGAGTCAATAAAAGAAAAAAAATATTACAAAGCCATTTAATCAACAATAAATAAGAAATTGTTTGAATTAATTATATTTAAAAATATGATGATATATTAATAAAAGACAAAAATAAATTATTCATTTTCAGTAATCGAAGGTTAATTAGTAAAAAAACGATAAATAGTAACTTAGGATAATAAAAAAAATGTTTCACCTACTTCACTGAAAGAAGTGTAAAAATATAAATTAAAAATTAAGTTTTTCGAAATGAAAGTTACATACCCTGGATATCCGAAGAGGGTGACCAGCGTCAGCACCTCCATTCATTCGAAAGCCCCACGGCGGATTTCCTTCTAAAAAAATTTCCTTCACAGACATTTTCTTTTCAGCGTTTCAGGTACTTCGTTGTCTAAAGTCTCATTGATCACATATCAGTCCTTTGAGTGGTTTGATGTCTACGGTAACTCGTTCGTTTGATCCCCTACAACATAACTCTCATGTAGGGGACAACAATTCGCATAAATAGCCAAATAGGACACAATAATATACATGATATCACCTCTAAGATCAATGTTAAAAATATATTTCACAAGAAAAGCAAAAATAGAAAACAATTTTTCAGCATATGATCTCATGAAAACAGAAAGAAGCCAAATGCAGCAGCCAACATTCGCATCCATCTTTTAAAATAATCATCGATATATTTAACACAAATTACAATTTGTATTTACATATAATTTTTATTTGATTTGATTAACAAGAGCTCGATAATTATATGTTTTTCATCAAAGTATGAACAAATTTCATATTACACACTCAATAATTTTTTTTTAAATAAAAAATTTATTCTATTTTTTTTTTTTACTAAATATACTAAAACAAATATTAATACAATTTTGTCACTTACTGTTTTCATTTTTTTTTTTTTTTTTTTGTTATAACATACAGTGAGTCAAACAATTTCAAAACCGCAACCACTTTTCAAAAGAGTCCACATGTGCAAAAAAAAAAAAAAAAAAAAAAAAAACTAACACATTTACTCACTTGCCTTAGCTCTATTCACAATTTATTATTATTATATATATATTTTAATTTGAAACTGAAAGAAAAACTAAATAAACAATTTTTGATATGTTGAGAGTCAAAAAGCCAAGACACGTTGGTCGAGTGAGAAGGCTCAAGCCAAAATAGAACTATGCTTCAAGTGGTCAGTTTAGACCTTATCTCTGATGCTATTAGGCTCCCCTCCCAGCTAAATTGTCAATTAAAACCGGGTAAATTGGGGAAGTGGCCATGTTACCCTTAAAGTATACAAGTGAAAAATTATCTCTATAAAAGAGAGATCACTACATCCTAGAATATTGAACAAATCAAATCAAATAATTCATATTTAACAAAACTACAATAGATTTCAATTCAAATTTTAAAAATAAATCAGCAAAACATATTTTAAGATGAACTAATTTAAATTTTAGAGCATGAAAAACATAGAAATTAATATACTCTTCTCAAAATGCACTACTAAATATTATTTTTAAAACTACATGACGAAAAATTCTATTAGCTACTTCACAATCTTAATTTCACTACAAAACTGAAAGTATAATCCAGAATAATCAATCATTAACTATGCATGCCATGCATTGGCTGCTGATACAAATTTTAATGAGTACCTGACCTAAATGCAAAATATTAATCTATATTTAGTTAATAATTAATAATTTAAGTCATAGGCATAAAAAAAATAAAAAATAAAATAAATTTCAATGAAAATTTATGAATCACACGATTTCAGCTTTGATTCACTACAATTTATTTAATACTTGTAACACTAAGAACATGACAGGTAAATGCAAAATTTGGAGTAGATACTTGCAATAAAAATGACAAAATCCACTTATACTACCAGATAATCATCACGACTTCAAAAATTAAAAATACCTTATAAATTCATAAATTTAACATAATAAATAACAACAAAACAAGTTTATTTTATTTAATATTCAGTTGCCAAGGTCAAATAAATCAGTGTCAGAGATGCCATCTCATAATATTTACTTCAGTTTCCATTTCATTTCCCCAATGGAAAACCATAAAAAATAACACTAAATATTCTCAAATATAGAAAAAACATTTTGGATAAATATTTCAGGACAATAATTTGTCGCAATTAAATCTTTCTGTCATGTTAAAAACAACAAATTGCTTTACTGATACTCTACCAAGTATAGAATAATGTTTGCTAATTTTATTAAGTCTATCTTTTTGGCATTACTACACAAAAATGAATACCTGGTGATGAATTACTCTAGTTTATATATATTATTAAATATATAAAAGCATCATATTGAATTATAGTCAAAGCATCAAAATACCTTTATTTAAACATAATATCCATCATTCTGGGGATTAATTCAACATTTTCAGCCAATACCGTAAACAAAATGTACAAGCGACATTTTCTTAGCAAACATCGTTAAATCCCGATTTCGAAAAAAAAATTCATTTCGAAGATTAATGCAAAAACAATAAAGATGACAATTCAAGTAAAGAGCATCATCATTCAGCTGACTATTTGAATCAAATCTTGGCTTCCTAGATTATTAAAAAATAGCTCATAATCTGCTTAACTTATAATAGAGTTACTGAAAGCTTCGTAAAAGTTCTAAAAACCGTCTTTTAACTCCGTTCACAACTCAAGTTGCCGTTACAAGTTTGATAATTTTACTACAAAGGTTATGACCGTTCTGATAACTAACAGCTTAGTAGCGGCATCTTTTGACGAAACATGGAACTATATATTAACAGAGTTTATAAAAATACCTAATTAATAATATTCACATTAAGGCATCTAAGATAGTTTAGGATTAAAAATAATGTCTTTTAAATAAATTAAAATCTCAGTACTCAATTTACTTTTGAGATTAAAGAAAGCTCATTTTAAAAAGTATGAGAACTCTACCTGCGCGAATAATTTATTGTTTTGCTGCACATTAGCTCAATAATTTACACAGATAAACATCTTCATATTTTTATCTTAAATAACAATAAGAAACCATATAAATTCTTCTGTCTATAATTAATCAATCTACAAACGAAGTTTTAATGCCTGAGTTTGCAAATGTATGAGGAACATTCTATTAGAAGTTAATGTATCCACTTTTTATTAAACATTATTTCTAGGCATATTTTACATTTAATGTTATTTAGTATCCTTCAAAACTGAATTTTCTTGTGTCAAATAATTGTTAAAAATCAGTCTTGTCTATCAAGATTTAACTTATATAAATCAGATGCCACATAATAATGTTTGCGTTTTTTTTATAATAATTTTCAAAAAAAACTGAGTGGATAATTTAAATGGATATATTGACTTTAGATAGGATATTCCTCAGCTACATCTGTGCTTTGGTTCTATAAGGGCCAATGTCAATTTTTTTAGATTTTGACTAATTTATATCAAAAGTTTCCATTTTAGCAAATCATTTATTCTAAAAAGTGCGAAGCCAAGAAACTAACAGAAAGAGGGTTTATTTCCATAATATCAGCCAATTTCATTGATAATATTTTCTATAAGGGCCAAAGTTGACATTCTCAGAACCAACAATTTGGACATTGAACCTGTTAGAACCAAACCACAGTAGATACGCAAAAGCTACATATATTTATTTTCCATCAAAATATAAAAATACTAACTTTGAAACGATTTTAACAACTAACAAATGAAATAAAACTTCAGAATCAATCTGAAATAAAATTAAACTACAGATCTTGTCCTAAAAAGTGGAATGCCAGTTAAATATTCAAAACATATCAAAAGCAGAAATAAACATTTCAATTTTACAAGTAGTTTATCATTATAGATATTTTTTTAACTGCGTATTTTTAAAGTCCGAATTCAATGAAAGTATTTATTTTTGTTCTTTATTTCATTATCATTGCATAACTTAAGTGGGTTATATTTACAGAAAGCTATAAAATAGAATATATAGTAATGTATTATAATTATTTTATTATAATATACTTATTGATATTTTCGGCAAAATAATTCTTTATTAATTTCTATAAATTTGATAAACCTAGAACTTTAACAACTTTTTAAAATTTGAGCCTTTGTAGAAATTAAGTGTTAGTTGTAAGGCTAAGGACAAATCAAGGATCCACAAAAAAATATCTTTACCTGATGAAAATTGAAATGGGCAGAAATTGTGAAATCTACAATCTGCCAGAAGATTCTCACCATATCCTGTTCAGATGTTTAAAATATAGGAAAAAGAGACTATATTTCTAAAAATAAAAAATTGGATATATAAAAAGTAAAAATAATTAGGAATTGTTATAAACACTGAGTGAGGAATCTAACAAAAAACAATTAAGAATCTAACAAACAATAGTAAAGGGTATTTTGTTTTCAGCTTTATTATTTTTAACTAATGATTTTTTTATCCAATTTTGTAACAAATCTTGAATGTCATAGATGTAAATAAATAAATTTAAAAGATATCCCAAGTATTTAACCCTTTAATTATTGTCCTTGAATAGGGATGATACAATAATAAATATTTTACCATTTAATGAATTCAAATGTATTCTCCCTAATATTGATGTCCTCGAAATCATCACACTTATGGCTACAAACCAAACTTTTTTTATTCTTATTTATTAGAAGACCTATTTATTCACCAGCATTCATTGTATTTAATTGAATAGCTTCAGCATCTTCACCCAACAATTCATCTGCATTGCCCATCAGGATTGCTATATTATCATACAGAGTTAAACTTCTTTTGGTATCTATGGCCTTTCTAATGAAATGTTCTAATAGTACATTAAGTAAAATTGATGAACCTGTTTTGAACCAAGAACAGATCTAAAACTTCACATGGTAAAAATCTTTGCTACAAAGCCAAATTGTTAGGTGCAAATAGGATACCATACCAAAGTGTCCATATAATTTATATCTCTCTACTATATCCAACTTGGTTTGATATCATTTACCACTTGCATCTGAGATGCTGAACCATGACTAATAAAAGCCAATAACAGATTGGGTAAATAAGTATAGTTTAATTTGGAGTGGAAAGCTAGACGGCGGAAAAAGAGAATGGAATGTAGTGGCAGATAGAATCGACAATAGAAAGCAGAATAGTTGATCAAAAAGCATGGGTAAATCAGAAAAGTGGATCTAGAAATAGTGAGGTCGGATATAGGGATATCAAAATTGTACTCCAAATATACGTTCTCAATAATAAATGTTAAGCATTAATCAGTAGTGTCCTAATGTTATATTTACAAAATTAATTTAATTGAATAACAAATAATGATTTGAAAAGACCAAAAATAAAAAATGAATTGAATTCTTAATAAAAACTGGATGAATTCTTTGAAAAACTTAATACTGTTTTAACTAACAAAATTATTAAAGTGAGATTTTAAACGAATTATATAAGCATAAGCAATTTCATGGTATGTGAAAGGAGGCAGGCATAAAAACGATAAAACAATAATACTGTACCCACATCACTACTTATATTACATATGCAGCAAACTAAACTTATTCAATAACTTTAGGAGATTACTTACCTAATGCCTGAAGGATCTTATAATTTTCGCATTTATAAAAAAAAATATTTTGAAATTATACCTAAATGTTATAAAACTTTAATTTTATGATGAATTCAACGTAATTTTATTGTTATTTACAATTAAAAATTTAATAAGGTTTTTTATATGTCATATGAAAATAATATTAAAAGAAATGCAGAGGTAAGAAAATAATATTATAAAATAAAATTACATAATAACAATAATTTTTTTTGAATTTATAAAAATATTGTGTTTGTTGTGACGAAGGGAGTTCGCCTTACCTCTTAAAGAATTTACACATACTGTCTTTTTTTATGATAGTGTATGGTTTTATACTTATAACTTTTGTTTGGTGGCTGCTGATTGGTCCAGCATAATACTTTCCATGGAAGAATACTTACATAATACTAGCATCTTTCCTACAACAACTTTTCAGGGAACTCTCTCAACGATATCTAAGTTTTTAATTCTTACTTTAAAATACTTATTTTACTGTAATTATTTTTAATCATGTAAGTCATACAACTTTATTATGAATAGAATATAGTTTTATTTTATTTTTTTTAAATTAAAGAATATATAAGATTCTGTTATCTATCATACAAAGATAACTTTAAAAGAAATTATGAGATAAAATAATAATATTGAACTAATAATTTTCCAATGTTGCAAAGTTATACTATATATTAAAATATAGTTTTTTAAATACTTTATGACTAAATTTGTATGTGTAAATAGTGTTCGCTGATATAGACTCATAATTTAAATCTGCCTTATCTCTCACATTAAAATTCTAAATAATTACAATTTAATTTAGAATAATTCTGCGTGTGTTCAGATGTTGGGTTTAGGAGGAAACGCAATAGAGGAATTGAAAGAAGACTAACCCAGATAAGTTTTTGAGAGAATGCAAATGTAATTAACAGTATTACAGAAAATGTAGATTATAAACTTTAAGCGTCTTAGGTACAAAGTCTCATTTCCAGGTACCAGTAGAATACCACACCAAGTTATCTCTAAAATTTAAACCTCTAACTTGGATGGTTTTCTTTTAGCACTTGGATATGAGATATTGAACCATGACTAATAAAAAATCAAAGACTTCTGGGAAAAATTTAATTTTTTTTAATTTATGTATTATTAGAAGGAGGGTTGAAAGTAGGGATGGATGGTCCAAACATAAGGGGGAATTGGAAAAGTTGTTACAGAGATTGGGGCGGTCAGATATTAATAGTCAAAATTTTTGTACAAATGCACAATATCTTAAATGTACTACATAGCGGATATTGAATAGACAGGAATAAGTAGAGAAACAAAATGTCTCTTTAATTTAATTCGTAAAAAACAAATTTAGAATCTAATACTTTTTTAATTTTTAATGAAAGATTTGAAGTATAGTTATATAAGCGATTTCATGAATTATTAAAGAAGGCAGCCATTTAAAACCCTTCCGGCAACAGAAATAAAAATAAAAAAATATCATAGTACTGTACTCACATAGCCGCTTCTGTATCATATATAGCTTACCAAACATAATCAACACATTCATGAGTGCCTTATACCTTAATAAGAAAAATCTGATTATTTTAATGAATAAATTTAATAACAAACATTATTAAATTATACCTACCTGGAATAAAGTTATTGTTGAAGTAATTATATTAAGAATTCATTGTAATTTTTTTATTATTTACCATAAAAAAATATACATACAATCTTGTCGTCCGTGTCATATAATATACTTTTAAAGGAATTCTGAAATAAAAAAGCATAATATTAGTATAACAATATTCCATTACAATTAACATATTAGCAGTAAAACTTATTTCTTTTAATTTTATTATTTTGTAATAAAATTTCAGTGTAATGTGAAGGGTTTTCTCCTAAAGATTTATTATCAGGAAATCTGCCATAGCTCTCAGATTAAAATAATAAATATGATATTAAATAATAACAATTTTATTAAAGGTAATTAAGAGATGGTTTTGATGATGGAGGAAAAAGAGGGGTCAGCAGTGTGTGTAGTAGAACTGATTTACTGAAATAGTTGTGGAGGGGGTTTGGAAGTGAATCATCGAAAGTTTGTAAGTATCGAAGGGATAACTCGTTAGTAGGAAGGAAGAAGGAAAGGCAAAAGAGGAACTGAAGACTAACCCTGATAAGTTTTTGAGACAATGCAAATTTAAATTAACAGTATTACAGAAAATGTAGATTATAAACTTTTCACCTTTAAGTGTCTTTGGTACAAATACTTATTATCAGGTACCAATAAAATACCACACCAAGCTATCCCTGAAACTTTATCCTTTCTACACTGTCCAACTTGGTCGGTTTTTCTTTAGCACTTGGACATATATGAGATATTGAACATAAACACATATGAGATATTGGGCCATGACTAATAAAATATCAAAAAGTTATGTTTTTAATATAAGTATTATTAGAAGGAGGGAGGAAAGAGGTGGTGAAATGTTGGACAGTTGGAAGAGAGGATGGAAATTGGAGATGGATGGTCAAAAAGTATAGAAAAATCAGAAAAGTTGTTACAGACATTGGGGATTGGGGGAGGGGGAGTTCAGATATGGAACGTTCAATATTTTAGTCTAAATGTGCACTACAATTTTATATAACATTACAATGTTAAGCATTACATAATCGTGCCTTTCGCCTTTCTGTTAATGTTTAGAAATTAACTCAATTAAATAGAAAATATTGAATAACCCATACTTTTAGTATGTAAAATAATTATAAAAATCAGAATAGAGCATGCACTTATGCATTAATATCATGTAATTATTAATAAATTTGCTGGTAAGAAACCATGTGGGAAACCAAAAGCCAAATGGATTGGCAGAATAAAAAATATACTACTTAGCTAAATGCAATAAATACATAATATAAACATAATAGATATTAAAGTGAAAACAGACATAATTATTTGGGATGAGGTTTATAGAGTTTAAAAATTAATCACATCATTAAGTTTATGGCCCTTATTTTTATATGTCGTCTAATTAATAAATGACACTGGTTTCCATTAAGAATGTAAATAAAAACTAAATTTTGTGACTTTTTTTTTATTCATTGAAATGAACTTCACATATTGAGGTTATCTAGTGAATCTGATTAATTGCCTCATTGCACCTGATTAATATTAATCAAATGGTAAGATACATGCTGAATAGTAATTATGTTGGCAAAATAAATAAGTAAGGAAAACAAATAATAAAATTTAATTGATATCGAATGGCTGGCAGAGATAAAAAGGTTCGAGTGATTTCTTAATTGGGGATCAGTCAAGGTATTCAACATAGACAAGGAGATTAATGAAATGTTTTTTACAAGAGAAGAATTTAAAAATGTTTTTAAATAAAACCAAATAAATTCTATCAAAGAAGATTAAGACGCACTTAAAACACCAGTTGACAAGAAATTGACTAAAACAGTGATAGCAAACTGACAATATATAACAGACTGAGGGATTTAAAACTTTTTTCAAACAGGATGAAAACAAAATAGAGACTTAAACATAACTGTGCTATTGGATATACACTAATAAACAATAAACAAGTAAATGCAATAGATGAAAATTAAGTTGTAATAAAAAATAGATACTGTTGGCTTGGAAGAAGAGTGCCACATTACGACAAATTGGAATTTTACAGGAGAAGCGTTTGAAGTTTGCCTATTTAGGTTTATCGCTGTCCCTCACTCACTGATAAAACATCAAGTCCAGGCATTTTCCTAGTTAATACTACTTATTTTTTGTTTAAAAAAAAAAAAAATAATCTTCATTTTTTGAGCATTTAAGTATAAAACAGTAGGCTTCCAAGCAAAAAAGAGGAAATTGGAATCTATTGTTCCATTACAAATATAATTGTATATCATATTCATAATTTAATTAATGAAACCAAGCTTAGGAGTCGATTCAAAGAGTTATTATTTAACAAAGTGTACACTATACTAACTTATAGCAAGTAATATAGAGTAGCCAATGAAATAATCATCATTTAAAGTAAATTAATGAATATTATTCAAAATCTCACCTTGAAAATCTATTGTGATGAGCTGAGCAATCACTGGTGGAACATCATTGTTGAATGGACAAACATACTGGCCCTGGTCTTCGAACTGGACAGTGGGTATACTGAAGCCTCCTAGAATTCGCTCACTCTTTCAGATTGGTAAGTCGTTTATTCATCTCCAGCTGACTACTGGAACAGGATTACCAAATCAAAAGAACTCCATGATAATATTCTGTTCTATCAGTATTAAAAAGCATCACAAAACAATAAATTATTTTATTCATCATTCCTTTCAACTTCGAACTTCATATTTATTTTAAATTGCATTTATTAATTCCAAATTTTAGCCCATAAATAAATATTACAATGAAATTTATATTTTAAGTCAGAAAAACATTCATTCAATATGTAATATAACAGTTTCAATTTGCATGAAATTTTGAACAAATCTCTAAAATGTGACAATGAATTTATAACAAGGCAAATAATTGCCAACCGATTAAACAAAACTTTGAAAAATCAAATTTATTACTAAAATCAGAAAGAATCTTTTGTGTAGAAACTTGAATGTAAATAATAATTAACATTATGATTCATGATAATAATACATGATTCATTTTTTTATACTAGAATAAATAATATCAGATCAGCAAAAACGAATATTATATAAGGGCTGCTGTTTAGAGAAAGGATGCTTTAAGAGCTAATATGGTGGAGAGTCAAATTAGCATTTTTTTTCAACCAATTAACTTCATGATTCTTATTAATTTCAATTTTTAATCCATGAAAAAAGATATAATTCACATTATATTCTTTCCAATTTTGAACAATATTCAAACATTTTACAATGAATAATAATAATTTCAACCAATTAAACAAAACTTTGAAAAATTAAATTTATACATATTTAATATGGTAATTTGGAAAGAATCTTTTTATAAAAGAAACCGAAACTTAAATAATGATATCATTATTTTGTGAAGACAAAGTAGTTTATAGACTTGAATATTTATTAAAACAAGTAATAAGAAAATATATACGAACATAATATATTGGTCATTTAGAAATTCCATCAATAAATGCTGTCTGGGCCCTATTTCATAATAAAGTACAAGTAAGTAAGCCTATGAATTACTATACATATGACACACTGCAATATAACGATTAATTATTTTAAATTTTATCCAGTTTCAACATTTCACAGTGTCATGTGCTAATCAAAGATCTACTTGCACTTTGAAATAGGGCCTTGGTGTAAGATAAGACTTTATTAGCTGAGCAAAAGTAATAGATACGTTCATAAGAATTATCAATTCTTCCTTTCATACATGAAACATGTGAATAAATAATAATATTTGTATACTTGTGGAAAAGGTGGGACCAGAAAAAGATTTCAACGGAGATAATATTTCTAAAATATAATGGCGGACATCGCCTTCATTCCTTGTACAAAAACTAGCTTCCCATGGGGAGAGAAATGTACAATAAAATATTTATCTGTAAGTCATTTAGTAAGGATCAGATAGAAATTCAGTTCAATATTAAATGCTAAATCTATAATTCTCATTAAGTTATATCTGATAACATAGGAACAATATATTAATGTTCCAAGAACGAGATTAAAGTTTTAACTTAAGATACTGTCGTTATGGATATTCTGAGGGCCGTGATTTTTTAACTGATTTAAAAAAAAAGATATTAAATCTCATAATTTTAATTTTTCTAATTACGCTAAATAATTTTATTTTTTAGTATTCAGTTAAATATTTTATGTTATCGATATAATTAGCGTATCAATACTTGCATATTTCTAATTTTCAACCGTACTTAATAATTAAAAAATAAATAATAGCAAATCAAAGGGAATGTTTTATAAATGTACCTAAAACGATATATGTATATTATGCGTATATATAGGTGTCATTTACGTACTATAAAATATATATTATTTATTATTAAATAATTATATTAAATTAATTAATAATTATATAATTTATTATTTATTTATATTAAATATATCATTATTTATTTTCTCACCACAAAATAGTTTCTATATTTAAATATTTATTAAATAAGCAATAAGAAAGCTATGTCCTATGTTAGTAACTAATAAATTCCATCGTAATAAATTTCTATATATTTAAAATCAAACAGACGGTTAGAAAAAGAAGAGTTGATGAGAAGACCGGCTTGATTTAAAAGAAGGAGGAATATAAACTAAAAGCTACCTTTCTCGGTTTCGCGAGGAGACAATTCGATTATCGCTAATAGAGCCATCCCTTCCACTCTGCTCCAAAACGTCTTTCTGTCAGTTAAAAACTCTCCTTCATGATTGTGGTCAGTCGTTGCTTCACTGTACCGGTTTGTGGTTATTGTTAACATTACTTTTTAATCAACATTGTTCATGTATAAAACGATTATTATTATTATTAGATTTTCGTTATTTAAATTCTATTAATAAATAAGATACATATATCAAATATCATTTATTACGATGGGATTTATTAGTTATTAATATAGGAAATAGTTTTCTTATTACTTGTTTTTATAAATATTTAAATATAGAAACTATTTTGTGGTGAGAAAATATTAATTAAATACGGTTGAAAATTAGAAATATGCAAGCATTGATATGCGAAATATATCTACAACAAAAAATGTTTAACAAAAAATAAAATTATTTAGTGTTATTAGAAAAAATTAAAATTATGAGATTTAATTTCTTTTTTTTAAATCAGTTAAAAAATCACGGTCCTCAGAATATCCACAACAACAGTATCTTAATTTAAAATTTGAATCTCGTTTATAGAACATTACTATATATTTTACATATATTATTAGATAAAACTCAATAAGAATTATAGCTTTATTATTAAATATTGAACTTAATTTCTTTCTGATCCTTACTGAATGAATTACAGATATAAATTGTATCGTACATTTCTCTCCTTGCAAAGGAATGCAGGCGATGTCCGCCATTGTACACTAGAAATATTTTATCAGGATATTAAGAAGTTTTTATAACGGTGGATGAATAGTCGCACTTTTTCCACGTGTATGCAAATATTATTATTTATTCACATGTTTCAAATATGAAAGGAAGAATTGATAATTCTTATCAACATATCTATTATTTTTGCTCAGCTAATAAGGTCTTATCTTACATCAAGGCCCTATTTCATAATAAAGTGCAATTGCAAGTAGACCTTTGATTTACTAGGCATATGACACTGCTAAATAAATGCCGAAACAGGATAAAATTTAAAATAGTTAATAACTAATAAATATTCAACATTTTGTAATGTGTCACAGACCTAGTAAGTCATAGGTCTACTTGCACTTGTATTTTGTTATGAAATAGGGCCCACATAGTATTTATTGATGGAATTTCTAAATGACCAATATATTATGTTCGTATATGTTTTCTTATTACTTTTTAAAATAAATATTCAAGTCTATAAACTACTTTGTCATCTCAAAATATGATATCATTATTTAAGTTTAAGTTACTATAAAAAGATTCTTTCTGATTGCAGTATTAAATATGTATAAATTTGATTTTTCAAAGTTTTGTTTAATTGGTTGAGATTATTATTATTCATTGTAAAATGTTTGAATATTGTTCAAAATTGGAAAGAATACAATGCGAATTATATTTTTTTTCATGGATTAAACATTGAAATTAATAAGAATCATGAAGTTAATAGGTTGAAAAAATAAATGCTAATTTGACTCTCCACCATATTAGCTCTTAAAGCATCCTTTCTCTAAACAGCAGCCCTTATATAATTTTCATTTTTACTGATCTGATATTATTTATTCTAGTATAAGCTGAATTGTGTATTATTATGAATCATAATATTAATTAATATTTACATTCAAGTTTCTACACAAAAGATTCTTTCTGATTTTAGTAATAAATTTGATTTTTCAAAGTTTTGTTTGATCAGTTGGCAATTATTAGCTTTGTTATAAATTCATTGTCACATTTTAGAGATTTGTTCAAAATTTTATGCAAATTGAAACTGTTATATTACATATTGAATGAATGTCTTTCTGATTTAAAATATAAATTTCATTGTAATATTTATTTATGGGCTAAAATTTGGAATTAATAAATGCAAATTAAAACAAATATGAAGTTCGAAGTTAAAAGGAGTGATGAATAAAATAATTTATTGTTTTGTGATGCTTTTTAATACTGATAGAACAGAATATTATCTTGGAGTTCTTTTGATTTGGTAATCCTGTTCCAGTAGTCAGCTGGAGATGAATAAACGACTTACCAATCTGAAAGAGTGAGCGAATTCTAGGAGGCCTCAGTATAGCCACAGTCCAACTCGAGGACCGGGGCCAGTATGTTTGTCCATTCAACAATGGTGTTCCACCTGTGATTGCTCAGCTCATCACAATAGATGTTCAAGGTGAGGTTTTGAATAATATTCATTAATTTACTTTAAATGCTGATTATTTCATTGGCTACTCTATATTACTTGCTATGAGTTAGTATAGTGGATAATTTGTTAAATAATAACTCTTTGAATCGACTCCTAAGCTTGGTTTCATTAATTACATTATAAATATGTTATATAATTATATTAGTAATGTAACATATATAAAGAGCATTCTATCAAAAGTTATTATAATCACTTTCCATAAAAAAAATATTGTATGACAGATTCTTCATCCAAAGATTATTTAGTTCCTCGTGTTAAATAATTATTGAAAATCTGCCTTTTCAATCAAAATTTAACTTATCTTTCCAAGGTGCCCCCAAATAATTTTCATGTTTTTTATGAAATAATTTTCTGAAAGTGGATATCTTGACTTTTGATAGAATACTCTACATATATAACGTTGGCTTTCAAGAAGATTGCCACAATACAAACAATTTTGTTTTTCCTTTTTTTTGCTTGGAAACCTGCCATTCATGTTTACTTCTTTGAGAAAAAATGTCAGATTTTTATTCTCAATATTTACTGCAATAACAATTAATTTTAGTTTTCTATGAAAAGCAGCTATAATTTAATAAACGTTTCATATTTAAATGTTAAAATCATGATTATCTTTTTAAAAACAAAATATATAAGTAGTATTGACTAGGAAAATGCCTGACTTGATGCTTTATCAGTGAGTGAGGGACAGCGATAAACCTAAATAGGCAAACTTCAAACGCTTCTCCTGTAAAATTCCACTTTGTCGTAATGTGGCACTCTTCTTCCAAGCCTACAGTATCTATTTTTTATTACAACTTAGTTTTCATCTCTTGCGTTTACTTGTTTATTGTTTGTTAGTGTATATCCAATAGCAAGGTTATGTTTAAGTCTCTATTTTGTTTTCATCCTGTTTGAAAAAAGTTTTAAATCCCTAAGTCTGTTACATATTGTCAGTTTGCTGTCACTGTTTTAGTCAATTTCTTGTCAACTGGTGTTTTAAGTGCGTCTTAATCTTCTTTGATAGAATTTATTTGGTTTTATTTAAAAACATTTTTAAATTCTTCTCTTGTAAAAAACATTTCATTAATCTCCTTGTGCTATATTCAATACCTTGACTGATTCCCAATTAAAAAATCACTCGAACCTTTTTATCTCTGCCAACCATTCACTTCTATTTTTTCTCTTTACTTATTTATTTTTCTAACAAAATGACCTATTCAGCGTGTATCTTACCATTTGATTAATATTAATCAGGTGCAATGAGGCAATTAATCAGATTCACTAGATAAGTTCAATATGCTAAGTTCATTTCAATGAATAATAAAAAAGATCACAAAATTTAGTTTTCATTTACACTCTTAACAGATACCAGTACCATTTATTAATTAGCCGACCTATAAAAATAAAGGTCATAAACTTTATGAAGTAGTTACTTTTTTAACTCTATAAACCTCAACCCAAATAATTATGTCCTTTTTTACTTTAATATCTAGTATGTTTATATTATGTATTTGTTGCATTTAGCTAAGTAGTATATTTTTTATTCTGCCTATCCATCATGGATTCTTACCAGCAAATTTTTAATAATTGCTTGATGTTAATGCATATGTGCATGATCTATTCTGTTTTTTATACCTCTCTGCGGACCCAAATGAACTCTTTCATAGTAAGATCTCAATACATAGTTCCACCACAAAATAAAAGTCAAGTCTCTCCGACCAGATTCAAACTGGTGTCACTTTTGACTAAAAATGCTGAGGTGCTACCTCAACACACTTGGCCGCTACCGCCTCTCAAAGTCCAAGAAGCTGTGCCTCCATTAATAAATTCTGAAATCACTTATATAACTATATTTCAAATCTTAGATTAATATTTATAAAAGGATTAGATTTAAAAAAAAATTATATAAATTTAATTGAAGAGACATTTTGTTTTTATCCTTGATCTGGTCTATTTAATATTTGCTATTTAATTGAGTTAATTTCTAAGCCTTAACAGAAAGGCACTATTATTTAACGGTTAACATTTATTATAGAGTAAATTTGGACTACAATTTTGGCCGTTCCATATCTGACTCCTCCAATGTCTGTAACAACTTTTCCAATTTTCTCATACATTTTGACCATCCATCCCCAGTTTCAATCCTCCCTTCCACATTTCATCTCCCCTTTTCACCCACCTTCTTTTAACACCTAAATTAAAAATTAAATTTTTACCCAGTAGGTCTTTGATTTTTATATTTATATAATTTTTACCACTAATATGTTAATTATAATGGAATATTGTTATGCTGATATTTTGCTATTTTATTTCAGAATTTCTTTAAAAGTTTATTATGTGACACGGATAACAAGAGCTATGTATATTTTTTTATGGTAAATAATAAAACAATTACAACAAATTCATAATATAATTACTTAAACAATAACTTTATTTCTGATAGGTATAATATCATAATATTTGTTATTAAATTTATCAATTAAAATAATCAGATTTTTCTTATTAAGGTATAAGGCACTCTTGAATGTGTTGAATATCTTTGGTAAGCTATATATAGTATGATACAGAAGCGGCTATGTGAGTACAGTACTATAATATTTTTTGATTTTTTTCTATTTATTTCTATTGCCCACAGTGTTTTAAATGGCTGCCTTCTTTAATAATTTATGAAATCGCTTACATAATTATACTTTAAATCTTTCATTAAGATTTATTATATCAATTAAATATATTATAGAGTAAATTTGTACTAAAATTTATGTGACCCCACCCCCAATGTCTGTAACTACATTTCCTATTTCCCCATACTTTTGTCCATCCATCTCCACTTTCCATCCTCCTTCTATTAACATCTAATCTAAAAAATTAACTTTTTACCCAGTGGTTCTTTGATTTTTTATTATTCATGGTTCAATATCTCATATCCAAGTGTAAAAGAAAACCAACCAAGTTAGACATAGTAGAGAGGTTTAAATTTAGGGATAACTTGGTGTGGTATTCTATTGGTACCTGGCAATGAGGCTTTGTACCTAAGACGCTTAAAGGTGAAAAGTTTATAATCTACATTTTCGGTAATACTGTTAATTTAAATTTGCATTGTCTCAAAAACTTACCTGGGTTAGTCTTCCTTCAGTTCCTCTTTTGCCTTTCCTACTTACGACTTATCACTTCGATACTTACAAACTTTTGACGATTCACTTCCAAACCCCCTCCACACCTATTTCAGTAAATCAGTTCTAACTCACACACTGCTGATCCCTCTCATTTCCTCCAACTTCAAAACCCTCTCTTAATCACTTTTAAAAAAATTGTATTTATTTAATATCTTATTTATTATTTTAATCTGAGAGTTAAGGCAGATTTCATGATTATTAATCTTCAGGAGGGAACCCTTCATGTTACACCCAAAATATTAAAAATAATTTTTACCACTAATATGTTAATTATAATGGAATATTGTTATGCTAATATTTTGCTATTTTATTTCAGAATTTCTTTAAACGAAGAGTGTATATATATTTTTGTATGGTAAATAATAAAAAAAATTACAATAAATTCATAATATAATTACTTCAACTATAACTTTATTCCAGGTAGGTTTAATTTTATTATATTTGTTATTAAATGTATCCATTAAAATAATCAGATTTTTCTTATTAAGGTATAAAGCTCTCATGAATGTGTTGAATATGTTTGGTAAGCTATATATGATACAGAAGCGGCTATGTGAGTACAGTGCTATAATATTTTTTGATTTTTTTCTATTTATTTCCATTGCCGGCAGTGTTTTAAATGGCTGCCTTCTTTAATAATTCATGAAATCGCTTATATAATTATACTTCAAATCTTTCATTAAAATTTAAAAAAGTATTAGATTCTAAATATTTTTTTTTACAAATTTAATTAAAGAGACATTTTATTTCTCTTCTCATTCCGGTCTATTCAATATTTGCTTAGTATTTATTATAGAGTAAATTTGTACTAAAATTTTGACCATTAATATCTGATCGCCCCAATCTCTCTAAAAATGTTTCCAATTCCTCTTATGTTTGGACCCTCCATCTCCACTTTCTGACCTCCTTCTTTAACACATAAATTAAAAAAATTAGCATTTTTCCCGGAAGTCTTTGATTTGTTATTAGTCATGGTTCAATATCTCATATCCAAGTGCTAAAAGAAAACCAGCCAAGTTAGACATAGTAGAGAGGTTTAAATTTAAGGGATAACTTGGTGTGGTATTCTATTGGTACCTGGCAATGAGGCTTTGTACTTAAGACGCTTAAAGGTGAAAAGTTTATAATTTACATTTTCTGTAAAACTGTTTATTTAAATTTGCATTGTCTCAAAAGCATATCTGGGTTAGTCTTCTACTTATGACTTATCACTTCGATACTTACAAACTTTTGACGATTCACTTCCAAACCCCTCCCCCCTCCACACCTATTTTAGTAAATCAGTTCAACCTCATACACTGCTGACCCCTATCATTTCCTCCAACTTCAAAACCCTCTCTTAATTATATTTAATAAAATTGTAATTATTTAATATCGTATTTATTATTTTAATCTGAGAGCTAAGGCAAATTTCATGATTATTAATCTTCAGGAGGGAAACCTTCATGTTACACCCAAAATAATAAAAATAATTATTTAAACAATAACTTTATTTCTGATAGGTATAATATCATAATATTTGTTATTAAATGTATCCATTAATATAATCAGATTTTTCTTATTAAGGTATATAGCTCTCATGAATGTGTTGAATATCTTTGGTAAGCTATATATGATACAGGAGCGGCTATGTAAGTATAGTGCTTTGATATTTTTGGATTTTTTTTATTTATTTCTGTTGGGGGGGTGTTTTAAACGGTTGCCTTCTTTAATTATTCATGAAATCACTTATATAACTACACTTCAAATATTTCATTAAAATTTAAAAAATTGTCAGATTCTAAATTTTTTTAACAAATTTAATTAAAGAGCCATTTTGTTTCTTTTCTTATTCCTGCCTATTCAATATCTGCTATGTAGTACATTTAACATATTGTACATTTGTACTAACATCTTGACCATTAATATCTGACCGCCCCAATCTCTGTAACAACTTTTCCAATTCTCTCTTATGTTTGGACCATCCATCCCCATTTTCTTCCTTCTTTCAACACATAAATTAAAAAAATTAACTTTTTACCCAGTGGTTCTTTGATTTTTTATTAGTCATGGTTCAATATCTCATATCCAAGTACTAAAAGAAAACCAACCAAGTTAGATATAGTAGAGAGGTTTAAATTTTAGGGATAACTTGGTGTGGTATTCTATTGGTACCTGGCAATGAGGCTTTTTACCTAAGACGCTTAAAGGTGAAAAGTTTATAATCTACATTTTCGGTAATACTGTTAATTTAAATTTGCATTTCTCAAAAACTTATCTGTGTTAGTCTTCTTTCAGATCCTCTTTTGCCATTCCTCCTTTCTTCCTATTTACGACTTACCGTTTTTTTTAAAATGAAAATTTTACCTTTTTTTTTAAATGAAAATTTTAACGTTCATGTAACTCCCTCCCCCCACCCAATCTCTGTAAAAACTTACCCGGTAGTTCATCTTTCTCTTTTTCTTTTACCTTACACTTTCTGCTCCTCTTTCCACCTTCCTTCCAACCCTCTACTTATTACTTCTTTAATTACCCACCTCTGACAATTCTCTTCCGAGTTCCCACCATACCTATTTTGACCAATCAGTTCTACTCAATTTTTCTTTTGATCCCGCTACTCCCAATTCCCCTATTTCTAACTAAAACATCTGAACAAGCTCAGAATTATTTTAAATTATATTGTAATTATTTAGTACTTTAATATGAGAGGTAAGGCAGATTTAAGGGACTTCAGTTTTTAGCAGCGAACACTGATTACACATACATATTTAGTCATAAAGTATTTTTTTAAATATATTTTAATATAGAATTGATATAAAATATAGGTCTTTTGATATAAAATATATTTATAGGTCAATATTATTATTTTATCTCATAATATCCTTTAAAGTTATCTTCTTGTGACAGGCAACAGAATCTTATATATTTCATAATTTGAAAAAATAACAAAATTCTATTTACATAATTTGAAATAACTAAAGTCGCTAAGTATTCCAAAGTAAAAAGTTCAAGTATCGTTGATTGAGTCCTTTGAAAACTTGGTGGAGGAAAAATGTAAGTATCCTGCCGTGGAAGTAATAACACTGGACCGATCCATAGCCACTGAATAAAAGTTATAAGTATAAAACCATACACTATCATAAAAAACAGACAGTGTATATAAATTCTTAAAGAGGTAAGGGGAACTCCCCTAAGCTCAACAAACATAATATTTTTATGAAATAAAAATACACACAATATTTTTAGTATGTAATTTTATTTTATACTACTGTTTTTAATACCTCTTAATATCTTTTAATGTTATTTTCATATGACATATAGAAAACCTTTTTAATTGCAAATAATAATAAAATTACATTGAATTCATCCTAAAATTATAAAAGGCAGGTACAATTTCAAAATATATATTTTTTTTTAAATAATTTAATTATAAGATCCTTCGGACATTAGGTAAGTACAGTCATAAAGTTGTTGAGTAAGTTTAGTTAGCTGTATATGAAGCAGAAGCAGTTATGAGAGTACAGTATTATTGTTTTATTATAATTTTTTTCTTTATTTCAATTTTATGGAGTGTTTTTGCTTGTTTTCAATGTCTGCCTCATTTCACATGTGATAAAATTGCTTATATTACATTATTTAAAATCTCACTTTAATATTTTTGATAGTTAAGACAGTATTAAATTGTTTAAAGAATGGATCCAGTTTTTATTAAGAAGTCAATTCTTTTTTATTTTTGGTCTTTTCAAATCATTACATGTTTTCAACTAAATTAATTTTGTAAATATAACATTAGGACACTACTGATTAATGCTTAACATTTATTAATGAGAACGTATATTTGGAGTACAATTTTGATATCCCTATATCCGACATCACTCTTTCTACGTCCACTTTTCTGGTTTAACCATACTTTTTGACCAACCATTCTACTTTCCATCGTCGATTCTATCCGCCACTTACATTAGTCATGGTTCCAATACCTCAGATGCAAGTGCTAAAGAATATCAAACCAAGTTGGATATAGTAGAAAGGTATAAATTATAAGGACATCTTGGTACGGTATTCTATTTACACGTGACAATAAGGTTTTGTACCAAAGACGCTGAACTTTAAAAATTTATGATCTACCATTTCTGTTATAATGTTAATTTAAATTTACTTTAGGTCAACAACTTACCCGGTAGATCATCTTTCATTTTCTCTTTTACCTTACACTTTCTGATCCATCTTCCTTCCAACCCTTTACTTACTACTACTTTAATTATACACTTCTTACAATTCACTTCCGAACCCCCGCCATTCCTATTTTGACCAATCAGTTCTATTCATTTTTTCTTGTGATCCTGCTACACCTGATCCCCCTCTTTCTCATCTCTAAATCTGAATATGCTCAGAATTATTTTAAATTAAATTGTAATTATTTGGTATTTGATTTAGTATTTTAATGTGGGAGATAAGGCAGATTCAGTAGCGAACACTCATTACACACAAATTTAGTTATAAAGTATTTAAATAAAATTATTTTAACTTATTAATATGATAATTATATTAGAAAATGACTAGGTCAATATTATTTTATCTCATAATTTATTTTATAGTTATCTTCCTATGACAGATAACCGAATCATATATTTTTTTATTAAAAAAAAAATTAAATTATATTCTATTCACAATGAAGTTGAACGATTTACATAATTTGAAATAATTAAAGTAAAATAAGTATTCCAAAGTGAGTATTAAAAACTTAGGTATCGTTAGCGGAGTCGCCTGAAAAGTTGTTGGAGGAAAGAAGTAAGTATTCTGCCATGGAAATTATAATGCTGTACCAATCAACAGCCACTGAGTATAAGTTATAAGTATAAAACCATACACTATCATAAAAAACAATGTATATAAATTCTTTAAGAGGTAATGGGCACTCTTATCATGATAAACACAATATTTTTATAAAATAAAATTATTTTTAGCATGTAATTTTATTTTAAAATATTAGAATATTATTATTTTCATATGATATATAATGAATTTATTAAATTTTCATTTGTAAATATTAATAAAATTACATTGAATTTATCATAAAATTACAATTTTAAAATAGGCAGGTATAATTTCAAAATATTTTTTTTTTAAACATGAAAAATTATAAGATTCTTCAGACATTAGGTAAGTACAATCATTGAGTTGTTGAGTAAGTTTATTTAGCTGCATATGAAACAGAAGCAGTGATGTGAGTACAGTATTATTGCTTTATTATCATTTTGTTCTTTATTTCAATTTATGGAGTGTTTTTACTTGTTTTCAATGTCTGCCTCATTTCACATGTGATAAAATTGCTTACATTACATTATTTAAAATCTCATTTTAATATTTTTGGTAGTTAAGACAGTATTAAATTGTTTAAAGAATTCATGCAGTTTTTATTAAGAAGACAATTCATTTTTTATTTTTGGTCTTTTCAAATCATTACAAGTTATTTAATTAAATTAATTTTGTAAATATAACATTAGGACACTACTGGTTAATGGTTAACATTTATTATTGAGAATGTATATTTAGAGTTCAATTTTGATATCCCTATATCTATCCTCACTCTTTCTACGTCCACTTTTCTGGTTTAACCATTACTTTTTGACCAACCATTCTACTTTCCATCATCGATTCTATCCGCCACTACATTCCATTCTCTTTTTCGACCTTACAATTACTTTTATTATTGGCTTAAATTAGTCATGGTTCAGTACCTCGGATGCAAGTGCTAAAGGATATCAAACCAAGTTGGATATAGTAGAGAGGTATAAATTATAGGGAAATCTTGGTATGGTATCCTATTTGCACCTGACAATAAGGCTTTGTAGCAAAGACTCTCAAATTTAGTAAGTTTATGATCTACCATTTCTGTTATAATGTTAATTAATTAATTAAATTAAATTATACTTTAGGTCAAAAACTTATCTGGTAGGTCATCTTTTTAAATGATTTAATTTTTTTCAAGACGAAGTTCGGGAAATTATTATTTTATTTTATTTAAAATTTTGTGAAAAATATGATGTTACAGTACCTATAAAAATATATATAATCTTTTCTTTATTTATTCATGTTTTACTAGTAACTCGGAGCCCACTCTGCAGAGTAGATCATCCTCCATTCAAACTGCCATTACATACCCTCCCCTTTTTCCCACCCTCCCATTTTTCACTCCTAAATTAAAGAATTAGTTTTTTACACAGTCGGTTATTGGCTTTTATTAGTCATGGTTCAACATCTCAGATGCAAGTGCTAAAGAATATCAAACCAAGTTGGATATAGTAGAGAGGTATAAATTATAGGGACATCTTGGTATGGTATCCTATTTGCACCTGACAATTTGGCTTTGTAGCAAAGATGCTCAATTTTAAAAAGTTTATGACCTACTATTTCTGTTATAATGTTAATTAATTAAATTAAATTATACTTTAAGTCAAAACCTTACCCTGTAGGTCATCTTTTATTTCCTCTCTTACCTTACACTTTCTGATCCCCTTTCCACCTTCCTTCAAACCCTCTACTTATTACTTCTTTAATTACCCACTTCTGGTAATTTACTTCCGAATCCCTCCACACCCATTTTAACCAATCAGTTTTATTCAATTTTTCTTTTGATCCTGATCCCCCTCTTTCTAATAACAACATCTGAACACGCTCAGTTTTATTTAAAATTAAAATGTGATTATTTGGTATTTTAATGTGAGAGGTAAGGCATATTTCAAGGTCATCAGGCTTCAACAAGGATCACTCATTACAAATTTATTTATAAAGTATTTTATTTATGTTAATTCTTAATATGTTAGTAACATTGGAAAATGATTAGGTCAATATTATGATTTTATCTCATAATTTCTTTTGTAATTATCTTCCTATGACAGATAGCAGAATCTTACAAAATGTTTAATTAAAATTAAGTAGTAATATTATGTTGTATTCAAAATAAATTTTAATGATTTACATAAGTTGAGTTAATTAAAATAAAATGATGCAAAGTAAGAATTAAAAGTATAGGAATCGTTGACGGAGTCCTCTGAAAATTTCTTGGAGAAAAGAAGTAAGTATTCTGCAAAGGAAATTATAACACTGGACCTATCAATCACAGGCACCAAATAAAACCATTTTTAAAGTTATTAGTGTTTATCCGCACACTATCTTAACAAACAGGCAGTATATATAAATTATTTAGGAGGTAAGGCAAACTTCCATCATAATAACAGACAAGTTAAAAAAAAAAATAATTATTTTTAATATGAAATTTTATTTAATAATATTAGAACATTGCTATGTTAATATTATTTGTATTACCTGTGAATTTCTTTTAGTGTTATTTTCATATGACAGAAAGAAAAAAACCTTGTCGAATTTTTAATTGTAAATAATAATAAAATTACAGTTTTCTAACAGGTAGGTATAATTTCAATTTTTTTTTTTGTATACATTAAAATTATTAGATCCTTCAGACATCAGGTTAGTAAACTAAAGTTGTTGAATAACTTAGTTAGCTGCATATGAAAAAGATATAGCGATGTGAGCACAGCATTATGGTTTGTTTAATTATTATTTTTTTTTTCTTAATTCCAATTGTATTGAGTGTTTTTGCTTGTTTTCTCGGCCTGCCTCCTTTCACATATCGTAAAATAGCTTGTATAAGATTATTTAAAATCTTAGTTTTATATTTTAGTAATTAAAACAGTATTAATTTTTTTTTTAAATTCATTCAGATTTTTTTTTAAGAAGTAAATTTTTTTTCTCTTTTGGTCAGGTCTAATTATTTTTTGTTATTTAATTGGATAATTTTGTAAATATAACAGTAGGACACTATGAATTAACGCTTAACATTCCTTATAGAGTATACCTGGTTTACAATTCTGACATCACCATATTCGTTTCTATAGCCACTTTTTCAATTTCCCCATACTTTTTGATCAGTCATCCCATTTTCCATCATCCATTCAAACTGCCATTACATTCCCTCCCGTTTTCCACTTCTAAATTAAACAATTACCTTTTTACACAGTCTGTTGTTGGGTTTTATTAGTCATGGTTCAACATCTCAGACACAAGTGTTAAAGGAAATCAAACCAAGTTGGATATAGTAGAGAGAAATAAATTATAGGGACATCTTGGTATGGTATTCTTTATGCATCTGACAATGAGGCTTTGAACCAATGATGCTCAACTTTGAAAAGATTATGATATACAATTTCTGTTATACTGTTATGTTAAATTTACTTTTAGTCATCTTGTCTTATTTCCTGTTTTACCTTCCTCTACTTATTACTTTTTTAATTACCGACTTCTGACAATTCAATTCCAAACCCCCCTCGACACTCATTTTGACCAATCAGTTCTATTCGATTTTTCTTTTGATCTTCTACTTTCTAACCCCAATATCTGAACACCTTCAGAATTATTTTAAATTAAATTGAAGGTATTTGGTATTTAAATGTGAGAGGTAAGGCAGATTTCAGGGTCATAAGTCTTCAGCAGTGAACACTCATTACACATACAAATTTAGTTATAAAGTATTTTTAAAAAATTATGTGTGTGTGTATATGTATATATATATATATATATATATATATATATATATATATATATATATATATATATATATATACATACATCTACATGTAAAACAAGTGCAATCAAAAAGAGATACTATTCAATATCCCCCCTTTGAAATGGGAGGCAATGAAACAATTTTTAGACTATGTTGAGCTATGTTTCAAAGGACATCTGAGAAGGTGAGGTCTCCTGTTATTCTCTTGGAGTTTCCTCCAACCGATTTATTTTTTACCATTATAACGTGAGCTAAAGAGAAAGTATCGTTATTTATTGAATATTTTCACATTGCATCTTTATTTGTGGGAAGTGACTAATCTGAAATATAAAATCATAGCAAACAAAATTTTTTTCGAAGAGCTGGCCCAAAAATATAAAATGTTCGTACTTATAATATAACTGGAGTCATAATAAAGACCCTTCGCAGAAATGTCACGCATCCAACAATATCTCTTTCAATGCGTAATTAGAACTGCACAAGAAGCGATCCCAAAACAAGTAACTTATAATTATAACAAATTTTTATCTATTTTTTTTTGCAAATTCGGTATCAGATCAAAGTTCCTGACATTAAAGAACGTTCCAGAACCAATTTTAATCGTAAACAAAAATATTGATTTTTATACTCGAAAGTTTTTGACAATTTTTTTTTCTGGTTTATGATAAAAGTGGTCCTAATTGATAAATGGAAGTCGACTTAAAGACCGAAGTAGCCGAAATGGCAGCATTGATAGCAATGTCGAAAATCTTAACAAGAAAGAATTTCTTTTTGAAATTGAAAGTTTCATACACCATGCGCTGATAATAGAGAGAGAATTTAGACCAAGAGCTGAGGCCAAGCATAATTTTGATCTTGTATGCCGGAAGTACTCTCATCATAGACTGGAAATATGAACATCTGCCACCCTAGATCAATTTTATAGGTCAACGGATTTGTCATTTTTATTTTATTTTTCCTCAGTAACTCACTTTCAGTGCATTTTAGGTAAAACTTTAAAATAACCAATTTTAAATTTCCTACAAGTTTTACCTGTAATATTTTTTAAAATGCGGAACCGTAAATATTTGCAAAATTTCAAGAAGAGACAAAAAGTTAGATATTCAGTGGTTTCGCTTTAATAACTATATTTCAGTGCAAGTAAATACAAAATATATAATAATCAATCTTGTAGAGAATTAAATTTCCTTTAAGATGCATACACAATATTTTTTAATTACTCTCAAAAAAGTCTAGAAATATTGAAATAATTTTAGGGAAAGTGCACTTTTTTCAGATGTTCCTCAGCAACTCGCTTTTAGTGAATTTTAGGTAAAACATTGTTATAACCAATTTTAAAGAGCGTTAAATTATCTGCAAGTTTTACGTTTAATACATTTTAAAATTCTGAACAACTAGTGCGATACGGGACCGTAAATATCTGCAAAATGCCTTCCCCCCCTCCAAAAAAAGTAAACATTTAGATATTCAGTGGTTTCGCCTTAATAACTATTTTTAAGTCCAATTTAGTAAAGAATGCATAATGATCGATCTTGTAGAGCATTGAATTTCCTACAAGATTCACCCAAAATATTTGTAATTTATTCTCAACAGAAAATCTGAAAAAGTGACAAAATGACGACTTCGTTGGCCTTAAAATTTGATAGCAACCGATCTATGAAGACAGATCTTCATATTTCCAATTTATGGTGAGTCCTTTCGGCCTACTTCATCAAAATTTTGTAGACGGTGGAGGAGGGGCTAGATCATGGGGCCCAAATTCTTTTTTCGCCTATAGCGCCAGAAAACCTAGAGCCGTACCTGGGATTTGGCGACAAACCTTGAAGGTCACGTTAGTATAAAAAATAAAAAAAAAAATAAACTGTTTTAGGTAGTACATTTCTTAATAAATATCACAATCTCTTAAAATTAACTCATTTTATTAACTGAATTAAATTTAAAACAATCAAAAAGCAGAAATAAATATTTTTTTATCTCACCTAAAAAAAAAGTCGATCGAAGTTTGATACCCTCCAAATTCTGCCGCACGGAGCAAGTGTCCCCTTACCTCCGGCCCTGCTGCAAGGTTAAATATTAATTACAAAAGCTCTTATCGTTAATAATAATAAGTTTTTCTCTAGAAGTTTCATTTACTATGGCTAAGAAACTTTTATTACGATTCATGTTCTGATTTAAGAGTGTTATCAAAGAAACATGATCTATTTTATAAAAAGTAATGATGCTTCTCTTATATAAAATATCTGATGTGGACAACACATGACTTCCTTATACGCCCATTAAATTATAAATCCGTGGCTCGAAAAGTGATACTGAATTTGGTTACTAGTTTCCGACTAAGGAAGCTAAAGGAAGTAAAGAAATAATCCAATGAAGAATAAAACAGAGAGATACGAAGGATTCAGAAGCCCAATAAATAAGTCAGGAAGCAGGATGACTAGCCGCCAGAAGAATCAGTCTCAGAAGTTCCTTACGCAATATCTCAGCTAATAATGGTCCGATTTAAATGATTTTTATTTCATTTTGTAGGGAATTTCATTAGCTTTCGTTTAAACACAATAAAATCACTAAACAAAATAATTATTTTGCAGACGGATTTTTTTTTTATTCGATATTTGGATTCTACGTATCTTGAAACGTAAAACATACTCAAATTTTGAGGGGGGAGAGGGTTACAAAAATTTTCTATTGAAAGTCTAATATGACCTTCAAATAAAGTAGCTCTTCCGGTTTTCCAATTTTGGCCAAATTCTAGTATGTTACTTAAATCAATATATAAAGTATAAATACTAAATTGGAGAAGTTTTGCATAATATTTTAATATCTTTTTGATGGAAATAAATTATGACCTTCAAGTTAAGTACCACTTCCGGTGATTAAGCAGTGACCAAAAAGGGAGGTTCACAACTAGATTTTACAACAATCCTAAATACAAAATTTCAACTTTCTACGGCTAACCGATTTTGAGTTATGCGAAATACGAACGTACGTACGTACAGACGTCATGACGAAACTAGTCAAAATGGATTCAGGGATGGTCAAAATGGATATTTCCGTTGAAATCTGAAAACCTAAAATTTTCGCGATTACAATACTTCCTTTACTTCGTACAAGGAAGTAAAAATCCTTCGTAACTAAAGAGTATATAAAGAATGTGCCTTCCAAAATGTAAAAAATAATCTTCTGAGGCCCCATCATGACCAGTCCGTTATATTTAACTGTAAATACATTTTGCTTAAATGTAATTTTTTCCAATTGTGAGAGGTCATAAAGATATTTAATAAACTAGTACATGGGTCATTTTCAAATAAAGTGGAATTTTTGAAATCTAAACAACTTCAACTTTCTCGAAATTTTTTTTTCATAACTTTGTTCTAAGCCAACTTATTGTCACAATATTTGTGAGAATCTAAGTGCAGTTGATTTATCGAATTTTAGTTTTCTTGAATTATATTTGATTTTATTTAGCTGAGAAACTCTATTACTTTATTGGCCTATATTTTCATCAAATTAAACTATTTTCTCTCAGGTTTCAGCTGAAATCTATTCACGTAATGTTGTTAAATGGCAAACCAGAAATCAACTATTTAAAATTCAATATTATCGTATTTTCTATGTATAAAAACTCCATTACGTTACTCTTGTTTGTTTTTTCTCTTTCTTAAGGATTTTATATAAAAAATCTGTTGGCCAAAAATGCTTCGAAGGTGGTAACTTACTAAGGCACTTTTCTCTTCAATAAACTACCTTTAACAAGCAAAACAATATGGGTACAATTGATTTTTTATAATTATATAATAGATTCAGACATTTAAATTCATTTATATAAAAAATATCTGGCGAGTCCACTTTCAAGACTTTTCTTACCTCTTTGGGCGCTAAGTCCAAGTGGGAATGTACCATTTACGAAAAGGGCTTCCGAAGGAAAGTCTCATCAAAATTGTTGGGGTCTTCTTGGTACTACATTCTACAGAAAAATACTTTTTTGGCTGATGGTTGCCGTCATTTACCAAGTGGGAGTCCGTAGCACTTTAAGATATTGGGGCCCTCCATCTTAGAGAATTTATTTTCTTAGAAGCTTTAGGTTATGACGAAATCTTCCTAGATAAAGTCATTATTTTATTTAATATTTGAAAAGTAACTTAAAACTTTTAAACATTTATAAGAGAAAAGGGACCCTGTGGATGGCGGGGCGCCGGGCCTTGGCCCAGCGGGGCTATAATTTTACTTAACTATCCATTATGTTACCGTGACGCTAACGTAATGGAGAAGTAACGTAATGGTGGTTACCATAGTTTTTACACAGATAGCTCGTTTGCATTAATACATTTTAGAAAATTGTGTCCAGGACGGCAACATTTTAATAAAATATCAAGAAGGAATTACTAAATTAACTTGAACAACAGTAACGTAATGGAGTATTAAAAAAAATACTCTCCATATTTTGATGAAAAAGAGCACCCTCTAGCGGTTGATTCGTGAACCGAGTTGCGACTTTCACTGACAAAACTTGGTCTCTGTAAAAATCCTTTTATCCCTTTTCTTCTCCCTGTCTCCCTCTAGCTCTATACCATCCTTTCTAATGTAAAAGAGGTAATCTAATGGATATATTCACGGACACAACTCCAACCTCGACCTAATTATATAAAATGCATTTTAAACAATATTTTTCACCATTTGCGAATAATATAGGTAATAAAACAAAAAAAATACTGGGAACCAGTCTTTTCGTATTTTTATTTTCATGATTTCTGTTTGTCTCAAATTTACAACTTCGCTTTTGGACGGTAACGTAATGGAGGTTATTTTAATAACTTTTTTAAAAATGGTAATTATCAATAGCTCGTATTAATTCAATTTGATATGCCCTATAATATGCAACCAATTGAGTTCAAAAAAAATCTGGTGCGGTGCGCGCATCACACAACTTTCGCTTACGGCCCTATAATAATTATCTTTTTAATATAATTCTGAAGGGTTCACATAAACAATACTTGAAATAAACTCAGCAGCATTCAATTCTTCTCCCACTTAAGTACAATAAAATAGTTTTTAAAACAATTTTAGTACAACAATTCTGTACACTACCTATATATTTTAACTTTGTCAAGTTGCAAATATATTTTAAAAGTTGCTGGTTTAGTTTCTATGGAAACATTTTCTTTCCATTAAATAATGTGAAAGTAGAAATTATTAAGTTAATTTCCGTTTTTGTATTCTTAAATTACTTTGTTACAGAGCGCATTGTTTACAACAGATTGGCGGATTGATGGGAGGAGGTTCGGTCGCATCTATCTCCTTTCGGATGCGCTCGGTTATCCATCTATTTTATGCTCCTCATAAAATACACTGCATCTTTGCTAATACTTGTCCGATTTTGATGATTTTTTCATTATAATATATATGAATTAATTAATTTTAGCAATTTAGTAATTAATAATTTAGGCAAGTTTCATCAAAATCGTTAGAGCCGTTTTCGAGAAAATTGTAAAAAAGTGTTATATCCATAATATAATAGCTATTTCCGGTTAGTCCGATGCGCTGTATCTTTGCTAATACTGGTCCGATTTTGATGATTCTTTTATTGTTTTTTAGATAATTTAATTATCTTTCATACAAGTGCATAGATAAATTACCGTAAAATGCATACTTTTTAAGCTATGCGCAAATAAAATATTCTTTTCATCATAACTCTTTTCCCTGCAATTCCTCGGTGATTTACTACATAAATGAAAAGTTAAAGGTCTTTATGAAGAATAATTTAGGCAAGTTTAATCAAAATCGTTAGAGCCGTTTTCGAGAAAATTGTAAAAATGTGTAAAATCGATTATATAAAGTGGCACTTCCGGTTAGTCGATTTTGACGAAAATGTTGCTGTAACATCACATGCATGTGCTAACCTTAAATATGTAATTTCAGTATCGTACAGCTTTCCGTTTTTGAGCTAGAGTGATCACAGACACACAGACCATTTTGCGAGACTTGGTCATTTGGACTCAGGAGACCTTAAATCTAGTATTTCCGTTGAAAACTCGAATTCGAAAATTTTCACGATCGCAATACTTCCCCTTACTGTATACTTCGTATATAGGTAAGGGAAAGTAATATGTTTTCCTCAATAAAACAATATAGACGGTGCAACTCGTTAAATACCATTATTTATTTTAGTTGGATCAGTAACGGCTACTGTTACAATGTAACGGTTACTGTTACAATGTAACGATTACTGTACAATGGAATTTGTCTTATCAAAGAGCGCTGTCATCAGTCCAGTCTAGAACTGAGGTTGCTCTGTCTTTTAGGTGCGCCGGTTACTTCTGGTTTTTTAAACTTTTATTGCTGTCTGATTGAAAATAAATTGCCGGTAATAACAAAAGTTGCTGAACAATCGGTAAGTTTTAACTTCTGAGCTCATTATTTCCATAATCATTTTACCTTATCATAGCCAGGTATTATTATATGTTTAAAGAAATCATGTGAATTTTCTTATTTTATTAACAAAGAAGCACTGAAGAGGTTTCTTTTGCCACTAAATTTCATTTCAACTTCAATTTCTAACGTATTATGTTTGATTCTTTGAGTTGTGTACAAGTCACTAAACGCTGTAACTGTCCTATACAGTAAATGTACATTGGCAAATACAAATTCAAGCATTAGTTTGAAATCTTTCCATTACAAGAACATTAAAAACAATTTAGTTCTCTTAAATTTAGAGAAAATATTCTCTAAATTTAAGCAACTAAAGCTTCAGTGCTTTATCTTGCTCTGGTTAATGTCGTTATGTCAGCGTTTGGATATCAACATATTACATAACTGCATTTTTTATTAAGAATAATGATAATGGTACTCATTTTTATATTTCATCTATTTTCCTAACAATGTTATTTCTTGCTTACTTTATTTACATACTCTATGCATTGAAATCATAAGGTTTATTCTTGTAGAAATCAAATATACTAAAGAATAAAGTATTATTTATTAGATATTGAATAGCTTACTGTAGAAATTAATAACGGATAACAAAATATATGGGTTGGGGTGACTGTCAAAATTAAATTGAAAAAAATAATAAAAAACTATTTAATGTGTGATGATGCTCTTTTCTGTCTTTTACTTTTATTTATTATTCATGTGTTTTTTTTAATTAAAATTGTTTAAGTGCTAATTATGATTGACTGTACATAGGAATGTAGATTTATTTTTCGGTGATTAAGTTGAATAATTGATATGTTTTATTTCTTATGCCAAAATCTTTTTGTGATCTCTTCTCTCTTTCCCATTGCATTGTAGCCTTTATAATGACCTTTAAATGCGGGTTGAATCACTGCTAAACAGGGCCCTAACCACAGGTCTAAATGGGCTATAGCCCTGGGGCACAAGCCTTTGGGAGTAGCAATTTTTATTGGTGTTATATTTTTTTGTTATTATTAGTTATTTTTATTAAAATATTTTCATGACAAAAATAATCTTATAATCTGTTTAAAATTAAATAAAAAATATTATATGTATGCATATCTTACGAAGAGGGGCGTATTATTTTTAGTAGCCTAGGGGCGCCAGATATCTTATCACCTGATAGTGAAAAAAATAAAACAAATTGATTGAATTAATATTTTATTCAATAGTTTTGAAATTCAAAGTATTATCTCTAAATATCTAAAGAATAGCTTTTTGTTACACTTTGACTAGCTGTTTTTAGATAGTCAAATAAAATGTAAGGTGTAGTTTTGATTACGAAGTTTAATTTTTGTTTTTAAAATGATTCATATATATATATATATATATATATATATATATATATATATATATATATATATATATATATATATTTTTTTTTTTTGTTTGGTTGTAACTAACATGTTTTACCTTGAAACAACAAGTTCAGGTTTTTATTAGAGGAATACTAACATTTTAAAAGTCTCGATTAGTATGATATGATTTTTCTCAGATTTTAGTTCATATACAGTTATTAATGCCTTCTATATTTTTATATTTCTGTTATTGCCTGCAGATTAAAGATTTATTTTGCTACCTCAGTGTATTGATTTTTAAAACTTGTTTTTGGGAATATAATTTTGATGTTGAGGAAAACTTCATTTCTCCATCTAATATTGAATAAAATAAAATTAAACAAAGTCGGCAATAATCAGGTTTGTACAAAGGACTTTACGTTTCTGTTTTAGTAATATTTACTTGTTTTTTCTATTAATTATCTTAATAAACAGGTAGTTGTTGAACTATGGCCAGACTTTCAAAGTCAATATATTAGCAACATTTAAAAAAGGCCCTCGTTGTTTCAGCGTGTTTAGTTTTGTCAGTTTCTTTTAAAGAAAATATGCTAATAAATTATTTTAAAAGAGAAAACATGATGGAGCGATTCAACCTTTCAAAAATTTTATTGCCCGTATAAAAATTTACAGAAAGATATCAATGCCGATTATTCAAATAGATCATACAAATATATTATATTCTAGTTAATATTGAGTTCAGTTAGGTCCAAATGACTGATAAAGGCTTTTTGCCTTCAAATCTGAACAATAAAATATGTTGGAATGTTTTAGCAGTTATTTATTAGCTCCAGCGATTATTTATTAGCGATGTTTCCTCAACTATTACAGATAAAGATATGCTTCAAGTTACTTTAAAAAAAAAAAAAACAGAAAATTATTTGAGCTCGGAGTTTAGGAAAGGAAGTTAAGGCACAACTGGTGGAAAAAAATAAAATGAAAAATAACTGTTTTAATATCTCAATGAGCAGTTTACAAGAAATTATACGGTTCTTCTACTTATCTAAACTAACATAATTACTAAAGTTGCTTGAGATTGATTTAGGTTTATTCAAGTTATCGTTATACAGAGGATTTTATTCTGAGTTGCATTGAATACATTCGTTGAGTTACTTTGAAGAACGCATTCAACATCAACTAGAGGACTTTTTAGTAAACATTTTTTAATGACAAGGAATTGAAACTTAAAATTAAATAAAGAAAAACATTGTAATAGGTTAATAGGAAATACTTTTTTCTAGCCCATAAAAAAAAATTCTGTTCTGGTTTTGTCTTTATATTTACTCTTGATAACCTAACAAAGCAAAAACAATGGAAAAACTTAACTTACTATCAATTACTAAATAGTGATAGAGTTTTTAGATACTTTCCTGCCTCCCCATTTGGCAGGAAGTGGTTAGTCAATATAGTGTAATTCTTTTAAGCCATAAAAAATCTCAAAAATAATGTTAATTTTATCTGTTCTTTCAGGAATCAACCATGTATACAAATAATGAAATAGATATATCAAATGAGGTGAGAAAACATTTAGAGAACGGCGACTTAGATTTTGAATTGTATTTTGCAGAACGAACCTTCGATAAGAGATTATTAAATGAAATATTGGACAGTTTTTTTGGAGTATCTCTACCTGTCAATATAAATCTTAAATTGAATTTTAATACAACTAATCTGGAGGATGATTTAATCGAGCATTTAGCTACTAAATTATCTGAAATCAATTGGCCTAGTAAATTTAAACTTACTTTATTGTTAAGGAACAATACAATTGATGATGAAGCAGCCAACATTTTACTCGACCTCTTCAAGAAGTTCGAAAGCTTTCCAGAAGCTGAGGTAGTGATAGATTTAGATAATAATAATAGTTTAAATTCTTCAGTTATTGGCGATGCTTTAGAGAAAATAAATAACAGTTCTATAAATGATAATACTGTTGTTAGCAAGGATAAAAATAAAACAATTAAGTTTTGTGATTACTTAGTTGAAGAATACTTATCAACAGATCATGAAAATGATGATAATTTCTAATTGCCAATGCCTGTTGATAAAACAATCATGAGCTGAGTGATGTATTAACTAATCTAATGTGTTTTATACACTTTTCTAATCTCTACTATTAATAAATCTCATGCGTTATTCAAAGAATAATAAAAAAATAAAATTATGTATATTACTTACTGTGCTACAAATTACTTTATTAAGCAAACATAAGATCTGTTATTAAGTTAATTATTATTAACTAAACTTTGTGTTGGTGTATTTTTGATAATTATTTATATATGGAATATATATTTTCTTAGTAAAATAATAAAACATAAGTTGGCAGCCTGCTATAAATGTATATTTAAAAAGTTAAGATTAATGAAAATGTTATATTTAACTGATGTATTTATTAATAATAAAAATACAATGCCTTTAAATTAGTTTTAATTTACCTGATTTTCTCCTTTAATTTAACTTTTTAAATAATATTAATTTAAGATTTATTAAATAATTTAAAGGTAGTAAATAATTTGAATAAATTAATATAAACTAATATAATTCAATATTAATAGAAATGACCTGTTTTTTTATTTTTTATGGAAAACAAAGTCATTAACAATTAACTTACTTTTCAAATTATAAACAAAACAAACGCAAGAAGGAAATAGAAATAGGATTATAGAAAAATATAATATATCAAAAATGAAGTGAAATACAAAAACGTATTAATTTAATATAAAAAGAATCAACCTTAATAAAGAATAATTGCATATTTCAAAATAATTGTTTTGAAAAAAATAATTTATTAATACACTTAAAGTAACCAGTTTATTGATTTTACAACTCTTTTCCTGATAAATAATGCCAATAGAATTATAAAAAAAGATTCTCTTAGTGCCCTCTCCTCCTTTGGTTTCCACATTCTTTAATGTGCTAGATATTAATTAAAATTAGTACAAAATGGTACTGAAGATAGAGAGTCAAATAGTTATAAAAATTCTTGAAGGATTGTGAGGAAGGTGTAATACTACCCAGTAGGTAATAGTTTCATTCTCATTATGTCGACTCATAACCTGCCTGGCTAATGCTAATGTAATAGCCATTCCTTTCAAAGTTAGTTTTATCCAAGAATTTTTCATATCACTTTAATCTCAATTTTTTTTAATGCACTTTTTTCCGTATTAGTATTTATTGCTAATTATGACTTTAATAGCTTGATTTTGATGGTTGGGTGGTTTTATATCTCGAACCCATAGCCAACGACAATAATGTGTAGTGCATGTCTGGAAAGTTATATGAGAAGTTTTATATAATATACTCATGTATAATAAATATGTCGTGGATTAAATAACTATAGACAAGGAAAATATATTTTATTCATAAAATAAATAAATGATATTTATAAAAATATTTTAAAACAATATATCATTTAAAACTGAAATATTTCTAGCCCTTTGATGAAAATTGGTACACAAGTTTCTCTGGATAATTTTTCTAAAACAATTTCTTAGCAGTACTCCTTGGAGAGAGGGGAGGGGGGATGGGTTAATGAGCACTTTAGAAAGGCTTGGTCTATTTTTACAAAACTTGGTCTACACGTTTCTAATAGAGCTAATAGTGGTTTCTTGGGAGGGAGGGATTCCTCATCATTTTAGTATTTAGTGTGTAGTTAGAGCAGCTATAATTTGTATTCTTTTTTAAAGTATACAAGATATGTTGTTTCCGAGGAAGCTGGCTCACAATTATTATTTTTCTTGGTTGATAAAAACAACATCATCTAGTGTAATAATAAAAAAAAACTATAATTTACTTGTTATTATAATTACAAGTTGTTCTTAGAGCCACTAAAAAAATTCAAAACTTATACGAATGTTCTTGCAGGTATCTGTTAAATTTCATTCAAAGGTTTAGTCATTAGTTGTTTCTGAAATGAAACAACTTCATATTACTTGTTTGTGAAATGAAATCTACGTTAAACTTTCTACTAAATGTGATATATCTAAAAGAATGGTCCTTATTATTATATATATATTTTTTTTTTTAGTGACTATCAATCTCAATCATCTTACATTTAATTCTTTCCCACTTTCAAAATATATAAACAAAAATTGAAAAATTAAGTAAATATTTCTTAATATATGAAGAAACACCACAAAATTCGTATATCTCTTAGATATAGTCTGCTGGATTACATCTCTCATAACATCTATAGAAGGGCCTAGTCTATTCTTCCCGAGTCATAAACCCTATAGATTTAATTGATAGCTGAAAGGCATCACCAATGGAGGAATAAACGATCAAAGAGTTGGACTATTTATGACACTTCGGTCGGATTCAGTATTTTCAAAAAAAGCCATTATATCTTCAAGAGTGCACTCAGAAAGATTTTCTTTTAACTTTATAAGCTTTGTTTTTACATTCACTTGTTGAAATTTAAACCAATCATTGAGAAGATTCATTATATATTCTGAAAAAATAAAAATAAAGTATTGACAAAATATTTCATAATATGTAAATAATTTATTAATTTATACTTAAACATTGGTTACCTTGGATTCTTTCTAATCGATTCAAAGTCAACGTTTTGTTTGCTGACACTTTAGTTTGTTTTTCAATGATGCTCCTGCAATACGGAGTAAGATACATGGTATTTTCTCCTTCATTCTGTTCGATATCCTTTAAAGCTTCAAATAAGAGAGCTTGTTTTTGTTCTTCCTGCTCTTCCTTCATCCTTGGATACATGCTGGATAGCACCCTTTTCATGCATTCAGTATTTAAGTCTAAAAAACGTTAAGGTATTATATATTTTTCAAAAACAGGATTTATGTAATTTATTCATATTATTGTATATCATGTTTATATCTTATTCCAGATATAGAAAGGTTTTCAAGATATATTTTTCCTGTGAGGTTTTCATGAATGGAGCTAGGATAATTGAATAACTCCTTAAGTAAACAAGGAGTATTACATCTCAGAAATGGAAACTATGTTAGTAATTTACTTCCCATCAATGAACATATCAGCAATACTCAATAATGCTTATCTCTTGACGTTGAGCCACAAATTTACTTATTATAATAATCTCTCTTGATACTTTATAATGAAGGTTTAAAAATAATTAGTTAGTAAATAACTGTTAATTAGAAATGATATCTTCCTTATAATCCCCATAAATGTGACAGCAGGCTTGATAAAAAGTTTTAAATAATAACTGAATGGTTTTTGTTCTTCTATGAGCAATAGACTTAAGTCAATAGATTATATTAAATCGCTAAGTTGAATATGAACATTATTTTATAATGGTAATATAAAACATTATTTTATAAATGTCTCACAGGACTTTCCTTACTGCTTTGGGTGCAAAGTCCATTATTAAAATGGCTTGCAATATATTCGGTAATATTGATCTGATTAAAATTTTTTTTAAGCTTATCTTTGTAGGCAATTCAATTGTCTTTCAAATGAGCATTTGGAATGTTCCAGGAAATGTATAATTGCCAAGTTATTCGAAAAGCTAAGTATAGGTACAAAGTCCAATACACCTCATCTTTGCTAATACTGGTCCGATTTATATGATTTTTTGTTTGTTTTGTTTATAATTCAATTATCTTTCAAGTGATAATGTAGAATTTTCCATAAATTTTATACTTTTTGAGCTATGCTCAAGTAAAATTACTTTTTATCATAACTGTTTCCTGCTTTTTCTTGCGAATGGACTACATATGAAAAGTTAAAGGGCTTCTGGCAGAAGACTTAATACAAATTTCATAGAAATCATTATGAGATTTTTGGAGAAAATGTCAAAAAATACGCTTCTAACCCTGTTGCCCAAGCATAGAGGTGAGGGTCTTTATCCTACAAAACAAAATATCTGATGTGGGCAACACATGACTTCCTTGTAAGCTTATTAAATTATAAATCCGTGGCTCAAAAAGTGATACTGAATTTGGTTACTAGTTTCTGAAGAATGCAGTAAAAACGACACTCGGCGTCCCAACATACATCTATTGACACACACACACACACTTCTTAGCGGAAGTCTCATTCCGTTATTATATGTTGTTTTCCTTCAGTAACTAACTAGTTTCCAAGATATTTCTTTGTGTTCCGTGACAACAATAAAACTGTCAATATTACTAAATAAAGCATTGGAAATCGACAGTTTCGACATTTTAAGTGGAAAAACCCACTTAACTAATATCTTATTCTCATGCTGCAGACTTGTTGATCTCACAAATGGGGAGGAAAACCAGTATTTTACTCTCAATTTTAACACTTAAAACAAGTAATAAAAATGTTTAATTGGATTGGAAACCAAATTGCATTTGGTAATGCAATAATAATAAGCTCTAAGCTTATTATGACGTTCAAGTAAAGTACACTTTTCGGCTCACAAATTTTAACCAAAATCTATTAAATTACTTATATTGATATAAGAGTCTAATTTACCAAATTTGAGATGTTTTACTTTATATTTTAATATATTTTTGATGAAAGGCTATTATGATCTTCAAGTAAAGTACAACTTACGGTTTGCCAATGTTTACAAAAATTTATTATGTTGTTTATATTATTATGTGAGCCTTAAATACCAAATTTGAGAAGTTTTGCATAATATTCTAATATAATTTTTGATGAAAATCAGTAATGACCTTCAATTAAAGTACCACTTCCGGTAATCATGCAGTGACCAAAAAGGGAGGTTCACAACTAGAATATATAAGGATAATAATCCTAAATACGAAATTTTAACTTTCTACGGCTAACCGTTTTTGAGTTATGCAAGATACGTACGAACGTACGTACAGACGTCCCGACGAAACTAGTCAAAATGGATTCAGGGATGGTCAAAATGGATATTTCTGTTGAAATCTGAAAACCGAAAATTTTCGCGATTACAATACTTCCTTTACTTCGTACAAGGAAGTAAAAAAAGAGTTACAGACTCGGTCTATCCAATTGAAAATTAGTCGTATTATAGATAGACACACATACCAATTGCTGGAAATGCGTTTTTTTGGTTTTGGGTACTGAAACGTAAAGATCTATTGAAAACCGGATATCCAAAATTTAAGGTGATTACAAAAACTTCCTTATTAATATTATTAAATTGCAATACTTTGTTTCCTACCAAAACTTATTTCGAGATGTGTCTTCTTTCTGGTAGCTTGTTGAGTGAGAAAGTCTTTTAAGTTGGATATTATAGTAATATCATCTGATTGAAATTCTGCTTCACCTTTTCTAAAACATAAGAGCATTTTGAAGATCAATATCTGTTTTCACATTAGATTTATTAGTTTACAACTGATGAGACTTTAACATGCATGATTTTTATACTGTTAAAAAAAACTGTTATGTAATAGGCTAAATCTAGTATAACTTTATTTCTGTCATATCACACAAAATATGAAAAAAAAAAAGAAAAAAAAAAGCATCATTAAGAACTAATATGTATTTCTTGTTTATATATATATATATATATATATATATATATATATATATATATATATATATATATATATTTATAATAAAGTGGTTTATTGAGCTATTTCTTTTGTATAAAATTATTAAAAAGAAATAGCCTAATAAACCACTTTATTTTAAAGATAAAACTATTGATGTTAAAATATATGAGAGTTGGTCCGGGTTAATTATGTTCAGTTTCTAAAAAGTTTTGGTCATAAATTTCAATAATTTTTAAAAATATGACATTTATTTTCATAATAAATTGATTTTTCTTATTGTATTTTGTATCAGTTAATTTAGAACCAACAATCAAATAAATTAATCTTCTTTCTGATCAAATTATTTGTGAGGTAATTTAATAATATAATACATAGTGTGTATTAATCTATAATACATACATTTCTTGGAAAGAAATAGACAATTAATGTGTTATCATGAATGGTAAATTAAACACTCCTCTCTGGGTGGTCGAGTTCACACTTTGGATATTAGTACAAAAGTTTCTCACTGACCAAGTGTAAATATTTTAATGATAAAAAAAAACAAAACAATAGTTTCCCTTCCGGGTATAATGTTAGGGGGAGGGGAGTCTAATACCATTCCGATTGGCTGGACATGATATGGCATGCTCGGCGATTTCTATGAAAGTTGATGCCCGTTTTTTTTTTTTTTTTTTGCAGTCTAAAAAACTTATGAAGTTGTTTCATCATTGAGATATAGGTACTCCCTATAAGGTCAATTCCACTGTCCAGAGCGACTGTACACATGTAATGCAAACATTATTATTATGATTATTATGCATACATTTATTTAAAAAAAAATTATAAAAATTTGATTAATGGTACTTGAGAGGGGTATCTCACAAAAGATCCAAATGGGCCGCGGGGAACGGGAAAGGTCATGGGAACATCCCTCAACATAATAATAATAATAATAAATAATATTATACTTACCTATTAATGTTATTTAATTATAAATTCTTTAAATATTTGTAAATGAAAAATCTCCAATATAGAAATTAGTGGAACTATAAAAAGAACAAATATGAATGATTTAAATCTAAAATTAATGATGATTAACAGGAAATAGAAGTTCATTTGCAATTAATCAAAAGATACTATATATATTATTATTCCTTAACAAATGACATTTATAAATAAACAACTGCTAATAATACAGAATCAAACATACATATATTGGCATTTCAGCTGTGTTCCGCTAAACGAAGATTCATAACAGTAAATAATTTTATTGGTTGTTGGCATTTTATCAGGAACTTGGGGCAAACACACGGAGATAAAGCTGTGCATTTCTGCCAATGTAAAGCCTCCTTTCAGTCGTAGCACATGGAAAGATCTGTAAAATACTTTTCTTATAATGATTTTTTATTCCATCTTCGTATTGGTTTATGACCATATCAATATACACATTATAGTGAATTAATATCACAAATTTAAACCATGCATAATTAGTATGAAGCTTATAAAAATTTATTATTGGCAATAATACATTACACAAAATTTTCAGTGTCATGAATTCTGGTGAGCATTCCCAGCCGCCTCAAGATGTATGTTTTCAAGTGAGTAGTCTTCGGTTTTACGTGTGGGGTAACATAGACATTTAGCATACCAAACTCATTGCCATATTGCAAGTTGAGATTCAATTTCGATGTGTCGATTTGGCATCGATACGTTGCCAAAAGCTTGTTACCACTCTGAAAACACATAGATGTTGCAAAAATAAGCACATTTAATGAAACAGATTCTAAATTAATTTACATCAGCTTAATAATTATGTGGAAAATTATTTTTATAAGTAGGAAATGGATGAAAGAAATTTTATTTAGAAAAGCCTATTTTCTAAAAACCTTAAAAAAATGCGCACCTAAAGCGCACATAGAAAAGTCTGTTGATTGATGATACCTTTACAGTTTTTAAAGAGGGGGAGGGTAGGAATTCATTTGCACTTCAGAATGAGTTGGGCAACCGTTTTGATGAAACTCATTATACACATTTCTTACTGGCCAATTAGAAAAATTGTATGGCCACCTAAGCTCCTGGCCATTTCATCTGGGTAAGGGAGGGCATCAAGAACCACTTTTGAATGAATTTACTGATTTTTATGAAAGCTGTAGCACGTTTCTTATTGGTTGACCAATAATACTTTGATGGTAAATTGTTCCCGACCCTGTTATAGAGAGAATCTAGCATCATCCGAAAAGCTATGGAATAATGATTTTAAAAATAAATTAATGTTGATTTGCACTATTAACAGTCTGAGGAATGACACAGAGCATTCAGAGAGTTGGGTGGAACATCTTGCATACATTTATTTATTTTATTTTTTTTTTTTTTTAGTATTTAACTTTAACAAACTTCAAATTTTATAGGCAAAAACTTTCAGAATAACAAAAGCATCTTGATATATTTTATATCTGCAGCATAACTTTACATACTGATCTTCACATGCCAACTGTTAACAAATGCATATGGTTGACATCCGCATGATGGTATAGAAGGATCAATCTAATTAGGGATTGATAAATTATTTGCTACTTCTATAATTTTGTTTTATTGAAAACTAGTTTCGAATGTTATAAATTCATCCTCAGGTCTGAAAACACACAAAAAATTCAAAAATAAGCAATTCTATAGTGTAGTTATCAAAATATAGTTTGATATTATTATATATTTAATATGTATAATAATATCAAACTATATTTTGAATTGCTTGTTTGTTTTTAGAACTGAAGATGAATGTATAACATTCGAAACTAGTTTTCAATAAAAACATAACTATAGAAGTGGCAAATAATTTATCAATCCCTAATTAAATGCATATGGATCCATTACAAACCATTCCATGATAAATTAATAAGGATGTTCCAATCTACTCATTAGAAATATGGTCACAATATCTGCAGAACATTGAAGAGGAGCTGGATGAAGGATCTTCTTGATTAGCAATTAATGCTGATTTTAAGCCAGGACCTTAATAGTTAAGCAATAAAAATTAGTATATAAAAATTGTTTAGGTATATATACTAGTTTTAAAACACAAATTATTCTGAGGTGGTACAATGTTCATCGGGTCAGTTTTATTGTTTATTGAATTTAGTTCTCAAAGGTTTATCTCTAATAGCATGTTTCATATTTTTTTATTATGATGCCTTTAAGAGAAATAATATTAAAAGAAGTCTTGAGATTGTTTAATAATTACTTTAGTAAAATAAAGATAATTTATTTATTCAGCTAAAAATGTGTAATTAATAGCTACCAACACGATAAAACAAAAAACATTTTCAAAGCTTACATGAGGACTGCAAAAGCTGTGACTAACGACTGCAGAATTCTTCTCAACATCAAGAAGTTTAATATTAATGTCAGATTGGAGAAGGACATTGTCTATTGGTGCTTCTGTCTCCAGGCTCAGAAGAAAAGCATAATCATCTTTAACAAATGTCATCTGGAAAAGTGGGAAAAAAACAACAACATAATTCATATAATCCTGCTTAAATTAAGAAGCTTTTGTATTTTCGACAATTATTTGTTGTGTAAGACATGATTTTGTGTATGAAGAATGAGTCAGTCAGAGATTAATTCATTCAGTGGGCGATTAAGTTTGGAAAGTCAACTAACCTTGAATCATTTAAAATAAGTATGCAATTTAAATTATATTTTAAACAAACTAGGTGTGAAATTTTTTTAAGGTTTTATTTACTAATAATATATTTACTTGAAAGGCATAAATGGGAATTCTCCATGCCATACATAAATATATCGACTGAATGAGAGAAATGTACATACAGTGATTTTTTTTTATATTTTTTTTAAACATATATTATTTTAATTTACAAAATTATCATGTTATTATTGTAAGTTAACAAATATGAAAAACGCGTAAGAAAAATATTTATGAATATAGTTGAACAAACCTGTACGAAGACATATTATTTTAAGCATAAAGTATGCACCTTTAGGTATATCATGAGTATACTAACTATTTGTGTATCACAATTATAAAATTACCGTGCAATCTTAAAATACATTTTTTGTTGACTTTGAGGTAGACTCAATTTATGTTTTTCCTTTGGAATAATATGTCTTTCCTGGAGGATAAATATATTAATATTTTTATTTTAATGGAGATTATAGTTGATTGTCAAAGGAATCAAGGAGATAAAGGTTGGGGTGCGGTCAGGAAGAAAACACACAGTAATAAAATATTATGTTTAATATGTGCTGATGTTTAAGTTTTAAGTCTTTGTCAGGATATTAAAAAAAAAGAAGTTAAAATAGTATACTTAGAAATCTGTGGGACATGTGAATAGTGCGATAGGAGCAATTTTGTAGATTTCGAGTTATCTTTCTCAAACTTAATTTTCTTTTTTTTGTGTGTGTAATGGGCCAAGTTATATGGCTATTCCCCTTTGTAATAGCCATATCACTTGTCCCATTAACACAATTGCACTTAATCCACTATTCACTGGTGTCACAGAAATAGTTTTATACAAGGTGTACAGCATTAGAACCAGGAAACTTCAGATCCCGATTCTGTACCCCAAGAAAAACAAAAAAGTTGATATAAACTATCTTTTGATAGTTTGCTATCAACTGAAAAGCAGGAAATTTAAGTTTTATGTTATTTTAGTTGTCACGTTTTGTGCTGAATAGGAAACGATTAAAACTATTCGAGGTAATTAAGTTACAATTGTACCATCTGAAAGTAGACAAAATTTCCTTTAAGAAATATCGTTTGCTTTAACTAAATCCCTTGACCAGGAGCTTTCAGGAGGACCATTAGCGAAAAAAATTGTGTTGCTCTTGAGGTTCAAAATCAGCACCTGAAGTTTCCTGGTCCTTACAATGTATACCCTATATACTATTTCATTTATTTAATTTTTTTTTCGCATTCTTCCATTTTGTCGCACTATATTTATTTTTCTCATTTCTATTATTCTGTTCTTTTTTTTTTTAGCCCTGAAGACGGCTTAGCACCAATTATATTATTGGTACAATTTATAAATTTAGGCCGAAATGTGAGCACACAGTATATTTTATTACTGCACCCCCAGCCATCATCTCCTTGATTAATATATTTAAGAAATGTTGATTACTTTATCATTTATTGCCAGATTCAGGATTGTCGACATCCCAATAGAATCTTCAGAAGTTGTCAGTTGATATCTTTCTCTTTCTTTTGTTAGTGACCTTTCGATTTCTTCTATTTCCACTCTGGAAAATCCATGTATAATTTTTTTTTTACAATATAATAAAAATGTTTTAGGTACTTTATATTTATCTTAACTTCAAATTGACTCTGACAGGGATTCTCAAGTAGTTTGGGTGTGCACTACCCTTTATTTACCTTTTTAATTAGTTTAAGTATCGTGGCAAGGCTCAGTGTTTGGACTTTATTGATGAACTTTGTAGTTTCCAGAATTTCAATGAAAAAAATCTGAGTGTAGAGATTTTAATTTAAAATTTAATGGCTAACTGTATAAAAAATTACTATCCTATGCTAAATAAAATAAGGTGTGTTTTTTCCCCAAAGAAAACACTATTATTTATTAAGTGTCCACATAGGCATTAATTATAAGTGTATTCCATTATTAATTTATTGATAATGTAAACAGTATTTTAAACATACTTTATTACTTATTCTTTCATTCCTTTTATTTTCCAATATCTTAATATCAATAAAAAATTACAATAATTTTCATATATATATATATATATATATATATATATATATATATATATATATATATATATATATATATATATATATATATATATATATATATATATATATATATATGAAAATTATTGTAATTTTTTTATTTATATATATACATACACACACACACACATTATTAGTTGACATCCACATAGAAGGATCAATCTAATTAAGGTTTGATAAATTACACACATTATTAATGAAATTAATTGCCTCATTTTAAACTATAAACTAACTAGGGATTGATAAATAATAATTTATCAATCCCTAATTAGATTGATCCTTTGTTACCATCATGCGGATGTCAACTGATTATAAACTAACTGCCTCAGTTTTAAACGGAATTCAATATGCCTTCCGGAAATGTATTATTTCCTTTCACAAAGAGAAAATTGAAAAACTTGTTCATTGAAAGAATCGCAACGAAGCATATTTTGTTTAATTAATAGAATTAGATTAGTTACATCCATTTATATTTTATTAATGTTATCCTGAAAAATTGTCATTTCATCTAATTGATTGATTTGATTATTTCATTTGATAATACCAGGTTTTTCATAAATAATTATTCTTATTATTATACTAGTAGTTATATATCTTTTTCTAAATGACAATTTAAACCTTAAGTGCTCAATCTTTTGTTTTTCTTCAGGTGCCATTTTAATGTTCATGTTGTTGTTTTCCCAGTTCACTTGTTTATCCAAAACTTCAGTCGTGAGACCGAAAAACCATCCTAAAGCAGAGATATAGGGTATTAGTCAAATTTCTATAGATCATTTCATATTAAATCATTTCAGGATCTTTGAATACCTGTATAAGTGGTTGCGACTATTTCATCAAAACCAGGATTTCCTACTGTCCCTGCTTGGATTGAAGTTATGCTTTCATTACAAACCTAAAACAAATGAAAGGTAATTTAACAAAGCTGATTAAATTATAAATCAAATTAATACCTATTTGCCCTACATATATAAGCTTTTTATTCTTGATATAAGAGAGAGAAACAAACAAGGGGACCTTACATAATTGTACTTTTCGATGAAGGCTTCTCCGAGGCCTTCCAACGACTCCCCATATATTTGAATGCTTCCATCGTCCCTACCAACTATCAGCTGCTTAGTTCCGTCTTTGTACAGATCATACCAGCACATGCATCTCACTGAGTCCCTCTTCTTAGTATTTTGGATGAGCCATTTCCAGTCTGACATTGACCTATAACACATTGATTTTAATATCAGAAAATATTTACACTTTCATAAACATTTGGACACTTGAGACATTCATGAAATATTCATTATTATTATTCAGCTCTGCATCCCGATTAGTCCAAATTCGGCAGCCCGTCCCTTTCCATATACCTGCTCTGATAACACTTTGGGAGGGATTACATCATTATCTATCTGTACTAGATGCCCAGTCCAGCGTAGCTAATCAAACTTACTGTTAAAACCTTTCAAATTTTCTGGCTCAACCACTGTCCAGCTTTACTCACTAAAATAAAACCCTAAGAAGATTAAAACAGCGATGAAACTGAGATGAAGTTGAAGTTCTAGCGATTGTCATCTTCTCTGCTCCTGACCAGCCTACAGTTTGCAGATTATGCATTCATGCTTGGCTCAGCCTCCAATGGCTTCCACTGATATGATGAGTTGTACACTGGAATCTCCTAGAGTCCTGCTTTGTCTCCCAAAAATGTAGAAAAAGCTTGACTCAAGAGTTTCTAGGCTGGATATGAATATTGTAATTATGTACAATTATGATGATTGAGTTTTTTTTTAGTATTTATTTTTTTGTTTTACATGTTCTGGTACTTCTAATTTCTTTATTTGTTTTTATTTACCTAAGATGCATGGGATGAACATAAAGTAAATAGCACCATTCATTATTTGATGATGCCCACAATAGGCAATTTTATTATCTTACAGTAGGCAATTGTAATATCTTTCAATAAATAGTACTCAATACTTTTATTAAAACTAGTGTAGAGAAAAAACATTACCTGTTCACTTGGACAAGACCAATGTCTCCATTTTCCATGGCGACGATGAGTCCCTCACCTCCTTCACCACCTGTATCACCCAAAAGGCTAAGTACTACTGGAGCGCTGTGCAATGGGAAACTTTGGCTCATCGCTGATCTCTCGATAACACGTAATAGTCTGTCTTCGCAACCCAGTACAGATACCAATCTGTGGTTCTGTAAGCAACAGGATTGTAATTACATTCAGAACTTATAAATCAGTAGGTTTTGTTCCTTAATTTCTTGAATGTGGAAAATGACATTACTGTGAGTATGAAAAATAAATCAGAGATTCAAGATTAGATATATGGATATAAAAAGAGTAAAATGAAATGATCAAAAAGAAAATTGATAAATAATAAAAGTAAGAAGACAATTGATGAAAATAAATAATAACGAGAACAGCGAGATGAGAGAAAGTCAACACAGAAGAAAGTATATAAGAAAAAAAACTGAAGAATTACATATGATAAAATAGAAGGCATTTTAACAATAGCATACAAATAAGAATTAATAAAGAAAAAAATTGGATGATTAAATAAGAGTATGAAGAACAAAATAACATCACATGATAGTACAAATGAATACAAAATTAATTTAATAAAAAAATCAATTAAATTTAGAAAGTGATGGTAAACTTCACAGATGTTTTTCTAAACAAATTTATAATTAAATACAATGCACAAGGAGAAAAAGCAACTAATTAATTTAATGGTAGACAAAATATTACCTAACTCCATATGCATAACTAGGCCTGATCACATGATGTTGGCCACATCTAATTAGTTAACTAATGGGATCTAAATAATATACTGCTGAATCTCTCAGCTTGGTTGTTTATACTAGAGCAGTGATTCCCAAACGAAGGACCGCGGACCACGGCTGGACCGTAAGAGCCTTGGGGTGGCCTGACTACACCCTCCTGTATCTTTTTTGTGAGGACTTTCTGTAGATTGTTTGTACTGTTTTATTGTTTACCTTTCCTCAGGTTTGAGTGTTAGTTAAAAAGTTATAACAGGACTTTTAAGCTTCCTAATCCCCAAGCCGGGCGTGGAGGTGGTCTGCACTCCATTTAATTTCTGGCTTAATTCTCTGTGGGTCGGGAACCACTGTATTAGAGGATTAAGTAAGTTTATATCCAACCAAGTTGATAAAAAGTGTTTCTCAAATAAGAAGTATATTACCTTCTCTAATGACATTACAAGAACATCGTTGATGTTATCGCTGGAGAGGTAAGAATTGACGTCCTTGCAGTTCCTGTAGTGGTTGAAGAGATGACTGCCGGCTACCATCAAGTCGATACCGCTCACTTGCCTAAACACATTGAGACCTCATATGGAGCAAATAAAACAGTTTATGTAACAGCTGGTTAGAATGCCAAAGATGAGTGCGAAATTATAGCCCTTGGGAATGCTATCTGACTGATCTTCATATGCTTACTTCCAGCTCTGTAATATTTACTGTGATTATTCTGTGCAGCATTTGCAACTATTTGATCAGCCTTGCAATGTAATGAAACAAACGTCTAACATAAATGTGATAATGAATTGAGATCTTCCATAGGAGAGACAAAAGGACTTTTGACACTATAAAAAAAAATATATATATATCTAATGACTTTTCTTTAGTTTGTGAGTTTAATATATTAATGGGGCATGTTTAATTGGGTGTGCAGTTTGCTACATATCCTTAGACAAACAAAGAGAAGTGTTTGCTCACATGGATTTGATGTGTGCGGTCATGTTAGTGTCCAAACCAGAAGAATTTACTCAAATGGATTTGATTTTCTCGGTCATGCTAGTGCCCAACCAGAAGGATTTACTCAAATGGATTTGATGTGCTCGGTCATGTTAGTGCCCAAACCAGAAGCATTTGCTTAAATGGATTTGATGTGCTCGGTCACATTAGTACCCAAAACAGAAGCATTTGCTCACATGGATTTGATGTGCTCGGTCATGTTAGTGTCCAAGCCAAGAAACAGTTTACCCTTCTTTGAAAAGCCCCTGACTTCGGTCTTGGATGCAACAAATATCTTATCCTGTGGAGCCCCTGAAACAGAATATTCAGTAAAAAATAGAAGCCAATTTTGGGTTAGATAAATATAAATTTAATATGTTAATATATTTTGAAATAAGAATGGAAAAATTAAAAATATTTGGTGTATATGACTTTCCATGCCGCTTTGGGTGCAATTTTTTTAGTTGGCAAATAAACAAAAAGAAAGAAAGTTTGGCTTTGTAGACAACTTAATTTTTTTTTCAAACGAGTTTTTGAAATTTTCTGGAAGATGTATAGCTTCCAAGTCATTCGAGAAACTAAAGAAAAGTGAAATGATTTCTATGGGAACATGAGCAAAAAACTTTAAATATACTTTTAAAAACAGAGTTTTTAAAAAAACAGTGTCTAATACTGATATAATAATAATTTTCCATAAAATGAATTATGCGCAAATAAAATTACTTTTCATCATAACTTATTTTTCTGTAGGATGTACTATGCACGAAAAGTCAAAGGGATTTAAGGAGGCAAGTTTCAGTAAATCGTTACAGCAGTTTTGTGCACTATATCGAGCACTCAGGTTGCCCGATTTGGTACACAGGCATCAGGAGCCGAAACCATACTAATCAAAAACAAAAAAGCTATAAAATCGTCCTCCCCCCTGTTCAAGAGATAATTGTGGGACAGACCAACGGCCAAAAATATTGAAAACCAGATACTGTAAATTTGATCCGATTGCAATAGCTTTCTTACCTAGCCACCTGTGATGGTGGTAAGGAAAATAAGAATTGACTCCCTGTTATTCCAATTAATTGAATATTTGTTTGTTTAATGGAGAAATTCATGCCATTCATCTATTTGTTTATTTGATATTCTTTATGGTACTGTATCTCGAACATTTTAAATATTTAAGAATTATTATCCTATCCCTCACCAATGGAGCCTCCGAGCTGAAGAGCTGAGATTGGGTCTCCAGGCAAAGTTTTGAAAGAGATCTGTATTTCATGCTTTTTTAGTGAGAAGACCTGAAGGACTCCATCTTGTCCTCCGACTGCTACCTGCCAACAATTATGTATTTCTTATTTGTTATTTTATTTTTTATGGGAGTGAATACTTCCTAAATAAGAGAAGCAAATGTCTCTGTTATTCTTTTAAATGTATCTCCTAAAAAATCACTGTTTAATCAGTAGCACGCAGCACCTACTTCATTGTAAAAATGTTTTCTCAGTGAAAAACTCAGAGAAGTATCAGAATTAAAAAAGAAATGGGAGGTACCATTTCTACCCAAACATCCTCATGAATACTGACTCAGTAGCTTCTTCAATAAAGATAATAATAATTAACACCAACCAGAATAAATATAACATTCCCTTAAATTTAAATATTACAATAAAATCTAATCCATTAGGCATTTATACATACATGGAAATAATTAAAGATTTTAAACGACATTAATTTGCACTATTGTCAAAGATATGTATATGAGTCTAAAAGAAAGATTAGAAAAAATTTAGATTAAGAAAAGTAAATTAGTAAAGTAAGAAGTTATAAATACAAATAATTTTATGTAGGATAATCATGGTTGGGAGTGTGGTCAATACATAAACACACAAATAAGTGTGTTTATTATAATATGTGTTATAATACGTCCTAAGTTTTAGGCCATCATTAGGGCTAAGAAAAAAACAAGATAACAATAGATGTAACAACATTCTCAGTACCAGTTTATCAAGTTAAATTATTATATAATCCCCACCTATTTTCATTTTGCCATTATGCTACGATTATTAGCCCGTAACATTTGGTTTATTCTAATTACTTCATTATTCAATTAGTCCTTTTTTAATCTTTAACCAATACATTTATCAGTAAGTTTAACCTGTTTTTTGAATCAATAGTTTAATAATTTTAATCCAATTATATCTTAGTATCCGCCAAACCAATACAATGGCAACATTGTTTTGTTCTTAATGGTCAAAATTCTCATGTATTCAGTTGGCTGGCGCTGGTACTACACGCCACTCAGTTGGCTGGCGCTGGTACTACACGCCACTCAGTTGGCTGGCGCTGGTACTACACGCCACTCAGTTGGCTGGCGCTGGTACTACACGCCACTCAGTTGGCTGGCGCTGGTACTACACGCCACTCAGTTGGCTGGCAGTTGTACTACACGCCACTCAGTTGGCTGACGGTGGTACTACACGCCACTCAGTTGGCTGACGCTGGTACTACACGCCACTCAGGTATGCTCTTCCTTGTTATTAATTATTTTTCTCCTTCCTCCCCATCTTTTTAATTCTTTCCATCCTGTTAATTTTTTGTCTATCCTTATTGTTTTATTTTTCTTCATCATATACGATAATTACTTATGGTTATATTACTCTATCTTTAAGCTAACATAAATCTAAATCTTATTACTTTATTTTACCATTATCCATTAACATATTTTTCTTTATTTCTTATTATTAACATTATGATTTGCATTTTTTTTTTTTTTTTATACTTTATTAACATTTTCTTCTATATTCCTTATTTTTCATATTATCATATTATGATCAGCATATTTTTCTTTATACATTATATTTTTTCATCTTACTGTTTTGTTAACATTCTTATTATTATTACTTATTTCTTATTATTATTACTGGTACTGGAACTATTGTTGCATGTATTGTTTTTTATTACTCCTGATGATGGCCTAAAACTTAGGCCGAAACGTCGGTACACATTATAATATGTAGTTTTCTTATTTGTGTGTTTTATTATTGACCCCCAACCAAGATCCTCTTACGTACACTTTCCACGGTCAACCATACTCTCACCATTACAAATAATTTTAATTTAACAAAACAAATTAAATGTTTCTTCTCCACATTTTCATTACTTAATAAATATAAATTTATATTTATCCCAATAAATTGGTAAAATTTTGCATTGGCCTGTTTTGATTTATTTATTAGTAAAATGGCCTAAAAAAGAGACTCTCAATTATCTAGAATCCCAAATAAGTAGCATCAATTGAATTAAGAAGAAAAGCTATCATATTTAGAATAATAGTCAAATTATCAAATTGCCATTGGATAATTAATTAACTTTCAGTAAATTATTAAAGTCACAACATCTATAGAGTAAAAATCTGAGAGATATAGACTAAAAGTCAATCTGGTGACTCTTAGATCAACTTATTATTTTAGAAGAGTATAAACAAATATATGTCTATCTACACATAAACATTTAAAAAAATTTCTAATTTATGTAAATTATAGTCTTCTCGAAGGTTATCACTATTAAAATTTTTAAACTTGTATGCAATCACCATTTATATTATTACCTATTTTTCTTTTCATATGGGCAATTTGCATTATACATCAATCTTATCTATTAATTATTGTTTACTAATTTACTACGTTTTGCTCTTTTATTTACTATATCGTTAAATAAATATATACAGCACTGTTTACTTTGGGGAGTGACAAAATTTGAGTGAAATTATATTATTAAATTCAAACAAGTAAAATTATATTATTAGATTCGATATTCGATATTATTAGATTCAAATTTGAGAGTATAAAAAATATCAATTAAATATAAGCACAATCTCCACTTTGTTTTTTGAACTATATACCCAGAAGTAAATTTACACTATTGCCGCTTAGGGGCTATTAACAATCTGCCACCCCTAAACTGAGAAAATTCTTTATATAAAAATTTACAGCTTCGGTCTGAAGAACCTTATAAGTTTATACTGGTGTGAGCAGCGTTGTACCTATACACCCTATTTATTACAGCTTTTTTGAAATAGAAGTTCTTCATTTTATTGAAAATTTGCCGTCCTGGGCTGCACCCTATATCTCTATACAGCCACCTCCTAAATCTGCCAATATATATTTCTATATAAAAGATAAGAGATTATCATCCATGTCTGTGGATAGCAGTACAACAAATCTGCCCTTTTTGGGGAATAGACAATGCAGGTTGAAACGTCATAGGATAAAAAAAGTTGATAGAAGTTTCAAGATTTCATTTGTGAAAATGTTCTAGCAGAATTTAATTTATGAAATACGGTTGTGCCTTCAAGACAAAAAAGTGTTATAAAAAACAATAATACTAATTTACTTTGCTTAGACCAAGATGTGGAAGGAGCCGCATGCAGCGAGGAGCCGCCATTCCGACGAGGCAGTAGTCGGTCCTGGCCAGTTCGAGGGCCATGGCTCACTGCTGGTCGATCTTGGCCACAACACTTCCGTTACCTGGCTACAGGCTACCGGCTACTTGGCAACAAAACGGGCCTCTTCTTTCAGCTTTAGCCCAGTTTATACCGGAGTTGGGAACAGTGCTGCCATTCACCTGCGACTTTAGTGCTGTTGGGAACAGTGCTGCCATTCACCTGCGACTTTAGTGCTGTTGACCAACCAACGAACAGAAACTTATTTCTACTCTTTATGGTCAAACTTTTGTATGTGAATGAGTAAATATAACATGATTGTAGATAATTTATACGATATACCTAATGATATTTTATATTTAATTTTTTTTTGAACTGCTACAGGAACCAAATTAAATTTAGGGGCTTGTTGATCCCCCGAGCCCGGCTCCGGCATCATTCCCATGTCCTCCCGGACCCTCCCTCGACTAGACCTAACTTCTAGTTAGTACATTTCGAAGCTAATCCATGAAAATTCAGACAGCTGTTCCATTGTAAGTAGGAGTAAAGTGTTTTGGATATTTTGTGTTTTTTCTTATATTTGCACATTTTTGTAAACATTTCGTTCTGGTGTATGTACCTACCGGTGTAACTTTGATCAAGCCAGTTATAAATCGCACCTATCGTAGAATAAAGATGCAACGCATAATTAGATATTGCTGGAAATCATATTTAAAGTTTTTCTTCCTTGTGCGCAGTAAAAGAAGTATTGTAATCGCGAAAATTTTCAGATTTCAACAGATATTTCCATTTTGAACAGTTTCGTCGTGACGTCTGTACGTGCGTATCTCGCATAACTCAAAAACGGTAAGCCGTAGAAAGTTAAAATTTTGTATTTAGGATTCTTGTAAAATCTATTTGTGAACCTCCCTTTTTGGTCACTACATGTTTACCATAAGTGGTACTTTACTTGAAGGTCGTTATTGATTATCATCAAAAATTATATTAAAATTAAATGCAGAGATCATATGGTTCGGTAATAAAGGTTTCAAATGCGATTAAAATATCTGTTTTTCTCGCCATCTGTGAGATGAAACAGTCTGCAGCAGGAGAATAAAACATAAGTTAAGTGGGTTCTTCCGCTTAAAATGTCGGAACTGTCGATTTCCAATGCTTTATTTTACGACATTGGCAGTTCTAATGTAACGAAACACGAAGAAATTTTTTGGGAACTTGTTACCTCCTGAAAGAAAGCGACATAAAATAACGGAATAAGACCTCCGGAAACAAGAGCTTGTGTGTGTGTGTGTCTTCGGAAACTAGTTACCAAATTCAGGATCACTTTTTTATCCATCGATTTATAGTTTAATAGGCGTACAAGGAAGCCATGTGTTGTCCACACCAGATATTTCCCTCACTCACCTTGTCCTCCCTCCACGTCCTTGAACTGCTCAGTCAGAGACCATTTCCTTTCTCTACGACCTTGATCCGCTCCCTTAGCGACCTTTTCTTCCCACCGCGACCTTGACGTGCACCATAAGCCATTTTTCTCCCTCAGCGACCTTGGACTTCCTCTAAGGCCTTGTCGTTCCTCCACGTCCTTGACCAGCTCCCTCAGCGACCTTTTCCTCCCTCCACGACCTTGATCTGCTCCCTCAGCGACTTTGTCCTCCCTCCACGTCCTTGACCAGCTCCCTCAATCACCTTGTCCTCCCTCCAGGTCCTTGAACTGCTCAGTCAGAGACTATTTCCTATCTCCACGACCTTGATCTGCTCCCTCAGCGACATTTTCTTCCCTCCGCGACCTTGGTATGCACCCTCAGCAAACGTTTCCTCCCTACGCGACCTTAGCTTCCCTCTGCGACATTTTCCTCCCTCCACGACCTTGATCTGCTCCCTCAACGACCTTGGAATACCTCCGAGACCTTGACCTGCACCCTCAGCGAGCTTTACCTACCTCCACGTCTTTGACAAGCTCCCTCAGCGACCTTTTCCTACCTCCACGACCTTGACCTGCTCCCTCAGCGACCATTTCTTTTCTCCACGACCTTGACGTACACCAGAAGCGAACTTTTCCTCCCTCTGCGACCTTGTCCTCCCCCCACGACCTTGATCTGCTCCTGAGCGACCTTTACCTACCTCCACGAACTTAACCAGTTCCCTCAGCGACTTTGTCCTCCCTCCATGACCTTGGCCTGCACCCTTTGCGACCTTGGTCTCTCTCCACGACCTTGAACTCCCTCCGTGACCTTGACCTGCACCCTCAGCTACCTTTTCCTCCCTCTGCGACCTTGGCCTCCCTCAGCGAACTTGTCCTACCTCCACAACCTTGAACTCCTCCCTCAGCGACCATTTCCTATCTCCACGAACTTGCCCCCTCTCGGCGACCTTGAACTTCTCCTTCTGCGACCATTTCCTTCCGTCACGACCTTGATCCGCTCCCTCAACGACTTTTTATTCCCTCCGCGACCTTGACGTGCACCCAAAGCGAACTTTTCCTTCCTCTGCGACCTTGGCCTCCCTCTGCGACCTTGTCCTCCCTCCACGACCTTGATCTGCTCCCTCAGCGACCTTTTCCTACCTCCACGACCTTGACCTGCTTCCACAGCGATCTTGGACTCCCTCCATGACCTTGGCCTGCACCCTTTGCGACCTTGGTCTCTCTCCACGACCTTGAACTCCCTCCGTGACCTTGACCTGCTCCCTCTGCGACCTTTACGTGCACCCTCAGCGACCTTTTCCACCCTCTGCGACCTTTTCCTCCCTCTGCGACCTTGGCCTCCCTCAGCGATCTTGTCCTACCTCCACAACCTTGAACTCCTCCCTCAGCGACCATTTCCTATCTCCACGAACTTGCCCTCTCTCCACGACCTTGATCTGCTCCCTCAGCGACCTTGTCCTCCCTCCACGTACTTGAACTGCTCCCTCAACGACCTTGTCCTCCCTCTACGACCTTGAACTGCTCCCACAGCGACCTTTTCTTCCCTCCGCTACCTTGACGTGCACCCTAAGTCATTTTTTTCTCCAACAGCGACCTTAGACTCCCTCTGCGGCCTTTTCCTCCCTCCACGATCTTGAAATGCTCAGTCTGAGACCATTTCCTATCTCCACGACCTTGATCTGCTCCCTCAGCAACCTTGTCCTCCCTCCACGTTTTCGAACAGCTCCCTCACCGACCTTTTCTTCCCTCCGCGACCTTGACGTGCACCCTCAGCAAACTTTTCCTACCTCCACGACCTTGACCAGCTCCCTCAGCGACCTTATCCTCCCTCCACGACCTTAAATTGCTCCCTCAGCGACCATTTCCTTTCTCCACGACCTTGAACTGCTCCCTCAGCGACCTTGTCCTCCCTCTACGACCTTGAACTGCTCCCACAGCGACCTTTTCTTCCCTCCGAGACCTTGACCTGCACCCTCAGCAAACTTTTCCTACCTCCACGACCTTGACCAGCTCCCTCAGCGACCTTATCCTCCCTCCACAACCTTAAATTGCTCCCTCAGCGACCATTTCCTCCCCCCACGACCTTGATCTGCTCCTGAGCGACCTTTACCTACCTCCACGACCTTAACCAGTTCCCTCAGCGACTTTGTCCTCCCTCCACGTCCTTGACCAGCTCCCTCACTCACCTTGTCCTCCCTCCACGTCCTTGAACTGCTCCCACAGCGACCTTTTCTTCCCTCCGAGACCTTGACCTGCACCCTCAGCAAACTTTTCCTACCTCCACGACCTTGACCAGCTCCCTCAGCGACCTTATCCTCCCTCCACAACCTTAAATTGCTCCCTCAGCGACCATTTCCTCCCCCCACGACCTTGATCTGCTCCTGAGCGACCTTTACCTACCTCCACGACCTTAACCAGTTTCCTCAGCGACTTTGTCCTCCCTCCACGTCCTTGACCAGCTCCCTCACTCACCTTGTCCTCCCTCCACGTCCTTGAACTGCTCAGTCAGAGACCATTTCCTTCCTCTACGACCTTGATCCGCTCCCTTAGCGACCTTTTCTTCCCACCACGACCTTGACGTGCACCATAAGCCATTTTTTTCTCCCTCAGCGACCTTGGACTCCCTCTAAGGCCTTGTCGTCCCTCCACGTCCTTGACCAGCTCCCTCAGCGACCTTTTCCTCCCTCCACGACCTTGATCTGCTCCCTCAGCGACCTTGAAATGCTTAGTCAGAGACCATTTCCTATCTTAACGACCTTGATCTACTCCCTCAGCGACCTTTACCTACCTCCAAGACTTTGATCTACTCCCTCAGCGACCTTTTCTTCCCTCCGTGACCTTTTCCTCCCTCCACGATCTTGAAATGCTCAGTCTGAGACCTTAACTTACCTCCACGTCCTTGACCAGCTCCCTCAGCGACCTTGTCCTCTCTTCACGACTTTGAACTGCTCAGTCAGAGACCATTTCCTATCTCCACGACCTTGATCCGCTCCCTCACCGACCTTTTCTTCCCTCCGCGACCTTTTCTTCCCTCCGCTACCTTCACGTGCACCCTAAGTCATTTTTTTCTCCAACAGCGACCTTAGACTCCCTCTGCGGCCTTTTCCTCCCTCCACGATCTTGAAATGCTCAGTCTGAGACCATTTCCTATCTCCACGACCTTGATCTGCTCCCTCAGCAACCTTGTCCTCCCTCCACGTTTTCGAACAGCTCCCTCACCGACCTTTTCTTCCCTCCGCGACCTTGACGTGCACCCTAAGTCATTTTTTTCTCCCTCAGCGACCTTGGACTCCCCCTGCGGCCTTTTCCTTCCTCCAAGATCTTGAAATGCTCAGTCTGAGACCATTTCCTATCTCCACGACCTTGATCTGCTCCCTCAGCGACTTTGTCCTCCCTCCACGTCCTTGACCCGCTCCCTCAGTCACCTTGTCCTCCCTCCACGTCCTTGAACTGCTCAGTCAGAGACTATTTCCTATCTCCACGACCTTGATCTGCTCCCTCAGCGACATTTTCTTCCCTCCGCGACCTTGGCATGCACCCTCAGCAAACGTTTCCTCCCTACGCGACCTTAGCCTCCCTCTGCGACATTTTCCTCCCTCCACGACCTTGATCAGCTCCCTCAGCGACCTTGGACTACCTCCGAGACCTTGTCCTCCCCCCACGTCTTTGACAAGCTCCCTCAGCGACCTTTTCCTACCTCCACGACCTTGACCTGCTTCCACAGCGATCTTGGACTCCCTCCATGACCTTGGCCTGCACCCTTTGCGCCCTTGGTCTCTCTCCACGACCTTGAACTCCCTCCGTGACCTTGACCTGCTCCCTCAGCGACCTTTACGTGCACCCTCAGCGACCTTGGCCTCCCTCAGCGAACTTGTCCTACCTCCACAACCTTGAACTCCTCCCTCAGCGACCATTTCCTATCTCCACGAACTTGCCCTCTCTCGGCGACCTTGAACTTCTCCTTCTGCGACCATTTCCTTCCTTCACGACCTTGATCCGCTCCCTCAAAGACCTTTTCTTCCCTTCGCGACCTTGACGTGCACCCAAAGCGAACTTTTCCTCCCTCTGCGTCCTTGGCCTCCCTCTGCGACCTTGATCTGCTCCCTCAGCGACCTTGGATTACCTCCGAGTCCTTGACTTGCACTCTCAGCGTGCTTTACCTACATCCACGACCTTGATCTGCACCCTCAGCGACCATTACCTACCTCCTCGACCTTTACCTGCGCTCTCAGCAACCTTTTCCTCTCTTCACGACCTTGACCAGCTCCCTCAGCGACCTTGTCCTCTCTCCACGACCTTGATCTGCTCCTCCAGCGACCTTTACCTACCTCCACGGCCTTGATCTACTCCCTCAGCGACCTGTATCTAGCTCCACAATCTTGATCCGCTCCCTCAACGACCTTTTCTTCCCTCTGCGACCTTGACGTGCACCCTCAGCGAACTTTTCCTCCTTCTGCGACCTTGGCCTCCCTCTGCGACCTTGTCCTTTCTCCACGACCTTGATCTGCTCCCTCAGCGACCTTGGCCTCCCTCCACGACCTTGATCTGCACTTTCAGCGAACATTACCTACCTCCACGACCTGAACCAGGTCCCTCAGCGACCTTTTCCTCCCTCCACAACCTTGAACTGCTCCCTCAGCGACCTTTACCTACCTCCACGTCCTTGACCAGCTCCCTCAGCGACTTTGTTAGATTATAATTTATTGGAATAATGCATGGTTTCCGGTTATGAACAAAAAAAAAGAAAAATTAACAAATTTTCAGAAACTCCAAAATTTTCCTTTGAGATCCAGATGTTTTTTGATTTTCAATTTTGATCCTTCTGTCAAATCGAATACAACAGAATAAAATTTTCGCTTGTTCAACGGCACACAATTTATCGGCTAAAAACCGAAAAAGTCCGAAAGCTTGGGAGTTTCCCCCCATCCCTCCGTCTTGGCTCACCACTTAGAACGGGGTAAACTTACGTTACTACTATCTGACATCTAAGGAACAGATTAAAAACGTTTTCAGCTTTCCAACACTTACTTCCTACCAGGATCCCAGATTAACTGGCCTATCAGAGTTTTGAAAATAATTTAATAACTCAATGGTCAGAGATATTGTTCTCCTCGATATTAATTTGGACAGAAACTGAAGCCTATGGACCCAATGCAGGGGTTTGTTGAGCTGAGTGAGGTAAACCTAAGCTGGGTGAGGTAAACTTAAGCTGAGTGAGGTAAACCTAAGCTGAGTGAGGTAAACCTAAGCTGAGTGAGGTAAACCTAATATACCTACATCTACCTAGTCACTACGCCTTATTTGATTACTCTACACAAAATCCTGATATTTATAAAAGTATAATAAAACTTTCGAAACTCCCATTAGCTAATAATATTTCTCCAAACACAGTTAATACATAATCCTTTCACAAGGATAATATTATTTTATGTGTATTTCTTAAATAGAAAGGCTCTATTAAAGCGTTGAAGAAGTGGTAGGGAGAGATGACCAGAGATGCCATGCTCCATTGCTGGCAGTGATGTCTTCTCCTTGGACGGCTCTGGTATGGGCAGTTCACTGCCTCCTCCTAGCGGCCACCGGAGCCACCTACGTCGAGCACGAAAATGGAGAATTTAGTGAGTAATTAATTATATTAAACAAATTGTCGGATTTAATTACGAAGAAAAAAAACTAAACATAGTGTTCAGAGATTTAATAAAGTATTAAAATGAACTTCAATTTCGTAAGGATGATTCATAAGAGGGTATAGCAGTGTGTTCTTAACCTTTTAACTGACAGTTGGGAACAATGGTTTGAAATTTTTATTTAATTTTTATCTAAAAGTAAATACTCATTCAATATTTTTGTTTGCTTATATAAAGTAAATACTTATTTTTGGTTCTAAAAACCGAGAAATTTTTTCAAATTTCATTTATTTACTATTGGTTTGAAATATGTGAAATACACTTTTTTATATTTTTCGTTATAATTTATTTTTATAACAAAGATTTCAACTCAATTAGTGCAGTAATATATATATTGGTTTAAACTTTTTTCTTAAATTTTTTTTTTTACAACCTTCTCTATTCCACAAGTTAAAAATATATATATATATATATATATATATATATATATATATATATATATATATATATATATATATATATATATATATATAAATAAAAAGCCTGATCGATAACGATTGGAAAATACCTAAATATCATACTATACAAATTTTGTTTACTGAAATTGGCAATCGGTATGTTTTATACAGAACATTAGAAAGTCAAAAATGCGAGAAAAAAAAAACAACTAAAATTTGATTTCTATATGAATTCGGCCTGCTAATTCGGACATTATAGGCTAAAATGGACATTATCTTCTCAAATAGTTGTATACATTGAAATTTAGTTTAATACATTGATACATTGAAAATCAGTTTCACAATTTACTACATCTTTCTTTTAACACGTTTCTTTCTCTAATTTTCTTAATTTAATTCTCGTTATACAGTAGTAAATAATGTTGATATTTTACCCATTCAATTATTAAAAATCCTTAGAATGTAAAAGTTTTAATCATGAAAAATATTAAATTATTTTTATTACAAACTTTATTATTACATTAAAGTTCATTCTTATTACTTATGTATTTTTAAAATATAAAGTAATATGTGGAATGAATATTATTTTTTTTACTAAGAATTGTGTATGCTTTGAATAAACACATCTTCGATAAATAATAAAAAAAATAATATTTATTTTTGAATAAATATCTTTTTTAATTAATATTTAAGAAGCTTCTTAATTTTTTCTTGTGAAAAGTAAACGGGTTTAATGTGAATCTTGACTACTAAAAGATAGCGCCCCTTTTAGCAAATAAAATAATATTTTATTTACATGCGAGAAGTTATAAATTAACCTTGAGGAATTAAATTAATATGAATTAACTTTATTTGTAAGTCAATAAATTAACTTCAAGAAAAATAGACTGTAAAAAAAAAAAATATTATAAAAATCATTAAATATATCATAAAATGGACATTACCTTACCCTACGAACTTCCTGTCGGTGAAATTTTATTTTTTGTTTTAATTTAATATCATTTATCTATCTTCGTTTAATATTATTTTAAAGTATGACTTCAAAAGAAATTATCCTTTAAATTATTAAAGATCTTTCTCAAACTTGTCTTGTGACGATTTGGTGAAAAAAATAAGTAAAATATATTTATTTTTCTAATGTTTAAAAAAGACCTTATTCTTTTAAATTTAATTTAATTACTTTTCTACCAATGGCACCAATTTAAAGGGTTTTTTCCCGATACTATTTATAAATTTGAAAAATGATAGTTGATAACAAAACCTAATTGTCTCTAACCAAAATTGTCTCTACTCTGCTACATTTTTTGTCTCTAATCTGAGCTTGAACGAATTAATAGTCACCAACTCAAAGTTTTATTTAATTCGGATCAATAATGGCGGACGAAAATTCTATATTTAATAATTATAATTTTGAATATGGATTATTTCTATAGAAGAAATAAATCAAATGAGATTTTGATTTATTTTATTATTTTTCGATAGAAAAATATATTTTTTTTGTGATTAGGTATTATCTTAAGGCTTATTGAAATTAAAGAACATATCGTAATTAACATGGAACCATTTCTATTATGCTTTTAATATTACTCACCATTTTTTTGTGAAAATATATGCAAATTATCATCTATCGTTCCTTTGTTGATTTTTAACAAATAATTCTGTTTTCTAAAACATATTTATTTTCGGTAAAACAGCCACTTTCCAATAGGTTTCTTTTACCATTTCCCATCTTTTGCCATCATACGAATATATATCGACTCAAAGATAAAAATAGAAGCATTTTTTTCTTATTTCACCTCGTTTCCAACCGACTAATGACTAATAAATAGTGCTAGTCTGAAACGAATTAGGAATATATTTTAAAGTTGTTTACCTGTGTCTATTTACTGTTTAAATAACCAATCCTAACCCGCATATGCTACTGATAAGATGGGTTTAATTTACATTTAGAAATTATATAAACTGTTTATGTAAAACCATATTTTATGTTAATATTGATACCTTCCTTTCTTCGTAACTTATTTATTAAAATTAAAAATGTATTTTCATTCACCTTAAATGATCATTTAATTATATATTTAATTTATCACTATCATTAGATTTATTTTTGTTTTCACATCCATTAATGCTTTTCGTTGTCGTAAAAAATAAAAGGGGATGAAGACGGAGTGGTTTTGCGCCTCAATTTTGAAGTAACTACTCGATTAACTATTTACTACATTTCCTTAGCTATTAAAAATATTTTATTGTGTTGCAATTGAATGAATTGTGATTGGATTGAATTCGACAAAAGAAAGGCGAGCAAGTGAGCTCCATTATGGCAATAGGCAATAGGCAGGAAGTTCTCATCTCCAACGACCTCTAGGCTCTGCGGCCGTCTTCCAAGCCGTACTGCCGCTGTCAATATTGCGGTCGTCTTCCAAGCCGTACTGCCGCTGTCAATATTGTTATTTATTGTCCTTCAGTTAATAGTTACATTATTTAATCTATGGTGGGGTCCTTTGAGAAAATGGGGGTTTTGAATTTTAAAAACCTGACTCGCTATATCCAGCTGATGAAAATAAATCTCCGAGTGAAACTAAACAGGAAAATAAGCCATTTGGAAGATTTCATTATGCCGACTTCAAAAACCTTTGCATAAATCCATCAATAGCGAAGCATAACATTTTTTAATGAATGTTAACAGTAATTAATGAAGGGTTTGAAACAAACCAAGTTTTCTTAGGAAATGCACTTCAACTTCTGATCATTTTTTTAAAAACTTCTATCCCTGCCCTTACAATTAGTACTTACATATTTTCCGATAATTTTTTAATATATCCTAAATCATTATTTTTCAATTCTTTTGAAATTTCTAAATTGAAGAGATTAGCTAGTTATTAAGATTTGCATGTTTATTTATTAGTGGTTAGCGACCTTGCCAAATCCAATTAAGGCAGACAGGATGGGTTATCCTACATGTTACCAACCTATTCTAGGTATGTTAGAAAATATATCGATATTTTTGTCCGATAGTGTTTATCTGATATCGATATTACGATTTGAGTAGCGAATACCTATATATTTTTCAAAATATAAAATAAAACAATTTACAAAGAACGGCGGGTTCGACAAACAAAGAATCCAAAAAAACTTGTGATATTTTCATGTTACTATCAATAATGAGGACGTGACGGCAGAGTATGTTGGGGCGAGGGTCCCAGAGTGTCCGGTTCGGAACGTTGTGGGTTCGATTCCCACCTGGGTCGGTTAATATTTGGCGGTCTCGCGAAATGGATCTTGACACTCCCACTCTGGTTAGTACGCGGCGGTGACGTAAAGTAGCCGTCAGGGGTTGGCAAAAAGGACCATAAGGCCCACTTCCCGGACTAGTTCTCCCCACCAATACCAGTACCAGTACCAGTACTATCAATAATAGCTGTGCTCAAGTCAGCCATCTTTTTAAGGTGCCATTGCACATTTGCCAAGCCTAAGCAAGTCAAACGGTAAACATGTTAAGGTGGTTCATAGAAGCTTAGCAAACTAATTTATCCACACTCCGCTATTCCAAATTTTGTTGGCTGTTTCGGTTTAAAATAGTTTTATTTAAAAAAAATATATATATATATATATATAATTTATTTGTCGCATAACACAAATATGCGAATGCTACACTAGCGCTTATGTGACGCTTCCCGTAAGAACCGGATCGGACTCAAAAACACAGAGAAGCCAATCCAAACCAAGCAAACCTACCACCTTTACACATTTGATTTGCCAAATGTATTAAGGCATCTAAGGACGGAAGAAAATCAATATTGAACGAATTACAAAAAAACTATCATATTAAAGAATATACTAAAGTTTATTATTAAAAAGACTCATTAGACCTTGTAGACATTTTTTATTTTATTTTATTTTTTGGGGGGAAAAATATCGGTTTTCGGTACTCAAATTTTAATATCGATATTACGATATATCGAATTAAAACTATAGGACAAACATATCAATATATATCTTTTAATTTATCGATATTTCGATTCATCGATATTTTTCCAACATCCCTAAAAGAAGGGGTTTGAAAAATTGTAAATATATAGGCCCGATATATCGAACTACTATTTCGATGTATTCGAAAAATATCGATATGATATATACCACACACACACACATATATATATATATATATATATATATATATATATATATATATATATATATTAAAAAAAATTTATATATATATATAAATATAAAAAAATTATCGATATATCGATAATTTTTTTTCGATCTTCAAATCCCTAACCTATTCTATCCCTGGGTCTGCCACGAAATAAACACCCTCCATTCTCCCCAGATTTTAATAAGTAAAATCACTTGCTTTTCGATTGCTTTTGTCTTATACATTCAGGTGATTATTTGTCTTATTAAATCTCTCCCCACTCCTCGAAAAATATCAAATCCTCTTCGAAATCAAAGTCTGCGTACGCCCCTGGACATGGGCCCCACATGCACACGCACGCACACACATACATACACACAAATATCAATGCGAAACGTAAGAAACTAACTCGACTGCGATTGTTATATTCTATCCTATGATTCTATTCAAAATCAATTAAGGCCAAGCCCGACGAGAGGGAGGGGGGGGGGGCAGCCGAGGCTGCAATCCCGGTGCCGACCCGGTTTTATTTGTTACTAAATTTACTCTGAAATAAAATAGATTATTTGTAAAGATACGGGTGGAAAATTAACTATCTAAAATCTAGGATCAAGAGCGCTGATGCCCTTTACCTGTCACCACGTACCTGTCACCATGTACCTGCCACAGGTGCATTTTGTTGTGTACATTATAAAGGACGAGGTGTGGTTTCAATAGTTAATATAGTACGCCTGTATGGTTGTGGTTTCAATAGTTAATATAGTACCCCTGGATGGTTGTGGTTTCTCTCCGCAACCCTGAGTAAGACAAAAGCTTACTTCTCAATAAGACAAATACTTCCGTATACTTAAATACTGTAAAAAACATGGTTGTGCGTTTCACAAATATATGCAACTACTAAAAATAAATATTCTGAAAATACGAATTTTTAAGACAAAAACTTTAAGGAAAAAAATAGGGTACCTGGATAGAGTAACTCCTGGAGTAACAATAAGCATTGATCCGGTAGAAGGCGCCACTAGCTAATTTTCATCCTTCATAATCCTTTGTTGTAATATTTCACATCTCATTCGGTGGCTGTCGAGGTATGGCTAACAGTTTTGAATTTACCAACTGCAAAATAAAAAGAAAAAAAAAAGGACAATTTCGCGATAAATCTGGTTACTATGGTTACTATATTGTTTTAAGATCCCTTATAATTGGGTGATAAATGATTGAAAAATTGGTTTTAGCCAGGAATGATTTGTGTTTCAGGTAAACCTCTGTGGAATTCTACATACACGGACCAGTTAAAAAGAGATTTATTGACCACGTATGACAAATTCGCCCGGCCAACCCAGCACACGAACATCACCACCGTTACCATCGACATCGACCTCAAGCACGTCCATCTTGTAAGAGAGTTCATTCTCTATGGTTTGTTAACAACACTCTTTCCATGTTACACCGTGGAACAGGCTCGATTGGCAGCAGGTTCTTATCGTGTTCGCAATATCCATTAGCGCTGCACTCAGTCCAGGAGGTTGGGTCTGCTAAAAGTAGACTTACTGTTAGTAGCTGACACCAAGCTACGACTGTTAAGGTCCCCCTCCAAACCAAACTAAGACTGGGTAGCTTCACAGTACCAAGTTAACATTGTCTGGATCGCTTCACAAACCGAACTAAGACTGTTTGGGTCGCTTCCCAAACCAAGATACGACTGTTTGGGTCGCTTCCCAAACCAAGCTACGACTGTTTGGTTCGCTTCACAATACCAAACTAAGACTATTTGGGTCGCTCCCCAAACCAAGATACGACTGTTTGGGTCGCTTCCCAAACTAAGCTACGACTGTTTGGTTCGCTTCAAAATACCAAACTACGGCTGTTGGATCGCTTCACAGTACCAAACCCTACAAGAAAAGACTGCAGCTTAAACATAATGTACACAGTAATCAGCAATAATGAACTACAACATCATCTTCAAAGCGTCGAACAATCCTCCTCATTTTGTTGGACAAATGGTTTATCTTAAAAAATCTCAAACTTTCTTTGTGGATACCAAAAATTAGTTTGGTATTAATTTCTTCAATCATTAATATCAAAAAAGTGTTTCCAGAACACATTTTTAAACATGAATACATCGAGTTGCCAGCGTAGTTTAGTTAATCCGAAAACCCTATGATAATAAAATCGAGGGATATAGCTTGGCATTGCAGCTCAGATCGTGTTCTGCTTCCGAAATTCAATTACACAATTCGAAAGGATAGCCCAAGGAAATGTCCAGTTGGTCCGTTTGCAGATGGGGACCCGAGAAGTATACACGGAGTTCCATGCCCTTTCAAGAGTATCCTATTTTTTAACTACATGTTAACAGAATAAGATATTATTGTTTATTGAAATCGAGATATTATAAATAACACATATCTATTGCTGTAGAATAACAATAACCAAGCGGAACACTGATGACCAGGATGTAATGCGCCATAAAGCCAAACAACCTACCAACAACAGCTGTCTTTACGTTCACCCGCCCACTGGCCACTGGATAATGCTTAGTCTCTCTTTACAAGCCTCTCGTTATCCAAATCGTATTAACCTTTTAGTTTTGTTACAAACTTTTAATATCTTAGTCATGTTTCAAGATTCTTCTATAATACTATATATGAATGCAATATGAAATATACATTTTATATTATTAATAAAAAAAAATCAAGTTCACTTTCTATACCAAAGTGATTATTGTTTTTTTAGGATGACACCAAGTTTTTGTTGACAGTCAATGCCTGGCTTAAAATGGTGAGTTCCTCGAATTAATCAGTATCCTTTGAATGAGTGCTTCAATCCATAACTCTTTTGTTGAATTTTAGAAATGGCGTGATGAGAAATTGCAGTGGAATGCTAGTGATTACGGTGGCCTGAAAAATCTTCATTTGGCAGACCACGAGATTTGGCAGCCGGATGTCGCACTATACAACAGGTTATTTAATTATTGTTCAGTAAAAAAAATTGTCATGTCATTGTTAACTCTGATACTACTCAATTATTGTTTCTGCCACAACAGTGAGAGTAACAAGGGCTGTTGATGATTTGGTGCAGCATATTGTAAAGTTAGTGTTACAGGCAGGGCTGTAGGTTTTCTGGTGCCCAAGGCAAAAAACAGGCAGGGACAGACAAAAAATTACTAGAATTCCTTCTTTCATTTTCAAGATTTCTGTGAGTTTCAAATTTACAACATAGCTTTAGGGCTGGGTACATTAGATAATGGAAGCTATATTAATAATTTTTTTTTTAGTACTGAGCAATTTAAATTAAAAACCAATAACCCATATTAAATCAATTTGACAGGCCCTACAATATTTAAACACTTTAGAAGGCCTAACACTTTTTCTTCATAAGGCCTATTTGTCCTAGAATAAAGAATATTTTCCAAAGAAAATAAAAATAAAAGAAGTATCAAGAACTTGAAAACAAAATATGCTGGATCTAGGTTTTCTGGTGCCCCAGGCAAAAAATGTTGTTGTGTTCCATAATCTCACACTCCCCCCTTAGTTAATTTAACTTACAGATTCCAGACTTTACTTAGAAAAGTTAAAAGGAAAGTTTCTTTTTTATTTAGTTTCTTCAAACAACATGCAGCCTTCTACTAGTTGCAGAGAGTTCTTCAAGTCCTATTTCCATGTCAATGGCTCTAAATATTTCTTCTAAATGCTTAGTGAACTCTTCATGCTTCCTGATTGCTTCGAGAGCCTGTATATTACCTGAAAAATCTTCTTCTTCTTCCGTGGTGCTACAGGCCGATGTGGTTCCTGGCCTCCCCAATGAGCCTTCGCCAGCTGGCTCTGTCCTGTATGGGTGTTTTCCAGTTTTGTACATTCAGTAGGGTCAAAGCTTCCTTAGCAACAGCGTCCTCCCACCTAGTCTTGATCTGCCTCTATCTCTGGAGCAGTCCAGCCTTCCCTCCAATAACTTCTTAGGAATCTGGACATTCCTCATTCTGGCGACATGGCCGGCCCACCTCAATCTTCCTAACTTCCTGGTGCGTAGTTCGTTTGCTTCACCGTAGAGCTCGTATACTTCATTATTATACCGTATTCTCCACTGGTCCCCTTGTCTAAAGGGCCCAAAAATCCTCCGTAATATTTTTCTTCCGAAAATAAGGATTTCTTTTTCTTCATTGGCTGTCTAAGTCCATGCTTCGGATCCATAAGTAAGGACCGGCCTGATGAGCGTTTTGTAAATTAGGCACTTGGTTCGTCGAGAGATTATGGGCTTACCGAGATGATTCCTTAAGCCAAAATAGCATCTGTTAGCCATCATCAGTCTCTGGCTTGTTTCCATCATTAATCTTATTTGTAGAGCAAACAAAGCTGAACGAATGGCCCTGGAAGCTGAACGAACCAATAACTAAGGGTCCTTTTGACGCATTTCTATCACTCTGGCCAACTCTCTCATGTACTAATATGTACTTAAGCAACGTATTCATGAAAAATAGGCACTTATTGGTACATGTTTTACCAATGTTAAGTTCATTATTATTCTTAGTCTGGCATGTCCTACCTAAAGTGTTTTCACTATCTTTTTTGTTTTAATTAACAATCAGTAACCTTAGGGGCATATTATGGAAAGTAATTCTCCATGTCCGTTCATTCTCCTCATCCTTTTTGTATCATCATTCGTCCGTATCATCATCATCGGCCAAACAGCATCTTCTTGTACACTTTATTTTATTTTTTTCTAATAGATAATCTATAGACAAAGTTTTTTTTCCTAGTAGAAAATAACTGGGTTATCACCTGTTGAAGCCGAAATCATTATTTCTTTGCCGACTGTTAAAGTAATAATAGATACAACTTTAGAATTGGTTCTCATTATCAGTGTTGGCACCCAAAGGTCACTGCACTAGCACTCTCTAGCGCCATCGGTGCTAACTAACTGCTTTGTATTCAATCGTAAGATCCTTATTCATTGGAATTATTGAAATAATTACTGCTTTAATTGGATATTATTTAAAATTATTCGTCCTTTCGACTTCTGGAGGTTCTGGAAGTTGTGCCTAAAGCAGTATTAATTTAAATCCCAGTAAGGGCTTGACCTCAACTTAACCAAAAACTTAAAATCTTTTGGGAGTTAGTATAGCTCTTCAGCATTATCTTAATACTAATATACCTGAAAAATAAGAAGTATTTAAATCCCCCAGGTCCATAGAATCACCCCTGCATGCACCTACGTAATATGGGGCTATATTTATTTTAAATAGTTAAATAATTAAAGTTATTTTATTTCAAAAATAGCTGGTAAACAATTTTTAGACAAACCAAGTGGCCCAAAATCTAATTATTTTTTTAGAGTTTTCACATCATATTTATTAGTATATTTTTAATTAATAACGTGGAAATGAAAAACTTTATGAAATTTGGTACTAATCTGGTAGTAATTTTAGTAAACATGCCAAGAAATGATTTTAGTGAAAAAACTGTCGAACCAGTAACATTTTATTTAATGATATTCTAACATTCAAAATGCTTAGCTTTGGCAGAATCACATATCCTCAATTTAATTATGATTATTATATGTGACCAAAGTTTATAAGTAATCCTTTTGGGAGACACAATAATAAGACAGTATAAGTGACATTTCTAAAGTAGATTCAGTAACAAAGTTCGAAACTTCCTTATGCTATGACAAGAAAATATTAAAATTGGCTAAGCTGGTTAATAAGACTTAAATTAATATATCATATTACAACCTTAATACTTTACCTTTTCCCTCAGGTATTAAATAACTTTTGATTTACTCCTGATTTTCTGCGTTATTGTATTTCATAACCAATAGTTTTATTTAAATTATTATGCAATTTAAATATGATAAATAAAATTATGTACATTATAGTGCACTTGGTAATAATGTCGACTATTTTGGCAATATTCACTGTATTGCCCAATCTGATGGTGAGGTGTTGTGGGTGCCACCTACACAGTTTGTGGTGTTCTGTGATATGGATCTTTTCAAGTGGCCATTTGATCGCCATATCTGTTCCTTGAAGCTGGGCTCCTGGACGTACAGTGGTCATCAGATAGACCTTCAGCTTGGCGAGTTTGTAAGTTTTGTTTTGTTACAATTTCTTAACAAAAACAATCAAAATAAGAATTGATAATTAATTATATCATATGATTGCTTCCAGAGGATCCAAATAAACAAAAAAAAAATTGTAGTTATTGAAAAAGCCATAAGGCTTTTAATGAACGGTTAAGTAATCTTAAAAATCATTGCAAATACTTTAAAAAAAATCTTTTAAAATAGAATTGTTTGTTTTTGTTTACATATAACAAACAATATTATCTTCTATTCCAATGTAAAGATTAGCAGATTTTCAAATAGAAGTGAAAAATTGAACATACTTTTGTATATAGTACTGGTGTCGTAGGTAGAAATGGAAGAATCTCTGAAGACAATGGAAGTGACCGAATGGAAGGTGACAGGAGCCTCAAGAAAGCGCTCCACGACATACTTATCAATTTTCACCTTCATTGCCCCTTTTGTTGACATAGAGTTCACCCTCACTATCGAAAGGAGGTCTCCTTCTTATAGGGCTGTCGTTATTGTTCCTGCTATCTGTGAGTTGCTCTATCGTACATTTAATTTATAGGTTTTAATTTAGCATAAAACATAATTTATGATATCCAATTGTCTTTGGTGAGTTAGAGTTGGAAATAAAAATGGAAAAGTATTGTTCTTATATTTAAGACTTTATCATATAATAATTATAAGATGAATCTCTAGCTCAATCGAACGTTATTAAAACTTTATGATATAATAATCATAAGATGAATCTACCTTAATCCAATGTTATTAAGACTTTATCATATAATCATAAGATGAATCTTTACCTCAATCAAACGTTATTAAGACTTCCTATTGATGATTGACTTTCTTGAAAACTAAAAAGAAAAAAGTAATCTGAAGAATATATTAACAAAAAATGATTAGTTATTGGTAAAGAGCTCTCTTATAGGAGATTATACTTCTTTGGTATTATTTATGTATTGCCTGTAATTTATTTGATTGTAGATTCATTGATTTTATATTTATGAGGACTCAGTCATATAGCATGATAACTAACAATCTTTCACCTTCAACTAGCGGTCACTTAATATATAATCATAACTTAATATCAACATTATTCTTTTAAAAAACAAAAAAATTTCCTTCGCATTCTCTCAACAACCTATGAAATCAGTTGTAAGAAATCCAATGTTTCTAAAAACTTCAATTCTCAAAAAATGTTAGATATGGTGTTTTATGTTCAGTCATAAAACATAAAACACCATATCTATACATGCTTTTATTTTATTTGTTTTCATTTTCTTTCTTTTTGTGGTTCATTAATACTTATTTCCTTTTTTAATTTTGAATGACTGGTAATATCTAGTTCCTTAGCCATTGCCACTACCACAGGAATAATTTGTTAATCTGCTCGTAATCCATTAAATTATAAAATGCAAGGCTTTTAAAAGGGTGGAACTCAATAAGCCAGATGTTCGACGGAACAAGACTAGGTTTTGTTCCTAATCCACATATTGTATACAACTATCACTTTTACTCTCTAACGACATGGGGTTAAGATAATGGCACATCATGGAGCCATGCACCACTGCCTTACAGAAACATAAATTGATAAAAATAATTCATTGCTCGCTCTTTAGCAATCACAAGAATTAAAAAAAAAAAACTTCAAGCCTTAACAAGAATAGTAAAAAAAAAATATAATTTGCTCAAATGATATTTGATATTTTAATGAAGCCCCCTCCTGATATTTATATTAGTTGATGTTTTAAAACTGAACAAAAAAAAAAAAAAATTGATTAAACAGCTTTCAATATTAGAGAGTATGATGGCCAAGCATATTGAAGTAGCAGCACTGCTGCCCTCGTCAGAAGTGGTGACAATTTGAATCACCTGTGATGGTTCACTTTATTTTATAATAAATTGATTAATTTCTAATCGGATTTTGTCAGATAAACTAAATTTGAGAATGTGAAAATGTTGATAAAGTGTACAACAGGAAGAAGCAGTAATTATTTTTTAAGGAATGATGAATAGAGAAATTTTGTTTAATTGTTTTAATGTATGACTATTATTATTCAAGAGATATTTATATTTTTTATTCTACATTTTTATTTTGCTAATTTTTTTGTTTTGAATAAAATTAATATTACAATTGGTAGCAATTTATTCAGGTCAAATTTTAACCTTTGAACATTAATTCTCCCTCCTCCTAGGTCATTTTGCTATTTACAATCTAACTAAGTAAATATAAGAAAATTCATGGTAAAAAACAAAACAAATAAATACACTTAGTTGCTTTAATGACTTAAATTCAATCTATATTCATTGTTTTGATATGTGATATTGATTAGAATTGTTGCTAGGTACCATCTTACTTACGCTTTGTCCTCTATGGCTGCCACCGTTTGGGAAGGAGCGTTTCATGCTCAGTGGTATCACTGCCATCTTTCTGTCTATGTTTCTCATCTACTTTACGATTCGCCTGCCTCTCATAGGAAACTCTACACCACTTGTCGGTTAGTATGTTACATTTATATAGATTTATTATCCAGTATAATGCCTATCAAGGGTGTATACAGCTCAAAATAGAAAAGGAGGGGCAATTTTTAAAATTTAATTTCTTTCAAGTAAAGAGGGAAAGGGTCTATGATGCTATGCATTAATTTACAGTAACATTCAAAAGAACTTATTTTTTTTTTTTATTTATTCTTAAACAGCAGTTTGCAAGGATTAGCTGTGAAATTTTTTTCACGTTGAAAGGGGGAGAGGCTGCTCCACCTTGCCCCTTTTAAAGTTTTTTTCCTAAATCTGTTTATTTCTCTATTTATATAAAATCATTGTTTTTGGTTAATTTGCAAGCCACCTATTGTGCAACATCCAAACAGACTGCTAGAGGATGGTTGAAAAAACTGAAAACTCTCGGAAATCGCGGATGGACACTGATGTTCCCGTGAATACCCAGTCATGTCAACATACATGGAAACTAGGAAGCCGATAAACTAGCTAAGTTGGGAACAACTCTGCCTCAATCTGGTTTCCCCATGGCTCTGCATTTATCCAAGGCACTAATTACCGAAGTAGTTAGCATATCGAGTGAATAGTACCTCTCCAAAGCGGCTGCTGGTAAGAAATGGGAAACTTTGGTCACTGATGATCCCATCTATGTACATCAACATGCACTTGGCTCCTACGTGCAGTCAGCGTAGCCGCCTTCCGACCAAAAACTGGCCATGACTACCTTGCTAGCTGCCTTCACCGCATCTATGTGCTGTCAACTCCTGAGTGTCCACTACATGGTTGTGGGACGATGGATGCTGACCACCTGAGGTATTGTTCGTTCTTAGCTTTCGCCTTACAGAATGAGAGCCAGGAATTCACAGCAGCCCTTCTTTACTGGTAAGGTTGTTGCCTAATGGCTCTATTGCGGCTGGCTAGTAGTATAGTATTAGTATCCATAGTATTAGTATTTTTTATATTTAAATCTGACGACAGGGCTTACTGTGCTTCCAGTATCATTAGCCTTTGCCTAAAGCATTGGTGGCAAATATGCACAAGATTTTTCATTGTTATTTATTGATTGATTGAGTTTTAATGTATTATGGCCTTTGGACTAAGTTTATTGCTATAAGTTTGGTAAGAATTTCTTTCTTCCTTAACAAAAATTGTTTAACTATTTTTTTTTAAAACAAGTTATTAGATTTTTGTTAAAAAAATAGTGCTATGAAAGTTCTATTTTCTATCCAGAAAATAAGTCTATAATGTAAGAAAATTGATAAAAATAATAATAAAATTCTTACCGAAGCTAAAGGTTCACTACCAATACCAATAATCTCTGTCCAACCCAAGTACACTCCATCGAAACCCAAATACGCTGGATTAGCCTTAACACTATCCTCCTATCTACATTTCAGTCTATCTATTGGGCATTATTAACTTTTTAGAGATTCGTTAATAACTAAGCCCAACAGTTATTGATAAGTAAAGTTTTACATTTTGATTTCAACCGTTGAGCTGCTTTTACTTCAATCATATCAACAGGGTACATGCTATACAAGTCTGTGTTGTGCACCTCCTAAATTCTCCAATGGGCTCATCTTTCTTAGAACCATATATTCTATGCAATACCTTATTCTCGAAGACCTCGACAGCAGGAAGAATAATAGTTTTGTAAATTCAAAATTTTAAGTTACTCATCAGAAGGTAGGAACTAAGTAATTTTGCAACTGAAAACAGTTATTTCCCTTAAACCTTGTGTTTGTTTGATAAAAAGAAAAAAATAAGTAAGAAAATTAATTAATTGATCTCATATCATAAACTTACAACATGAAAACTGGCAGTTAAATTGAAAGGGAACTTCTTTACATGAGCATCTTCCCATTAAAATATTTGCCTTTATATTACCTTCGAGGACGATGACTTATATCTTTTGTTCTCCTGTTGCAGTTTTGTTCTTTGCCTCGAGCTTGCTCTTTGTCTGCTGCTCAGTCGTACTGGCAGTGGCCTTTTACAACTTAGCACTATCACGAGCTCGACTCCCCAAGATTCTAGTGGATTGCTTCAGAGGTAGAATCTTCAAAATACTTATGCTACCCAGCGTAAGGCTCAAGGTAAGCATCATAATATAAGGTATAATGTTTAATTTTTTTTCTTGAGAGAGTTGTTGATGTTAAAGCATGTTAATTTTTTTGACAAACGCTCATGATTTTCTTTTTTTTAATTTCAAAGTAGATCTACGCATCCTTAATACTTTGTGTACAAGTGATTTATCTCCATTGTTCAGATGTTATATAATTTTTATATTTTATTAAATATTATTTGGATTCATAATTTTTAAATGTTATAGACATTTTAATTTTACATTTAAAAAATAAGAATCCAAATACTTTTAAGTGAAAGGAAGATTTTAATTAGTCACAATTTTGTTGATGAGGATTCTTCTCTTTCAGTCCAGCTACGAGGAAGAGATAGGCACTACAGGCGAAGAGCTACGAGGCTACGATAGCTGCAACGGCGACAAGATGGTCTTCAGTCGAAGAAGTCCTCAAGAAGGATGGAGCCTGATTGCGATGGCCCTCGACAGGGTCTTGTTTATTATATACTTTGTAATTTATGGTTCCTTTCTTCTAAATGCTCTGCTCTGACTAATACCTTTTCTTAGTTTATAAAAATATCTTCTAGTCTCAACTAATGCTATTTTTAAGTCTGATAATAGGCGTTTATCACATTAATGCTAATGTTGATTTGGAGCAACTATAGCTCAACAACTATTATTGGAAATAGCAATTGAAGAGATAACAATAATTTATTTCCATTTTAGATAAATTATTATAGACAGTAAGTTATAAAACATTTAACAGTGGCAACGCTTTATCAACATTGAAGATACACGCAGTATTTTCAGTTTACTGCTGTAAATCTTAAGTAATCCCTTAACTTAGAAATTATATTCCTATTACAATTATATACATAAGAAATTAATTTTGTAAAGATGTACAAATCCACCTATCACCAATTCATATTAACTAAGAAAATTTATGTAAACACAATTATAAAGTAATTTTCATTAGTTTTAGTAGATTCTTATTTTTCTTTTAACTATAAAGTGTAACTCTGCCTGTGATATTTCTCTTTCAGTGAGCTTAATTATTTTACTAAACACAAAAACATTTTCTCTTGTAATTGTTTTGCTTAATTATCAGCTAAAATCTATTAACTATGAATATATGCATTACTGGTTTTATTTTACTTTTTTCCTATTTAATCCATTGGTCAAAAATAAAACACTTAAGAAGCATTATGGTATGCAAGTAATAGTGAAAGAGTTTAAAGACAAATAAAATTTGTATTTATGTTTCTGTACCACCAAAATTTTGAAATATTGTTTTACTAATTGAATCAAATTTGACAAGCTCCCTTGACCAAGCGAAACTGAGAGTAGCAGAGGGATCGCTACTTTACTACCGCCAGGCTCCTTGGAATAAACTCACCCGACTTTAGCATCTTTCTGTTTGTTCAATTGTTTCTCATTACCCTGTTGCAGGAACTTGTATGAGGGTTTCTATTTATATTTCTGGTCTTGGCAACATTGAGTGTTGCCAGGTACCATCTGTCCTTTTCATTGGAAACTAGACATTATTGAATATAACCTTCTTCAGAGCATTTTGTAAATTGAGCGCAATTTGTGTTGTTTACAGTAGCTTGAAAATCATCTATTTTGAATGCATCAACCGCTTCTTCGGATGTCAAAAATCGTTGACCACGTAATTTGTTTTTGATGAGCCATCAATTCTATGTTTTGGCCGCTCAAACATTCCTTTGTTTTTACCGATGTGTGAGCGCTTGCATTGTCATGATGAAGAATGATTTGCCTCTTCTTTGACATTTTCCTAATACTTCTGGCAAACAAATGGTCGTGCACCATTCAGAATTGACCGTCCTACGTTGTTCTAACGGTACTGTAGCCACGTGACTGGTAAGCCGAAGAAACAGTAACCATTTGTTGCCCATGGGGGAAGACCCATACAGTCGATTGCTGTTTTGTTTCGGGCTCATATGCGTGGCTCCACGATTCGTCACCTGTGGAGATGTTATACACAGCCTTTGATGTACCTTGAACGTATTTTTTCAACATTTCCTTGTACCAATTGACACGAGCCTTATTTTTTAAGGCCAGATGATCATGCAATATCTTATTGATGCTTGTCATACTAATGCCCGAAGATGACTCAATCTCATGATATGTCTCATGACGATCTTGCTTTATCAGTTCACGCAAAGCATCGATGTTTTCTGACACAACAACCGATTTTGGACGACCTTCAAGGAATTCGTCCTGTAGCAAATGCCAGCCGTGGCTTTTATGTTCTGATAATGTTAAATAATGTGCTGATATTTTTTGTTTTTCTTCATTTCTTTTGAATGCCTACGATTATATTTTACTTTTTAGTTTGAACAAGACATATTTTGATGCTTATAGAACAAGTTTATTCTAAATATATTTTTTATTGTATGTAAAAATTCTAATTTTTCATCACTTAATTTGATACTTGTTCCGCTGCTCAATTAATTTAACATTTAAATAATTTCAACAGTTTTTCTCTTTAAAATAAAATGGTTTAAAGTCCATTTCTTTTGTGTAAGATTATTATATTTAAAGGCACTTTATTAAAAATTTAAATTAATTAACTTTATCATTACAATACATATATTGATTTATACTGCAGTATTTCATAAACCTATCAGGTAAAATTGTTTATTGATTAAATGAAAAGAATAAGGTTTAAAAAAAAAAAAAAAAAAAATCAGATATACATTATTGTTTTTATCTCTATTACTTACAACAATTACAGATAGATAAAAAAAAATTGACTATCATATCAAACTTTTAAATTTGTACAACGATTTGACACATCATTTAATAAAGATATACACAAAAAGGAAACTCAAATAATATACATATAATATACAAAAATAAACAGGATCTTGTACATAGTAAAAAAATGACACTGTACAATCTAAATAAATATTTATACATTAAAAGGTCTTTAACAGAAATTATATTTAAAAAAAACCTAGTATTAGCCAGGGAGAAATATAATATACAAACACTTATAAAAAGAAGCTAAAAATCTGTACAAATCCATCAATCAACATGAACAAGTCGAGTTTGTTAAAGATACATAATAGGGCATAAATAACGTTAAATGTCAATATATAAACAGCGTTCACAATGTAATACTATGAGTGTCACGCTTTCCGATTTTTTTCTTTATGGTGAAAATTAATAGCTCGTAACTCTAAATGATGCACAGAGGAATGTGTATATTTGTAAAATTAAAAAACAAAATAAATACAACAACGCTATAATAGTACCTATGTCCTATGTTAAAGCCTTCAAAATGATTTATTGTATAGCATCTAAATATTATATTAAAAAAAACAATCTATTTATATATTATGTTGAATGACATAAAATATAATCGGTCTTCAAAAATATTTTTTTAATTTTCTACTGAGAAGAATATCCACTAGAAAAATATAGTGATATAAAAAAATATTGAATGTTAATGAAAACATCTACGTAATCTAAAATTTAAATGTACGTCATAAAAAAAAATGTAACAAAATAAAAATAGCTCAGTTATATAATTTCTTTTTATAATTTAGTTATGAAAATATTATTTCTTAACAAATAATCTTTTTTGCTGTAATATATTTATATTGTAATATAGACCAATCTGAAATTTGCATGCAAAAATATAGACAAAAAGTAATTTGGCATTATTTTCACAAATAACCACCACAGCCAGACCTGCAGCATCCTATAAATTCTAAGGGTACGTCGACTACGATTGACAAGAACACACAATAAACTACATCCATAATGCAAAAACGACGAATATCAAGCATCTTGAAAAATCTCGTAAGAAAGAGTAAACATTCCACAAAACAAAATGTATTAAAAAAAAAAAAATAAATAAACTACAAAACTCACTTAAAAAAAATTATAAATCAATAGAAATTAAAATAAATAACAAACATTTAGATAATAAGCTAAATTTGTTGTGTTTATACATAATAAATATTTTGAAACATTTTGGTAACTTAATTGTAAAAACACACATTGTAAAATGTCTAATCTCTCTTAAAGTATCTGTTACAATTATATAATAGTTAAAACTATGAATATACATATACATATATGTATATATATTTTAATAAATTTAAAATAGATTTTACAAATCACATACTTGGACATACAAGAATATCTATGACTAATACAGATAAGAGAAAACATTTATAGTAGATATGTAAAATAAGAATCTCAAGTTAACATCACCAAAACGACAAAGCATCAATAGAAGGGTAATTATCGATATAAATGCTAAATAGTTTATAAGTTTCATATTTAATAGATCATTGCTAAAATGGAATGTCTCCTTTTTTTTTTTCAAAAACATTTAAAAACAAAGAAAATGCATTTTTGCTGACGACTACCTGATCACTACTAAAATGTCTAACGAAACAAGTTGAGAACGTTATTACAAGAAATAACACTGTTTACCGGATAATAAACTTAACTTGGATCTATATAATATTGCCTGACCCAGAAATATAATTCTATCCATATGAGATCACATAACTTCATTCCTTAGCACCTTCAAAAACTTTTTTCTTCATTCCTGTTTGTTTGTTTCATACGGCTGATATATGAGCTTCATTTGTATCTGTAAAAATTAAAAAATTCATAAATAAGAAATAAGGAAAAATACTATATGTTATGAAATAAGTTTATTTGTAGAACTAAGCATTAAATATGCATGTATATATTGGCACACCAGCATTTAAATTGATTCATAAAGCATAATGAATGATAACATGATTAATAAAAATTACAATGATGACTTAGGTTTTGTTAGGAGTTACACAGGATAAATAAAAATAAGGTAAAATTACCTCGATTCTAAGGCCACAAAGTTTTAAACAACACATTAAATGCAGCTGCTAGTCTCCCTGACTATACCTTAAAGCTTTCAGGATATAACAATGGAAAAAAAAGCTTCATCGAAATAAATTCAGCCATTATCTCATAATGAGGATGGAAAAAATCTAACAGACAAATAATAATTTGTATTGTTTTATTCATAAGATTAATAAATAAATGTTGGATATTGGAGGACAGCTGCAGATCAAGGAGGTGAGGAACTAGCTAAGATTAGAACAATAAATAAATAATAATGAACCTGAACCACGGAGGGTCTAGGGCTCAGCAGTAAGGTGGTGTGGTCAACTCTCAGCTACCCACATTATTAATCTTAATGACTTTAGTTTACATAAATAGATAATCCACTCTCACTTGACAAACAGCAAAAGGTTATTTTAACCTTTCCAAATGTTATCCTATCTCCACCCACACACGGTACATGATTGAATATCCAATTTTATAAAAATATCTAATTGAGTACTTAGAACTGAAGAAGGATAAAACTCTGAACATTTAATAAGCACAAATTAGCAAACAGAAAATGTAACAAATGAAATAGACCGGAAGATATATTGTGCCAATATGTAAAAACATATTATGTAATATATTTTCACAGGTACATATTATTATAAAATGGATCTAAAGAATATAATTGCTAATAATATATAATTACATATACAATATAGTTGGGTCATCTCTTAAAGCAACCAGGCCTAACTAAAAGGTTTCTAACATGTTGGCGGAAGCTGTTAAGGAATAGGGTGATCAGCGATTCCTTTAAAATTAGGCTTGCTCATCATTTCAAAAGCTACTCATTTAAATTATAGATTATCTATAATTGACCAGCATACATTACCTAGCAACAAGTACCTTGTCTCTTTCATCAGAGATGGTAAACCATTGAATTTTAATTTTTAATATAAATATTGTTGGTTAACATGTGACAACTTGTAACTCAAAAAAGTCAATTTTACAAGAATAAAAATGAAATTGCTATATATTTATTTACTCATTTCAACCACCGTATCATAGGATATAATTTTGTCTGACTTACAAGATGTCTCTAGAATGATGTGTTGATGTTTTTTTTTTAAATGGTATAAAGATAAAATTTTGGATTTTTTTCAGATTTACGAGGTATCACAGGTTAATCGACAATTTAGAACAAATTGAATGGTTTCTCTTCAACATCTTTCGTTTCACTACTTGGGCTATTCTCCCAATTGCTATATATTTATTTACTCATTTCAACCACCGTATCATAGGATATAATTTTGTCTGACTTACAAGATGTCTCTAGAATGATGTGTTGATGTTTTTTTTTTAAATGGTATAAAGATAAAATTTTGGATTTTTTTCAGATTTACGAGGTATCACAGGTTAATCGACAATTTAGAACAAATTGAATGGTTTCTCTTCAACATCTTTCGTTTCACTACTTGGGCTATTCTCCTCTTTCTTATTGTTTCTACGATTTATCATATTTTAATAACTCTGGAGAAATAATGTAACAATTTTTTTGGTTTTGCATAGCGATATTTACACACAGGGACATTGTCATAGGCCAAGTAGGAGGGACGACACCACCCAAATTATTTGAAAACTCATAAAGTAGGGTAATTTAAGATTTGACAACCTACTTCAAACTGCTAAAATTGTAAAACTTTAAAAGCCAATACCAATGCATTTTAAATTAAGATATTAGTATTTTAGTAGATACTATGTTGTGTTTGAACGGAAAAGAAAATTATTGTTGCCATATGTCAACATTTGCAACAGGTAAGTGAAAATTCCAAATTCAAAAGAGTTGCGAAAATTGAAATATTTCATAATATAGTTGGAAAAATTAAAATATTTAATAGAGTTGGGAAATCCGGTTTCAAAAAATTGTGGGAAATTTTAGATTTTGTCCCTCCAATAAATAGACGTAGCAACATTCCTGTAAACAAAAACAAAGATTTTTTTAATTCTCACATAAAGTATTTCTCCAGAGGTCAACTAAAGAGTATTTAAAGAAATACTTTGCCAGTCTAGCTTTAATAAATTCATCTCTTGCGTTCAATACTAATAGCAGTGCTATCCAGCGATATCTAATCTTAATGCTCAGTATCTCTCCTAAGAAAGGTTTAGTTCTTTATAGTTTAATTTTTTTGTAATGATCACTTAGAATGTTGTTTGGTTTCTACTTTTAAGAGGAATATAATCTGGGAGCAGCCTGGAAAAACCGACTTACTAATATCTAGCAAAACCATTTGAAGAGCTTCACAATATCAAAATCCTAAAAGAATAGGAATGTGTACTCCAGTACTAAGGGACCAATAATTTGTTAAAATTTAAATTTTAAAAATATAATACTACTAATTAATATAAACTTATTTCACAATAAGTTATCATTTAACATCAATCAAAATATGATGAAATTAATATCAAGCTAATTTTGGGGATTTATAAATAAAACTAAAGCTGTTTTAAGGCAAAGCAATAAACCGATTGAGCGGAGCAGGATGGCTGCTCGAGATCTCGTAAGTCATAGCGCATTATGGCAACTTTATTATCAATCCTCGCCTTGTTGGACTGCAACTATATAAAAGACAACAAATGCAAAGAGCTCGACTGTAGGTTGGCGTTTGGTGAAAGTGCAATAGTAGCGTGGTGCCGATGGCCACACTAGGGTATGAATCGGTTGCATAGGGATCATCTCGATGAGGATGATGAACACCATTACCTATAGGGTTCAAAGAGTGGCTCCTACCTCAATTATAGTAAGCTGTTTAACTTCCCCATCGAGCTAACGCCATCATCTGCAATCCACCATGAATCATCACTAAGTACGTCTGCCTTACGCTCTTTCTTCCCTTCTTACAAGGGACTAAACTATAACTTTAATTATTTTTTCTTTATTTATCATTTTTGCATTTCATTACAAGTAAACTTGAGGTATACCCTGTAAAATATGTTGTCCCATAGACACTGTAAATACGAAATAATTAATTTTTCTCTTAAAAATACTTTCAGGTCTCGAAGAGAAAAAATTGTAAGACTCATCTCTGAACCATATGTTGATGAGGAAGTTCTAAACAACATTAGTGAGATGGATCGTATTAAAGCTGTCTCTTGTGGGTTACTTCAAACCGAATAAGTAAACTTGAAGTGTATTCTATAAATATAAAATCATTAATTTTTGTTTTGTTTTTCCTTAGAAATACTTTTGGTCTTGAGGAGAAAATGTTTTTAATTTGTATAATATGAGTCGTTTATTTCCAAAATGAATCCAATCATCATTGACAAATTTTCATTTGCAACAAAAACTATACTTTCTATTCCTATTATGATATCAAAACCAATTTTTTGTTTTTTAAATATATTAGAAAAATCTTCAATCTAGCACATATATCCAAAAGATCGTTGATTATATTGATATTAATTAAACAGCGATTTAAAAAAAAATCTTTTAGGGTTCATTTTGGAAATAAACGACTCATATTATGTATTTTTAAATATATCAGTTTTCATCATTTAATTATGTCGTTTTTATTCTTATACAAAACAATTACATTACTATAATAAGGCCAATATGATAAATAAAATAAAATAAAAAATTTAATCGATGCTGGATGAGAAACCTCAATTGAATGATCTACCTCCCAAGATACTTGAGAGAAATTTTTTCAGAAATTATGGAGGAAATTTTTTTGTTTTTACATAATTGGAGCCCATTAATGTTGAAAAAAATATTTTATTTTTATTTTTACTGGTGTCCCATAAAGGTTTAATAGCTAATGTTAATTTAATTTTTGACTTATTGATTTTACTATTGTAGTTTTATAAGATAATGTATTTTACTTCCATGTTAATATTAATAGCTAATGTTAATTTAATTTTTGACTTATTGATTTTACTATTGTAGTTTTATAAGATAATGTATTTTACTTCCATGTTAATATTAATAGCTAATGTTAATTTAATTTTTGACTTATTGATTTTACTATTGTAGTTTTATAAGATAATGTATTTTACTTCCATGTTAATATTAATAGCTAATGTTAATTTAATTTTTGACTTATTGATTTTACTATTGTAGTTTTATAAGATAATGTATTTTACTTCCATGTTAATATTAATAGCTAATGTTAATTTAATTTTTGACTTATTGATTTTACTATTGTAGTTTTATAAGATAATGTATTTTACTTCCATGTTAATATTAACGGTAAATTATATACATTTTTATTTTTTATTGATTCAGCCATTATGATTATTATTGCATTTCTAAGTATTTAAATGTAGGTGAGCGTATTCTTACATGAGTCTTCTGTTTCGACCTCTAAGATATACTGTTAAGATGCTAATGGTAATACACCAAATATTTCTTAAATCCAAGTATAGTTTTAGAGTTATGTATTGATATAGACATATTGATATAGATTGCATATGAACTATCAACAAAGAATAAAAGCTATCCTCATGGGACTCAATATGAGCAAGCTCTCAGATAAGTTTTAGCAAGGGATTAATAAGTAGGCTAAATAATTTTGCAAGCCAGCCTCTGGTAATTGCGATATACTGTTTTATGTTGGATGGATAGAATATTATAAGAAATTTATCAATCAATAGCTGAGAAAAATACTTAGTTAATAAAAGTATATAAACACAACAAAAATTACGATTATTTTGGTAAAAGTATTTCCTACATATTGTAGATGTGGGTATAAACGTTCTTGCAAATGAAGATTTCTATGCAGTATTTCACTGTCATGAGAATATAACAAATACTGGAAAAACTTACCATAATTCACTTATAATTTATCATTCACTTAGAAATAAATTTTTTACATATTATTAAATAAACTGGAATTGTTAAATTACAATTTTAGCAGTTACTTATTGCATTTTAGTAGGCATTCTAAACATGAAAACAGTGACGCACTCAAGTCAAGCAGTCAAGTCAAGCAATATGCTTCAGCTGCAGACGCCTCATTATCATTCCTTCTCTAAGACTGAAGCCATTACTAGAGACTAGAGTTAACACTCACAATAGCATCACTACATCAACATTAGACAGAGATATATAAAGCAAAAGAGCAAGGCATTTCACACTCATACAATTATAAGTAGCAATAATGAAATTAAATTGAAGATTTATGATTATTTTGTCTCGGCCTTCAGAATTGTCTGCAATTAATAAAATGATGGTGCATAACAATTTGGTTAACGTATACAACTATTATATGTTAAAACAAGAAAATGTGATGATTACCGATTTACTGAAGCATATGTTATATACAATCAGGAAAACGCTGAATCTCTATTCAGGTCTCTCCTATCTCTAGGAAACTAGAGTCACTTCACTAACGTACCTAAGACAATATACTTTCTTTATTCGATTCGATAAAATGGATGACAAAAATTAGTATACAAGTATTGCTATTCATTAATTAAGTTACTATTGAAGGATTCCAAAAGAAAGAAAGGCCACAAGCATCTCAAGTCAAAATTAAACTTCAAAACAGTTCACATTTCGCCAATTTCAGCACCTTCCACTACCTCAATGTAAAATCGAATTATTGATTACAAGCCTTACAAATCATTGCAATCTCTATCGCGCTTAGCCTCCATTCGGTATTTATTGCAGCTTATTATATTATTAGGTCTAACTTAAAGAGTCTAATAGATACTAATCCAATTAATGTAAATGGTAAATCGCTCGAGCCTCAAGACCACCAGATGTGTGGAGTGGAGAGCTGCCTTAGCTTGTTGCGTTGTACTGTCTCTTCGGTTCGCTTAGCTTCTTTTAGCTGTTGTTGTGAGGTGTGTAATCTCTGTTTTCCATTAATATGATCTTGTTTTTTTTTTTTTAAATACTAATTATCCCTGAATTGGCAAAACATTTACTGATATTTGAGGTGTTGCTTTGGATAATATCGCAACAGTAAATTTTGTCTCTCTTTTTGATCTTTTCCCCCATTAATTAATTAATTGAGAGAAAAATTAAGCAGAACGCAAGAAGCTGCTACATAATGCCATCAGGCTCGTCTTCAATAATATAATTTAATAATAACATTGCAGTGAAGATGCTTGAATTGGCGAAAGATCAATGGGATTGTGAATGGCATAGACTTGATTTTTGTTGTCAGAATCGTTAAAAAATAAACCAATTGTAATATTTGTCTCTTCTTTGAGTTTTTCTCTTATTTTCTAATTTAATCGACTTTAATAGTACAAAATTAAAGACTGAGAAACAGAATAACCATCACAAATTCTTATTAACACTTAAAAATTGTTTCATAACTGACAGGGTGAATTCAGGTTAGAACATCAGTTATATAAACCCAATTTTGAATGTAAATATACAAGAGAATACAAAATTTTCATAAGATGAATAAGAAAAGAAGCTTAGTGAGCAAAGAAAACAACAAAAGGTATTAGAGTTAGATAAAAATAAAGAATGAATAGACTACATACATGTACGAGTACTAACCCTCCTCATCGTGGTAATAAGGATGGGTGACGCCTTCGTGCGAGTGCGCTCTACCTAGCCTCTGTAGCCTATGAGCCGCCATGCTGTACGGGGGCCCGCGGCCCTGCCCGCAGCCTAAGACAGTTGCCAGTCTTTCTTTAACATGTCAAATGTCGCTTTCTCTCATAACTCCCACATCACAACCCCACTTTCCTCTACCTCAATAAGCTACTTTCAAATATTTCTTTAATAATTGTAGTCTTTTCTTTATAAACCAAGCCCCATTCGAAATAGGGATCCGATAAATTTTATTGTCTTCAATTTAATGAAATTTAAATAAAAAGTAGTAAAACAGATACAGGAAAATCGATTAATTTTATATTTCCCATCTTAGAAGAAACTATTTGATTTATTCTCAACAGTTATGCAACGCAAAAAGTAATTAAATAAAATAGAAAATTATTAATTTTACTACTCTCATTAGATAGCAATGTGACGACTACTAATAATATAATTTTTTGAAATTAAAAATCGAGAATGGATGGCAATTAGCAAATACAGTAGAATCCAAGTAACTCTTATGAAATCGTCAGCCTCTTCAAAAATCCTTAGCACCTTAAATTTTTTTTTTTTTTATGTTATCGGAATAGTTTAGAGCTAAACAGTTAACTTGTTTAGGGTAGGTTGAAATGGTCAAAACCATCGAAAACATTGTATAATGATATTGATTCATACCAAAAAATATATTTCATTGGTGATGCAAAAGAATAACAATTTCTGTAAAAAGATTACTTTCATTATTATTATGCTGTATTACACAAAAGTATAACTAATATACTAATGTATTTCTATGAAAGACATTATAATTTATGCCCAAAAGAGAAAAACATTAATGCTTAACACTCAAAAATTTTTCCTTCGCTCATAACTTTAAAGACACATAAAGGGACACAAAACTTGATAGGGAGAGGGAGATGTGATTCTCGATTGACAGTTATAGACCGAGATGTTATGGTGACCATAAGCTCCACAAGAAGGTCTACCGACCTCAGAGCAGATACACAATCAAACACAAAATAAATGACTAATGATGGTTGAGATTTGAAATTGGGCTATTACGAGTCCAGCGCCTAATCCACGGAGCCCGGCTTCCCCTCCCAGATCCTAGGATCATAGGAAGGGCAAATTGTAAAGTTTAAGTCTATTATGTTTGTTATGCACGAGCAACAATATAATTAGTCGGCATCCCTCAATCTATGCGTATCAATCCCTAACAATATAATTGATAATAATTTCTTCAACCCTTTAGAGACACAAGTTATGCGGATTCTACTGCATTAGTCCTAACTGCGATAAAATACACTGCAACAGCATTCCAACTAATATTCATGAAGAATGCATAAAATCGCAATTTCTATTTTTCATGGGCATTCATGGGATCATATTTTTAAGAATAATTGAATTTTCTATATTTTTACTTCAGATAAATGTTTATTAATCAAAGTATTTTTTTTTCTCACAACTCTATCGCTGCTTTAGCCATTAATTGAACACCTCACATTTTATCCCATCTTCAATTTTTATTTTGAGAAATGATACCACAAATTACGGAATGCTGTGCATATATGTTTTTTTTCTATTCAAAATGGTGACACTGATTTTACATTTTTACACAATTGTGCTGTTAGCATTAATAATTGGTAGCAGAGAAAAATGTGAACAAAAAAATAATATTCTCTATTTAAAATATTCCCAGTCAATATTTTGCAACAGAATTCTTGATATAAAACGTCGAGATAGCTAGATACGATTGAAGTTTGAAAACTGGGCTAAAATATTCATATTTTAACAGATACGCAGAAAAAATATTCATATTTTAACAGAACACGCAGAAAAAACATTAATATAAGAAGTTACAATAGTTTTCCATAAATAGCAATAAAATTTTGAAATGATCGATACCATAAAATAAAGAAAGTTAACAATATACGGCAGTGAAAAAACGACCTGCTTTCAGTGTGTTAAGAAATACACAACTAAGGAAATCGGTTGATTTTCAGCAAGTCTCTTAACTAATTAATTGTGAATTTAAGCGGAAAAAAAAAGAGAAGCTAATAGTTTAAAAAGAAAAGACTACTTTAAATAATTTATAGAAAATATTCCCTCACCATTCCTAATACAGTTACAATTATAGTTTAATGGCAGTATATGTATCATAGATAGCAAGAATTGTTAGAAGAAAATAGATAATTTTTGCAATTGAGATGTCTGCGAGAATTAAGTTATTATAATATAAGATAATAATTGATTTAAATAAAGGCATAAAAAAGCATTACTATTTTTTTTAAACATATCTTTTATTAAAAATATAAAAGCATTTAAGATATAAAGACAAAACTGTAAGCATAAATCTGAATCATACAATTAAATTGTAAACCTGAACACATACTTTTTTTTTTTTTTAAATGGAAAGTATAATAATACATATCTAAAAAAAGTTTGTAAAATTCAAGAAAGAGAATGGTGACTGATAAATCAAAGAATAAACAGAAGTCGATCAATTCCCACAGACATTTCAAATCCAGTGCCAGTTTAATTTTTTATTTTGGATTTTAAAACTAAGTACCCAGAACATTTCAAACCATGCAACGAAAGTTCACTTTATAAATATCAGAAGATAAGCATCATTATTATTTTTTTATGTTTGAATCTTGAATGTTTGTTCATTTCGACAATTCAACTACAAATAAGGAAAAATTTAAAAAAATAAATAAAATAGTATCAACCGATGAAATGATAATAAATAAATGTAACATTGCTCAAAAATATAAATCAAGTGTTATTTTAAGATATTAATTTAATGATCATTTAGATTATTTGCATGACGCTCAGCTCACTAATAGAGAGTTATAATTTTAGCAAAGCATTATTAGTAAGATAAAGCTCTTAAATATTGGTTAGTGCAGAAACCATTGTTAGTAAGTCGAATATTTTTCTTCTCTCATACTAATACTAAGGAAAAGCATTTTTATTAAGCATTTATACATACACAACAGACATTATACACTATCTAATAAGTTATTATCTACATGCGGTGTCGTCATTATGTTTTTTATCAACATACAGACAATAATTTCATAATTAAAATTTATTTCTATAAAAATTCGGTCAGTTTTAATTTGATGTCATGCTGTGCTAATACATCATATTTCATTTCAAAATATATTCTACAATAAAATAATTGTGGTGAAGTTAGATTAACGTTTTAATATGGCAAAGGGTCAATTATTTAGTCATTCTTCTTTATATAAAATTGGTCTTAAAAAAGAACGAACTGTGTACTTAATTAAAAATTATTTAATTTAAATAATCATTCCAAAAAGAATAATTTGCTCACTGAAAATGACTTTTCAATTTTTATCTTTATTTCGAAGAGGAATAGCAAACTTTGTATTGGCCATTATTTATTGCACATTATAATCACCATTAATTGATTTCCGCGCAATTATAATATAAAATTAGACTATCTTAAAATGTTAGAATTATAATGAGTTTTGTTTTTCAACGTTCTATAATAATGTTAAGATAAATTTTTGTTTGTTTCAAATGCAACTTTTTTTTATTAAATTATAATAAATCTGGCTCTGTTGATAAATGTTTAGCTTTATTTTTCTTGAACAATTAGATAAAATTTATAATATAAATGAATAAATGTCTCTTACAAAAAAATATTAAAAAATCTGACATTCTAATTTTTAAAAAATCAGAGATAACGATAAGTCAGTGTGTTATATATATATATATATATATATTATAACACTAAGGCATGCGACAACACTCTATCGGATGATAACACCATCACCAACACTTCAACTTACTTCCCAACACCAAACTGCATAAAATATATATTCACAATCACACACATATTATTCACAGCCCTCATGATTATACATTACACTAATCTATATTATCTAAATGGAACAAAACATGGTGGAGGTTAACTGTGACGCATACAGAGATAACAATTACATGGATGACAACACTCACCATTTGGCAAAGGTGGTAATACTGGAACAGCATGCAAAAAAGGAGGCCTCCCTATAAGAATATACATATATACATAATTAAAACTAACATGGATACTTTATCGACATATTTCAAATCATCTTATACTTTTTATATTTTTTTCTTAAAGTAAACATAGAGGTTGATAAAAACAAAACATTATTAACACAATATTAAAATAAACAAAAGAAGAGTTAATAAATAGACAAGATAGATTTTGAATCGAAAAAGAGAACAGAGAAATGAATGTTAATGAAAAGAGTAGAAAATAATGTAAACATAAATGAAAAGTATAAAGCAATTTACAGCAAAACCTCTCTAAAACTCAAATCAAGCAGCATTAGGAGGATTTAGGAGGCTCGACAACTCTATAGCACTCAGCTACACTCTATAATTAATTGCTATTTATTCTTTTGTGAAATTCTACTTTAAATAATTTCTTATCCTTGCATAATTCCTTATTCTAAACTTTAATTCGATCGCTTACATTTTGTTTTCTGATTACGTTATTAGTTTATATATTAAGCATCTTATCCTGCAAGATAAAGGACTCAATATTATTGTTGAATGGTAGTTCACTGTATATTTTTGGTTTTATATGGAATGTTCAGATAAAAAATTAATAAAAAAACCATCTGAACTATGTTTGGTTTTATAATTGTTTTCTATATCTACTCCTTCTCTTCTTTATACTGGTTAAAGGTTTTACTGTAGATATATTAGAGTAGTAGGTTATTATTTTAATTTTTTTTGTATAAAGAAACAAGTTATAAATATGAAAAATTGGAGAAAAATAAAGTAAAAGAGAAATAAGGGAGATTAGATTCTCAGAGACAGAATAAAAAGGAAGTGACACATAAAATAGGCTCATATAACCACCAACATGCAGGTTATTAGTTTTGGTTAGAATACATGCATTTCAAGGAATTATCTTAGCACGTTATATAGAACAAACATATACAAATATAGGTATATAATATAGCACATATAAACAAATAAATATAAGCCATTTTAATTCCAGTAACATTTAACATTTTTTATTATTATTAGAAATATTTAAAAAAATATATCGTCTTTATGAATTTCTTTAAACAAGTTCTAATTGATTAATCAAAAAATAAATTAATAGTTAATATAATATTAAATACCAGTTGAATAAGAACTATTTTGCTCGATAACTAAAAGTAAGGAACAATTAGTAATAGATTTAATTGCAAATATTAAACTATTAGTTGCTAAAACTATTTCACTTAACCTTCAAGTAATATCAAAGATTATGATAAAATTAGTATTAATAAATTCTAAAGAAATACGTTTTCCTCTAATTTGTATGTTTTATTTTGTCGACTAAATTATTAAATAAATAAATGGAAATCGATATAAAAAAAACTTACCTGGTTTAGTTTTTAATAATGAAAACATCAACTCAAATATTAACACACCATATGCAGGGCAGATATTTTCACTATTTTTTTCTTCTCTGATTTATTCGGTACAAGTAAAATTAAATTTGGTCGTTTACTGTTGTTTATCAAAGCGGATGGTTAAGTATGGTCAAAGGGGATGGTTAAGTATTTATAGCTCTAGAACAATGGAAGTCTCACTTTAAATTTGTTTTGGGAGCTAAAAGTTTATTTCTCGCAATTTTTATAGTATTTTGAGTCAAATTTATCAATCAATGATGATCAATCAATCTCTATCTTCCTTCTGCTTCTTGTTCTACTCAGGATTAATAAGGATCAGTTCCACCAGACCAATGGCCTTAAAGGATTCACTTCACTGAGATCATGAGACGTCTTTACTAACAATTAGTCAAATGCTTACTCCTCATAAAACCAGGACAACTGTTCTAAGTGTACAAACATATATTAAAATGAAAGCAGAAAATCCGAGCCCCATCGAAAAAAACATTTTTTTAATTGTTCATGTGGTTATAATAAAGCAATACTGAAATTAGAATATTTTTTCAATCTTTATCCAGATTTTATTTAAATTTATACTGGTAGGTAATTCAACAAAAAGTGACCTTTTCTTGTCCCAAGCCATTTTTTAGGCTTTGAATAAAAAAAAAGTAAAATTAAGAAAAAAAAAGCTTGTGTAGAGCTTGGCCCTATTTATTGTAAACAATTTATACTACTACTACCTAAATATCAATTCCGTTATCCATCATGATCGAAATCTAAATTCGAGAATCGATTTGTTGTTCATTTGGCTGTCCCATGAAGGCACTAGCCAAGTTTGAGAACACTATTAAAAGGCATGTATACTCGAGGAAATAGTTTTTTTATAGGATAAATTCATTTACATACATTCTACACCATTACATGCATGCATCGGTTATCTTTCGATGAGAACAAATTTAGTGAAATATAAAAATAGTCAGCCATTTAGGATTTGTCTACTAAAACATTTTGCAGGCCACTGCTCTATAACTTCCTATGCAACCTGCATATAGTGTGTTAATTGTTGTTTTGAGATTAAACCATTTATCAGATAACCTATATTGTATTTAATTTATCGTAAATTATAAAACTACCGACAAAAAATTAATAGAGAAAAACATTCATAAAAGAAACATACCTGGCTGCATGGCAGAATGCCTCCTAAGGTGGAAGGGTGGTGAGGTGGATGGGGGACAGGTCTCGGCCGAGCTGTTTGAGTGGGTATCGAGCGCCGTAGAATGCCCAGAATCGCTACTTGTTACGCTACCTGCAGTGTAAATGTCTAATGCTTAGTCAGCATACTTTACATTTTACTATTATCATATCATAAGTAGTAAAATAAATTGTCTATTCGGAGGAGTCAAAGTCAAAACAGATGGGCAAATGAGTTTTATAATATTACCATAATTGCTAAAACACCACAAATGTTTTTATGATGTTATCAAAAATAAATTCAAATGAAAATTTAAATAAAGATATTTATTTCTTCTCTAATACCAAAGAATATAAACATATTGCCTGTGAGTGAAAACTAACAGACTTAATTTGTCAATGAAGAAATTACATGATTCAGATTGGAAGCTTCAAAACATTATATCAAGGTTTATGGAAATAGAACTTGTGTCTCTTGATTCGTAAGTAGCAATATTAATCTGAATGGTTCTCGACAAGGCAGAGATAAGGATACTCTATAGGATAGATAACAAACGGCTTAATGTCTAATAGACCTTTCTCTACTCCCCACAACAAACTACACTAATATTTATCTAGAACATGACAGTTTGGAGTGTCGTCAAAAATAAAACAATAAATAATTTTTAATTGTTTCATATACACCTATATTTTGGACTACATTGTACGCCTCCTTCAGGGCTAAGAAAACAAGATAAATAGTAAAACTAAGTGAAGTTAAGATGTGGGAGGAATAAATACAGTGAAATACATAGTAAGGTCCTTAAGTTTCTGGCTTGCCCTCGTTCCCCTACTTCAAGCAGGCTGAGACTTGCCCGCCGTACACTCTATGTCTATCTCTGCACTCTCCAAACCCATCACCCGCACTTCCTCAGTCCTATCAGTCTAACCTAGAAAGAATCTGTGCGTCTTAACGATGTTCAAGATTGAATTCCATGCAGTTATTAAATTCTTGTGTAAAGAGGGCCTTACTCTGGCACAAAATAAAGAGAGCTTGGATGGTGTGTATGGGAAGTCCTCCCCCTCGTATTCCACTATAAAAGAATGAGAAGTTAAGGAGAGAAAGTATGAATGACGACCCGCGTCCTGGTCGCCTATTGGAAGTTGCCACTTCTGAAACAATCCAACTTGTGGAAGCTGAATTGCTGTCTGATCAGAGGCTGATGACCGAAAAAATAGCAGCAAAGTTGGGGCTTTCAAAAGCAAGTGTTCTGAGGATCATTAAAGAACATTAGCATGTGAGCAAGGTGAGTACAAGATGGGTTCTAAAAATTCTTTTGGTTGCTCAAAAAGAACGTGTTCGCTGCTGCAATGAATTTTTATGTTGGTATAATGCCGACCCGAAAAAATTCTTGGATTCAATTGTAACTGGAGATGAGACAATGGTTCTATACAATGACCCACTCAGCAAAAGGGAGTCCATGGAATGGAGAAGGCCAGGAGAAGCACCTCCGCTAAAGGAAAAAGTCACGCAGTCGACAAAAAAGGTAATTGTTGGGATTGAAGAGGAATTCTGCTGATTGATTTTAAGGAAAGGGACACCACAATGAATGCAGAGTATTATACAGTCCTACTTTACCGCTTACAGGATGCCATCAAAGAGAAAAGGCGGTGGAAGTTGAGCAGAGGTCTTCATGGCAATGCCAATGCCCACACAGTATTGATTTCCAAAGCTGCTGTGAAGGACTGCGGATTCCAAGAAACCTTCCATCCACCCTACAGCCCAAACTTGGAGCTAGGGCCTACCTTTTCCTTCTACCTTTTCTCAAAGTTAAAATCTGACCTGAAGAGGTCGAAGTTAAAATTTTAACTGTTAGAAAAATGTTCTTCCAGCGGTGGAAGAAAATTATTTTTTCATAGTATAGAAATGCTGCCATTGCCTAATTGTTTAGAACTTAGAGGAGAATATATTGAAAAACAATAACACCAGTTTTTTTTTTCATCTGTCCTTCTTCCTCAGGGTGAAAACTTATGGACCTTACTATGTAACAAGGGGAAATACGAATAAGCTAAAATAGAAAACATAAATTTAATAATTACATTTCATGCACATTAGGAGAGGGAGGGAGTGTCTAAAACTTTTCTATTTTGCAGAATGAAGACATGCTTCCATTCATGCTTAAAAACATTCTGTAACATTCAAGCAAGGCAGTCCTCAAGAGGGTTACCATGAAGGTATTTACCTGATTGGTTTCCTTTAGAGAAAAGTAGCGCTAATCACTAATCAGTAAATTTATACCGATAAGCAAAAATTCTGAAAACTTATTCTTAGACCTTGTCAATCAGTTTAAAATATTATTTTAATATGAGAAATAAAAAAGTATTATCAATATTTTTTTGCATCAACGAAAACTCCTTATAAACATACCGATTGAAAAAAGTTTTGTATAGTTATTTGATTTGGGATAAAAAAAAAAATTAATGCTTTAAAAAAAATTAGTCTTCTTCTTCCATAGCACTACAGCCCGATGTGGACCCTGGCCTCCTCACTAAGCTTTCACCAGGTGGTTCAGTCTTGAGGGAATGTTCTCCAGTTTCTGACTTTCAGTAGGGTTTTTGTATCCTGGGTCACACAGTGCACCCATCTGAGACTAGGCCGTCCTCTACCTCTGGCTTGGTGAAGGTTTCCGTCCAGAAGACGTTTTGGTATGTCCTCATTATTCATTTGGGCAACATGTCCATTCCAGTGAAGTCGTCCAAGCTTTATGAATTGCATGATATTCGCTTCCCCAAATAGCTCAACATTCTTTCTTCTTCTCCAGTTGTCACCAACCTTGACAAGACCGAGTATTGTTTGGAGAATCTTTCTTTCTAAGATGAAAATTTCATTCTCCTTGACCTTGGTTAGGGTCCAGGTCTCTGAAGTGTACATGAGAACAGGACGGACCAGCGTCTTGTAAAGTAATATCTTTGTTCTCCTCGTGATAAGCCGGCTTGTGATAGCTGAGGTGTTTCCGGAGCCCAAAATAGCTTCTGTAGGCACTGATGATTCTTCTATTTACCTCAAAGGAAATATCATTTTCAGAGCTAATCATCGAGCCTTGGTACGTAAACTGGTCGACCTTCTGAAACTTGAATGGCCCAAACTCTACAAATCCTTCAACAGGATCTGTTGCTTTAGTGCCACAAGCACAAATAAAAGGTCTTCTTGCTCTCATTAATTGTTAGACCCATCTCTTGAGCAGCTCGCAGGTCATGAAAAGCTTTCTCTAGTGAACATCTTTATCTAGCAACAATATCCATCTCATCTGCATATGCTAATAATTGTACAAGCTTAATGAACATCGTTTCACTCGTTTGGACGCCAGAAGCTCTTACAATCTTTTCAAAGGCTAAGTTGAATAGGCAGGCCAATGTATCTCCTTGCCTAAGCCCTTGTTCAAGAAGAACTCACTGGAAAGTCCTGTTTGAATTTTGATGAATGTTTCATTCATTGTAATCTTTACTAATCTGATAACCTTGGGTGGGATCCCGAGTTCTTAAAGAGCAGCATAAAGTTTGGGTCTCTTTATGCTATCATAGGCGGACTTAAAGTCTATGAACAAATATGTCGTCATTCTATATTCAGAGGCTTTTTCCAAAATTATCCTGAGGCTGAAGATCTGGTCCGTAGTAGATTTGCCTTTCTGAAAACTAGTCGGATATTTTTCAATTACTCTCTCAGCAATTTTGGAGGAATTTGTCAAAAAGTATATTAGATGACACCTTATATGCATATTTATAAACAAAAAAATTAGTAATTGATGAAATATTGGACAATTTGTATAATGTTAATAAGAATAAAACTGAAATGCAAAAGAACAGAATAAATTAAAAATCTTTTACCAGCAGATTAAAAATGCTTTTCCTTAAAATTGAATCAATAAAATACAAGTCAATGAAAAATCCTTGCAAACCGATTCCACAAATAACTGAATTTATTAGGCTACTGCAGCTCCAAAAATCACCTTTTACATGAATGTAAAAACATTCAGCATCTCTGTGATGGGGAAGAGCCAAATAAATAGCCAAAATTAATAATCATATCAAAAATAATGATTTATTTCTACTCTTTGTTTTTAATGTTTAATTCTATCCCTCCCAGCTATCAAGAATATACTAAGTTAAATGTATTTAACAAATTTGCAAAAAAATTAACAAAAAGCCAAAAAACTTGATTTGGTGCTGAGAAATAAACTTTAAAGCATAATTTAAACTTATTATACCCACCATATTTACTTGTAGTATTTTGCATGCATTAAACATTTATAAATTTCGATAGGTATTGATAAATATAATATTTAAATTGCACACTAGTACATTTTATTGTACCAGTTTCAAAAAACAAAATATATTTTTAGATCTATTGACAGGAAATTAAATATTGAATGATAATAGAAACAAATTGAACATATTTTCCGCAAAAGTATAAACAAATTAAATTAACAAATAAAAGTTTCTTTAATGAAAAAACTACTCTTGTACGGTATATTTATGCTTGTTTGAATTTTTTTTCTTTTATGACTTTTGAAAAATACGGTTCCTTCAAAATAAAAACTTATGAGTTAAGTTAATATTTACAAGCATAAAAAAATGTACTGTACTTGGCCTAAACAATATCGGTAATATTAATTAGAAAATAAGTTAAATCCCTAGACAGTGGAGCTGCTTTCTCATGATCAGAACAATACTTAATTTATTTAATATTTAATTCAAAGAAAATCATAATCCATTTTCCATTAACTCCTCCAGACATCACTTCTAGATACATACCACTGGTGAGTGTTTTCCTAAATGGAAGATTGGAGAGAGAGGTGACGGATGAGGACTCTGCACTGAGGTCGACCGACGACAGCAGAGCAGGATGGTGGTAGGCCGGGAGGGGAGGGGTATCCGAATGAGAGCGCTCGTGCGAGTGCCCCCTTCCGCCTCGCCTCCCGCCAGTCGGGCTCGGGGCCTGCCTAGTCCTTGTCTTGGACTGCTCGGCCAATGACAAGAGTTTTCTCACAGCCTGGGGCGATGCTGAACCTGTGAGTCATCAAAATCATGAATTGATTAATATAAACTTTAAACAAGAACATTTCAACGTTTATTCATTGAATGAAAAATAATGATTTACAATTAAATTTTTGATTTATTGGACCTTAAAGGCTAAAGATATGTATGTTTTTGAAGAATAGTCGTCAACCTTATATCATATTGCCCGTCTTCTAGATGATAAAAATAGATTTAAAAGAGATAAAAGGTTTCTTTTTCCAATATTTGATTTGATTGATAAATCGGCGGGAAGATGGAAGGTCATACATAACAGTGATGAAAATATAATAAATAAGCATAATGAATTAGTACAATTTTGTTTTTTAATGAAAGAAAAATTAATTTTAGATAAACAAAATAGAAGTAATATATGTCTCAACCTAATATATTGTTTTAAAGTAAAGATTTTCTTTTGATTAGAATTTTATAGTCTTATGAATGAATTTTTTATCATTTGTTTTAATTTCGATAAAATGTAGTTATTTATTACAACTTATTGACTAATTTAAATTAGAATCACATAGAAAAAGATATCTCTATCATAAATAAAATTACATAAATTTTTAAAATTTATTTATAATAATATTTTTCCAAGAAGGACAAAATAATAGAGTTTAAACTGACCGAACTTAGGGTGGGGATGTTTCCTGTTGCCCTCGGAGGCACTGCTAGCGGACGAGGCAGTGCTGAGGGTAGGGGAGGGATTCCGTTTCCGAACAGGACCCCCACTGGAACCACCCTCTCTGGACCCCTCGCACTCCAGTGAGAGTTCATGCAGCTTCTCTTCATCTGTCACCACCCTCATTCTGTTCAGATACGCCTTCACTCTTCTAACCATTTGAGCCTTAAATAAAAAAATAACAAAGAAATTATTTTCTCTAATTTGAGAAATTACTTATACACAATAAAAAATAAATTAAAGAAGCAGATACCTCCTCGAACATTTTCTTAGGGTTCGGAGCTCCAGTAGATTTTTTTCTTCTTTTCACAGTAGCTGCACCTTGTTGGGTATTACCAGTTGTCAACTGGTTCAAGGTAACCATGGCATTCGACGGTGGTTGGCCTCCTACAAACAAAGTCCATATAACCACAAATGACAAAAGATTATAAGATACTTACAAGTTCAATTTATGTTGAAAGTGCAGCAAAACCTCAATTATTCTGTGTTAAATCACTATGTTTGTGATTTCGCATAAATCAAAAAACGTAGAAAGTTAAAATTTTGTATTTGGTATTGTTGTAACATATAGTTGTGAGTATCCCTTTTTGGTCACTACATGAATACCTTACTTGAAGGTCATAATAGATTTTCATAAAAGATTATATAAAATGTAATGCAAAACATCACAAATTTGGTATATAAGACTTTTGTATCAATATAAATTAATATCATAATATAAATCAACAACTAAATTTTGGTTAAAATTGGATAGTCGGAAGTGTCAGTTAACCTGAAACTTTTTTTTTTTTACCTCGCGTTCTTAGAAGGAAGGAATACAAATCATGCTAAAAATCAAGAATCAAGGTTTCCATGGATAAGCACATATATAAGACTTATATATTAATTAGTGGTGTGTGTGTATGTGCACCTACGCATGGAGTGTCGTTTTTGAGGTACTATCTTCGGAAACTAGTAACCAAATTAACTTTTTGAGCCACCGATTTATAGTTTAATAGGCGCACAAGGAAGTCATGCTGTGTCCACATCAGATTAAAAAAAAAAAAATTCTATTGCATAAAATATATTTGCTGCAAATAAAATACAATTTTTATAAACTATATTTTCGATAGTATATCTTTTCTTTATACTAGTCAATCAAGGTTTTACTTAAATTAAATTATTATTTAATATGTTCTATTTAATTACCTAATTCAAGCATCGTAAGGAGGTCATAAGGAGACGAACACATATTCGTTAAGGTTCTTACTTCTTTTGCTATCATCCTTAACTTTTCAAAATTAATTAAACCTTCAACTTTCGTATCATTCCCTAAATGAATAAATGTCAAATCCTTTTTCACTACTGGATAGAAAGGTATCTGAAACAAATTGGTGAGCATGTATGTAAAATGTTATTTAAAAAAAAAGTAATAAATACTACAAAACTCAATCGTAAAGCTTACAATGGGAGGAGTGCCGCTGTTGACGAGCTGACGATACTTGCTCATATTGCGAGAAGGGTCCATGATTTGCTGCAGGTCCTGGAACAGGCGTTGGTATTTCGACGGCAATTTGTCCCACGTCGTCCTCAACCTGCTCACGGCTCCGTGACCGAGTCCGGAAATGATGGCAAACATAGAATTGAAGTTTTTGCATTCTTTACACTGTCCTGAAAACGAGGTGAACGTTGATACTGGTAGGCTTCAATAAACAAGATGTAATGAAATAAAAAAATATGTTATGTAAAACACATACTGGCAACTTTGATGAACTGTTTAATTATCTTGGACCTCCTAACAAGGTTGTGTTCTGAGCATACTTCCGTCACTACCCAAAACATCTCGCGGTTCACCAACTGCACAAGTATAAAACAATATAAGTCACATTTATGGAATAATATTTTATACAAAATGTCTATGGAATTTTATTAATAAGATAGATTTTGCATATGAACAATTGTAAAAAGAAGAAAATACTTAAATTTTTTTTCTAAATAAATACTTCTAAAAAAATATGTATCTAAAAAAATTATAAAATATATTAAATTTTTAAACTAATTTTTTTTTGTTATCAAAAATAAAAAAAGTTTTGGATTTTTCAGATCGGTTTTAGTAATTAGCTTTACTTAACATATTAAATATTCTGTTATTAATAAGAATAATCACCTCGGCGAACTGAGTGAGCATTGGCGTACCATATCGGCTCTTTATTCCGAACAAGTCGTCAACGTACTCAGTACTTTCAATCTGCCGGAAGATTGAAAAGTCTTGAAGGGTGAGTTGAACAGCAACTTCCACTGCGTTGAGCTGCAAGAAATGAACGCTGCTCTCTCTGACCAGCTCAGAGGCTAAATCGTCACCGACTAGAGTCTCCGTTACTCCATTCGTCTTCAAATAATACCTATAAATAAAGCAATTCAATAGAATTCCAAGTTATCAGCTGAGAGCAATAACTCTTTTGTTTAATTAATGATTATTTTAACTAGTAAGAAAAAAACACTTCTTAATTTTATTTTACAATAACCAAATTTTCATTTTTTTTTTTTTATTCCATTTCCTCATAAATAAAAACATATACATAGAACAGTAATGTATATTTTACTTAAATATTAGAATAATTTAAATTTTTCTGAAAAAAATTCTGAGAAAATAAAATAAAAATAGTCTTTTATCCAACTTAAGTTATAAGATTATGATAATATTGAGTAATTGAGTAGAGATTATCTTCTGATAGGTTCTGAGGACAGGGATAGATCTCCAAAACGTTAACACATATAAGATATACATAATAAAAAAGATAATCTTTGCTCACTTACTTAAAAATAAAAATCTGTTTACCTCCTAAAATAAGCACTTACCGACTACTAAGACCTATCCGCTCGGCAAGATTTTGTAACTGATCTGGAAGGCGCTTCTGCTTTATAATACCACCCTCCGATACAGAAACTTCACAAAGCGAAAAGTGCCAACTAGGCTCAGTAATTCCAAACTCTTGGAGAGCGAGCATGACTACTTCATGAGCGGTCGTTTCCTGCATAACAACTCTCGTGAGTAAAACTTTTTCAAAAATTATAAAAAAAAAAATAAATATTGAAAATGATGAAGAGTCCTCCCTACCTTATGGACTAAGAGGTATTTACACGTCTGATCAGCTTTGTAAACTTTCAAAACATGCTCTGGATAATCAGTCGACCGAAGATCGTCATAACACAGGTTTACTAGGTCAGGTTGTGTCATTAACTGGGTCGAGTCACCAGGCTGAGTAATCACTTCTTCTCCCGGACCATCCCTAATTAATTTGAAAATTACAATTTTTTATTTACACCATTGACATGAAATATGTTTTTAACAAAAAAATTCTTTTTTACTTATGATTTACCATAAAAAGGAAATTAACAATACAAGACTTACATTATGGTGTTCTTTGGTAAGATATTCATCTTAATGAGGGCTTTTTGAAGCCTCTTTTTCGAAGCTAAGGTCATAAAAGACTGCTTTGACGGTTTGGTTGGAGAAATGGGCGCAATGGGAAGAGGTGGTAAAGGTGGTGGATGAGGGGGAGGAGGTGTCGGGTCAGATCTCTTTGGTGTTCCTCGGCCACTTCGAGCTCCGCTCGATGAAATAATGTCTTTGAAACCTAAAATAATGAGCATTAATAAAAACTTAAAATTCTATTCATATTAGGCAACTTTGAATAATCTATCTTAATTATACTTTAAAATTATGTCTATGCAGCATGTCAATGCTATGAAATAAACCAAGAGAAATTATACCTAAAAGATTAGATTTAACAGTGATGCTTAAGTGAGTACTAGACTTGAGGAGATCTAACGCCTTCGCCTGGGCAATATGCTCAAAACTGTTGCCGTTCACTTCCAGAATCTGATCTGCTCTCTTCAAACCTACTTCTTCCGCTTTGCTCCCCTTATCGACCTGTGTAGAAAAATTTGTTAATAGAAATAAATAAAAAAAACAAATTGCTATAACCTTTTACCCACACTTTTTACTTACCATTTTGATAAATATACCGAAACCCCTCTCGTAGCCTCCGATAATTGAAAAGGGGAGTTCATCTTCTCTAGACGGCCTCGCGAGCGTGATGGACCGAGGCCTTGCTTTGGCAGCGCAGGCTATGTTCAAGAGGTTGAGCTGGCCGACCATCTTTTCCCGCTCCAGCCAGCCTTCGAAGATCTCAAGGGTGTCCATGAGATCTGGGGTCGTTTCAAAGTCAGTAAAGTGGTTGTTCACCCAGAGCAGAAGCACCCTAGTCACCCTGTCTCTGCAGCACTCCTCATTAAACCTGTAGGTGACAAATCATTAGCTTACAACTCATTTATTTAATTTAAATCCAACTTTTTATTAATTTTTTTTTACAAATAAGAAGAAATAAATATTAATTAATTAACATAATAATTATACAAAAGTAATTCGGTACCAGCTCAAAATCATAGATCACGTAGTGCCCAATAACGTACAAGGCATATTGATTTTGGACAAATGGAAAAAGTTGGACACCATTATTGAAATTAGAGTTCCCAAGAAGATAATATCCAAAAAGCCGGCCTTAACACAATCTTACCTTCTCAAACCATACCTTAGATATTTACCCATTGGTTTTAGTATTTGAAAATAAGGCGAAATAATGTCAAAATGTATAATTGGTTGTAAAAACCTGTTTTATTTTTGTATTTTAAAACCAATCCATATTACGTATTTTAAAACCAATATTAATGTGGGATGATCCTCACAAAGCCCAATTATGGATTCTTATTGCTTTATATATTTTTTTTTTTAATTGGGGACAAAATCTTGTGGTTGAGCACATTCGCGAATGCTGACCACATCACCTCACCTCCATCCACAACTCTTCATCTAGAAACAGTACTTCGTTACCAAGTACTTAGCCCAAGACCCTTCATAGATTAAAAAAGATTCTTTTTTTTTTTTAAGGTTTTTTTACATACCTGCTTCAAAACATATTAAACGCAACAGAATATACAGTACAAGGATAATTTATATGCACTAACCATTTCAAAAGCTGTTTGGCGACATCGACTGAACTGCTAATGAAAGTCCTGTGAGTCAAAAGAAAATCTTCAACATAAGTTGGATCGATTATCGAGTTCTCTTCAATCAGCTGCTGCATCAGCTTTTCTGGAGTTCCCTGAACGAAATCAAATAAAATTAATCTTCAAATTACTTTCTGATAAATTATATTACAAACCTTTATTTTGTTTCAGTTAATTCAAAATAGCATTAATATTTAAACAAAAAATATATATATAATTTTATATTTAGATTGGTTCATATTTGGTAAAAAAAAAAATTATTTTGAGAGATAAATCTGAAGTTCATATGAGAGTGAGCATTAATATTAATATATTATAATAATAAAATTATACAATATAAACAAACTGACCCTGATTACGACGTGACCCCTGCGATCCGCCCCCCTTTGCTCAGTGACCATCACTAACTCCCCATCGCTGTTGAGATGCCTCTGCATCGCCTCCTGCCCCTGGTGCTGTATCCTGTAATAGTCTGTCTGCGTGATACAGACGAACTGGCAATCGTCGCACTTAGTTCTCATTACTCCTCGGTGGTAAAGTTTTTCCATAGTTGGCAAGATACCAAAACTGAAATGTCGAGAAACATATCTTATTTTATGTTTTTGATCAACTATAGTTATGCATTAAATGAATAATACTGAGAATGGCCAGGTTAAAACCAAGCAAGAATACACACTTGAGTAAACATTTTCGACAAAAATTACTGTATAGAAAAAGAAAAGTTTTTATCCCTGGCGATTCCTTAATTAACATCTTGAAATAGAAAGCCTTCCATATTTTAAATATCTACTTCGATTTTAAACAATAAATAAATATTAAAGGATTAACAAGTTTTTATAAAAGTTAATTCACATTTTTAAATTCAAAATAATCACAAACCTATCACCCATGTGCAACTGCTCCGTCTGGCCATTCGAATATTCGATCTCAACATGACCGTTAATTAGGACACTCCAAGAGTCTAGTTCTTCACCATCGTTCATCACAACCGTACCGGCCCTTTCGACGACAGCGAATACCTAAACAAATTAAGCACACGATAATAATCTCTCAATATTACAATGACAATAATTACAAAAGAACTAGTCATTTACGAATATAACAAACCATGACAGAGCAGAGAGCCCGGCGAACAGCTAGCGTCATGTTGGTGAATGCCTTCAGGTGCTGAGTGAACTCCAAGAGGATCTCGATATCCTCTTCGCATCGATCTGTTGGGTCCTTCTCTAGACACTCCCTTACCGTGTCCCGAACTGTCAGGCTCTGAAATAAATGTTTTCAGATTTAGATTTTTTCCTGTATAAGACTAAGGAAAAAAATGTAAATAAATAAATAAATATATATATATATATATATATATATATATATATATATATATATATATATATATATATATATATATATAAAATAAATAAATAAATAATAAAATATATATATATAAATATATATATATATATATATATATATATTTATTTATTTATATATATATATATATATATATATATATATATATATATATATATATATATATATATCAATCTTAATGGTATTTTTGTGAGACTGTGTAGTCACTAATTTATCCTCTGTCATAGACCACGTATTCATTTTAGGGGTGAATAGAACTAGTTAATTCCTAATTTTCTTCAGCATATCAAGCCAAGATTTAAACCAGATTAATCAGGATAGGAAATAAACCAAGTAGGCTATAATTACTCCAATTTAAAATACATTAACATAATCAAAATAATGAATGAGCAAACTCAAATCAGTAAATAGCAAAATTCTTCAGTCCAAAACTCACGACAACTCAGAAAATTTCAAAGTTTCCTTTACATATTAGTTTTATGTTTTGAGAGGGAGAGAGGGTATGAATTTTTATTCATTATTCTTCCCATTTTATATAAACATCAACACATACCAATCATCTAATATATTAACATGAAAAAACAACTAAAATATAGGAATAGAATCTAATCAAATTGGCATGAAGTTAATGCTATTTAGGCAAATATAATTATTTATATTAAAAATGTTCTATTGTTTTTAATAACTACTTATGGAAAAAAGCATTTCGGTACCAGCTGTTCTCATGCTAGAGCACCAGTATCACAGCCAGGCTTTCATTTCAGGGTAAGGGGGTCTATCCGAGGATCTACTTTAAAGAAGCCAACCCTAACCGGCTATGTAAGGGAACCCTTTCTAAATATGATATTTTAAAAGCTTAGGTATATTATTTATGAAATAACATTCAAATAGATTTATACAATTTTTGTTTACAGATAAGAATAAGTAAAAGTACTTTGTAATTTAGGGGAGGGTCGGACCGGTCGACCCCCCTCCCCCTCTGGCTGCGCCACTGCCACTGTAAAGCTTAGACAAATATGGTAAAAATAATTAAAAAAATATGAACATATAGAGGAATTAGTTATTCTCAAACTCAAACTTACTCAAGTATACGCAAGATAATGAATCTATGTCAATTACAGTCATGGATCTAAATTTGTATAAAGTTGAGGCAGTTTTACTATTTGGTTACAGTTTTACTTTATATTTATTAAGGATTCAAATTATTACATTTATATGGTAAAGAAAATAATTCCTTCTCAGATTTTCAGACCGAAAATTGTATTTGTAAAAATTAGGACAAGCTACTTCCCTTCTAAAAATCTAAAGAAAAAATTATTATAAAATATATGACTAACTGCAAGGATAAATGCAAGTGAACTTTTTAGTTTTTAACTTTTAATTGTTATGAAGGTTTGTAAATGAATGATGAATAGTTATGTAATTGCTGAAGTTGTAAATTTTTTAAAAGTTATTTACTTGCTATTGTTTTTAGGATACATTTTTAACAAATTTTTGTTGATCAAAAAACCAGCCGACACTTGTAATAAATAAAGATATGTGATACTTACAGATTTTTATTTTAAAACAGGAAAATCATTAAGCATCTACAAGATTATTTTCTTTATTCATAACAGAAATTGAAGATATCATAATTTTTAATAAAATAATTTTCCATCACATTACATTTATTTTAAGCTTATTGTCTCATTAAATAAATAGTTTTAGGATTTAAAACCTGTTTAGATCTTACAAGAAAAATAAACACTAATTAGAAAAAAATCCTCTGAACAAACTAACCATGGATTCAGTAAATAAGTTATTTTCGTTTTCAAATCAATTATGAATTCTGTATTTTAAAATTTTTTACTTACATCAGAAAATTTGAAATTGGTACCTTAAAGAATATAAAAATTACACAAAGTTCAATTATTATTAACAAGATAATTAAAATATAATTAAATAAATAAAAAGGAATAACATAAATAAATGAAAAAAAGTTATAGGTTGTTAAGGGAAAGAAGGCTTCCTTTGTTAAACTCATTTGTTTTCTTAGAGTATTTTATAAATAAAAAGATGGGATGTTGTAGCCAGGAAATGCCATTCATTAAATTATAGAAATGTATAAAGTACAGCAAAGAAGAAGCAAATGAGCAAATGAATTTAAAGAAAGGAAGCTAATTACTTGAGCTAATATCATTAGATGGTATCCTAGAAAGTTGAAAAAAATAATAATAAATAAGAAACTTATTAAATGTAGAAAAGGGTATAACAATAAAGGTATAATATAAAATTAAATAAATTAAACAAAAGAAAAAAAAAAAAAAAAAAAAAAGGCACTCACAAAGTTACTACTCACATCGCTACTCTCAGCCAGATCCTCCTCATCAGAATCGACGATGGATTCGACCAGGCCTGATAGGTCGACCTCGTCCGCTTCCACAGAGTGGCAGGTCATGGTGTCGCTACCAGAATAGGCTGAAGAAGTCGAGGAGTGAGAACTTCGGTTTGACTTGTACGCTTCCCGCATACCAAACTGTAATGTAGATGGCATGATAAAGACATTCATTTGTTTATAAGAAATCCTCTATTATTAAGGTAATATTGTAATTTCAAATAAATATTACAAAATTTATACCAATTGTTCTATTGTGTTCTGAACATAAAGAAATGAAATTTAAAATATAAAAAGACATACAACAGTATAGTATATGTTGTACACATAGCATACAATATGTTCATAAATAGTATGCTAAAGACATTGTTTTGTTTACCAGAAATTCCAAATAAATATTACAAAATTCATGTCAATAATGTTTTATATTTTTTAGTTATTACATTTACAGAATAGATCTTACATTTACAAAAATGTAAAGTCATAAAAAGAAGAAAAGTAATTGAATGATTGTATCGAAACATGACATATTAACTAAAAGTAGTAATATATCTAATGACAATAGTTTCAGTATAAAGTACAATTTAAAAATAACAGCATTGTAAGCAACAAATGAAAATTAAAATGATACAAATAATTTTACATGATATATTAAAAATAAAACATAAGATTGAGAAAAATATTAATAGGGATACTAACATGTCATGCTAATTATGACTATTAAAAACCTTTCAGAAAATCAACATAACCTTACCATTGTAACTAAAAGTGAACTAACTAAACAATGACAAAGCTAATTCCAAATACTTCATAATTAACAAAGACTAGAGTAAATATTAGAGACAAATAGGTTTTGTTATATTATTTTTAACAATATAATAAAGAAGAAATTATCTTGAAGGAACCATTAAACTACTTTATCAGTAGTTCACTTTGACATTGACATAAGATGGGTCAATCACGCTGTTCATATGCACTTTTTTTTGTTTTAATAAATATAAGTTTCACAGTTTAAAACTAAGATATTGTAATAAAAACAAGTACAAAAGACGAAATTAAATGAAGGAAATCGGGAAGGTATTGGTAGATCAAATCATTTAGAAGATACTTCATCATTTAGAAGAGACTTCGTAGGTTTTTCACAATAGTCACAAATACGAAGTTGGATTCCTTCCCCTTCCCCCCCCCCCACCATATATTTAACGAACTAAATACGTTGAAGTCGCAGAGGAGTAACGTAAGTATTTAGTTCGGCTGGGACAGACAAAAAAAAAGTTTTATTTTTTATTATCAATTGAATATTGTGCATATACTTTGTAAAAATGTAAATAATTAATAAGCATACAATTTTGTAGAATGTGGGATACTTAGTGGGGCAGTTTTCGATGTGAAACAAAATTTTGTAGATCCCCAAATGTGGGACAGCCCCAAATAATGTGGGACATCTGGTCACCTGACCTTCTCTTCAAATTATTGATATTCGTGTTTTGATCTGGCTAATCTAGCTAGAACGGGTTGCTTACTTCCTGTATACAAGGCGTTAAAAACAATAAAGAAAAACGGTTGTTTTTTGTTTGCATGAAATAGAGGACAATTGAATAGTGGAGAGAAATATTAAAGTTTTTATCAATTGGTGCTAACCAAATATATTGGGTCGCTATGAACAGCACCCGTAGGCGTGCGGGAGGGGGGCGCTACAGGCGCACAGTCAACTCCTAACTTCAAAAACTTCAACAAATCTTTTTTTTAGCACAAGAGTGTTAAATATTTGGTTTAATTTGAACACGAAAACTGATTAAAATACGCTTTAGACAGGATTTAATACTTTAAAAAAATTTCCCAAGGGAGTATAGAATATCCGGGAACCCCTCTCCCCTCCCCGATTGGGAAGTATGGAAGGATCACCGATAATACGGTTCGTGCATTCTCTAACGAAGGAAGCTACTCACGTCTATGATATATAACTTAACAAATTTAAATATTCAATACAATTACTTTTCTTCATATTATTTCGTCGAAACATAGATTATGTTATCTCTTATCTATCCTCAATCGAGCGACTCTCACCTCACATTACTTAGTGATTCGATGGAAATCCTACGTCCTTAATTAATTTCACTAAATTTTAAATAAATATAATTTGAATAGCTCTCAGCACTAAGTAATAAATACTGTTTTAAAGGTAAAAAAAATGAGAAATATAACTGATAATAATATTATGATTATTTAAAGATGACAAATTCCAAATAAGACAGTTTCTCACTCATAATATGAGCAATATACATAAAAAAATGTTATGTAGAAATTAACCTTCGTCCTCGTATAAGAAATATTGTAGTTCTGAAAATAAGGTATGAATCCCGAAACTCCTAAATATAGTATCTCAATAAATTCAATTATATTATCTGCGTTGGTTTTTGTCTTGGAGATGATAATGTAAATAGGATAAGTGCGTTTTCGGAGTAAGTTGGCAATTGTCTCGTTAAATCCAAACCCTCAACTGTTAAGAGGTATACTATTAGATTGAAACATCCGCTTAATTATCGTGCAAGAAATATTTTTAAAAACGGAGGAAAAATCTATCTTCAAAAAGAAAATGTTTATAGTAGATGTACATTACAAAGTAGATGTATGTACAATTTAGTCCGCGTGCATAATTCATCGTACTGACATCGACAACTGAACAGGAAATGAATCACTTAACGAATTATTTGAAAAATATAAATAAAGAAAAATAATCAAATTTCTCGTTGAATATTTTGGTCATATTGGTTAACCGTACAGGTGATAATGAAGGATGAGATGGCCACAGTGGCAGTCCAGAAATGTCGGCGTTTTTTGGGAGGGAGGATTTAAATTTTTTTTTTGGGGGGGGAGGTATTTAATGAGAAGGCAAGTAATCATTAAGTGCCTATAACCGCCAAAAAGATAGTAAGTTTTAAGGATAAGAATGAAAGCTGGCTCAAAAATTATTCAAAATAAAAACAAATGAAAATCATATTTTTTTTTTTAATTCGGGAGGGGAAGGAATACACCCCTCTCCCTGCTCTGTGCGTACCCAATTGAAGAAATGGATCTCAATAGAATTAAAATATTTATTAATTGCCTTTGATAATAAATAGTTAAACTATTTTGAGATCCATTTCCTGAATGCCACCCGGACCATCTCATCCTTCATTGAAAAAAATATCTCTCTAAAATAATCATTAAATCTAGATGTTATTACTAAAGTAGTCCATTACTAAAGTAGTCCATTATTGAACTGAGTTGTTAAAAAGTTACTTACCGTGTCCTCAAAGACTAAGTTGACTCCCCTGTCCATGGTCGTCGGTAACCTGGAGTTGCGGACACCCAGTTCGGGGTAGTCAATCTGAAACAGAAATAAAAATTATATAATATACAAATCCTAATGCGTGTTAAAATATAAATAACTTCAGAAAAAAAATAATAAAATAAAACTTATTAGGCAATAGCATTCCTCTTCAATCGTGTAGGATTTTATGTTTATGGCTAATTAAATAATTGGATAGGCAGTCATTCCAAAGTCAATTTAAGAAAAATAAAAATTATTCATTAATGAGAATAAAAAAAAAGACGATCATCATTGGGAGGATGGATATTATTGCAAGATTCCAAAGCAAAGCCTCAAGCCACTCAAACGGCAGTAAATAAACCTAACCAGTCAACATTTCGGCAATTCAGGTATCGCCAAAACAAAAAAACATAAGATAGCGTAAATGTAGATCTGGGTAGCAGTTGGTGATATTTGAGTCAGCTGAAATGAGTATTTAGTGACATTCACCAAGCAACATCTCAGTTCGCCAAGTCTTATTGTGATTGTTATTAATTTCTTCATAAAACTGTATATTTAACTAAAATATCTTCAAATTTTTCACTTTAAGATCATTTAATTTTATTTTTGTTATTATTTTCAATAATGAACCTTTGTAATCGACCTACAAACATAATTTTTAATCCTTCTCTCCATCAAAAGTTGAGATTTTACTTTTCAAGATACGTAGAATCCAAAAATCTAATAATAAAAAAAAAACGCCAAGCCTGTTTCTGCGAGAATACTCGACCTGTTAGCTAACAAAAACAAATACTAGACCTATTTTTCCTCAGAACTCGACATAACCATCTACCATTTCGTTTGAAAATGACGGCCACATAGGAAGATAAGAGGAGAAATTCAAAGATGTTTTGGAATCAGTATACAGAGATAACAAAAACAAAAAAATAACAACTATATAAATGAAAATTATAAATGCATTTATGTTTTCTGATACCAGTAATAGATATTTATGCGATAATATATTGACTTGTCTCGAGTTGGTCGATTGGGCTTGCCTGTTTTAGATTATTGATATGAGATGTGCCATTGCCATGTTCTTTTGACCTGATGATGATATAGTGATACCTCAAAAATTATATTAATTGTTAATAATAAATATTTCAATTATTATTTTTTTATTACACTAAGAAGGATATATAAGATAGTAAAGCAAACTATTGTCCCCAGAGCGCTTTCTCTCATCTGAGAGAGACGACGATTACATTAAAGAAGCTCATTAGATTAGACAGGTCTCTCTCAATTATCTTCCAAGAAACCCTAAGTGTTCTTTATTGTCTCTTCCAGTTTGCAGGTGGTCGAGGCAACAGGCTTTTTGGAACCTCCTTCTTCCAGTTAATTAACAGGCGAGAAGGGAAATCAAATTTGCATTTTGAACTAATTGTATCTGCCAAGTGTCCCGGGAGAGTTTGGGACAGGGTGTATCTCCATTAGGATTCTTCTCTTTTAACCCCCTCCTCTCTCCTTCCCAGGCCAAATCTAATTTCTGCCTCTCTTGTTTAAGAAAATTTATTAAAACTTCTCCAACCACTAGCAAACGTATTTATTAAACGAACTGCTTGCTTCAGTGGAAATAATTGTAGGTATATGATTTTACAATCTACCAGCGTATGTGTGTATATATATATATATATATATATATATATATATTGTATATTGTATATATATTGTATATTGTATGTATATATATATATATATATATATATATATATATATATATATATATATATACACATACAATTATTTCCACTGAAGTAAGCAGTTCGTTTAATAAATACGTTTGCTAGTGGTTGGAAAAGTTTTAATAAATTTTCTTAAACAAGAGAGGCAGAAATTAGATTTGATTAGGCAGATTATATATATATATATATATATATATATATATATATATATATATATATAATATATATATATATATATATATATATATATATATATATATATATATATATATAATATATATATATATATATATATATATATATATATTCCATATTATATATATCAATCCCAAACTAAGCCTTGAGTCTCTCAAATAGCAGTTAAGTAACCAACTAGTCAACGTTTCGCCAATTCAGGCATCATCAGGACTGAAAAAACATAGGATCAAATAAATACAGATCGGAGATAGCACATCTCCTACAGACTATAGAATACCAAGCAAATAGAGATAAACAACTAACAGTTCAACATGTAGCGGATTTAGGGACAGTCAAACAAACCAATAAAAAAACAGCCCAATTAAGCACACCCAAATATAAAAAATATCTCCGCTTGGTTTTTGAACTATTAACTTTTTTTTCAACAATTTTCAGCTAAGAAAATCGGGAGGGGGGAGGGGGGCACATTATCTGCAATGCCTGTACTGAAGGAAAATAGCGGTCAAATTAGCACAACACAGAAAGATTACGAGGAAATGAACTTCAACCTGCCCAGACCGGATTCGAACCCGCGCCGCTTCCGACACGAGAAAGGTAAGGATACGCCTTGTCGACCTGTTGTCGAAATTGAATCACTAAGATAGTATAAGAATAATTTATGAATACAAGTTATAATATTATATACGATATTATAACCTTTAGGAGCTACGGAGCATGTGAAATTTTAGAAGGATATAAGATAGAGTTAGGGAAGCGAGTAAATCATTCATAAAACGCTTATCGATTCGAGAATATTCTTCTAAAAATAATAATCACTGTTTCCAGAATTGAAGAGGATATAAATAACTGATGAGGAGATTTGGAATTTTAGGGAGCGCTGATAACACTATCTAAAGGGCACTGCATAGGAGTAATAGGAAATATATCAATTATTACTCAGAAAATCATAATCGAATCCGAATGAAAAACAAAAAGCATTTGGAAAATAAAGAGTGATATAATGGCTGGTAATGGCGCTGTGTATTGTTTCAAGACAACTGAGAAGTCGACAACGGTAGTCCAACCAAATAACCTTCATCACCTGTTGATTAATCCCAAAAAACACTCTTGTACACTAAAGGATGCATATCCTGAACAACATCCTATTTGGATAATCGTTCAGGGTCGCTAGGGTTCAGGGTCGCTACTGTTCAAGGGTCGCTAGGGTTCAGGGTCGCTAGGGTTCAGGGTTGCTAGGGTTCAGGGTCGCTACGGTTCAGGGTCGCTAGGGTTCGGGGTTGCTAGGGTTTGGGGTCGCTACGGTTCAGGGTTGCTATACCAAAATAAAACTAGAATATTTGCTGAATCACAATAAATAGTTCCCCTCACGAAAATTAAGAATTATCAGTTAAAAAAAGTGTTAATTTCTTATTTTTACTCTTCATAATTTATTTGTAAAGCATTATTAATAAAAAAGATTTATTTATAGTATACAATAACTTATACAGAAACTAATTCTTATTACGGATTTAAAAAAAATGCAACTATAAAAATCGAATATACAAGATTTTTAGAGATAATGGATGGATGGTCAATTCTTCTGATTTATCGGCATCAAACATTAATGGTTTTTATTTATTTTCAAATTGACGATTGATAGATCCCCAACCATATAATATATTATATTATAATCTTTACACAAGGTTTCCTCTCTCCCCCCCCCCCTCCATCTTGCTGTTCAATCATAATATCGTAAAACAGAAGGAACAAAGTTAACTATAATTCTCATCATACAAAAACCATAAGAAGTTTGTAAAGCAATATATAAATAAATAATAAAATACTTTAGTGATAAAAAGCAAAGGATGTCACTTTTCCATCCGGAACTAACAATAATAAAATTAATCGATTCAATTATGCAAGTGATGGAATTCCTTTTTTCCCTTTATTAGTTTTAATGAAGGGGCATGACAAGTCAGTCCCGAAAATGGTTCAATTGATAGTTTAAAAAATAAAAACAAGGAATAGATTGAAACATTAAGAAGCAATATACAGAGTCCAGATCTAGATAAGAGAATCAGCAAACTATTAGCACATACAATAAGAAATAATACAATCATTATAATAAAACCGCCGGAGTGCTTTTGTAAATTTCGATGAAAAACATGTTCAACATTTCCTACAATAAAAGAAAATGTTTGTAATTGTAATTCTTCTCCTTTTGTTGCTTTCTATTGGCAGTTGAAAAAAAAAATCTTAAACATAACAAGCTAAAACGACTGTGTGAACAGAGAAGCGACATACTGTATAGCGATATACTAGAGCTAATAGCGAAGGAGGTGGGAGGTGGAAAGCGGGAGGGGGGCGCTGTAAACACGAGTCCGGAGTTAGTTTTAAAAAAAGATGAGGTGGTTTCGTTTACATTGAGTTTTTTTGTCCTAGGCCTCTGGTTTATAGTAAAGGGCTCTGGTCTGCCTCCATTGCCGACCAAGCATCCACCTCAAAGTTGTCTGAAAAAATAATTCTTATTTCTTTTATTCCATTACTTTATACTGAAAATATACAAGAGGATATCCATTAAAGATAAACTTCGTTGGTTAATTCTATAGGTCAGTAATTATCGTAAATCACGTTTTCAAAGTTCCACAGGAGAGAAAAAAGAAATTTCATATGACACTAGGACTGTATTGCTTCTTCTGAATAATTGTCAATCTTCACATTTCAAGTGTTGTATATTTTATTACCCTTTTAGCTTATTTACGATAATTATAATTGGAAAATATGGCTATAATATTGCGAATAAAATAATAGATTTAATAAATAGTAAAATCAAATTCGGCAAAATTTAACTTCGGAAAGTCTATTTCTCACGAACAGAATTATATTAAATAATTAGGCACAATACTGATTTTTACTTCCTTGTACGAAGTAAAGGAAGTATTGTAATCGCGAAAATTTTCGGTTTTCAGATTTCGACGGAAATATCCATTTTGACCATCCCTGAATCCATTTTGACTAGTTTCGTCTTGGCGTCTGTACGTACGTTCGTATCTCGCATAACTCAAAAACGGTTAGCTGTAGAAAGTTGTAATTTTGTATTTAGGATTGTTGTAAAATCTAGTTGTGAACCTCCCTTTTTGGTCACTTCTTGATTACCGGAAGTGGTACTTTACCTGAACGTCATAATTGATTTCCATCAAAAATGATATTAAAAGTACCATACAAAACTTCTCAAATTTAGTATTTATAATTTATATAATGATTTAAGTAACATACTAGATTTTGATCTAAATTGGAAAACCGGAAGCGGTACTTTACTTGAAGGCCATATTAGATTTTCACCAAAAATTATATTAAAATACAATGTAAATTATCTGAAATTTGATAAATAGGACTTTTATATCTATATGAATATATTTACTATATTTTGGTTAAAATTGGTGAGTCGAAAAGGGTACTTTACTTGAAGGTCATAATAAGCTTACATCAAAAATTATATTTAAATTAAATACATAAATCATATGTTTCGGTAATAAAGGTTACAAACGTAATTTGGTTTCCAATCCAATTAAACATTTTTATTAATCGTTTAGGTGTTAAAATTGAGTGTAAAATACTGGTTTTCCATCCCATTTGTGAGTTGAACAATTCTCCAACAGGAGAATAAGATATAAGCTAAGTGTGTTCTTCCGCTTACAATGTCGAAACTATCGATTCCCAATGCTTTATCCAGTGATATTGGCAGTTCTAATGTTGTCACGGAACACGGAGAAATATCTTGGAAACTAGTTACCTACTGAAGGAAAACGACATATAATAACGGAATGAAACCTCCAGTAACAAGTGTGTGTTTTTGTGTGTGTGTGTCAATAGATGGATGTCGGGACGCCAAGTGTCAATCTTCGGAAACTAGTAACCAAATTCAGGATCACTTTTTGAGCCACGGATTTATAATATAATAGGCGTACAAGGAAATCATGTGTTGTACACATCAGATATTTAAAATACTGAAACAATTGTTGCAATATGCTGCCTTTCTATGTTATATAAGACAGATGAGCCAGAAAATATTTATGCCCCCAAAGCAAACATGATAGCTGCAACCTCTCTCACCGACAGCTGGATAGCGAACAATGGAAATCATATTTACTTTGACATAAAAATAACATGTAAATGTTAATAATTAAGTTCAAGAGCTGGAAAAAAAAGAATACAAATTATTGTTATGATACAATTGGAAGATCCTAAAGCACCGATTCTCTCAAATAGCGGTAAACTAGCATAAATAATGCAGATCAGATTATACCATCTACAAAGACTATTCGTTGAACTGCCTGTGAGCGTCAAGGGTTGCACTGTATCTGTTCGGTGAGCTCTGTGATGGCACTCATCTGCAATAATGTCATCTTTTATTTTTCGCTCCTGAGTTGGCTAAACGTTCACTGCTATTTGAGATGCTTAAGGCCTTGCCATGGAACATTCCAGTAACAAATATTTATTATTTACTTTATAAATATATATATATATATATATATATATATATATATATATATATATATATATATATGTTTAAAAATCCAACAACACTAAAGGTTAAATATAGACGTTAGAAGAAGACAAGAGATTAAATAAACAATGAGTACACAATTAGAGTTGAAGGTTTACAGAGAGGCTGTGTAGTGTTAGTGATCTGTTCCCTGAGGAGTAGTGAACCTGCAGGCTCGGCCTATTTCTGGTTCAGTCTAAACCAACACTCATCACTCTGCGGCTGGTCAATATCAGAAGGTACGTCTGTGTACCCAGTATCAGGGGGTACGTCTGTGTACCCAACATAAACAGACAGACTCAAGAAATAATGAACCGAGTGTTGTATAGCATAAGGAAAAGTCGGAATGTCCTGAACAAGTACGGTATCAATATTAGTGCTACTTACGTGTTTTTCAACTTGATAAAACTAATAAAAATAAATTTAAAACAAACAATTAATATAAAAGAACAAGAATTCCAAAAGAGGCATAAATTAATTGCAAGGATATAATATGAAGATTGTAAAGACAAAGAATTGTACCACATAAATAGCGGTAAACATTAACCAGTCAAATTTTCTCCAATTCAGCATGTGTATTTCGATGTGAGATGTGCTACATAGTAGTAATAATAGTAAGATGTACATGTTATCTTGTTCTTTTATGTCCTGATGAAGCATGAATTGGCAAAACATTAACCGGCTAGTTGTTTACTACTATTTGAGAGACTTAAGGGTTAATGTGAAGAAAGGTCTGATTATAATCTTGAAAACAAAAATTTTATTTTCAGCGAATCTCAAAGTATAATTGTACAGTTTTCTTTCTGGTTCATAATAAGTTATCCTTTTCCGGTATTTACAATGCATTCGAAAGTTCGATTGATTTAATTTTCTCATATTGATATACACTGTTATATATAATTGATTATTGATGGTGCAGAGACTCGCTATTTGAACGAATACATCCTTATCCTAAGTCTTTGCATTTGTTAATAATATTTTACAAGAGGTGAAGTGGGACCCTTTTGAAGGCATGTGGCGAGCTGCCCTCGACAACACCCGAGATGTGGGCATCGGCCAAGTGGGTACAGTTAGCGGTGGTCTGTAGGCAGCAAGGACTCACCGTCAATTAAAACAGATAAGCAATCTCCACCAAGAGGACTCGAATCTGATTTGCATGTTATCACAAGCGACCTCTAGCCAGGCCCCAGAGCGGCGCGGGGCGCCCACTCGGTCTTGGGGAGAGGGGTGGACAGAACTAGGAAATAACAATATCATCGACTAGTGCTAGGATGTTATCATAAGGTTACTAGGACAAAGCCTCAAGTCTCTCTAACAGCGGTAAATAACTAACGAGACCCATAAATGCAGACCGGATATGGCACAACCCACATCAACAGACTGAAATCGACTAACAGAAATAGTGCATTCCTCCAAGACAGTCGGACATATATTGTACTGTTGTACAATACCCGCTGAGCTGCCTTGGAGTAATCTAGTAATGTTACTTGTGTTAGTCTTTTTGGGATGTTACAGTTAGAACTGCTACCTCTGGTATCCATTCAAGTCATCTTGTCTTTTTCGATCCTGATGAAGCTTGAATTGACGAAAAGATGACGGGTTCGCTATGCACTGCTATTTAGAGACTAGGGACTTATTAAATAATGTATATCAATCAACGTACAAACTTCAATATGCTCCAGATCATTAGTATACATTTAACATCACATTATTATTTTTAAGCAGAAATTGTTAATTTTTTTTTTTTATAAATATTTTAGAGTCCGAATCGATTCCAAAACGAAAAATTGAGTTTTAAAATGGAATGTTGTATAATATCGATTATACGGGATCAACTACGACACAATTCATTTAATAATTTTCTATTTCGCCATCGAGTCCTAAACAATCGAAATTATTGCGAAAATTCCAGGAGACAGGCCCACGTCTTCCATTCAATATGTACGTGGGAAAGCTTCATTGTCCCCGAAAGCCAATCTCTGGTTCCCCTTTTTTCCTAGAGTTTTCCCAAGGATAATAATAAAATAATAACATGGTGAAGCTTTTCCTTCCTCGGGACGTCGTGGCGAGGCTAATGGTAATAGTAATGAGCTATGAAAACGTGGAGTGGATACAGTGGATACAGTGGATACAGTCCCGGGGTCTGAAGGCACGTTCTTTGTCGGATCCAAAACGTGGAGTGGATACAGATACAGTCCCGGGGTCTGAAGGCACATTCTTTGTCGGATCCAAAAACATTTTAATGGAAGCTCACATTTGCTGAAATGTTTAACAGAATTCGGGATATCGCAATAAATGTAAGTTGTAGAGGCCAAAAAGGTAACGCGAAGGAAAAATTACGACCACTTTAATATAAAAAAAAAAAAAACGTGCGGCATTACAACCCATGATGAGCCTCGGGTGCAGTACCTGCTAAGGAAGTATATAATTTTTTGAACAAGGATTAAACAAGGAGATTGTGTGGTGAGGGCTATCTCCCATCCTAATTAAGTGCACCCACTTTACCGAGGCTGGGTGCGCCCCAGGAGGGTCCGCCGAAACCATAGTCGATTCACTGCTGCCATAACATAACAAACAAATTATCTACCAACAGCCCTACAAAACACCGGGTCCAAGACCCTACAACAATGAATATGTTTAAAATTAATAATCATAAATTTGAACATACAAAAAGAGAAGAGACTTCATATGATTTAAAACTGCATTAATGTTTCATCTTTATTCCCCCACAACTGCCAAATATAAAAAATAACTTGATATATGATTAAAAAAAATATTAGGTACTCATCTTCAAGTGAAAATATCCAGACATTTTCGTCGAATTTATAATTTTATTGATTTGAGGCTCTCAAATGCCGGTAGCCATTAACCACTAATCAATTAGAAATATAAATCATAATTCTAACATAATAGATCTGGGAAAGAATAATAGTTATAATGGTTGTAGAAATAAAATGACATTTTCTTAAAATAATATCGAGGCTCTCTCAGAGGATACAGCTCAAAGCCGAAAATGTTTTGATGCTGAGGCAGGATGTTGTTAAATTTGGCTAAAACAGTAGCAACAGGATAAGTAATTTTTATACTCCCTAAAAGATGGATTTTACCAATAAGCAATCACGTGTATTTAAATCAGATGTTAGCATTGCCCAAACATTTACACAAGAAATATTCCAAATTCTACACCAAAAATACTGTATCTAAATCATTTCGATTTAAGGTAAGAATATCAACAGAAAGGAGTCTATTGTTTAACATATTTTTGATTTTAAGAAGGTTCAAATAGCATGCCACAATGGGACAAGTAGGGAGATTTTCGAGGCGAGGCAGGCACATTGCAAAGAATTTAGTTTTCGCCGTAAATTGATAAAACTGATAGCAGAGATTTGAATAATTTTTATTCGAAAACATTAAAGATGGTCGTACTGCCTTGCGGTGATGCACTATCTCTGTTTAGTTAGTCCTTTTTCAGACTGTTAGTGTGAGATGTGCTGTCTCCGATCTTCATTTATGCCAGCTTATCTTTTATTGTCATTATGACACCTAACTGGGCAACATTGGTTTAGTTATAACTTAAATTAAATTTTACATTGAGCTTGCAATGAAGAGAATTCGCCTAACAGAAATTTTTGTTCTTTTTTTAAAAAAAAGGAGTCAGTTCTCAATTATATAATAATATATTTTATTTATGCTCACTCATAACGTCGCCATTCTTGTAGCGATTTCTATAATCTCAAATGTGTACAAATTCTGAGGTGGTCCTATAAAAGCTTCCTCAACGAAAAACAGCTAATGACTCGCGATAAGTACAATGGAGTAGTTTACAGCATACATTCCTAAATATATTAATTGTATTTTATTGTTAACAGTTATATAATGTAATCAGTGATTCTATACAATTTGAAGCCGTGGATGGGAGAGCCGGAGAGGATAGGGGACCGAAAGAGCAGGAACGGTATTTGTCAATGGGCGGAGGTCGGTGAATGGTGGGCGGCGGAAGGAAGTCCCGATACCGACCGCTTGATAGCTGGTTCCTACTGCTCCACTACTGCATAGTATAGGGTCCCTCTGTACCCCTTCCCTCGGGGATCCTATACAGGGTCTACAGAATACCTCCGGGGTCCTCACAATGAATCCAGGATGCATGGTTTACCATTCTACTCGGTACTGTCTAATTATAGATTAGACTATTACAGGCAATCTAGAGCAAACGGTGATGTTTGCTTAGGCACAACAATGTCCATTCCCAACATATTATTAATAACAGTTAATATTATTTTGTTAATATAATTGGTGGAAAAAATAATAATCAAAGACCCCCAAATTTTATCTATATTATTCTCAGAGCGTAAGAAATACAAAGCCAATACCTTTATTAGACACAGTTACAATTACGAAGAGGTAGTATGCATGGAATTTTACGGCCAAAATTACACTTATTAACACGAAGCTAAATATTTATGGTGAGCTTCCCCAGGGCCGGTTCGTCCACATAGGTGGCCTTCTATGGCGGAATGGTAGGCGATTTTTTCAAGCTAATTGTTTATGTACGGTTTATCAACATTAACCAAAACGCATTTGTGCCCGTGCCCCAAATGTTTTCGGATGACCAAGTCGGAACTATTGAAGAGTGTTTCCGATATTCTAAAAAGAGAATAATAATTGCAACGATCGGAGGGCCGCTTCCTGCCGCTCCGTCCCCTCCGACTGGCGTCAGCTCAACAAACGTGAAAAGTGAGTCTTCCAATGATTCAGCTTCGTTTTCATTGTCATTTTTCCATTTTTATTCAATCCTTTGAGTACAAGAACAAGAGCAAGTTTAAAAGTTTCGAGTGTTGACAGATGAGTAAGCTGATTATCAATTATTTTCAGTAGAATCTCGCGAATCCGGCCTCGATGGGTCGAGGGAATAGGCTGTAACGATCAAAAGGGTGTATAAAGTGGAGATGGGAAAAACCATGCTTCAGTTATTGAAATTATTATATATAATCCTTCCTTCTTAAGTAATGGGGTGACCTTGCTATGGTCAAAGATCGGAGGAGAGGGAAAGGGGCAGGGCCAGACATTTCAGTTGACGTTGGCGTGATGGATGGATGGATGGTATTTCATTGGGATGGATGGATGGATGGTATATCATTAGGATGCGTCAATCTAATTAGGGATTGATACATTTATATTACATTTAATTTAATTGTATAAGTATATGTATTTAATATAATATACATAATAATACCAAACTGTATTATAAACTGCTGATTTTTGTGTGTTTTTAGAACTGAATGTATAACATTCGAAACTAGCTTTCAATAAAAATAAATTTATAGAAGTGGCAAATAATTTATCGATCCCTAACCTGACATTCTAGTTGGCCGAGGGCGCCAGAAAATATAGAGCCAGCCCTCAGCTTCAAATAATGTGCGCAGAATTCATCAAGTTTAATCACATTCCATCAAAACCCTTTTACTTATCTTTAAAATTATTATTCATTACTTTTTGTATCGACTTGTCATAATGCCAATCAGGTATTAATTAAAAGATCACTGATAACAAATTTCGCGACTTTGAGATCAATCGGGCCCGATCCCTTTCGAAGGATCGTTAGGCAATCGGACGATCGCAGCTTAAGCTTATAATAATTATAAAGTATCCTAAAAGTTTTTAATGAGTCAACGTTTTGAATTTCAGCTCCAGCTTTTTTCGGACTAGAAAAAAACTCAGAATCATTAAATCGACAGGTGACACATTTAAATGTAAAACATTATTTTATTTTTATAAAATATCTGATGTGGACAACACATGACTTCTTTGTACGCCTATTAAACTATAAATCGTTGGCTCAAAAAATGATCCTGAATTTGGTTACTAGTTTCCGAAGATTGCAGTATCTCAAAAACGACACTCGGGGTCGCGACATCCATCTATTGACACACACACACACAAACAAATGGGGAGGAAAACTAGTATTTTACACTCAATTTTAACACTTGAAACAAGTAATAAAAATATTTAATTGGATTGGAAACCAAATTGCGTTTGTAACCTTTATTACCGAAACATATGATTTATGTATTTAATATAAATATAATTTTTGATGTAAGCTTGTTATGACCCTCAAGTAAAGTACCCTTTTCGGCTAACCAATTTTAACCAAAATATAGTAAATACATTCATATCGATATAAAAGACCTATTTACCAAATTTGAGATGTTTTACATTATATATTTTAATATAATTTTTGGTGAAAATCTATTATGACCTTCAAGTAAAGTACCGCTTCCGGTTTTCCAATTTAGACCAAAATCTAGTATGTTATTTAAATCAATATGTAAGTTATAAATACTAAATTTGAGAAGTTTTGCATAGTATTTTAATATAATTTTTGATGGAAATCAATTATGACCTTCAAGTAAAGTACCACTTCCGGTGATCAAGCAGTAATCAAAAAGGGAGGTTGACAACTAGATTTTACATCAATCCTAAATACATAAATTTCAACTTTCTACGGCTAACCGTTTTTGAGTTATGCGAAATACGTAGGTACGAACGCACGTACCGACGCCACGACAAAACTAGTCAAAATGGATTCAAGGATGGTCAAAATGGATATTTCCGTTGAAATCTGAAAACTGAAAATTTTCGCGATTACAATACTTCCTTTATTTCGTACAAGGAAGTAAAAATCCTAGCCAGTGAGATGCCGATTATTATAATAAACATATCAATGCACGAATTTAGATAGGATTAATCTAAAGCATATTGATAATGAATTAGGAGTTAAGCCTTCCACTGGCAAGAACTCAATGAGAGCCCGATGTTTCACTCACCTTCCTCCAGAGTAACTCACTTCAGTATGAGCGATACCTGGCACCCTCACCTCAGCTGAGTGTCCTTCCTAAGGACACTGCATGTCTATGGCAAGGATATCTTGATGCAGCACATTTCAATATATGTGATTTGCGAGGAGCAACAATAGCAGAAAAGGAATCGTTGTCTTATATCCAGTGTTTATTGGTCAGTTCGGCGGCGCCAAATGGCAAGCTAGTGCGATGAATAAATAAATAAGAATAAAAAACAAAATACGAATTTAGGATTTGTTAGGTGAAACATGAATCTCGGATAGTTTGTTACAGAGAATATTTGAGGGACCAAGACGGAAGTCGAGAAAAACTTTTCATAAATCCAATAGGCTTTCTCACGAAAAAGCTGCATCGTCGGATAGTAGTATACTTTCATCTAGAGGGTGAAATCAATTCGTAAAAACGATTGTCATAATGTATTGCAACATAAACAACTTAGTGGAGTATATTATTCCACAAAACAACCATTGGAGACTTATTATCCTTATTATCCGAACAGGCTATAAGGAAAATTAAAGACAAAAATTGAAAAAGCCAACTTGCTTTAAGTTTATTTTTGAGTTCATATTTTATAAATGTTCATAAATAACGTGAAAAAGCTACGAAAGATTATACATGGATATATACACACACACACACACACACACACATATATATATATATATATATATATATATATATATATATATATATATACACACACACACATATATATATATATATATATATTCGGCACCCTAACCGCGTTAAGGGTCAGAAAAGAGGAGCTGGAGCAGGAGGATAAGTTGGTTCCCTGACCACCAGGTGAATTTTGCATGGCAATGGCCAGAGGAAGAAGCTACGACAGGAGAGGAACCAGGGAAGCTCCTCACTTATTCAACGCCTTCTGAATATTTAAGAGTAATCTAACTTGCGAGGGTGCTTCCTTCTCCGCTTCTTTGGATTTACTTCTCTTCGGATAAATTTTAAAGCAAAGATAGAAGAGATTTAAATATGGGAACAACGTATGAAAAAAAAATATGTTGACTCAAGTCACCCAAAAATTCTAATTCATTACAAAAAGCTCATTTGCATGAACTTAATGAAGCGAATTTGAACATCAAGTATAGAACTTTCTGGCTACAGTTAACTCTCAGATCCTCAATGATCCCGGGATCACAAATGATAGCCAAACTATCTCATAGAATTATCCTTGCATTACGAACTCCGCTCTCAGACAAAACCACTGGTTTCTAACCTTGCCTCCCAATTGACTCCTGTAAGTGCCCAAAAAGAATATGGCCTTCTATCGCGCTACAGTGTTATTTTCTTTAGAATCGTAGCCTCAGTTAAGATTATCAGTTAAGTTGATAATAAACAATACTGGTCATTCATACCCTCATTGCCATAACATGCCAAATTAGTCAAGTGCACGCTTAACTTAATCACTAATCCGACCGCTTGGAATGAAATGTACCCAGCTAATACTTCATTCCTTTCGTGCAAATTGATGCCTTAACTATCACTAACTCATTATTAGTGATTTCCATCGATGCTTGTGACAATGAACTGTAAAGAACATTTACAAAAAGATTGTAATACAATGGCAACATAAGTGATTAATCTTCCCACAACCCCATACAATGGCAACATAAGTGATTAATCTTCCCACAACCCCATACAATGGCAACATAAGTGATTAATCTTCCCACAACCGCATACAATGGCAACATAAGTGATTAATCTTCCCACAACCCCATACAATGGCAACATAAGTGATTAATCTTCCCACAACCCCATACAATGGCAACATAAGTGATTAATCTTCCCACAACCCCATACAATGGCAACATAAGTGATTAATCTTCCCACAACCCCATACAATGGCAACATAAGTGATTAATCTTCCCACAACCGCATACAATGGCAACATAAGTGATTAATCTTCCCACAACCCCATACAATGGCAACATAAGTGATTAATCTTCCCACAACCCCATACAATGGCAACATAAGTGATTAATCTTCCCACAACCCCATACAATGGCAACATAAGTGATTAATCTTCCCACAACCCCATACAATCTTCTCTTTCCATCGCTGCAGTATCCAACATACAACCTTTGCAAACTACACTAAATTGGTATCTGATCTTGCCTCCTTGTAACAAGACTATGTCTGATGTCTGCAGATATTGCAGCAAGAGTAGAAGTCAGATAGAACCTTTTCACACTAACAACCCATTTTACTAGATTTTGTCGGTTGGAACCTTTTCATTCCAAAGGGTCGAATTGTTGTTATTGATAACAGGAGTAAGTTATCAGTTTAACATTATCAACATATCTTCAAATTACGATTCTGTAGCTCGGAGGTTACAGGAAGGTAACATTTCTCTAACTTTACAGGAGAGGTGACTTTCAACAAGTGCTTACCTCCGAATGAAAGTGGAGTTACTATTCTTTTAAAAGCAATCAACCCTTCTTACAATCGGTCGAGGATATAATTATCTATACCTCTGTGTAAACCAAAAAAACGTGATATAAAAATTTGCAATAATGTTAAATTGGCAAACAATAAACATATTATCCTAAACCTCCCAAGTACAGAATTATTTTCTTAAAGCTCTTCATTTGTTAATTTACATTCATAGTTTCGTTTTGTTAAATTTCAAACAATCTAGTTACACATATTTTAGACATTTGCAGTTCTTTAATTATATTATTTTCTAGTTAGGTACATTCCATAATTATTATTATATGTTTTTATGTTTTATTCTCAAGCACATTAAATAAAAAAAAAAAACGGGAGCAGTAGAAATCCGTCACTAAAGTTGTATTTTCCCGTTAAAAAAAGATAAAAACGGAGGAGTAAGAAAAAATTGAGACTCACAAAAGACAGTCCCCTAACATACCGAAAATTATATATGAAATGACAATTTACCGAAAATGACATCTCCAAATTTTCCATAATCGTGCTCTGGGGGTTATGAAACGGATAGAAATCGCAGTCCCGCCGCTCACCGCCGACCTTCGACCCACTAAGTCTATTTTTTTTATTTTGTCTATTGCAATAGCCTATTTTTTTTCGGGGAAAAAACGACTAAAAATAAAAAAAATTCTGCTAATTAATTATACATTGTTTTTATTATTTAATTTTATTACAATATGCTATTGTATTTTTTTTTAAACATAATTCATTTTATTTTTATACGTATTACTAATGCCTTATTATTTCTATATTACTTTATAGGTTTTAAGCTCCCTAACTCAACTTGGAGGGGTTTTAAAGGTGCGCAAATGTTTTAAAAATTCGGAAAACCCAGACGGATGGGGGAACCAACTCGAGACCCCCAAAGGATACTTCTCCGATACCAACTCAATTCACATACAAATTTTCAGCCCTATAAACTAATATGCTGGAGCTGTAGTGATGCGCAAAACTTAAAAAACGCCGAAATTTCAGGTAAACATACCCAAATTTTGACTGGAATTTTCCCATTCTTTAAGGATATCGTTCTGCCTGGAAGAAAGCCCTACATACCGAATTTCAGTTTATTTGACCCAAAGGGGGCCGCTGGAGGTGCTCAAATGTAGCGGGAAAAAAAAAATATATATCAGACATCTCCAAATCTTCCATAATCGTGCTCTAGGGGTTATGAAACGGATAGAAAACGCAGTCCCGCCGCTCAACGTCGACCTTCGACCCACTGCAAGTCTATTTTTTTCGGGAAAAATACGACTAAAAAGTTGATGTTCTAAAGATTATAATGTAGCGGTGTTGTGCAAAGGTTCATCACTCCAAAAGAGTAATTCAAGATTAACTAAATTTTCTGTATGTATGTGTTACTACTGCCGCGTAGGTGATGTCTCTATTTGGTTGGTATTTTTTAGGCTGTTAATGTAAGATGTACTGCGAATGGTCTGCATTTACGAGATCTTCTTTTTTTTCAGAGCTAGTGATACCTGGATTTGCGAAACATTGACTGACTAGTTATTTACTGCAATTTGAGAGATTCGAGGCTTGGATCTGTATTCTTAGAGTAGGTAGCTACCTAATACTAAATTTCAAGTACCTTATATGCTAAATTTTGCTAACTTTTACAGAATCGTAATGGCAATCGGCAAATTATTACTAAAAGGGTAATATAACATAGGGTGTTGTATTTATAATTTTAATTTAATGAGTTGAAATAAACAACAAGAGAGTAAGTTGACACTTTTCTATTTTGTGCCCTAGTTTATATTATTTTAGGGTTTCTATTTTGGATAGTTTATCTAGTTGTGTATCCTGCCGACAATATGGAGCAAGGACAGTATCTCTCAACCAGATCCTTTGTCAGCTCCTCTGATTTTCGATTTAACTGCGTCAAATCCATCCTAGGCACTACAATTCCACATAATTCTAAAGCCATGTTACTCTCATAAATCGGAAATCCCTCTTTTTACTATTAATTTTTTTTAAACAAAATATATATAGACATTCCTTAGGTAGAAAATAACCAATAATAATAAACAAATACAAAATTAACAAGTATTTACATAATGATCAAGAAATACAACAAAAAAAAATTAACTCTTCCAGTACTATAGCCTAGGGAAAACGTATTATTTCTGGATTGCTATAAAAAATATGTCAATCGACAAGGAAGAAATCGATAATAATTTTTTTTAATTAAAAATTCCTTTTATTAAATATTTTATGTCAAGTTCTAATAAACATCTGCTTTATATTACAATAATATATTATTATTGGAATAAAAAACATATATTCTAATAAAACACATTTCTACTCGGTACAAGAAAATATAAATATAAGGGTGGAAGTGAAACTTTGACCAATTATGAAAATATTGAAATGTAAGGGCGACAGAAAACTTTAAAGGAACAAGAAGAGATGGACGATAGAGAGCCCGAAACGTCGCAAAAAGATTTAAAAATACAGAAACGTGAAATAAGGTGGTATTTTATCAATTTCCAAAAAGTATTATAATAAATAAAAATGAATGAATTGCATTAGAGTTGACAGATACAAGTTGAAAATGTAATAAACACGAACAAAAATTTAAAAATATTTAATTTCAATTAACGGCGCATTTATAATAGATAAAGTTAGTCCAATGTTGTACTGTTAATATATCTTCAAATATTACATTCAATCAATGAAAATTTAAATTTGAGCGTTTGCTTAAGCGTAATCATAATGGAATAAAAAATATCAAAAAAGTATAAAGTAGAAATATTTAAGCTGATGAAAAGCTGTTTAGGACACTCGAGGAAGAATTGATATTCAAAGATATAGTTATATTTTACATCTGTATTGAAAATGCAGATTCTCATTGTGGTGCAGAGCAGAAGAGCCCTAACCTTATCTATAGCCAAGGTAAACCCACGTCAGGTCGTGTTTGATCAGCTGTCGGCTAATGCAATCTTCTATCCATACTACATGCATGCATGGAATATCTATATCTCTCTCTCTCTCTCTCTCTATATATATATATATATATATATATATATATATATATATATATATATAAAATTAAGAAAGTTAACTACCTTTATATACAAGAACAGCTTTAAGTGATACTTAAGCCTCTCAGGAAACCTGACTCCAAAAAAATCTTTGAATGGTTTCGTTTCAATAAGATGAATCATCAGGGTTTGTAATGAAGATAAGCGATCTCCGTACACCAAGGAATCTTTCTTATCTTATGAGTATTTCCTACAAATACCAGTTAGTTATATCTTCACGTATCGATTTATATATATCTTAAAAGTTATCGATATTTTCTGTATTTCAACAAAGTGATAAACGGTTCAACAGGTCCAATAGTGGATATTTCAACTGCTTTAACAATTCAAAAAATATATTTCGATTTGAAATCAAAGCCTGATGTTTCACAAACACCAGTAAATAACATAGCATCCAACTTTTCGCCATATAAGAGCTAAAAAACAAAATCACATAAACGCAGTCCAGAGATAGGATTTCTCATTTATACAAGTACAGTCTACGAAAGTAGAAAAAAAAAAAAGATTTTAGCCAAGGCCGAACCCGAAACTAGGCTGGTGTCTAACGGATTATTTGTACAACAGTACTAAAAATTACTGAAGTATATAAATGTATTCCAAGTTTTTTTTTTTCGTGATAAGGTTATGATGCAGATTCCTGATTACCCAGCCGTCAATCGAATCCAGTGGAGGAGAGGAAGGGTCGAGGCTCCATTAGCCAAAGCGACTGGGGACTAACTCACTTGGACAATCCTGTCGCTGACTCTGATAGGGCCAACAACTGACAGGTCGCCGAATTAGTACTCCACGAGCTGGCACCGATCAATAGGCACAGGTACTGGTAGAGGTAGCGGCAACATATCGTCTTCCAATCAAAAGTTGTTAACCTCGATACAAACTTGAAAGATCTGACACGTCATAATATTATTTATCGCATCCCTTATTACACCCTCAATCGCCATTTCTCCAAGACAAACTTCCTGTATCTTCCCATAACCCTTCAGCTCCCAAACTATCTGAGCATGTTTATTCCTAAATCATTCTTTTAATTTGGTTAACACTTCGATCCTATCGTGAAAGGTGCCTCCTCAGTATCAGCACCTTTAGCATCTTAATGATAAATCAATCTTATACATATGCTCATACATTACTTGCATAGTACTTAAATGCATATTTTTGTTTACTAGAGTATAAATTAAAATACTACTGAAACTAAAGTATTTCTAAACTAAGTATTATCTGATTGACCCAAATATCGCAGACAAACTACACCATCAAGCAAAAGAGTAGAGGGTAGACAACCAATCCACTCTACTAGGAAAGACGATCGAAGGGAAAACTTCGAGTGACAACTTACAAGTGAGGACCTAGCCGATAGATCAAAACTCCGAAGCGTCCACCAACTTTATGCCGTCCACCAACTTTATAGCGAACACGTTAGCAAGTTCCAAAATCTTCTGGCGGCTTAATCGATACTGAGAAAAACATGATCACAATATGTTAGCTAATTCGAGAAAAATTCCAACACAAAGTTCCTCAAGCATCAGTAAACAACTAACTAGTCAACGTTTGGCCAATTCAGGCACCATCAGGTCTAAAAATCATAAGATCATATCAATACATCTCACATCAACTACCGAGTAAACACCAACCAAAGAAAGATGATAAATCACTCCGAAACTGTTCGACTGTTCGCAACAAAACGCTGAGGAATATTTAATAAGTTGGACAGACATCTGAGACTCTCTCTATATTTCTTTTTAGATTGTTGATGTGAGATGTGCTTTCTTCTGGTCTGCATGCTCTTATGGTAGTCAGTCCTGATGATGACCAAAATGGAGATTTAGTTACTGCTAATTGACAGACCTAAGGATTGGCTTTTAAATCTATCAATTATATTTGAATAGAAATTGTTTATTTTTTGTATCATCCTAGTTCCGACCCTGATTATCGTTTATCGATAGTTAGCTATGTCGATAGTTCTTCAATCGCTATAGCTCATTTCGAATATCAATAAAATTCCCTATTAATGGCTCAACTGAGTCTAAAAACCTTACGGATCATCCTCGGAGATAAAATAGAATATATATATATATATATATATATATATATACATATACATACATATATAAGGGACAAAGCAGGAACTTTGTGGGTCATGCAGCCTAGACTCAGACAGGCTAAGTGCATGTCCTGGTAACCTGATAGTGGGTGATCGATGGGGAGTTCACAGCAGGTTCCAGGTGGCTGGAAGGGAAGACGGGAGGGGGTATCTTCCAGTTAGTTAATGAGTTGAAATGATGATATGTAATAATATGGAGCGTCACCGTGGTAAAGTATTAATTAAGAAGAATGAAAAACAGGTTCTATTCTCGAAAACATGTGGTGATGAGCTCCGAGTAGAAAACTTCAAATAAATCGAATTATTAAAAATATATTAGGTATTATGGCTTTCTAAATATCTTTACGATCTAAGTATAGATGTTGAACTGCGTTAGTAGAAATGTTTTGAACGGATAGATAAAATTCTAGTTACTACATGCCACTAAGGAAGCAGTCGCTAGTAACAAAATTAGTTATAATTAATCTAATAGAAGAGGATGGAGATGGTGGTCGAAATTAAAACCAAAAAAATCTGGTGCGATGCGCACCTCACACAACTAATGATCTTTTGAACATAATTTAAAAGAGTTCAAATAAATACTACTTCAAATGAACTCAGCACCATTCACTTCTTCAACTCTTCTCTCACAAAAGGACAATAAAACAGTTTCTTAAACAATTTTAATTTTGTAATTGTGACAATTCTGTACACTATATATTTTAGGTTTGCCAACCTAAAAATATATTTTAAATGTCTCGCTTTAGTTTTCCTGGAAATTAAAGTATAAATAATTAAGTTGATTTCTAATTTAATATTCCTGGATTACAAAAGGTTGGCGGCTTAGTGGGAGGAGGTTCGGTCGCATCCGTCTCCTTTCGAATGCGATCAGCTTTCCATCTTGTGTCTTGTAGACCTTATACAATATACTGTATCTTTGGTGATACAGGTCCGAATTTGATTATTCTTTTTTTGTTTTTTAGAGAATTTAATTACCTTGTATAAGATCGTAAACATGATTTACCATTGCATGATTTGCATACTTTTTGAGTTATGCAAATATTAAATTTTCATTTAGTTATAGCTATTTTCTTTGCATTTACTCGGTGACGTGCTAAATACATGAAAAGTTAAGGAACTTTAAGGAGAAGGTTTTAGATAAGTTTCGTGAAAATCATTGGAGCTGTTTATGAGATGTAAAAATTGTAAAAAAATGTAAAATAGATGATATAATTGACACTTCCTCCGGTTAGACCGACATGCTTTATCTTAACTAATATTGCTCTCACTTCCATTATTCCTTTTGTATTGTTTATATAATATAATTACTTGTAAATTAATTACTTCATCAATATATCAAAATTGATTAACGAAACAAAAATACAAGTATACATATTAATATAAATTAACAAAAATTTTAGCCTATTCTCATAATAAACAAACAAATAGATGATAAGTATTAAATTAATGATTATAATTGTAATTGTTCCATTAATCGGAAACAAACCATAAAATGAAATTTTGAAGATGTTTTTAGATTAACAACTTGAAGATTGGCAGACTGTTTCGGGCACTTTGGTAGCTATGAAATAAAGAATATAAAAATAATGAACATTAATCTGAATAGTTTTTATTAAATTGAATTCCTTTTAAAATAGATAAAACTAAACAATATAAAATACTCTTTTTGAAAACAAATAAATATAATCAATAGATGCATATTAAAAAATATATCATTATTTTTTAAAAATAAAGTATTAGCCATTAAATCACTTGGTGGGGTATTAAAAACGGCCAAATATATTAATTACTTTTGATTTAAATAATTTGTGAAAGAAAGGTAATCGGATAAAAGTATCAAGTTATTTGGAAAGCGATAAACAAGAACACAATGAAATAAAACAAAAGAACATGGGGAGCTTACGTATTTACTGCCAACAATAACTGAAGCAAAGAACATTCAATCGCTTACCTGGAAAAGACAAAAAAAAAAATATATTAACGTGTGAAACAAGCAATAAAAAAAAAAACAATACATATATATATATATATATATATATATATATATATATATATATATATATATATATATAAGTATATGCTAAATAAATACAGTTTCTTGGAATTTATCCCCAGCTAAAATGAAGTATCGCTGTAGTTCGGCAAACATTAAGTATCACTATAGCTTGTTAGAATGATTTTTAAAAGAGTAATTGATGGATTGACAATTAAGAGTCGTATGGAAGTAACGGTAATAACACAAATCAAAAATCTATACAAAAGATGTATCATGTGTTACTGCACTGTTATCTTGGCAAGATGTTATTCTGAAACGTGATATGGACTAAATGGCTCTAATAACCTCGTTATTCAAGGACAGAAAGCGGCCAGTAAAAAACATGCTATCATCAATCAGTGTTGGTTACTGCAGCCGGCGGTTGGTTACTGCTCCAGTCGGCTGTAAACAAAAAGCGAGTCCACAATGGATTTAATATAAAATAAATAAACCTGTTCTTGGGAAGGAAGAACTGTTTCTTGACCGACGACTATACAGGGAAGTGATGTGGTCAGCATTCACACTCAATAGCCAGGTTTTAATAAATTTTCTGTCGGACTCGAACCCGGCCAATGAGTAATACAGTGGTATTTAGGAATCCAGAGCCTTACTCATTCAGCTACATCACTTTGTTAACAAGGGTATTAGAATCTGAAAACTAAATACAGCGGAAGTAGCGGATGTAGGTGACCGGGCGGCTAAAATGTCAACTTTATAGCTTTCATTATTATTGATTAATGTAATCTACATCCATGACAATATTATAACGGATATTTTGAATATTTTTTTGAAAATGGTGTGGGCTATATTCTTATTTGAATTTGGTCAAGAGGAGTCATTATTATTTTACTATTTACCTTTAAAGCACTTCTAAGGGCGGATAAGTTCTAGCCGAGCCAGGATAAGTTCCACCCGAACCAGGGTAAGTTCCAGGAACAGTTTTCAACACTTTCATGGGGCTGTCGGAGCTGCCAACACTCCCAACCGGTTTTCGCATTACCGTAACTTCCTTTTCAAGTTGTAGGACGTTCATTGAGCTTCGGATTCCCTGAGGTACATCTTTTATTAGGCCATTACTGGAGGCTATTTATTTCAACCAAGCGGTATAACTTTTTTGATTCTTCTCAGAGAACTGGATGAATCCTCATATTTTTACTATTTTCTGTACGTCATTATCGGCAGCAACTTTATTTTATCTGCTTTCTTTATCCTTTTATCAATAAACAATTTACCTGATGTGAGCTTGGGCTCAGTTATCATTATATTAGTATGGCCTAGGGTTGGCGATCATTCGATAGCCTGAATATCAATAGTGGCTATCAATACGATCGACTCAATAGGCTATTAGTGTTTAGATTTAGACTGAAGGGGGAGGAGAGGGGAGGGGAGCTTAGATTCCCACAACGGTGGGTCGATAAACATTTATATGATTCCTTATCAAACTATGCCACAAGTTAGATGGGTAAGAGGGCGGGGGGATTGAATTTCACTTATCTTTTATTCTTTGGAAAACTCCCTCAACGAATTCAATTGTTTGTTAATTGACAAGTTCCAACATGCAAATGAAATCTCCAGAATCACAGTTGGGATCGAGCTTACTACTATATTTTGTTTAATAAGCTTTTTATAAGACGAACCTTTCATTGGTTTTCAATTTTAGGAGCCTTCTTTCTGTAATTAAATTATTTATTACTTATTTCGAGACTTGAAGATCAAACTTTCGGGAAAAATGTGTGAAATCAGCAATTTCATCGGTAGGCTATTCGATTAGACAATCGATAGTGCTGTCAAACTATCGCCGCCCTAGTACGGCCCAGTTATTGGGCTTAGTTATCGATAATAAGGCACCACTACAATTCGATCTCTCTACATTCCAACATTGCTTCAGGCTGATATTTATAGAATCGTTGGTGACATTCGACTTTAAATGCCTCATTGATTCATTCGCTGCATTATTAAGTCTTCGAAGATATTCTTTATTAACTAATGCGAGATCACACGGCAGAGGGGAGATCCGGGTTCGAAAATTTTCAATTACGATTTTGTAATGGCACGCCCGGGGGAGTTCAAAAGATTTAGAGCGGACTGCAGCGGGAAAGTGACGTTGGATAAAATAAATAACGGACGGAACGAGTCAATATCGAATGGCTTTCTGCTTCCTCTTGAAGGCTTATTAGCTAGCGCAGGGGTGAAGGCCGACTCGATAGGCAGCAATAAAAAGATCAGCGAGCTGCAGTACCAGCACCAGTACCAGTACCAGTGCCGATCGGTTTATGATAGCTCACTAATAATCGATTATAATTAGGTTCGAAACATTAAACAGGACTCGGAAGATTTGATGGAAAGATTCCCAACAAGACCAGTCTAAGGTCAAGAGAAACAGGAAAAAGGAATAGGTAAATAAAACAAGCTCATACAAATAATAATAAAATAAACCAATATAAAAATATTAAGTAATTTGGTGGGATGAGAGACTGAGGATAAAAAAAATTAATACAAGGGATTGGGCTTGGCAACGTGCAAACATAAAAACTTCTTTTAATGAAAAACTCAAGCATTATACAAAAACTATTATCAGTATATTAATATGAGATATTAAACATAGTCGGAAACTCAACATCACATAAATTCATAAGAGACATTTCACTTCATAGCCTAAAATATAATAAATAAATAGTGATGTACAAGAGCAGCCTTCAGTATTTTTTTGGTGAGCACTCGATGTGAGAACTGTGTTATTGTTAACCTTTCTTGAGGTTCGAGTGTTAATTGAAAAGTTTTAGCAGGTAAAGGTATTCTAAAAGTGCTTCAAAATGTACTATTTGGAACATGCTGATACCCAAGCCGGGGGTGGAGTTGGTCCACACCTGGTTCGATTTCTGGCTTACTGGATCGGGGACTCCAGTGCTCCAGTGATCGGGGACTCCAGTGCTCCAGTGCTCCAGTGAATGTTGAACTGTGTTGGAATGGTCTACTATCATTATTCAGTTAGTATCTTTTATACTGTTGAAGAGAGATGTGCTGTTTCTTGCCTCTGTTTGATCTTACGTTATTCACTTCTCATTCCTGAATCAGGAATATTTAAAATTGTTTTCAAATTAAAATTCAAACTATTGATCATCAACTCGAAAAGTTAAAAGAGGATAAGAATCAGCAAGAATAAGAAAATGCTATGATAAATGATACATGCGTTTATCTTTTTTAACAATAATGATACTAATATAAATGATTCATTAAAGTTATTATGAATCATTAGGCTGACTATCATGAAAATGACTAAGGGCAGATAGGATGGGGGTGGGAGGGAGGGGTCACGTCACGTCACATCACAAAGATAGGCGATGCGCGGATCACGCACTGAGATTATGCGACTCTGGTAGTCAGTATATCAGAAATACGCGAAGCTATCAATTCTAATAACCAATAGATTACGAAAATGCATTTAATTAGGTAAAATCAACAACTCGAGATAATTTAAAATTTGTCAGGAAAAAAATAAAATCAAGAAGTGTTTGTGAACTTGTTTTTCCTTTTCAATTTTCTTGGCAGCCGCTGTTAACCACTTTATCCAGCTGTTAGAACAGCAAGGATCCATCTACATTCGATAACAGTTTTGATATTGTGGCTTTGTTAATTAGACGAAGAGGTTTCTCTGATGCTGAAGTTCACAAGGCTTTATCCCGAAGGTTCAATATTAGTGGAGAAAAGAAGGGGTCTCCAAACTTTTCCAACATCAATAATTGTCGTCATTCCTCAACTGAAGGAACCAAAGCCAGACTGAACCGAGACGCGAGGGGCCGCGATGTTGAGGCGACAGGCCCGATATCTAAGCCGAGGCCCGAAGCGCTGGGGTTCCCTGCTCAGGCAACTTTGTTGATATCACCTCACACAGTTCGCCTATTTTTACTTCTTTTTTGGATAATTTTACAACAGAGTTGTTTTTTGAGGATATCATTCTTTTCTTCTATCCATGGAAAATATCTTAAAACTCTTCGAAACAAATACGCATGCTAAATTACATCATAATTGGTGCATACAGAAAATTTTTACTGGCCGAAATATGTAGAATAAAAAAAAAAATATATTACTAATTTATGACTTCGAATCGGTACAAATGACAAAAATGGCACTAAACCCGTATTGGTAGACCCTTCAAAGGCCAACAAAAAAAAAGAACCAAATCGAGAATCTGGATGGTAAAAAATGGAATTTTTGAAGCGTTATAACTCAGCTCCCTTACACCAGATTGCAATCAAAATTTAAGCACTTTCTTTTCTCGTTTCAAAATTAAATGTGTAAAATTTCAAGCACCAACACCATATATTTCCTGATATCGGGATACACGAAAACGCATATTCGCTATGTCGGTAAAATACGCTGAACAATACGGTTGAACCTCCACCACTACACCCTTTCATCCGGTTCACTATTTGCTGAGAGGGTACCCTCTCAAAATCCAGGGTTATCCCCCAACCCTGTGAAGGGCCAGGTACCCACTACAGAGAGGCTGGATGTGCTAATATGACAGAATAAATAAACCATTTGCCGCTCTTGGAACTGGAACCCGACGATAGGAATAACAAGTCCAGCGCCTTACCCTCTTAGGTAGCTACTCCACTACACATTTTCGTCAATTATTTTATTTAATAAACGGTTAATTTAAAAATATTCTAATATCTTTCGTGTAATTTTTTTTAATCATTATTATTCAATTGATCGTGAGTTGAGCGTAAAATATCCTAATTATGGGGTTACTCTAACAAATATTTGACACAAAGAAAATGCTCAAAAAAGGAAACATGAATGTAGAATGTTTTTTTATTAATTGATGTTACGACAATACTTTGAATGAATAATTTATAACACATTTTAAATAATTAAAATTCCCTTTCTGTGTAAAAGGTCTTTGTTTTTCGAATAGACCTTAGCAAATTGTCTTTGTGAATGAGAATAACACCCAGGAGAAATTGATGATTACATTTACAACAATTGTAATAATATTACCAGACAGGGACATGAATAAATTTTACAACAGAGGCGTATGAATACATTTGATATATAAATCCCTGGATATATTCCTCCTTCCGCTTGAATCTAATTTTCTTCTGAATCAGCTGATTCCATGAGCGAGATATGCTACATTTCTCAGAGTCACTTCCTTCCTTTCAACACCCAAAATATAATTCTCCTTGTTACCAACCGATATCCGACGAATAGTGTCATATATTAGTAAATAATAATAAATGATATAAGATTTAATTATCAGTAAAATGCTGTATTATGCATATTCATTGAAAGAGTCAATAATCCCCTTTGGACCGATTTAAATTTTCAATTAATTACAAATAAATTAGATCCAGCTATACTCGCAAATATTATTTGATTGATGGATGAAGAAAATACTAATAATAGATATATGTTAAGTTTACAATTAATTTAGTACTTTATTAAATACACGACAATATAAACAAACTAATGATGTAAATATATTAAAAAATGTTTATAATATAGGATATTTAGCTCTAATCATGAGAGAAGTTGAAAACAGATAATAAAACATTCCCTCCACTTTCTTAATCGCCCAATGTTCATTTTTCTTAAAATATCTGAATTCATTACTTTAGTAAACGTCAAGAGAGAATAAAATTTAAAATAAAATGATTGATAGCGATTCGATTGAACGCAGTTGAATTTCAGTCCCCATTTCGCTATTTTCCATTCTCATTTTTACCATCGGCCTGTTTTTTTTTAACGTTTAACAGTTTTGATGGGGATAAAGGATTACACTGAGTTAAAGGATTACACTGAGGTAAAGGATTACACTGAGGTAAAGGATTACATTGAGGCAAAGGATTAGAGGAGGGAGGGGGTGCGGTAAAAAAGTAACACTTTAATAAGTAACAGTTATTTATTTTGTGCCAGTTATGAAAGTGTTACTTTTTGGTCTCCCTCCTCCCCGACCAAATTCTTCCTTGAAATAATTTTATCCTTCTCATTGGTTCCAATAAATGTTATTTATTCTATAACTTCTATTTATTTTGTATTATGAATTATCCCATTTTTCGTTAGTTTTTTTTTTTTACGAGCGATAGTCGACATTACATAGATAGAAGGGGTACACAGATGTCGAAAGTTTGGGGAACAGTAGATTACATCAACCCATAACTGAGACCCCAAAACCCTTATTTTAAAAGTTTAAGCAAAATCCTTTCGCGGGGTTTCCAGATCCAGTTTGACGACAGACCGAAATATTCGAAAATATATTAAGACTCAAAAAAGTAAAATAATTTCTTCAATCGCTAATTCACTTACTTCTCTCTCTTATAACAAATTTATAAAACCCTATAATGGTTTTTATAATCACTAATCAAATCATCCCTAACGGCTTCTACATCCTGTATATTAGGTATATTATTATATATTATAGGTACAGCAAAAAATAGATCAGTATGAGTGTGGATATACTTTCAAAATGAACTACATACCTATCCACAAAAAGATTAAAAGTGGTCAATTTATTAAATTTTAGTTAAAATGAAGGCCGTTTATCCGAGATTCTTAAAATAAAAATTGTTAAGAGGATCTATTCAATAGTAAGAGGTGAAGGTTCAAAGGAGCCATTTGGGAAATGGGGCTGTTCGAGGGCAGCTCTTGATCAAAATGATTTTTGGTATACTTAAAATAATTCGGGCTATCCGAGGACAGGAAGTAGTATTTAAGACGATTATTAAAATCCAAATTTAAAAACAATAATAAAGGCAAGGCTGACAAACAAGAAAAAACAAACAAACTAAACAAAACATAAACATTTAAATCCCGACTCTTTTTCTATCGCCTATCAATGCAAGAATCATTTCCGCTTGCCCTCGATCGATGTAAATATTTGTAAATAATACCTGATTAACTTTAATTTTATTTTATTCATATAACTATATATCCTTATTACCTTTTTTAATACTATTAGCATATAGTTAATAATTATGCAAAACCTATAAAACTTAAAAATTCACAGTTCATTTCTTCACTTATAAATAATTATATTTATCAGACAAATGTCACTGCCATTCAACATTTGACTGTAATTTGAGGGATTCATTTAGTCCATGAGTGATATCTGTTCGCCAGGCAGAAATTATTTATTATACAATATTCACAAACTGGACTTAGCTTGAATGCCGACGGTATTGACAGGTTTTAGAAGATGATTAACATTTTAATTTGTATTTCATCCTTTTAAAAATCCCAACTGCCTTAAGACTACATTATCATGATCCGTGAAGGAAGATATCGGCTCTATCATCGCAGCCATCATTAATGACAAAAGAATCAACTGTCCCGGTTGCGCAATCATATTGATATTGATAGTAATATTAATATCTCATCTTGTAATAAACAAAATCAGAGAATTCCATGCGGAAAAAAATAAAATATATGTTCTTCAATATTAAAAATTCCACGGCTTCTATAAAGACATAGTCTTGAAACAAATGACTCAATATGAAAAAATATAAATTATTTTTGGAAAAGATACTTTCCTAAAAGTAAAATGAAATATTTTGTAAATATGACATAAATAGGAATATGGTGAAGTTTTGTAAAATGAATAGTAGAGTTAAATGTCGTTTTCCTCCATCAGCTAATGCGTCTTATACAACTATCGGAACAAATAATAAAACGATGTAAAAAAAAATATTCTCCACATTAAAAATAATTTAAAAAAAAGAAGTTTGTTAAATGATGCACAGATTTTAAGGTAAAACTCTGAATTATCACATTAAGTCAAAAGTCAGAGCGTTTATTTAAAACATGATATAATATACAATATGAATCCAGTATATACAATCATAACAAAAGACACTGGCCAATTTGTTATACATAAAAATAATTAAATAAATAAATTTCATTGAAAAAATTCTATAAAATACTATATAGAAATGTCTATCCCTGACAGAAAATATTTATATGGTTAATTGAAATACAATAAACAATCGGAAAAAACTATATATTATAACGTCTATTCTTTTAGAATCATGGACACGTGATCTTTTGTGATTCTAGGATTTCTTTTATAAATAATTGAAATAGCTAGGAATCCTATCGATTTACTATAAAATATTCTCTTTTGAGTTGAAAGTATTTAGTACAATGAAAATCTAAAATAATGAGCTGAGCAGTAAACAATCACCAGTTAACAATAATATTGAATCAGATCCAGAAAACAAAAAATTATTATTCTCGGTTCGTCAAATGGGTCAGGCTTCCCGGCACAAGAACACAATCCCATTAAACACATGTCAATGTTGGATGCGTGTGCACATAAGCTCGGAGATGATTAAGAGAGAGAGAGAGCACTACAAGCGTACCTTACTGATCTCGGGACAAGACACGGACTTCTGCCTGCGGACCTTGTGCCGCGGCTGCGTCCCTCGACGGTATCTGTGGCGCAGCATCTTCAGTAGTGGAGGCGTATTCTGATCCTAATCCTTAGGAAGATCCTGAAGATCTGGCTGTAGCAGAAGACTATGAGGTCGACAACAGTCACTGAGGGCATCCTATCGACTGGTCGGGAAGAGTCCCTTATCTCCTTCCGAGAACTGCAGTGGAGGGGACTCTATCGGGACTCTCTGCCCAATATTGTGAGGTCACAGGCGCCCACGCGTGGCAGAAACATAATAGCGAGGATACGCGTTCGTCAGGTCCAGTAGTGCACTTTGTATCAATACCAATGGACCATGACTGAAGGCTATTGACACATTTTGTTTGTTTATATAAGTACACTGTTATGTATTTAGAACAAATATAAAGTTTAAATTACACTGGCTAAAAAAAAATAATCTAAAACCTGCAATGCTACAACCCATGAAGGACCGGTGTGGAATAGGAAAAAGAGAGGTTCTTGACTAGCGGCTATGACGAGAGGTGATGTGGCCAACCATGAGGAGAGCCCGCTCCCTCTAGCTCATCGCACTAATCGTTGAGGCACTTTATAGAGACTGAGTGTGCCTCAGCAGTCGAGTAGCCGGCACTACGAGTCGATTCACCTGTGAAAGTAGAGAAAACTAATTATCTACCTACTGATAACTTTCAACCAGTAAAAGTAAAAGCATACAGAGCATGCTATATCTACTCTATATATATTCTGCAGACCAGAGGTAAACTGTCCAATCCTATTTGCATTATTCCGGCGATATTTCCCGAGTATAAGTAAAGTAAATAAGTTAAAAGGGTAATGAAATACGCAAGACTTCAAATAAAAAATTGAGCACAACAGTAATAGCGAGTCCACAGGCACCTCCTAATAGCGAGTCCACAGGCACCTCCTAATAGCGAGTCCACAGGCACCTCCTAATAGCGAGTCCACAGGCACCTCCTAATAGCGAGTCCACAGGCACCTCCTAATAGCGAGTCCACAGGCACCTCCTAATAGCGAGTCCACAGGCACCTCCTAATAGCGAGTCCACAGGCACCTCCTAATAGCGAGTCCACAGGCACCTCCTAATGTCTCAGAAATATTTGTGTTCTCTATACAGCAAAGTTTAAGGATTGAACTTAAAAAAAAATACCCTCCAATAACGGATGCTGCGCACGCCTATGAATACACAAATACAATATGCCAGTAAATATGTAACATGCTGTTCTGTACCCTGTACTCTATGTGAATACTGAGAGATCTGGAACTTCTTTTTGCTCTCCTGTAAAACTTTGAAAATATTCCTTAGTACAGTCAGTAGTACCCCTGATCTACAGCCATAGTTCCCGTTGATGATAACTTTAAATTAATTTAGATGAATTTGGACAGATATCAAGTGAGTAAATTTGAGAGAAGTTTGAAGTAGCAAGTTAGTTTGTTAATTGATTCGAGTTGTAGCGGCCAACTCACTCAATGGTCAGCTAATTTCAACCCCAATCAATTATTCTTCTTTTGAATCTATGTTCATTCTCACATTATCGATTATCATCTTAGGAAATTGCATTTTTAATTGTATTTAAAAAACTTTAGTACATTTAGTTAATTCGTTATTTTTTTATTTTCTTGGAATATGAGCACACGGTATTATAATATGAGCACACGGTATTATAATATGAGCACACGGGATTATAATATGAGCACACGGTATTATAATATGAGCACACGGTATTATAATATGAGCACACGGTATTATAATATGAGCACACGGTATTATAATATTTTTCCGTCATAAAATCAAAATTGAGTACTTACCTATATTAAAACAATATATATTTTAATTACAAAACCATGAAGCAATTTTCATAGACTTTTTATATTACTAGTTATCAGTTGTCAATAACAGGGCAGAAGGCACACTTATAGTAAAACAAATTATTAACGCAATGAGATATAAACAATTTTCAATGAACATAAAGCAGAAAAACATCAGTTTGGGAGACTAAAATTATTCGTTTACTAACATATTTAACTATAAGCATGACGCAAGAATATGCCTGAAGTTGAAAAAACATAATTGGGATATAGAATACTAAAAGATATGTGTGACCATTATGTAAACAATCGATATTTTTTTCGAAATGTTTTAAGACAGCGCATTCAGTTGCCATGTGATATAGACAAGTGACATATTCTAGGATTGCAACAACTAGGAACTCAAAAACATCGGAAACAAAAAGTTATCGGAAATTCCAAATCGACATTGACCCCAGCATGAAAACATTTGAACGATCATTACCGAATTGGGCCGAATCCGAGGCCTTCAGGAGCAGTAGGGTGAAGGTTAACAAAAATGGGACCAAAATCGATTTCCAAGATATCGTTTCGTTTCAAAGCCATCGCGATCTCCAAGGGCACTAACTTATCGCTTATTAAACATTTTGACAAATACTGATATAAAGAAATTTATGAAACGCGCTTTCATGACCGCGAATCATGTGATAAAACTGATCGCAAACTAGATGGTATTTTTTTTTATACTTTCATGTTTAAGCGTTAGATAAGAAACTTTGGATATATAAACAAAATGCTTAATTTAGTAGCTTCATAGGTTAATTTATAGATTAAATTACGATTAAATTCAACTAATTTAATTTGTATAATAATGCCAAACTATATTTTGAATTTTTGTATGTTTTTAGAACTGAGCATGAATGTATAACATTCGAAACTAGTTTTTAATAAAACAAATGTATAGAACTGGCTAATAATTTATCAATTCCTAATTAGATTGATCCTTCTATACCATCATGCGGATGTCAACTGATTTATATGGTTTTGCTGTACTCATTCGTAAATATGAGTAACAGTTGAAGCATAACTGAATTAATAGTTGTCATAATTAATTCCTAATGAAAATAATGGTTAAAAAAGAAGAGAATGATAATAATTCAGTATAAGTTGGCTATTACTTTCAACATCTTCCCCTCCAAACTGAATTGTAAAATAATTTTATAGTAGCAATTAATGTTGTATTATAGACTTATGGAATGAAACGGCAAAAAAGGAAATCGCTTACCTAACCTCTACACAACTCTCACTATTCTCATTTAGTAATAGTTAAATAAAAATTAATTTGTAAAATTATAAAAATACTCAATTAATAAAGCGGACGACTTACAGTACATTTACCCACAGGTTTTAACAAATACATTAACAAAATATGACGATAGCAGTTAAAAATTTCTTAAAAATACTATCAGATGGACGATATCAATTTTCACAGGACCCTGAAGCAACTAAAAACCATTTCTTCATATTCAAACAATACATTACTCATAACAAAATATCTAAGCGCGTCGATTGTAGGTGGCACACGCAACGCCAGGCTCGCTAAGCCTTTAATTAATTAATTAATTACAGCAAATCGGAGGTCCACCCAGGTATTTAAAAAAATATTTGTTCGACATTTTTTCCTATAGCTAGTTGCACATATGTGCGTAAACTATTAGAAACAGAAATGCTCTTGTCTAAACAAATCTGCTAAATATCAATGAAAATTAAAAAAAAAACAAGAAGGAGATGGTCCATGTGGCGATCAGGAATAAAATAAAATAGTCGCGACTGCTTATTACATGTCGACAAATTATAATTCTTCTTCAGGGCTCCTTAATCTTTGACAAGCAAAAAAAGACTTCAGTACAAATGCTCTGCTCTCGATCGGCCCCTTTCTGTTTGCCAAAGATAGAGGAGCCCTGATGAAGACCGATAATGTTGGCCGAAACTTCGGAATGCACTAAACACTTGCAACTATTTTATTTTATTCTTTACCGCCACACGGACCATCTCCTTCTTGTTTTGTTTTTTAATATTCTGTGATCTTTAGCTGATTTGTTTAGATGACAGCATTCCGGTTCCGAATGGTTTACGCACTCATGCCCAAGAAGCTCTTAGGATTAGGATATCAGGAGTACAATGCACTCCCCGAGTTGAGTAATAGAGTGGATTGAAGATATAATGCAGGCGATCGCGCTTGTACAAACATGGGCATCCCGGATTATATTCCAGCCGTTCCGATACCCTCCCCTCCCCTGGAACAGATAAACCCAGCAATATTTACTAATAGATAAGAAGAGGATGGAATCTGAGGCGCCCATCCGTCAGTGCCGATTATAATTTCTCTTCACAATTTCAAATGGTATAACTAAACTATTCCTTCTCTATATTGTTCCATTTCTTTCATGATAAGAGCTCGTGTTCACTATGATAACAGCTCGTGTTCACTATTCACAATGCACTGACAGCAATACACAATGCATCAACATCCATTGAAGAGTTATATATAAATGACCATCACACTCAACTGGGAAAAAGTATGAACATTATATAATCGCAAAGCAACGATCTTCCTTTTGGGATAGAAGTTCCTTTTCCTTAAATAGTGCTCTATGTTGAGGATCAGACCATCTCTTATCCGTAATGTATGTTATTTCAATAGATGAAACCGAAAATTGGCTTCGTTTGAAAATAATAGTTCTGAAACTCCCAGTAAGGCAGTATCAGAAAGCATATGGTTATATATATATATATATATATATATATATATATATATATATATATATATATATATATATATTTCAGGCCAATATATTGAAGTAGCAATCTACAAAAATCAGTACGAGAGGCTGATCGCTTCGTGACGGTGCCGCAGCTGCCGGAGAGTCTAGTTTGGTGAAGATAACTCCAGACTACAATATTAAGTATTGAGGATGGATTTGTCTGCTCTCTCTGCTCGCTAGAAGTTCTGGCCCTCGCTGTTTAATAGAAGTATACTTTCAGATATACACAGATAATTAACTTATAGATATGACATCCAAAGAGTATAGTAGATTCCACACTCTATGGCCAAAATCCACGGTATAATAATGCATATAGAAGCAAAGATGCAATGAGTAACTTGTAACCATTCAATGCGCCACTTCTAATCTAAGGCTACCCAATGTGAAAATTCGTATTTTTCGATTCTGTTCGTTTATGATAGTAGCATGCAAGAACCACCTTGCTGTAGAGTAGAATGTAGCATGCAAGAACCACCTTGCTGTAGAGTAGAATGTAGCATGCAAGAACCAGATTGCTGTAGAGTCGAATGTAAAGGTGACCGAAAGTCTGGAACTTTAACTATATAATATATATTTACTTTAACTATATAATAGAAATCTACATTCGGTATATATTTCTAACACTATTACTTTATCCATCCACACCTGTCTAGAAGAAATAATGACAACCACTTAATTTGATAAACTAACACAAGGAATCCAGTAGTGTACGTCACCTCTTCCTGTCTGTTTTCAGGAATTCAATGAGATCCCTCATCCAGCTTCTTTTTAAGCTTCTGCTTGTGCTGTCGGGCGTGAGAGTTGTCGCAACGACTTGTATGGGTGAGTTAGTACTTTCTTGTAATTTGTCGTGGAATCGAATGTAGGATAAGTGTTCGGTAACCGTTAGCATCTGAAGATCAGAATGGAAAATAAAATATGTAAGTACTAAGATGGTTTATAGCTTCACCAGTTAATACCTGTATAGATCTTATTGGCTCTCCCATATCGGCAATTTTTAGGTGACTCCATGTTGGATTGTTTGGAAATCTATAAGAAGAAGGTAAACGCAAGAAGGTAAGAGCTTTTTTTATTTTACTTTCTATCTGCATCAGAATTATGATAGATTCCATTCATTACAATTTAGAACTAATAACAAATCTCTGGGATATACTCGTATGATTTATTCCAATGTCTCAAAGACTTTATAACACTATATCTTTGATTACGGATTTGTTTATATCTTAAAAAGAGAAAAACAATAAAATAGCGTTAAGAAGATTGTGAATCATAATGTCTACGTAAAAATAAGAAGAAACGGCAGGAATTGGTATAGAGACAGTAGTAAACAAACCAGAGTTGTTTACAGCAAATAAAGGAAATATTTCCCTAGATGCCTGTTTACTTCAACAGATAAATTAGTCTACGATATAAGTTGAGAGGTTTATTGCATATTTACACAATGTTAGTAATAAGCGACACAACCCTTTCATTTAATATGCTCGTAATATCATATAATATTATACTACAAAATTATAGTGAATTTTTGTTAGGTAAGTTATATATATACAACTCTATTACAGCTAAACATACAGGATTTAAACTTAAAATTATTTATTCAACGAAAATTCTCAATAATATACATATATAAAATAATTATTGTATTTTATATCGACTAAGATTTTTTCCGAGATTAATATGATCCTGTAAATATGTTTGAGCTAAGGTAGACCGAATTTTCAGGTCGTATTCCGGTTCTTTTAAAGGGCCATTCAGGAAAAAAATGTGTTTCAATGTTTAGAGTAGCCAAAAATTATTTATTCAAATTTCACCGAATAATTCATTCATAAAAATATTATTTCATATGGAACTGCTTAATATTTGGTTATACAATTTTATACAACAATAATGCTCATTTAACTATACAAGGTAACGATGGCCAACTTCACAGATGTTATAATACTGTACTACTGTATACTGTATATACTGTACTGTGTTATAATACTGTACTCAGTTTCGAGTAAAAGCAATTTAAGAATTTTTTAATCATCTAGAATTCCTTACTTATGAATTATGTTTTTGTTTTTTTTCTATATTAGAATGTATTGATGATATTATAATACTACTTGCAAACATATGTATATGTAATATAGATTAGATATTTTCCAACTCTTAGTGCTGCAATTTCACTGATAGCATGTATGTAATATCTATATAAATACATATGTATATATTTATATGTATGTAATATTTTGAGATATATAGTAATATAACTGATAGTAATAATTTAATATCAATGATCACTTTAATATGATAACACAGTATTTACAACATCTGTAAGTTGACATGAATGTGACTTACCTGTATTTAGGTCAGAAAAATATGACCATCTTAGCTAAAATCTTAAGAGAAAATACACAATTCCACAAAATATTTACAATTTTAATAAATATATAATAATTATAATATCTTTTTTTATCATTTATATAATCTTGGCATATAATTATTATAAGAATTACCGTGTTTTTTCTACCTTTATTCAAGTTAACATTTTCGGACGATGTTTTCGAACTATTTCAGGCTAAACTCAATTTACACCCAGAGAAGGCTGAAGAAGTGGTGGTATAAATAATTAAAACGAGAAACGGAAAAATTAAACAGACGCTGATAAAGCTTTACCTTTACCTCTACCTTTACCAGGTAAGAGCGAATATAAATAGAGGACTGCGGTGGAGGGATTCCGTTCATCTCGATAAGCCTAACAACGGGAACAGCTTGTATTAAAAATCCCCACCACAGTTATCAAAGATTTCCTTTCCACTTTCAATTTCAATTTCTATTTCTGGAACTTTCATTCCATTGAAATATCACATATAGCGAATACCCCGTGGTTCGATCCCCACCCCACCTGAATGGAATAGAATAGCCGTACGTATTCCTATACTCGGGGGGGGGGGGGGGGGAGGGGGCAAACGTAAAGTACAAAAAGTTTCAATTCTATGATGTGTTTTATTAATATTTTTTTTTTTTTTTTTTGAGAGATCAGGAAAAAAGATACTGGGGCTTCCTCGTAGCAAGTTAAAGATGGAGTCTCTGATGAACTTCCTAAAACTGCACAGAATTGAACTCAATGTCAATTTCACTATTGACTCGCTTCCTTCATGAATTGTTTCCATTATCCATTCCCATCCCCTCTCTTATATCTTTTAACTCCTTCAGTTCAAATGCGAAATTCACAACGGTAAAACTGCTTCATTTGACAAATCCTTCATTTACTGCTTTAAATCCTTATGGATCTTTATCCTTAGTCCGCAATCCTCCACAATATTATCTTTCACTAATTATATTTCACTTTATATTATGGACAATATCGGACGACATGACTCGGCGATATTACGCCTTGAGAAGCAGAGTGGACCAACCTCACTAGCTCTGATTTTGAGAAAAGCCTTTAATTTTTTTTACAAATTTTAGTCGAACTGCTTTAGAAGAGTTTTGAAAGTCAATCTTAACATTTCTTTCTGCCATTTTAGATTCAATAACGGGCAGATTTAAAAACGTATTAGCTTTATCACAAGCTACTTGATCCAGTCTCGCCAAGGTGATAAGATATCAAAGCCACATAGGACTTTATGTTGAACTGCCTTTTTCTCTAAAATAGTTTCGAAATTAACAAATTATTTGTAGAGCCATGAGATAGCATGACACACAACGCTTTGACACATCAGACTCAATTTTCGAAAAAAAGTTAAATAATTTACTCTGTTTCCCACTTCCTCAGATCGCCAGGTCTTCCTGATCGCCAGGTCTTCCTCAGATCGCCAGGTCTTCCTGATCGCCAGGTCTTCCTCAGATCGCCAGGTCTTCCTGATCAACCGATTAACTATCCAAGAAATATTATGAACTATAAGACATAAAAGTTATTAAATACTCCTGTTTTAACACTCCTTATTTTACAGATATAGCACGATACTATACAATACTAATCTGATAATATTGCGAAAAGTTAACTGACATTGTGTTAGGCTCATATTGGAGCAGGAAGCAATAGCCAGCGACTACGATGGTACCTCCCCCCCCCTCTCCTGAAGTTCGTAATTAGTTCTCTAGGGGGCGCTCTCTTCGCTCAGGTAATAATCCAGCCAGGAATTTCGCCAAGCATTTTCTGCCACTGACCAAGGAATTTCAAGAGGCAAGACTTACTTCCAAATTGTTAATAAGTTTGTTGAAATGATGATGATATAACACCCGAATGATGAGCTAATAATGAAACGATGATACACGATTAATTAATGAGAGAGAAAACTAAAAAAAAAAAAAAATAAGATACAAAAATTACTGCGAAGATTCCAAAGCAAAGCCTCAAGTCTCTCAAAGAGGTAGTAGTTGATATACAAGACAGTTCAAAGTACATCTTGTTCTGTCCTGAGGTGTCTATTCTGTTTAAATTTATTTAAAATTATTTCATGAATAGTTATTATTAATTTCAAATTATTTTATTTACTTGAGATAACTAACAGAAAAGTATTTAAAAAAAAAGCTGCAAACTATTACGATATGCTTCATTATTTCCAAATAGTAGTTAAATCGGTAGTTAAATGCACAGATCTTGGACCAGTTTGGTGATTACAGCACTAACAGTTTGGTGATTACAGCACTAACAGTTTGGTGATTACAGCACTAACAGTTTGGTGATTACAGCACTAACAGTTTGGTGATTACAGCACTAACAGTTTGGTGATTACAGCACTAACAGTTTGGTGATTACAGCACTAACAGTTTGGTGATTACAGCACTAACAGTTTGGTGATTACAGCACTAACAGTTTGGTGATTACAGCACTAAGAGTTGGAAAATGCCTAATCAACATTCCATATCTCTTTGCAATTAGTGGGGTTTAATAATATCAGCGCAGCCTAATATACAAAAAAAAAAGAAAGAAATTCAATAAATGAGGAATTAAAAGATGAGATAAAATCTTAGATACTTTTTGACTCGAAGCTATCAAATTTGCACTCATACCATTTGTGAAGTTGACCATCGATATATAATGAAATAAATATTTTTTTTGGATTTTTTCCTTTCATAAATGGCCGAAATTCCAGTTCCGAGGCTCTTCCTGGGATCACCTGTGACTATGCAGGCAAATCCTTAAAAAAATCGACCCGGTAGTCTCAGAGAATGGACGGCGAACGGACGGATTTTTTTTTTCATTCGACTTTTGAACACAATGTAACTTAAAACGTAACACCAATAATTTTGAAGAGGAGAGGGGATATTTTTTTTTGTCTTGGTCGATTGAAAAGGATAACTATTGAAAATGATAAACCAATATATATTTAGGAATAATTCATTCTATATAGATTCCTGAGAGGCAGGCTTAGATTTTATACAACAATATATTCAAATAAAAAACTTAAACCATCAAAAAGCTATATAGAAATCGGTCCGCGTGGATACTCATACCTCCTTGGAATCGGTCCGCGTGGATACTCATACCTCCTCCAGAGTCTACCTAACTTCTTCCAAGACAAATTAAAAATATGTTAAAATCCTGTGCCAACAAAATTAAGTCATTCAAACTTTAACCATCCAATTTAGATTCAGTTTGGTTTCAAATTTAACTTTTTCAATTCAACTTCTTGTATACTAACAAGACTGCTTTATACATACACAAAAATTAAAAAAAAAAAATGGCAGTTATACAAAGGATATCAGCTTCCCTTTAAGTATATACGGTTAATTTAATTTTATATGTTAGTTTATTAAACGTTTTTCATACTGAATACTTAACGGACAACTCAGTTATGTATGAATTAGCCTTGGTATGAATGGGAAAGTATGTTAAAGATTCGGTTAATATTTAACGCTTCTCACCTCTAAAGGACATCGCTCCCAAAACTAAAGTAGATACATTTAATCTCAAATCCCCAACGAGGCTGCTAAACACTTGATGGTTTCCTGTCCAACGGTTATAGAATGAGGTGTTCAGCATCCGCTTTCGACCGCCAGGTTTGACCAGGCAACTCCGACCCAATGAAGGGCCAGGTACCCACTTCACGGCTAATATAACACAATAAATTCTCAATAGTAGCCGGACTCAAACCCTAGTCCTTGAGTCCAGTCACCTCACCTAGCTCACAAGGAAGATGACAACTTTGTATAAGTAATAACTTGAACTGAAACAAAAGCTGTTAGTAGACATATTGTACGCATTACAAAGTTCGACATTGTTAAAAAGAAGTAAATGAAGCGCTATTTTTTGTAACCGAGGTGGGGATGTTACAAGCGGCTCCTGCCTTCAACAAGTAACTAAGTTTTAATTGACGAGGAGCGGAAGGAAGTGGAACAAGTTTTAAAGGAACCGAGAGTTCGAGGTAAAAAACTTTAGCAGGTTCCTCCAGAGCAAGGAGGTACTAAACTGGTACACCTTTCGGAGAACTTCTGGATAACCACCTCCGAGGAGTCGATAAACCAAAATGTTCTCGAAGCTATTGAAACAAATAATTGATTCCATGCCTTAAAGGAATAGAATCATCGACTGTAGAAATGTAAATTAATGCAGGGATCATACCGACACCAATATTTTAATAGAAATTATCTTTTCAGACATGGAAATACATTTCGTAAAATGTAATAATAATAATTATTATTTTTAAATGACGTTTTAGATGTATTAAAGCGTTTGTCTTATTTTTCTTCACTGCTAAAGTTTCAAGAATTACAGTGACTTTTTCTGAAGAGCTGATGGCGCTACCGCCAGCAAGCGTTGGCTGATACACCCTAAGGTACACCGCACTAAGGCAGTGTTGACGAAGTGGAGTACGCCTGCCCCCAGCGGTACGGCAAGAGTTTGGTGAGAGTACGTGCTGCACCGAGCTTTGAACATAGAAAAATAATTTTTAAAAACTTCGTTACTTGTGATAATTATCCATGTGTGGAATCATACAACTTTTTGGATGTGGGACCGCATCTCATATTAAAATTAACAACCAAGAAACCAAATTATGATGATAATTTCTGAAAAAATGCCGTCCTTTTCATTGATCCTGATAAATTTTATTTATAATATATCTTTTATTCATATTTTATTATGAATGAATTTTATTTTTCGTTAATTATTTTATGTAGGGTAAACGTGAGCTACTTTGGCTCAAACTAAGAAAATAACAAAACAATCTCAATTTATCTTCAGGTACCAGATTTAAAACTTGCTAAGGTAGTTTGAGGTAGAGAGCAGCAGCTCCAAGCGGACGATAATAGACACCAAATTGCCCACAAGTTGCATTCCCTGTTAATTTGCTTGCGCTGAAAGTGATTGGTCAATCGCTCCAACTTTCAACTGTCGAAACTGTTATATCTGATATCTGTCACAGTTTTACTGACTACTTTTTTAATTTCAACATTCAATGCTTTAGTCAGCGGTATGGTTGCATTTTATATTAAAGTATATGTTTCTATTACACATTCGATTTTATTAAAATTACGAAATTATTAAGTATTACGAAAATTATAGAAGAGATACAGAGATGTTAAGTCCAAAGTTTGAGAAAAAATATCTTAAGGAATCCTTAGCAATCTTACAAGAAACGTGAGTTACAAGATCTCTAAAAATCAGCGGAGCCGTTCTTCAGAGCTGATCCACCGCCAGACTACCTCAGTGGCACCATAACATTGCATTGCCAACGGGTTTATGTATTTGTACCAAATTCATCTCGATAGGATAATCAGAAGTGTCCTAAAATTCGATTGCAAGATTTGGTTGACAGCAGTGAAAGTAAATAACAGATTTAAATTATAAAAAAGCTATAATGACGGATGAATCAGTTTTCAAAAACACAATATCATAAATGACCCAGTAGTATGTTTTAAATACGATCGAATCTATTCAGGCTTACAGTTCTGTAAATAAATATATATAATAAAAAAATCTAATTGAATACAAAATACTTAATAAAAGTAATCACTATATGAAATAAAGATGCTGGTCTAATAAAATTCGTTTATTATAGATTTGATAAGAAAGCAAACACACTAGTTCAATTTCATCTTTCGGATAACGGACGCGTCTGTAAATATCATTATCATCGTCTTTATCTTTTTAAATGAATAGACAAAATTAAAATAAACTATTGTAAGCGCAATCATGCAGTTATTTATTTAAAGCATATTAACCATTTGGGTCATTTATTCTTAAATTAAAAAGTTATGGAATTTCTTTACGATGGTGAGGACAGTATGGCAGGTATTACATTAAAATCGTATCTATAATTACAGATGTCTATTACTAACAAATCCAAATATAATTTTATAATTCTACTTTAAAAAAAAATAATTTATTACAGAAATAATAATAATAGTTATATTAATAATCATATTTTGTTGTTAATTGTAAAAAAAATTAATTATTGAGAAATTTTTAAATAAGAACAAAAAATCTATTTTTAGATCCCTTTAGAAATACTAGTCATTTTCACTTTCCTATTAAATAATCACTCAATATGCATGAGGGGACGTTTCCTTCCACCAAGTTCCGGCCTTTATCCTTTGTCAACCGGGAGGGCACCGGGGGGTTGACTAAACCCGAATAAAGATACATTATAAACATGATATAATATACTCCTGCAGCCAGTAATGAAGACGAGACGACCTCCAGAGCAATGAACTCAGTGACATACTTGAAAATAACCTCACGCGAGGCTACTCGTACGTGCGAGAGGGCGGGGAATTAGCCGCGAACTGACAGCACCAGCGTCATCCCGTCCAGAGGAAAGGCATCTCTGAATCACGTAAACGTCACGCGTCATCAACAATAAGCGGCTGTACTGTTATAACGTGTCGTTGTCGTTATTGTTGTTATGCTAATGATCTGGGGTACCTAATCGTTAATGGCTATGTAAACCGCTCTACAGCATCAAGGTGTGCTACCTTGTCCGAGAAGCGGAGGTAAAGAGGTATAACATAAAAAAATGAGTAAAAACACTCATTATATTTTTTCAAGTATATTAATGGAGTATTTTTACTATTTCTTGTAAATTTATTTACTTTAATGCATATATGCAGATAACATCAAACTAGAGAAAGATATTTGGGGCTAGGCACATTGCACATAATTTGGACATGGCTATTACTTACAATTTTACTCTGAAACGTTAAGCGTTTTAGACAAGACAGATAAATCTGCCAAATTACCTTTTGTGTTTGATTTATTTGTGGATGAGCTATATTTTATTATAACGTAACTAAGCTGTACATTTTCACTTCTTATTTCTTTTGTATTTACTTTAAATTTTATACTAATTATTTAATTTATTGGCTGCTTGGCGCGTGAATTTCCTGTCGACCAGCCGCTTGATTCCAACCTCCCTCAGCCGCTTGATTCCAACCTCCCTCAGCCGCTTGATTCCAACCTCCCTCAGCTCTGCATTTCCTGTCGATCAGCCGCTTGATTCCAACCTTCCTCGGCTCTGCATTTTCACTTATTTTTTTCTTTTGTATTTATTGTTTTTCTCCTGATCAGTTGAATATAATCTTTCTCACCTTCCTTTTCCTTCAGTATTTGACTGAATGTCTTGGAGTGATGAGTTCTCTCTAGTTGATGCGTCTTTTTTATAGCTGAAGTGAGATGTGTTGTATTTGGTCTGCATACATTTAATTTTGCCGTTTCTGTCCTCATCATGCCAGAATGTCTAGTGATTAGTTTTTTTATCGCTATTTTAGAGAATTAAGGCTTTGTGTTGGGAATCTTCCAATTATATCCTGGTATATAGGCATATATGTATGTGTATATATATATATATATATATATATATATATATATATATATATATATATATATATATATATATATATATATATATATTAGTACAAAATGTTTTAATTTTTGTATTTTCCCAAAATACTATGATTTAAATAATACGTTTATATTTTATTACAGTTTTAGACTGGTTTTTATTACGTTACTTAATATAAGTATTTCAATATAGGTACGTAAGATGTCTAATCGGAGATAGGCTCAATTTACGTTTGATGCCAATGTACTGCGAGTCTTATTTAGGCTGTTGGTGTGAGGTGTGACATTTCTGGTCTGCATTTATGCGATCTTGCCTTTTTCTGTCGTCATGATGCCTCGATTGGCAAAACGATGACCAATTACTTTTTTTTTATCTCTTTTTTAAATCTTTCATTAATATCATAACTATGTTTTTTTCTTTCTTGTTATCTGAATTTTTGCTCTCAACAATTAAAGTATAATATTTATTCATTTATTTATTTAAAGCGATGATGAATATGTCTTTCATTGCCCGTAAAATATCGATACAATATCGATAATGATTCGATAGAAATCGAAAACATCGGAAGACCTTTACTCCAACAAACTGCAGCTGCATTAATAGCTGTTATAATAGTAAAATAGTAAACGATTTGTTGTAACGATTTGTAATAGTAAAATATCAGAAAGAAGATAAATCTCTGAACGACAACCAGAATGAAGGCGACTTGATAAAGCTATGTAAATATAAGCCAAGCCTGTTTTGATTATCGAATTGAATCACTGTTTCTATATCCTCCAAGAGAGAACAAATCCTGTTATCTAGCCGTATCAAGCAGTTTCGACAACACTCATTCAATCTTTTGTCACGAGGCGACGAGCCGTAGCTAGTAGCGGCTATTATCACGAGCAGGCGACCTATATAGCGACCAGCAACAAGCGACCTATATAGCGTCCTATATAGCATTCTGTCCGGATTCGCTAAATAAGAAAGATAGCTCATGGCAAAGAGGCAAAGAAAAAAAGGAGACTATTTTGGCGGCCTCAACCTATTTTGGAGGTCACAGCCTAAAATTGTTAACTACTATTTATATATAGTTTTTTTGTTGTTTTAGAAATCAGAAGTGGTACGGCCTAGAAAACAAAAATCAAACTTATAGAGAATCATTTCCACCAGACAGCGCCATCTTACAAGGTTATTCTATGATCCTTAAATGTTATGAGGGATAAAAATTGTATATAAATATAAATAAAATTTATATATATATATATATATATATATATATATATATATATATATATATATATATGTGTGTGTGTATATATGCATACAAATAATGGTAACTGTAAGTAAACACCTGTTTACTATTACTATTACTATAGAACATGACTGTTACTCTAGAGTTACTATGAAGATGCAATCGCTAAAGACCATTAAAACCGAGAGGAAGCCATTCCTCAGATATACGAGAACCTCTTACTTTTATATATAGAGCAGTTAGTAACACCATCATTATCTCTTTCCCTTCCAGGACTCATTTCGGCTCAAAGATTATTCAAACTATACAGCTTCCATGTTCTGCAATATTCCTAACCAATAACTTCATAGATCCCAGATTTAAAAGAAACTATAAATATTAATGATAATATTGCTAAGAACTTAAATCTCACAGGTCGCAGCTAGCTAAAATTCGATCATTTAACTTATAAAAGATCAAAGTAAATTATTTTTTGACGAACAATCATTTACAACATTTTGTTAATAAAAACATTATTCTGGTCTAAGGATTATCTTACAAGTAATTTTAAAAGGAATGTAATCCAGATAAGAAAATATAAAAATAGATTAAAACAGTATCCTAAGATAAAAATAAAATGATTTTGGTTGGTTATTTTAAAATTTTATGATAACAAGACCTTCCCTCTGAATGGAGCATAAAATGTGTAAAACTGGTTAAAGCGCTGTAGATTTGTATAATAACTAAACCTAAACAATATATATATGTGTGTGTGTGTGTGTGTGTGTGTAATACATTAATTTGAAGGTTCGAAGGAGAGCAATGTTGAATGGTATGATGGCTTTATTAGACACATTGTTACTTGGAGGACCCTGGCTAAGTTGTTACTAAGCATTGTGCCCCATTCATTGGCATATCTGAGTAGTTGATCGCAAAACTTTCCGCTTACCGTATGTTTGTGATGTAAGACCGCATGCGGTGTTCGGTTAAAGGTATATAGAGATCTTAGGATAAGGTTCAGTATCCAGTCATTAATAGATTGTATTTCTCTTTGTACAGATATGAATTGAACAGAGACATGAAAAAAATAAATAAATAAAAGACCGAAATGCCATCGTTCTTTTAATTTATTGAAGGACAGTCCCAAACTGCTTTCAATATGAGAAATAAAAAGAGATGATACAAATTTTAAGAATCCATAAAGAGAATAAGTCAGGATATTACTAGAAGAGTCCAATTCAAAACCTCAATTCTCTCGAATAGAAGTAAATAATTAATTAGTCAATATTTTTCTATTAAAGGCACGATAAGAACACAATGATGGTTAGTGCTTTGTGGGCTCTTGATGTGAGATGTGCTGGTGTGTATTTATGCGATCTCACCTTTTTTCTACCCCCTTTATTAGGGAAACGTGGTTGGTTATTCACTGCTATTTGAGGCACTGAGGGCTTTGGAAGCTTCCCTTTGACAATGATTTTAGTCTCGTTTTGCCTGTCAATTATTGAAGAAAGACAGTGGACAGTGATAGCAGTTTAGTCCCCCAGGCCCGGCGGCTAGGAGAGGGAGAAGGGAGTGGCTCCTGCTTCCGCCTATTGTCTCCGACCACCTGTGCGCTGTGTGTGTGTGTGAGTGTGTCTTCTAAGGAGGAGTCCTAGTCCTTGCGCAGGATATAGAACTGTTTGCAGGACGAGAGGAAACAAACATAATAATTGTGGGGGTCATAATAAAAACACTGCTCCTTGAAGGTACTACAAGATATAGTAAGTATATAAATATAACCTATACTCCAGCGAACTGATTGCTTCTGTCAATATCGATTCTAAATCTATGATCTCAACAGAATAACACTGCATAATTCAACTATATAATTTTGAATGATCTAGGTGTGATACTTGAATATAAACTGTATGTAGAGAACAAAGCTGATTACATTGATTTGCAAGGATAACAGGTAACTAAGATAACTAAGCCAGGTTAATTGTCATTCTTCTCAGGCTTTTTAACTAATCTGTCAATGTTTCGGCAATTCAAGTAATATCAAGACATGAAAAGATAGCGCCACAGAAATGTAGACCGGAGATAGCTCATCTCACATCAACAGCCTGAAATGGACTAACCAAATAGAAATTACATCACAAGAGAGTTCAATATATGCTTTGTTGTTATTTTTCTTCAATAATATTAGAATTAATCTTCTTAATCAGAAGAAAAAGAAAGAAGCACTTTCCTTCAGTATATGTTGAACTGTCATGGAATGATGTACCATCTCTATTTGGCTTGGTGTTTTAAGGCTGTTGGTGTGAAATGAGATATTTAATTTTTCAGTCTTGACGATACCTCAATTTGTGGAACAATGACTGAATAGTCATTTACTTCGATTCGAGGGACTAGAAGTTTTTGTTTAATAATTTTTTGATGATAAGCTAATTAGATTATAATTTAATAGAGAAAAATTTTCAAAAGAGACATGAATTAATTCACATAATAAGGATATAGATTGAAAAAGTCGAAAAACCAAGCCTTAAGCCTCTCAAATAGCAGTAAACAACTAAACAGTCAACGTTTAGCCAATTCAGGCATCGTCAGGACAAAAAAACAAAACAAGATCACATGTATGCAGAACAAATGCAGAAAATCACACACCAAATCGTCTCAACACTTGCTGAAGGAAAAATAACAGAAACAAAATATATTGAAAGAACTGATCAGTAGAAAACCGACAAACAAAAATACAGGTAACCAACAAATCAAAAATGTATTAAATAAATCAAATAATAAACAGAAAATAAAAATAATATATATAAAAGAGAAAAGAGAAAGTGTGCTAAGGCATACAAAGCACCCATACATAGTATACAAATATACTGTTATTCCACAAAATACTATTGTACATGTACAAGATAAATAAAGGAGAAAAAGCTCCCAAAGAGACACCAATTAATTTTAGTTAGTTGTTTACCGGTTCAGGTATTTCAGGAGTTCGAGTCTTTGTTTTTGAAATCTTTCAATTAAATATATACAAATAACTTTTTGTTTCTTTCTTATTATTTTTTGCTCTTGTTCATTTATATCAACTACAGCAATGAGCTTCGCGGTCTGGAGTCGGCAAATACCATTGAAGGAATCACTATAGGTAAGGGTAACAGGTCAGAACTGGCGCCTCCACCGAAACGTAGGCGGGAGGTTTCTGTTAGCTTTCACCTCGTATATTCGGAATGTGATATTTTTGACCTGGAAGATGGAGTTAGGTTTCCGTTATTCATTTACGTAATAAGATAAGTTCAATATTTTGGATTGGACACATGGTTGGTGGTTGCATCTTATCAAATCTAAGTTTTAATGAAATTAATTTCTGAATATCTATTTCTAAACTTGTTATAATAATAATTATAATACAAATAAGTTATAATTATTTAAAATGTTAAGACATTAGACATTACATAAATGTAACGTAAAAATAAATAAGTTGATAAAAATAATGTATTCAGAGAAGAAAAAAAGGCAAATCTTGAATTGGAATAATGAACAAACCCTTTTTAATCCAGTTAATCCCAGTACGTGGGAAAATTTTAAGTCATGCGGCTGAAACATTAATGTTTGGCCAAGGAGAAATGTCATGCTACACAAATCGTCGCCACTACCTATCACTAACGAATCTGAAGTATATTTCCAAAATAAAATCTTATAAACACAAAATTAAGGCTCAGATTATTAAAAAAGTCAAGATATATGAAAATTATTCGCAATGTGGAAGTTTAAAGTAAAACCTAAAGCTCTTTTTTGGTCTCTTGAAATTTAGCTAAATTCACATTCGTCAGTTATACGTGATAGCAACGATATTAGAATAAAATTTAAAAAATAATTAATATTTTCAACATGAAATATATTGATATGAGTATTTAAATTGTACATACGTAACTGCTTAAAGATTATATCATAGATGAACAATAAACTCACCTGAAAAATAAAACAAAATTAGAAAAAGAAAAAAACAACATATTTTTCATTTGGGAACAAAAATCACTAACACTATACATAGGTATACTTTATATTTGGTAAGCTCATAAATGATGCGTTTTATATTTTAAATTTAATTCTCCCTAATGTTATTAAAATCACATTAAAAATAAAATCATTAACTGTAAGGTTAATTTTAAAGATGTCATCGAGAGGTTGCAAGAGATTCTCTTAAACAGCAGAATAAACACCTCATTTCAAGAGCCTGAAAAAGACGAACAGAGTAGATGTTGAATTGTCTTGGCGTAACATCTTTTCAAGGATATGTTTTAGGCAGTTGATTTAAGATATGCTATCTCTGGTGTGTGATCTTATTTCAATCCAGATCCTGATTGAACTGGCAAAAAGGTTGACATTTTTTTTACTGCTATTTGGCAGACTTGAGGGTTCGTGTTGGAATCTCCTGATAACATCTCAACACTAGTTTTCTCGCTCTCTCTGTTTCACTTAATAATTTTAATATTAGCATATACATATATATATATATATATATATATATATATATATATATATATATATATGTATATTGTAATAGTAATTGTTAAAGATTATATTTGTAATAGTAATTGTTAAAGATTATATTATATATTTATGATAAAATATGATTTAATAACCGTGGCTTCAAGGATATATCAAGTAACAAAATATATTTATTTTCAATTAAACCTGAAATTAAAAAAAAATATTATTACCGTCGATCACAGATTACAATGATTGAAGATTATAATAATCAATCATTATCATGATAATAAAAATATCATATTAGAATCATTGTTTTCATTTATACTTTACTTAGTCCATGCAAAGAGTAACGATACCAGTTGAGGGCTTAAAGATAGAATCAATACTTTCATAAAAGAAAAATCTTGACGAAGGTTTTAATAGAAATGAAGAGAAAACTAATTATTTAAGAGGTTTAATAACCCGGTGAAGTAGGCGATTATGAAAAAATAAGGAAGGAGAAATTAACGAAGCAAAACACTCGAGATAAATGAAGAAATAAAACCATCATTTTTAAAGAAAGCAATGAATCCTTATTACATTTCATTTTCAAGCAATATAAAGTTTGGGAGAGGGGGTGAGGGAAGGGGCTCTGAAAATCGTCTATTCCGCTGTTTTAGAAAAAGGCAATTTTTTGTTTTAAGTAATTTTTTTACTGATTATGGTCATATTGGTCCTGCAACAAAGAGTATTTTCAAGGAATAGAACACCAAAATGTCTCGCAATATATTTAACAAATAACTGAAGGAAAGAAAAACATAAAAATATTTTTGGCGGAGTCAGACGAAGAAACTAATTGTAAGCAAAACAATCATTATACCATATACTAGATGTTAATTAATAATATCATATTCATATTATTAATTTAAAGGCAAAAACTATAAAATACTACTTGTTAAATGATTAGATTACAAAGATTTTTTTTTTTTAACTTATACTTACCAATAAATGAAATATTTAGTAAGGGAAAGCATTGCCATCGTGATCCGAGCTTAGAACGGAAATACGCGTTATAAGGTCCCCTGGGCCTAAATAATAAAATTTCTCAAAATTTCTGTGTGTGTTTGTGTGACCAAAATGGCTTCCTCTAATGTACCTTTAATTTTCTTTATTTGAAATAATTAAACGTCTCTCATTGTTAGGAATAATAAAAAATGTGAAAATATAAAATATGAAAGAATTTCCTAATTAACTAAAGAAGAAAAAGTAAGAAATATTTTTCGACGTTGAAAACAGATTTTCGGAAATAAGAATATTACAGATATATAATATACCATTGAAAAGCTAACGTTAAAATAGAGAATGTATACATTTAAGTAATTGTTGTAATATATAATTTCGACTTGTATATAATTTAATGAAAAATAAATATTTCCATGGAAACTAAATACAAATTTTTTAAATTTATTTCAAGTAGCATACTAAATGAAAGTTCAGTGATGTGCGCACCGCACCAGATTTTACTTAAAGCAAGAAATGCATGAAAAAAGGATTTCATAAACACAGGATTTGTTATGAAATTGTTTTAATCTGAAAGAAATGTTTCAGATTAAGATCAATGAAACGCTTCAAATTTAAAAATAATTCGCGATGAAGTCCATGGACTAAAAATAATAAATTAAATTTTTTTATTTAGGAAATTTAAACAACTTCAAATAATACAATTTAAATATAATTACTAATGCAAAGCACAAAATTTGTAAACATTCTTTCATGTTATTAAAACCTTAAATTTAATAATAACTATTAAATAATAAATATCGGTGGGAGAGCCTATGGAATAGTTGCTACTACATAATAGAATTATATATCTACTCCATTTAAAACTTTCAAATAATAATTTAAAAGTTATAGATATTATAATCAATTTTAATGAAAATTTATTAAGCAGGATTTTAAAGTTCATTCGGGCTATGAAATGTAAACCAATATTATATAATCATAAAATCAAAATACGTATTTGGTCTTCAGGATTTTTCCTGGAAACGAAAGAATGTTTCCTTAACAAGGCAGAGGTTAAAACAACAATCTTATCTTTCCGAATTCGTGTTGAGGGGAAAAAATAAAAGAAATGATCTCTTTGTTAAAAGATTGCTTTATAACAAAGTTTTGGGCCGCTTTTCAGAATATTCATTGAAAATATTGCTTATACTGAATATATTTTGAAAGTTTTTTCAAATGTCTTAAACGAATAGCATTATAAATTTAATTTAATACAAATACAAATTTTAATCAGAATTAAATTAAAATATTACATTTTTTAGTTTTGTTACTGCCGTTTTTTAGACGATATGAGAGAGCATTATAGCTCCGGGAGAGGGCTGAAAATTTATTTTATGTTATATCAGCCTTGGAACGTGGGTACGAGTCCTGCCTTGGGCAGGGAAGGGGTTCAAAATCAAAATTTCTCGACAATTTTTAACTGATTTCCCAACAATAATTTTATTTTCTATTCAAAAACAACAATGTAGCGATAAAATCCTAATTTCTTAACTTAAACGGACTAATATCATTCATTAGTGTAAGTTTTTGAGTAAAATATAAGGCCACAAGTAGGCTTCAACCATATCAACAGGGATCGACTCAGGTCGCAATAAACCTCCTAGGGGTACACCCAGCCTCTATAGAGTGCTACCTGGCGTTAAGATATAAAACTGAATGATGACCACAACACTTCCTTGTGTACCTATTGGTAGAAAAGTGCTTAGCAAACACTAAATCCAAAACCCTTCATGGGTGGTCATGCTACGGGTTAATTTATTTATTATAAATTTTATACTTCAATATCATACTTTATCAAAAACTGGTCTTTTGTTATAGTCCAGCGGCTCACCTCAGGTAAGGAATTTTCTAAAAAAAAAAAACCCGAAGCTATTTGTAGATTGACGCGATAGGAGGCAGGTTAGTAACCGATAATTATTTATTTACAGAGTATATTTAGCTAAGAGGCTAGCAGGAGCAGGCTACCCTACAGGCACACAATCAATATTTATCCCCGGCCCCCCTAAAACGGATCCAAATATAGAGCGCCTGAAATAGCATCGGTAGAGTCTTCAGTGAAAGCTACGGCCTGCGACACCTCGCTCCGTCTGTGACCCGACGGCCTAGCGGTCAATATCAGCACCGACCGGCCCTCGGGGCGACAATTGACAATCCAAAGGTTTCAGAAATAAATATTAGAGAACTTATAGAAGCTAGGAGGAAAGTCCAGATAGATGATATAAATATAAAATTGATACTTAATATTTTAAGTATAGATATTAGTATAATATATAATAGATAAATAAATAACATACACTATTGCACTTAAAGAGAGTAAAAACTCAAAAAAAGAGAACAAAAAATTCTATTAGGATATTATTATAAGATTCCTAGAGAAACCTTAAAGCCTCTCAAATTGAAGTAAATAACTAAGCAGTCAACGTTTCGCCAATTAAGGCTTCACCAGGACAGAAAAACATGAGATGACATAAATGCAGATTTTACTTATTAGACTTAAGACAGTCTAAAAAAGACTAAACAAAGGAAGGTCTATTCTATTACCTGACATTATCTTTTTCAGTCTAAATGATGCCTCAATTATTATTTTTTTCCCACAATGCAGTCACCCTCTGATGGCTGAATACATTTCAAAGCATATCATCTCACCACATGACGAGTAATAAAATAACATGTGAACAATATATATATATATATATATATATATATATATATATATACACACACACACACATCATATAATAGAGTTCAATATTCATTATAGAAAGAAAACCACCAAAAAATAAATACAATGAGTTATATATATATGTACAGATAAACAATATGTACAATATATAAATTATACTTGAGAAATTTAAAACCTGGAAAATAACAGATTGAATAACAATATGTATGTACCTACAAAAAAAAATGTTAATAAAATTAGTAAACAGAAATGAAAACAAAAGTAAACGAATATTTATTGGTAAGGTGTTTCTTTTATTAATTCGAAATAGCCAATCCGGTTCACAAAGCATCAAATGACTGGTTAGTTATTTACGGCTACTTGAGAGACTAAGGGCTTTGACCATTCCCAGTTGGTAGGCTCCAATATTTCATCATTAAATCATTAATTCCTTCAGCGTTGGCATAATATTGTCATGAAATAATATGCTTAATTAAATAGGCTGACGGACAATTAAATGGCGACCCGGGACAAAGATAATATCCCGGATAATGGTTCCAATCTGGAGAACTGGAGGCAGTTAGGAGAGTGATGACTTGGCTCATTGTGAAGTAACTGGCAATAAAGACCTTCATTTCCATTCCAGTTTTCAGGATTCCTTTTTAGGATTAGTAATTCCATTCCAAAACGATGTTCATTCCACGTTTGAATTCTACAACTGGTAATTTGAGTAGAAAAAGCAGGAGAGAATGATGTGTGGAGCAGTGACATAGCAGTGACATGGCATGTGCTACTTAATGCACTCGAAGTTTGTGGCAGTCACTGCCTATAACTGAGGGGATCACCTCATCAGCTCCACCTTCTCTCACGATCATTAAAAAATATTGCTTTCGGAGAATAACTTCAATCCTCTGTTCTCAACGACAATTTGCAAAGTAACCAGCAGTAAATTTCAATACAAAAGCATTTATTTATTTATTGAAATTTACAACAGTACTAGAACAATACAATAAGTAAATACCATATTTGAATAATAAAATATGACAATAGCTTGTGAAGGAACTACATTTTGATAGCACTTTCAGTGACTTTAGTGACTATTTAAGATTAGGAGGTCCCGTGGTCATCTCCTTCTATTTGAGATAGGAGGTCCCGTGGTCATCTCCTTTAGTGACTATTCAAGATAGGAGGTCCCGTGGTCATCTCCTTTAGTGACTATTCAAGATAGGAGGTCCCGTGGTCATCTCCTTTAGTGACTATTCAAGAAGATAGTAGGTCCCGTGGTCATCTCCTTTAGTGACTATTCAAGATAGGAGGTCCCGTGGTCATCTCCTTTAGTGACTATTCAAGAAGATAGGAGGTCCCGTGGTCATCTCCTTTAGTGACTATTCAAGATAGGAGGTCCCGTGGTCATCTCCTTTAGTGATTATTCAAGATAGGAGGTCCCGTGGTCATCTCCTTTAGTGACTATTCAAGATAGGAGGTCCCGTGGTCATCTCCTTTAGTGACTATTCAAGATAGGAGGTCCCGTGGTCATCTCCTTTAGTGACTATTCAAGATAGGAGGTCCCGTGGTCATCTCCTTTAGTGACTATTCAAGATAGGAGGTCCCGTGGTCATCTCCTTTAGTGACTATTCAAGATAGGAGGTCCCGTGGTCATCTTCTTTAGTGACTATTCAAGATAGGAGGTCCCGTGGTCATCTCCTTTAGTGACTATTCAAGATAGGAGGTCCCGTGGTCATCTCCTTTAGTGACTATTCAAGATAGGAGGTCCCGTGGTCATCTCCTTTTCAGAGATCTCGGAAGATTATGGAGAATAGATTGGGGTGAAAGGTAACTAGCTCGTGGGTTCGAGTACAGAGTTTGTTATTCTAAAGGACATATATCAGTAACACAAGGGACATTGAGATGTTTAAGGATAATTTAATTAGTGGGATAATAAGGATTCATCGAAGGATAATAGAAAAATATAAATTAAAAATAATACGCAGTCTTATTGAAAACTAGTTTCGAATGTTATACATTCATCTTCAGTTCTAAAATCACTAAAAAAAATTATTATTCATTATTAATATTATACATTATTATTATTATTCATAATTTATAAATGTTTTATAGTAATGTTTATATTACATCTAATTTAATATGTATAATAATACGAAACTATATTTTTGTTTTGAATGTTTTTAGAACTGAGGATGAGTGTATAACATTCGAAAGTAGTTTTCAATAAAACAAATTTATAGAAGTGGCAAATAATTTATCAATCCCTAATCCATTGATCCTTCTATACCATCATGCGGATGTCAACTGATACGTATTCAATTTAGACACAAACATAATGTGCAGTAGCATTAGATAGACTGGGCTGGTTAGACCATATCATTAGACTGGACTGGACTGGTGCAATAGCATTAGATAGACTGGGCTGGTTAAAATGGTGTTGAGCTTCTTTCAATCGGATATGCATGAAAATACTCCATACATGAAACACTTCAAATGGTACAATTTTCATGGAACAACAATGAGCCAACTGAAGAATCATTTTATCTATTATTTCATACAGAATAAAAAACTATGCATAACGTCCACAAAGAATAATAACATAGAGTGAAAATACAAGTTTTATTTACTGTTAGTAAAATAATAATTTGTAATTTCTACTTATGCAAATCCATTAACTCTGTTGCTGAATTATAAGATTGATTCGAATTCTCTAGCATGCTTCATGATGCTATTGTATTGAAATGACCAAAAGCAAAAACAGTAATGGAAACATTCAGTTCAACAAAAGTAGATCAGAAAACGTGAGGTAATATAATATTTCCTAAATAACATGCTCTTGTCGAAGAATAATTTCCATAGATATAAAGTAAGAAAGAGACTCGTTAGTGAATAGCAAATAAAAAATGAACATTTGCCTCTAGAATACAAAGAGGTATATTAAAAAATCATTTTAGGTTACACAAGAGCCGTGGGCGGTCTTACACAAGATGGCCGCCCCATTCAGACCGTGTCTAAACTCATTTCCCTCAGCGAAAAATTACTGAAACAGAGAAAGCTAGCGGATAATGCAGTAGTGCTCATGGAAAACTATTAATCGTCGAATATAAGGAGCAAAATAAACCATTAATGGTGTACAAGTATAGTAAAACCATAAGGACATTAATGGTGTACAAGTATAGTAAAACCATAAGGACATTAATGGTGTACAAGTATAGTAAAACCATAAGGACATTAATGGTGTACAAGTATAGTAAAACCATAAGGACATTAATGGTGTACAAGTATAGTAAAACCATAAGGACATTAATGGTGTACAAGTATAGCAAAACCATAAGGACAAATAATTAACATTCATAATCAAGTACACAAGTATATAATATTTAATTGTGTACTTGATTATGAATGTTGATTAATGTAATATAATAATATGGATGTAATATAATGTAACCTAATTAATGTAACAATATTATGTTACTACTATATTAGCTATATGAAACTAACTGTGTATCATTTAATTGCAGTATGCCCTACTTATTGCTCACTTAGAAAGCACTAGATACCTCACGTCAATAGCATCATCGTAGAAAGCCAATTTCCTGCAATATTAATTATTGAAGACCCAGCAATAGCTAAACTAATAATATATTACTATATAGTAGGTTGTTTAAAATTAACATATTTCATTATCAATGAGTGAGATTTTTTTATTATTTTATTATTATATTTATGATTTTATTATTATATTTTTTTATTATCTTTTATTTGTTATTTTTCTTTTTATTAGATATTATTTTTTATAGTAGCAAATAACCAAGTGTTAACTAAATATGCAGTTAAAACTATTTTTATACATAATGGGCTGAATTAAAGAAACTGTAGATAAACAACATGCAAATGGCAATCCATCCTAAGGAATATTATCTATTTATTCAATAATACAAATATCTTATCTCATAAATAGGTATACTCATCATGTTATTTTTTATATTTGTACACATAAAAACGAAAAATATTTATTTTTAACGTGTTATTTGCTAATAGTTTAATTTTAGTTATAATCAAAATATAAGTATAATAATATTATTTTCCTTGTAATTTCTGTTCTTTCTTGTCATATTGTATTTCTACTATTGTATTTAATAGCTGTATATAGATTATTAAGACTAACATGTTTATTGAATTGTTTAGCCAAACTAGGCTCTATTTCCTCTATTAGGAACCCTCCTCCCCTCCCCCTCCCCCCCCAAAGACAACCCTCTATTCTATTTTATTAACTATAAGTTACTACTATCTTAAACTACATCATAGTCACTATAATTTGGAAAGTGTTTCATCGACAAGAAAAAAGAAAGACTCTATCAATCAATTCGATATAACTAGAGCCCGGATTCTCCTGCAATTGGACTTTTTTTTCGATTGCTTGAAATCGATAGGGGACAAGTTATTTACACGAATTAAAGAATCCGGATTAACATAAGTAAGTTTTATTGCACTAAATTTCATATTTTAAACAATTTTGGGTAAATTGCACGTTTTATGTTTTTACTGCATTAAATTACACATTTAGCCGTAATTAAAAAAAATATTTGTAAATTGCTTGAAAATACAATACAAACATTGAACCAAAATTACATAGGACACATTCACGAAGTAATACGTTACCTATTTATAACGTTACATTATTCATGTTGTTACAGTTATTAACTAGTTAGTTAGTTATCTTCATATTGTAACAGTTATTAACTAGTTAGTTAGTTATCTGCTCATGGTTTTCATCTAATTAATTATATCTTATTCTAACATAAACCCAAAATGGGAAAAATTATCAGAATCGAAAGGCAATCCACCAAAATGGATCGTAAATCCAAAGAGTTAAGTTTTACCGGCAAGGATGAACGGTGCAACTTTTTTTACAATGATTGAGTTATCGATATATCGGCCGAAATTTGGGATTGTCTCACCTGACCACGCGATACGTTATTAAAAAATTTATTATTTTTTTATCAATAAAAACACAGCCAGAAAACTCGTTACCATAGTGCGTGAATCAGGTATGATCGTGCGAAAAGTAACAAAAAATACCCTAACAAGAGCTCGTGAGGATTTCACATTTTGCATTACAATGCTCCAACATACCTAATTTATTAAGAAAAAATAGTAATTTATGAAAGAAAAGAAAACATGTAGATTTTTTGTTATAACTTTAAACGACGTGAATGGCAAAACTTTATTTTTTCTGGCACATTTAAGCACGTTTTGACATTTTTATTGCACGTTTTACAATTTGTTTACAGCAAGAAATCCGGGCTCGACACATAATACATAAATGAATGTACGTGTAATATTATCATATGATGTACAGGATATATGGTACATATATTTTGAAAAGGAAAATCTTAATGCCCTTGAAATATTGAAACCACAGAGCATAAATGATATGAGAAGGTTATAGTCATTGCCGTCGCGAAACATCCTCTCTGACCAAACATTAGTTAAGTGATTTTGATTGTACTGCAAACGAGGTTGTAAGGTTTTATTTCTTGGTAAAAAGCACTCATGCGTTAAATAATAGACACGTGATTCAAATTGATGAAGGATCCTCCTCCTGATGTAGGTGTCAATCGCATACTCAAGAAATCACCCATGGGACACTTACAAGACAGTCAGAAATCACCCACGGGAAAATTACAAGACAGTCAGAAATCACCCACGGGACACTTACAAGACAGTCAGAAATCACCCACGGGACACTTACAAGGCAGTCAGAAATCACCCACGGGACACTTACAAGGCAGTCAGAAATCACCCACGGGACACTTACAAGGCAGTCAGAAATCACCCACGGGACACTTACAAGACAGTCAGAAATCACCCACGGGACACTTACAAGACAGTCTTGATACAATTACTTTCACAGTTATTTACCTACCATGTTAGAATGTTTATAAAATTACATTTTATTAAACTGTTTATAAATCACTCATTCGCTAGTCCCGTAAAATCATGGTTTTGACAGAGGAGGTTTAACAGCGGCAATAACGTAATATTTTTTTTAGTGGATATTATAACTTATTATTATTATTATAAATTATTGAGGATTGCTTGGTCAGATTTGATACGTGAGTGTTCTACTGTTAGTAGCTAACCAATATCACAATGACGTAATAATGTCAGGATATATTGTATATTTATTCTATTTTTAGCATGTAATATATTATAATGCTGATATTTAGCCTAGTTTGGCTCGTAATGTTTAATTTTTTTCATACACTTTTGAACGAAGAGTTGACCGGTACCATTCCCAGTACCCTAACTCACTACGGGGACGAGATATATAGCGAAATCCAGAATTTTCGTGGGCCCATAAGAGCCATTTTGGGGGGCAATGAAACCGCCCAAGGACCCCAAAACATAGTTTGGTCCAAAGAATACGTTTCATTATTTTCAGAATTTGTAAGTCGATTTTGTGCAGTTTGCAAAATTTTAGTCGCAATATTGGGATTAAGCCCCACTGTGCGCAGTATGGTAGGGATGACAGACATCCATCGAACCTTTTTAAAGTCGATGTATCAGTAAAATCGATGTTTGACTTTCTATGTTTTAATTTTTTTTTTAACATCACTACTTATAACACTTTTGAGGAGTCTTTATCTCAAACTGTACTAAATTAATTATACAGAAATGCTACTATATATTATCTACCAATGTTATTATTCAACACTAAAATCCTAGCATGGTAGTTAGTATTGGAATCCACGATGTTGAGTGATTGCTATGCAATAAGGATTGGCGTGCATATGTTTATTAATAAATATGTTTATATGTATTATAAATATGTTTATTAAAAACAAAATCAATAAAAGAAATGTGCAAAAAAAAAAAAATTTTAAACTTGAACAGTATAGAAATGTTAAGACAAAATACCTGCCGCCTCCTGAAATACATTCTGCAGACACAGGTGAAATACATTTGATATAAATACAAGGATAACTATCCCAAAGGCAGAGACAAAGATCCAACATCACAGCGGAGCGATCACAGCGGAGCGACCACAGCGGAGCGATCACAGGACAATGACTGTATACGGCACTGTTTATGCCGGACATTTTGTTATTGTTTACCTTTGAACCGCTGTCCTGCTAAAACTGCAAACTGTTACCGACCTAGTACAATTCTACAATAATATCCTATCAGGTCGCTAGTCAATGAACTTTGGACGATTTGCGAAGGGACCTCAGTCTCAGCTCTACACTTTACGAGCGTTCAATGGTTCCTTATGTGTTGGATCCTAGATGGAAAGCCCTACACAACTCGGAGTTTTAGTTGTGTCCAAGGTCGTTTACGCAATCGTTTGGCGTCGATTACCCTTTCAATGTTCGCTATCCGTTCCGACTATTTCAAACGCTGAAATCGCGAAGCTTCAACTTCAATTATATCAATCCAGGAGTAGCAATTCGGTGTTGTGTAGCCGCTTCAATTCTTCAGTCATAGCAAAAACCTCAAGTCCCCCAAATAACAGATAGCAACTGGCAAATCATTGTTAAGATAACATAATATCATATCATAAATATAAGATGACATGAAATGCAGAACAGAGGTCGCAAATCTCATCAACAAAAAAGACTAACCAAATAGAAGACATTTCAGCACTCAACTATCTTGAAAGCTATGTTCTACTTTCGATTCGTCATCGCTGGCGACATGACATGGCTACACGTTCCCATCCCCGTTTGTCATGTTCGCCATGCTTAGGCTACTGAATTGAGATGCGCTACCTCTGCTGTGTGCCCTGTTCCTCAACTAATATAATGATGAGACGTTGACTAGCCGTTGGACATTGAATGCTGTTTGTGGTGGATCTTAACAGTAATTTTTGCATTTTTTTTTTAAGTTTAAGAAATATAATGAAAACCAGGATCCAAGGTGAGCAAATAATTAATCATCACTCAAAATAAATTACTAAACATTAAAGATTGTAGGAAATTTAATGTAAATATCATTACGTTGTTAGCATTTCTAAAATGTAAATTTTATCTAGAGGAGATACATGAGAATGAAATGCGATAGAAATGACTAAATAGGACCCGACAATTATTAGGACCGGAGCTGTAGCTGTAGCAAGAACCGATCTTTAATCTGAGCTGAGTCAGCTGTGAGCTTCCCCTTAGTCAGCATTCTCTATTCTGTTTCCTCCCCGGTCGGCCTAGCTTCATTATTTAAATTGACTCTACTTTTTGGAGGACGAGCGAGGATCCAATCATTTTAATTTTAGGGAAATCCTGTCGTCCTTAGAAGGGAGCTGACAAAGAGAGGATTTAACAATTTAAATTTATCAATCATTTCCACCCCGTACTTAATACTTTAATACAGATGCATTTTTTCATATAAATATTCAATGACCAGAACAAATTCCCCCAGGTGTAGAAATCTATCCGAAACAAATACTTTTTAAAGATTCGGCTCTGCTGATATAATTTTAATTTATTTTAAGCATGTAACTTCACTCTCAAAATTTTCCAATCGAAAATATTACGACTAGCGCACCATGGTGGGTTTTCCATTAACCATCATGGTGCGCTACCGACAAAACTCTACATTCTGACTTACAACATTAGACAGTCGACCAGAACATAACTCTTTACTGTCGATGCATAATTTGCATGGGCATACAATGGACAACAGACAGATGAGATATATGGTTGTAGGTGACCGAGGGGGCTAAAAAGATGCCGGACGAAAGTTCTTCCTTAACTGACAAAGATAATTGAATGTCAGACAAGAGTTTCTGGTGTACACTATCCTGAACCATGCCAGAGTACAATTAATTCATATAATTGACAGACAACTTTCAGCAAACTCTAGACAACTACAAATTATTATTTGAAGAAAAAAAAAAGGTATATCCTCATAACAGATCAACTGAAATTCAAAATCGTTCCTATCAATGAAGAAGCAATTGGGCAAGTAGGATTGGATTACGGGCGGAGGAATACTGTGGCTACATTCCGAAAGGCAGAGATCCGGTAGCCATAGGAAGTAGAGCAGGCAGCGCAGCCTAGTGGAAGGATATGGAGTAACTAGAGCATTGCCGAGCGATAGTTCCCTCTACTTGTTAGCTTATTATGTTATGGGGTCAGTTATAGTCCCTAAACAATTAATTTTCCACCAGGCAGGAGTACATCACGACTTTCCAATGCAGGTCTTCTACTTCGGAATGAAGCTACTGATGATAATTATCATAGCAATGCTTATCCTCAAGGAGGTCAAGTTACAATTTGACAGAGATATCGAACAACGGGACCGATAATTTTACTCTAGACCATCACAGGTCAGCCATCTCTACACTGGGACAGAAAAAAACTGACGGTATCAGCCACAAGACGAACCCGCAGAGAACTTGACGGGGCAGAGCAGTGCAGTGGTGAGCATTCAAGGAATTGGAACGCATCAATAATAAGTAGCTATGTATGTAAATAATTGAAGGACGACTTTCTTAAGTCTGTTCTAGCTGTTGATGTGCGATGTGCTGTATCTGGACTGCATTTATGTGACTTTGAAACCTTGACCGGCAACCAATTGATTGCTATTTGATAGAATTGAGGATTTTTTTTTTTTTTGGAACATTCCAATAATATAGCATGCTAGATAAAAACAATATGAAATTGTTTCGGTTCTAATATTAAAAAACAAAAAGTAAATTCTGTTGCATAGAAAATGGTGAAAATTCAGTTTCAATCAACTAAATTACATAGTAAGGATATTGTTTACAATTTTGATTTTATTGATTTGAGAATTGAAAAGAAAAAGGGTCAGGTTTATTGATAGTGAACATCTCACATCAACAATCTAATATATAATATCCTAATGATAATTTTTGTCTCATTTCTTGAGTTTTTACTATCATTAATCGATAACTGAATACATTAGACGACTTGAGGACTTCAATACAAGAATATAAGTTCATGTAAAACAGTAATTAACATGAACTTGAAATTAAAATAAATTTATAATGTCCTCCTAAAATAAGTAATCAGAAAATGATATATTTTTCCCAACAATTCACACGTAATAATTTAATATTAGATATTTCCTTATCAAGAAGAAACATAGTAATATTATATTATAAAGTACTCGTATATCTAATATTATCGTAATATTATATCGTAATTTAATATCGTATTATATCGTAATATTATCGTAAATATTATCTCAATATGAAGTATTGCTCGTATAAGAATACAAAATAAATAAATTTAGTTGTAATAAAAGTCCCTTCTCTCACCTCTAATATGCTTTATTTCCTTTAAAAATTATACTAACAAATTATGACAATGATTTATGGTTAGACTAAAATTAAGAATTCGATAAGAGTTACAAAGGACTATTTTATAAAACAAAACCCCTTCCCCTTCTCCCCTCCTCAACCTTCTCTCTCCTACAAGTTGTATTGTAAGAGATAGTCCTTAAAATGTAACGAGGTTACAGATTTAAGTTAACTCAGAGGATAAAGTTTTAAAGGAAAATTGCTTTTGGTAAATTTTGAAATGGAAATGTGGAAAAGAATTATATTTGAGGCGAAACTTTTTTAATAAAGGCTCCCTCTTACTGTCGGACAAAATAAGTGTGCTTGTCACTTTGAAGAAAGGGGCGGGACTTGGGGTTCAATTCACCACCAAACGTGTTTTACTTTCTCACCAGTTGAATATTTTCGTCTCGGATCCTTTTTTATCAATATTTTATTTAATTCTTTTCTTCTTATAATATTCATTAAAACTTAAAACTAAAAAAAATTAATTTCTAAAATTTGTGCTAATCCAATAGTATTGAGGTTGCTGTTGTAGTAACTTCTGACATGTTATTAATCCTATTATAACTATATTCTATATTTAACTATATGCTATTATAATTATATTCTGTATTTAACTATATGCTATTATAACTATATTCTATACCTGCGGTAACTCTACATAATATTTCAATAAGTATTAAAAGATAAAGATATATATTCAACCCTAGAATACAACTGATATAATCTGTCTATTAACCGAATATAATTTAGGCTTATACAGTTCTTAATAAAACAATAAAGTATAATTAGAAGAAAATATTAAATTTTATAGAGGTCCCGTCTCAAGACCGGTTATAGAGGTCCCGTCTCAAGACCGGTTATAGAGGTCCCGTCTCAAGACCGGTTATAGAGGTCCCGTCTCAAGACCTGTTGCAATCACTGGGAAAAATTAATTCATTATTTATTTATTTATTTAGCCTTAATTCATTATTTATTTAGCCTTAATTCATTATTTATTTAGCCTTAATTCATTATTTATTTATTTATATCCCTCTGCGATAAAGTTTTCTACACGTATTTCCTATATTCACCATCAGATGTTCATAAATATTTTATTGATATAACTTTGAAATATACAGTACCCGCAATATACAACAGTTGTGAGGGTTTAGCGGCTCAAAACGACGGGCACTGTCGGACCCACCTAAGGGTTTTATTATTTAGATAATCTATGCTTTCTTTGCTAGGTATCAAGTGGATTATTGAATTTCTCAATTATCTATATTAAAAAAACATTTTACCTTGAACTGTCTTAGATTATAGAACATCTTATAATACAATTAATAAAAAAAAACTTTTGGTCTGTAGTGCCAATCGAAAAAAAAAATATATGTATATTTTTTATTGAAGAGTAGGGAATGTAAAATATAAAAAAATAAAACAGAAGATTGAAACACAGGAAGACATCGTTTTATTATTATATAAACAAATATTTATAAATATATGGATATTTAAATGAAATAAATGTCCACATCTGTTTAATCAATTGTTTGTTTAATAAAAACATATATAAATTTGTTGTTGCTTATTCTCTCTCAGAAATATGCTATAATGGTTAGAGGGAAAACCTGAGCAGCGGTTTCAAAAACCGGAACGATAACTACAGATATCGATACATCGATTGCAGGCCACTGGACTTCTTCGGAACCACGAACTGCCAGTACAACCACAATTCGATTAAAAAGTCTTTTATCGTTTTTTGTGTTGGTTTGAAATGTCCTTTATTTAAATATTAATTAAAATGTTGCAAAAGAAATAACCCCAAAGACTCATGAACTCATTGAATCCTGAAGCAGGAAAGTAGGGCACATCTATTGGGTAACTAGGACTCCACAGGTTGGGAATAGCGCCTGGTTCCCATAGCAACGGCTCATCCACAGGTTGCGAGTAGCGTCCAGTTGCCAAGGCGACGGCTCATCCGGAAGGACACACGCTTATTGATCCAGCGCTGCAGCTCTCCTTGGGTTACTCCTCGTCTAGCTGTAGTCCCCCCCGGGCGCTCACCCAAACCCCCCCCCCCTACCCTCTGCCCCCAAAACTTATTAATATTAACGATGGACGACATGAAGCTTGGTTGGGGATGCGATCAATGAATAAACACACAAATAAGAAAAAAACTTATATTGTGTGCCGACGTTTCGGCCTTAGTATTTATATATTAAGTATTTTTTCTCCTTCCTCTCCATCCCGTTTCTATCCTTATTGTTTTGTTTTTCTTCCCCACATACGATAATTACTTTTGATTATATTATTCTATCTTTAAGCTTACATAACTTTATATCTTAGAGGTTTATTTTACTTTGTTGTTTTTAACATGTATTTTTCCACCTAATTTATTATATCTTACATAGAAATCATTTACGTTACATATATAATCATAATTATCTTGATGTACTAAATGTATACTCCTAAATCTTCATTCTAGTAGTTATTATAATTAGTAGTTTTCATGTATTTTATTAAAGTATCTTTCATATCATTTGTTAACTTTCTTTCTATATTTTCACAATATGTTAAATATCTTCATTTTTACTATGCATTAACATATTTTTCTTTATTTCTTATTATTCACATTATAATCAGCATATTTTTCTATACACTTTATTTTTATCTTTCATCATACTTTTATATCTTACTGTTTGCTAGTTTTTTTTATGATAACTGGTGCTCTGAGTGTTGTTACATCTATTATTATCTTGTTTTTTTCTAAGCCCTGATGATGACCTAAAAGTTAGGCCAAAACGTCGGCACACAATATAATAAGATTTCTTATTTGTGTGTTTATTCATTGAACGAACCCCAACATATATTTTCCACACTCGACCACTTGATCACACTTTCCATTTAAAATAATCCTTAAAATGACAAATATAATCATCAAAGCAGTTATTTATCCATTTCCATTTGAGAGACTTAAGGCTTCTTTCTTGAATATTATTTCAATTCCAATCCAGTTCCATATCGTTTCTCTCTTTAATTAACAAAAACAATGAGTTGCAATAATAAGAACAAATTCTGATATTGTAATGCATAAAAATTTCCATTTCAACACATTGGCGTTATCCCGCTGCATCCACCAACCGTGAAGGCTGACATGGCGGCAATAACGAGCGCTATTTTAGTTTCGATGCGACTGTACAAAGTCAGTTTTCATAACGACCATTCACCACAGTTCCAATGGCGATATTTGAAACTATATGCGGACTGTTTGTATAATTTCTTCAGGGCCCTCCAGAGACCAGATTATAATGTATCACAAAGCAAAATTAGTAAGAAAGAAAGAACATAAAAGACTAATCAAATTGAGGTATATATTACTCTAAAACAGTTCAACATATACTAAAGTAAAAGATAGGTAGAGGGGAGAAAGATTATATTGCAAGAGCTGATCAGCTGATGAGATATAATATAACAGAAAATAAACAACAATACATCAAACAGAACCACAAAAACGGCTATAGACCTATACGAGTATATGCAGATGTTAAAGAAATGAAACATAAAAAGTACAAAAAAGCGATAAAACCAAAAACTATTAATCGTGTGTATTCTTTACCTTGGCTTACAAATAACATTTATCAAATCTGGTGCGGTGCGCGCATCACACAATATTCCCTTACTGTCCTTTAATAACACTCTATCGTGAAGACGTCAGGATATAACAAGAAAAACAAATGCAAAATAGAGTATACTAATTTACCGTCAGCTATTTGCCCAGTGCCTCATTCAGCTGAAACCCCAGTTCCAGTTTCTAAATAAGTACCTTTTTTCGAAATACAGGACTACGAGTGTGGTGAAGATCGAAGTGACACCAACGATGAAGATTTTGAAATTTAAAATGACCCCGTTCATCAAGGAATTTGATCAGCATGAGTTGAAAGATTTGGCACAAGATTTGGGTCTATCCAAAAAGACATCAGAACTTCTAGCATCAAGACTGCACGAGAAAAACATGCTTGAAAAAGGAGTTAAGGTATATCCTGGTTTCGATCAAGAGAAAATGCATTTCGACAATCTGAAGGAGGATTTGTATATTACGATAAGGTATGGAAATGGAAGAGTTGGGAATATGTCTTTCCCAGTCTAATTATCTTTTTAATATAATTTTAAAGAGTTCACATAAACAATACTTGAAATAAACTCGGCAGCATCCACTTCTTCACATATTCTCTCACATCAGTACAATAAAACAGTTTTTTAAGTAATTTTATTACAACAATTCTGTACACTACCTATATATTTTAAGTTTGACAAGTTGAAAATATATTTTAAAAGTTTCGATTTAGTTTCCATGGAAATATTTTGTTTCCATTAAACAATATAAAAGTACAAAATTATTAAGTTAATTTCTACTTTTGTATTCTTACATTACCTTATTACAAAGCGTATTGTTGGCAATAGATTGGCGGATTGGTATGAGGAGGTTCGGTCGCATCCGTCTCCTTTCGGATGCGCTCGGTTATCCATCTAGGCTCTTTGCGAATTCCGGTCCCATTTGGATGATTCCTTTTTGTATTTTAAAGAATTTAATCACGTTTTTTCACATGATTTATCATAAAATACTTACTTTTTGGATTATGCGCAAATAAAATTTTCTTTTCGCTAAAAATCTTTTCCTCTGCATTTTTTCGTTGGTATACTACATGCAAGAAAAGTTAAAAGGCTTTAAGGAGAAGACATTAGGCAAGTTTCTTCAAAATCGTCTGAGCCGTTTACGAGAAAATTGTAAAATCGATTATATAAAGTGGCACTTCCGGTCAGTCGATTTTTACGAAAACGTTGCTGTAACATCACATGCAAATTAACGAACACACAACAGTGAAGACTTTAAGATATACTTTTATTGTCTAAACAAAATGTTACAATGACATTTATAATGCTTCTTACAAACTAAGTTACAATATCTTAGCTATCTTACATCATAGCTTACTCTGATATGGAATGTCGAATATAGAAGCTTAGAGAAGGCTTTATAGGGATGCGAATGGAGAGGGGATGAAGTTGCAAGGAAAAAAAAGAGGGGGATAATTTCCTCTACACCTAAATTCTGGGTGGCCTATTTGGGAACAATTCTTGGAAGCTCATGTGAACTTCTTGTGAAGGCTGTCCTGAGGGTTCAGTTAAAGTATACAATTGACATCTGACCCAGAATATGGTAGCAATAAACTGTTGAATATAAGAGAGAGCTTGACAGGCTTTCCGGTAGGAGACAAAAGATCTTTGGGCAATAGTCAGCCGACCTGGACATTGACAAGGTATTAACACATGTTGGGACCCCACATGTATGGTCTAAGACGTTAGACAGCCCTGAGAAAGACAGTTAACTGATATTAAACTAATGTTTAAAATTATAGTTATAAAAATTGTTAAATATAATAGTCGTCTGATAATTCGTCCCTCCCCTCAAAAGCAAGGTCCTCCGAAGCTATTAATAATATATTAAATCCCGAGACATTAATTCATCTTTGGATAGAGTTTCTTAAGCTCTACTATCAAAATGTGAGGAAATATCAATCAGGTTCCTGAGGTTAGGATCGGGTATGCAGACATTTTTGTCTATAGCTGTGCTTACATTGGTTATAAATTATAACTTTTGTGAAATAGAATTCCTTAAAGATAGAGATAGATAGATAGATACATCCATGAATCCTTTCTTTATAAGTTACAGTCATTAGTTTCTATTTTATGATACAGGTATAGTAGTATTTTACTAACATACTGATGTTTTATATATTATTATTATGTTTTATATACTATACAAATAATAATTTACTTATATTTATAATTATTCTAGAGGATATTAATTGTTTAACTTTATCATCTTTTATAGTGGATAATCTTAACTTCGACATTATTATAACATACGAGTGGTAAATAAACACAAATGAATTAGGATAACTTAATACAATAAATATATACATACAGTAAACAATTATACCTTCTTATTAACTTATTATTCTAATATTTAACATATGTTTATACACTATTAATACATAATATGTATTAACTTAGTTTCATTTCTAAGTTTGTTAATCAATCGGAAAAATAGTATCTAGTTCCCTTTTTTATTATTCATAAATTTTTTTTTTTTTTTTTTTTTGAAGCTTTTAGCATATTAAGATGATATAGTTTAATATTATAATCCCAAACAATCAGTCATAATTTTTATACCTAGAGAAGTACTATAAAGTTATAATCCTAGTTTATATTTTTAAGTAAGTTGCTTATTGCCTAATATAATATGAATAATAATGCCTTTTTTGTTTTACACAAATTATTATTCAAATTGTACAAACTGTACACTCGTTTTGAAACGATATTCTATAATAAAATAACACTTTTATAGCTTATTTAGTAATCATTATCAATAAATAATGTAATCTAACTTTCTCATTTTTAATTTTCATTGCATTTAATAATAATAATACCTATACTTGGTACAAAGTTAAATAATATAGTTTAGTAACGATATTTCTATAAAGATACTTGTATTACTTATCAGAAAATAAACAATAATACATTATTTAATCAAACCTTACGTTTTTTCACTTATGATTTTCTTTTTATTTATACGTATAGTTAATATTTTTCTTTTATTAATATCTTTTATTTTAAATGCAATAGTGATTAATCGCTAAATAATATTTTATTTTTTTTCATACATATTTCTCCTCAATCAATTAATCATATTACTATTATATCAATATTAATGTTGATATAATTTCTTAGGTAAACCAATCATATAATTATACAATTTATAAAGTATCAAACTATAATTGTTTCTTCATTTTCGAAAATAAAATCAATATTGATAAATTTTATATACAATATTAATTTTTTCTAACACAATAAGAGAAAATACATTATATTCATATAACTATCGGAATCAGGAAGTAACAATGTTTTCCTTTTCTTTTTCAGTAATACAGCAATAAACGCAATTTTGAGCATTAAAATTTTATTCTGTCATAATATGACGTAATTGGCTAAATGTTGATGGAAAACATCAATAAAATAAAATAGTGGTTACTATTTACATATTGGTGTGAAATGTTGAAATACGTCATCATTCCTGTTATATTTAATGAATATACCTGAATAAATGATAAATGATAGAATCTATTAACGTTCTTTAATATAAAGAAAATTATTTTAGCACTTTAACCGATTTGATTCAGAATTTTGAGGCTATGGGCTACTTTGTTTTGTTTTTAAGGAGTTAAAACTTATATCAAACGGTTTTTCAAATTGAGAATTTAATTGTATCAACCACTCAAGTTTTGTTTATATATAATTCCTTGTGACACTTATAAACGTCAGATGTATCTTTTGGAAATAACTGGATATCTTGATACCAATTTTATTTCGGTATATATATAAACCTTTTTTGTGTGTGTGTTAAATGTATTTTACTATTACTAATATGTTTGTTTATTTTATTATTATTATTTTATTTTATTAAAGTTGAGTATTAAGGTTTTTTTTTGTTTTATGTTAATTTACGGGGTTTATTTATGTTATTATTATTATATTGTTATATTATTATTTATGTTAAATAATAAGTTAATCAGATATTATAATATTTATTATAATATCTGAAATATTATAATGGATATCTCAATACACAGCGCCTGTTATTAAGTTTTGGTCCGGTTTTAGCATCCATAAGAGAATTTTATTTTTAGCAATGGGCAAGTTATCAGGTCTCAACATCCACAGACAAATTTTATTCTTGCCAGTAGGCCATTTACTCAAATAGCGAATTTTATTTTTTATTCTTGTTTTTAATTTGATTACTATATCTCCTACGCCAGCTTTATTTCCTATTCGATTAATCATTTTATTAAATTTACAATAATCTGTTAACCGCTTTCTTTTAATTTCTGCATATTTTTTAGTTACCTTTGAGCTAAATGTTAATAAATCTTGAATGTTACCACTTTTTTTTATATCATTACCTCCAGTAATTGCTGGAGAATCTTGAGATATTATTTCATGAAACATTGAAAAATTATTTAATTCAAGGTTTTGTTTCGAGAAATTATGAATTATAGTAAAATTCTCATGTTTAATTTTACAATTTACTTGTAAATCTTTATTCGAAATTAAACATTCTTGATTTGTTTTTAACGGCTTCTTTAAATCTTTCTCATGTAAAGATTCAATAGACACCGCTTTCTTCAAATCATCTTCTATTTTAATTGATTTTAAAGTATTTAATTTAGTCGGCGGTTTTATTTCTTTATCTTTTAGATCTTTTTTCTTATTAAACGTTACGTCCAGTTTAATCTGATTTGTGTAATCAGTATGTTCATTTATTATGCCTTTTTCCACGGTTTTTACAACTTTTCGGAAACAATTATGATCATCTATTAATGTTTTAAAATTTCGCGGTTTTATATTATTCTTTTTTATTAAAATTTCTTTAGAGTTTAATTCAATATTTTCGGCTTCTAACTCTTTGATTTGTTTGTTTTGTACATTTATAAATAGTTTACTATCTAAATGTTTATTTTGGATTGCTTCGGCTTTTACTTTAAGTTTTACTGTTTCGGGTTCAATATCAACTTCCATATTTTTTTTAATATTTGTCTCTTCTTCATTAATTTCATTAGTAATTTTATCCGGTTCTTCATCTGATATTAACGTTTCTATAATCTTATTTTCATTGGGCTTTAACGGAATTGCTTTATTGTCATTAATTATTATATCGTCTTCAGCATCAATGTTAGTTTCCTTATGTTTGATGTCTGAAAATTGTACAAAATCATTATTTTCTATTTCCGATTGTTCTATTTCCGGCTCTTCTTCAAAATCTTCACCGAGAAAATGTTCTAATTGATAGAACCAATTTATTTTTTCCTCTAGTTCTCGAATTTTCCGATCTTTATCGTTCTTTTGTACCCTTAGTACAGGTTTTGAATAAATTAGATCATTTTCATATTTTAATAAAATCCTCAAATCATCCAAACTTCTTAATTGATCAGATTTCGACATCAATTTCATACTAATTTGCATTGGTAAGTTTGAGAAAAAATAATAGAGCAATCGGCGATCTAATTTAGCTATCACAGTTTCTCTATTAATTATTTTATCAAAATAATATCGGGATATTAATAAATTGCGAATTTTATTCAACCGTTGAAGAAAATCTAAGGGGTGTTCATTATTTTTAATTTTTGTTTCAAATAATTCAAACGTCAATTGTTCTATTGACCGGTTATCCTTAAATGTATTTTCGAGACAATTTAATAAATCTTCAATTGTTTCGAAATTATATGTTGATTTTATAAATTCTGCTTTTGCAGTGAGACGATCTAAGATTTCTATTAATAATGTTTTTTCATTAATCTGTCTAAATATATTATTGTTTTCGCATACGATTTTTTTTTCTCGTCTTATTATATTTAAAAATCTTAAAAGTTTATCCGGATTACCATCATAGTTTGGTATATGATCTAAATCCATACTATTTAATTGGAATGATGCCATACTTAACAATTTTAGTTCTTTCACTAAAATTCAATTATATAAATTAATAAATTTTACAATATGTAATAATAAAATGTAAAATTATAAAATAATCATAAATAAAAGTAAAATCTTAAGCTTACTGAAGTAGATCGGTGTCTTATTTGTTAGTACCTGGGATCAGTGGGCCAACAGAAGACGTCAGTTTAGAATACCTCGGATGAGTGATTTTCTTAAACTGGATGTAGCTGAAGAATCTTGGTACCTCGGGTGAGTGGGCCAATCGATGACAAACAGATACCTCGTAAGAGTGGGTCTGCCAGCCAAAGTTCTTCAGATTTCGGTTCGGACAGTGAAGATTACACGAGAATACCTAGGGTTAGTGAATTCCCGATGCTTACTGTTCCTTCTTTGGACGCCAATTAACGAACACACAACTGTGAAGACTTTAAGATATACTTTTATTGTCTAAACAAAATGTTACAATGACATTTATAATGCTTCTTACAAACTAAGTTACAATATCTTAGCTATCTTACATCATAGCTTACTCTGATATGGAATGTCGAATATAGAAGCTTAGAGAAGGCTTTATTGGGATGCGAATGGAGAGGGGATGAAGTTGCAAGGAAAAAAAAGAGGGGGATAATTTCCTCTACACCTAAATTCTGGGTGGCCTATTTGGGAACAATTCTTGGAAGCTCATGTGAACTTCTTGTGAAGGCTGTCCTGAGGGTTCAGTTAAAGTATACAATTGACATCTGACCCAGAATATGGTAGCAATAAACTGTTGAATATAAGAGAGAGCTTGACAGGCTTTCCGGTAGGAGACAAAAGATCTTTGGGCAATAGTCAGCCGACCTGGACATTGACAAGGTATTAACACATGTTGGGACCCCACATGTATGGTCTAAGACGTTAGACAGCCCTGAGAAAGACAGTTAACTGATATTAAACTAATGTTTAAAATTATAGTTATAAAAATTGTTAAATATAATAGTCGTCTGATAATTTGCATGTGCCTACCTTAAATACGTAATTTCAGCATCGTACAACTTATCGTTTTTGAGCTATGCTGTTCACAGACACACAGACCGTTTTGCGAGACTTGATTATTTGGACACAAGGGACCTTAAAACGTGTATTTCCGTTGAAAACGCGAATTGGAAAATTTTCAGGATCGCAATACTTCCCCTTACTATATATTCCATATATAGGTAACTGAAAGTAATAAATATGATAGTAGCCTTCAACGTTAAATAAATTGGATATGATATTTTTAATTTAAACTGATCAATATTGGTTGCTGACACTTGAACTAGTTCAATACTCGCGGATTCCACCTCATTAGATAATATCATTCATGTATTAGATAATACCATTCATGTATTCACTATTCAGTTTACCATCGCATCGCTAGCACTCAATTCCATCTCCACCAGCTAATTATAATGAAATGCATACTTCAAAGCTTCACCGGAGGAGAAAGTAATTTCCAACTGTCCTAACTTCCTCTAATTACTACTATTATCACCGATATTTGACGCAGCATTAGCTAATATGAGAGTGGAATGTTTTGTCATTGAATCGACAAGTTGAAGTTATGATTTAGAGACACAATTGATGAAATGAAATGAGACATAATATTATAGATTATTAAGAATTTCTAGGTAAATTCTACATAATCAAAATAATTAAATAGGATTGTCAAGTTTGGCTCGTAGCATTCATGAAGTGAATATCAATAACATTATTCAATTTGTTAATACAAAATTATATATACACTTTACATGTATTAAACATATTTCAGACTATAATATCTTTAAAAACTGAACGTTTTCAATTAAGTATATAAAAAGCTAAGAGTAAGAATATGAAATTTTCTATTAATAAATAAAATATCATTCAATAATCAGATTTCGCAAAAACTATGTCCAACAATTCGTGATAAATATAATAATGATCTAAAAACCATAAAATATTTTATTTGATCACCTCTATATAGAAAGTGTTGCTAACATCAACCTTAAACCTAGCCGGGAGGGGGGAGGTCGGCGCACGGGGGAAACATTGTGGATTTAGTTATTAGGCCCGAAACTCTATAAGTCTTGATTAAAAGACAATAAACAAAAAAATCTTTTTTCATTTATGAGGATAGAATGTTCTTTAGAAGTAAAAAAGTTATATAAAGGGTGTTTCCGGGTCTTTGAAATTAAGTTTTTCTTAATTATTTCATAATTTTATTTTAAATAAAACAGTGTATTAGGTAAAGGACCAACAAAAGCGGAAGAAACTCTTCTCTATAGAGCTTTCTCACTAAATGTATTTATTCAAAATAAATTGTTGAAATAATTAAGATAAAATTAAATTCAATGGCTCGGAAACATCTTGTATATAATTTCTTCACTCCCACAAATAAAAGACATTCCATGCACTTGAATGAAAAAATAATTTTTTGTTTATCGTCTTTTAAAGTCATTTGTATTTGTATATTCAATAAAATTTCTGGAGGGCTAGCAATAAAAAAAAAAAAAAATAAATAAAATGTTTATCGTCTTTTAAAGTGATTTGTATTTGTATATTCAATAAAATTTCTGGAGGGCTAGCAATAAAAAAAAAAATGTTTATCGTCTTTTAATCAAGAGTTATAGAACTTTGGCCACTAAATCCACAATTTTTCCCACTGTGCGGCGGAAAAATTAAATTGTGGGTTTGGTAGATGTTTTAATGAATCATAAAAATGATGGGTTCTTCTGTTCAGGAATTCATCTACTCCTTTTTCTTTTTTAAAAGACTTTTTTTGGTAAGTGTTTTTAGAATACCATTTTGAAATTTCTGTAGTTTCTTACTTGTATTCAGTGATATATGAGGTAGCAATGGAGCACCCTATTGGAGAGAAGGCCGAAAAGGACTTTTACTCGTATAAACAAGCAATTATATTGTGAGGCTGTGATTTGGGGTTGTCAGGAGGTGGCTGAAATTATACGATACAATTATAAATTATATCGTATATTATAATTATCGCATTATTATAGTATAATGTCATAAACATACTTGGCGAGAGAAATTAATAGATAGTAATATGACAAAAAAATGATAATTAGCAGATAAATTAAATACTAATTATGTTGAATTTATTTTTTTTAAACTTACCACAATCATTTCGGATGGTTCGAGTACAAAACATTCGTTGGGTCTTCTAGCGCTGCCCCCCGTCCTTTTTCCGAAACTAGAAAAGAAAAATGATAAAATTAATATATACATAAGAACAAAATATAATTAGAGAAATGCCTGTTCCTCTTTCATAGTTTTATTATATAATTCAATACAATAATATAATATTAAAGAGATGCTTTGAAATAATTAATTCCAAATTATCTTAAATTTAATTTTTTTGCCTGGATTTTTAATTAAAAAAATTGTTTTACTTCAGAAAAGTCTTTCCTTTTTTGCAAGTCGGGAGTATCAACAACTAAACCATACAAACTGATCTTAGCTCTTTCAGATAGCAACGAAATTGTAGTTGTTGAAGGTAATATTTATAAATTAAAAAAAAAAGTTGAACTTGTATCCTTTTGTTTTCATTTTAGTTTAAAATACAATCAAATATCATTCAAAGAAACAAAACACTGCGACTAGGACACTTATCATTAAATGTTAAATTAAAATGTTACTGGTCTTATATCGACCTCAAATCGCCTGTTAATTTCCATTGAAATAATTTGAATTCAGTATTCAATTGGCTCTTGATGAATGATATGAGTGTTTTCCTCGAGCGGCCGCTTCGTTACAAATATTGGGAACTTGGTCCACGAGATCTCACACGTCGTCTGCTGGGCCAGCTTATCCAAATGTACTTCAAAGTTAATTTCAGCTTTAGCCAGATTTAGCAAACAATTATAAAAAAGGCTAACCGAAACACTACTAAGACGGTATTTACTGATATTGTAACTAGCTAGCTTGGATAGTCAGTATTTACTAATATTGTAACTAGCTAGCTTGGATAGTCATAACTAGCTAGCTTGGATAGCCATAACTAGCTAGCTTGGATAGTCATAACAAAAAGTAAAAGAAATTCCACCGATGAAAATCTCACGCAGGCAATAGAAAATTAAACTAAGTCTACAGGAAGAATCCAAAAAAAGACCTAATGACATTTCAGGATGTAATTTGTCTAATGGCCAAAAAAAGGAAAAAACGGAGATAGTTAAGGTCAACTAGGAAAAAAAAACTACATTAGAAACAAAATCTGGAGTTGATAAGGTGAAAACATGATAACCAGAAACACATTAGGCATAGAACATTTCTTCACTGGCTATGTCTCATTTGTTCAACGATGATGAGATTTTTATTGCGCTATTTATAATATTATATATGCTTTAGTATTAATCAAAAATGACTTTTATATATTTTCATCATTGAAATGAATACATAATTTTTATGCTGATACAGGTAGTCCGCAAAGAATGATAAAAACCTACAAATCAAATATCACAGGCAATCCATTCATCACAGGCAATCCATTCAATTATAAAATCAAATATCTGATGTGGACACCATATGACTTCCTTGTACGCTCAAAAAGTGATTCTCAATTTGGTTACTAGTTTCTGAAGATGACAATATCTCAAAAACGACGTCCATCTATCCACACACACACACACACACAGACACAAAATTTTATATCTGCAGGTCTTATTCCCAAATTATATGTCGCTTTCTTTCAGTTGGCAAAAAGTTCCCAAGATATTTCTTTGTGTTCCCTTGACAACATTAGAACTGTCTATGCCACTAGATAAAGCATTGGAAATCGGCTGCAGACTTGTTCATTTCACAAATGGGGAGGGAAAAAAGTATTTTACACTCAATTTTAACACTTAAAACAGGTCATAAAATTGATTCGTTGAGAGTTGAATAAAAATCGCGTCTATAACCTTTATCACCGAACCATATGATCTCTATATTAAATGTAAATATACCTTTTGATGTAAGTTTATTATGACCTTCAAGTAAAGTACCCCTTTCGGATCTTCAAATTCATTCAAAATATATTATATTACTTATACTGATATAAAAGTAAATCTAATTTTCTAAATTCGAGAGAAAGAACTCTTAAAGAACTCTTTCCGGTTTGTCAATTTTAACCAAAATTTATTATGCTATTTGCATTAGTATGTAAGCCTTAAATAGCAAATTTGAGAAGTTTTGCATTATATTTTTATATAATTTTTCATTAAAATCAATAATGACCTTCGAGTAAAGTACCTCTTCCGGTGATCAAGCAGTGACCAGAAATGGAGCTTCCCAACTAGATTTTACAGTAATCCTAAATATAAAATTTTAACTTTCTACAGCTAACCGGTTTTGAGTTATGCGAGATAGGTACGAACGAACGTACGTACAAACATCACGACTAAATTAGCCAAAATGGATATTTCCGTTGAAATCTGAAAATTTTCGCGATTATAATAATTCCTTTACTGCGTAAAAGGAAGTAAATATGGAGGTATTAAAATTAGAAATACATATTATTTATGTGTGAATTTGTTATTATAGTATATTTGTATTAATCTAATCAGACTCCTACTTCTGAACACTTAAATTAGAATTTTATTATTTTAATTATTATACCAAGGACTAAGTCAGTTGCAATAGGTAATTAAAGATTCGCGACGTCTAGCGTGATAAGTAGAAAGGTGGAGACTGAGCACAGAAGCCACGCTGTCCGCCAGCCTAGAGGAGGCAACTCACACCGACCGGCCATAGGAGTCTAACGTCATCGGGAATAACATTGTGTTTTTCCAGGACCTCAAACAACCGCCTGGAGGTTTGTTCCACGGACGGTCTAAATAGAATTTAAAAAAATATTTCTTAAGCTATAAACAAATATAATATTTGTTTATTTGTGCGATTTTATTTTAAACAATTTTTAGCAGCCGGAAGTCAGCTTCTCCGAGTTCATTGCGGCCTACGATTCCAAGCATAATTATCCAGTTACGTATTGAAAACCCCATTAAATTTATAGAATCGTTTTTTAATCTTATCTATCTTATCTAATCTATCTTATATTTTAATCTTAATCTTATCTATCTTATCTAATCTATCTTATCTTTTAATCTTAATCTTATCTATCAGTGAAATGAAATCTGACGTTTTTCCCGAATTTGCTCTGCAGCTGAATACATTCCTCTTGCACTCGGAATGAAAATACTGAAAATGTGAGTTATACGAATCACCAGCGTCCGAATAACTTTCTGTCAGTTTGCTTTCTTTTTCCTCTGGGCAGAGGTTCGTTATCTTGCCTCCTGTCATCGGATGAGGTCAAACGAGAGAAGTTGTTGATTCTTCGCGAGAAGTTGCTCTGACGAGGAGTGGCAGGCCAAATTACTGGATAATTAAAATCAGCGTCTCTCTCTCCGAGGAATGGTGGACTTCCCAGCTTAAATTGGAATAATAAATTGTAATTTCATGGCGGTTAAAGTCGTTATTAAGAACAATTTGTAAACCTTTACTACTATTGTGAATTTATATAATTATTATGAATTAAATGACACTTGCCACATTATAAATTTACTCGTTTTAATATTTGTAATGTTCTATAATTATTGAACCATGAAGAAACATACAAAGAAATGTGTTCAAAATGAGCATATTAATATAAATTGAAAAACTAACTGAAAAAAGAAATATATTCATACTTATACTTTTATACTTAATTATGATGCATTTCTTAAAGAGGATGAAGCTACGTAAATATCATCAAACAGGAAGTAATAGTGAATAATGGGTAATGTACTTATGAAATATGAGTGAATTTTAAAAAGCACTAAAGGAGACCCTTTTAAGGGCATTAAATATAGAGGAGGGAATTGCAGCAAGTTGTTATCAAAGAGCTGTCACAGATGCGTCCCTTTAAGGATCATTTATTAGTTTAATGATTAGATCCCCCTCAGGAGACAATTTAAAACAGTTACAACCATCTACGACTATATAAACATAAATAAAAAGGTAGAAGGCGATAACACAATCTTTTGTAAATACATAATTTTTTTTATATGTAAAGCTTTTTGTAGATGCATAACTTGAAAGTGGGCGCTAAGATGTCCGAAATGTTGTTCTATATAGAAGAGTAAAATATACAAAAGATTATGAAGGGATTCTTAAACCTTAAGAGGACTTAGTCAACTATGATGAATTATTTAAACATCAGCCTATCCCTACACATCAGCCTATCCCTACACATCAGCCTATCCCTACATCAGCCTATCCCTACAAATTATTTCTGCCTGTGAAAAGACGAATACTTTATTATGTTTTGGTTTTCTAACAGTTTGAACTAATTCGGTTTCGGACTGGAATATGGATTTTACTATCAACAACTTTCGGATCAGGAATAAAACTGATATCTGATGGAATGAGAAAGAAGGAAAGTTTGAGAAGAGGAGGAAGAAGGTAGAAGTGATGGGCATTGAGGAGCGGCACCCATGGCGAGGATAACGGACTGCCGGAGAGAGGACTAGCGGTCCACTGCTACTGCCGGAGAGAGGACTAGCGGTCCACTGCTACTGCCAACTATCTACCGCGATAGTCTAGTCTGGTCTAGGCTAGGTCTGAAGGAGGTAAACCAGTAGAACCCTAAATTGCTACGTAAGAAAAGGGAGTCGCGGGTAACATATCCGACAAGGGGAAAATTTATTTTTGTAGTTAGAAATTCACATAGAAATTAAGTTCAAAAACAGAAATGTAATTTCAAAAACTTATAAAAGAGTATGAATGCGTATCGTTTTCATTATTTAAAAGTTCTAAAACATTTTTAGAACAACATTTAAATTATGTGGCTAATTTTAATGTGCAATAGGAAAATTCCGTTTTGAAATGTGAGACCTTTGATATATACAATATAGATAAACAAAAATTAAGTTGAAGATAGAGCAAAACATGTAAAAGCCACACATATATCTTCATTCTGACGTTTCGGCCATTATCTATGGTCATTTTCAAAAATGATTAAGGTTTCAGCCTAAGGGCCACACTTACTTCCCCTTCCCCCCCCCCCCCCAAGTCACAAAGGGCCAACGCTTCGCTAGCATCTCATATCATTACAGTTAAAGTCTTCAACTATCTGAGTGTCTAACATTGTACCTTCAAGAAATGAACTGACATTCATCTTTTTAGCAAGTTTTCCCTAACCAAAAATGGCAAAATTTACTGAAACCGATGAGATATTGGTCGGAATTAATAAAAGGCTGTATAATAAAATGAAGGCACTGATATATGAGTTAATCTGCGATATATGGAGAGAGGAAAAAATGCCGGATGACTGGAAGGTTGGGCTAATATATCCTATTTTTAAAAAAAGGCAGTAAAGATCAGTGCGCAAATTATCCAGAGAATAACCCTGCTGGGAGTCTTGTATAAACTCCTTTCTGGCTTAATCTTGAAAAGGCTGCGAATATATGCCGAGGAAATGTTGGAAGAATACCAATGTGGCTTTAGAACTGGTAGAGGTACGACAGATCAAATTTTTGTTCTAAGGCAAATGATAGAAAGGTGCTATGAATATAACATTGATCTGCACCTATTATTCGTTGACTACAAGCAGGCATTTGATAGCATCAAGAGATCAACATTGTTAAAAGTGCTAGTGAAAAATGGGGTACCGCATAAATTAATTAATTTAATACGAATGACCATGGAAAATGCATCATCCAAAGTTATTATTGGAAATAAAGCTGGTGGATCGTTTAAGGTGCAATCTGGAGTTCGTCAAGGAGACGCATTGTTGGCTACACTATTCAACATAGCACTGCATGATGCTGTGAAAGATGCAGCTAAAAACGGTACTATCATTGATAGGACATGGCAAATTTGTGCCTATGCTGATGACCTAGTGATTGCGGCCAGAAGTGAAAAGGCACTCAGAGAGGCGTTTGACGTAATATATGAAAATGGCAAAAAATTAGGGCTTGTGGTCAATGAAAATAAAACAAAGTAATTAAAATTGTCCTCGGCAGCAAGTAGAAGATCCTGCAGCGGCATTAAAATAAAAAATTTTAAGTTTGAAAATGTACCGACATTTGTGTATCTCGGTTCGGAACTCAATAATGAGAATTTAATAAGCAAAGAAATTAACAATAGAATAATGGCTGGTAATAGAGCCTATTATGCAAATCTTAAGCTTCTCAAGTCTCAACTATTATCAAAAACAACAAAACTAAAGCTGTATAAAACTCTTATTAGACCAGTAGTCACCTATGGAGCGGAAACCTGGTGCTTATCGCAAGAGGATTGTCGTAAATTAAAAGTGTTTGAGAGAAAGATAGTAAGAAGAATTTATGGTGCTACTAGAGTTAATGGTGAATGGAGATTTAAGAGCAATAGTGAAATTGAGACTATATTGGAGAATGCTAACATGGTTAACCATTAGATGATATTGGTCGGTAACCATTATCATTATCATTATCATATCATCGGTATCATTATCATTATCATACCATCGGTAACCATTAGCCATGCATTCAATACTAACAGTTATACATTATTCACTACCTCACTGCCTCACTCTTACTCTTAACTTATTCAAAGCAAATGTTATGAAATGTCAATTCAGTTAAACTTTATATTGGGAGTAGGACTTTTACAAAGTTATTTATTGGACACTTATATTAAAAAAAAAAACCTGAAAATTATAACAGAATGGTATGTTATTATATATTTGTTGAATTTATTTTTAATTATATACTAACAACAGTGAAGAGCAAAAACTCCTATGTACTATATACATCCAGTACGTATCGTTAAAAATATTATCAATAACATTATTTGAAAATATTTCAGAATCATTATACAAGATAAAAAAAATTAACAAATAAATAATTTGAATTTGAATTTTGTATTGAGGCTTTAATACAATAATTCCAAAACACTACATTTTTCCTCTTATCTTCATAAACGGGCGAGATATGGTCATATGAAGCTCATTATAGCCAGTCATTTTGAAACGAAAATGTCCAGTTCCTAGAATCACCTGGGACCATCTCTCACTGGACAAATCTAAAAAAAATTGGTGCAGTAGTCACAGAGAAAAGCCGCGGACGGTGCAACAGTTGTTAAAACTTGAAAAAAAAAACCTGAATCGCAACTCTCTCAAAATGCCTATTCAACTTTCAACTTTCAAATATAATCATACATCCCATCATCTTAGAATAGTTCACCTGTCCATTTCCAGGGTTACTGGTTAAAATGACATATTTACAGTCCTTTTTGCTTAGCTTAAACTTCTAGCTATTATAAATTGTACTCTGAAGAATGGAATTTGATGTCAAAATTCTGAGTCACTTCATTTCTACCGATTAGATAAAAAATTGACTAATATTTAATGAATATGGATTGATACTGTTGGTACATCCATTTAAAATATATGACAGTTGTGGGTGGTTAAAGGGGATTTTATGCAGTAAAGGGAGTAATGTAATCGCGAAAATCTTCCGTTTTCAGATTTCGACGGAAATATCCATTTTGACCATCTCTGAATCCATTTTGACTAGTTTCGTCGTGACGTCTTTACGTTCGTTCGTGCGGATTTCGCATAATTCGAAACGGTTAGGAGCAGAAAGTTAAAATTTTGTATTTAGGATTATTGTAAAATCGAGTTTGTATCAGAATCTCCCTTTTTGTTCACTACATGATTACCGGAAGTGTTACTTTATTTGAAGTTCATAATTGATTCCCATCAAAAAATATATTAAAACATTTGGAAACAGGTTGGAAAATTTTTAAGAAATTCAAAAAAGCTAATGATTTATCTTTTTAAGAAAGTGATTGTAAATTTCACCTTTGCCAACTCAAATGTTTGCCAGACTGCTCAACTATATGCACAACTGCATTGATGGTATAGCATGGCCAATAACGTTCACAAGATTCTTGTGCACGGTCACACCAAGATTCTTGTGCACGGTCACACCAAGATTCTTGTGCACGGTCACACCAAGATTCTTGTGCACGGTCACACCAAGATTCTTGTGCACGGTCACACCAAGATTCTTGTGCACGGTCACACCAAGATTCTTGTGCACGGTCACACCAAGATTCTTGTGCACGGTCACACCAAGATTCTTGTGCACGGTCACACCAAGATTCTTGTGCACGGTCACACCAAGATTCTTGTGCATGGTCACACCATGATTTCAGCCGCATTCAACCTCCTGACCGTGGAAGCCAGGAAAAAAAAATATGAAGAGTATCCTACTCTAGAACATGCTTTAATGGCATCCGATGCTTTTGTTAAGAAATTAAAGAAAATTAAAAAAAATCGAATTCTTCATCTCCGAGAAGATCTAATTAATATAGTTGTGCAAAGCTATATCATATATATTTTTAATTTTTATTTTATTTATATTGTACGACTTAATTAATTTATAACAAATATAAAAAGATATATAAATACTATCTTAAAGTTTTTAAATCATTATTTTTTATGAAAATTATACTTCATTAATGTTCTTATAATTCTTTTCAACTGCCCCTTTTATTTACCTTATTGTTTTCTAAATCTTTTGAATTATTTCTTTTTTTGGGGGGGATTTATTTTTTATATTGGCACCTGTCGATGAGACAACCAGTTAATGTGCATGTTATTAAGAACATGTTTATCGTGGCGTGATAAAGAGCAGTACCCAGCGGCACCTCTTCTTGTCATGATGATAGGCTAGGCTAGATCCCTCATCCAGCTCCTCTTCAGGACTTTCAAATCTTGAAATGTTAAAGTGTTATTGAATCGGGATTTGTTGCATTCGATTCACCGTTAAAGAATATATTAAAACAAACATCTTGTAGTATTTTGTCACTAAAAGATTAAGCAGCATTAAAAGAAGAAAAACTTTTTCTGGTTATGTTGATTTTAAAAGAACATGTAATGCGCATGGGATATTTTCTCCCTTTTACTTCGATAACTAATCGAAGCCTTGTTTACTACTTAGTTTACCGCTTACCATATAAAATTATTAGTATAAATAACATTAAAATTCTAAAGTAACATATTCCATTCTATAATAACATATACAAACAAGATAAACAAAAAATAAAATAATATTAAGACAAAACTAATTAGAATGAATTAAAAAAATATTCGAAATCCTAGCAGCATCAGTATTTTTTATACCATGTGATTTTTTTATTTTATTTTTTTTAAATAAATTTCAAAATCCAATAAAATTGTATGATATTCATTTGCAATAAAATAATGATATTTAAAAAAAATATAATCGAACCCAGTTCATATAATCGAAGTGATATCATCGCGACGGTTGAAATGGGCTTGCAAAGTTGTTGGGCTCAGTAACCAACGAATTCCTAAAAAGTTAATAAATACTGAGCCGACTGGTAAACGTCCGAGGGGTAGACCGAAACGTAGGTGGGAGGATTGCGTTGGGTGATCTTAAGGATTTAGATTTGGATGGTGGTCGGTGGACCGAGGTTTGTAGGCAGCGATTGGTGGTATCGGCATCGAACCTTTGGGTTCGCTAAGCCTTTTATTATTATTATATTAAAAAAAAATATTTGTTTCTTGGAAATATAGTTGGATGGATGTAGATACTGTTCTTTTCATTTGTGTGGCAACTAACAAAGTTAAATGTAATATAACTAGATTAGATTGATCCTTCTATACCATCATGCGGAAGTCAACTGATTAAATGTAATGGTTAAAAATTCCAAGTACCAACCTTCTTTTTCAATAGATAGTATAAGCAGCCTTCCCCAACTCGGAGCATTTATATTTAGTAACCGTCTTTACTATTAAAAGAACTGATAAACACGGTAGAAAATGTATAAGGCTGTGTAAACAAAAGAAAGCTGTAACCCTCTCGGTACGCCAGAGACAAATAATATACACAATCCCTGAGACACATAAAAGGTGTTTATTTATATTTGGCATGACAAAGTTTCTCACCTGCTCAATTTGGCCATTTAAGGCTACGAATTAGTGGTTCGGATTGATTTAGATAGGTGCCGCTAGTGGCAATGAATAATATGGAGCCAAAATAAGAATAAAAATCATCAAAATGGCGCATAGGATATTTTCTCGTAGCGAGAATGATATGCAGTTGTTAAGACTAAAAGCCATTATCAAGACAACTGCATAGCGTTGACTTAGTTAACAACAATTACAGCAGTAGAGATGAACAAACCTCCTTCAAACCCACACTAACTTCACTTACAGCAGTAGAGATGAACAAACCTCCTTCAAACCCACACTAACTTCACTTACAGCAGTAGAGATGAACAAACCTCCTTCAAACCCACACTAACTTCACTTACAGCAGTAGAGATGAACAAACCTCCTTCAAACCCACACTAACTTCACTTACAGCAGTAGAGATGAACAAACCTCCTTCAAACCCACACTAACTTCACTTACAGCAGTAGAGATGAACAAACCTCCTTCAAACCCACACTGAATTCACTTACAGCAGTAGAGATGAACAAACCTCCTTCAAACCCACACTAACTTCACTTACAGCAGTAGAGATGAACAAACCTCCTTCAAACCCACACTAACTTCACTTACAGCAGTAGAGATGAACAAACCTCCTTCAAACCCACACTAACTTCACTTACAGCAGTAGAGATGAACAAACCTCCTTCAAACCCACACTAACTTCACTTACAGCAGCAGAGATGAACAAACCTCCTTCAAACCCACACTAACTTCACTTACAGCAGTAGAGATGAACAAACCTCCTTCAAACCCACACTAACTTCACTTACAGCAGTAGAGATGAACAAACCTCCTTCAAACCCACACTAACTTCACTTACAGCAGTAGAGATGAACAAACCTCCTTCAAACCCACACTAACTTCACTAACAGCAGCAGAGATGAACAAACCTCCTTCAAACCCACACTAACTTCACTTACAGCAGTAGAGATGAACAAACCTCCTTCAAACCCACACTAACTTCACTTACAGCAGTAGAGATGAACAAACCTCCTTCAAACCCACACTAACTTCACTTACAGCAGTAGAGATGAACAAACCTCCTTCAAACCCACACTAACTTCACTTACAGCAGTAGAGATGAACAAACCTCCTTCAAACCCACACTAACTTCACTTACAGCAGTAGAGATGAACAAACCTCCTTCAAACCCACACTAACTTCACTTACAGCAGTAGAGATGAACAAACCTCCTTCAAACCCACACTAACTTCACTTACAGCAGCAGAGATGAACAAACCTCCTTCAAACCCACACTAACTTCACTTACAGCAGTAGAGATGAACAAACCTCCTTCAAACCCATACTAACTTCACTTACAGCAGTAGAGATGAACAAACCTCCTTCAAATCCACACTAACTTCACTTACAGCAGTAGAGATGAACAAACCTCCTTCAAACCCACACTAACTTCACTTACAGCAGTAGAGATGAACAAACCTCCTTCAAATCCACACTAACTTCACTTACAGCAGTAGAGATGAACAAACCTCCTTCAAACCCACACTAACTTCACTTACAGCAGTAGAGATGAACAAACCTCCTTCAAACCCACACTAACTTCACTTACAGCAGTAGAGATGAACAAACCTCCTTCAAACCCACACTAACTTCACTTACAGCAGTAGAGATGAACAAACCTCCTTCAAACCCACACTAACTTCACTTACAGCAGTAGAGATGAACAAACCTCCTTCAAACCCACACTAACTTCACTTACAGCAGTAGAGATGAACAAACCTCCTTCAAATCCACACTAACTTCACTTACAGCAGTAGAGATGAACAAACCTCCTTCAAACCCACACTAACTTCACTTACAGCAGTAGAGATGAACAAACCTCCTTCAAACCCACACTAACTTCACTTACAGCAGTAGAGATGAACAAACCTCCTTCAAATCCACACTAACTTCACTTACAGCAGTAGAGATGAACAAACCTCCTTCAAACCCACACTAACTTCACTTACAGCAGTAGAGATGAACAAACCTCCTTCAAACCCACACTAACTTCACTTACAGCAGTAGAGATGAACAAACCTCCTTCAAACCCACACTAACTTCACACCCATCCTCAACAACTGTGTACTATTTGACTGAAGATAAAATTGGTGAGTACATAGAGAACTGACTCTCAACATTAGACACATTAATCCCAATATTGTTGTGCCACTCGACTTATTTATTTACTTTTGTTATTTATAATACATTGTTTTATTTTTTTTCCGCAAGTCGTACAATAACAAATGTAATGATATACTTAAGGTAAGTTAAAAAAATGGATATATATATATATATATATATATATATATATATATATATATATATATATATATATATATATATATATATTACGGTTATATAAAAGTTTATTTTTTTAATTAGTGCTATTAGTATGTTTTATTTTATTTACGATTTTTTGTGTAAAGTAAACTCTTTTTTTTTTTTAATGTATCGTTATTTATATTATTGCAGCATGTTCTAAATAAATACATGGAAAACATATAATAAGGTTTATACATTTCATCCTCCTTGGAAAGCATCCCATAAGAGCATATAATTCGAGTCCATTTAACTAATAATAAATGCATAATCAAACTAAAATTATAGCTTATAATAAAGAAAGAAAAAAAATGACGATATGTATTTAGAGAACAATGTAACTATGAAGTTTCATATAGTGCTGCAATAACCACAAAGAGATTGCCTCTCAACCAGGAAAATAAAAAAGATATGGATCTCACAAAAAGACAAGCAACTCTAAAGATGCCATTAAACAGAGAATTATTAAAAATATAAGAAAATAAAAGATTTTAAGAAGTGACAAAGCTCCAGAACAGAGCCAAGCTTTCATAAAAACGAAGGACAAATATTTTACACAAAAATAAAGAAATATAAGCCCGGAAAAAATAGTATTAAAAAAATCGCAAATAAATAATGAATTTAATGTGTTCCAACCTAAAATATTAGAAAAAAAAAAGAAAGTTTTTCTTCTCTCTTTTCCATTATTTTAATACACTTAATAAATGAGAGAAAAAAAATCTGCCGTTTATAAATATTTAAAAATCTGTGAAAAATAAAAAAAAATAACACTAAGTAAACGAATTACAAAGGTGCTTTAAAATATATAGTAATAAAGAGAGGAAAATTAAAAGTACTCAAATAAAGCTATGCCAATGCAAATAAAAAAATCTGGTGCGGAGCGCGCATCACACAAATTTTCCTTACTACCCTATAATCTGGTGCATAGCGCGCATCACACAAATTTTCCTTACTACCCTATAATCTGGTGCGGAGCGCGCACCACACCAATTTTCCTTATTACCCTATAATCTGGTGCGGAGCGCGCATCACACCAATTTTCCTTACTACCCTATAATCTGGTGCGGAGCGCGCATCACACCAATTTTCCTTACTACCCTATAATCTGGTGCGGAGCGCGCATCACACAACTTTTCCTTACTACCCTATAATCTGGTGCGTAGCGCGCAACACACAAATTCTCCATACTACCCTATAATCTGGTGCGTAGCGCGCATCACTCAAATTTTCCTTACTACCCTATAATCTGGTGCGTAGCGCGCATCACACAAATTTTCCTTACTACCCTATAATCTGGTGCGTAGCGCGCATCACACAAATTTTCCTTACTACCCTATAATCTGGTGCGTAGCGCGCATCACACATATTTTCCTTTGTTCTGGTGCGTAGCGCGCATCACACAAATTTTCCTTACTACCCTATAATCTGGTGCGTAGCGCGCATCACACAAATTTTCCTTACTACTCTATAATCTGGTGCGGAGCGCGCATCACACAAATTTTCCTTACTACTCTATAATCTGGTGCGGAGCGCGCATCACACAAATTTTCCCTACTACCCTATAATCTGGTGCGTAGCGCGCATCACACAAATTTTCCTTACTACCCTATAATTTGGTGCGTAGCGCGCATCACACAAATTTCCCTTACTACCCTATAATCTGGTGCGTAGCGCGCATCACACAAATTTTCCTTACTACCCTATAATCTGGTGCGTAGCGAGTATCACACAAATTTTCCTTACTACCCTATAATCTGGTGCGGAGCGCGCATCACACAAATTTTCCTTACTACCCTATAATAATAATCTTTTTAACATAATTTGAAATATTTCACATGAACTCTAATTGAAATTAACTCAGCAGTATGCACTCTTCATGTCTTCTCTCACAAAAATACAATACAATAATTTTTTTAACAATTTTAGTACAACACTATACACTATATATTTTAAATTTGTTAAGTTGAAAATATATTTAACAAGTTTCAGTTCAGTTTCCATAGAAATATTTTGTTTCCATTAAAGAATGCAAAAGTAGAAATTATTAAGTTAATTTCTATTTTTATATTCTTACATTACATTAATACAGAGCGTATTGTTGGCAACAGATTGGAGGCTTAGTGGGAGAAGGTTCGGTCGTATCCGTCTCCTTACGGACGCGCTTGACTTTCCATCTAGGGGCTTGTAATGCTTAGAAGATACACTGTATCTTTGCTAATACAAGTCCGAATTCGATGATTCCATTTTTTGTTGTTTAGAGAATTAAATGACCTTTTATATGATCGTAAACATAATTTGCTATGTAATGCATATTTTTTGAGCTATGCAAAAATTAAATTTGACATTTATAATACGTACTAATAATTATTTCCTTCCATTCTTTTAAAGGACAAAATAAACCTGCATCTTCCTAACTAACCCTACCCTCTTCGTTTAGTTTATCACACATGCTTTGACTCATAATAATACTATTATACGCATTTCAAGTTTGCCTAATTATAATAATTAGGATTGTACAACCGATAACGTACGTCGAAAAGAAAACGATGCACAGCATTAAAATAAAACATAATAAGTACTAAAATAAAAACAATAGCCCAAGTTTAGAGTTTTACATTACAATATATATAAATTTGATTAATGAAATAAAAAAATGACGCCTATAGTTACAATATAATTGGAAGATTTAGAAACAATGCCTTAAATCTCTCAAACAGCAGTAAATACAAGTGGCGAGTCAACGCTTCGCCCATTGAGGAATATAAAAGGTAATATAATATGAATGGAGACAGAAGCACATCTCACATCAACAGCCTAAAAATATTAAGTTCAACTATATCAACCTATCTAGGTAAAACGGATTAACCTATCTTCTCTGCAGACGCAGTATGGCACGTATCTCGATTTTGTCAAATTTTCAGGAGAGTATAAAGCCATATGCAAGTATTTATATATCCAAGTGTCGAACATATATAGTTTCTATTATTATACGTTAAACTAATTTGATATCCGTAAGACTAATCTTCATTCTTCAGATTTAGCAGGAAATCATGAATGACTAGGTAACGCTTCGCCAATCCAGACATCTTTAGGACAGAAAAAGATAAGATCTGAAAGAATATGTTTAATTGTCTTGGAGTCATCTAATGACCCTAGTTGATGTGTCTTATTTAGATTCTTTGTGTAAGACGTGCAATCTCTGGTCTGAGTTTGTATGCTGTTATCTTTTTCTATCCTGACGATGCCTGAATTGACGAAACGTTGACTGTTTAGCTGTCTACTACAATTGGAGAGACTTAAGGCCAATAAAGGAATCATCCAATATTCGATAATTTTCGTCCTATTTTTGGGGGATTTTTACTCTCTATAATTAGATACAGTTAATGAGTCTAATGAGACTCGATGGATCTTTTAAAGTAATATTTGATACAACTCGATGAAGGATGGCAATCCTCAGGATGAAGAGGAGAGTTTCATAATTGCCAAGTCATAGATAATCATAACTATCTATGAAACATAGAAAGATCTGTGACCCTCAGAAGAGAGAAAATTGATCTTCAAATTGTTCATATTAACAGCTATGATATTATATAGTAGATTATTGGAATCGCTACGGATCATATCAACAGCTATGATATTATATAGTAGATTATAATGTATATCCAAGATACAATTTACTTTTTTCGAAGCATTGGATGAAAATACCTACTTAAAATTAATCCAGATCAAAACCTTATAGATTTATTTTCATTTTCTTAAAATGTCTCTCAGCTACCGGAAGCTGCGGAGCATTGAAATACCGATAGTTATGTAAGCTATAGAATTGAGATAATTATATAACAGGATCCGAACATACAATACAATAGAAGAGTGCTAAACCTTCATTGATTCACCTGTACCTGTACCTGTTATCTTGAGGAGAAAAACATTAGAACCCTTGAGCAAAGAGTAGCGAGGAGGGGGGCGCTCTATTCAAAATTCTTGGTGCGATGGAAGGGAATAATCTCCATAACAAAGGGATTGAAGGGGGAGCATTCAGGGCATGGCTTTCATATTCCCAACGCCCACGGTCTTAATAACAACCCTATTTTTTAAAAATAGCTCTTTGTCCAAGAGAGGTTGGTATCTCCTTACGGCAGGAAATATCTGTACAGGAGATAGTCGATGAAGAAATATCTGTACAGGAGATAGTCGATGAGGAAAAATCAGTTTATCAATAAGACTTGATATAAAATCTGGGATATAAAAAATTGAAAGATTGGAAGGTAGATCCTTCTCGAGTGCCCGAGACATCCTCATCCTCATCCTCAGCTAAAAGTTTCACTTGGCACTCGCCACCGATCAAAGGAATCTTATAACAAGACCAATTCATCATTAGTAATAGTTTATTTTGTTTATTATCATTATAATATAACATATTAATATTTTAGTTAGACTTAGTATTATATTTATAATTAGCTTTTAAATTTATAAAAAGGATTATAAAAGGTAACAAAGGGAAAGCATAGAACAAAATATTTAATTAGTGAAAAATTCAAAAGTAGAAACAATGAAACTAAAAAAAAATATGAAGGTATGAGATGGTCCGGAAGACAGTCAAAAAATGAATCACAAATAGTAAAAATTACTTATTAGAAACCGACGTTTCGACCCACTTTGCAGGTCTTCATCAGGACAAAATAAACAAAATACAAAAATAAAAAAAATTATACAATGAATCATATTATAATAATGATACAGTGAATGATATTAAAATTGACAAAGTAAATAATTAAAAACACATCATGAGGAAAAATTAAAACAGTAACGAATTTGTATAAGGTAATAAGATTAAACTGATACCAGTAATAACTAAAAATAAATTAGTTAATATTAATAGATTAAACTGATTATTAATAAAACTGACTATTAATAAAAAATAATTATTATTTCTAATTAATAATAATTAATAACAATAACTAAAAATAAATTAATAACAGTAACAAAGAAGTCAAACAGGAAATAATAATTCAAAAATAAATAAACAGGACTGACTATTTTTCATTTTATACATCATTATTTGATTTTTTATTTTTGTATCTTGTTTATTTAGCCCTGATGAGTGGGTCGAAACGTCGATTACCAATAAATAGTTTTTATTATTTGTGATTCATTTTTTTGAGCGCCTCGTTGACTATTTCATTCTTTCATATAATTTTTAAGGCCAACTATTAATTATTAAAAAAATAATGCTTATGTACAAGCATATCTACCTTGTGCTCAAGCATATCTACCTTGTGCTCAAGCATATCTACCTTGTGCTCAAGCATATCTACCTTGATAATAATACAATATTGAAATTGCATCATACTTTATTGTATTTTACTACCAATTATCTCTATAATAAGATTTATAAAATATGCTGCAGTAAGTTATTAGTTCTAACTCTTGTAACAACCCTATGCACATATTGGGGCAGCACCAAGGGATAAAATAAATTTGGTCTCTCTTCTAAAAGAATAAAAATTCTTCAATGAGTGATATTAATGCCAATACCCATCAGAAGAGAATTGACGAATAAATAAATACAATTTCATTTGATGCAGTAATGACGCTACCCATCAAGTAACTGATGATACTGCTTTAGTACTAAATAACTACAGCCTTACTACTTTCAATAACACCATCAAAGTCTAGTAACATAGAAATTAGATTTTCAATATTTAGCACCTGAAAATAATTGAAAACTTTCGACTGCAATCTAGACTTTATCCTATCATCGATATAACCAACCGATTATTTAATAATATTATAACTATATAATAAAGCCGACTACATACATTACTATACACAACGTCTCCCCTTTCCATTGACAGCAGACTACTCTGGAACCTATCTGGATCTAGGGGCTAAGGGTTTCAACTCTGAGAGACAACTTACTTCTCGAACATTAAATGGAACCAATCATTCAGTTCGAAGTCCTTCCAACAACGATAAATGGTTCTTATTATGTAAGAAACAGTATTCTGCATTGTACAGAACTGTGCAAATTATAAATTGTACATATTATAATGTAATCAAAATAAATTGTGAAATGGCGGATTGGTGGCGCAGTAGTTTGGAGAGGCCTGCTCTACATCACGACCTTAATATAGAACCTAATTTTACACAAATTTTCCCTATTTCATCAGAGCCTTAGCCATCCCTTCAGTATTATCTTCACGCTAGCCCTACCATCCTACTCGACGTTATAATTATCAGTAAATAATTATCACTAACAGAAGTAAATAATTATCACTAAACATTAGCCTACATTAAATAACAGTGACGTAGTTGCGAGAGAAGCGCATGTATGCCCAAAAGTGGGGGGAGGAGGGAGGAGGGAACTTCCCCAGGCTGAGTGCAAATATTATAAATGACTAAGGTTGTGTTTAGGATCTTTTTGTAAGTTACTATAAGTGTAATATTAATTTTATTTATTTTGCTATGAATGATAACGCAGTTTACTACCAAATATTGCTCGTAACTAGCTGATAATGAAACAATGGTTTTATTACTCAACTGTAATCTGGAGACAATAGGTTGAGTTGAGTTGAACTCAACGAGCGATAGGTAGTAACTACTCGTCCGGTGGCATCTCGATATGAATGCCGGATAAAGAAATTTATTCGAGGGCTTCTAAAAGTTTAAAAACTGAAATCAATTAAATGGAATGAATAAAAAAGTAATAATAATAAGAATAGAATGGAAAGCCCCCCTCCAAAGCCCCCTCCCCAGTTCCAATTTCCAATAGTCTCACCCCTTTCCGAGGTCCTTTCCTATTCCTTCCACCTCCTCGCGCCGGACCATCTCCTCCTCCACTCCCCTTCAAGATAATTGAAGCAGAAATTTAATTATTCCGGACGGAGAATTACACGTGCCTCCTTAATCCGGGCAAGTGAAATTTAAAATTCTAATCAGACAGCTCTTAGCCAGGGCTCGGCAAAAATGGACGCTATCCGGAAGAGGGATGAGCCCTGAAGCAGTAATGCGGAGGGTGGCTACATCAAATTAACTCGAGGGAGAGCCAACCTTTATCAAATTTAGTAATTTTCCCAACCCAAAAAATTTGCAAATATTTGCAGTTTTTCATGGAGTCAAGTAGCTGAAAAGGTAGGAGGGAGCTTTGGCTACAACCTACGAGAATAGGAGATTAGGTTGTCCTCCTCCACAACCTATAACCTACGAGGATAGGTGACAAGGCTGTCCTAGGCTACAACCTATCTATAGCATCTCGAGAGCCTAGCAACTCTATAGCAACTCATGCGGCACTAACTTGAAACTAATGTTGTTTTATTTCCTTATCCTCCGAATTTATTCACAAAATATTTACAAATATATACATATACAAGATGCTATAGTAATCAGGTATTATATATATACATTTGTAAATATTTTGTAAATAAAATCGGAACTGGAAAAAGCAAAAAAAAACAAGGATCGTTTCAAGTTACATGGAGAGGACACAGCCAATGGGTGGGGATTCTACATCCAGAAATATTGTACGTGTTTGTGGCGGCCTTCGTTACAAAGCGCCCTAGCAGCCGAGAAACAAAAATAAAACAGGCTGAAACAGCTTTATTTTTTATCTCGGGTTTGAAAAATGATATTGACTTGGTTTTCCCACCAAATTTTTTTTTTTTAGTTGATATTAAAGGAAAAATACAAAATGATTGCTTTTTGGTCGATTTGAAGCTCTCTATCTCGTTTTCAGTTTATCCGATTTCGATTGCATTAGAATGGTTGGAAAGAGAGAAGTTTCTTCTTTCCATTAATATAAAAAGCTTTTAAATTATATAGAAGTTCTCTGTAAAAAAATATGTGATTACATAATCAAAACAAAATTGAGGTTTTTTTTTTTTGCGGGTAACGTTGATTATAAAATACGTAAGACCACAGTTAATGCAAACCGCATAGATTACGAACCAGGAGGGAACAGCCAACGATCCGAATTTGTTTTGAATCGTTCCTGATTTATAGACAATTTATTAAACCAATAAAAATATTTGAAGGGATCCTTGGCGAACTTTTTAGTCAAAATTTTTTTATTTTTAGACCCCCCCAAAAATTTGAATATGGGGTTCTTCAGAGTGCTAAGACTAAATCTGACGAGTTTTGAATAAAAAAATTCAGTTAATATGCTTATACTGTTAATATATAAATATATATAAATAGTATTTTCATTGCGTATGATTTAACAGAATCTTGAAATCGCTACAAAACTTATTACATTTAAAAATTAGATAACTCTACAATTTACTATTTCTGGATCAGAAATAATGTTTTTGTAATGCCCATAACACCGATGAGAAATGAGACCTTAAATTTCCAAATTAAGTTTCAATTTGGTATGACATCCTGAGTAAGGCCGTGTGCAGTTAATTCTGGTGGATTTTTGGTTGTTCTATAATTTAACAACTTCATTTAAAAAAACACTGAAATGATCACTCCAATATTTAGATACTATTTCTGGATCACAAATAATGAATTTATATTATAATATGAACGTGGTTTAGTGTCCGGGATTCCTAAGTAAATTTAAATATAATTTAAAAAAAAAATGACTGAAAAAAAAACTGAAAACGAGATACAGAGCTTCAAATCGAAACGTGATTTCGTGGCTAACTAATTTTGAACTCTACTATAGATACTAGTACTCTACTATAGCTACGAGTACCGTGACTACGAGTACATTATCATTCATTAGGCTGGAGGTAAATTGATCTTGGCTCACCTTGTGAGCAATCCATCGTCAAAATTATCAACTGTAATTATATAACTAGTAATTGTAATTACATTTTTAATTAATTTAAATTAAAAAAGTATGTTAAACTTCTATGTTTTATTATTTTTTAAACCTGATGAAAACTCAAAAGTTATTTATACGATCCGACGGTTAAAGCACTCAACTCATATAAATGGAATCCTAATAATTTTAAATCGGTTCAAACTCCATCATTTGTCATTTGGTTATTAATTACTGAGATATCCCGTCGATCCCTCCTCAGACAGGATAAGAGGAAACAATCTCTTGATTCTACATTCCCTTATAAATGTGCATTGCAAATTAAACATGGATGGAACCTCAAAGGAAGAATGTACGTATATACAAACATTAAAAATTAAGGAATAATCCCGGCCTGCTCTACAAGTGTCCCGAATTCTGTGGCCACTCTGATAGTCCCTCCCCCTCCCCCCTCCCCCCCTGTAAAGTACCTCTGGATCCGCCCCTGATTTAGCATGCTAAACAGGATTATGAGCGAACCAGTGAAAGTACTAACTTGCTAAATAGATACGGTGGCGCTGCCTGTGGTAAAGTGGTGCAACATCAGTTTAATAACATTATTTTTATGAAACCTTTACTTTTGTTGTCAGTTGATGGATGCTTTATTTATTCAAGTGAATCATACTTTTTTTTAGTTAACACATACTTATTTAATTAATCGTATCAAAAATTAATGAGGAATCAAGCTTATTTGAAAGTTTGGCGAATGACAGTTTGTTAGAATTTTTAGATTGTGAGAGAGTAGAAGCAAAGGATGAAGTTGGAATCGTAAAGAAAAACAATTGAACTGAAAGAAACATAGTTTATGTTTCTATGTTGTTATTGTTAACACGTGACTTGGTTCATGTTACTGTTAACACGTGACTTGGTTCCTATTACTGTTAACACGTGACTTGGTTCGATTTAATTTTTAAAAAAAGAAAGAAGATATATTTGTGTCTATGACTATTTAAATAATTAGAGCTAACTCGATTTCTGTTGTGTCATTCCCTAAAAGCAAATGAAAATAAATAATAAATATAGGAAAACATTAGCTGCTTCATTTCCATTGCATAAGATATTGCGCAATCAAGTCACCTGGGCTTGTTTGTTGAACAAGGAAATAATTATTTCGTAGTAACCAATTCCATTAGTTTCCAACATTGTCTTAATTTGATTAAGAAAGAGTGGCATTGGGGGTGGTTGAACAAGGCTGTTAAGCGCAGATCAATTTAGAACTGCATTGAGGACATATTGAGAAAGTGAAAGTAGACGAATGGTCTAATTGAAATTTGTTGCAAGAAAACAAAACAAAAACTAGAGACATGCCATTATAATGTTTCTTCAACCTCCAGAGCTATTGCACTACATCACGCTACGACCTCCAGCTTTCACCGCATCTCCGACACCACAACACCACAACTATCAAACCACAACACATATTTCTCTCGAATCCTGTCAGGATAATAACATAAATATAAACGATTTTATAAGTATAAATGACATAATACGTAGAGGAAATGTATGTATCCTAGGATTTATAGCAATTAAAAGAAACGAAATTCAAAAGGAAATAAAGGCGGGTAATGCTTGTTAGTTCTCAATTTCAAAATTACTAAGTTAGTGCCTACTTAGATTTTAAAGTTAAAATTAACAAGATTACTATATTATCCTTGCTAATATTCTTTACATAAGAAGGGTGGGTGGAGTGGAGAATTCAGAAAGATACAACACCTGCATTCCAAATTAATATAACAGACGTCACTTGAATTGGCGCGTGTAAAGCTACGAGAGCGATCGGCGCTAACCCGGCATATAAATGACCAACATGGAAGAATTGTGTCGAGGTCCAAATTAAGGACGTGGGTTCTGACGGGAGTCATTGGATGGAGTTAAGAAGGGACCAGGTAGGTGTGGAGGAGCCTCGCAGATATGTAGGAGTCAGGTAGGTATGTAGGAGCCAAGTACGTATGTAAGGGCCAGGTAGGTATGCAGAAGCCACCAAATGTAGTTAGTTATCGGCATGGAGCTAGTTAGGTATGTAGGGGCCAGGTAGGTATGTAGGGGCCAGGTAAGTATGTAGGGACCAGATAGGTATGTAGGGGCCAGGTAGGTATGTAGGGGCCAGGTATGTAGGGACCAGATAGGTATGTAGGGCCCAGGTAGGTATGTAGGGGCCAGGTAGGTACGTAGGGGCCAGGTACGTATGTAGAAGCCACCAAACGTAATTAGTTATCGACATGAAGCTAGGTAGGTATGTAGGGGCCAGGTAGATATGTAGGTGCCAGGTAGGTATGTAGGGGCCGAGTAGATATGTAGGTGCCAGGTAGGTATGTAGGGACCAGGTAGATATTAGGGGCCAGGCAGATATATAGGGGCCAGGTATATATGTAGGGACCAGGTAGGTATGAAGCAGCCATCGGAGTTTTTAACCCTTACATCTCTATTTCACTATTATTATGAATGACATATTTAGAACTCTAATAGACATTTCTCACCGAATCAATTCCACCTTTGAATTAGTAGTTATTTTTTTTTTGTTAAAATCAACGCAAAAACATATCATAATATAGAAGCTCTTATTTCTGTGATGGATACTATTACAAGCATACTGACCAATAAAGATTTTGTCAATTTTTTCAACCAAGAAAAGGACTTGGAATAATTAATTAATGATTTTGCTAATCGAAAATCAATACCGCATGTAAATGTGGATTTTTTATTCTTATGTTTATTGGATTGCAAATAATAAATTAAATGATACTTTTAATTAGTGCGTGGTTCAATTCTGTTGATAACCCAAAGTTCCACAGAAAATAAATTGTCCAATGTGGAACTTTACAGATCCTGGATGTGCCCAAGGAGGGTCTCCCGAACTCAGAGTCGTACAACGGCTTATATAACTGAATCAATAAATTATCCGCCAGACCCGGACTCGACAGTTAAGAGTTCAGTGCCTTACGGTAGCGGATCCAGGATTTAATTTTGGAGGGTCTAAGGATAAGAGTTAGGAGCCCTCCCCCGCCAAATGTTTGGAGATCACTGATCAAAACTGCTTTTCAAAAGAGAACACATTGTAATTGTTTAATTATTTGGCTCGGATGATTCGTAGAAACAAAAATGGACCAAAGCATAAAATTAAATTTTTTGTTTCGGGGTTTCAGACCATAAGTTCCCCCTTGAATCCACTAATGGCACATATGAAAACCGATTCTAAATTTACCAAAGACGACGTAAGAAAATAGAAACGCCTGATCGAGCACAGACACAATAACTCATAGCCGGCACAATCAGCTAATAAAGTGAGCAGGCTCCGGAGAGTGGGAGAGAATGAATTAAAGAATTGAGAAGTTAACCTCCCGCGGCCAGTCCACTTTCACTCACACCCACTTCCTCGCAATTTTCCATTTCTTTATCCTGACTGCGGGCCTCGGCCAAATATGGGGCACCGCACTGGGGCACCGCACAGGGACAGGACCGATTCTCGATGGCTCACACTTCTAAATATACAAACTATGAATTTTACGTACCAACTGTTTTTTAACATTTCTAACATCCATTTTTATAAACTTGTTTACGTATATAAATATATTTTTTATACGTTCCTAAATTAAATTCTAATGCTAAGAATTTAAAAAAGTAAATACATAAAAAAAAATCAGGCTAAATTAATATTCTATGATGACAATGAAACGAAGCAAAATAATTATTATACTAACATCAACCAGTTTCGATGAAAACTATGATGAATTATTTCTAATTTACAATACATACGTATCCGGTGTCCATTAGCAATATTACTCCTATCTCAGCTGGCTTACCTGCAAAAAGAATAATTATATAAGTAATTTGTTTTTGTATAATAAGGGAAATATTATCAGGAACAGATATATCATTACATGATCGACAAAGGAGAAGGTCATGATAAAATAGAAACAGATAAATATTTTCTAATTTAAACAAGAGAAATAAAAAAAAAAATAACAAATAGACAGCGCAATAAGACATATAATATATTTCTTTATTTTTAACCATACCTAATACTAACAAATATTCGAGAACAAAGTACATTTTAAACAGTAAAGGTGATAAGGATAAAACTATGTATATAAAATAATATCATTATTCGATGAAACGTTTTTCGAGTTATTACATCATACATGGCTTACTGTATAAATCGTTACACATATTCAAAAAACAAATATATATGTAAAAGGTACAATGCCAACAACAAATATATATGTAAAAGGTACAATGCCAACAACAAATATATATGTAAAAGGTACAATGCCAACAACAAATATATATGTAAAAGGTACAATGCCAACAACAAATATATATGTAAAAGGTACAATGCCAACAACAAATATATATGTAAAAGGTACAATGCCAACAACAAATATATATGTAAAAGGTACAATGCCAACAACAAATATATATGTAAAAGGTACAATGCCAACAACAAATATATATGTAAAAGGTACAATGCCAACAACAAATATATATGTAAAAGGTACAATGCCAACAACAAATATATATGTAAAAGGTACAATGCCAACAACAAATATATATGTAAAAGGTACAATGCCAACAACAAATATATATGTAAAAGGTACAATGCCAACAACAAATATATATGTAAAAGGTACAATGCCAACAACAAATATATATGTAAAAGGTACAATGCCAACAACAAATATATATGTAAAAGGTACAATGCCAACAACAAATATATATGTAAAAGGTACAATGCCAACAACAAATATATATGTAAAAGGTACAATGCCAACAACAAATATATATGTAAAAGGTACAATGCCAACAACAAATATATATGTAAAAGGTACAATGCCAACAACAAATATATATGTAAAAGGTACAATGCCAACAACAAATATATATGTAAAAGGTACAATGCCAACAACAAATATATATGTAAAAGGTACAATGCCAACAACAAATATATATGTAAAAGGTACAATGCCAACAACAAATATATATATGTAAAAGGTACAATGCCAACAACAAATATATATGTAAAAGGTACAATGCCAACAACAAATATATATGTAAAAGGTACAATGCCAACAACAAATATATATGTAAAAGGTACAATGCCAACAAGAGCATACAATAGCCTACTATTTTCGTTTTCATAGTGAAATATTACAATTAACCTTTACCAATCTATATTTAACCTCATTGGTAATAATGTAAGTGTCTTTATACATTAATACCATATCCACACACAAAACACAAACAAAATAAATATTTAAATAAATTAATACAACCTTACATGAGTATAATAAAATTCATAAGTAATTTTTTCTACATTTTACAATTATTTTCTATCTTTTTGTTCCTTATAAAAAAAAGCAATTCAAAATATAGTTTGGTATTATTATACATATTAAATTAGATTAATATAAGTCAGTATTATAAAACATTTATGAATTATGAATTTAATTAAGAAAAGAAATCAAATACATGTCAATTACTCACCGGCATTACTGGAAAAACCCTGACCCTTAAACCGTTTACATAAAAACATCCTACCACCTACCTTTCGTTCGTTGTTAGTACAATGCGAGAAGAAACCAGTACAAACTTTTCTGTTTGATATAATCTATTTAAGCCTTGGTGGGTACCAACATGTATTTGATTTCTTGTCTTAAATAATTCAAAATTCATAAATGTTTTATAATACTGATTTATATTGCATCTAATTTAATATGTATAATAATACCAAACTATATTTTGAATTGCTTATTTTTGAATTTTTTGTGTGCTTTTAGAACTGAGGATGAATGCATGACATTCGAAACTAGTTTTCAATAAAACAAATTTATAGAAGTGGCAAATAATTTACCAATCCCTAAAATATCTAACGCTAATAAAAACCTAAAATAGTATCAAATATTTTAAATATTAAAAATAATAAAATATGAAATAGTACAAATTCGCAAAAATTAATAAAAAAAAAAAATTTAATACTCAGTTTATAATGGAATTAATTATCGCAATGTGTCCTAATTCACATTATAAATTTGGCATGGAGTAAAAATTGACCATAAATAAATAAAAATTAAATATATATATATATATATATATATATATATATATATATATATATAATCCGTGTTTTGGTCTATTAACAGTGAAGAATTATACTATCGAATTATTTTTAGTTGATAAGGTGGACAAGTTGATAAGCCAGGGAGTGAGGTCGGTGTGGGACTGAAGCCTGCTAGCGTAGGCAGCCGGCAAGGTCCCTCTACCAGTATAACATAATGAAGGAGCTCCCATTCACTCATAGCTTACCTCGTCAACACTAAACTATACATTTTTTTTTTTAAAGAAATTTTCTGCAGAATACCTCCCTCCCACCCCTCTTCTTGACTCCAAGAGAAAATTTTATTTTAAATTTGGTTAGATACTGTTAAAAGATTCTAAAATAAAACTTTAAATCTCCCAAATACTATCTAGTCAGTGTTTCACCAATTGAGCCATCAAGAGGGATCACATCTCACATCAACAGCTAAAGAAATCTAACCTGATAGAGATGGTACCTATATCGCTCCCCTCCAAATACTATCATAAGTTCATCAAGTACTATCTACTCTACACAGTTCAGTACTTGTAAGTCGAACTATCTTCGAGTGATCTACCTACTATGTATATTAGATGTACTGTTCAATTGAACTACCTGCGTTAAGTGATCTCATCTTTTCCATGTTCTGATGATGACTGAATTGGCGAAACGTTAAATAATCAGTCAACATAATTATTGCTATTTGAGACTTAACTTACTTTGTTTTTGTAATTTTCCAATAATAAAATAATAATACTTTTTTCGAGTTTTTGCTCCTTCTTTAATTAAAATAATATATATATATATATATATATATATATATATATATATATATATATATATATATATAATTCTAAAATAATTTTGATGTTAACACGATCCTCTTACTAAGTTGAATATAAATTTCTGGTACCGAAACGTTCAGCTGAAGGCTTAATATTAAAGCCTTCAGCTGAGAATTTCTGTACCATAAATTGAATTCATTTAATAGTTAACTATTTAAGCCTTAAATAATTATCTATTTTATGAGTCCAAAAAATAATGAAGCATAATCAATTTAACACGCTGGTACTACATAAACAGGCCTAAATATTGAGGCATCCGGTAAACAATTACAATAAAAAAAAGCAGTTGTTTTTTTTTCTTTTTTGTGGGGGACGCCTGGACGGCATTCATTTAAGGATGTGGGTCAAGGCAGCTGGAGCTGGAGCTGAGATTGGAAGAATCTGTTTACTGGAGCGGGCCATCTCAGGGGAGGGTAAACAACTTGGGAGGACAAAACACTATTTCTAATAATTTATATTTTTTGTTTACACAATATTTATCTTCAACAATATGTTTCTTAGATATATTTCTACACATAACGTAACTATAGCGTGAAGTAATCTTTTTTACTTCCTTTTTTTTCTATAAAGTACAAAACCGAAGAAAATATATTTAAAAATGATAAGAAACAAACTGGAAATAGAAAAAAATAAATATTTTATTCCGGGAGAAATTACCTAAAGAATAACATAGACGCATAGACAAACAGAAATTATTTCTTGCCATAACACATTAAAAATAAATAAATAATTATCAAGAAGTATATACCACATAATAACAACAATAATCACAATTAATTAATAACAATAATATTGTTTTCCAGAATATTTTATATTATAATCGTTACTGAACGAAAAGAGAAAAAAATTTATACAATAATCATTTATTTTTCGAGAAAAATATATTTAAAAAAAAATCATTAAATACGAAAAAAAAATCATTAACTAAGTAACAGCTTAATGCAGAAAAAAATGATTGATAAAATAAAACTGAAATAGAAACATAATTCATATAAAAAATACAAATTTAATATTTAATAATAATTTATTCAAAATTATTTCGTTTTATACTATGTTTTTTACATTATTCATTTTTTTTATAAATGATTCTTTCTTTTTTTTTATGTTTATAAATGTTTCTTGTTTATACGTTCCTAAACGTTTCTTGTTTAAACGTTTATAAAAATAAAAAAATAAATTATGCCTATAAAAAGATCAATTATGAATGAATAATTAACAAATAATATCTTCTAAAACTAGGCTACTTTAAATAAATAAATATTAAAGTGAATACTTCAATTATAAGGTTTATTTCTATAAGTATTATTAGATAGGGAATGGAAAGAAAACAAAAGAAACGATGATGTTATTGGGTAGACATTTTATCTTACCTTTATGTCAATTAAGCTACTCAATCTTACCTTTATGTCAATTAAGCTACTCAATCTTACCTTTATGTCAATTAAGCTACTCAATTCTTGGGAATTTGTGATGCATTCATGGTGAAAATGTAAAAGGAATAATTTTTTAGTAAAATAACAGGATTCCAAACCCACCTTTGACGAAAACTCTACTCAATGGATGAATATTAAAAATTCTACCAACATTGTTTAGTTTATTTCAATGTTCCATCGTGTTTCATGAACAATTTTACAAAAATAGTTTTTGGAGGAAAAAGTATTTCTTGTTACCTTGTTACCTTGTTACCTTGTTACCTTGTTACCTTGTTACCTTGTTACCTTGTTACCTTGTTACCTTGTTACCTTGTTACCTTGCACTTTTGTTTTGGGGAGTTTTTTCAACACATTCATTTGAGATACTCATCCAAGTTAAATTCTTAATGACAAATTCAAGAAATCGTTTGAAATGGTTTGAGAGAAAAGAGAGTGCATTGTTTTGAGGCAGTTTGTGCAAATCACCTTTATAAAATACCTGGTGTGTTCACTTTCCTTTATCACTTATCTTACTGCTTTCGATTAAAGTTCCAATACAAAAATTATTTGCCTTATCTTCGCTAATATTGGCCTGATTAAAACTTTTTGTATGTAAGACAATTTAAATATCTTTGAAATGAGCGCCCGGACTGTTCTGGGATATTTTGGGATAGTTTTCGAGTCATCTGAAAAACCAAAAGCTGCAAATTACGACACTATGGTTTTGTTTTTATATTTTTTTATGGTTTTAAGTTTTCATAAAAAATTTGTTATATTTTTTTTATATATTGCTATAATGATTCCCAAAACACTTTATATCTTCATAAATCATCCAGAAATGGGCCTATGAAACATCTGATCGGTTGCTATGTTTCTCTAACTTCGAGTTGAGCTTGATTACTATTTAGCTCTAATACATTAGTCTATATATATAGGGATGCCATTGGGCAATCAATGAGGATGATTATCCCAAAATTGAGTAAGCTTATGAATACTTTTGAATTTCTTACCTTGTCCTCTAAATTGGGTACCTTTCCAAAGGCCTGGTTTGTGTTTACCATTATTTAATAACTAACCAAGATAGTGTTCCTACTTTTAAGTTTAATACTAATGTTAACGTTACTGCTATTTTAATGAAATATATTCATATTAAATATGGGCATGGTTACTAAAGAACTAACTCCTTGCGAACACTTATCTTTATTCTTCAAAATTAAAATAACAAACTATTACAATAAAAAGTTAACCATGGAATGATTCAGCCTAGACTTAGCCATTAATTGTTTTAACATAAATCTCTTATCTGTACTAGTTGGTGTTGATGGTTCCTCAGGCGAAGGCTTGAAGGCGATCGTTGTAGGCTTGCATCAGGCAAGGTCAGGATTCAGAGCGCATTTCTCATCTTCAGAGTCTCGTCGTCCACCCTCAGCCTCGATCCGTTTAGAAGTACCTCTTTTTCACCTCCTTTCTTCTTTCCCCCTTTCTCTCTTATTTTGCCTAAGAGGGGGTTGAAAACGATGTTCATTGGCCGACTAGTTTTATAGAGGGAGGAAATTCTGGGATTTCATCGGATGGCTCCACCCCTTGTCCTGACAGCCGTATCTGGGAACTATTATCCAACTGGTATAATTTAATCATACCTTTTCCACTTTTTCCTCGAGGCCAGCCAAGCTTAAGGGGACCAGTTCTTAAAATTGATTAGATGTTCCAGCTTGTGGCATTGTTACAGTGTTACTTCTCAGTAGGGTTTTTAAATTAACTTATCCCTTATCACTTATGTGGTGACATCTGTCATCGCCTGTCAGTTACCCTTCTTTACCTGCTCGACCTTTATTTCTTTTGTTCGCTATTGATATTGTTAAATTGTACAACGATAATATTTAACAAGATCAATACATATTACGGTCACTGATGGTAAGGTCGAGTTCCAAGGATAATAATTTAGAAAAAAAATCATCGTTTAAAAGAAATTACTCCTGTAGTCTCGGAGAAAAGACGCGGACAACACACGTAGGAAGCGACAAAAATGTTTGCTACATTTATAAGTGCTATTTTTTATATTATATTTTAAAACCAAGATTCTGGAAATTACATTTGAACTTTAGTAAATCCATACAAAATAAATCTCATTGTAAATGTGCCAATTATGATAACTAATTAAGCGATTACAGTGAGGAAATTACTATGCTGTTTACTGTTTACCTTCGTGTAGGTCGAGGCTCGAACACGACCCTAACCACTAAGTGTATACAATGCACAAGCCAACAGGGTATCTAGGGAGGGGGGGTGGCTAACATCTGTTAGTACATGGCTTCGATCATAATTGTATTTGTAATGAGTATTCGCAAATATTCATTAATAAATAAGGTTTATTATAAAGTTGTGATATTTATTAGATAACTCCTAAGCTCATAAATTTAGAAAACGAGCAAAAGAAAAAGTGTAATTAATAAACTGCTCTGGATTAATATTGTATAGACTGCTCTGTATTAATATTGTATAGACAGCTCTGTATTAATATTGTATAGACTGCTGTGTATTAATATTGAAATAGACTACTCTGTATTAATATTGTATAGACTGCTCTGTATTAATATTGTTCGGCAACCAATTCTTTATAACAAAATATTTTTACAAGCCTAGTTCAACTAAGATTCAGTTCCAAAAATATGAAACTAAGCCAAGACATCTGTTCGGGCGAACTAAAAATAATAGCAAATTGACAGGACTGAAGAAACGAAAAGAAGCCGCCTTCAGCTTTCATAGAGCCCTTTAGATCTGAGGCGGGATCTACTTGTTTTAATTAAAATCCGGCCTAGACTCCTCCCATTCAGCCAATCCTAAGACAGCGACTCAGGAATCACACTAAAGAGGCAACAAAACTAAAAAATAAATGAAATTTTTTTGAAAGATACCATTTGTACGTGCCATAATTTCCAAAATGTCATGATTGTCTCAAAAGCAGTAAATATAACTAACCAATCAACGTTTCGCCAGTAAAGAGATCATCGGGAAAGAAAACCATAAGATCAAATAAACATATATCACCGCATATCCAGATTTAGACCAGCAGTCTAAAAAAGACCAACCAAATAGAGTGTACATCACTTCAAGATAAATTAACATGCACTGAAGGAAAAGAGAGGTGGCATTAGCACAACTGAGGAAGGTTATATCCGAACAGCTGACCCACAACAAGACAACTATAAACATTTGAAAAGCCAGGTTAAATTAATTAGTTCTAAAGGAAATGGTTGAAGTATATGTTTCAACGATATTTTTGTTTTTAGGCAGTTGATATGAGATGAGCTACTCCTGTTCTACATAACCTATATAGGTATACTATCTTATCTTTTTCTGTACTGATGATGACTGAATTGCCGAAACATTGACTGATCAGTTATTTGCTGCTATTAGAGAGACCTGAGAGTTTGGGTTTGATTTCAATAATATCGCAACAATAATCAATGTCTCTCATTTCTTAAATGGATTTAGAAAATAAAATTGCTATCAGAGTAATTTAAGATATTAAGGAAAGAGTCTTAGACAAACGTTTCGTCAATTCAGTCATTCTCAGTTGACATTCGCATGACGGTATAGACAGATCAATCTACTCGTAATTAGGGATTGATAAATTATTTGCAACTTCTAGTTCAGTGCGAGAACAAACTTTTCTGTTTGATATAATCTACTTAAACTTTGGTGAGTACCAACATATATTGGATTTATTTTCTTGATTGAATTCATAATTCATAAATGTTCTATAATACTAATTTATATTACATTTAATTTAATATGTATAATAATACCAAACTGTGTTTTGAATTGTTTATTTTGAATTTTTGTGTTTTAGAACTGAAGATGAATGTATAACAATCGAAACTAGTTTTCAATAAAACCAAAATTATAGAAGTGACAAATAATTTATCAATCCACAATTCGGGTATTATCAGGGTAGAAAAAAATACCACATAAATGCAGACCAGAGACAGCACATCTCACCACATCAGCTATCTAAAAATACCTTAAACATTTTAGATAAATCTCATCAATTAACAAGATGGCACTTTTAAATATTTTTTATTTTATTTTAAGTTTTTCTGATCAGCTAGTAGTGCTAATCTTACCACCCTTTTTCATCGGTATATGTTGAATTGTCTTGGAGTGATTTATTATCCATTAAACGTGTTACGAAGACTTAAGGCTTTGTTTTAGAATTACATATTTCTATAATATTCAAACAAAGATAGTAGGCCCGAAACAGTTGAAGATATTCCGAAGGAAGGGATTGGCACAGCTGAGAGTAAATTGTTAAGTAATTTAACAGAAGTAATAGCCTGACCTTCAACGAAGAGCTATTGGACAAGAGGGGGGGGGGAGGAGGGGGGAGGAGCAGAGATCTATTTCACCGTCAGCGGGGGAGATGGCATCAACATTTCCCGCTCAGCGACAAATTATTAAGCCGCCCCGCCCCTCAAGGCTTCACAGGACACAACACAATTAAAGAAGGAAGCGATCGCTCCGCCATCTGCAATTCAAATGGAGCGTGGATCTGCCTCCTAGTCCAGTGTCATTATTAGGGCAAATTAGATTTCCAGATCCTGGGATCACTCAATTATATTTCCAATCCAGAAGGGTTGCGTTCGGGGAAATAATTTAAATGCGGAACTCACATCTCACATCAGCAATCTAAAACAGAGGTCTCCAAAGGTTTTGGCTTCCGGACCACATTGGCAACTTCAAATAGCGGGCCATGATTGGTGATGGTAAAAAAATCGGTACATCGATGTTTAAACACTTGGAAGTCTAACATCGATATTTTTTCCTTTATTTCCTGTAAAAGTGTCTAATTTAGAAAACATTTTTGCAGTTGATTTTTAAAAATAAAACTGTTGAATCTAGGATTCTATAGATTAGAGCAAAAGATGAAACAGGTCATGGATTTATGACTATATTTATTTAACGAAACTTTTACATATATATGTAATATATAGGAACGGGACAATAATAGAGAATAACAAAGTATAAGGTTACACGACCATATGTATGTATAAGACAGTGTTACCACAGATCCACAAATAAATTGTCCAACAAAAACAACCGGCAGTTTTATTTTAAACAAAAAATCCAACAAATTTCCATATTATACCATAGCCATTATTTATAATTCTAAAAAAAAAACGGATGAAATAGAAGTTCATTATAGGGAAAGAGAAGTTGTTCCTTTAATTATTTTATTATATAAAATAAAATCACAACATAGTGCCAATGCTTCGGGATTCTACGGCATCTTCGGGATATTGTACTTATGTGTCCTTTTAAATTGTAGGTACATTATTTTAATATTAGCTCCTCCCTCCTATTTTTTCTTTTTACCAATATCATTATTGTTTGTCTTGTTACTTACAATAAGTATATAATCCTAATAAATGTTGAAAAGTAGTGTCTACCGTTTTCATTTTCAAACTGTATTTCTGTCAAACTATAGCCTATAAAACAGATTTATACTATAAATGTTACGATGTAATCAAAATAAAGGTTGGGGGGGGGAGGGGGTATTTCGGATACCGCTGGTCTTTTTATGCTACGCAAGAGAAAAGAGTACAAAGGATGTCTTGCGGGATTTTATGTCTCTATTTGGTATTTATATTACTGTGGTGTGGGATGTGCTATCTCTGGTGTGAGCCCTGCATGCTACATGCTTTATTACTGTGGTGTGGGATGTGCTATCTCTGATGTGAGCCCTGCATGCTACATGCTTTATACCGTAGTGATGTTGAACTGAAACCTGTGTTTTGCTGACAAGCTGCTATAGCATGCTGTTCATAATTTTATTATTTTATGAATCTTCAACTACTTATATTTTCTGAATGTTTCCACTTCAAGTCGCAGACAGCAATCACAGCGATAATATGTTCGTGAGCCCGCCTGCAATAAGTTGATTTATCATTATCAAGGTAAAACATTTTGGAGAGCTTGTTAATATTAATTCCTACAAAAACATACGCCTACTTTAGCTGAAATATGAATCCCATTGGGGGCCCACGATTTTTAAACTGGAATTCTAAAATTATCACTAACTGACGACATAGTGGTTTTCTTACACAAATCTCTACAAATAATTATAAAATTGTGAGACAAAATGTTTTGGTGAGGACAACAAAGCCAGATGAGTCCAATTCGATTCCTTCGTTACTAATGATTGTATGATTAATAACCGGTATTTTTTGTTTATTTTCATGTGAAATGGAAGCTCCTTCTAGGTAAACCATTTTCCTGACAAATTGAGCGATAATGTAATACTCGAGGCTCTTATGATGACGTCAAAACGAATTAATTCTAATTTTCCTGTCATAGATATTTCAGACGAAGCCAATACTTGTGGGGCTTGGAGCTCTACAAAAAGATTTAACTTGATATTGATAACCGGACTCCTTGCAGGCCAGGTCAATGCTCCCACAGCGGAATCCAAGTTACAGGGTGAACCTCCTTCCTGGGCGTTGGTTCGAATAGTATTCCCATGCGCGATCTGAATATGCTGTACGATCTATAGGCAGCGGTTTTTAACATGTTCCATTTTGAACTACACTAATGGTTATAAAAAGAGGTGATGGGGTTAGATACTACCCTCAACCATGAGGTTTATCCTCAACAAAATGAAGAGTCAGGTATAGGCAAACAACTTAATTAAGGGAGAACCTTTTAGAGCGCATGAGCTGAGTTGAGGGGAAAAAGCATTGTCCCCACTCCTCCTCAATATAGCCTACAAGCCTGTGTTGAGGAGAAATATTTTCAATAAATAATAATCGATCTTTGTGATTTTGGTTACTTCCATTTATGTCTAAAAATAACCTCCAACCTCAGTTTGTTCTATATTGTTTGTATTGTGATTTTCAAGATTTATTTTCTTATTTTTTTGTTTTTAATTATTGGCTAATTATTAGTGGTTATTTGGCGAGCAAATTATCTGAAGTTATGCAGTCGCAGGGTGATTTAGTGGGGAAAGGCTTTTCTAGAGCATTGCCTCCCGGCCTAAGCTCCGCCTACAAGGTTCTCTCTAAAGTTCTCTCCCTATATCCACTTTGCAAAGCTTGGGTGAGACCCAAGAGGGCTTTCTGGCTCATGAGTCAATCCACGACTGATAGACCAAACAAATAAATTACCTGCCACAGCCGGACTCGAACCCAGGCCTTATTCACTAAGCTATCACAATCCTTCTATATTTCCACTTTATTTTTATTTTCTTTATTTTTTATGTATAATTTGCTATCAAATAGGAGTAGTTTGAATGGACACGTATATCGCTACTACTTATTGCCTTTAAATGAGGCAGATTGTAATACTTGACAATAATGCAGTTAATATCTAAAAATAAAAAGCAATCCAGTGACAGGAGATACAACTATAGTAGGTGTAATTAGGGATTAATCCCTAATTAGATTCCTCAATCCCTAATTAGATTGATCCTTCTATACCATCATGCGGATGTCAACTGATATAGTAGGTGTATTTCGAACCTATCATAAACATATATTAGTTCATAATACTTACCACACAGAGAACCTGCGCCTGGGGAAGGCGAGGGGCGGGGGGAGACTCGTCGACAGCTGCTGCCCTTCGGCCCTCAGCTCCGCCAGCCTCGGGTTCGGGGGACTCCGGTCCGCGCGGCTCCGCAGGCTGTTCCATCGGCGCAGGCGCACTTCTCGCTCCATCACATCTCTCTACATCATCCATCACAGCTATCTCAGGAGGACTGCCCGGCTCAGTCGTACCCTCATCACACACACACACACAGTCATACTTTCGGCACTATTTTTTTAGACTACGATAGATGAATCCTTAACTGCGAGGGAAAACTACATTGTGACTTTAGATCATAATTAGTTAATCTCACTGCTACGACAAGACAGCAGATCTTAGATAGGTCACGGTGGAAAAATAACCAACCCTGTTTTACGGACTCGAGAATTTAAAAACTCGACTCACTTGGACAATAATTTAAGCATTCATTAGACAAATACACTACTGCTTTTCAAGCAAAACTGTTTGCCACATTGTCTGCATTGCTCTGCAATACTCGGAAAGTAAGTCAGAACTCCAAGCACATGAGTCTCCTAAGGTGACCTTCATTCTGCAAGGAGAGAGTAAGCAAGCCTAAGGACCTGTTGCTTGCCTTAAGGAACTACAACTAGTATGGGCTCCTTATCACTTGCTAAAAAAGTGCTGAGAGCTTCCCCTCTTGGGAATCAAAATCTTCGGACATCAACGGCGTAAAGAGGTTCTCGACTGGACTTGGGAACGATTTGAGACAATGTGCTGGCCTCAGACAAAATAAACGCTCAACTTCCAGAAACAAGTACCACCCCTAACCACCCAGAGGCCGCTGCTGACTAGAAAAGACATTTAAAAAACTTTTCGGAGTGCTTGTTGATGAAGCATTCCACTGGTGCGGCACTATTCAATAGATTGTGACAGCTATAGGTCCACTAAGATACAGCTTGCAGGGTTCACATAGAATCCAGGAACACAAGGCCTCCACAAGAAGGTTCGACACCGAAGAATGAAAGGTTTCCGTTTGTAACATTGAGGTTGGCAAAGAGGACCAATGGGTACAATTGCCAGACTTTTCCCCCCTCCCACCATTACCAATAGTAAAGTAATGTCCAATGAATGCCTAGTTTTATCCGAAATAATAGTAGATATTCTTGATGGTTACAAACAACAATATTCGCTAATGACCCACTCGGGATGCGGAAGGCTGTAAAATAAACAACAGTATATAATGAAGATGAAAATCATAAAAGTGGATCAAATTAAAGTATACTTAATTTTGTGTAATTCTATGACTTTCATCCTTATTATATATTGTTCTTTGTAGTCCTGAAGAAGACCTACACGGTTGGTCACCTAATCCTCGATTATAAATACATGATATCAATTTAAAATATATGGGCCCGAGAACAAACCATTTTGTATCGTCTTTTCATTATACATTATATAATTCAGCGATAAATGGAAACAAGAATTAAAATAATAAATAGCACAAACAATCCAATTAAAAAAAACCAATGATATCGGAGCGCATTAAGAACGCTATAGATAGATGGAAGACAAACAAAAAATTGTAAGCATTATTAAATCAATTACATTAATAAATTCTTATGTAGAGTGGTATCCTATGTATAATTCTTCATTATGAACCGAACCAATTTTCCAAAAGCTTCTATGGTATAAAATGAATGATATCATTTTTACCTCGACAGAAGACTATTATCGAAGAGCGATGACTGTTACGTTTCTCACCTAACCAACTGATGATTACTGCAGTAAAGAGAAACTGCTCTCTGATTAGTTAGAGCCACTCCAGTTACCAGGAAATATCTTGGTATCGGTTACTAATTGCTTAATCGGTTACGTTTGAGTATTTAAGATTTTGTAAGGAACCGTTAAAACTCCTGAGGCTCAGTTATATCATTAACGAGGATTAGGTTACATCATTCATCGATTGCTATTGCAATTGCTAACCAGCAAGATCGATACCACAATCAAAACAGTAAACTTTGAATTCACAATAATAAGAAATAAAAAAATAAATAAAACTGATTTATTAAAACCTTTAATGCTTGGAAATAACCGTGATAACCACATCAATGCAGTGAATGTTTCTAAAATATGTCACCGAGTATCCAGTAAAATAAATAGTACATTGTTTTTTGTTTTTTTTAAATTTAGAATTATGTATTACATTCTTTTTTATTTATCCTGATGTAAAGAAGTTTTAGATGTCCTAGACCCGTTGTAAGTTAAATACTTTAGGATAGTCACCAAATTGTTTTTTATTTTATTAAACAGTTTACATTTGAGGCAAGAGGTTTGAAATAATAAAAATATAATTTAAAAAAAATAATTGGACAGCAGCTCGGCAATACTTCCTGCTCCATCGACCCTTTCATCTCCAAGATGATTGATAGCGGGAAGTCGTCAGTAAAAAACCACTTCAGACAATTCTTATGTTCGATCTGCGCCTGTATATTTGCGGCCCAATGCCAGTGCCGATCTGCGCCTGCATATTCGCGGCCCAATGCCAGTGCCGATCCAGTCCTCGACAAACTTTCCGAACAGATGTGCCTCAGAGCATCCATTGCCCACCGACGATCCAGAGAAGGATATGAAGGAAAAAGAGTACAGGGCCCATGGACCATATTGGGAGGCAGTGGGCGCCCGCACACCCAGTCCTCACCCACACTCTACCGATCTAACTCGAGGATTCCAAAGCGAAGACACCACCAACTTTCGACAAAGGTGGAGATCTAAATATGAGAACATTGTAATAAATATATGATAAAATATTACAATTGTAATAACGGTCTCAGAGACAGTCGCCGCTCCACTATGAAACCACTTCCACAAAATTTAAATGAAAAATTTAAATGAACTTCATTTAAATGAACTTTGCAATTAATTTAAATTAAAAAACTAACAACATATATTCATCAAAGACTCAGGAGTTAAATTAATACATCACGTTGAAAACAACCTCAAATTAAATATATCTGAAGCACTTGAAATAATAAAATCCTTCAGATTCAATCCATACTTTTGCTTAAATGACCAAATAAATACCTGCAATAGTCCAATCTTAAATTGATTCCTATCTATAACAAAAAAACCAATTACACACCGCCATTACTGGAAAAAACCCGACCCTTAAACCTAAAAACATGCTACCTAGCTTTCGTTCATTGTTAGTTCAATGCGAGAAGAAACCAGTACAAACTTTTCTGTTTGATATAATCCATTTAAACCTTGGTGAGTACCAATATGTATTTGATTTCCTGTCTTAATTAAATTCATAATTCATAAATGTTTTATAATACTGATTTATATTACATCTAATTTAATATGTATAATAATACCAAACTATATTTTGAATTGCTTATTTTTGAATTTTCGGGTGTTTTTAGAACTGAAGATGAATGTGCCATATAACATTCGAAACTAGTTTTCAATATTATAGATATTATAAATATTATAGAAGTGGCAAATAATTTATCAATCCCTCATTAGATTGATCCTTCTATACCATCATGCGGATTTCAACTGATTTTCCAACCTTATCCTAAAATCTCAAACTCATTGCATGATATCGCTCATACTTATAAGCATTATATAACTCATATATGACTTTATTAAACTGTTTGCAGTATTACTAATCACTTCCATGTGTACACATTCCACAAATATTATTTAGTTTTTTTTTAACAAAGAAATTATCAGTAATATAATCATAAGAGCGCATAGAAGAATCCAGTATCAGTAAGAGCATATAAAGAACCGACAACCGCATCATGTGGATTTAATAAATACGGCTAAATAAGGTAATAGGATAGAGGGGAAGGGTTTGGTAGGAAGGGGATGAGCTGAGCCTGGTTTTTAACCGTCGAGTGGGTCCTCAGCGAAGCGACAGATCGGATCATCGCCTTTCCAAGGGATCTTCCCATTCCTCGACAACTTGCACTTTCGCTTCCTAATCGATATAGCAAATATAAATAAAACCCTTCCTATTATCGATATATATTTCAATTTAATAAAATAGATACAAATTATCAAGATAATCACAAGAATAATGTTTATTGGCCCAATCTAAATATTGGTTACACAGCTTTATCTGTAAACACGCTTGGATATTCTAAGCGAAATATCTGGGGGCTCCAATATCGGTGGTATTAGACTTCCTTCTAAGCCACATAGTTAATAAAATCGAATATAAAACTAAATAAAAGTATCTGTTCGGTGAGTCCTCAAGTGTTTAGACTGTTGCTGTAAGATGTGCTATCTTGGGTGTGGATTTATGCGAATCTCATTTTTTACTGCCTCGATGATGCCTGAATTGGCGAACACTTGACTGGCTATTTGAGAGAGTTAAGGGTTTCTTTCGAAATATTCCAATAAAATCCTAACAATAACATATGCATCTTTTGCTTTAATTGATTTATGAAAAGTTAATGCCCAATTGCCTAATTAAAATAATTAAATGGATAACTATAAATTATGCAATGATACGATTAATAAGCTCTTTAACTTACATTATATAGCAAAAACTGATAGATAAAATAATTTTAAGTAAAAATTATGAATCTCAATTCTCCAATTTGAAAAATAAAAAAAATAAGGTTAATATACGATGACATAACTTAATACTCTCGGGAAATGTTTGTAAATCTAGGTCAGTGAATGTAAAAAAGTAGGTATAAAATTTCTTTTCTAACTCGGTCGACATGAGATAATAATTCTTAAAAAAAAATTGGCATTTTCCTGGAGTGTGGAAAGGGGCTTTTCTTTTCTAGGGCAGCAGGCTCTTCTCGCCAACAACCGTTAGCTACACGAGGCCAGCCATAACTGGCGATATCTACAGCCGACAGATTTATACCCTCCCTCCACACCACAGCTTTTTTTTTAAGAATAAAATTCGTTGATATCTACGAATATTGAAAATATAAATTAATGTAAAATATAGAACCTGACCCAACTTTAAATATATATAGCTATATATATATATATATATATATATATATATATATATATATATATATATATATATATATATATATATATATACATACACATATATATATATAAATATAAAAAATATTTCGGATAGTTATCAGACTGGCGAGGAGATAGCCTATCGATTGTAAATAACCTATATACACCTACAGGTTATTACGAAGTTGGAGCAGCGGACAGGAAGAGGGTTTATCCTTCGATCGGGGAGGAGACCTCATTATCAACTACTTAGAGAGAGCTTCGGGATTTGGGGGATCGGGACTTTGGGGGGGTGGGGTTCGGGACCAATACTGATATAGCTGCAGGATTCATAAAGCGCGCTCTGTTGACACGAGGATGCAGCTTATCTCTTTCTACCTCCCGCCTGCTAATACTCAAATGCATGAAAACTTTATCTACGATTGTGTGAAGCGTTCAAGAAAAATAAAAAAATAGAAATATCATAGAGAGAGAGAAATGCTTTATTAAAAGAGCAATCCTGCCCCGAATACCTTGCCTTGCTACAAACACAGCATACTCATCAATCCACTGTTAGACATTATATATATATATATATATATATATATATATATATATATATATATATATAACAATTTCTTTTTTTCCTTTATTTTCACTCTAAATACATTTTTCTCATCGCTGCATTACCACATTGTATATATATCTAAACCTTCTATAACTCTGTAATCTATCCCAGATTGAGAAATCGTAATAAAAAGTTGAAAATTGGTTATGTGAAGAAGTAGGAAATAGTAGAACTCTTATTATTGCTACGTACCGTAATAATGTTTGTCAATTATTTTGTTATAATAGTTGAGTTTTAAATACACAATATTTATTGCAACTAGAACATTTTAACAGATAAACTATTAAAGCGTTTACAGATTTGAATCCATCAACTGGAAAATTATTGTGTAAACACTATAATATACTGCAGTGCTCGCAACAGCAATATATTTACTAAAATTGGATCATACATAAAAATATATTTTAGACCTTTACTTGAAAACTCAATTATTTAAAGTAAATGTTTTGTGAAATAAAAGGATCTTACAACGGTTGATTTGTCCATAAACATTATATTAGATCCGAAAGTGGCCTGGCGGGTTACAGCCGAGCACATTAGGAGGTGTATCAGAGCGGATGGGTCTGGAAAACTGGATAAAGATTTCTCCAGCGCTCGTGGTGTAATGGACCTCCTATCTGTTAATTAGTCTGATATTGTAATTAATTCAATATTGTAATTGACTCAAAGCTTACTCTAATGCTCCAAGCTTACTTAGTAAACCGAGTGAGGGCTAAGAGGACCACCAGGATACCGGAGAATTGTACGTGTTATGGCTTGTAGCTTCAATAATGTAAAAAAAAAAAACACTATCATTTAAGAAATAATATTCGGTAGAGACAGTTAAAAAGAAAATATTTAATTTAATATTAATAAATCAAAGGTGGAATTACCACAAATCAGTGTGGTCTTTCTCGTTTGAAAACAATTAATCACGTGATCTGGGTTGAAGGTAGAAGGATGGCAAATAGGAAGATTACACCAACTTCTCTCACAGTCGGAGGTAAAGCTTTGAGCTGTATTCTATAAACACTTTACACACCCTACTTTATAGAGGCTCTGAGTGATCCGAGAGTTGAGTTTACAACTCATTCATAACTTTTCTACAGACAATATTTCCCGCGATTTATTTTTAAAAAGTTTTTATTACAAGAATTTTAAAAGTCAGCTTATTCAATCAAACCGACTTCAAAGTGAGCTTATTCAATCAAACCGACTTCAAAGTGAGCTTATTCAATCAAACCGACTTCAAAAAACAGAACACGTTGTTAAAAAAATTGTTTACTAGAAGTAGCGTGTATAATTAAATGACAAGAAATATAGCGATAATTCAATGCATTAAATGAACAAAAATAAAATTTTAATATGTAAAAAAAACAATTGTTTTATAACAATTCTATTTGATAACTTTTGAACATTTTGTTATGAAACAAGTTTGTTACATCGATTTGCAAGTAAAAAGAACGATTTAAGAAAAAAGATAAATTTAATTACAACACAGTTACAAGAAAACAGTGAATCAGTAGATGAATGATTGAAATAATTCCTTTGCACTATTACTAGTTTGTTACAAAAGTCTTCGTGCATTAGTATACCTTCATTTCAGATTACATATTTTAAACATTATTGAATACTACTCTTCAAAGTATAGTTCTTTGTTTTCGACTACTTTCACCCATATTTCTGCCAGTAATTGGATTTGATGCCGGTACCACACCGTAGGTTTTCAGACAAAGAACTACTCACCACATCCAATTTTTACGCCCTCTTAATTATTAAAGATCCGACCTTCTAAAAAATGAGCCTTTGATCTAAACAAACTACAATGTGATGGTGTAATATTTGGGCTATACGCAGAATGAAGCAAAACGTTTACTCCGATAATAATTTCTTGATCAAACGAGAACGATGTACAGGGGCATTGTCGTGTTGAAAAATGGCTTGGTTCCTGTTGACGAAAACGGGGTACTTTGCACTCAAAACTCTGTCCAGCTGTTCACAGTAAAGGTTCGAGTCCACTGCCCGACCATCAGGAACAAGCTCAAAATGCAAAACGCATCCCAAGTTCCACCAAACACAAAGTCCATCTGCAAGGCTCATATTCCCATTGTTGAAATGCCTGACCCAAAGTGCGGCAGTATTTCGATGGATAATTGTCTCTCCTTCTATGGCACGAATTTCTTCGGCGGCTGCCTTTGCGCTTAAACCTTTTTTCCAGTAATGTCTCAAAAGACCGCTGATCACGATTTTTTTTTTTTTTTGCATTGCACGAGCGTTTTAAAAATGTAAATGACCCCATAAAGCCAAGTCACAAGGAATCAAAGGATTAGTCAAAGTAAACATTGACATAAATAGTGGGAACAAAAACATTCTTATAGGATAATTATGAGAGTTGGAATTAAGGGTTGTGTTCACGCACAAGGGCTTTTGTAACAACCTACTAATTATTAAATTCATGATGAAATAAATAATCGGGATGCAGTCAAATGTTTATTATTTATTTCATGATAATAACATCACAGAGGATCAATAATAAATTCATGTTTTATACTTGTTGTATCTTTACAGATTCTTCTCTTCCAAAACTGAGAAATAGGAAGGCTCATGCCAAGTTGAGACATAGAGAAGTTTTAGAAATATTATTTTCAAGAAGAGACCGTGAAGAAAGGACGGCATTGTCCTCAGTGACCGAACCAGCCAGTAAGGCCCCTTCCCAGAACCGGCCTGTCACATACCGGGGCTAACTTTATTTTATTATCTACTTTCCAAGTTCATTTTTATTTTTTCGTTTCTTATATTATTATATATAAATAATAGAAAAAGTTAATATATATATATTAATTTCAATCTGGGCAGTACAGTACAGCTGAACCTCCGGCACAAGGCATATGTTGATCGAAGGTACCCGCTAGATTTAAGATTCTAATCGAAATTTTTGAAACCATATCTTACGACATCTTCATTTAAATTTCCAATAACAACGCTTATAAAAAAATATAAAAAAGAAATCTACATACAACCACAAATTCAAAAGATAAGTAAGAAAAGAGTTTCAAGAAATAAAATATTTAGTCGATATCACAGTTTAAAAGCTCAATTCACATACATATTATTTATGCAACCCATCACTCAATCTACTCCATTAATTTAGGAAAAATTGTGATTAAACATTTAATCAAAAGATATTGAATTTCTAATGGAATTACAACAAACCTTGACGTACATATTGAAAAAGCACTCCTCATGAAGTTTTGACAAACTTGAAGAAATGAGATAGAAGAAATAAGATATATGTCAGTATCCAGTGACAATATTCTTCATCCTGGATTCGATCGAATCGAAAATTATTAAAACGAAAATTGGAGGTGATGGGAGATTGAATGTAGAATTTCAGCATTGAAAAAGTCGGCATGTATTTTTCGTTTATTAAAGTCACTTTAAATGAACACTTGACCTGTTTGTCAGGGGCAAACTGCCTTATGTAACATTTTCAAAGTCCCAGAGGAGAGAAAAAAGAACTTTGAGATATTAACTACTCTATTGCTTATTGTGAATACTGCTCAATATTTATATTTGGAGTGTTTCATATTTTATCACCCTTTTAGATTATTATACGATATTTATAATTCAAAAATATGGTTAGAATAAAGAAAAACTATGGTAAAATCATAATCAGCAAAACTTAACGTATGATAGTTTACCTCTGGCGTAGGGACATAAACCTAAAACGAAAATCAGGTAAGAAAAAATACGATTTATATGCTTATTTTTAGCATTAATTCGCATTATTTTCTCAGTCTATATTAGGAATTATCATTTGATGTCCGACAATGGGCAAGCCAAATCCCTACTTATTAAAAATAAGCTAAAACCCAAAACGTTTTAATACCCAAACGAGCTACCATAATAGTGTGCAATAATAATGTCCTACAAGAATGGGCCAGAGCTGTACCCTATCTGCAAATGGAACAATAATTCAATCCATTCATTCTTGTTAATAATGAAGCCCTAAAAAAGCTATTTAACTTTAATTAATAAGTCGACAGTTGGTGGGACGGCTCCCGGAGTCTCCTCCGACCCGAACCGCGGCCAAAACGGACCCGCCTTTGTCGAGCGATTCTCCTCGGCCGTGGACGACTGCAGCGGCTCATCCTCTCGGGGTCGAGGACCCACAGGCTTCCTCCTGGAAGCGCATGTGTGGAAAAAAAACGGGGACGGAACTGCGCGGACAGGATCCGTTGCGAGGGACGGGACAGCGGCGTGCGCTCCGAAGCCTAGCAGCCTAAGCAAGTTGCGCAACAGAGTTCTCATTGCCGCGGGCCCGTGGTTCCTATCTCTGCAACATGGCTATCGCATACACAAGTTGCACAACAATTAGCAACACATGGATGGAATGTCATCCGCTTGGCGATCGTTAGCAAACTGCTAAGGCTAGAGGCGTTGGACTTGGCGTATCATATTTATTGTGCAGGTAATTAACGACCAAAAATATTAAAGTATGTTTAGCAACATCTGCGGCATACGAAGCCGGATCGATCCCTATCAGGAAACTTCAAACAGTATTGAGAAACGAGAAATCATGTTAGACAGGGAGCCTCCGAGCAAAATGTCGATAAATCGATTTCAAATTAAAACTTTTACCGTGTGAAGCAATTAAAGTTAATTTTGTCTTTGTACTTACTGAGATTTACAAATGCAACAAAGATAAAACAAATAATCTGCAACACAATATTATTACTAGACTATCAGTAGAAACTGCCCACCGGCAGCACTTCAATCATTAGAGGTTTTGTGGCCATCTTCTTTTCAAAAACAAAGTCGTAATTATTATTAAACAATTTACGTTTTGCAAGTCTCACATCAAAAATTTTTTAGACTGTTTAAAAAATTTTAAAAAAAATTTAGGGTCGATCAATGGCTCAGTGAAGGGTCATTATTACATTAGGCATTTATAGATAATAAATTGATTCTTAGATTAAATAAAAAATACATGGCGGATCGAGTATATACTATATGAAGAATTTCATCTGTTTTATAAATAGACAGAATAATATTTAACTTGATGGGGAATTACAAATGTAATTAGACGGACTACATTTCGAAGAGAATCAACATTTGCATGAAGATATGTTATGGCGCTGATTTAGTTGTAAGCTATGTGACGTACAAAAGAACACAGTGTTTACACAACGACAGCGGAAGGAGAGTGAAAGTGAAATAAGACAGTGCGAGGTGAACAACACAGCACCGCTAAGCGGAAGTGGCACGCGGACCTGCTGCTGCTATCCTAGGCCAGATAGCCAGTGAATAAGGTGAGCTCTTATCAGGCAACTGATAACAGCTCCGGCGGTTAAAATGCCGTTGTTAGGTAGTCACCTTTTTGCCATTATCTGGGAAACATTAAGGGAAATCGGAAAATATACGAATTAATTTTAATAAAATAAAAAGGTCCACCTATCAATACCAAGCTAAAACCTACATCAATTTTATCAAATATCAAATTAGATATCTAAAACATTTAGAAGAATCGATGCTTTTAATTGTTTGAAAACTAAGCCTTTCGGAAATAATGCTTACGGCTCTACGGCACTTTAATGTTAGCAATTAAATTTTCCTCGGACTGAACCGGATTCCATGACAAATAATAGTATGTTGTCTTCGAAAGATTCCTTAAAATATAAATTAAATGGGCGAAGCTAAGGAGGAATTCACAGCTACAAGAACGAGAGGAGCCAAGAAGGATCATTCCAATTGGCTCAGCCCCAGACAATTGGCACAGACGTACCGTTATGTTCCCATCGACACTTTGTACGTCAATGTTTGCAGCTGTATAACAGTAAGTACTGACGGTACTTAAGCCCTAATCAGAAGCAAACGCTTTTACTGAATAACATGAAGATATATAATATATAGTCTATTAACCTCACCGAGCTTTGCAGAGAGCATTATCGATATATCGATATAGCGAGGTAACAAGAACCAATGTTCGATATAACTATAGCGAGGTAACAAGAACCAATGTTCGATATAACTATAGCGAGGTAACAAGAACCAATGTTCGATATAACTATAGCGAGGTAACAAGAACCAATGTTCGATATAACTATAGCGAGGTAACAAGAACCAATGTTCGATATAACTATAGCGAGGTAACAAGAACCAATGTTCGATATAACTATAGCGAGGTAAAAAGAACCAATGTTCGATATAACTACAGCGAGGTAACAAGAACCAATGTTCGATATAACTATAGCGAGGTAACAAGAACCAATGTTCGATATAACTATAGCGAGGTAACAAGAACCAATGTTCGATATAACTATAGCGAGTTAACAAGAACCAATGTTCGATATAACTATAGCGAGGTAACAAGAACCAATGTTCGATATAACTATAGCGAGGTAACAAGAACCAATGTTCGATATAACTATAGCGAGGTAACAAGAACCAATGTTCGATATAACTATAGCGAGGTAACAAGAACCAATGTTCGATATAACTATAGCGAGGTAACAAGAACCAATGTTCGATATAACTATAGCGAGGTAACAAGAACCAATGTTCGATATAACTATAGCGAGTTAACAAGAACCAATGTTCGATATAACTATAGCGAGGTAACAAGAACCAATGTTCGATATAACTATAGCGAGGTAACAAGAACCAATGTTCGATATAACTATAGCGAGGTAACAAGAACCAATGTTCGATATAACTATAGCGAGGTAACAAGAACCAATGTTCGATATAACTATAGCGAGGTAACAAGAACCAATGTTCGATATAACTATAGCGAGGTAACAAGAACCAATGTTCGATATAACTATAGCGAGGTAACAAGAACCAATGTTCGATATAACTACAGCGAGGTAACAAGAACCAATGTTCGATATAACTATAGCGAGTTAACAAGAACCAATGTTCGATATAACTATAGCGAGGTAACAAGAACCAATGTTCGATATAACTATAGCGAGGTAACAAGAACCAATGTTCGATATAACTATAGCGAGTTAACAAGAACCAATGTTCGATATAACTATAGCGAGGTAACAAGAACCAATGTTCGATATAACTATAGCGAGGTAACAAGAACCAATGTTCGATATAACTATAGCGAGGTAACAAGAACCAATGTTCGATATAACTATAGCGAGGTAACAAGAACCAATGTTCGATATAACTATAGCGAGGTAACAAGAACCAATGTTCGATATAACTATAGCGAGGTAACAAGAACCAATGTTCGATATAACTATAGCGAGTTAACAAGAACCAATGTTCGATATAACTATAGCGAGGTAACAAGAACCAATGTTCGATATAACTATAGCGAGGTAACAAGAACCAATGTTCGATATAACTATAGCGAGGTAACAAGAACCAATGTTCGATATAACTATAGCGAGGTAACAAGAACCAATGTTCGATATAACTATAGCGAGGTAACAAGAACCAATGTTCGATATAACTATAGCGAGGTAACAAGAACCAATGTTCGATATAACTATAGCGAGGTAACAAGAACCAATGTTCGATATAACTACAGCGAGGTAACAAGAACCAATGTTCGATATAACTATAGCGAGGTAACAAGAACCAATGTTCGATATAACTATAGCGAGGTAACAAGAACCAATGTTCGATATAACTATAGCGAGTTAACAAGAACCAATGTTCGATATAACTATAGCGAGGTAACAAGAACCAATGTTCGATATAACTATAGCGAGGTAACAAGAACCAATGTTCGATATAACTATAGCGAGGTAACAAGAACCAATGTTCGATATAACTATAGCGAGGTAACAAGAACCAATGTTCGATATAACTATAGCGAGGTAACAAGAACCAATGTTCGATATAACTACAGCGAGGTAACAAGAACCAATGTTCGATATAACTATAGCGAGGTAACAAGAACCAATGTTCGATATAACTATAGCGAGGTAACAAGAACCAATGTTCGATATAACTATAGCGAGTTAACAAGAACCAATGTTCGATATAACTATAGCGAGGTAACAAGAACCAATGTTCGATATAACTATAGCGAGGTAACAAGAACCAATGTTCGATATAACTATAGCGAGGTAACAAGAACCAATGTTCGATATAACTATAGCGAGGTAACAAGAACCAATGTTCGATATAACTATAGCGAGGTAACAAGAACCAATGTTCGATATAACTATAGCGAGGTAACAAGAACCAATGTTCGATATAACTATAGCGAGGTAACAAGAACCAATGTTCGATATAACTACAGCGAGGTAACAAGAACCAATGTTCGATATAACTATAGCGAGTTAACAAGAACCAATGTTCGATATAACTATAGCGAGGTAACAAGAACCAATGTTCGATATAACTATAGCGAGGTAACAAGAACCAATGTTCGATATAACTATAGCGAGTTAACAAGAACCAATGTTCGATATAACTATAGCGAGGTAACAAGAACCAATGTTCGATATAACTATAGCGAGGTAACAAGAACCAATGTTCGATATAACTATAGCGAGGTAACAAGAACCAATGTTCGATATAACTATAGCGAGGTAACAAGAACCAATGTTCGATATAACTATAGCGAGGTAACAAGAACCAATGTTCGATATAACTATAGCGAGGTAACAAGAACCAATGTTCGATATAACTATAGCGAGTTAACAAGAACCAATGTTCGATATAACTATAGCGAGGTAACAAGAACCAATGTTCGATATAACTATAGCGAGGTAACAAGAACCAATGTTCGATATAACTATAGCGAGGTAACAAGAACCAATGTTCGATATAACTATAGCGAGGTAACAAGAACCAATGTTCGATATAACTATAGCGAGGTAACAAGAACCAATGTTCGATATAACTATAGCGAGGTAACAAGAACCAATGTTCGATATAACTATAGCGAGGTAACAAGAACCAATGTTCGATATAACTACAGCGAGGTAACAAGAACCAATGTTCGATATAACTATAGCGAGGTAACAAGAACCAATGTTCGATATAACTATAGCGAGGTAACAAGAACCAATGCTTGTTCAAGTCCTAAAGAAATATAAAGAAGTAGTTGGCGATGGAGAAAGTGTTAAGTGACAGGTGAAGCGATCTACCAGGTTAAATAGACTTCCAACATGACATAAATAGTCTAGGTATTCCTTAAATGTAAAAAATAAGGACCCAATCTTATTTACTTTTTTAATCACTTTTTCTTTTATTTTTTTTTAAGAAGTAGTTCTTAAAGTTCTTGTTAAGAATTTTGAAATCCTACAAAAACACAATCATATTTGTATCTAAAGTAAAACAGAATTCTACAAAGCTGTAAGGTGTCTCGGTTAAGAGATATTTTAATCAAATCTAGATAAAAAGAAATTTCAATTATTTTGCTCTTCTCAAAACTGTTAGAATTAATAAGACAAAATTAATAGAGGGGTGAGAAACTGAATGATTTTTCGCTGACATGCTAATCAAAACACAAATAGAGACAAATAAGCTTGTTTACACTATAAGGTTTAAGGCTTTATAATATATAAATATTTATACAAACAGAATGTTATGAACTAATATTTATTAATTTGTAACATGGAATTATTTTCTTTATATAAATCATTATTATCAGAACCAGATAGAGTTATTTGTTAAATAAAAATTCCCAAGAGAAAGAATTGAATGCTAATAAAAAGAATTTCTCAATATGAATTCAACGTTTCTAACTTAATTATAATTTATAATTAATAGTATCAGAAATATTTTATTTCATGTTAAATTACTGCTGAATAAGACAACATCGAAAAAGAAAAAATGTACCTATCTCTAGGACTATTTAAACTTAATTTTCAATTCTTAAATAATTATCATTAACTAGGAAAGTAGGGAAACTGATATTTTTAAAAGCTCTAATATTTTTATGTATACTATTTTAATTTTGTTTTCCTATTCCCCTATATAATCTGATTATATTTATTAATTTGATATCTATTATTCTCGTATCTTGTTATTCTTAGTCCTCTTGAAGGCCTACAACTTAGTCCGAAACGTTGGCACACATTAAGCAGTTATTTCATTACTGTGAGTTTTATTTCTTAAGGCACTACCGAACCATCATCATTTTTTTAATTTTATACCAAGACATATCATCCGTAAACTCTTCATCTATACCCCACATAATGTAATATCAGGCCATTAAATCAATAATTGAGAAGTAGAAATCAATATATAATAATTTGAATTACTAAATTAGCAGTGGTAGAAGAAATTAAATCCGGTAGGCATGGTCTCTTTCAGAAATATTGAGTCCCTGATGGCTGATTAAGATTTATATTAAAATCGACAAAATCAATGATGAAATAGCCAAAAATAAATACAATAAAATACAGTAGGTAACCAGGATTAATATCCCTTCCTAACCAGGATCCCTTATCCCTTATCCTTTATCTCGGGGAAGTGACAAGTTAGTTTCCCCGTTTATTATGTGAACGAACTCATTTCTCTTTCTCAGAGGAATGATAAATTTATTTGATTTGCTACGCGGCGGAGGTAATGAGGACTAGCGGAGGGGCAATGAGGACTGATCGTCGATAAGCAGCAGCGGCAGCGGTCACGAGAACTTGTCGCTTCGACCCACTTTTCACAACCGCCTCTGGCCAACAATCCTCCTTGTAATAGGGGGGTCACAAGCATTTCAATTTCATAATCTAATAATGCTATTATCATTTTAATAGAATAATTAACTATTCCCAGAGGAAAATTAGATAAATCTGTTATAAACAAATCCAAAAATATTTTCATGGTTTATTATAATAACAATATTCGGTACAATATAATTCAAGTACTCTAATATGGCCATGTAAAGTTATCAACGAACCTCTAAGGAAGATAACTGCACTGACAGGTAACCGTAACAGGTAAACATCTCAGGGAAGGCTGAAACGTAGGGAGGATGGTACTAAAGCTGAGATTGAGGATTGGACTTTATTATTATTATTATCATAACACTATAACTATAAATCATGTTAAAAAACTAAACGTTTATATGCTAATAAACATTTTGTTATTCAAGCCTCGTAGACGTGCAAATATGAACATGATGGTAAAAAATAAGAAAGTGATGCCGACATACATGTTACACGGCCAAGGCTCAAAAGAAGTAGGATGAGAGATCTCCTTGCCTGTCAGGGATAGATTGGACTCATCCGTATTATTGCCTTTTGGAACCTGAACTTTCCGGTCAGCGTACTGATGTTACAAAACATTCTTATATTTAATTTGTTTTCCAAGAATTGGTTTTAGATAATTATGCCGTGTTAGTTAATGGATTGACAGTAATTTGAATAATTCATGTTTGATTTGGGCATTGCCTAAAGGCTATGTGGTACGATTTGCTTGAAAAGATGGTTGGGGGTTACATTGGACAGTGACTGGAGGTGCTATGGACAAGTATCCATTGTACAATATATCTTTTATTGCTATATTCAGTAGCGTAGCCAGGATTTCGTTTGGGGAGGAGGGTGAAGAAGTAGATATACTATATCTAAGATATACTTTAAAGAAACCGGGAATGTAAGGCAGCCCTCTTTATATACATATAAAATAACTTCATACAATAAAACAGGATTATACAATTTTTGTTTACAGATAAGAATAAAAAAAAAAGTATTTTATAACTTTGGGGATAGGGAGGGTCCGGACCTCTTGCATCTCCCCTCTGGCTGCGCCATTGGCTATACTTCAAATTTAATTAATAATTAAAGTTATTTATAACTCTAAAAATAATTTGTTGCACAAATTAACTATTTCTTTTTATTTTATAATTTTTGTCGATTTAATTTACTTTTTCAAATTCTAATAAATAATCGATATTATTTATATTGTTTTCCATTTTGTTGTTCTGTCCAAAGTAACCCCATCTCAAATCCAATGTTATCTCACCATTTGGGATAAATTTGAGTAGGAACCCGCATATTTTAAATGTTACAAATTCAACGGACCAACGATGAATATCCATTAAGATGCCGAGGCCAAGGTAAGGGTTTGGTTAATAAAATACAAAAGTGGTTAATGAACTTGGAAACTTGACAAAATGTGGAATGTAAGGTAATGTGCTCTGAGCCATCGATTTGCTGAAGGACACTAGTACAATTGTAAGGTAATGTGCTCTGAGCCATCGATTTGCTGAAGGACACTAGTACAATTGTAAGGTAATGTGCTCTGAGCCATCGATTTGCTGAAGGACACTAGTACAATTGTAAGGTAATGTGCTCTGAGCCATCGATTTGCTGAAGGACACTAGTACAATTGTAAGGTAATGTGCTCTGAGCCATCGATTTGCTGAAGGACACTAGTACAATTGAGATTACATGCAATAATAACACCACTATTCATTACTACATTTTTACTATTTTATACATAATTTTCTTTATCCTAATTATTTACTTACTTTTCCTATTATTTAATTAATTTATTTTTTATTATTGGGAAGGCATTTTTTATTTAAATAATTGCTTTTCTATAAATAAGATCTAAATAACACTATTAGCTATTACCTTCCTTCAAGCGTAGCAGGTGTGAAAATAAAAAACATTTTTTCTCTCAATAATTGATCCATAATTATCATTTTATGAATGAATAATTTCCTTATATTAATTAAAACTACTACGTAATGGTTGCGTAATAGCCATGACGAACGGAATAATATAATGAAATAATTCCGGTCCGATGATCGTTTTAAGGAATATAACAAAATGAGGCAGTTGCCGCCATGTTGGTAGTAGCTATGGAAATAGGACACATCATTACAGCCTACTCTTCGCTCTCGTAATGGGCCATTCGGTTTTCCTTAAAGAGGCTGATTTCACCCGAACTCGAATCAAAATGGAACCTTGCTCCCGGCACAGTTTAGAGAATAACCTAAGATCCGCGAAGATGGAAATAATTAATGAAACAAGACTTTGATCCACAATGGCGCTCAGTTAAAATAATGAAAACATCAACTAATACGATATGAATCATGGGATATTCTATTCGAAGGGTGAGCCAATATTCCAACCATATTATGAGTAGTTGTTTCTTGTCTGAAATACATTACATGTATCTTTTCAAAACCTTACATAACTCAGGGAAGGTTTCTCGGAAGACACGTTTTGTTCTCGATCGAATTGTGAGTCAAGAGTGCCGCCAAAGGACCCAGCAGTGACTCACAGCCCAAGAACGCTCCTGAAATGAGGGATCGAGATGAGAAGTAAGGACATACCATTGAGAGAAGCGAAGCGGGTAGCAGTTGAGCGGCATGGCTTTCTCATATCAGCGTCACTACTGGGCGGGGTGTCACACCGCACACCTGGCTCTTATCTTATCCTTTGAGTCATTGTCTCTGATAACAGTCACAGGTAGGAACCTGGAATCGCTCAATCAGCGCTAGCCGGTTCCTCCACAGCACTGCCATGGCGGAACGGCACATTCCATAAAAAATAAATAAACCGTCGACATCAGGAGGGAAAAAGAGAAGTTCAAATAAAAACAGACCAAGACAGAACATCTCACACAACTCTCTACAGTCTGAAAAAGAGACTATTGGAGCGGAAGACAAAATAATTTAACTTAGCAAGCCCTATTGTCGAAAACTAGAATTACTGAGAAGTGAATTTATGACGACATGGTAAGGCTAAGGTATCCACTCACTTTATTTGGAGAGCATAAATATTTTGACGATAGCAAAGACATTTCATACGCAGCGGTAATTGATGACACTTCCATTTCCAGTTTTACGAATGAAGTCGCTTCATGCCGGGTTCACTCAGCCTCCAGATTGAGAAGCTGATTGAATATATTATATTATGTAGCGAATAATAGTTTCTGTTTTCGTTTAACGCCTCGTGGCCTAATAACTGATAATGCCAATTAACACCACAATCGATTCAATAATGTCTCTTTATTTTTTCAATGATCAATTTTTCTTTATTGTTATTAATATTAAGCAATTTAAAATCATATTTATTTATCACATAACATCTAATAAACTATGGCAACTAAAACCTGCCTTTAATTAAACGACTATTTCCAATACTTCATAAATAAAAAAGGATATAGAAATTCTAATGGGAATAACACTAAAATACTAAGCTTAAGAATTTACTCATCCAGCTATAGTATATTAAACTAATAAGAGAAATCGACAGGACATCCTTCGATCGCCAGGTAGAGCTTTATTGCTCAGAGATGGGAAACTTGAGCCATCCCATCTCCAGTGGAAGGGGAGGGGGGTGAAAAAATATTGTAGGCCTTCTTTTCAACGTTAAATGAGTACCGACTTCTCTCTATTCGGCTGTTCAAGTGAGATGTACTATCTTTCATCTTCACTGCTATTCGAGAATTTTCAATTATCCGCATATTTTGCATATTTTTGCTCCCATTCATTAGCAAATATAAGCAATATTGACAAAGTTAAAAATTAATAAACTTAAAGAAAAAAAAATAGTGGGTCAACGATAGTAGGATAAGATTGATTTTATTTCTATTTACAAAAGAATGGACAGTGAGACATGCATAACATTTTTCTCCGGAGCAATATTTGGAAAAAATAAGTGGAAGATACGATTCCTTCTTTTTTAATGACCGGGACCCGAAATGACAGAGCATTAGGTTGCTTCATCCAGGCTCTTATTTTCCGCTTTTCTCTTTCGCGTGCCGTAGCGACCCTGCACTCCGCTAACCCCGAACAGAACATAACATCAATCAGGGGAAATTATTCAATTCTGCGGAGCTAATATCTACCCCTGTATAGGCGCCATCAGAGCCATCCATCACGGATATTGCAACCTCCTCTTGTATTGGAAACTAGTTATTGCACAAGAAACCGCTACTAGGGCCATGTATCAACAGGACTGGTAAAAGTACAACCGTCCTAATGTGCCAATGCATTACCATACATTAAAACAACTTCTTGATCCCATAAAAATAAAAAATAGCAGCAAAAATCATTAATTTGGGATTATAAGCCTCCATTCTCAGTAAAGGTTTCACCAATTGAGGTATCACCCACTGACAGCACACCTCACATCAACATGTAAATAAAGACCAACCGGTGAGAGACATTGCATCCCTCCGGTTCAAGACGAATAGAGAGAGAGAGAGCTAACTATAGGCTATTGACAACTATTTATTTTTCGGACTCTAAATTTACAAAACTCGATTGAGTGCGGTGAATATCGACATCGTTTTTTGGAAAAGGCTTGAGCGCCATTTTGGAAAAGGCTTAAGCGCCATTTAGCAAACTTTACATGAAACGATTTTTCTCCAAATAACAATATATATATTTTTTTAATTTTATTCTTTATCGTATAAAGCAGGAGTAGAATGAGCTGGCAAAACCTTTATGATTACAATATATTTTAAAGGCTTCTAGCACTAGATTAGGCTAGAGTAATGGCAGAGAGTCGTTAATATTTGGTGCTTACGTCATCAATATTCGATTTTTAGATCATTTCCAAATTTTTTTTCGATATATCGTGAGCGGGAATCGATAGATATGGTGTTTACGCCCCAAAATCAATTTAAATCTAAATTTCATATTTTTGGCGCTTAAGCCTTTTTCAAAAAACGACGCCGATATGATAAGAAAATGATTGGATGAGAGACCATCTATCAGTCATAGTTATATTGCTAATAATTAATTGATTTTTAAATAATTACTTCATTCAATTAAATAATTGATATATTCTTGAACTTGATAAATAATATTAAATAATTACTTATTTAACAATTGATTTAAAATTATTATAATTGGTTTTACTTTCTACTTGTCTTGTTTTCATTTTCTTTTACATGCAATGGTCTTTTCTTGCTCTTAGAGACAATATGAATCCTACTTTAAGTTATCCTTTAGGTTGTCCTCAAATCCTACTCTAAGTTGTCCTAGTAGGTTGTCCTCAAATCGTATATAAATTGCACTATTATTATTCTCTAATAGATTTTTAAACATCGAGGATTTAGATGAAACCTAATTCTAAATTCACGTTATTAAAACCCTAAAAAATTGTTAATAAAAATAGTATGAATCGTATACAATATACTTTTTCACCGAATTGGGACTAACATTTTTTTAAGAGTATTTACTTTGAATGGAACACTTTTCTATACAAAATTGGTAAAATAAGTGAAAACATATCTGAGTGGTAAGGGCTCATTCACTGCAGAACGAATCACACGGTTGGTTTCTTTCGAAACAATTAAACTGATATTAATAAAGATTCATTCTTCCATAGACAAATTTTATGTATAAACATAAGCGTATCAATACATGATAATAATTCTTAAATGAAAAAAAAAATGATGAAACCAAAAGTTCAGATATTGATTAGTTAAATAAAGTTTAATTATTAAAGTTAAATATCCGCGACATATTGAAGTTATAATTTTCTATACGAACTACTTTTTTTGATAAAAACAAACATGAGATTGTTCTAGGTAGCTATTATTTATGAAATAGAAAACATCTATTTTCCAATCGAACAGGACTATTTTTATTTTTGTTTTAACAGAAATAAAAACAAAATCGGAAATAACATTAATTATAATATACTTTTTCAAAGCGTAAATTCGTAGACTATAAAGTAAATTCGTATTATCTATATAGTATCTGTCTCAGAGGGTGGGTGGCTCATTAACTTTTTAAAGTAACGTCATTAACACTAGATGAATTAATTTAATTGTTTGTTAAATGTACGATTAGTAAAGTCGAAAACAGACTATATAGAAACTATAACAAACAAGGTCATTCCATTTAACTAAGTTATTCAACGTAAAATAACACCGTGAAGAAAATATTTCGATAGTTCGTTGGGTAATATTGATCTATCCCGTGCAAAATACAATTTTCACGGCTATAATTAATTCAGACGTTAAAAAATCTATTGTGTGTTAAGAAGGTTCGCTTGATAATAATAATTAAAATAAGTTGGCCATGTCTAAGTTACCTGCTATATAACATTAAAATCCTGATTACTGATACAGTAAGGCACTAAAAACATACTTAGCCAATGTCAAATAGTAATTTATACCCCAACTTAACAGTTATATTCTTCGTACAATAGCACTTAATATATATATATATATATATATATATATATATATATATATATATATATATATATATATATATATATATATATATATATATATATATAGATAGACCTGAATGACAGGTTAGATATGGACTCCGAAGCACACACACTCACACATAGCCGGACAGACATCCTGAGATAGCACTAAACATAAACATAACATAGATAACAAACACAAACAAGGATATACAAACGAACCGAAACCAATTCACTGGACGAACGAGACGAGGCATGCGATCATCGGAGGTCGGGCACAGACTGAACTCCCCTCTCCGTCGAGACCCCCCACCACCGTCCCTTCTCACCGTCCCCTCTCTACAATTAGTATCTTAATATGCATATTAACTTTGTATTATTATATTTTATATGTATTACTAAGTATTAACACATTTGTTAGCAAATTAGGAGGGCCGTCCAACTGATTGAACTAAAGCTAATTAATTGCAGTTTAAATGAAAGTCTCGTTATTTCGATTTACATCTTCAATACAACTATACCCCGTTCGCTAAGAGTATCCGATTATTAATATGACTTGGCCCCATAGCCGTTTAACTAAAATAAAATAAAAATATATTAAATTAACTTGCCATTTAGACATTCTCGTCTAGAATTTGTGTGTGGTTTGTCTTGTTTATTCGTATAGTGTCTCAATATTCCTTCGGCGAACGGTCTGTAGTAGTTCCGTAAGCAGTAGGCCGCGTGAAAAAATCTAAAATTTGCTCTTCATTGCAGCTTTAAAGCTAAAATATAGCCAATGTTGTCATTCATTGAGAAACCAACATTATTTTCATCATTTGTCTCTCGAGGAGGCACCTTTTTTATTCCTCTATTTACAATATATATATATATATATATATGAAAAATTATTAAAAAAGGACTATATATATATATATATATATATATATATATATATATATATATATATATATATATATATATATATATATAGTCCTTTTTTAATAATTTTTCATCCGTTTATTCCAATGACAATTGAAATCTCCTCAATGTGGCTTTTTGTAATATCCAAGATATCCGTAATATAATTGTAAATCTCAATGTTGAAAATTCGTCAGGATTCGAACTAGAAATGTCAAAGAAAATTCACAAATAACCAAAGAAACCATTATACAATGGATAATTTTTTCAATTAAAAACAATACAATCTTCTCACAATTATTATAATTATCTAATTTACCATCCGTGCCATAAAGAGATTAAAAAGTAAGTAGTGAAAATAAGTCAACAATTCCTACACATACGTCGTTTTTCCAGACTTGAAGGAATATCTTTGCTAAATTTGAAGAAAACCGAAGCAAACAGTCGAAACGAAACAGAAAGCAAAACAGTCGAGTTGAAGAGGATTCCGCTTGGGCCCGGACAATCAACAGGATTTAGCTGCTGTCAACGGCTTTGAAAGGCTAGTTACAGCAGAAGATCTCATTCCAAAGTGATAATCTAGTAATAAATAACATCTATAATAAAATAAATAATTCTTAAATGAATCTCGATGTTAAATAAATCTGGATGATAAAAAAATTCTTCCAATAACAATAATAATAAAAGACTTGGTGAAGCCGAAGGTTCGACGCCGAAACCAGCAATCCCCATCACCGTACATTCCCTCAGCGATCCAATTTACATTAACAGTGCCAGAACCCGATCGCACAAGATCTCGACCAACCCAAAGGTTAAGCACTAATTTACTTATTAGTGATTCTCTGATTATCGATAACAACTCATTATTACACGTGTGATTCAGACATGTGATGCTATCGCTTCAATTATACTAATTAATATGTTGAAAAAAAGGCTATTTTTACATTATATAATTGTATAATATTGTATTATTATTTAAAAACACTATTTCTTTTTTCATTTATATTATTCGATACTGACAAAAATAATAGGCGTGACCATAGTAAAGAACTTGACTATATCTGGGTATATTAAGTTATTTTACGAATTTAGTTGCAAACATACATCAGCATGTACCCAGAAGGACACTAGTATCTGATTATTGAGCACCCTCAGCTCAACATATTGCCAACTTGAGCAGCCTCAGCTCAACAATTTGCCAACTTGAGCAGCCTCAGCTCAACATATTGCCAACTTGAGCAGCCTCAGCTCAACAAATTGCCAACTTGAGCAGCCTCAGCTCAACAAATTGCCTACTCAAACAATTATCAAAGTAGATTCTTAAAAAGTAGTTTCTGACAGTGGACGACTGCGCCACAATATCAAGTCTGTTTTCTGTAAGCCCTCTCCCTCCTCCACTCTCTCCAGAACTTTTTTGTTTACCGTTATCTTCACAAATTTGTTACAAATTCAATTAAAATTCAGTAGTTTTAATGTATATATTTTTTTTAGACCATGTCACACTTGAATAGTAACTAATTGACTCGTCCAACGCTTATGGGATATTATTTAGAAGCTGAAGAAGGGGACAAAGCATCCCTGAAACGTCTTCAAAATATATACATCGAAACTAATGAGTTTTAATTGACCTTGGAACAAATTTTTGGAGATAACCGTATAATATGGAAGGTGAAATATTGAAAAAGAATTATCCTTACACCGTCGGTACTAACTACTTTACCACGAAAAATTTGTCCATCTCCTTCCTGGCCATATAAAACGGAGTGTAATTACACTCACTATAAATAAATTAATCATTCCCTTAAAAACATTTTTTTTATTTCATATGACACGCCGACTGCAGGCTGAGCACCCCCTCTCCCTCCAGTGCGTCGCTTCGCGTGCATTCGTACAAATGACGCCAGAGACTATTAGGCTTCTTCTCATTCGACCGCCTTATCGGTTATTAAGGTATATCGGAGCTCCAGGAGGTTACCATGTTCTTCCTGATATTTCGCCCGCACACTAATGCCACTTAGGGTCTGACTGTCGTTCTAGAGCAAGTACCCAACGACCTGCGGACCAAATATCACAGAGAAGAGAAATATATTCCACTCTCACTGAAAACAACGAACTGAATAACTGGCGATTCTTCAAATCTTGAAAAATTTACACTGATTTGTGATTTCTTTTCTAATTTATTTTATTGTTAACGATAATTTATACTTGATAGGAGCAGATGGGACCCTCCCCCTCTCCTCTAGCCAAGCAAATTTGGTTGGCTACGCAAATGCTATACTACCTGTATGTTTTTTCTTTCTAGAAATTGTAACACGCCAACGAATAAACACAAATGACGAACTGATTTAAACAAATTAATATTTATAGTTCATTGTTATAGTTTTAGGTTACTTTTATAGTTTATTTTTGATATTGTTATAGTTTATTTAGTAATCCAACAGCTGATTGAGAAAAAATCATTAAAAAAAATAAAATAATATAAAAAATTACAAGATGGATATTGTGATGATTTGTTATTGTTTACTTGAGTTGATGAATGGACAACCTATTGCGCAGCTGCCAAGGGTGACTCAGTCACGTCGGCTTGCAAAATATTCGCTTGCTCCGCCAGTTTTCGTCTTCGGTAAGCTGTCGGGTTTTCGTTCTGGCGTTGCCATTCTTGGTTCAGGCAGTTAGTCCAATCGGTTATAGGTAACAACTAATTCGGTTATGAAGATTACACAATATTTTATTGGCTGATAAAGAGAATTCTATAGGAAAGGAAAAAAAAATCGAAATCTCATTTCGAGTGAAAAAAAAGCGATTCGTGAAAAGCGGTATAAGTTCCGATTTGTCAAAGACAACATTCTTCAGCGAGGGCATAGACATGCAAATTATAATCCACTAGACTAGAAGCGGCTATTACATTTTCAATCAGGTATGTTAATGATCTAAATCATTTCTGTCTAGAAGGTGGTGAGAGTGACGAAGTAAATTGGATGTTAAATAGTATAAAATTAATGAATAGCAACTTTTTGAGCCACCTTCCTAGGCATTTGGGAGCCCCAGGACATTTGGGAGCCCCAGGACATTTGGGAGCCCCAGGACAAGCATGCGAATTGGATCCCCTGCGTAAATAATGAAACATATTCTTCTGGATTCTTCTCTCACACGCTTCATAATTTTGTTTCCAATAAAACATTACGATATTCGATTTATGCATTCTATTTGCTGTAAGCTAAAGATTTCTCCCAAAAAGATATATGACATTTTCGACTATAAAGTCGATTTACATGCTAATACAGTTGAAATATTCATTTGAAATGGAAAATATCATAAGCACCATTTTATACATACTACGGGTATGGAAATTATATTAGAAAATTCAGTGTCTTTAGCTCGTACATTTTCAATTTCTGCTAGTCTATCCTGACTCATATAACTTTCAATTATTTTCAATTTAGAAAAAGAGCGCTCTGCTTTTGCTGCCTGAACAACACGAAGACAAAAGAGTACATGAGGATTCTGAATCAGAATGAAATGTTGAGCGATTTTTATCCTCCTGTCTTGCTGGCCCCGGTTGCCCCAGTCTCGTTAAGCCCCTGTCACTTTGACAGCTTATGTTCTTTCTTCGGGGCTACTTGATAATAAATAGTCAATAAATAAATGAATAAAACGTAGGTAAAATAAAATGTATGACTAATATACAAGAACGCCCGTATACTCTTGAGATTTCAAAAGAGCAAGCAATTTTCTTGCGGATCTGCAGAGCCTGATCATCACCAGCACAGTAGCACACAAGCACACTTGCACGACGAGGGTATGGAAGCGCTCTTCTCATATCAGCGAATCATCCTTGCCTTTAATTAATCATAAAAGAACTTCTTTGAGATGAGTAAATGATCGGGGCCCGGAAGGGACAGCTTCACCGATCACTATTTGCATAGCCATTAACTCATTCCTTCGTTCCAACAGATCCCAGATGATCTTTTCCAAACTCTGTGCATTAACTCAGCCTCATCGAGATAACTCAAACGGATACGGTTACACAACATGTATTATTATTTTAAAAAACAAAACACGCAAATTGATTTGAGCATTCAAAAACGATAAACTCAAAATACTTGAGAAGACATTAATATACATATATATATGCCCTAGGGCCCTGTAACAAGATAACAAAGGGCAGAAGAGCTATCGACCGGGAACCATCCACTTCTAATTTAGGAACCAGTAATTAAATTGACTCTAGGCTAATTGAACCCAAGCCCTCCATTGCGCGGGAAATCAATGCCCTTCATTCATGTGTTCTATATTTACAACTACTATCTTCAATTGTCTAGAACGAGAACCGAATTCTATGCTATACCCTCATTCATTATATTTCTGATGAACTAAATGAGAAAAAATGCACAATTAACAGAGGTTTACTACAAAAAATTTGTAGTTTTATCTAACTGGCAATTGTCCAGGTTTCACCAACACGCTTCGTTTTAATCAGGAAAAAGCCTGAAATTTTGGTTTACCCCCACAACATTCGAGTACCTATTTTTTGAAGAAAAAAAAATTAGTTAAACCCTAATTTGCACTAACTACCTTCAATTTTAATCTACATTCAACAATTAGAAACAGAAAAATACAAGTTTAATAAAAGTTTCTTACTACCTCGAAAATAATTTGATAACGAAATGGGATTCTGGGGCTTGATAAAGTTTCACTAACAACATTAAAAAAATATATAATCATAATTTTTTAAATGGTATTAATATTTTTCAATTTTTTTAAGAAATTGTTATGTGAAATGAAAATTATGGCAATCTTACTTCGAAATTTGTTGAACTTTATTCAGTTGACATTTTGGAGTATTAATATTGTTATTCTTTAACTTATATTATGCATTAATATTGGATAATAAAGCTACCAATTCAGAAAATGGTAATTTTTCAGAAATGATTGTTGTGAAATAAGAAGTTGTAACAGTTGTAAATGATTCTTGTGAAATAAGAAGTTGTAACAGTTGTAAATGATTGTTGTGAAATAAGAAGTTGTAACAGTTGTAAATGATTGTTGTGAAATAAGAAGTTGTAACAGTTGCAACAGTTGTAAAAATTGAAATAATGAACGCACTTGGCCATCGATCCACGGTAGATAGAACAGAAAATAAAATTTCCGCAACTGGGTCCACTCACTTACGAGTATATACTTAAATAAGATAAGTATGAATCGATAAAACTCTATGGCTATTCTCAACGCACAGCCTATAATAGCCACTTACTAACTATTTCAATTAATGTAAGAAGCAAAAAAAGAATATAATAACAAATACAATATAAACTTGAAGAGTTTATTTTAGAAATTTCAGAAGTATTTAAATGAACTAAGCGAAACTTTCTTAGCAATACAATTCCACTGGAAAAAAAAAAAAAAATCAGCGGGTTTTAAAAAAAAAGTTATGTAAATTGTATTATAAATATTCAATTTTACGCCCCCCCCCCCTTTTCTTGGAAAGGACTCTAACATTTTGGATTTATTAATATTATAAAATAAAAGATTTAATTTATTGTTTTATTTTATTTCTTTTCTTTTTAGAAACTTGTCTTCGAAAACAATTACTTTAAAAACATTTTTATTTTATTTTATTTTATTGAAATATAAATATCTTTATCCTGAAGTAATAGTTAACTTTATCTTAGAAGATTAATCTTCATATGATAATAAAAAAATTAATAATTATTTTAGGTATTAAAAATTAATTTCAGGAATAACGAAGTTATGATTCTGGAAGAAATAGGAGATGAACATAGATAAAGGACTAGTGGAAGAATAAACCTAATTTTGTGGAAAAAATAAATAGTCAATGGCATTATTTTACTTGCAGAGGTAGAAGATATAGTAACATATAGTATTTGTTGTTTAATATTTATAAAAAAAAAGCTACTAACATAAAAAAGTAAGTTGGAAACTTGAAGATGATCTGATAATACACTGTTTCTTATCAATGTTTATTATCAATACACTGTTTCTTATCAATGTTTATTATCAATACACTGTTTCTTATCAATGTTTATTATCAATACACTGTTTCTTATCAATGTTTATTATCAATACACTGTTTCTTATCAATGTTTATTATCAATACACTGTTTCTTATCAATGTTTATTATCAATACACTGTTTCTAACTACCGATTATGTCAGTCCTCAACATTAATGTGTATTCATTTGCGTTCATCAACTGCGCAGAATAGTAAAACTTTTGATGATTATTTAAAAGCCCATTTATTAAACACATCATAATCAATGAAATACGCCAAAAAGAAGCCGACACCAATCTATACTTAAAAACAGATAAACTAATTTATTTTTTCTACGTCCCATTTTTATATCGAATCACTGATTCAGTGTTCAATAAATAATGTCAAAAACTTTCAAAATATATTTATAATTTATTTTGTTTAAGAATTATGGTGATTTTTAAATTATTTTTCTACATTCTTGTTTTTATATATTTTTTTCTTTATGATACTCTCTCTCCTATTTTTAGTGCGAAGAGCTTCCTTTCAATTTGCAGCCACCTCATTAGTTTCTGCCTAAGTTTTAATTCTAAGACTCGAGTCTCATCATGTAGCCTTTCTCAACAAGATATTTAAATAAAAGGACTCACCATAGTTTTCAGGAACAATAAAATATTGTCAAATGAAACCTACAGCCAATAAGTATAAATTAAAAAACAATTTTAGCAGCATATAAACTATTTTAAAACTCTGATGATAATCGATTTTTAATAGTTTTTTTTTTATCTTGAAATCTTAATCAAACGTTCAAAATTTGTGTATCATATATACGAACTCAATTTGATAAATATTGGATTAATTCTAATAAAAAAGTACTAGTTGAGGGAAATGGTATAATATGGAATGTCCAGAACGAGAAGAATTAGAATGACTGCATTCAAGGACGCTGGAGTCACAGCAATTCCAGGCGACCTAAATACCACCGTCCGCTATGGAATCCACCATTGTAGGCTATAATTGCCGAATTTCATCCAAAAATTAAAAATGGTCAAAAAGTAGAGGCTGGGTGGCGAAATCTAGTCTGATTCGGTGACAGAAGACAACAACATTAAAGCATTTTAATTCAAAATTTCCCTAATTATATTTTCCTCCAACACCCCGCCACATCCTTCCCTTCATACCTGAGGGAAAAATTACAAGGAACAATTAAAGGATAATATACTGTATAGGTGGGATGGAAGATAAATACCCGCTCTTATTTCTTCCTTCTGTTCTCCAACTGAACTAATTAAAAAGGAGTTTAAATAAAAAAAAACCACGTTCATTGTTCAAATATTAGGCTCATCACAGGCTAAATTATCTAATTACTACTATCATTACTGAAAACAATATGGAAACACAGAGTAGAAATTATGGGTTCTGCAAAACCTGCCCATAATGACAAATTCCATAGAATAGAGTCAAAACCATAAGGATTCTGCCATATAATAAATATAAACATAAACAGATAAAAACATAATAACAAAACTGAGGTTGGATCAAGTTTCATAACAGTTTAAAATGCAAAATTGCTATTAAGTTAATATCGATAAAACACAACTTTAAAAATAAAATAACAATAAGGGAGCCATTCTCAGTCATCAGGTGAAACTCCAATGATTGCTTAGTAAATTATTCAGTTGTCATAATTCGCTGTAATATTGCATTGCCTTCTTTGGAGTTTCGCCTGCGATGGCAGTGATCACTGAGATGGCTCCCTTATTGTTATTTTATTTTCAAAGTTGTAAGTGTTTTATTGATATTAACTTAATAGGAATTTTGAATTTTAAACTGTAATGAAATTTGTTCCAACCTCAATTTTGCTATTGCGTTTTTGTTATAATTATTTATTTTTTTAGTGACGTTGCATATTTTGACTTGGACATAAATATAACAGTATATATATTTTAAATATGTTTAGTATATATGGTATTTATTAGAATATTTAATTCTGTGATATGTTATAAATTAAACTAAATAAGGGCCTTTTATAGAGATTCCTGAGGATGGCTTGTAGGCCGAAAATTTGCATCGCAATAAATAAATTGGTGAAATAGCAAGAGCCTGCCTTTATTTTTATTATAATTAAACTTGTAGTTTAATTATGATTTTTTTTCCGCAGGGATGAATTTTTATTTCATTAAATAAATGGATTTCAAGAATTTACGCTTCAAACGAAAAATAGTTGCTGTGATTGATATATCGATAAAGTCCAAGAAAAATATCGATACATTTATAGGTCTTCCTAAAACAATATACATTTTTTCGATAATCAACCGCCGGCGATAACAATTAGCGGATTCACAGCAACCCTGAGGTTATTTTTTTGGGAAGGGAAGAGAGGTTTGAAATGCGGTAAACAGAGAACTCTGAGATAAACAAGATTCTAATCCAAAACGATAACAACCTGTTACTGAGTTGGGTAACAGGAACCTAGATCATTTATTCAATTACTTAGAGGAACCGTTTTCCTCAAGCCCCCTTTCATCAACTAATAGCGAGGATGTTCCCTTCTCGGTGTCACTGAGCTCAGTAACAGGAACCTAAATCATTATTCGATTACTTAGAGGAACCGTTATCCCCTCATCCCTTTCATCAACTAATTGGGAGGATGTTCCCTTCGATCTCGGTGTAATCTCCTAAAAGCTAATAGTCCTTCCAAACCTGAGGGGAACTTGTTACCACCCGCTCATCTAGTACCATTACTTTATTAATATTACCAGTTTTTTCCTCAAGGATGAACAAATAAGGATTTCAAACCTGAAATTACCAACAACAAATAAGAGAAAATATGTAGTAAATAAACGAATGATACGAATGATATAATGAAATAAATAAATAACCCCGATTTTATTATATAAAATAAAATGAGGTTAATGATTTGGAAGACGAAAAAAACAAACAAATATACTTTTGGGCACAGCTAATTAAGCCAGTCAAAAAATATTTTTTTTTTTTAATGTTCACTAGATTTAAGATCACAAAGTAATCGTCAAATATTAATCAATTATAAAAGTATGAATTTACATAACAGAATATTCCAACTGTTCAAATAACTCTTCCTCTAAAATTCTATAAAGAATAAAATAAGAGAGAAAAAAAATTAAAATATAAATTTTGTATTTGATGATGGTGGATGGACAATGGAAAACAGTGGTGAAAAAAGGTTACAATGGATGAAGGAACCATCGAAATCAGTAAAGCGTGAGCAGCATCAACCCATCAACACTAACATCGTATTTTCACTAAACTTCAAAATTTAAAATACCAAAATGGCGTGGATGGGAGAAAAACGTAGAAACCTCCAAAAAGCACTTCTCAATTCAATTCAGATATCTTTTCATCCTCAATGTTTTAATCTCTGGACCCTCTAATAGGACACAGTTTGTGGGAGGGGGCGACAGAGGAGCGCAAATATAACTTATTAACATTAATATAGAACAATATAGAACATTTGTGGGAGGGGGCGACAGAGGAGCGCAAATATAACTTATTAACATTAATATAGAACAATATAGAACATTTGTGGGAGGGGGCGACAGAGAAGCGCAAATATAACTTATTAAGATTAATATAGAACATTTGGACATGCCGAAATGTTGACTGAAATTTCTCACACTTCTATGATGTTGTTCTGTTGTTCTGCCAAGAAAACAAACATACATAGTGAATTTTAGCTCATTTGACCATTGATTAAAGATTGTAAAACGGATTTAAAATGCACCTCACTCCTCCCTCTCCCCCCCCCCCTCCCGCGATGATATTAGATACATATCAAAAGTCTATTATTTTCGGATAAAATATAATAATAACAACTAAAGAATATTTTCTATGGTTTCTTTTTTGTAGTTTATGTTTAGTAAAACAATCAATGGTACCAATGAAATCGGGATAAGGAAGATGGGTCGAACAAGTATCGGTGCTCTCCTGAAGATGATTGAGGTTTGGCTAAGAAATAGACATTCTAAAGGCCGAGAGAGGATGTGGACCCTAAAGGGAGGAAGATGGTGAATGGTAGTAAGCTGAGATCCCGCCCCCACATCTGCACCCCACATGGGATGGGGCTCCAGGTAGTGCAGTGGGGATCCACCCTCCTCTTAATTAGTTCCTCTATAGCTCTGGGACACTGGGTCCATTCCCGCTTCGATAACCATTGTCCTGTACCCCAAGAGGGAAGGAGAACAGGCGTGTTTATTTCGTCGAGGCAGGATCCTTTTGGCTAAATAGCGATCCACAGCAACAGAAGCTGATGATATTTATTACAGTGTAACAATTAATGAGGGGAAAGAGACAAAAAATATATTTCGAATATTATCGGAAGACAAATAAATAGAATAGAAAATAAATAACCAGTCAACGTTTCGCCAATCCAGGCACTGACAAGATAGAAACGTAACAGGGCACCACATCTCAAATCAGAGATAGTGCAGATAGAATAGTCATCGGAATAAGGAAGTATAACTCATAATAAATCTAAGTGAAAAGCCTGTCTTCTGATATCTATTAGCTCCTGGAGTCAGCTGTTGAAGGCGAGGTAGCCACCAAGTCCACTTACTATTAGTAATATGTAATATCGACCTATAACTTTACAGAGACCTTCATGCCCTCAAGCCCTACCAGGGATGGCCGCAATGACCACAATACCACTATATAGCCATTAATGAGCAATGAGGCACTATGGCGTCATCTTGAGAGCCGTCCAGTTCCGCTACTCCCCTGCCTGCGAAATGGCTGACAATGAAAGAGTTTCAGTTGTCCTTGAGAACACAAAAAATTAGCCTGGAATTAATTATATAATCATTAATATTATGGAAAACGATTATATAATCATAATATTATGGAAAACGATTTCATTGTCGGTTTCATAATATTGTTTCTAATAGATTTACAAAAGAAAAAAAGGTTGACGGAGTTCTACCAACTCAAAGACAAAGAATTATTAAGCTCGATTAAAAGTTTCGAACTTAAGTTTCCTTGTGGTATTTATGTATTCCGGGTGAGCGCTAGTGTCTCTTAAATATTCCACGAGGCAATAGAATGCAGTAACACTAATGGCGGCAGCTCTAATCTGCTTTTAAGTACACTTTAGTAACATTGCATCTCTTTAAACTATAACCTATATGCCATATTTATTCAGTTATTCACATTTTACAAGTGACAAACTTTAGATTTAGTCGATAAATTGACATCAAGTAGTGATGTAGGAAGGGAAACTTGTTTTTTTGGATAAGTTTGTTTCTTACCTTCCCAAAAAAACTTTTTTCAATCGAAATTGAAAATATAAATGGTTATTATAAAAATAAAATAAATGCAATATAAAAACAAAATTTTAGCGAATACATGCGGACTTACAACAAATTGTTGCATGACAACCGCCACGTTCACATAACGATCACTACCAGCATCAATGAGGGACCGATTTCCTTAATGTATTTCACTTATAATATTGTCACTGAAAAGAAAGCGGTGGGTATTTTCCCTACTCATACCTGGCCTCCCACTTTGACAGGAAATCCACTGATTTTATTTTATACTATACAGGTTTAGAAATGTAAAACAAGTTAAAGGAAAAATTTAAAAAGAAAAATGACGATCAGAATTGCGGAAAAAATATATCTTACAAGTCAAATCATAATCATTTTTTATGTATATAGGATTATAGTAGTTTATACGAAAAATACCAACTAATATCAAATTGAAACATCACAGCACAAGTGTGCTGTCAGTAGCAACTCAGCAACTGCGGTCACCATAGACCATGGAGATCTTTGGCCGCGCGATGTGGTATTCTTAAAGACATCAGCCCTGAAGGTAGTCAACCATAGGAACTATGTGGTTGCCATGGCTGCCCGTAGCTAGGTAACCGCTCACTTTGGGACCAATTCGGCAGTGTCCTTCCCACCGACTCACTAGGGTTCAAGGACAGTGACAAATCTGTCTAGATCCACGGCTTATGGCTGTTCGGGATAAGGAGGCGCATGAAGATCTATATTTTTTTCCCCTGAAGCAGACCTTCCTAAGACTAAATCTCCGAAAGACTATTTGATATCCTGAAAGACCACAAAGACGATTCGCGCTCAAGGTACACAGGATCATCTGCGACTCCTGCGCCCGGTTGAGAGAAATCCATTACAGCAAATACAATATTCAATAGCCCACGGGGTTAGCAAAGAAAAGCAAAGTAACAAGCAGTACAACAGATTCTAGCATAGATATCAATCACAAAATTTAAAAATAACAAATATACTGCTTTATAGAAACAATATATTTTTTCTAGTTTAATTATCATGTACAAGAGCTTAGATACCTACAAGCATAAACATGCTCGTATGCAAGAATAAACAATTTTTTTTTTTTGTATAGGACATATTAATTTAAATAATTAAGCTAAACTAGAAAAAGATAGAATACCTTCCTAAAAAACTAAATTGTCAATATTTTGATTATATTTTTATTGAATGTTATTGTTGCAGTTGGTTGTAAACAGCTAAATTAAACACATTTAAGTTAAAATAGTTTTACTTAGTTATCACTTTATTACTTACTATTTTTGCCAATCATTTCTATCAATAAATTCTTACCTGAAACAAAATTAATATCGTTATTAGAAAGTCACAATACAATTTAAACAGAAATATTACATTTTTATCACACATAAAAGAAATACAAACATGGAAAAATCCAAAAATAAACATAAAAACATGTTTTCCTTTGTTTAATAGAACATTTATTTTTTATAAAATACAGCAACACAAAATATTTTTAATCTCCTCATCGAGGTTTTTTTACCACCAGAAGATATAGATTAGAGACATATCATATATTTATCATAATAACATAATAACATAAAAATTGAAGAATGTTTGGTGAAAATAATTAAAACATCCTCCATACCAACTGTTAATATGTTAATTAAATTCTATCCAAATATTTCACTATAATACTATATATATATATATATATATATATATATATATATATATATATATATATATATATATATATATATATATATATATATATATATATATATATTGAAATGGGTATTTTGGGTATTGAAAGATGTGAATTTTTATTTGTTAATGAATTAATGGTTCTTTTATTCTACTCTTGGGGGATAAGATAATATTTGAAAAAAAGCGTGTTATTCATTTATATTTTAAATTATATATATTAAATTTTAAACAATATTATTAAAAAAAATATGAACAAGATATATATTTCTAGTAATATTATTTTAATTAACTGAATTCAAGCATTGATAAATTTCATTAGTTAATATTATAGTTATGTCCTGTTAAAAAACATAAAACACAGACATACACACAAAATCTTCCTACTAAATAAAAAAACAAAACAACGGAAATAATCATTACTGAAATCATTTGTGAAAGTATTCGTTAGTTGATTAATACTTTGTGTAAAGTAAATAATCATAAACGATAGAACAAACATACGATATTTTCCTAAATTGTATTGATACCTACTACAAATCAGTATACAAATAGCTATACCATAACCGACCCTCCCCTCATCAAATAATAAAAAAGTATAAACCAGAGGCGAATAAAGTAGAATTTTAAAATTTCCAAAGTTTTAAAAGGCTAAGAAAATACTGAAGAAGATGGAAGTAAAAATATTGCCGCGAGGCGGATAACTGCTATCCACTTTTCCACTTTGATATACACCCTCGCAACTTTTCTCAGATTAACGAATATAGGCTTCAAGTTCTCTACTCGAGGATATACTCTACATTAGGAACTGCAACAACTCCAGGATATACTGTCCATTAGATACTGCTATTACTATTAGGTACTGCAACTACTATTAGGTACTGCAACTACTATTAGGTACTGCAATTACTATTAGGTACTTCAACTACTATTAGGTACTGCAACTAATATTAGGTACTGCAATTACTATTAGGTACTGCAACTACTATTAGGTACTGCAATTACTATTAGGTACTTCAACTACTATTAGGTACTGCAACTAATATTAGGTACTGCAATTACTATTAGGTACTGCAACTACTATTAGGTACTGCTATTACTATTAGGTACTGCAACTACTATTAGGTACTGCAACTACTATTAGGTACTGCAACTACTATTAGGTACTGCAATTACTATTACTGAAGAGGGAGGGTCATGAAAAATGATACATTCCATAAATCTCCGATTAATATCGATATATATATATATATATATATATATATATATATATATATATATATATATATAAAATGTATTTTATTATCTACTATTTACCTATCCGGATACCTGGATATTTCATCAATTATTTTTGCTTATAAATATGCTTAAATATTTCTTTTATATTTATCAAAACAATTTTTTATTATTATATTAAAAAACATCGCGTGCTTTTTACTTCGTTACCGCAAATCACTGTTCAATAAAAACATTTCTTTGTCACTGTTTAAATACTTGTAAATAACTATCGTCACATAGTTAGAGCCTCATTTTCAAATCTCCAATAACTAATAAAACTGACAGCATTGAATGTAATTAGGAATTGATAAATTATTTGCCACTTCCACAGAATAGTAAGAATAATAGTTTTATAATAATTCAAATAATTTATCAATTAGATTGATCCTTCTATACTATGATGCGTACATCAACTGAACATGGAACGTATTTATTTGAAATTAATATATACAATAAAAAGTGAAAAACAAAAAAATCTATTTACTCATGAAAGTTATGAATATTTTTATTGGCTAGTGCTCGCAGTAGTGAAGTAAAAAAGACCCAAAACATTTACAAATAAATATAATAATAATATTTGGCAAATGACAAACCATCCGAAACAGATTATGCGGTACAAACACTGTTACAGACAAACACTGAACAGATTATACTGTAATAATATTATAGATATATAAATAAATTTAATAAATCAATAGTATTCAGAGCTGCTGGGGCAGACATTTTTTTAAAATAAAATATTCAAGCCTTTTTTAATTTGAAAAATTAAGAACGTAAAGATTGAGGAATATAAGCATTGCAATTAAAGACCAAGTGCTTATAAAACATTAAAAAACTTATCATTAAAACCAGAACATGCAATCATTATCGCCTGCATCAGCAATAATAGAACAGAGGAATAATACGTTCTCACTTCGCCCAAGATCACATTAAATATAAAGGACTTATGCTACAACCCAGGCTTTTTTTTTTTCTTCAAATAATCATGCACAAATGGTTATTTAACTGGATGCATATAAAACTATTGCGCGTGGTGAAATTTATTAATAGTGTCAACTAGGGAATTTGGTTCACATTGCAGAGATATAACGGATCGGATCCTTCATTATATCTCGTATAAATTAGTTTCTGAAAGTAATCAGAACGTGCACTGTAAACTGCATTGAAAATGTCAAAGACAAAAAGAAAGAAATGAAGAAAAAACGACGAGGCGTTGAAACCCACGACCCAGCGGATTAAGGAAGCTTTGAGAAGTAATCCAATATTTCTCTATATAAAATTGGCCTATATTCAGTTATAAATAAATATCAAACCGATATAATTAATTAATCAGAAAAAAGTAAATAAATAAAAAAATTAAGATATTAGCTACTAGAAGATTCCATAACAAAGCCTCAAGTCTCTTAAATAACAAGTCAATAACCAATTGAGGCATCATCAGGATAGAAAAATATAACATTACATTAATACAGGACAGAGATAGCACACCCCATATCAACAGCTAATATAGATATTAAAAATTATATATTTTAAATTAACTTCGGTTACGTAGCTTTGTGTGATTTCAGTTGTTATTGTTATTGCGTATCAGCTACTCGAATATCTTTTTTGAACTGTTGATGTGGGATATATTATTTATGATCTTGTTTCTTATTTGAATACCATTGGGCACATGAGTCATTGGGCGCAACGCCTGTTGGTGGGCTAAGTAAATAAATTTCTAAATTGCTTACTGTTTTGAGGACGCCTGATGATATTGTTTATAGCCCACCCACAAGAACATGGAAGCCCGGTGACGAACTCACGCGGCACCAAGTTGAAATTAATGCTTCATATTTTCATTACCCACTGATTTTATTTGCAGAATGTATACAAATATTTATAAATAAAATCGAAGAGTAAGGGAAAAAAAGAAGTGAGTTTCAACTTATGCCGCTTGAGTTCACCCTCGGGCAGCCACTTTCTTGTAGAGCAGCTATAGTTATTAACTGGCATTTGAGAGGCTTAAAGTTTTGATTTAAAATGTACGATGTATGTAAACATCTGATAGTGAATATAGAGATTACCTGGGAACAACTTTATTGCCTTGTGGTGCATCAATAAATAAATTAAGTCTTAATAATGTGAAAACTGTTAGGTTTTGTAATTTCTTAAAAGTGATTATATGTTTTATATATATATATATATATATATATATATATATATATATATATATATATATATATATATATATATATATATATTGATCTACTTACTACCTCCCTCGCTTAGTTCTTTTTCAGACTGTTTGATTTGAGATGTGAAATCTCTTATATGTCTTGATATTATCTTTTCTGTCCTGATGATATCTGAATTCATCAAATGATGACTAACTAGTTACTGCGATATGAAAGAATGAGGCTTCGAGTTGAAATATTTTAATAAAATCCTTACAGTTATTGCGCTCTCATTAATAAATTAGTCTCTTTAATTAAAACAATTTCGTGGTAAAATGTTTCACATTCTTCATTTTTTTTTTTTTTTTTATGAGACCTTTAATCAAACCCTGCATGTAATTCAGTATTTCCAGAAGAGCCTTGACACTGATAGGCAACGAACATTGCTGAGCTAGCCACAGTAAGACAATGTAATGAACTATTTAGCCAAGTGCGAAGGCGGCGCAGACTCCAGGACTGCTAAGACAGGATAACTGTTCCATCGAAGGACCTTCTGGATTAATTAGCTGACTAATCCCGCAGAGGACAGCCCCGCAAACTCCCAAAGCCGCTGTATCGCTTTAACAGCGCACCGCCTCGTTTTTTTCGAGCTCCCATAATCCCTAGCTTTGCCAGCTTAAAGACTTGATCCTAAGGGGAGGGGGAGGGTCTCTGCCGAGGCCCATTACTGAATGGGTCGATAGTGATTGGCTCGGATCATCCCCTCACCCTCTGGGCTATTGCTAAGGTCTTTCCACGTCTAATAGGAGTTAAGTATGTGGTTATTAATGTTTGTACATATATTTATTTGTTTTTAACTCAGATACTGAGAGACCGACATATGCAAAACTTCTTCCAGATCAAATTTCTTCAATAAAATAAGCCCGAAGGTTAGATGCCTCCCTCCATCAAAACCCGATTCCGCAGGGTCGGCCTAAATAAAACCCTCCCATCTACCCCTCAGATGTTTACCTGTCGGTTAAGCGTCAATTGCCATTTTAGATGTTCGTAGTTTGTTTTGATTTGTTTGACTAGAGTGGACCGAGGACTATTGAGACCTATCTATGGTGCGCCTTGGGTCATTAACTGGCCTCGAACAGTTCATTATTACCAGTGAATCTCTATAAACTCAGTCAGTGGATCGATCAATCCACAAAGCTTAGGCTCCACAATGCTGCTCATGCCTATGCCCAGATTCCAACTGAGCACAACTGATGATGCTGCAAGCGATTTTATCTGCCAAGCAGCGAAATCTGCAAATAGAGGATTCCGTCAATTCGAAATCGAAAAGATGTTTATTCAGTCAACAATGAACAGTAAATTATACTTTATCATGATCCTGTAACTTTGCTTAGAGTGGAACTGTCTATTTGATTGATTCATCTATGTATTGATGTATTATTTCATCTATGTATTCAAGATTGATGAAAGTTCCTACAAAGCAAAGTGGCCAAACCGTTGGATGATTCGAAGTAACGTATTGCATATTCGATTGGGTTTTGGCCGAGGTGTCGACTCCAAACTCTTGAGATATCGCGTCTATAAGTAATTAAATCTATAATTAAACTTCTATTAAAAAGGTTATTAAACATAGGCCAGGACTCCCTGAATGCTCGCTAGGGCGCAGAGAGAATGATCCCTTTCGAATTTCGCTGTGCGTGCCAACTATGGCCAAGAGCTGACTTCATCAGACGGTACCTGCTCTGCACCCGCACCACTATCAGGAGCCTCCTACTCTGCACCCGCACCACTATCAGGAGCCTCCTACTCTGCACCCGCACCACTATCAGGAGCCTCCTGCTCTGCACCCGCACCACTATCAGGAGCCTCCCTGTCGTCCAAGGCATCATTACTCACTTTAGTTAATTTCTGCTTTAATGGCGTAATCAACTTATTCCTTTTCCTCTCCAAAATCGAAGCGAGCCTAATCCTTGTTGTCCAACCTTTTACCATTGATATAAGAAGTGCTCGAGAGCAGCTGAACTCGGAGAAGAAATTGGCGCATGGAAAGCAAATGCTTGGCCACCCCTGCAGTAACCGTTTGGCCACCCATGGTGTAACCTGTTGGTCTCCCCACCTGTAAAGGGTTGCCTTTTATGGGAAATAGGTTTTCAGTATTTGAAAAAATCTTAGTGAATTTGTATTATCTCCAGCAGTTGTGGAACAGGTTCTTTACGTTATTTGCACATTATTTTTCCATTTCTGGTTCACAAAAATAGTTACATTTTTCCATTAAATTCCGCTATTATAATAACCATTAGTGAATAAATGAGCTATATAATTTCAATATCAGACTTGAGAAAATCAAATTTTTTTCCAACTCTTCAAACATCAATGAGAGTTACAAAAACAAAAATACTCCCGATCAAGGAGGGAGACGGAATAAAAACGACGACAAACTATCAGTACTGTGGACACAGCTCGGCGCTGGCAAACAGGGCCATTAAAAAATGAAAAGCCATTTCGCTGGTGGAAATTGAAGGCCCCGACGGAAAAACTCATTGAATTGAGATTCCACGATCGAAGGGAAAGGCTTCCTAATCCCCAACAGTTTAATGTCGCTGCAATATATATCGGCATCGGTTCTCTTAGCAAGTTTTAACAGTCCTCTTCTCAGCCATCATTATTAAAATTAAATACAATTTATAATTGCTCCAAAATTTATTTTACCAGAATTACAAAATCATATATTCGTATAAATTTTTGTGATCTTAAAAAATAAAATTGTATAAATATATACCTACTGCCAATTACGGTAGTATAGCTTTAACAGAGAATACGTTTGATAAAAAGTATCTGGGATCTACAGTAATTGAAAGATGAAATAAAGACGAGGTTAAAAGCGGGAAATAGTTATTTCTCAGTTTCGAGTCGCATTTTTCTAAAGTGAATCCCCCTAAACGTTTTTTTTTAACTTAAATGCGGTTTAATTAATATTAATATAATCAACAGTTTTTGGAAATGTGTGCTAGAAGGAAGATTTTTTAATATACTCGTATTAAAAAAAAAAGTAGCCGAAAATTTGTCAATAAACGCCTCTATTAAATAATTACCAATTTCGCGCCTTCTTTCAAGAATTCTAAAAGTTAGAATCCAGACACTTTCATACTTCCTACTCTCTTTTACGGCAGGTGAACCTGGAACGTGGATACTTACTTTCGAGGAAGAGCAATGCCTTCAGGCCTTAGAGGATAAGGAATCGTTTAGAAGAGAGGAATACAAGAGGCTCCACAACACGGAATTGCGTAGCGTGCACTCTCTCTCTCAATGTAATCGAAGAAATGCCATTTAATTACATATAATAATAATATGTAATATACAATAGCATATAACATAAGAAAATTAATAGCATGATCTAGGCAAATTTATATAAAATTCATTTTTTTTTAACTGTTTTATTTTTAAAACAAAAGAAATGTATTTTATTTTCTTAGTTTGCAACCTAGTAACCTTTTCTTGAAAAATAACTCTTGGAAAAAAGGAGGACGTAGCCGCAATAAATAAGAATAAAGGAGAGACTGTAAGAAATAGATAAGGCGACCAAAAAGAAAACAGAGATAGCCCCCACAGAAAATGGAAAAATAGCCAGGGCTCCTCCTACCTATAGCGGGAAGAGCAGCCCACGTATAGGATCGGCTTTCTACACCAACACACCATCATCATATTCAAACATCTCTTATCTCATCCAATCTTATTATTTCAATATTTTTAGGGCTGCCATTCGACAAAGGGTTAACAAATATTTATATTAATTTACTTTTATATTAAATTCAATTAGAACTGTATATCCACGCCATAGCCTATGCTCTATATGTTACTATCTCATCTCATAGCCTGTGCTCTATATGTTACTATCTCATCTCATAGCCTATGCTCTATATGTTACTATCTCATCTCATAGCCTATGCTCTATATGTTACTATCTCATCTCATAGCCTATGCTCTATATGTTACTATCTCATCTCATAGCCTATGCTCTATATGTTACTATCTCATCTCGTAGCCTGTGCTCTATATGTTACTATCTCATCTCATAGCCCATGCTCTATATGTTACTATCTCATCTCATAGCCTATGCTCTATATGTTACTATCTCATCTCATAGCCTATGCTCTATATGTTACTATCTCATCTGATAGCCTATGCTCTATATGTTACTATCTCATCTCATAGCCTGTGCTCTATATGTTACTATCTCATCTCATAGCCTATGCTCTATATGTTACTATCTCATCTCATAGCCTGTGCTCTATATGTTACTATCTCATCTGATAGCCTATGCTCTATATGTTACTATCTCATCTCATAGCCTGTGCTCTATATGTTACTATCTCATCTCATAGCCTGTGCTCTATATGTTACTATCTCATCTCATAGCCTATGCTCTATATGTTACTATCTCATCTCATAGCCCATGCTCTATATGTTACTATCTCATCTCATAGCCTATGCTCTATATGTTACTATCTCATCTCATAGCCTATGCTCTATATGTTACTATCTCATCTGATAGCCTATGCTCTATATGTTACTATCTCATCTCATAGCCTATGCTCTATATGTTACTATCTCATCTCATAGCCTGTGCTCTATATGTTACTATCTCATCTCATAGCCTGTGCTCTATATGTTACTATCTCATCTCATAGCCTATGCTCTATATGTTACTATCTCATCCCATAGCCTATGCTCTATATGTTACTATCTCATCTCGTAGCCCATGCTCTATATGTTACTATCTCATCTCATAGCCTATGCTCTATATGTTACTATCTCATCTGATAGCCTATGCTCTATATGTTACTATCTCATCTCATAGCCTGTGCTCTATATGTTACTATCTCATCTCATAGCCTATGCTCTATATGTTACTATCTCATCTCATAGCCTGTGCTCTATATGTTACTATCTCATCTGATAGCCTATGCTCTATATGTTACTATCTCATCTCATAGCCTGTGCTCTATATGTTACTATCTCATCTCATAGCCTGTGCTCTATATGTTACTATCTCATCTCATAGCCTATGCTCTATATGTTACTATCTCATCTCATAGCCCATGCTCTATATGTTACTATCTCATCTCATAGCCTATGCTCTATATGTTACTATCTCATCTCATAGCCTATGCTCTATATGTTACTATCTCATCTGATAGCCTATGCTCTATATGTTACTATCTCATCTCATAGCCTATGCTCTATATGTTACTATCTCATCTCATAGCCTGTGCTCTATATGTTACTATCTCATCTCATAGCCTGTGCTCTATATGTTACTATCTCATCTCATAGCCCATGCTCTATATGTTACTATCTCATCCCATAGCCTATGCTCTATATGTTACTATCTCATCTCGTAGCCCATGCTCTATATGTTACTATCTCATCTCATAGCCTATGCTCTATATGTTACTATCTCATCTCATAGCCTATGCTCTATATGTTACTATCTCATCTCATAGCCTGTGCTCTATATGTTACTATCTCATCTCATAGCCTGTGCTCTATATGTTACTATCTCATCTCATAGCCTATGCTCTATATGTTACTATCTCATCTCATAGCCTATGCTCTATATGTTACTATCTCATCTCATAGCCTATGCTCTATATGTTACTATCTCATCTCATAGCCTGTGCTCTATATGTTACTATCTCATCTCATAGCCTGTGCTCTATATGTTACTATCTCATCTCATAGCCTATGCTCTATATGTTACTATCTCATCTCATAGCCTATGCTCTATATGTTACTATCTCATCTCATAGCCTGTGCTCTATATGTTACTATCTCATCTCATAGCCTGTGCTCTATATGTTACTATCTCATCTCATAGCCTATGCTCTATATGTTACTATCTCATCTCGTAGCCCATGCTCTATATGTTACTATCTCATCTCATAGCCTATGCTCTATATGTTACTATCTCATCTCATAGCCTGTGCTCTATATGTTACTATCTCATCTCATAGCCTATGCTCTATATGTTACTATCTCATCTCGTAGCCCATGCTCTATATGTTACTATCTCATCTCATAGCCTATGCTCTATATGTTACTATCTCATCTCATAGCCTATGCTCTATATGTTACTATCTCATCTGATAGCCTATGCTCTATATGTTACTATCTCATCTCATAGCCTGTGCTCTATATGTTACTATCTCATCTCATAGCCTATGCTCTATATGTTACTATCTCATCTCATAGCCTATGCTCTATATGTTACTATCTCATCTCATAGCCTGTGCTCTATATGTTACTATCTCATCTTATAGCCTGTGCTCTATATGTTACTATCTCATCTCATAGCCCATGCTCTATATGTTACTATCTCATCTCATAGCCTATGCTCTATATGTTACTATCTCATCTCATAGCCTGTGCTCTATATGTTACTATCTCATCTCATAGCCTGTGCTCTATATGTTACTATCTCATCTCATAGCCCATGCTCTATATGTTACTATCTCATCTCATAGCCTATGCTCTATATGTTACTATCTCATCTCATAGCCTGTGCTCTATATGTTACTATCTCATCTCATAGCCTGTGCTCTATATGTTACTATCTCATCTCATAGCCCATGCTCTATATGTTACTATCTCATCTCGTAGCCCATGCTCTATATGTTACTATCTCATCTCATAGCCCATGCTCTATATGTTACTATCTCATCTCGTAGCCCATGCTCTATATGTTACTATCTCATCTCATAGCCTATGCTCTATATGTTACTATCTCATCTCATAGCCTGTGCTCTATATGTTACTATCTCATCTCATAGCCTGTGCTCTATATGTTACTATCTCATCTCATAGCCCATGCTCTATATGTTACTATCTCATCTCGTAGCCCATGCTCTATATGTTACTATCTCATCTCATAGCCTATGCTCTATATGTTACTATCTCATCTCATAGCCTATGCTCTATATGTTACTATCTCATCTCGTAGCCCATGCTCTATATGTTACTATCTCATCTCATAGCCTATGCTCTATATGTTACTATCTCATCTCATAGCCTATGCTCTATATGTTACTATCTCATCTGATAGCCTATGCTCTATATGTTACTATCTCATCTCATAGCCTGTGCTCTATATGTTACTATCTCATCTCATAGCCTATGCTCTATATGTTACTATCTCATCTCATAGCCTATGCTCTATATGTTACTATCTCATCTGATAGCCTATGCTCTATATGTTACTATCTCATCTCATAGCCTGTGCTCTATATGTTACTATCTCATCTTATAGCCTGTGCTCTATATGTTACTATCTCATCTCATAGCCCATGCTCTATATGTTACTATCTCATCTCATAGCCTATGCTCTATATGTTACTATCTCATCTCATAGCCTGTGCTCTATATGTTACTATCTCATCTCATAGCCTGTGCTCTATATGTTACTATCTCATCTCATAGCCTATGCTCTATATGTTACTATCTCATCTCGTAGCCCATGCTCTATATGTTACTATCTCATCTCATAGCCTATGCTCTATATGTTACTATCTCATCTCATAGCCTGTGCTCTATATGTTACTATCTCATCTCATAGCCTATGCTCTATATGTTACTATCTCATCTCGTAGCCCATGCTCTATATGTTACTATCTCATCTCATAGCCTATGCTCTATATGTTACTATCTCATCTCATAGCCTGTGCTCTATATGTTACTATCTCATCTTATGTTTTTCACTTCTCATGAAGCCTTGGCTAATTAGTTATTAACTGCTTTATGGGAGGCTCATGGTTTTATTTTCGGCTATTGCGATATTAACGCATTAGTGCTATTATGAACACTATATTAAATTATACTGTGATTATTAAGAAATTTTGTAAATAAAATGGTATTTTATGTAAAACAATAATCTTTTGTTATTATAATGTAGCAGTAAATTTCATTTCCATAATGCATATATTAATATTATTGACAAAAACAAACGAAATAAAATGAAGTCACATCGCAGCAAAATAGACTTACCGACAGTGTGTTTCGGTTATTTCTGAAATTGAAATGGATCGTATCAGCAATGTTTTGACACTACTTAATTCTCGGAGAAGGAAAAATAAAAACTATATAATTTAATTTTTATTGTGACCTGCGAATTTCTAGGGTCCAACCAGCTGTTCTACATGCTTTATTTTGCCAACTGTCACAAGTAAATCTTGTGAATATATTGTTGGTATATGTAAATCGTCTTTTGTGTAACTCAAAACTTACCATACGTAGAATTGTTCTGTGTATTTTTGACTGTATAGTTTGGATTTTCAGAATCTGTGTAGTTTTTTCAGAACTCCAAAGTTCTGCTCCGTAGGTCCATATTGGATTAAGTAATGTTCAGTGATCACCTATTTAATAATTGTTTTGTAAGTCTCTAAATTGTTTAACTTGAATCGCCAGATATTGGTATGTTTATTTCAAGTGGTCTTCGGCAATGCGTAGTCAAAAAAATGCAATTTAATTTTTAAAGCCCAATGAAATAAAACTATTTTCAATTTGCTTTTTGAAAATAAAACCAATTTTTGATTAGTTTTTGTCTAGATTTATTGGTTCTTTTTTTACATCCATCAAATTGTGTCCGTTATTTCTGCCCCAGCCTCTATAAAGGATTTAAGTCATCCTTGTTGACTAAGAATACGAAATCATTTATGACTATGGAGTCCTTTATACCCGTCCGAAGATGAGAGGAAAAAAACTTAAAAAATAGCTTTATCTGAAAAATGTCTTTTTTTTTTTTAACTTAAGCCCTTTGAACCAAATCGCAGAGACATTTTGAGCTACTACTGCTGGGCTGAATCAACTATTGATGACCGTATCTCCTATTGGGTACCGTATCGAAGGTTTCCCCTATTCCCCTATTACCCACCGGCATTTGGGATGACAAGCGAACTAGAATCGATTAGTGCAGGGACTAAGTTAGGACAATACCTGAGCCTGAGTGCCTGTCGGCAGCGGGACCTCACCTGCCCGACATAAGTTCTTGTCTTGGCGCCCATAACGTTGGCCGAGTATAATACCAAGGATATAGTTTGCTCCCTTATACATAGGGTTCTTGTTATATATATAGTTTGAATATTTTCAAAACAATTGATAGTTTAGTATTTCAAAACGGACCACAATTTAGGCAAGACAACTTTCTTTTTGAGATAGGTATAGCTATATAGCTATACTGAGCATAGGTATAGTAGCTACATTGAAGCCAAATTGAATAAATCAGAAAAGATAAGAAATTGAATTCCTTCAATGCACGCCCTAAAAAAACTTTGTTATATGTAAGTTTTTTGGTTCTCTTGTTAAAAAGGAGATTGTGCTAGGCAATAAAACAAACACAAGTAACGTTCGTACAACTTAGGGATGGTAAAGAGGCATCCATGGTTATCAGGTGGATATTTTATGTTTAATGACCGATCATCGGTTTTTGAACGTCGACAAGCAGATAATACCTACGGTACTAATAAACAGACAAAACCCCATCTTAGGATTTGGAAAAAACAATAATTAAAATTTTCAAAATGAGGCTCTTGTGCTGGTAAATAAATATTAAGATATCAATTTATTTTCGGTTCATCTTGCAGTTTTATTAAAAATTCTAAATAAACAAATAAAAACGTTTTTGTAATTACAATTTAAATTTACAAACGCTTTATTTTTATCAATTATTTAGAAAACCAAACCAAGAAAACAATTTTATAATTATAACATGTTCCAGAAGTGAACGACTCTCTCATAAGGCTAGTACAAAATTTCTATAAAAAATTGTCAGAACTAAAATACCTATTTAAAATAGTCTTATTAAGTTAAGACTGGTTTTATAGAAAAAAAAATCTCTTAAATTTTGTCTGGTTTTGTAAATGATGGATGGAAATTAAATTTTAATAAACTGAAAAAAAAAATTGTTTTGACTTTATGCAGATCATTTTTAATACAGATTATGTTATAATACGACAATTTGTTGGATTTAAAAAAAAATAAGACTGCTAGGTTTTTTTTTTCTCACCAACAAACGCTGTCCGAAGATTCTTTTTCAGTGGCCAAGTTGAACTTTTCTTTAGGACAAAAGCAGTTTCAGTATGAATAAGATATCGTTGAGAACAAAGACGAGAAGATTGTTAAAGCCTGCAGAAAAAAAAAAATTAAGATATATACTCGTACAATCACAGTTCACTCAGAATTCTGGTTGCTATCGAAAAGAGAATACTCAATAAGGCAGTATGAATAGGCAAGGCCTGGCCTGGTTCGTTATGACGGTGAGCCCCGACGGTGAGGCCCGACGGTGAGCCCCGAGCATTTAGAATTGAATTCCATCCCATCTTATTTAATAATTCAACACTTTTTTTTTTCTTTTTAAAGAATGAATGGCGTTTTTCCTTTCTATAGGAGCACGCATTCATAATACATTCTCAGAACTGTATAGTATTGCAAGGTATAAATAAATACAATAAGGTCGGATTCTCTTGTTTCATTAGTCTCTCTAGCAGAAGGTTAGAGCTGATTAAACAGAACGCTCTGACAGAATGCTGCATGTTGTGGAGTGAACTGTCGGGCGACCAAGTGGGTGACGCCTCTTCTCAAAATGGGCCCCTTTGATGTCGCTGTTAGTGTTGCACTATAACCTAAATCAGTATCATTGCCTTTCTTGAACAGCTCAAGAGGTAAATATTTACCCGCTCTCTAAGCGGTTCCTTCGCTGGACAGCTAAGGAAGAAACAATAGCCGTCAGTACACCCGTTCTAAACTCATGTTAACATTTAACAAACTCATCGAAAGAAAAAAAATCTTGGATGAGAATGGGACAAATATATCGTAAATTATATCTTTAAAATAATATTATTTTTTAAAGATTTACTATTTCAAACTGACGGTTGATATAACGAGCCGTCTGCCACTGTCACATATAACACATACGGTTTTATTATATGTACCTAAATAAAGGGCCTGGCATATAATGTTATAGTTCATACATTTAAAAAATACTTATTTTTGTTTTAGTTACAATCGTGAACTTTGATGAGTGCAAATCCGATCTAAACTATATAACGGCTGGTGCTCCACAAGGATCAGTTGTTGGACCAATTCTCTTTAATTTTTATATCAATGATTTGACATAAATTGAAGACAGATATCGCACTATTTCCAGAAGACATAGTGTTTTTATTTGGTTGTACAGAACTGAGGAAAGAGCCAACCATCTTTCTAAAGTCTGATCAAAAATCTAATAGACGGTTATGCATACATAATACCACTATACATAATACTACTATACATAATACTACTATACATAATACCACTATACATAATACATAATATACATAAATAAATAAAGCTATACGAGTCAAGTACGATTATTCCCATAATTGTTGGAAAATAAAAGCTTGAGGTAGTTTGGCAGTTACACAGGCGAGGAGACACCAGATGAGAACCGATAGAACTAATACGCTACACTAAAAACGTCCTAAAAAAAAATCTATTATTAATTTATGTATATAAAACATAAATTAACAAAAGATTTTTTTTTTAATCATCGAAATCCTGTCCACGTCAATATATATGGTAAGGTACATTGTCTACTATAATAAACTTCATCTACGTTCTAAAGTGTATAAACAAAAATAGGCTTTAGTATATTCATTATAAATTAGTTCATTAAAAAAGAGTACATGTGTGCGTGTGTGCGTGTGGGTGTGTGAGCAGATAACATATAAATATAATTCTTAATTTTTTGCCGTTTTCGTCTTTTATTATATCGACGTTGTTTTTTTAAAAAGGCGTAAGCGCCATTTAGCTAACTTTACAAGAAAGACCAGAAACGTTTTTTTCCAAAATCACAATTTACGTATTTATTTTTAATTTTATTCTTTATTGTGAATAGTAGGAGGTTATTAAAGTGGCGAGACCTTTATAATTACAATATATTTTTAAGGCTTCCTAGCACTGATCAAGGCCAGAGTGACGGCTGAGAGTCGTCAGTATTTGGGGCTTACGTAATCAATAATCGATTTTTAGAGCACTTTCAATTTGTTTTCTCGATATACCGTGGGCGGGAATCGATAGAGGTGAAGTTAACGTCTCACAATAAATTCAAACCTAAATTTTGAATTTTTGGTGCTTAATATCATTTTGATTACAGTGTATACATTTTAATACAGAGATAAAGCTTATAAACGCAAGGGATTGGAACCTCATTTATAATTAATTTATTACCATGACAAATTAATTACCATAAAGTTATGCATGATGATAATAACATCAATACAATTTTTAAAGTCTAATAATAAAAAAACAAATGAAATTTTTTAAATTGCGTAGGGTAATTAGTAAAGAAATAATGCTTGTATAGCTATAATGATGTTTCATGAGGCGTAAAATTTTTATGAAATATTTAAAAAAAATTGTCTTAATGTTTGAAAGCCCCCTTTAATGTTTAAAATAGACAGGTTATTAGGTGATGTTTGCAGTGCCCCCTTTACGAACGAACTTCCCTCCCGTCTTCTGAGAAGACGCGGGTTAACGCCCGGGCAGGTGTCGCGAAGACACGGAGAATGCAGGGGTTTACTGCGCGCAGTAAAACTAGAGTGTCATCTGAGTCAGTTTATACGGCTGCCCGAAGTAAACATTTCTTACGGCTATAGGGACCATACCAGTTTGAATGGCTTGGCAATAATAACAGTCACAATAACAATAAATGTCACTGATGGTGACGTCAAACTTTAAGGCCATTAGTGAGGTTATAAAACAACCCAAGTGTAAAAGTATCGAAACCTACATACATAATAAAAAATAAGAATAAATTTAAAAAAAAAAGAGGAAAATTTGATAATATATTTTTCTTGAAATTCGGAGGACTCCTTTCACTTCGCTTTGACAGATTTAAAACCTAAAAGACATGCTTAAAATCTTGAGGTTAGTAAAATATATTTTTGATTTATAAATTCCATAATTTCCCAACAAAATCAATTAAAGCAAGGACATTTTTAAAAAATCTCGTGCGGTGCGCCATAAAACAATCCATTAAAAAAAAAATCAAAGAATTCACCTAAACATCACATGAACTATTTTCACGACATCTCTCACTGTTGTGCAATAACATAATTTTTAAACTATAGGAGTACAATAATTCTGTTCACTATTTATTCTGCTTTGTCAAGTAGACAGTAAATTATAAAATTTTCTATTAATTTTCAATGAAAATTCTATTTGGTTTTCGTATAAATTAAAATTAAATAAGATAAAAATATAAATTATCAGCTACAACAATCATTATCAGCTAACATACAATCATTACCAGCTACAACAATCATTATCAGCTACAACAATCATTATCAGCTACAACAATCATTACCAGCTACAACAATCATTATCAGCTACAACAATCATTACCAGCTACAACAATCATTACCAGCTACAACAATCATTATCAGCTAACATACAATTATTATCAGCTACAACAATCATTACCAGCTACAACAATCATTATCAGCTAAGATACAATTATTATCAGCTACAACAATCATTATCAGCTAACATACAATCATTATCAGCTACAACAATCATTATCAGCTACAACAATCATTATCAGCTACAACAATCATTATCAGCTAACATACAATCATTATCAGCTACAACAATCATTATCAGCTACAACAATCATTATCAGCTACAACAATCATTATCAGCTACAACAATCATTATCAGCTACAACAATTATTATCAGCTACAACAATCGCTTAACTCAATTTATGTCTAGTCCCTCTCCATTACCATTTCTACGGCTTTAAATGTTAGATATTATTTCTTCTAAATTCTTCAGCTTTCCAATGGTATATTATATATCTATTTTACTACTCTTATTTCCGGAAATTTGTTTTCAAATTGGAAAAATATTTCTCCTTTAGTTAATTTTTAAATTCTTTCATATTTCATATTTCTCATTATTGTAATGCTAATAACAATTAGAGACGGTTAATTATTTTAAACAAATGAAATTAAAGGTACTATAGAGGAAGCCATTTTGAAAATTCGACAATTTAGCCGTGTTAGACTATTTCAATGAGAATGAGATCTAGATGATATTGAAGGCCGTATAGTTGTACATTGATATAAAGAGTTTGATCAAAATCGCTAGAGCGTTTTTCGAGAAAACTATAAAAATGACTAATTCGATGATTTTCTCGATTAAGTGGAACTTAAGGTAAGCCGATTTTGGTGCAAAAGTTGCTGCAACATGAAAAACATATCTATAAGAAATTTCAATTTCGTTTTTGAGCTACATTTACCAAACGCATTCATGCACGCACCATTTTGCGAAACCTGGTTATTTGGACTCAGGGAGTCTTAAAACCGGTATTTCCGTTGAAAATTCGAATTCGAAATTTTTCACGGGCGCAACACTTTTACTTACTACCTATTTCACATGCAGAAAAGTGAAAGTAAAAAATTTCCTTTTTTTAATAACCAAAATCCACATATTGAAAAATAAATAAATAAAAAATGTCTTCGTATGACAAAAAAATGTTGACCAAAATTCGTCGAAAAGGAAAAGTGGTCAGTTAGGCGGCTAAAAACGCGAAGAGCTATGTGCCCACTTTATACCGCCAAAATATAATAACAATAAGATTGTCATAAATAGTACATAATAGACCATTTAGGAACCTACAACATCAATAAGATTTTAAAATAAATAAATAATTAATTTGTTTCAGATAATTTTAATAAAATTATTTCTTTTAAATAAATAAAGCTTTTCTGTCCATTTCATAGAAAAGGCCAAGTTTTGAGGCATTTATTAGGAATGTTATAAAAGTTCCCGTTTAAATATTTGCTTTACCACCGGCAACGTTTTATTTATTATTGTAAAAATAAAAAATAAATGATTTATTCCAAGAATTATGATGAGAGTCATTTCCATTCCAGCCGGATTCCATCTCTCCTCGAAATGGTATAATGTTACATTGCTCATTTGAAAGAAAAAGAAAGAAATATAATTACATGAAAATTAAATAAAATACAGATTGTGAGTCATAGAGAATTATTTTCTTTATATTTGATCATTACAAATTTTTTTAGAAAACCGTAATAACTTCAACGCATTAACGCATATGGATTTGAAGAAGCCCTAAAATTATTTTTTTTCTCTTTAGAACAAGCAAAAGGGAAAATACAACTGTGGGATAGGGAATACGATTCGCAAGAAGAAATCGAGCCAGGACACGAAATTCGCGACTAACCTTGTCGGGCACAATATTACATCAATATCTACTATATCAAGCGAAAAGCGATAGAAACAACTAAGGGTTCTTACTGCCAGTCCTAACATTTCTTTTTCTCCCAAAGCCCCCCCTTCCCTCGCAAAGCCCCGAGAGGAGATGACAAGATGATGACGTTGCTATGGCAACACCCCAAGCCACCTCAAGGCAGGCACAGCACTTCTCAAGTGCCACCCTCCTCAAGAAATAACTATAATCCATATCTGATCTAAAATCTTTGGATGTCCTGATGAACTGTGAGAAGTGTTCTCAACGCCAAGTCCGAGAACGCCGCGGCGCACAAAGAGTAAACTTATTAATAATCAAGCTTGACTCTTTTAAAGAACTTGATAATGTCAAATCATACAGGAATAGTTTTATTTTTTTTTTGGCAGATCATCCATCATATATTGGCACACAAGCCTGTAACCTAGTTTTAAGGACACTTTGGGGTTACCTTTGCCATCTCGAGATTATATCCTGGATGTCGAAATCCAAGAATCATATAACGATATTACTGCCAGGACATAAATGGAAAAATCCAAAAAAGAAGAAATTTGTTTTTTTTCCATTTATGTTGTAAGAATTATTTATGTCTCATTTTGAACTTTTGCTCTTGCATATTAATATATTTTGTGGAATAGCCTTGTATCTACTGTTTTCTTTATAAGGACTTCCCTCTTCTGTGCATATAAACTTTCCCTTTCCCCTTGTAGTTGCTTCATCTTTTCTTATTTAATTTATTTTTACGATATCTTACACATTTTTGGATTTTTAGTATCAGTATTTCCTTTTTTGTATGATCAGCTGTTTGTAATTTAACTTTTCCCAGCTGTTGTCGTGTAACCTCCCTTTTCCCTCAGTATGTAGCTGGGTGTCTCGGTGTGGGGTACTGTCTCTGGTGAGTGACTTTTTTGAGTCTGGATTTGTGAGGTGCTAAATGATTTGAGAGTGATAAATGATTTACTGAAATAATCGAGACGTGAATGCAATGTTGTTTCTCAGAAAAAGCACGTAGTAAATTCATTACAGCTGATACGATTCAAACCACAATCCATTTGATTATATGTGAAGAAGCCCAAAATAGATGTACGAGTATGTGCCAGAAGAATGAGATAGGATGTTATGTAATATCGTCATTATGTATTCACTCCGTATCAAGGAACATCATTATGAGCCCACACAGTTCGAGAGCAGACAGCTTGAGGACTGAGGACTGAGGACTGTCGGTTCCATCTTGAAGGAAGGCGCGGCCGACTCGAGGACAATGGATCGCATTCCATCGAGCATTCCCCTCACGTCTCCGCCACTCCAGGGCGGGCGACTTCTGCTGAGTGGGCTGTATCCAGTCTGTAGGTTCTTACAGATCTGAAGAGGCCAAAGTTGAAAAGCCCAATAAAGCAATGCGAATAATTGTTATAAGGCCTTGAAATATCTGTCACCGAAAAACAAAATTAATAATAAAAGAGAGAAAGATTACCATTACCATGCGAATTGAACAGCCTTGGAGTTATCTAGGATCACTTAGCTACCCTCTTTCTATCCGGAAGATGCCTCAATTGGCAAAACATCGACTGGTTCGTGATTCACTCATACAGAGGTCTTTTATCTCCAATATTCCAATAATATACTATAAGTTATTATTTTTTGAAAAAAGTTCTTTTATTTTCAATAAAATAGTATAAACAAAAAGGTGAAGAGGATGGAAAACAATTTAAACGCAAGAAGTGAGAAAGAAGGAGAAGTCAAAGGGAATAAAGCTACCTGCCCGGCTAAGGTAGAAGGTAGGGAGTCCCGAACAGATATTGCCTGCCTCAAAGCCAATACAAAAAGGAAATACTTGATCCCCGGCCAATAAGGCGGGGGCGGGGGCGTCCACATCCAGGAAAGGAAAGATATTTCATAACAACTTCTAGAGGGGGCGACACATTCGCAAGTGGATAGAAAATAATATACACCTATAACATTGAACAAATTTATCCAAAGAGATATGGAACAATACCATCCCTACGAAGGTAGTCGCCTGTATTCAGATATGAGCCATTTTTTTTTGGAAAGTGCTATTATAAGTCCAACAGTAATTTTAGTAAGTAGTAAATACAGAAAATTATCTTTTCATATTTTTAATCATTCCTTCAATGGACCACGATTTTGTTTATAAAATAATAAAGAATTGATTAACGTTTACGCTAACCTTTGAAAATACTGCACTTGTATTTATACCAAAGGATAATCTCAAGTCTGAATTTAAGTGATGTTACCTATTTCGGTCCAGATGAAACATGGATTGGTAAAACGTTGACTGATTGACTCTGCAATTTGAGAGAGTTAAGGCTTTGTTTTGGAAATCTTCAAATAATATCATAATAATTTATTTTGTCTGCGCTATTTGAAATTCATTATATTTATTATTATAATCTATGTCATAAAAAGCTTGCGTACGTAGGAAGGTATGCTTCCGTAGTCTATAAACCCGTTCAGTGTTGCGGGTACTGTATACCCTGCCCCGTGTCCAATTGTCGCCTGGGCATATGTGATCCTACTCCTTGAAGAAGCAATGCATAAATGACTAACACCAAATATACATTAACATAATTATCAAAATAAGGCTAAATAAATAAATATTGTTTTATATTTTTCCCAGTGTTTAAAACCGTCATTGGGACAGGCTCTCTCACTGGTACATTATAAACTATCGATTGTTTTTTATTGTTACAATTTAATCAGGAATATTTATTTTCAAGACGGAGATGATCTGGACGGCAGTGAAGGATAATGGAAACTATTTATTAAATGCAGACGTTTCCTTTCATTTAAATTTAATTTCCATCGTGTTCTGAACAATATAATATTCCACAAATTATTATTTTTTGTTTCTAAATTACTTTAATCGTTAAGACAGGCAATTTTTATTTAATTAAAGACTTTGCTAATGGTAAACCCTCTTCGCGAGAGATATCAGGCAATTACATAATACGTCTTGTTTTGCTTTTCGGTGCATTGATTGATAACCAACTGGGATTATATTTCATATCCTAATATTTCGTTTCAGCTAGCAGTAGCAATATATAATAGCAACCCATACTGTCATCCATCCATGGAGGCACGAGTACGTTCACCGTGTTCTGTTGAGATTTTAATAAGAATTGGCAAGGATTCGAATCGAGTAAGGTACAATTATTGTAGATAATTATTATTATTATTATTATTAGTAAGCTATTGAATAAAAAAGCAACGCCTTTAAAAGTAAAACTAAGCTTTTAAGGCAATATCCAAGCCTTAGTGCTGCAGTTTAGAAAAAAGAAAACTAGCACAAATCGGCATTATCTCTTTGAAGATTACTAACCTACGGTTACTAAGCTACGGTTTAAAATAAACGATTCGTTTCAAATTCTGCAACATCTGTTCAACAGCCACCTCGTGGTCGGCCCTTAAGGACGCCAAAGAGCTAATTGGTCCCCCCTAGCTGCCTCTTAAGGCCGAACCACTAAATCCTAAACTATTCGCTGCTTTAATAAGGAACCACCCAATTAGGAAACCACAGAGTCGGGAAGAGAAGGGGGATTTAACATACTAACCCAAACCATCATCTCTAGAAGAGGGATTGCCTGAGTGAAACATAATTTGCACTACATTATAAAAACTAAATTCTAAATTTTTATACGGTTTTACTCCGAAGCAAAAAAAAAAAAAAAAAAAAAAAAAAAATATATATATATATATATATATATATATATACATCAGATAATTTTAATATCTGTCCTGTTAGCTCATCGAGTAAAAATAAAATAATTATAAATAATGAGCTAGAAGCAATTGAAAGATAGACTAATTCAAAGACCACAATTGCTAGAATATAATCATTGAGTTTAAACGTTAATAATGGATTAATAAGAATTAATTTTTTATTATTTATTTTAAACGTTTTAAATATACATCTTAAAAATTAGCAATTCCTTTCTGTAATACTAAAGTTCTTTAAATAACCAACAATTAGCAATTCCTTTCTGTAATACTAAAGTTCTTTAAATAACCAACAATTAGCAATTCCTTTCTGTAATACTAAAGTTCTTTAAATAACCAACAATTAGCAATTCCTTTCTGTAATACTAAAGTTCTTTAAATAACCAACAATTAGCAATTCCTTTCTGTAATACTAAAGTTCTTTAAATAACCAACAATTAGCAATTCCTTTCTGTAATACTAAAGTTCTTTAAATAACCAACAATTAGCAATTCCTTTCTGTAATACTAAAGTTCTTTAAATAACCAACAATTAGCAATTCCTTTCTGTAATACTAAAGTTCTTTAAATAACCAACAATTAGCAATTCCTTTCTGTAATACTAAAGTTCTTTAAATAACCAACAATTAGCAATTCCTTTCTGTAATACTAAAGTTCTTTAAATAACCAACAATTAGCAATTCCTTTCTGTAATACTAAAGTTCTTTAAATAACCAACAATTAGCAATTCCTTTCTGTAATACTAAAGTTCTTTCCTTTCTGTAATACTAAAGTTCTTTAAATAACCAACAATTAGCAATTCCTTTCTGTAATACTAAAGTTCTTTCCTTTCTGTAATACTAAAGTTCTTTAAATAACCAACAATTAGCAATTCCTTTCTGTAATACTAAAGTTCTTTAAATAACCAACAATTAGCAATTCCTTTCTGTAATACTAAAGTTCTTTAAATAACCAACAATTAGCAATTCCTTTCTGTAATACTAAAGTTCTTTAAATAACCAACAATTAGCAATTCCTTTCTGTAATACTAAAGTTCTTTAAATAACCAACAATTAGCAATTCCTTTCTGTAATACTAAAGTTCTTTCCTTTCTGTAATACTAAAGTTCTTTAAATAACCAACAATTAGCAATTCCTTTCTGTAATACTAAAGTTCTTTAAATAACCAACAATTAGCAATTCCTTTCTGTAATACTAAAGTTCTTTAAATAACCAACAATTAGCAATTCCTTTCTGTAATACTAAAGTTCTTTAAATAACCAACAATTAGCAATTCCTTTCTGTAATACTAAAGTTCTTTAAATAACCAACAATTAGCAATTCCTTTCTGTAATACTAAAGTTCTTTAAATAACCAACAATTAGCAATTCCTTTCTGTAATACTAAAGTTCTTTAAATAACCAACAATTAGCAATTCCTTTCTGTAATACTAAAGTTCTTTAAATAACCAACAATTAGCAATTCCTTTCTGTAATACTAAAGTTCTTTAAATAACCAACAATTAGCAATTCCTTTCTGTAATACTAAAGTTCTTTAAATAACCAACAATTAGCAATTCCTTTCTGTAATACTAAAGTTCTTTAAATAACCAACAATTAGCAATTCCTTTCTGTAATACTAAAGTTCTTTCCTTTCTGTAATACTAAAGTTCTTTAAATAACCAACAATTAGCAATTCCTTTCTGTAATACTAAAGTTCTTTAAATAACCAACAATTAGCAATTCCTTTCTGTAATACTAAAGTTCTTTAAATAACCAACAATTAGCAATTCCTTTCTGTAATACTAAAGTTCTTTAAATAACCAACAATTAGCAATTCCTTTCTGTAATACTAAAGTTCTTTAAATAACCAACAATTAGCAATTCCTTTCTGTAATACTAAAGTTCTTTAAATAACCAGCAATTAGCAATTCCTTTCTGTAATACTAAAGTTCTTTAAATAACCAGCAATTAGCAATTCCTTTCTGTAATACTAAAGTTCTTTAAATAACCAACAATTAGCAATTCCTTTCTGTAATACTAAAGTTCTTTAAATAACCAACAATTAGCAATTCCTTTCTGTAATACTAAAGTTCTTTAAATAACCAACAATTAGCAATTCCTTTCTGTAATACTAAAGTTCTTTAAATAACCAACAATTAGCAATTCCTTTCTGTAATACTAAAGTTCTTTAAATAACCAACAATTAGCAATTCCTTTCTGTAATACTAAAGTTCTTTAAATAACCAACAATTAGCAATTCCTTTCTGTAATACTAAAGTTCTTTAAATAACCAACAATTAGCAATTCCTTTCTGTAATACTAAAGTTCTTTAAATAACCAACAATTAGCAATTCCTTTCTGTAATACTAAAGTTCTTTAAATAACCAACAATTAGCAATTCCTTTCTGTAATACTAAAGTTCTTTAAATAACCAACAATTAGCAATTCCTTTCTGTAATACTAAAGTTCTTTAAATAACCAACAATTAGCAATTCCTTTCTGTAATACTAAAGTTCTTTAAATAACCAACAATTAGCAATTCCTTTCTGTAATACTAAAGTTCTTTAAATAACCAACAATTAGCAATTCCTTTCTGTAATACTAAAGTTCTTTAAATAACCAACAATTAGCAATTCCTTTCTGTAATACTAAAGTTCTTTAAATAACCAACAATTAGCAATTCCTTTCTGTAATACTAAAGTTCTTTAAATAACCAACAATTAGCAATTCCTTTCTGTAATACTAAAGTTCTTTAAATAACCAACAATTAGCAATTCCTTTCTGTAATACTAAAGTTCTTTAAATAACCAACAATTAGCAATTCCTTTCTGTAATACTAAAGTTCTTTAAATAACCAACAATTAGCAATTCCTTTCTGTAATACTAAAGTTCTTTAAATAACCAACAATTCTCACCGAAACATATTACCTATATGAATCCTAAATAAAAATGTTAATTTGTAGAGGTTGTCAGTTCTAACAGACAATTATAAAATATAATATGCTTTAATAATTTATATTTATTTATTTATAATAGTAAGTTTTTCAATATATTTTTTAGGATACTCAAATTATGACCAAGTTTCTTTTACATTCAAAAAGAGGAATAAATGCAAGGTGAAGTTGGGTAATGTTTGTTAGTTCTAATTTGTAAAATTTCGCGAAGTTCGCGTCTACTTTCCAAAACCTTGACAGGTACAATTTACAAAACAATGACCCTTCTAGAATTATATATTATATAATTGTTCTAAACGGGTGCGGAAGGTGGCCACTTGCATTGAAAGAAGAACACTTCAGGGCCTTCGAAAATGAAGTATAACGTGGAATATTCGGTCGGAGGCACTGGAATATCACTTCGGAATTTAGAAGGATAGGCGAAGGCGAGCTGCCGCGCGAATATCACTTCGGAATTTAGAAGGATAGGCGAAGGCGAGCTGCCGCGCGAATATCACTTCGGAATTTAGAAGGATAGGCGAAGGCGAGCTGCCGCGCGAATATCACTTCGGAATTTAGAAGGATAGGCGAAGGCGAGCTGCCGCGCGAATATCACTTCGGAATTTAGAAGGATAGGCGAAGGCGAGCTGCCGCGCGAATATCACTTCGGAATTTAGAAGGATAGGCGAAGGCGAGCTGCCGCGCGAATATCACTTCGGAATTTAGAAGGATAGGCGAAGGCGAGCTGCCGCGCGAATATCACTTCGGAATTTAGAAGGATAGGCGAAGGCGAGCTGCCGCGCGAATATCACTTCGGAATTTAGAAGGATAGGCGAAGGCGAGCTGCCGCGCGAATATCACTTCGGAATTTAGAAGGATAGGCGAAGGCGAGCTGCCGCGCGAATATCACTTCGGAATTTAGAAGGATAGGCGAAGGCGAGCTGCCGCGCGAATGTCACTTCGGAATTTAGAGGGATAGGCGAAGGCGAGCTGCCGCGCGAATATCACTTCGGAATTTAGAAGGATAGGCGAAGGCGAGCTGCCGCGCGAATATCACTTCGGAATTTAGAAGGATTGGCGAAGGCGAGCTGCCGCGCGAATGTCACTTCGGAATTTAGAGGGATAGGCGAAGGCGAGCTGCCGCGCGAATATCACTTCGGAATTTAGAAGGATAGGCTAAGGCGAGCTGCCGCGCGAATATCACTTCGGAATTTAGAAGGATAGGCGAAGGCGAGCTGCCGCGCGAATATCACTTCGGAATTTAGAAGGATAGGCGAAGGCGAGCTGCCGCGCAAATATCACTTCGGAATTTAGAAGGATAGGCGAAGGCGAGCTGCCGCGCGAATATTCGGTCGGAGGTACTGGAATATCACTTCGGAATTTAGAAGGATAGGCGAAGGCGAGCTGCCGCGCGAATATTCGGTCGGAGGTACTGGAATATCACTTCGGAATTTAGAAGGATAGGCGAAGGCGAGCTGCCGCGCGAATATTCGGTCGGAGGTACTGGAATATCACTTCGGAATTTAGAAGGATAGGCGAAGGCGAGCTGCCGCGCGAATATCACTTCGGAATTTAGAAGGATAGGCGAAGGCGAGCTGCCGCGCGAATATCACTTCGGAATTTAGAAGGATAGGCGAAGGCGAGCTGCCGCGCGAATATCACTTCGGAATTTAGAAGGATAGGCGAAGGCGAGCTGCCGCGCGAATATTCGGTCGGAGGTACTGGAATATCACTTCGGAATTTTGAAGGATAGGCGAAGGCGAGCTGCCGCGCGAATATTCGGTCGGAGGTACTGGAATATCACTTCGGAATTTAGAAGGATAGGCGAAGGCGAGCTGCCGCGCGAATATTCGGTCGGAGGTACTGGAATATCACTTCGGAATTTAGAAGGATAGGCGAAGGCGAGCTGCCGCGCGAATATTCGGTCGGAGGTACTGGAATATCACTTCGGAATTTAGAAGGATAGGCGAAGGCGAGCTGCCGCGCGAATATCACTTCGGAATTTAGAAGGATAGGCGAAGGCGAGCTGCCGCGCGAATATCACTTCGGAATTTAGAAGGATAGGCGAAGGCGAGCTGCCGCGCGAATATTCGGTCGGAGGTACTGGAATATCACTTCGGAATTTTGAAGGATAGGCGAAGGCGAGCTGCCGCGCGAATATTCGGTCGGAGGTACTGGAATATCACTTCGGAATTTAGAAGGATAGGCGAAGGCGAGCTGCCGCGCGAATATCACTTCGGAATTTAGAAGGATAGGCGAAGGCGAGCTGCCGCGCGAATATCACTTCGGAATTTTGAAGGATAGGCGAAGGCGAGCTGCCGCGCGAATATTCGGTCGGAGGTACTGGAATATAACTTCGGAATTTAGAAGGATAGGCGAAGGCGAGCTGCCGCGCGAATATCACTTCGGAATTTAGAAGGATAGGCGAAGGCGAGCTGCCGCGCGAATATCACTTCGGAATTTAGAAGGATAGGCGAAGGCGAGCTGCCGCGCGAATATCACTTCGGAATTTAGAAGGATAGGCGAAGGCGAGCTGCCGCGCGAATATCACTTCGGAATTTAGAAGGATAGGCGAAGTCGAGCTGCCGCGCGAATATCACTTCGGAATTTAGAAGGATAGGCGAAGGCGAGCTGCCGCGCGAATATCACTTCGGAATTTAGAAGGATAGGCGAAGGCGAGCTGCCGCGCGAATATTCGGTCGGAGGTACTGGAATATCACTTCGGAATTTTGAAGGATAGGCGAAGGCGAGCTGCCGCGCGAATATTCGGTCGGAGGTACTGGAATATCACTTCGGAATTTAGAAGGATAGGCGAAGGCGAGCTGCCGCGCGAATATCACTTCGGAATTTAGAAGGATAGGCGAAGGCGAGCTGCCGCGCGAATATCACTTCGGAATTTAGAAGGATAGGCGAAGGCGAGCTGCCGCGCGAATATCACTTCGGAATTTAGAAGGATAGGCGAAGGCGAGCTGCCGCGCGAATATCACTTCGGAATTTAGAAGGATAGGCGAAGGCGAGCTGCCGCGCGAATATCACTTCGGAATTTAGAAGGATAGGCGAAGGCGAGCTGCCGCGCGAATATCACTTCGGAATTTAGAAGGATAGGCGAAGGCGAGCTGCCGCGCGAATATTCGGTCGGAGGTACTGGAATATCACTTCGGAATTTAGAAGGATAGGCGAAGGCGAGCTGCCGCGCGAATAGACCAATTGGAACTAGAGTAAAGCGTCCTTACTCAAACTCTTCGCAACAATTAGGGATTGATAGGATGTTGCTCTTCGCAACAACCTACAACGTCAAAAAATGGATAATCCTTTTCAATCCTCGAAAAACTTGGAGCACTTGAGGTCACTGATGATCACTCCACACCAAATGGGATGTAGAACAACCCTGAGTGTGAAATCCTATCTGGAGTGGTTAGATTAGAAGGGGGCAGCTGGCCTTAAAATACACCGCGTTATAACAAAATCCAATCACTCCAACTGATAGTGAGTGTGGAAAACGGATGGACTGGAACAGTCAACTCCACAGTTTTTCGCACAGTTTATCACACAGTTATTGTACAAATAATAATAAAAATTGTTTGTAACTAAATACATTGTTGTTAAAATTTATGATTCTGATTGAATAAAATATTTTTTTTTTTTTTTAATATTTATACGAATAGGTTATAATTTTGATTAATTTTTTATTAATAATTACCTAAGAAAATACTTATGAATGTTAATTGTAAGTAAATGTACATGTTTAGTGGATTTATAATTTCTAACATTCATAAAATGTCTACTATTCTATATATTTTTAGAGAGGGGATTAAGATTAAATTATTTAATGTTTTTTCTATTATAGAGTCACTATTTATAGCCCCATTAATTGATGTTTAGGTGAGCATAAATCATTACCTGTCGTTACAACAAGGTTCTACTGTAGTAATCGCATCGCGGTGATAAAAATGGAAGGTGAATATTGGGGAACTCGGCAATGAATGTTAATTATCGCCGAAGCAACGGATTCAGGTTAAAAACCGTTTCAAAAGTTGATTAAGACGTAGGTGGGAGGATTCTGGTGTTTTGGATTTGGACGGTATCGCCATGGAACCTTGAGGTTCGCCGAGTGTGTTTATTCATTTCATAGTTATATATGTTTATATAACAACTTTTACTGCATAGCGGGCGAAGATACGATAAATTTAGATGGGCACCCTCGCCGGAGAAGAAACCCGAAAAGTAATTAGATAAGAGCGTAGCGACCTCAGTTAATTATAACATTCATTAGGCCATCGCCCGGTCCTACCCCGGCAACAACCCTTCTAATTACTGCTCTTTTTAATCCCTCTCTTAATATAATTTCTCTTTTTAAAATATCCTTCTTCCCTCGTACCGTCTTAAATTGAATGAGGTTCCAGAAAGCAGAGGAAATAATTCTTCCACCGTTATCAAAAAGGGCCAAAAGGCATGGAATCGCAACCATTTAACCAACAATTATTTAGCAGAGCAAGGGATCTTTATCCGAATTAAAAAGAAAAAAACAGAATCCCGTCATTTAGTATAGACTGGAATCGAACAATACCAAAAATACAACTGAAAATAGCAAATCAATATTTCCCTGCAATTTGATTCAGTTTTGTCAACACGTTTTTCCTGTTAAAGTAACATTTTGTCGACGACTCTGCGAAGCTGCTCAATAATCCGATAACGCAACCATTCTAGATTCAATTATTGAAACTAGAATGGTTGCATTATCGGAATCGATGAAATGGAACAACACACTAGTGTATTGGTGTTAGCTTAGTGCCATCTCTCAAAATATCAGGGGCGCATTTAAAAAAGTTATAAATAATTAAGAGACAACAAGTTTATTGAAAAAATATATGCCAATAAAAAAATCACTTCAACGTATTATAAATAATATCACGTACTTTTATTATAAAACACACGAAATATTAAGTGGGAGGAGGCCTACTGTATTATTTTGCCCCGGGCCCGGACTTGGCCTTCCGCACGTTCACCAGGCCGATGGCAGCACATTAACCTGGCCGATACTGCAAGAATTGTTTCACTAATAAAAGGAAGTGTTGTGATTGCCTCGAAGACAGGATGACGCGGTTAGAGGATACAAATCGATAACCAACTTGATTAGGATTATAAATATCTCACCTTATGAAGAAGAGATTGGCAGTAACAAGGTGATAGGATCGATACCCGAAGAGCCTCCCACGAGCGGAGCAGGTTACACAACTCGAGCCACTCGGAGCGGACACGAGGCCAGCACTGGCAGTGGCACCGGGGGCTGATGAGGCTGCCACTACCAGCATCTGCTTTCTGTCTGTCACCCTCCCATCGGCGTATCTTATTCGCCGCGCGTCGATACCTCGCTACGTAACTGGCGAACACAAAACAATACATGTCATAGCTTCGTAATAGTAATCGCATTGCGATAACGGTCGCAAATATGATAAATAAACCTTCAGCCAAATGAAATCGAAGATTATGCCCTTTAAGACACGGTTAAAGCCTTAATAAAAGGTCAACAAATTTCAACAGTAGGCGATTGATGAACATGTAATATTGCCGAAATAATTGAAAAAAAACCCTTAAATCTCTCAAATAACTGTAAATGATTAGCGTCTCGCCAGTTGAGGTATCATCAGAACACTAAAAGATGAGATGATACAAACACAGACTAGAGACAACACCAGTTGACGTCCACATGATAGTATAATAGTATGATAGTATCTAATTAGGGATTGATAAAATATTTGCCACTTCTATAATTTATCAATCCCTAATTAGAGACAACACATCTCACATAATTGGTATAACAATGAAATTAAATTAAATAACCTTTATTTATGCGATTTAGGTTATGTATAAAATAGTTTTAAATAATAGTTCCTTTTTTTTTTCTCCTCTTCCTTTTCCTGCACAAGCCTTCCCAGAGAGTAACATAGCTAACACTTCCCAGCCCTATTGGTAATCCTGTCCCTAACAGCTCTCCGTCAGAGGGGCCCTACCAGGAACTTGAAAGCATCGCTCCATCTCTTCATTCGACAGGCTCTTTTCCTTTTTAGGTAGTACCTTTGTGTAGGTAGTACCCCTGACTACTTTAGACCACATATTTTCTTTGTCTTTGCATCGCAGATGGAGTCAATCACATTTCCATTTAGTTTTCCTCGCCTCCAGATCTGTGTCTTTGAGACCTGTTTCTTTCTTGCCCTTTCTATTCACATTCACTATTCACACCCGGATTTCGACCTCTCGGGCTTTGGTAATCGCATTATTTGACTAACAGTATAATGGAGAATAACCAAACGGAGATGGTACATCACACCAGATACTATTACATATTGAACAGTAAATGCTTATACTAATGTTACATACATGAAGCGATGTACGAGTACTATCTTTAGTTGGTTAGTCTTTTTCAGACTGTTGATGTGAGAAGTATTGTCTCCAGTCTGCATTTATGTGATGTTAGATTTTTATACCCTGATGATGCCCGAATTGGCGCAACGTTGACTAGTTTCTTACATACTAGTATTTGTAAGAATATTAAAGCTGTGTTTTTGGAATGTTCCAATGTACACTAAAAATAATAAAAACTGCTGCCTCTTATTTTGAACATTTGCTCTCTTTAATTGATTAAATTACATTTTACCTAATTGTGAATTCTAATATTAAAAATACATCTTTGAGAAGTAAACTTCAATTTAAATAAAAATATAAAAAGTTATGAAGAGTAAACATCAAGTTATCTCTACTGCCTAGTTTCTCTACTGCCGAGTTATTTGATATACATCCTAAAACATATACATCCTTAAACTAGTCCATCCTATTTGTTCTGAATCAAAATCAGCCCTCGACACCCCACTATGCAACTGGTAAATACAAATCAAGCAAAACATTGGATAGGGCTTATGGTAAGGTTATTTTTACTTTTTCTAAATTAAAAACCATTGATAAAACGAGATAATATGGCAAAGAGGGCTAAGAGCTAGCAAACAAGGTCAATTTATCATCATTACTCAAGCTAATAAAGTTATTCCTCTAATTAAAGAAGAGTCATGGCAAGTGAGCCAAAAGATGTCGACAGCCAGAAGAAACAAGAAGGGAACCGTCCAGGAAGTCCAGAAGGGTCCCTCCAGGAAGTCCAGAAGGTAACAGAAGTGATATTGACCTGAGTAGTAGCTGATGAGAAAAGGTTCTGCAACCTAACGTATGTATGTATCCTCAGCCCTACCATTGATAGTTGTTTGCTTCCTCACCTTACGTACAATCGGAACATCTCCTAACAATATTTTACAGGAATTAGGTAAAAAGGAGCACAGTAATATTCAAAATTGAATCGTAGCAATTAAAGAAAATAAAATATTTTGAAAAATATATAAGTTAATCGGTGTATTTATTTTTAATTTCTAAATTTTGTAATTAATTCAATTTTTTATATTTTTTGAAATTATACTTATGCTTGCTAACTGCACTTATCTAGTCTTTTTCAATCTTATTGATAATTTAGTTTGTGGCATTTAATTTTTTTTGATTCGAGAAAGGGAGAAAATGACACAAGTAACTGAAAATCGCAAAACAATTTTATATAAATAAATAAATAATTTAATAAAGGCCGCAACAATAGATGTTTCAATAAATATAAGAAATGTTTCGATAATAAAAAAAGCAACAGGCTAAGCAGAATTAGAGCAGAGAGACGACACGAAAAGCATGACGTGAGGGCGGCCATCGCTGCTGAGAGAGCCCTGGCTCAGCCAATGAGATAGTGGCTATGTGACGTCATTCAGAAGGTCATAGGTCACTCTTTCCGTTCTATGACGTCACGACAATTACCTCTCCAGCCTCGGCAATAATTTAGAGGATTTTCTGAGAGTATCGTGCAATGGCTACTACATTATTCAGTATTCTTTAATTAACATATATAATTTAGGAGAGGCATCCTAATAATTGTATATCCATATTAAATATAGCTATTTATAAAATAGTAGTGAAAATAATATTTGCTGTCAGAACTGAGGCTCGAACTGGATACGTGGATGAGTCCTTTATTTGCTTGGTTATGATCAATTGGCAACAGCTGGATCTCCGTATCTCATTTATAGAGATCCGAATTTTAAATAATTCGGAATTTGATAAATAATTGGTGATACATTGAAAAATTAACTTAATTAAAAATTATTTTAATTTTCCTCAATTGAACTAGATATTTTCTATAATAAAATTTATTCCTTTTTCAATACAAACTAACACACATATATGTGTGTCAAAGGTAAACTACTGTAAAGTTTTACAGAAGAGCAAAAAGAAGTTTCGGAACGTACTTAATTGTATTAAGTAATGAATTATATTTCAAGTGTTACATATTTTTACTATATTTTGGCGTATTTACGATACTTTACGCTTCGGAAAAGTTTGGCCAGAATAATGTAAATGAGGTTTTAAAATTTATTTATCAGCAAAATTGGACTTACCATAGTTTAATTCTGACGTAAAGGTACTTAAAAGTGAAAATTTCAAAATTATTCTAGTATTGGATTGATTGAAGTTGAACTTGAAATAATCTTTCTCGTGTCCATTTTAAATGTTCTCATCATGTTTTGCTTTGACATGATGACCTCTGTTCACCATTGTTCATCATCTTATAGATTAATATTTCCTTCGGTTGTCAAATAGGATATGATTACACATCAAAATACAATGGTTGCATTTAATTTTGTTATAATTTTCTAAAGTAATGCCGAACAAAAATTAAATATATATTCATTTGATGAGCTAAGCACAAGCGTACTAACTGAAACTTATTGGGTTGGTAGGAATTAATTTGATTATATTTTTTAATATTAAATGGCAGTTGCCTGGATATCTCAAACAATATTTTAATAAAATTGATTACGATCCTTCTTCTTCCCTAAGGTATATTAACGCGGATAGGATGGATTTATGGTAATCCTTAGGGCTGTGAAGGGCGAGTCCAGAATATTCATGTTGCTAATCCTACTCCGCCTCCTAGCGTTCGATCCACGCCTACGCGGTGTAATGCTCATGGCGCATATTATGCAATTACTGTAGAAGAATATATTTGGCAACTTAGAACAGTTTTACGTAACTCAAGATGGATATTTAATACCTAGTACCATGACCAGGGATGGCAAAGCAGATCAAAACATATAGATCTTTCAAAACATCCAAAGTCAAACTTCGATATCACTGACACATCTTCAAAAAATACATCTTTTCTTTGCTACCAATCAATTTAATTTAGAAACTTTTTAAAACAAAAATTGTAAGGTAGTACGAAATGGTCCAAGAGGCAGTCAAGAAATGGAACTCAAAATAGTTTATTTATTATATATTAAAAGAGGCTTACAATAAATACTTTACTAACTTATTAACTATTTATTATATATTATTTATTATAAGAGGATTATATTAAGTAGTCAAACTATTATGACATCCATTTCTTGGCCAGATAACCCGGGCCATTTCATTCATCCTTCATTATCTATACGATCAATAAATAAATCTACAATAATAATTATAAAACTTTTTGTTTTCATACTTTTTTTAATTTTTTTTTTTTTTTTATACGATTCGCCATATTACGTCATAACTTTTGCTAAAAAATCTGTAAGAAGAATCAAAACAGAAAATTGGACATAAACTAAATATATACACAAACCTACTACATCCATATGGACATACGCCTGACAGATTTATGATTCAGCAAAAAAGATGTACTAACTAAAGATGCAACAACTAAAATCCCTTCAATCTGAAATTTCAAGACTAATAACGGAAGCTCCTCGATACGCAAATATTAAAACTCTACATTCCGACTTAGAAGAACCAGCAATCGATCAACACGTACGCACTCTTCATTTCCGTTTCAATAATCAACTTCACGGACATGACAATAGGCTGATAAACGAAATGGCTACGGCTGACATGCCCATTAGCAGAACACCAAAAAGGAGCTGGATGAGAGATCTTTTCTGCATTCAAGATAGGGAAGATGTGCTGCAGAGAACTAACCTTCCCCTAGCCGAACTTTTTTTTTGTAATCATCATATTTGCAAATTGTAACTGCTATCGGGAGAGAATAAAGAGATAAGAAAAAAATTATAATAATAATAATTAAAAAAAAATCACGAACACTTTACATTCATTAATCATTTAGAAACGAATATTGAGAGATGTTTTCTTTAAAGTCAGCTTGAATTAGTTTTGATGAAGCGTATTTTTGAATTGATTGATTTTGGCATTTTTTGATAGATTTATTGCTCCTGCATTCCTGCACGAACCCAAAATAAATGGATGTTTCAATAATTATTTAGCAGGATAAAGAAAGAGCCACCTCAAATTATAAAATTTATTTTACATCCAATCATGGAGATAGGTTTTTCGAGACTAAACTACCCACCAAATTTATGAGATGGAACTTTTCCTTTTCTGGGAAGCTGTAGCCATAAACCACGATAATCCTTTCTTGATAGAAGAAGGAAGAACAAAAGGAATACAAAACGTTTTCGAATTGGACATACTTTATTTCAACAAATGTATCTGCTTGGATATTTTTGAAACAGTCCCCACTCTAGGCAGAAAAATGTTGGCCTCAATTCATTGGGTTAACCTGAAACATTCAGGCCGCCATTTTGTTTAACTGATTTTTAACATAACATCAAAAGGTTTTAAACAAAATAGCGACTGAATTATAATACATCTATAAATAATTAGTTCATATTCGGATACTAAGCAAGATTAATTCCAAAACATGGATAGTAAAATAATAACAAACCTAATACAGAAGAGGGAACGACAAAAGAACATCAACTAAAGTCATCTTCCAGCCAATTTGTTTCATCGCTCGATAGGAAAAATAGTTAGATTGCTAATGAAGGAAAGTGACAGGGATTGATCAAAAAGAGGACGACAACAAGGAAACTGGCAGCCATGGCTTCAATGGAGCCACCAGATGGAGCCACCTGCAAACAGATCAAAAAGAACTAATCTCAAAGCAGCAACAGGTTAATTTATCAAACCCACTTAGTTTTTATACTTGATTGAAATTAAAGTTATAAAAGTAGCAGAATTATTAAAATAGTTCTTCCGCATTAATGTTACTAAAGGAGAATACTTTCAAACCTAAAATTATAAATAGAACTATATTATAAATAAATATATATATATATATATATATATATATATATATATATATATCGAAAATTATAAATATATAAATCGAACCTAAAATTATGGTACAAGATTTATTTCTTATATTTATTTATTAATAATGCAATAGTCACAGTTTTAATTTCAACTGCGCCTATGAGCTATTTTCAACCGGATGCGATTGAAGAACAAGAAAATAGCTTACAAAGCGACCATTATCAACGATTGCTATAAATTATAAGTTTCATTGAAAAAAATGAATTCATAATTTATTAATTTATAGCTCATGATTCGGATTGAATCAAATATAACTTTCGATGAAATTAATCGGGCTTCGACGTAAAGGAATTTCATATCTATATTTAGAACGGAACATATTCACGGAAGGAAATTGATTTTAAACTCTGGGAAAGGATGCATATATATAAAGAATGAAAACCCTTATCGGGTAATGACGTCAGCGTGGAGCAGTGGGCGAATAAAAGAGGCACTGTGTATCAATGACGTCATTTTCCTCACTTCGACTTCGTTTTTAACTTTTTTTAATACTCTAACAAATAAACTCTGCGTCATTGTGTAGTTACTTGGTTTTCTCAATGTACAAGAAATAATGAGGATGCTAAAGCGCTAGAGAGTAATTCAAATATTTAAAAAAATCCATTTTAAAAATGAAACCATGTGTGTAATATGCACCTATCTCCTAGGAGGATCTGGCCCTCATCATAGTCCGTAAAGTATATATAAAATAATATAATTATAAATTATATAAAGCCTATTTATATAATTATATAAAGCCAGCTGAAAAACAAATAATTGAGGACAAACATTATACTAAAAAGAAGGTGAGGAAATCACTAAATAAGGACAAGGCAATTTAAATAATTACTTCTTCCGTTAGCAAAGAGAAAGGAGACGCAAATGGTTATTGTAACTGTTAGCACCAACCTTATTTTTTTGTATCTGTATATTTTAATCAACACCTAGCGAATCAAACGCAACCCAGTGAATGTGCTAATGATAGAGTACTAAAGCCTCGTATACTATGTGTAGCGACAAATATATGAGAGAAGTAATGGCTACATGTCGCAGGTTTCCCGATGGAAATGGGATAAAAGATAAATGTCGCGGAATAGTTTAGGGAGAAGTTGCTGTAGTTCAAACATTGTTGACAACCTAGGGTTCAAGCATTCTATTTAATGTTTAATAATATGGTATTCTATGCATAATTTCATCTTCTAATTTTCTCATCAAATACTTTTGTTATTATAATAACGAAACCATACCGAATGAAAAAAAAACGATAACTATAACAGAAACTTTTCTAAAAGTGTAAATTTTTGCAAAAGCCATTTATTTACCTTTGTTATATTTGAGCAAGAATGCCTTGTCTATGAAAGAAACCTTTCATAACAGACTATGATGTTACGTCAGCCCTTCTATAAATATGTTCCTTCCAACAATTAGTCATGTTCACACATAACAGGATTTAAAGAGATTATTTGAGAGCGATATTTATACTATCACAAAGCTCTGAAAATAAACGAAAATATTTTAGCTTTTAGAACTTCAATTGATAAATTTAATGAAGTGAATTAACTTTTTTTCATTAGCATGCAAATTAAAAACTAATGAGATCATATAATTCAGAGTGGATTGAATATTATCCTTTTTATTAATACACCAAATAACGGAGTTAATAATAAAGTGAACATACAATTTATTTTAAAATATGATAAGGGAAAGTAAAAAATTGTAAACCAACATAATCCGTCAAAGAAAACCACTCAAGAGCACTCTAGCGTGAACTGAAGGAGTTATAAATAGAGACTTCGATCCTGACTGAACCGACAGATGGCAGCACAGCCGAGAATTTAAACAGCTATTCCTTTGTGGACAATGAATATACTGTATACGTATAATAATAGTGATATTCAAATATAATTATACTGTAATTGATAATTATACTGTAAATATCAATTAAAAAAATATTCCATTAATAAAAATAATCTCGTATTACAACTTAAATCAAGGGAAACGCATGATGGATAACTGATACGATTCAAAAATCAATTGAAAATTAATAATTTTATATTTCAGAAAATATAACAATGAAAAAGAAATAGATAATCAATTGATAATACAAACATGATATGAAAAAAATTAGCTTAAAATGAAGAGAAAAATGAAGGCATGAAATACTTATCAACATTCAATAATAATGTTTTACAAATTACAATTTAGTTCCTTGTTTCTTGGACAAAAGTAAGCCTCAGAGAGGATGGTTCCCAAATCAGCCACCATTGACTTGATGGCAGCACCTGACGGGCCTACACCCGGTGTATCTTCTTTATCATTATCAAACAGCACATTCATTATTAACAGAAAATATTTTAAGGTGCGAATCCGAAATATTTGAATGTATATTTAAAAAAGAAATTTAATTTATAAAAAAAATATTCAAAATATAAAGTTTGTTAAAACATTCATAACACAACAAATATTCCTAATTCGATATTCTAATGAACACGAATTTATATCGACTTTGAATTAAATAGGTTTACAGGCAGATTATCAATTTTTAAAAAATAAGTTCATTGATAATGAAGGATAAATCTTAACTCTAAAATAAATTTTAAAAATGCTAAATAGTACAGAAAAATAAGACTAAACATACAACAAAATTTGTATATTCTTAAAACTTTGGTCATAACTTTGCCTATATAGTAGGAATCGAGATCTACAGAGCTCTCTTTAAGAAATATAATATGGCTTAAAGATGATTTTGTCTCCTTTAAAATGGTGTAATTGGAACTTAATTACTTTGACTAGTTACTGAGTGATCGTTTCCTATTCAACAAAAAAGTGGCTTACCTTAAAAAAGACAAAAGTTAACTTTCTTACTTCACTGTGTGAAATCGGACCAAGGATCAATTGAAACTATTTTGTTGCTCTTGAGTTCCACTATTACCACTTTAAATATTTTCCTTGACTTACGGGACATCCTGTGTACAGTTCAGTTACAAAATGTGATTTTTCCGTATTTTTTTTAAACCTAAAATCAATAATAACTTCTACACTATTGACTGCATCTTGTCCTGGGGGTGGCCTCATTGGATTCAAATACAAAATAACGTTATGGAATAGTACCTTACTCGAATTAATTTGTGCAAATTATTTTGCGAATATCCCCCACCCCCCATTTCGACGCCCCAAGAGGGGATTGTCCCCCCAGAATTTGGGGAGACTCTACAGATCTCCATTACCACTACTAAGACGAAGTTATGACCAAAGTTTCACGAATATACAAATTTAGTTAATTAGTTGGTCGGTTTGAGCTTATTTTTCCTGAACTAAAATTCTAAATCAAATGGTTGTAAACTTACATTTTGCTTACATATACACAATTCAAGTTCAATATTTAATTTGAATTAAGCATATCAAAAGAAATATTGGCAAGTTGAAATAATCACACTGGAATATGAGAAACACGCGATGTTGCTTACTCGTTTAATTAATTCAATTATGGAGAGAATTATATTTAATTTATTATATTTAAAAAATTAATTTTTTTATTTGGAGAGTGGGCTAGGATTCGAATCGGGCTGTGGCAGACAATTTGTTTATTTTGCTAAACTGCAACTAGTATACCAAAGAATTAATTTTATTCTTCTATTGAGGAATGATTCGCTTTGGAATGGGAATGTTAGAAATGTTAATTACTTTCATAAAATATAAATAATGAACAAAAGTCTATAAGTATCACAAAAACATTACAGCATGAATATCTGTAAGCTTGAGAAATAAGTAAGCTCAAGAAAAGTAAACTTAAGAGAAAAGTAAGCTTAAAGTAACTGTAAGCTATGAATAAATAAAACATCTCTAAAATATTAATGCATTGATAGAAATAAAATTTGATCTATAGAAGTAAACATACCGAGAATGATTTTCTATTTTAAAATATCATTCATATTTATGATATCCACTTCGTTTTTTGGAAAAAGCTTAAGCACCAAAAAGTCGAAATTTATAATAATCATTTGAAATTATTATGGACGTTAACACCACATCTATCAATTCCCGCTCACGATATATAACAAAATGGACTATTGATGAGGTAAGCACCTAATACTGACTACTCTCAGTGGTCACTCTGGCCTAGACCAGTAGACTAGATGTCTTAAAAATATATTGTAATTATAAAAGTTTTGCCACCTCAATAAATCCTTATTGTGCACAATAAAGATTAAAATTAAATAATATATATATATATTGTTATTTAGTTAAACAAATTGCTTGTTTCCTGTAAAGTTTGCTAATCGGCGCTTAAGCCTTTTTCAAAAAATGAAGTCGATATGACATGGCAAATATATATCTGGGTTCCATGGATACAGGATATTCCTACAAGCTACAGGAACTACAGTCACTTAATTGTGAGAATTCCCAGTTGGGTTTTTTCCATTATTAAGGCAATTAGGGAATAAGAAACGCCAATATTATTTTTTAATTTTATTCTTTCATGATCATTTTACAGAATATTATAAACATTTTCTATTAAAACATAGTAACTTCATTAAAGATTAATACAATAAAAATAGAGCCGGAGAGGAGTGGGTAACCGAAAACCTCCTGGGGCACACCCCAGTAACCCGAGTACCAAGTTTTCAAGTCATCCTCATTAATTTAAAATAACTCTTTGAAATAATAACTAAACATATTCTAAAAGAGAAACTGCAATGAATAATTTTTCGGTAGAAGTCCATTCCAGTCACGCTTTTTTATATAAAGGTCACTAAATTTGGAAAATTTATTCAATAACTTTCATATCTGTAAGAATTGTGAACAAGTGCATAAGTCGAGTTATGACGAAAAGTTCACTTCTACATAGTGTATAAATATAAACTTCTAAATCAGAAACGAAAGTGGTAGAAAGATGTCGCTAATTGAAATTACAAGATGCCTATAAAGTCTCACGTTAATTTAAATTTAAAATTGCTGTCTTAAAAAGTTATAATTATTCATAATTCTTACAGATATATACAGTAGATATGGATCAGAGATATAAGTGCCAATTTGCTCATTACAGCACTAACAGTTGGAAACTGTTTTATTTACTTTATATATATCTTTGAAACTACAGTTATAATAACATCAAAGTAGCCAAATATATATATATTAAAAAAAAATATATCAAATCATAAATATTTTTTTTACTCGCAACTATAAAATTTATTGTTACAACATCTCTGAGGTTGACCATTGATAATTAACTTTGGTCAAGAACAAAAGCATTAGTTAAATTGATAATTAATTAAAATATGAGACTATACCTATGTATTCCCTTCAACAGATCAATCAACCACACTCACCTGGAAAAAAAAAATTAGAATTATTATCGAATTAATTAGATACTAAAATCATTATTAAATTCAGATATAAGTTTTGAAAGTTTTCTTTTATCAAGCTATTCATGAAAGAACATAAATTCGTAAATTTCGAATTTAGTCTACATTTTGGAATTAAACTCTATAACAATAGTGAATATAATTAAAGTTTTACAGGAAAGTAAAAAGTTATGTATTCCTAACTGTTCTAAATGTCCAATAGTCAATTAATTCTTGAAAATAATTTTTGATAACAGTAGGATAAACTTGAATGAATGGAAAATGGACAGACGATTTAATATATATTCGACCCCATTTTTCAAGGGAATGAGAATAAATAACAAAATGGCTATTGAATATATGATTACTGATGGTTACTAAGCAACCAGAATTATACTTATTTTAAAAACCAAGGTTACCAAGGTTACCAGGAGTCCTTTCACGACACGGGCTCTTGCATGCCTTTAAATTTGTTTCAAAGCTACACCACACGAATTTTAGAAAACTTTTACAGTCTCTAAGTGACTTTTATTTTACAGTCGAACCTCAGTAGTTCTAAAAGATTTCAACAGGCAACTTTTTTAATCGTCTACCGCTACTGGTTAAGGAAAGTATTGCATTCCGGTCAAAATTTAGATGTGCAGTTTTCGTTCGTTCGATGTGCAGCTCTATGCCTTTCAGAGCCCTCACAGTCGAAAGCTAATTAAATTCCCAACAAAACAATAAAAGAACCGTCTAAATCGGAACAATATTAGCAAAGATAAAGCGTATTGAACTTCATAGAACAAACAGTTTTTATTTTTTGGACTATCACCCAAAGTGGTAAGAAAAGTCATATGAATGGACACAAGAGCTATTTTTTTATTTTTTTTTAATAGAACTACTTATTTCATTTATTATGCCTTTTTTCTCGAGATTGTATGTTATTTTCTTCTTAATATTTCGGTCAAACGTTACAGAGGACGTCTTTAGAAAGACTTGTGAAAAGTTCCCTTGAAAGGAAATTGAGGAAGGAGAAAACCAAAAAAATATCATGATTTCACCACCGAGGGAAGAAGCTTAAGAACTACAACTGGTTCTTTCATTAAATATTTAAAGGCAAAATTCTTCTCCGCATGTCGTAGTTATTGATACAATTTTTCTTATTACAAATTCGTTTCTTTACGAATACATCAAGTATGTAATAAAGAACAAGTTTTATTTATATATTTTTTTAAGTATATGATCCTTTAGCTTATTCCTATACTCCTGGATTGATTATTTCATCTAGTGAATATGTTGGAGAGAATCTTGGAAGAGAGAGGACTGAAAGAGGGAACTATACCTGCGAACCATCCTCAGGCGCTACAGGTCGTCAATGCTATCAGTGAAGATCTTCAATCTCATTCAACTCGCCTACAGCCCTACTGTCTTCCAGCCGAGGCGATACAAATGATATGTCTTACAGAAGGTTCCCAGCCAAGTCAGATATGGCCATTTGGAAACTTAAGGACATTTCCAATAAGACCACAGAAAAAATTACATTTAAGCGTTATACGCTGAATAACCATAACCATAACCATAAACATAAACAAGAAAGCAAAATGGATGAAGTAAGAAGTCAACAGAACTGGACAGAGATAATTTCTTTTATTAGTAACTAGTTCACATTTCTTGAAAAATACAAAACTTACTGAATCGCTTGTCACCATAGTGAGCCTGTATCAATAATTCACTTTTTTTTTTTTATAAACAGCGCCCTCGATAACATAATAATTGACCAATATGTCTAAGAAATTTAAAAACTTAAAAAAAATATTGAAAAGCGTGTGTACGATGAAATATTGATAGTATATGCATAATCAGCATTTTAGATAAGCTAGGAATCGATAATAATTATCGAAGAAAATAAGAAGAAACAGAAAAAATATTCCTCTTTATAATCATGGAGCAGTCAAACTATTATATAGTACTGGAATGGTTTCGGCTGACCCGCCTACACCATGGCAGTAGGACAGTTTCCGCCATAACAACTGTTATGGCTATCAGTTTAGCAGTAGCTGTCGCGGCAGAGGCAGCTTACATAATGCTAACTGCCACATGCATACGCCCTGATAGTGAACTGTCGCACCTTATATACCTATCAACATAACCTTACCTGATTATCAACTGAAAATTGTCACAGTATAACCGAGGTTTAACGGAAGATTCATCGCTACGGGAATATTTTTAAAAAATAATCAAATTGGGCAGAGAATATACTGAACTCTCTAACTACCGAAAATATACTGTACTCTCCACTCGAAAAGAACTCCAGTATTGACCATCTTTAACAGTTCTTAAGATACGAAGCTACACCAATTAATATGTTTTAAAAATCCGATAAGTTATATGATAGGATTGATCCATGTCTGCTATACAGTAAGAAAAACTCGGAGACACGTCTAATAGACTTGTACCTTCGGTTACTAATCACAGAAAAAAAATCCTCATAAGAAGATTCTCTTTTCTGTTTAACAATCACATTTTGTATATAATTTAAAGAAAACAATTTTAATTTTTTTAATATAGGAAAAAAATTGTCTTTTCAAAGTAAACAAACGCTTTAAACAGGTACCTTCAAACCTCTGGCCATACCCGTACAATTTAGAAGTAATGGCGACAGGTTCTAACAAATTGCGCATCTAATAATTAAAGGAATACAAAAAAAAAAAAAAAAAGAGTTGCTTTAACAGTTAACTGGCCTTGAAGGTATTCGGACTGAAGCGGAATAGTTTGGCTGGAGGATCTGACTCACTCAGATAGTTTGGCTGGAGGATCTGACTCACTCAGATAGTTTGGCTGGAGGATCTGACTCACTCAGATTTTGAAGGAACACAATCACTGATTCTCCGCGCCAATTTTCCACAGATGCTGCCGATCGATTCAAGCCTCTATAAAGCACTAATCTCCTTTGAAGAAACCTAAAGGCTCTTTAAAGAATGCCATCCTCCACTACTAAAGGTTTAGTAACTCAGGACTATTACTTATGTCTTAATAGCATTTGATAGGAACTTGGAACTCTTATATACAATTAGAGGAATTGGTTGCGGACAGTCCATGGCGGTGCGCCATATGCACGAGCTGGACTCCAGGATAATATTGTACAATTCTTGAGCTTGATTTTGGAACGAATGCACATTACGGCGCACACGACAGTAGATGTACATCAAAACCTTCAACATCGAGTAAAAACCTTTTAAAAAAATATAAACTAACAAGGAAAGGATCCCATAGGTGTCTCCTCGATTTAGATGAACCTTTATTAGCTGAATCTAGGCCTTAAAATATTGGACTGTGTAAAATATTGGAGGACCGGCGCGCACCAGCAGTTCTGGAAAAAACCCGGGAAGTTGGCATGTGCACAACTCAGTTTATTTCACAACTCTGGTTGTAATGAAGGCAGAAGAATGAGTTGAGTACCAAAATGTCCCTATTGCTAAGCGAAATAAATAAGGCATCAAAATATTCAAGTATTATGCTTGGTAGGGATACTGACGCATCAAAAACGCCCTCAAAATAGAGATTGTAGGGGCAGGAAAGCTAGTTTTCTGAAAAACCGAAATCAGAATTGGATTTTCCAACCAAAAAAAATGAGATATAAAAAAAAGATTGAAATGTACACAATAATGTAAGGTGTTAAAAAAAATTGAACTTTTACTAGGACCCGTTGAAAAACGTTTTTCGCAGCTAAAACCACAACTTCGGTTTTTCGTCTTTAAACGAGGTTTTCATTATGAAATTTTGATCCGAAAATAAATTTTATATCCTTGTTTTATCGATTACAGTTTACTTTTTCAAACGAGTGTTCAAGCTTTGAAATGGGTCGGTTTGCTTAGAAGTTAAAGAAGTTTGCTGGTGTTTATATTTGTATTGCTCATTATCACAGGCATTTATAAAAAATATAGTACGAAAAGTAATATTAATTGCGCAAATCTCAAAAAGTATACATTTTATATAAACTTCTATATAATCACTTGAAAGGTAACTCAATTCTCCATTACCTACGATTTGTGGCCATTGGTAGCTGAAACAAGTTACCGATAACGAACGAGGATGAAAGATGATAGGATTTTCATAAACTAATTATTGTAATATCAAAGATGATACTTGAATAGAGATAACATAATATGATATGAGTATATTAGAGCTGTTATAAACTATTATACAATAGCTAACTACCTAACCTCTAACACTGCCCACTTCAAAGGACCCTTGCTCGGACTGAATTAGCAATTAACCTAAGAGCTAAGAGGGCTTGTGCCTCCTGATGACCCCAACTGCTGCCGACAGCTGTCCTCCACCAAATGTCCATTCATTCATTCAGGATATTCCTCAACTAATGCAAACAAACCACAAAACACAATTCAGTAAAACCTCGTTTATTCGGATTTCAACATCATTTTTCAAGATTTTTAGACATTTTTTAAGTTTAATATTCGCATAAGATAATAATTTTATAATATATATATATATATATATATATATATATATATATATATATATATATATATATATATATAGTGTATTGTATACATGCATATACACAGATATATCGTTGGCTTGGAAGAAGAGTTCCACAAAACTGGAATTTTACAGTAGAAGCGTTTGAAGTTAGCCCATTTATATTTATCCCTGTTCCTTAACTCAGTGATATAACATCAACTCGGACATTTTCTTACCCAATATTACATTACTTACATTATTTGTTTAAAAAAAGTTCATTTTCATTTTTTTGATCATTTAATCATGAATGAAGAATGAAGATTTCATTTCTTGGTTGCAATTTTTTAACTAAACTTTTTCGGCCGTTGAATCATGAATCAAACTGTGGCAGGTTTCATAAAAAACTAAAATAAATTCTGATTACATTAAATATTGAAACAAAAAATCTGAAATTTTTTCGAAAAGAAATATACGTGATTAGTTTTCCAAGAAAAAAAAAAATAACAAATTGCGGCACTCGCCTTCCAAGCCAGCGATATATATATATATATATATATATATATATATATATATATATATATATATATATATATATACACACACACACATACATACCATACGAAGATATAATTTCAGTTCATTTAACCAAAGGAAGCGCTGGAAGTGTCCAAACGTAAAGAGGAATGCTTATTTTCACAGTTTTTAAGTTTTTGCGCACTTCTGCAGCCCCTCCAAATTGAGTTAGAGGGTTGACAAATTTTAGGTGAATTGAGTTGGTTTGAAAGAAGTACATTTTGGGGGTCTCAACTTTTTCCTCCCACCATCGCCATCTTGATATTTTCATCTTTGTATTTTAGTTAAAATACGACTATAGTGACGGAGCTCTGCAACTCACCAACTTTTTTTTTTATACCGTAGCGGAAGTTTGTCTACTTGCTGGGAAGGTATATTTAATATTCTCATTGTTGCTTACAATAATGGACAGTTAATATAGGTACTTGTAATATAGATGCTTTGAGAGTGATGAATTGTGAAGCTGCTCAGTTGAATTATGAGGAATTTAGATTGAAAAACGATTCAGTTTTAATATCAATCAACAGTTACAATAAAAAGGATATAGATGATATCAATCACTGCTGAGGACACTCCAAGGACAAAGGATCTCCGCGTATCTGCAGGCCAGTTATCCTGGAGGGAGATCGCTGCGACCTTGCGCCGGCGACCTTCCTTCACGCAGGCTATTATATTTTAATGTCATAGATGCGGTGATTAAAGACGAAGGTAAAAGTTTGCGGAATGAAATTGCGCAGTATACCAAATATTTCTCTAGAGCCATCATTATAAATCTTATAAAATATACAGAAGGCTAAGCAGAAATCCCCGCTCATATCTTCAAAGTCTTATAAAATACACAGAAGACTGTGCAGAAAATGAAACGCGTTGTATTTGAAAGACTAAAGGCAAGAAGACGGGAGGAAAAGAGCGGCGCGACTCTCACATTAACCCTACCACCGGCCGTGAAATCGTCCCTCTTGTCTTCAACAGGATATCTTCCACAGGAGGAAATCCTTCCTGCATCGCTCCCAGAGTGAGAGTTTGAAAAATGTTAGAAAGTTTAGAAATTTTAATAACTCTAAAAGAAATCGGTAGCTGATCATAATTTCAAATCGATGTTAAATTTTATTTTTTACTATTATAATCATATTATACAGGCAAAAGAAGCGATATAATGATACTGAATGCTAATAAAGAACAGGAAATGGCGACGAATCGAAGAAAGAAATAGAACAAAATTCTGTCTCCATAACAGTTGAGGTAGTCTCATCACCTACGATAATGTCTCATTGAGGTAGTCTCATCACCTACGATAATGTCTCATTGAGGTAGTCTCATCTCCTACGATAATGTCTCATTGAGGTTGCCTCATCACCTACGATAATGTCTCATTACTTAAACTATACCATGTTTTAAAAATATTTTCATACACCGAAGCATTATTTAAATCTTCATTTTATTATTAGGAAAATATTGGACGATTTCAAAATAATTATCCTATGTTTTTCAATCCTGGTGATGCCTGAAATAGCGAGGCGTTGATTGGTTAGTTGTTTACTGCTATTTTAGGAACTCGAGGCTTTGTTATGGACTCTTCCAATGATTACCTATAATAATAATAATACTGTAGGCGAAATAAAGTTGTAGATAAATAAAGCGCCTCTGCTTCAACTCTCAAGATTATATTCAACATGTTCCAAATGGATGTGAAACCCTGGCTGGGACAGACTATCTGATGAGGCACAACTATCGAAAATGCGAGATAACTATAAAAGTTTACGGGGATGAGCAAATTATTACGGAACACTGGCTAGTAACCGACCAGATACATTGGCATTATACAAAAAAGACAAAATGGTCAGAATAATAGAAATAGCAGTCCCAAATTACTCAAACATACTAACAGGGCCGAAAAAATAAGGAAATACCAGGAGCTTGTCTTAGAACTAAAAACACTTTATAATCTAGGTAAAGTAACAATAACTCTAACAATAATTGTACCTTCAAACGGTCTCAAATTAAAGAGCACTAGAAAAGAAGCTAGCCTTGACCTCCAGAGCTGATACCTGCAGTAATGTAAGGAAATTTTAAATAAATAAGTAGAACAATATCATCTACATTCCCTTCAGTTGGTTTCCGAGAAGAAGATAATATTCCAGAACATAATATTCCAGAATACAATAGTCCTTGGATTGTTTCTTTCATCTTAGAGGATACCATCCAGGATACTATCCCTCCAGTTGAAGTACTTACAGGAAGGAGAGCAGAAAGATATCCTCAATACAGCGATTAGCTAAAGTTTTAAATATAGTCTAATATTTGAGCCGTTGGGTTCTGCCCGGGTAGGTGAATATTTTTGGCAATAGGCAAAAAACTGACAAATCCTAAAATTTATTGAAATAATAATTTAATGAATTATTCTTTATTACAATACTAATGATAAAAGGCATAGCGGAGTTGAAGGTTCCATGCCGACATCCCCTCCTATACCGTAAAATCAGACCTTAATTACCCATTATTTATTATTAAATTTATTTATTGATTATAGTTCCGGATAGCTCCTAGTAGGCGTGGCCTCTTGGTAGGTCGGCTAATGCTTTGGGGATAGTCAGTACATGGAATGCCGAGCCTGTTAATAGGGATTAATTTGGATTGTGGATCAATTCCTTTCTTATTATATATTTAATTTTTCACTTTCTATTGAAAAATTACTGATTCTCACCATCGTTTTTTAATCTTTGGGCGGAGATATCAGCCTCAACGAATTTCTTCTGGTTAATATTTACTTGTTTACACTTTATTTGCCTCTTGAATTTTTTATTTATAATTTTATAAGCTATTTTATTCAAATTAAGAGGTTAAGGTTTAATTCGCGTTGTTATAGAATTTATTTGTTTTCTATAGCTCAGCATGATTAGGTTATACATATCGTGTTTTTTTTTTTTTTTTAAATTCTTCTAGTATTCGTAAATATATTTTAATTATCTTTCATTTTATTTCTTTAAATTTTTTAAGGTTAAACTTTAATAATTTATAAATCCTTTAAAGCCTGAAATCATATATTCCCCTCAACTAAAAAGAATAAAAGAAGATCTCATTTTAGAATAATTAAGTGGCGTATCATAATTTATATAAGTTATAAAACCACGTATAAATAATTTAATTACAACCTACAAATTCAGTAAAATAATTACCTTTATTATAGATAAACTATATTAAATAATAATATAAGCTTGGATTCCTTTATGATAGAGACAAACCATAAGGAGCATCTCACGCTTTTAAACGAAAACAAACAATTTTTGTTATTATTATTTTATACTGAGTTTCATATCAAAACAAATTTTTTTTTTTTTTAAAATGAACAGAAAATATGATGAAGATTCGGCAATCCAACGCTGTGGACAATAGAAGAATCGGACAGTGCCGGAGTGAGAGAACTTGTCACCCGCAGGAAGCATCAATAGCTCCAGAAATCTGTCACTGGGGGAGAGGGAATAGGGGGGGAGGAGGAAGGGGGTCGGGTGAAATCAATCAGACAACTAACAGATTGGAACAGCTGCGAAGTGTCAACCAATACCGGCAACTACTTTGTTGTAGCCAGCCGCGGCCGATTGTAACTAATGTCATAATGCACCAATTAATACACGACTTTGAAATATCTGTAACATTAGATAATCATAATTAGCAAACAACGGTATTGTAATCAAGAACAAAATAAAAAAAATAGTTAGAAATCATATAGCTCACATTTTGCATGCCTAATAATGATTATGATATTTTCTACCGACACTAAGCCGATTTACCCTCATATAAAATACTAAATCATTAATTATATAATCATAAATCAATGATTACAGTTTGTTTAATTTATTTTATTATTGTTTTATTTATTACCAAGCCACCAAAACAAAGTATTGAGAGTGGAAAAAACAATTATAGAAAAAAAATCGGTAATCTTCTAAAAAAGCCGCAGATGGCGCACAGCGGGAAGAAACCACAATTTTCTGATAAAAAAAAATCTACAGATAGCGCCATTTGCCGTTATAAATTGAACATCTTGAAAAACTGAATAAAATCCTACGCATTTCTTGGACCAAACTATATTCCAGAGTCACTGGAGGATTTCATTAGGCCACAAAAAGACATGGGCCCCAATGATGAGACGAGATAGTGTACTGGAGATCAATCAATTTCACGTCCAAAAATATATCGAAAATTATATCCTGGATCATCCCATCTTTTTTTGGGTCACATACACATTTTACTATTATATATATTTGCTATAATAAATTTTATATTATCGAATGTACTTGTTTCCTAGTTTTAAGGTACTGTAGAGAAAAATGGACTCAATCAATTATGATGAAACTATAAAACTGATGGCCCTCTTGATGCCTAACAAAATGAGATTTGTTTCATTGCAAAATAATAATCAGTTTTCTTTAAACTAATTTATAAAAAAACAATTCGAACCCGAATTTCAAAAGTTTGCATGCTTTTAGGACAATTTCTCTTCGGTCAAATAATCATGAATAGAAAATAGTTTGACAATTTAAAAAATAAATTCAATTTTTTAAAAGATTGAAGCTGTTTTACGGATAATTACAATTTTGTAACTTGAAAAAAAGGGTAATATCTCAACGAATTTTGGATCAAATTAATCACAATTTGGTCACAGCATTAGTGTTGGAATAGATAAAAACAAATATATATATATATATATATATATATAAGAAGATTACTCTACCCTTATTGGGAGCCAAGATACTAAGAGTTTATGAATTTTGCAATTTCAGGTAAGAGGATATATTCTTGCTTGAAAATTTAACTGCAAATACACAATTGTATTCTGTACCTCGGCTCCGAATAAGGCTACAGTAAACTTTTTTTTTCTACATTCCTGATTTTTGATAACAATACCAATGTTTATTGCGATCAATTTCATACAAAAATTATAATTATCCGTAAAACATGCTGAAAATAAAAAACATTTGAAATTATTTTTAAAATTGTCAAAATATTGATTACTCTTCATTTTTTGACTGAAGTGAAACTGTCCTAAAAGCATTTAAACTTTTGATATAAAGGTACAATTTTTTTTTTTTTTATAAATTCGTTTTAAGAAAAGTGGTTATAATTTTGCAACGAAACAAGTCTCATTTTGTTGGACATCAAAACCACTATCATTTTTTATGGTTTCATAATAATTGATTGAGTCCAATTCTTTCTACAGTACCTTATAACTTGGAAACAAGTACATAAGTATTGATAAGTACATACTATTGATAAGTAAAAGTTGAGTGAGGTATCTTGGAAAGTATTTTGGTATACTGAGTGGATTGAGATTAAATCTAGTCCTGTAAACCCTCGCCAAGTGGCAAAATGTAGAGTAGGTAGGTAACCCTGATATTATTCAAATATTCATCCATTGTAAAAATGCTTACATAAATAATTTATCTTCTTTCATAAAATAGATAAAATGTGGAATACATTAATCACCTATTTTTTTTTAACAATTTAAAATAGTAATTATTCTTAAAACTAGATTTTGTGTTATGAACATTGTGTAAATATAGCCCTCAATATAGCCCTCAAAAATATCAAATTTAAAATTTAAATTCGTGAATGTTGGGATTGCGCGTATTAAGACAGTGTTTTTTTTTATGACCGCAAATGCCAATCCGCGATTGCTGAACTTTTGAATGTGGTGATAGGATTGTATAGAGAAATATCGGATCAAGATGGCATTGGCGGGTTGAATAAAAAACACCGCAGGTTTGCAGAAGCCCTTTGAAGGCCGAACCCAACTCTCTCTTCTAAGAAAAAAAATTACACAGGAGCTATAATTTCATTATATTGCAGCCGAAATTTTTAGGGGAGTTTCTCAAAGGAATTTAATTATAAAAATAGCTAAGCCGTGGCGTGCCTGAGGAAAAACGCCATTAAACTAATCATTCTTCAAGCTCGATAACCTATTTTCATCCCTCTGAATTCTCTGAAGATGTCATAAAATTCTCTTTTGCTGAAATTCTGGACGGTTTCAATACAATCTAGGAGAAAATACGAAAAAATTGGATTTTACAGTCAGAATGCTTCTACCTCATAACCAGAATATTAAATCAGAAGGAGATTCAAAAGATAAAGGGATGAAATGTAAATCCACTACAAAGGACATTCTCAGAGTAGTTCAACGGAAGGAAGGCAGGCAGGTCCCTCTACCTCAGCTGCATTATATATCTAAGGTCTCTAGATACTTCAAGGGCTCAAAGGGCCACAAAGCCTCAGTTATATTCTTCTCTTTATTGTTCCCCATCCCTTCAAAGCTAGTTTCAATGTACATAATATAATCGATTTCAATTAAAGAGAGCAAAAACTTGGAAAAAGAGACAATAAATACAATCGAAAGATTTCAAAACAAAGTCTCAAGTATATAAAATACCAGCCAGTGTTTCTACAATTCAGGCATTATAACACACAACAAGATAAGACCAGCACGTCTCACATCAACAGACATAAAAATACTTAAATAGAGACAGAGCATCACTCCGATACAAAGCATAAACCAACCCGAAGGAAAAGGAGGATAACATTTTGATTATAGGTAACAATATATTATCTCAACTTGCTAAGTATTTTGTGGCTGTTGATATATATTGTACATTGTAGCTGTCACTGGTCTCAATTTATGTGATCTCATCTTTTTATACCCTTATGAGGCCTGTATTGGCGAAACGTTGGCTAGTTTAGGCTTTGTTTTGAACATAGTCTTCATAGTAACCAATACGTCGTAAAACACGTGTCACAGGTAGAGAAGCCTTCCGTTTCGTGATTAATACCCCGGCCAAGTCAGCGTAACGCAGTCAGTTTCCAAACAACTAGAACACGTTAAAAGGTCTAATGGTATACAGCGGCATTTTTGGTTAGGAAGTAAAGAGTAATTAATTAATTTTAACATGTTTATTGATACAGTGGAAATAAATAAGGAATACATGAAATGGAAATTAAATCAATTGTTGTACGCTAAATACCGTGCTGATCGCATGCACACTAAGTGTGCACACATTGAGCTTATAGGAGACCATACCCGCTCCACTGCGAAATCAAGTGCCCCCACTCCGCTTCTCAGCCTGATTTAGGGGGCACTGCTCCAAGCTGTGCGGATTACGTCTGACAGAGTGAAAGCGTACCGTTTCTGTCGATTAACTCAATCATAAATAAATATTTTCTAATTATTTTTACTAGTATAAATTAATGATATTTTTAGTTTATAAATTGAGGAGGATCGTGAGAGCTGGCTCTCTACACACAGCAGAAGTGGTCCGACCAACTGCTGTTGCCGGGTTTTATTTACTCATACTGTTATAACATGTTCAAAATCCTACGAGAAATTGAATACTAAAAGGAAGAGCTGAAGGAGGAAGGCGAAACACCATGGAGCAAGCGGGCGTCCTTGCAGACCAGGCCACAGTCCACTCTACAGGAAACCAATCATCCTACAATTATTTCGCCCTTCAAATTTAAATCCTACCTGTCAAAATTGTAGACAACTAAAAAAAATTAACTGTTTGGACACTAATTTTATATATTTCACAAAGGAAGCATACATAAAAATAAAAAATTGTCATGACATTACCTTAGCAGAAAAAGTAATTGCACGTACACGCTCGATATCGAATTAATTTTTTTTTTACAAATTCATTTTTTAAGACAAAGCCTACCTGACAAAAATCATAAGATTTCATGATGACCCAGAATCTTTACCTCACTTCTTTGAAATCATCGTCTAAGCCAAGTTTCACCTTTCTTCTTGTCATCGCCACAACTTTTAATCCAATTATTACGTAATAAAGTTATGTTTTCCTTCTTGGATCACTCCCACGCTACATGACTCTAAATAATATCCAAACATTTCAATTAGTAAATGACAGTAAATAGCTTATCCAAGTTCAATCTTGCAGATTTATAAGAATTTTTTTAGTTTTAGTGAAAAAAAAAATTAAGATTTGGACGCATCATTATCGGTTCTATTTGGTTTTTTGCATATTTGCCTACTTTGATAACTCTACTTACAAAGAAATATGTAATGTAGATAAGACATTTTCCAATTCTTAGTGCTGTAATAAACATACAATAAACATACAACTGCTGCGAAGTTGACCATCAAAATATAAAAAATAAATATTGGCTATTTATATTCCTATTCAGTAATTATAAGGATTAGATTTCAGAGTTTGAGCAAATAGCTGAGTCATGACGTCATGACGTAGGACATCATGAAAAGTCTGAGTTCCGTCTCCCCTACTCAGTCCAGTGACGTACGTCGACAGCTCAGAGATGCGTCATCGTATAGAAAACTTTTCCAAAGTTTCACCTACTACCATAATAATTATTTTTAGAAATAATTATCAACCACGCAGACACAAAAGAACTGAAATATCGAGCTGTGGGTGGCACTGACCTAGCACTAACCCATACATCGCGAACAACGACAAATTAATCCGATTTTGAGAAAAATAAATGTTTGAAAAGAGAAATGTTGGGAACTAGTGTGAGAATGGTCCAGTATCGATTTCATCCAAAACCATGCGTGTACGTATAAATATATACATTTATCCAACTGTGTAACAAATTAATTATATATCAAAAATTAGGTATACAATTTTATACACAATGTGACTGTCACATGCTTACAAATCTTCTGCCATATTTTTAAAATCTTCATTGGAAGACAAAATTAGTGAATATTTAAGAGATTCAAAAGCCTCTGGAAAGTGACAAAGATGAGCCTTATTATTTGTTCTTCATTGCTCTCACATCGATGACCTAAATGATGTCCTTATATAAAAACATGATTTAGCAGTTCGTAAAAGGCACTCACTGTTCAAAACTTTTCCAATGAAATTAAAATTAAATTTAAATGATTGCCAATCGAATTCAATATTTAGCAACGTGAATTAATTAATTAATGAGTTCTTCTTCGTTACTATTAATTAGAAGTAACGACAAAAAACAGATTAATTTTAATTTTTTATAAATAGAAAAGAATGAAAAGGCGTGATTCTTCTATAACGTGAAAATGTGGGGGAAAATACACGAGAATCACAGAATATTAACCATTGAAGTTTTATCCATACAGTAAAACTATAAATATGTTTCTTCCACATTCCAAAGCCCTGGAAAAATGCACCTTTTCATCCTGATCCATTATGAAAAAACAAGAACTTACCTGTTTTGTTTTTTATTTTTCATTTATTGTAGATTATTTTATTATTACTTATTTTTTCGTTGTGTGAACATGACCAGTTAACAGCGTTACCTACCTATTATACCTGTTATCAGCGTTACCAACCTATTATGCCTTCATTGCGGGTAGATTGTTATATTTGTCAATAAATCAAAGGTCTAATAAAGAAATAACATATTTAATTTTAAATTTATTTATCATTTATGAAATAGTTAGCATACGAGATACTGAGAAAAAAAAAATTATATTCCCTAGAATAACGAGGATTTCTTCACCTTTAACCGTTAAAATATTTGAATCATTTTATTTTCCTAAAAAAAAAAAAAAAAAAAAAAAAAAAAATCAAGTCAGGAAAATATAACTGTCCATCATTAAACGTATTTTCAAATACAACACCCAACTGTCCATTATTACATGTATTTTCAAATACAACACCCAACTGTCCATTATTACATGTATTTTCAAATACAACACCCAGCAACTAAATTAGTTACCATGAATCCAGTGAATAAAAAAATATGATACCGGAAATCACTTCTTTGAATTGCAACTTATACTTCTGTAATTAAATTTGATAAAAACCCTTTATACATGGATATATCTAAGATAGTATCAATTGGAATACAGGTATCCATTTGCATATCATCAATTATCCAATCCTCCTGGGATTAGAAGATTAAACCCGATACAGTATATAAAACAGAGACAGCAATAAAACAGAGACCAGCGGAGATATATTTCACAGTTAGCTGGTGGGTGTAGCCTGACCAATTTACGATCCGGCCGACAAGCTATACTGCACTAGGAAACAACTGTCTCCTTCTCTCGTTTGTAAATCAGTTACAATTTTTCCTTGATCTCTCAAGATAAATAAATCCTTTCGTCGAGCTGTTCAAGGGTCGTTACTGACGACCCGTTAGGCTGAATCATCTGACAAGTGAAGAAAATGAAATTCACACAATCGAGAAAGCATTAGTGAAAAACCGCAAAAGGGATACAACGTTATAGTACAATACAGTAAGGATACAATTGTATTAGCAGCAATCGATTGTATAGTATTTCAAAAATATTACGATTATAATTAGCCTATTCCAGGACCGGAACTAGGATTTTCCTCAGTGATCTCCTCCTCAACGAGAAAAATCCCAGTTAGCTCAATTTCGCCATTCCTTCTTTCATCTCCCCCTCATCCATTAAATGTCAAAGGTTTTATAACAGTATTTTAGGCAATATAGTTCGAAATAAATATTGCCACCATCTCGTAACATTAATTAATTTCATGACTGAATCAAGGTCTAAACAATAAAAAAAGAGCTAAAAATATTTTTTACTTAACCTAAAGAAAAATTCGCTGGGATTTTGCCCAGGTCCCTCTGCCCTTGTTCCGGCCCTGGGGCATTCCATTAGCCGGATCCGATACGGTTGCTATGTCTGTTTCATCACAGACAAATGACTCACACGGAAACCACAAACTACAATTGAAAGTCAAGAACTCAACATAAGATTAAGCAGGACCTCAATCTTTGAGTCGACAAATTATAATTTATCAGACAGTCCTCAGAGCTACCTGGAGCAGCGGACTAGAACAGCAAAGCATTTGATCTGCAATAGTTCATTTTATTTATCATGAGGGAAAATGATAAATTGCCTGCATTTATGTAATCAATTGATGCTGCCTCAATTAGCGAGACTTGAGAATATATTTTTTCAATCTTCCGATAGTTAATTAATCTTATAAGTTAAAAAAAACTTATAGTAAATTATCATACCTATATATCAAACCAGTTTCATCATAGGAGTTAACTCACCTGAAAAAAAAAAAAACACATTACTAATGTAGGTGATAGAAGAAATGATTTCAAAATAGTAAATGATAGATAAAGATGGCGAGAAGAACTCCGAGACCATTTCCATTCCAATAACGAGCGTTCAATGCCAACGAGATTGTTTCATTCTTCCTGAAGGTAAATAGACTGTCCGGGCTGCTTCCATCGAGGCAGAGCTTTCTCTGGATTGTCATTCGTAGCCATCCCCTAGACGGGGTCCCCTGGACGGGGTCCAATGGAAAACAGGCTATCGCTTCCCGGGATCTGGGTTTCTGATACGGAATCGATCACTGTCTATCGATTGCAGTCTATCAAACGGAATCTGGTAGAACGGCGAATTCTTTTCTGTCTATTTATTGGTTACGAGTAACTAAATAATTGTAACTAACAAACTAATTGCTAGAAATACTAAATGAAATGAAATATAAATGTAATTATCCCCTTGGAATTAGCTACAGATCGCGAAATAGTTCGACAATAATCAGTTACTAACATTTTTTTAAAGTATAATGAGAAACAAAAAAAAAAATAAATGTTAAGTATTATTTGCAAATATTTACATCGATTGAGGGCAGAAAGAAATTTCGCTTCGTGGGGACGGGGCCGCCGCGTGGGTTTTAGGCGCCCCTCTAAGAATCAGGAAGTAGCCCATTTTCTCACGTTTGCTAGTTTGAGACCCTTGCCCTTCCATTATTGGTCGATGAATTTTCACAAACCGACTTGTTGTGATTTTAATGATTAAAAAATGATGTTACATAGGCTTTTAATTTTGTCGTAGATCCGTGGAGACTCTGGAGAGATGAGAGGTTGGCATGGAGGCGGGAAATAAATGTAGGAGAGAGAGGGAGCATTGCTGACTGGAAATGGGGATAGAGTTCCCGAAGGAGACCGAGGATCTGTAAAAGAAAAGAAGAGAAAATGCCTTTAGGGTGGACTTAATGACCGGCATTAATGACCGGTTTATTGAGGATTTAAATTTCAAAAAGTATATGAATTTAATATACGTAAACTACAAGTTCGACAGATTAATTTGAATGAGTTGAGGATACTTAAGGCATCGTGATTGAAAAAATAACTGAGGCAATATGTTGTTAGTATCTCTTAAAATATAACATAGGCAATTTAAGAGATGTGTCGTTAGAAGATATGACGCCATTAGAGACCTCGCAACTGAGGGATTTCCTTTAGGAACGCCCTGAACTCAAATGGTTGCATTTCGCAACTTAAAACATTATAAGTAACATAAAACATTCAGAACAAATAATTTACAAACACGCTGGAAATACATACTAATTGTAAGAGTAAATATAAGTTAAAAGAAATGTAGATCTATTAATTATCAAACAATTATAATTCACAAATTGTTATATTAAAAATACATCGTCTGCCAAGGAAGTGAGTACACCTTCCTCAGCATTTCTCAATTTATTTGTGTGAAGGGTAATAATATTAAGCATTACATTACTAATGGAAATTTGATGAAATTGGTATAGGGCCATTTGCACACTAGTCCCCAAATTGGTATAGGGCCATTTGCACACTAGTCCCCAAACTTCCTGTAACTCTGGGCCAAATTGAAAATGTTTTCGAAACATAGCCATATCAAGGAAAATACGTTTGCACGTGCAAAGTAAGGAAAAGTAATGGGTGGAATTGATACTGGGCTATTTCTACACTAGTCCTCAACTTTCATCCAACTCTGTCTCAAGGAAAATACGTTAGCGCATTCGTAAGCGAAAGTAATGGGTGGAATTTGATAAAATTGATAAGGAGTTATTTAGGTACAAACCTGTATAATCCTCAAAGATGGTATTAACGACGATAGGTGTTGTAAGGATTCGACCAGAGGCTGCAAACAGGAAACCACATTTGTTCCTTGATGACCTAAGCGTGAAAAGCGAGTGAACATATTTGGATTCTGATGACAAAAATCGTTATCAGATCCTGCATGGATATAAAGCTTCCTATCCTTCGGTAAGGAGGAAGCGACAATACTTATGAAATCTGTATGGCATGAACTCCTGAGGTTAAATGGCGAACATCATCGTATAGAATGATTAATAATGAATTACGGTTATAGAGAATGTAGAATTAATATTATCAATTAATTACTAATAATGCTAAACAATTATTTTACTATGTTACGATATAGAATCAAATGAATGATAAAAACAGTTGAGGAATCGTCAAAAGCAGCTTTCTTATTGGAAGAGGTCGGTGGCGAGAGGAATTGAATTTCGGATCCGAACTGAAGGAATTGAAAGATGCAAGGAAGGCAATAAGGCAATACAATAAGGTGCTTGCAGCGTCGAAGAGGGAAGAACCACTTCAACTTGCTACAGTATGGCGAAATGTGGAGATCTCAAAAACAAACCTCGACCATGGCAAGTGTCAAAACGCAGTGAAATAAGAAACACCCCGACCAGATAAAATAGAGCAATAGTACCCAAAACAGGGAAGGAAGATGGAAGAACTTCCATGACGCCCATAGAGAAGGAGCAGATAGAGCAATAGTACCCAAAACAGGGAAGGAAGATGGAAGAACTTCCATGACGCCCATAGAGAAGGAGCAGATAGAGCAATAGTACCCAAAACAGGGAAGGAAGATGGAAGAACTTCCATGACGCCCATAGAGAAGGAGCAGATAGAGCAATAGTACCCAAAACAGGGAAGGAAGATGGAAGAACTTCCATGACGCCCATAGAGAAGGAGCAGATAGAGCAATAGTACCCAAAACAGGGAAGGAAGATGGAAGAACTTCCATGACCCCCATAGAGAAGGAGCAGATAGAGCAATAGTACCCAAAACAGGGAAGGAAGATGGAAGAACTTCCATGACGCCCATAGAGAAGGAGCAGATAGAGCAATAGTACCCAAAACAGGGAAGGAAGATGGAAGAACTTCCATGACGCCCATAGAGAAGGAGCAGATAGAGCAATAGTACCCAAAACAGGGAAGGAAGATGGAAGAACTTCCATGACGCCCATAGAGAAGGAGCAGATAGAGCAATAGTACCCAAAACAGGGAAGGAAGATGGAAGAACTTCCATGACGCCCATAGAGAAGGAGCAGATAGAGCAATAGTACCCAAAACAGGGAAGGAAGATGGAAGAACTTCCATGACGCCCATAGAGAAGGAGCAGATAGAAAAAGTAAATGGAACTAATGAGGTCTGATGGGGACAGAGCACGAGTGCCAGCTTTCAAAAGGTGGCCTAAAACAAGGACAACCTTTTAAAGTAAAAGGCAAAGATTATAGCAAAGCAAAAGAACAAATTACATGGAACCAACACTAAAATAAATTATTATTTATATAAAGATGACCAAGATAAAATACTAATATCCCTATATCCCTAATATCCCTATAGAGTGACAGATTAAGTCATAGGGGTAAAGACTAAAAACAATTTCATCTAATAGCCACAAATCATATTTAAATATATTTTTTATAACTCTGACACAGAAAAGTTAAAATTTATAAAGCAGATGATTAAGAAATTAAGAAGGTTTATTAAAAATTTAATTACATTGAAACTAGCTGCTATTATAAAGTTATAAAATAATTATAATATAAAAAATTTATAAAATATATGCTATAAACCTTTCCTTAAAATTAGAATCGGAGAACGGGCATAAAATAAAATTTATATTTTTAGGTTGCAATTGTAAGGTTACAAAAACAAAAGCCTCAAGGGTCTGAAATAGCAGTAGATAACTGACTCGTAAACGTTTCTCCAATTCAGGCATCTTTAGGAGAGGAAAAGACGAGGTGAGATAAATGCTGAGCAGAGACTCCATATTGCATTCTTGTGCTGTCACTAATTATTTTTTGGACTTTCGATGTTACGTGTTTTTTTGTCCTCTCGATTTGCCTGGATTGGCGAAACGTTGACTGGGTAGTCACTTATATTTTGAGAAACTGGGGCTTTGAGTAGGAATTTCGCAATAACATTCTAACATTAACGATTATTGCTGTTTGGTGTCAGTTTTTATTCCGACAGATCGTGTTAATACATAATCCTAGCGGCGGTGACTTGTGCAATAACTAGTTTCCAATACAAGAGAAGGTTGTGGAAGGAATATCCGTGATGGATGGCTCTGATGGCGCCTTTTACAGAGGGTTGAGATCGGCGGAGATATTAGCCTCTGAGAGTTGAATAATTCTCTGTTCGGGGTTAGCGGAGAGTGTGAAATAAGTCGCTCTATGCTGAAAATAATTTGTGTAGGCTATTTTTTAGAGTTTTTTCTCTTTTATTTTAATATTACACCAATCTTCATCTATACTCCTCGCTGTCAAGCCCTGATGAAAACCTGCAATGTTGGTCGAAACGTTGGCCTAAAATAAATAAATGACTTATAACTATTTTGAGATTTATTGACCGCCACCCAGAGACCATCTTAACCTTCATTAAATTGTTTGTTTTTATAGTATAAATGTAATAGTACAATTTGGAGTTAAGAATTGAAAAAAAAAATATGGAAAGTAAAAGTCAAATAAACCAAAAAATGAGAGAAATTTCAAATGTACTGAAGGATGTAGGGTAAATTAAAAAGAAGACAAATTTAAATTTGTCTTAATTAAAATATTAATGAAAGTTTAACGGCCAAGACTGATTTACAAACTGATTTTGTCAAGGCTAAAAAGTATCGTGCCGATCATAAATAGAAGACATTATCAACAGTTTCATTTATTTTAAAACTTAATCTGGAGTATAATATAAAAATAATCTTAAATAAGGATTTTAGGGATTGTAATGGGAAGTAATATTTTAACAAAGGACTTTTTTTTATAAAAGTTCATATATTCGCCTAATGCTACAGTTATGTGTTCTGAAGCAGAACGCCACTAAACACTGTTGATATTAGTTAGCCATATGGAATAGTGTTGGTGTAGCCAGAGGCAACTAGAGCTAGCTAGAGAGAACACGATGGAGCCGGAAGCAGTAGAGGGAAGCTATTGATCCAGATGGCAGTGGCAGAGTGACGAGGGAAGGGCACCGGAACTGCTCCTCACAACAACAATGGCTACCAATTATATAATCGTCTCTTCTGATTTGTTGTAATATTTCATCATATTTGTTATATTATGTACATTTGTTAGGTACCACAGTATGGAATCTGTGAAAGGGATGATACTAGGTTTTGTCGATAGTAAATTAAGTGTCGCATTGGTATATTGTTTATTAATATATTGTTAATGATATTCACCAATGTGCTTCTACTTTCCTTGCCGAATAGGTAAGGAAGGTATTGCAAGAGGGTAAACTTTTGGTTGGGCAGATTTCAACGGATCTAAGCGTTTCTGACGTTCCCTGAGTCCAAAGTAACGCATTTTGAGCCAATGGTGTGTGTGCCTGCCTGTCTCTGTATAAGACAGGATTATCTCTTAAACTGGTTGGTGGGCCGATTTTTTTTTAATTTTTTTTGTAAAAGGAAATTAAATACCGTAAAAAACAAACCAAAAAAAATCATCAAAATTAGACCATTATCAGCAAAGTATTGAACTAAGTAGCGATATTTATAAAGTATTCCGTGCATGTATTTAGTTATTCGAATAACATGAAAACTACACATCTCTCGGCTAATTCCAAATGCTCACTTGAGAGATAATTAAATGATGTACAAAACTAAACTAAAAAAAAAAAAAATCCTTGTTGGACCAATAATAGCAAAGGATACACCGAACAATTTTTGTATTATACTTTGCAGCCAAATCGGTAAGGAAAGTGGGTTCAGTGGGTATTTCTTCTTCTAAAAGTTTATCTACATTTTCGACATAAAGTAACTATGCAAAGTTGAAGGGAATACAGCAAAGTTTTTTATTATCATTGCGTAAAATAATTGCAATTGATTTTGCCTTAAAACGGTCATGTTTTGAACACACTACTTTTATTGTGTATATTTTTACGAGAGAATCATTAATGTTGTCAAGTATTATTAATCTTAATTTATTTTCACTAAAAAGACTACATAATTTTTTTAAAAAATCGGCATGCATTTCATTATATATATATATATATATATATATATATATATATATATATATATATATATATATATACACACACACACACATATGTATGGATAGGATGAAATGATTAAAGACCGAACAATCTTGTTGTTATCTTCCTCCTCAGCGAAGAGGAAAGGACCCTGTCGATAGGATTCACTAACTCCCTGTAATTAGAACAGGCTACAAGCGGAAAACTGATACTTCCCAACATTAAATGAAACTAATTCATTTCGTTAAAGCTTTTTTTTTATCTCATAATAACATCAAATATATACAAGTAGCGCCTGAAATAATTTAATGCTTTATGAATCCTCAACAAAATAAGAGCCTTCAGCGTCTAAATATTTGATCTCGAAGGAAGAATTAATGTTATCATTATCAGTTGTTATTTAAACTTTGAGCTATAAAGCCCTGATGAAGACCTACAGTCTGGACCGAAACGTTGACTTTCAATAAATAGTTTTTACTATTTCCAGATTCGGGTGGCCTCATCTTTCCTTTTATAATTCATTACATAGCAAAACATCTCCAAAGTCGAAATCAATATGATATTATTGTTTCAGTTGAACTTTACAAGAATATATAATGAATAATATACTAAAGAATATATAATGAATAATATACTAAAGAATATATAATGAATAATATACTAAAGAATATATAATGAATAATATACTAAAGAATATATAATGAATAATATACTAAAGAATTAATTTCAGCATATTACTTCGAATTTTTCACGATTTTGAATAATTGGTTTCTGAGTGAAAATAAACTTTGACTCGACAATTTAACAAAAGATAAATATAACAATTATATGCACAAACATGCACATAAAGTATTACAAATAATATTGTTAACACAATAAAAGAAAATTGGGGTAGTAAATTGTTCTCTTAATTAATTGAAGGGAGATTACAGGGCAGGTGATGTAAAGAGGTTCAATTAGAGCAGGTACGGGGTGCTGTATTACTACCTAGCCCCCGGCTATATATATCTCTATATATACCTCTCTCTCTCTGTACATCCATTCATTAACACCTGAGCAATCGCCTAGAGAACAGGTGGGCGGTGGGTGTGGACAGGCGGAAGGGATAGACAGAATAGAGCATACAGCATATTGGAAAGATATAACTTTTATTTTATTATTTTCAAATAATTATTTCATTATAATGAACAAAAGTTTGATCCTGTACCACAAAATACATTTTTCAACTTTATACATACACCTAATTAGTATTCTTGATAAAAAATGATAGATAAAAAAAAAACCATGTGACTGCAATATCAAAATACATTTCTGTCAGCATTATCTAACCTATATATTAGAATAAAACTAAATAAGAGACAAAAAATAATATCTATGGTATCTCTATTTCATCAGTCAAACGAGTTATGCTATTTTTCCGTCGAAATCTTTGAACAATATCTTGGTAAAAAATAATTTTAAGAGTGAACGCTGAAGACTCGCACAATTTAAAATAATTTTTTTTTTAAGTGTAAAATACCAAAGTATTTAGGATAAGAAGAATTGGAGGATAGAGGAGAAGAATGTTGGAAAGATAGTTAAGATAAAGGATCCCGCATAATTGAAGCCTTATCTAACTTTTGCTTACTTTTTTCGTAACCGCTCAGTTTCAGGATATATTGTAATTTCACAATTCTTAAAATTTACAACTGTATGCTTATCCTGGCTCGACTTTATGAATTGTATATGCAACAATATAATAAATACAACCGTAAGAATTTTACTAAACAATGCTTATTTTACTTTTTTTTTATATTATTATGCCTTAAATTGTTTTGTTTTTCAGTATAGTAATTAATTAGATATAGCATGAAATATTAAGCATATTATAGATGTTATATTCTTATATGAGCATGGATCATGTAAAATTAATTTCTTTTAATATGTTTTGTATTTACATAGGATTAGTAAAGATCAATTGCACACAAACATATATATATATATTATCTAGGTATATATAAGTATTGTGTGTACATAGAATTATTTTTTATTTGCTATTATAAATTTTATTGATATTGAACTTACAATAATATTATCTAATGTTCCCTTTCTGTTCTAAAACAGTTTTCTTATTTTAACATGATAAGTTTTCAAAATTTATGTTCCACAGCAATACTCAATTTTCTAATGTATATTTTCAGCTAACAATTATTTGTTTATGTTTTTTTGTATAATCCATTGCTTGGAGGCCTATGCTATACAGCTCATTCGCTGATTGTGAATATATTTTTGATGCTACAGCACATTCGCTGATTGTGAATATAATTAAATAGCCTTAAAGTACAATAAAGGCTGAGGTGTTTCGGCGAGGCATTGCCCTAAGCGGTTCTACTTTCTAAGCCGCCTCATTGGAGGTTCTATAATAGCTCCTTATGCAATGTGTTCTAGATTCCATCTCAGGTCTGTGGAATTGTCCATATGCAACAATCCATATTTTTATAATAAAAAAACAATAACTTCATGGTAAAGTGCTCCTTTAATTTGATACTAAATTCAATTCAATAACAATAAATTAAATTCTGGTTATCCGACAATATCCGCCATTATGGTATGACATAATCGGGCATGTTGGAATCATCGAAAAAGCCGAAAAGAAGCTGGGTGCTAAAAATCGTCATCCATAACCCGTTCGCTAAGAGTATGTCGAAGAATCCTATCCGACTATTAATCCGACTTGGTCCCATTGCCATTTAACTTAAATAAGATGAAAATATAATAATTAACTTGTCATTTAGGTATTCTCATCTAGAATTAGTGTGCTATTTGTCTTGTTTATTCGAATTGCAGTTTATTTTGATGAGAAACATTGTAAACTTTGTGACGGAAGCAAATCAGACAAAACAATAATCAGATGTTTTTTATATCACGACCAATTAAGAAACACAGTATTTCAACTGTAATTAACTATATGTGCATGTAGGTATCATTACCTAGGCCCTTAGGGGTGGGGTCGGTGTGGCTGAAGGAGTTAGGTGCTTCCCTTCCCCTTGAATTGACACCAACAACCCTAGCTCACTTAATTGGATAGATCTCGTCTTTAAAATATTACATAACAATAACATAACATAACATAACAATAAACATTTACTTTTCATTTCCTCAAAACTTTAAATTTCTAACATTACACCTCCATCCAATCATGCCTTTAATCACCTGGAGCATACGACATCTTAAAGGAAGAAATATGCTTTAGACAATTAATAACTATGCTTTTTTCATTTATTCTTTAAAAATGTTTTTAAACATGAAGTAAATACAACTTGAGGACTAGAAGGGACGGATCCTGAAGCTTTTCCCATGACACGATACCATGAAATAAAATTGAAGAATATTGAGCTGGCTCAATAGGACCATCCTCCCCTCAGTGAATGATTTGAGCAGGTGGCCCCCTCCCGAAAGAATTCTCTCAATATATTGAGTATCGATCCCAGCCGTATATTCCTCCGGTTCACTCTGGCCTTTTTGCCGAGGGAAATGTCAAGGTTCAATCAAAGCTCCTTTTGTTCTTCCATCTCCAAACTTTTAGAATTTTCAACAGATCTATTTCCCTGACAATACGCCATTATATCCTAATAAATAAGTGATATTTTCATCATTATGATATAAACTAAAAAATAAATGAAATAGGTACATTATAACGTCGCCACTGAAGATAATTCCAAATAGAACGATGGAATGGAGGGACTGGATTGCATGGAGGGGAGCTACTGGAGCGAAGAAGATTTCAAGGAGCCCACTCATCATCATTAAACTCCATCGTTACATTTTTTACCGACATGTAAACATCCTTATCCTCGCTCACGTAGAAATATTTCATAATATTTACAACCCACAAACATTTTGATGTACAGGCTGAGAGGGAGGAGGCAGTACACGACCAGATTTTATTTTTTACTTTCTAAATTTACTGGAGAAGGCACATGTTCTAAGGCACAGTGATTAGTTTCTATAATTATTGACAACATTTTGCGACAACACGTATTGTTATCACCTCTCAGGAGCACAACTGAAAAGCTTTTAAACTAATATAGTTTTATTTTTAGTAAAATATTACTAAAGTTTTTAATGACTGACAAAAATATCATAAATCGGGTACTTATATACATAACATTACATATATAGTATAATAATTATGTGATATCTTTATATAATCTGTTTGTTGTATACATTATAAAGAACGAGAGGTGAATTTAAAGATATAAATAAGGATGGGGCCCAAGAAAATTTGTTCCTAGGTTTACTTCCAGGGCTCTGTTCAGATTAATATAAATTCTGAGAATTGATGAGATACAAGCAGTGAGTGCGTCTACAACATTGAATAAATTAATCTTTAATCAAAAAAAAAAAAAAAAAAAAGTGTACATTTTAAGCATATTATAAATTATAAATCCATTAAAAATATTTATTTCATTTCAATTAATCTTTATATTCTTTAAACATGGTTAATAATAAAAGATGAAGAAAAGAAAGTTAAAAATGAAGATGTTCCGGGTGGCGGTAAAGAATAAAAAAATATAGTAGTAACTATTTATTTGATGCCGACGTTTCGACTGACATTATACATCTTCATCAGGGCTAAAAATAAAGATACTGAGGAGTAAGGTAGGCGTATAAAATTGAACAAATAGAAATTACAAATATCAATACACAAAATTGTATTCTAATAGAAAGTTATTCAACTCAATATTTTTGTAACATATTTCATACATTCAGTATTTTATACAGTAAATTTTATCTATATTGTATTTACTCAGGGACAATTATTATTACTATAGCACAGCTCCAAAACTGTACAGTCCATCGGTCCAGTCACGGCGGGTTGAAGTGACGGGATTTGGCGTTCAGAATCGATGGAATTCCAACCGTTCCCGGTCTCTCCCGAAAATATATAACACTCATCGTCGATCCACGTTCCATTTCCCTTGGATCGTCAGTGGCCCCGTTCCATTTCACATGGATCGTCAATGGCCCCTTTTAAAAAAGATCGTCCACAGTTTTTTATTATTACTGCTATCTTTCATTTGTATTTATTTTGTTAATGAATGATAGAAAACAAATAACCGCCAGACTATTTGGAACACGGTAGGTTCCGTCAGAGGAGGGTGGAGGTGCCTGTAAGCTTAATTTTGCTGCCCCCCTCCGATAAAAGTCAAAAGTTTTATAACAGTATTTTGGGTAATATATAAAATCCGAAATAAATATAATCGTCTCATAACATTAACTGAAGTTCAAAAGAATAAAAAAAGAAAGAAACAAATTAACAACTAGACCTAAGCGCCCTTGGCCCCCTCCTAGTTCCTGTCCTGTAATCGAACGTTTGTAGAATCGGTCCCCTACCTGACCACAGCACCGATCTTCCTTCAAGGGACCTACCGACCGCAGAAGTTCATGGCTCAGCAGAAGATGATCGGCCAACCAAGGAACCGGGTTCGTCGAGGTCATAGTCAATGAACCTCCCTTCATTCACTAGCCGTTCTCAATAACTATTTTAAGGAGTTATCGTAACAATAATATGGCAGTACAGTAGAGCGTCGATTATCCGAACTAATGTTGTCAGTAGTGGTTCGGATAATCGAAATTCACTATATATATATATATAAATTTATTTTTTATTTATTTAGTTTTTTATATATAATAAGGAAAAGGAAGATCTAAAACAACAACTTTGTAAAAAAAACATGTTTGCTTATTTATATAAATATAGTATGTAGCATAGTGAAAAAACCAGTGTCATAAAGTACATATAAATTGTTTAACATTGTCACATGTACATAATGAAATGAACAAAAATATGTATTTACCTATATGTAAAAAAATAATCAAAGTGTATCTAATCAAAGCTTTAGCAAAATTAATGGTGTGGCATATAAAATGTCATGATCAAATTAATTATAATTACACACATAAAAAAAACCGTTCCGATAATTGAACGTTCGGATAACTGACGTTCGGATAATCGACGCTCCACTGTATATCTTTTATTTTTAATGAATAATAGAGTGTCATACTATCAACAGCGACAACTAAGAAAACACAGAAGTTAAAATGTGATAACATTGTTTTGGGAGAACAGCAATGCATCTCACCATTCCCAGGAGAAATATCTAAGATTTTTAAAATATAGAAAGTAACATGATGGGAAATACTGAATATCTTTGTAACGAGTTGCTCTAGAAAAATTGTGTGAGAAAATACTTTCAGAAACCGCTCATTATATAAGAGCATGATCATAATAACAATACATTTTTATTAAAACATTAATGAAACAACGCCGTTATTATGTTAAAGCAACATACACGATGGCTTGCACTGTCAAAACAAGAAAAAAAAGTGGTATTTAAATGACATAATGTTTTCTTTTGGCAATGCCAGTAATTAATTATTACAACTGATTAAATAATTTTAACAATTTTAATTTTTTAACGTTTATTTAATTAAATCCTTTTCCGGGATTGTGAATCCGAATCTGGATTTATCTAACAGAACTTTCTGATACGTTTTGAGATGTCGCAAAAACCAGCGAAATGTATGCACTTGTTTCAGTTTTTTTACTTATAATTTCAAAGATATATGTGGTAACAAAAATGTATTATTATTTTTAAAGTAGACTAAATTTACCGCAATTTGAGTTGAACCATATTCTATATAATACTATATCTAATAATCTTTAAGTATAATAGTTCCCGAGGTATAGCACTTCAAAAATTGGAATTCTTCCAACAAAAAAAAAGATTTTTAAAATTTTGGTTCAATTTTTGAACCAAATACTGAGAAAGATACTGATCCAACGACGAAAATTGTTAGGAGGGAAGTTAAAGGAAATCTATTTAGCTTTCGCTGAAACACAGAACGACGTCTGAAAACGCAATTGGTGTTGACTCGTAAACGGCATGGAACTAAAAACAGAAGAGAAAAATGTGACTGTTGCGTATATTTAAAAACGTACTAAGAAATTCGGTTAGTTAGCTCCAGATACGGATTCAACACCTAAACACAAGCCAGCCTTACACAGTCAATATTACTGAAGCAATATTGTGTGTATATTGTATTTGTTAATATTATTACTACAATATAACTCTCAGACAGTCAATATATAAATGACAATAATATTGAAAATGTAAGGTAGGCTTTAGGAAAGGATAACCTAGCATTTGCTTGGGCTATTAATTAATTAATTAGAAAGTTTACTGATTATATTGTAGAAAAAAAAATTCAATGAATTTCATAATTTTATTACAAATATCTTTAATACGTTACATTTAATTTTAATGCAATCCAGGTATTACGTTGCTCTGCATCATTACATTTAATTCATCGACTATCTATAATTAATAATTTTTATCACTTAAGTTTTCTGTCTTACTTTACTTTGCATAAATTTGGTGAAAGGGTTCTTATCTGAAATATTCTTTTTCAACGAAAATATTACGAGGAAAAAAGAACTAATAATGAATGAGATTTAAATAAAGTACGCCAGGGTGAAGTGAGAATAAACGCTGCCGAAAATTTGGGTTATAAATACTAAGATTTATTCAGAGGCAGAAATGAGCTTCGAAAGGCCTTGAGAGAAACCATTTCTATCTAAATAAAACAACCTGAGGAGCTATTGTAATTGTTAATATATATTATCCATACACTATATACTATCCTCTGTCATATATAGTTAAACTCTATATAATACAGTTGCATGTAACAATATAAAACATATTTATATGCAGGTAATAGTTATTGCTTATACTTAATAGTTGTATATAATATGAGAGCTATAGTTGTATATAATATGAGAGCTATACTGTATACAATATGAGAGCTATACTGTATACAATATGAGAGCTATACTTTTCATATAACTTCAAGACTGTTTTGTAAATTTTTTTGTTAGAGCTGTGATAAAATTATTACCTTCATTAACATATTTAAGCATTATTCATTTTAATTTTTCAATGTTTATATTATTATTATTTTCAGGAATAATTCCATTTAATATTTAATTTCAGAATCGTTTTGGTTAATTTACTGACATTTTTAGGTAAAATTTTATTTCGTTTCACTTAATATTCTGTATAGTTTTATTGACTAGGAACAAAGTGAATTCAATAAATTTCATTCTCACAAAACTTCATTGGCGAGGAAATCGAAATTGGACACCGCACTTTGTGCTAAATCAGTTTCCAATTCTAGAATAATCTCAAAAGAGGCCTAGACTTCAATTATACTAAATTAAAGCTTAATACAAATAGAAATTTTCCTCGAAGTGGGTTATCTGTAGATAGATCTGTAGGCCACAGGGGGCTGAGAACAAATATTCACAAGTAAACTGTGATTTTAAAAATAAAATAATACATTGAGCTATTGATTCCCCAAAAATCTTCTTACAATTGATTAAGTTAAGCCAAACGATATTTCTTAAATCGAATTTTGTCTACTTTACGATGGAGCGATTATTTCTTAGGTGATGGTTTCCTATTCTATAAAAAACCTGACTCACATAAAAAAAAATCCACAAAAGTTAAACTTCCTTCGGTGTAGAATCGGATAAGGGTCCATATGAAGTTTTTTGTTGCTCTTCAGGTCTACTATCACCTCTTTAAATATTTCTCGTGACTTTTGGGACACCTTGCAAATATACATAAAACAGGATCAAAGCAATTTCAAACCCGAATCATTAGATTATTATAAAGATGTATTGTTCAAGCTCAACTTTTAAACGAAAAGGTTTCCTGAGTTACTCGAAAGGCTCAAAACTGCAACAACAACAAATATATTAAATCCATACTGATGGATGAATATCAAAATTAATATCTTTTTATAGTGGTTGGTTTGTATCATTAAAACCGGAAAGTTTTGTTAACATTTAAAATTTTAAATATGTTTATAATTTATAATATAATTGATGGGCGTAGAGATAGAGAGAAGACTATCGGAGACTACAGTAGAAGATACTACTATGGTAGAGCTGGGAGCTGTGAGAGCTGGAAGCGCTGGAAGAGCTAACGGTGCCTGGAATGCGGCGACCGGTCCGACCAATCTTTTCACTATCTGCCCTTCCATCCCCTCCATTCCATCTTCTCCAAGCTCGGCCTTCGCTGGAATTCCATCCCGCATCCAGTCGCGAATTTCCCGAGCGAATGCCTCATAAATATGAATATATATACATTGTTAATATTATTTTCATTTAAAACTTTAGTTTCATAGCGAAAATATATCTTAAAAACTACAATTAATACAATAATCACTAATTGAGGCAAGTATGTGTGTGACTCCAAAGCCCATATATGAGTGGAAATAAGTTGTTGGTTCAAAAACGAGTTACTATTATTAATAATTTATTGTTCTATACTCGTTTGGTTGCTTCTATTGATGTTTTTAGGCGCAAACAAATCCAAGAAGTTAGGAAATTTGTGATTTTAGAACCTGCTCAAAACTACCAAAATTGTGGTAAAACATTTTTCTCAAACAATTAATTACATTTAAAACCAAAACCAATACCTCTTCAGTTAGTAAATTAGAATTTTATCCATACAATGCTGTGTTTGAATAGAAAAAAAATAATATATTCTTATCAAGTACCAATTCGCAACAGGTATCCCAATCAATTACCAACAGGTAATTGCAAAGTTGAGAAAATTATCGCAATTTATATAAATGAAAAATTTTAGATTTGCCCCCAACCCAATAAATTATTAGAGCAATGCCCCCGGTAATTAGTCTGTCATAGCGATATTGTATATAGTATAAATTATAAAGAACATACATAATATCATATATTCTCAATCGGTACACTTCAATTGAAATTATGTATGATGTAACTCATTATCTATCTGCGCAAACTTTCTAAATAAAAAAACACAAAGTCCATAACACTTCGTGTTACAATTTACATCAATCTTCCTGTTTCTAGTTTATTAATTAATACAATTGATCATTTTTTTAATGATGAAAATTGCTGAAGAAGACTATAACTAAAACAGCTGAAAAGAATTGGAAATAGCGATTTCGAAAAAACAATTGAGTATGTGGGGAGACCTAGAAAAGAGTTCGTTAGATATGTTTCGGAAAATAATTTAATACCTTTCAAATGGCTTCAGCCTCACCGTGTAAAAATTCCATTGCAATATTTCGTGTCATTCAATTGCAACAACTATTTGTTTGGTTTGGCGTTGTGGAACCTACTAAAAAATATAAAAATGGGATAATATAAACAACTGAAATTGTTTAGTATATTTAAAGTTAATTATTTAATAATATTGACGAGTAGGACTGCAGTTTAAAAGGGAAGAAAACGAAAAGTTCAAAACAGTGAAACCTAGAAAAAATGTATCTTAGGAAAAAAAAAAAAGGAAGATCTTCCATGTCACTTTGAAAAGGAAGTTCCTAAGAGGACTCGCAGCGTGATCAAGGAATGCTCTGAAAAGGTAACTTGTATAGGCCAATATTTATTATTTTCTGATTTCTGGGGTCTTAAAAGTAAAGAGGCTCAAGATATACTTGTGGATTCATGTACAGATCTGTCTTCGAAAAACTATCCAAAGCTAATATCAGATCCGAAAGTACAGAGAAACTTCACTTCGGACTATTTTTGTAAAGTTAAAGGTATTAAGACGAAATTCAGTCATATTTTCTTGACTTGCTTGCTCAAGATTTCAATAAAACGTTTGAGAATTATTTTTAAAAAATCATAACTCGATCGACGCTCGAATAAAAGAGAGGTAGAAGAATAAAAGAGAGGTACATGTAGGAATGTACTTTGAAAATCCGGATTTATCGATCAAGTTGATTTTTACGTCATTACGATCAAGTTGATGTTCAAAACTGTTACGTCATTACGATCAAGTTGATGTTCAAAACTGTTACGTCATTACGATCAAGTTGATGTTCAAAACTGTTATTCTAATGAAAGAGACGACCCCCCGAAGATGAAAAATATCAAACTTACATTAATTTTTTCCGGCAGATGTATTTCACTTTCAAGACTCCCAAAACAGAGATTTGTGACTTCAGTTGTGACAGAATACGAAAAAACATTAGAGACAAATGCATCAGACCGTCTTCTCTCGGTTACCTTCAGTTCTGCATCAAACCAAACCTACCATGATAATACGAAGCCATGAAAAGAGAGTTAGAGAGTTATATCAAGCTGACTATTGCACATACTGACTATTGAATTTATATATTTTGGTGTTGTGTATGATCATTTTCCGTTTTGAATAGGGTCAGAATAAGGAGAGGAGAAGGTGAGCACTGGAGAAGGTGAACACTGGAGCAGGTGAGCACTGGAGAAGGTTTTGGTAGTTGATGGAGAAATATAAAAAATACTTTGGAATGTTGTGTCTCAGAACTACCTTTTTGCCACTACCACCTCAACTTCATCTCTTGGAATTGTTGTGATTATGAAAAATTCAAAAGTTATTAAAAATTAAAGTATGAAAAAAATAATATCTAATTAAAAAAGATATTCCCAGTGATGTTTGCGAAAATGATTAACATTCGAAATGGATTTGAGCCCCTCCTGCTCCATACTGTTACCCATTAACATGGTGGTCAACGCCATAAATCACCAGGTCGTCCCCTAGATAAATACTTCCATTTCCGGTAGGGCCGAAGGCAGGGGAAGGAAATGAAAGATGTTAGCAATTACGTCACTGCCCCCCCTTCCAGCAGCGGACTCAGCTCCTGTTCCAAGAAGTTATTTAGTTGTCATTTGCTCCATCATCTCCCAGATTGCCAATCTGCCATCAGCCATCCATCCCGCTCCACAGTTAGGTCGGCTCACAGCTATCAGGGGCCCATTCCACAATAAATTAGGGCTAATATTGTATCCGTAGTATTAAAGGTCTGCTGCGAAATTCCATGTGCATAGAAATATACTAATAAAAAATAACCAAGAAATCATTTGGTGCTGTACACCGATTCTGTTCATCAACCATCGAAATCCAGACGTAAATTCACTCATTTAGCTAAAAATAGATAATGGTTATGACATCAGAAGCTCTCAGTAAGAACCGCGAGCGACGGAGAGGACTATAGCGAAATATAAACCTGGAGAGGACGCCTTTCGATATTGAGGATGAATTAAATTAAAATTCAATTAGGACGTAATTTGAATATTCCACCACAGATCTTTAATTCTCTCAAAATGCAGTAAATAATTAACCAATCATCGTTTAATCAATTCAGACATCATCAAAACAGAAAATGACAAGATCACTTAAAGACAGCACATCTCACATCATGATTTGATTTCGTTTGAAAATAACCTTGCATCTTTTACCTCATTTATATGATTTAAAGTTGATGGCCTTTTAGAACATTTTTAGCTGGGTGATGAATGTTTTCTGTTTTTTCTAATCAGCTGTTCTAATATAACCTTTCTGACCTGCTTTTATGTTACTTCCGGTTTTCTTCAGGATGTGTTGAGATTTCACGGAGTGATGTGCAGTCTCTAGTTGATGAGTCCTTTCTGCACTATTGATGTGAGGTGTGCTTCTTTTGACTCCAATTGTATACTAACTATAAATATGTATGTAGCTTAAGGCCTATCGTATAGAAAACGCCTATCGTGAACGATTCGAATCAATTCTGGCTAGAACAGTTTGGCAATTTGTAGGATAACCGTCCTTACTAGATGGAGTATATAAGGACACTATTCAAGATGAACGGACAAACTGAAATTTCAGGTTAAACAATGTTAGAAAGCGTATCTATCGCTAGGACAGAGCTGTGCACACAGACCCGCGAAACTTCTACGCTTTCTTGGAGGCAGACATGCCGTGGATTCCGCGAGCGGTATAAGTATGAAAGAAAGCCTGGAAGCGAGCAGTTTCTAATCCAGCCGAGCCGAGCCTGAAGCCGAATGGCTGCGGTTGAAGCCGAACGGCTGCGGTGGGATCCCAAACCGCAATTGCTTATTTCCACCACAGGCGCAGATATTCTCAGCAGGACAGCGACCCAACTCGGAGCCGCCAGGTCTGGAGCCTGCTAACCGACCACAGAAGGTCTTGCCACCACGAGTCTACAAAGTTAATCAAGTCTGATATCAATAGCTCATTTTTGTTTACAACATAACTATTTCTAAACGCTAATTCCATTTTTTTTTTTAATTGGCTAAAACAGAATAATTCCATGGAGAAGAAATACAAATATATATTCCATAAAGTGCCAAAATAAAAACATAATAATAACTCACAGCTAAACCAAACCAAAACAATGATTAATCCATAGATAGATTAAGCTTTTATCCAGAACAATCCAAAGCATGTGGTATTCTATGTCCACTCAGTGTCCATAACCTTAAACATTTGGCTGCAAAGCCCAATACAAAAATATGTTCCTGTATCTTCGCTAATATTGGTCCGATCATAATATTTTATTTTCATTTGTTAATTTTAGCTCTAGACAATTTAATTATATTTTAAATAGGCATCTACAATTATCCGAGAGCTGTATAATCTTCGGAAAAAAAAAAAAAGTAATCAGTTTCCCTTGGGACACGCGCAAAATACTTTACAAATATTGCTCCATTCGTTCAAGAAATAATAGCAGTACAGATCGACACACCAATAGCCATAATTATATTCTGAAATATTTTGATAGATCCATTAATACATATTCACTCTCATATATTTTATTATCAAATATACACAAAAATATTTAAAAAAAGTATAAAAATAGAAAACAAAAATGTAAATCACTTACTATAAAGATATTAATGCAAGATTCCAATAGCCTAGCCTCGAGCCTTTAGAGGCTCAAGATATTTTAGAATATCAGTAAATAACTAATCTACTCACTCGATATTCTTTAATTCCCTCTTCCAATACAGGCTATGAACTTATGGATCAGTATATACCATTATACTATACCCTCCCTCTAATAGAACTGCTTCCTGTCTACAATACAGGCTCTGAACCTATGGATCAGTATATACCATACAGCATATAGCATATACCCTCCCTCCCTCTAATAGAACTGCTTCCTATCTAGAATAAAATCCTTCGTTATTGGTGCTACTTCTACCCCAAACATTTATTTTCCTTCAAACACCACTTATTCTTTCGCCTGCTTCATAATCAAGCTACCTTATCGATGTAAACAAAATTACTAATTTTAATAAAAATTATTATTAATAGATAATTGACAAGTAAATTCTTGGGAACAATTGATTAAAATAAATGATAAATTAATATTTCTAGGCTTGAAGAAATTTTCGAAAGGAATGCAAACAATATTTTTTACAACTATATGAAAGAATGACAATGAAACCTGAAGAACTCAACAAGTTATCATTTAAACTGATAAACGTTGAATGGTTAGTAATTTAATGGAATTTGAGAGATTCGAATCTTTAATATTCAAATCTTCCAGTAATATGTTGTACTATAGTACATTAAGATTCGAAGTTGGAACAAAGGATAGATCGAAGGGCACCTACGTTTCCTGAAGGATCCAAATATAACAAGGACTCCAGGACTCCAGTTGGATGTCCTTCGAGAATAAAGGGGACCAACGGAGAATCTATTTTTGAGCCAAGAGTAGTCGAACCGAGTAATCCATCTAGTCCTAATTCTAGCCCTTAATGGATCAATAGTTCGTTGTACAAAGGGACGTCCCTCAAGCAGGCAATAAGAAAATATGGTTCGGTAGAAGCATAGGTCAGCGCTGTCCAGCACGAAAAAAAGTTTTAAAAAAACAACTTTAGAAATTAAAAAAAAACATGCCAGGTATGGAATAATTATAATTAGCTAAGATTTATTAATAATAATAATAATACAGGTTTTTTTTAACCTGTTTCTGGAATCGAATCCTGTCCAAACAATCCTCGTTTGTTATCCCCAGTTTTGCCATTTCAACTTTAATCTGCTCTGGGTAACCCTTTATATTTTTGAGGCCAAACACTTTATCAAATATTTGCTTATTTAATTTGTTCTTGTCCATACTGGCCATATGTCCGGCAAATTTCAATCTTCTTTTTCGCATCGCTGTTTCTACATCTTCTCCTCTTTTATACAATTCCTGATTATCCCTTAGTCTGTAACCTCCCTCTACTATCTTCGGCCCACAAATATTTCTCAAGATTTTCCTTCCTGTTTTCAATTTGAATCCCATTATTTCCGTCCCGTTCAATATCGCCGATTTTACTAAAGTTTCATAGTGCCCCAGTTTTGTCCCCCCCTCCCACCAAGATAAATTCTTTTTTTTATATATGTTTTTGGTCGTGAATATTAATCTATCTAATTTCACTTCCCTACAATTCTCCGAGAGGATGAAGGAGGTGTGGAGGGAGAGAAGGAAAAGAGGAAGAAGAAATGATTGGCGTGGTCCTGAGTTGGCATATTTCGAAAAAAAATAAAGGGTTTTAATAAAAATTTTAAAACTAAAATATCTGATGTGGGCAACACATGACTTCCTTGTACGCCTATTAAATTATAGATCCGTGGCTCAAAAAGTGATACTGAATTTAGTTTCCGAAGATTGCAGTAAAAACGACACTCGGCAAAAAAACGACATGTCGTTTTCCTTCAGTAGGCAACTAGTTTCCAAGATATTTCTTCATGTTCCATGACAACAATAAAACTGTCAATATCACTGGATAAAGCATTAGAAATGGACAGTTTCGACATTTTTAGCAGAAAAACCCACTTAACTAATATCTTATTCTCATTAGGAAGACTTGTTGATCTCACAAATGGGGAGGAAAACTAGTATTTTAGACTCAATTTTAACACTTAAAACAAATAATAAAACGCTGCAAATTATTACACAATGGTTTATTATTTCCACTTAGTAATATTTAAAAAATTTCTATTCTGTCCAAGTAAAAAAAATTAAGCAGTAGGCACCAAAGGGAAAGAAATTTGAAGCTTTTCACAATATGATCGACGTGAGAGTGCTGAACTGGTAGTGTTAATTTAAAAAACTCTGTCAATGCAAGTAGGCTGTGATGTAAAATGATACAGAGGAAATATTTGATGTGCACTTCAGGAGTAAACAAAAAAAAGGAAAGACTAAGGAAGCTAAAGGAAGTAAAGAAATAATCCAAGGAAGAATAAAACAGAGAGATACGAGGAAGTCAGAAGCCCAATAGATAAGTCAAGAAGCAGGATGACTAGCCGCCAGGAGAATCAGTCTCAGAAGTTCCTTACGCAATATCTCAGCTAATAATGGTCCGAAAAATTTTACTGGCGGATTTTTTTGGCAAAATGGATATTTCCGTCGAAATCTGAAAACCGAAAATTTTCGCGATTACAATACTTCCTTTACTTCGTACAAGTATTTTAATATAATTTTTGATGGAAATCAATTATGACCTTCAAGTAAAGTACCACTTCCGGTGATCAAGCAGTGACCAAAAAGGGAGGTTCACAACTATATTTTACAACAATCCTAAATACAAAATTTCAACTTTCTACGGCAAACCGTTTTTGAGTTATGCGAAATACGAACGTACGTACAGACGCCACGACGAAACTAGTCAAAATGGATTGATTCAGGGATGGTCAAAATGGATATTTCCGTCGAAATCTGAAAACCGAAAATTTTCGCGATTACAATACTTCCTTTACTTGGTACAAGGAATTAAAAATCATTTCATATATGATTGCGAATGGCAAATCCTAAAATCAAACAATTTTTCTCCGTTCAATAATTCAAATAAATAAAGTAGACATAATATAGATTATTAATAGTAGGAAAAAGAAAAAAAGGAAAAAAAAATCAATTTAAGAAAACATTTTTTTAAGTGCATAACGTTTAAGCGAAGGTTTTTGGATAAGATAAACATAATAGGATATTTTTTTTTAAATCCTTTGGAATAGTGAATTCAAACTACTTTACATTTTCCCTCTACTTCCATGCACGGCTGAGTATTCCATGTACTTATAAATCCTTTAATCGGTCGCCATTTCGAAAGGAAACGGTGGATGGTAATGTTCATTTCCGAGGATTATCCTGCTGCTAAATTCGAAAAAAATCAGTCCAATAATCTCGGCGAAAAGCAGCAGCAGACGGCGGAGGGACAGTTTTTTTGTTTATATATATCTTTATTGGTTTTTATCCACACCTATCACTCAAATCGCGACAATAAGTGGATTCGATAAGATTTTTAAAAATTAAATTTTGGATTCTATCTATGGTGAAATATAGAAATTCAAAATTTAAAGGGGGGGGGGGAGAGAAGATATTTTTTTTTTCTTAATCCATAACAAAGGTTAACCATAATAACCATAATTGCACATTAAAAACAAAATTACAAAAAATTAAGCTCTTAGTACAGGGGTAAAATTTGAGCTAGGTACAACGTTTTCTTGTTGAAATTGGTACAATAAAACTCTCTAAAACGTTTCATCTTTTGATATTAAATCAACAAACCCAGACCGGCGAAGAAGCTCGAATCTTTAATTTTCTGGCTGTGGTTCTTTTGGCATCAATGTTAGGGACTTCCCGGTGATCCATCTCGCGAATGTGTGTGACGCAACTGGGATAGAAAATCTTACATTCAGGTCTAAATTCACCTTTGCATCCTATCCTTTATACTTTCTTACTCATATTTTTGTCAAAGAAGTATTTTTATTTTTATTAATATTAATTAATTATTTAGTATGAAACGAATTAAGAAATAATGAATAAAACTTCACTTCTCAGAAAACTTTTATTGACAAAATAAATATTTTTTAAAGACTTCTAATTTACCTCTCATAATTTTAATATTGGTGACGCTCATCAAATCTTTTTGGCGTGCATTGTTAAAGCTTTTTTATTTATTGTATTTCCTGATTGTAATATTTTGTGCATGCATAGTGGTTTTTAGGGGCTTAATATTAATAATATTTTGCACACGGACGTCTAGTCACAAAAATCTGCATACATATTTTATTGTAAACAATTATATAAACATATATTATCAAGAAACGAGGACCTGTAGGTTATTTACTGACAGTAGGCCCCTACAGAAGGATGTTCTAATTAACACTAGAAGCCGACGCCCTACTGTATCTCAACTCCCGAGGTAATAAAGCCTTCAATACAATCATACAGAAACTGATATTGCCAAAAATTTAAAAGGGAAATGTTAAAAAAAGTTGTAGTGTACGGCATTTGAGCAATTTATTCGATTTATCTTAGCATTTAATTCAGATATCCTACCACAGAATCTGTTATTAAATATGGTTGGATATCGGATATCTTTGTGCATTTAAAGGGGAAATCTGATATTCCTAATAAAAACATAAAAAATATTGACTCAACTGAGACTTTAGGGTAAATGTATCATTAATATCAGAATGCATAGCCAATCTAGTATAATTAAACACCAAAATAAGTGTACTATACGAAATCCTAAAATGGCAGACGACCAAAAGCATTTAATAGTCAGTTCACAGAGGTACAAGGTACAAGGTACAAAGGATAACCGAATATTATCAAATATAACCGGACACAGCTCATTCAACCAATCACTAGCACCAAAGAATTTATTTAGGAATTGATAAATTAATTTCCACTTCTATAATTTTTATTGAAAACTAGTTTCGAATGCTATACATTCATCCTCAGTTCTAAAAACACACAAAAATTAAAAAAACAGCAATTCAAAGTGGCAAATAATTTATCAATCCCTAAGCAGATTGATCATTCTATACCATCATCCGGGTGTCAAAAGAATTTGTTCGTATTAGAGCTTTATGGATATCGATATGGTCGGCGTACAACTAAAACTGATTACCTTAAATTTTACTTTTTTGAGATACGTATATGGTTTGTATAGTTATACATTAAAACCATAATCCTGATATAATATATTAAGAATAAGGTTGCTTTAAATTCAGTGTCCAATAGCAAATACTCGGTAATTCTTACAACTACATTTTTATGATTATTAATAGAAAACATTAAAAAGGGCTTGGTCAGTTTTAGTAGCATGCCGAATACATTCCAACAGCTATGCTCCGTTTAGTAGCATGCCGAATACATTCCAACAGCTATGCACCGTTTAGTAGCATGCCGAATACATTCCAACAGCTATGCACCGTTTAGTAGCATGCCGAATACATTCCAACAGCTATGCACCGTTTAGTAGCATGCCGAATACATTCCAACAGTTATGCTCCGTTTAGTAGCATGCCGAATACATTCCAACAGCTATGCTCCGTTTAGTAGCATGCCGAATGCATTCCAACAGCTATGCACCGTTTAGTAGCATGCCGAATACATTCCAACAGCTATGCTCCGTTTAGTAGCATGCCGAATACATTCCAACAGCTATGCACCGTTTAGTAGCATGCCGAATACATTCCAACAGCTATGCACCGTTTAGTAGCATGCCGAATACATTCCAACAGCTATGCACCGTTTAGTAGCATGCCGAATACATTCCAACAGCTATGCACCGTTTAGTAGCATGCCGAATACATTCCAACAGCTATGCACCGTTTAGTAGCATGCCGAATACATTCCAACAGCTATGCACCGTTTAGTAGCATGCCGAATACATTCCAACAGCTATGCACCGTTTAGTAGCATGCCGAATACATTCCAACAGCTATGCACCGTTTAGTAGCATGCCGAATACATTCCAACAGCTATGCACCGTTTAGTAGCATGCCGAATACATTCCAACAGCTATGCACCGTTTAGTAGCATGCCGAATACATTCCAACAGCTATGCACCGTTTAGTAGCATGCCGAATACATTCCAACAGCTATGCACCGTTTAGTAGCATGCCGAATACATTCCAACAGCTATGCACCGTTTAGTAGCATGCCGAATACATTCCAACAGCTATGCACCGTTTAGTAGCATGCCGAATACATTCCAACAGCTATGCACCGTTTAGTAGCATGCCGAATACATTCCAACAGCTATGCACCGTTTAGTAGCATGCCGAATACATTCCAACAGCTATGCACCGTTTAGTAGCATGCCGAATACATTCCAACAGCTATGCACCGTTTAGTAGCATGCCGAATACATTCCAACAGCTATGCACCGTTTAGTAGCATGCCGAATACATTCCAACAGCTATGCACCGTTTAGTAGCATGCGGCATACATTCCAACAGCTATGCACCGTTTAGTAGCATGCCGAATACATTCCAACAGCTATGCACCGTTTAGTAGCATGCCGAATACATTCCAACAGCTATGCACCGTTTAGTAGCATGCGGCATACATTCCAACAGCTATGCACCGTTTATAAAAAGGTTCGCTAAATAATGCAATTACAGCCCACAGTCCACAATTACAGTCCAATTATCAATATAATTAAATGTATGTTTTTCTTAAATTACTATTCTATCCTGTCATTACGACTGAACTTTTATAATTGAATATAAATGAGTTTGTTAAGTATCCGAGTATATTTGTCAACTCTTTTTTGTATCGTATAATTTGTATCCATGTACTTAATTTCTCTCTGATTGAAAAATATATTGTATATATGTATATGTATATATATATATATATATATATATATATATATATATATTGTATGATTATTATATATATATATATATATATATATATATATATATATATATTATATATATAATATATATTGTAGGATGAATTGTTTATCATTTTTAACATTAAATTTTAAATTTGATTTTATTTAAGTTTTATTTTAATTTTAAATTTATGTATATTTGTTTTTAATTTTTATTTTTTTTGTATTTGTAAATTATTATGCTACGATATATAGTAGAGTGAATAGTATTTGCAAGGGAGCTTCACTTAAAGACAAATAAATAATAAAGTAAATAAATGAACTAAAGATGAGACTATTTCAGTAGGAGAAGGGTAACACTCGTCTCCAGGCGTTATCGTTATATAATTGCTGCGTCATGCTAAAATAAACCATTAATATTATTGATGACTTCCGCTGAAAGTAAAAGGCACACTGGCCGCATGCTCCTTGCAGCGATAATTGTAGGAGGAAGGGTTCGACTGAGCAGGTTACGTAAGGACATGGAAGGTCCGACAGGGTGTGGCTTTGGGGGACTGTTCGCCAACGTGACTGATTACTTAATAGTCCTATAGTTACAGTCCGTAGTTATTCACACTCATTAGCACATTAAACAGGTAAAATAAAATAGTTCAATCATAACAGCATAAAAAAAGTATTATGTTTTAGTGAATATGCAAAGTGGAAATAAGGTAATATTTACAATAAAATATAAAATTGAAAACATCAAGGTGGCGGGGATGGGAGAAAATAGTTGAGACCTCCAAAAGGCACTTCTCTAGCACCAATTCCATTCGCATACAAATTTTGAATCCAATATCTCAGGGATTGTAGGGATACGCAAACTGTATCCCATATGTATGTATATATATATATATATATATATATATATATATATATATATATATATATATATATGTATATATTATATATACAGACATATAAATATATTCTCCATTGAATCAGACATCCCTGAAACCCCTAAAAACTTGTTCTAGAGGTTATGAAACGGAGAATATATTTATATGTCTGTGTATATAGTATATATATATATATATATATATATATATATACTCTACAGGTTGTCCTTTTTAGATGGCCCGGCTGAATTTCTCTTGAACCGATAAAGTTATAAAACAAATAAAAAAATACGTATTTAATATCTTTCAGTCTAGTTTAAAATTTAGACCTGTTTTTGAAAAAAAAATAAACGGGGTCTCTCAGATTCAGTACAACTTTCAAATTTCAAATAGAAACCTATGCCTTCCGATATATCATTTTAACGGATTTTTGAAACTGAATTCAATGGTGAAACCAGATTTTAAATTGGTCAATAAATTACAAAGTTATGGTACAAAGTTTAAAAAAAATAATGCATTTTGTTAGCTATTTTTAATAATAAAAAAAAATCCATATTACATACAACCAGAGGTTGGTGAACCTACATTTCATGTTCGAACTGCCTACCCTCTTCGACGATGCAAAGGTTGGCTCTTCTTAGCCACTCTTCGCCTGTGGCTCGATGGATCGACAAGCATTTTTCACTCTTTACTACTGTTCTTCAACTGATGTTGCAGGGTTATGACTGGCATAAACGCTGCCAATCATATTATTTCTGTTTTTTCACTACATCTTTAAAAGAAACCTTTGTTATGAATTACAGCTAAAAAGATAACAAACATGTGACCCAATTAATTCCTGTGTAACAAAAAAAAAATTTAAAGGCAATTTAAAAGAATTAATACCGAAACAAACAAAATGTATTTGTACCATAACTTTGTAATTTATTGACCGATTTAAAATCTGGTTTCACCATTGAATTCAGTTTCAAAAATCCGTTAAAATGATGTATCGGAAGACATAGGTTTCTATTTGAAATTTTAAAGTTGTACTGAATCTGAGAGACCCCGTTTATTTTTTTTTCAAAAACAGATCTAAATTTTAAACTAGACTGAAAAATATTAAATACGTATTTTTTATTTTTTTTATAACATAATCGGTTCAAGAGAAATTCAGCCGGGCCATCTAAAAAGGACACCCTGTATACACAGACATATAAATATATTCTCCGTTGAATCAGACATCCCTGAAACCCCTAAAAACGTGTTCTAGAGGTTATGAAACGGATTTAAAATGCACCCCCTGCTCTCCTCCAAAAAATGCCAAGTGCACATATATGCCTTCAAAATAGAAGGAAGAAGACGAGGTAGAGGTAGACGGAAGTGTATAGAGAAATGGAGGAACACTAAACGGAACATGGTATACGAGAGGAATGGTATCTATACTAGATAGAATAAACTGTTAAGAGCTCTTAGAAGAGTTTGGTTAAAGAAGACCCCTGTTGCAAAATGACATGAAAACAAAAATTTCTTATATTGAATAATTGGCCATCTTTTTCGGTTTTTTAAAAATACTGGAGAGGAAGGTGATATTCTCCCATATCTCATTATAGCGACTGCTTCTCGCATCAGCAGTGACTGCATTTTGGCGTAGCACGATAGAATTTCAGCCGCTCCACATCACATCTGAAGAAGTACACACACAAATATTTCCAACATCCAACCCAAGTCTGTTTCTTATCCGAATTCACAAATTCTTAAAAGGAAAAAAAATCTCAAACGAAAATGAAATAAACTTTCAGATTTTTCGACCGGTTTCTTCATTGACAATCCGAGAACATTCCTCCAAAGAGTTGAAATAAGAAATAGAACCGCCATCTACAGGAATTATTTAGTTTTGGAAGCCGTCGGAATAACAAACTGAATAAATTAGCATAAAAGAAAAATAAAGCTAAAGGCGGAGTGAAAAAATAAAAGGGACGATAACTCTGGAGCCATTCGGACACTCCTTCTCCCTTCCGCCGCACAATTTCACTAAGATGGCCGCTGGGAGAACCTGTTCTCGTCAACTGATCCAAACACCTTTACAGCTGTATTCGATAGTAATACTATATGTAGCAGTTCGGTGATGCTACTATAGTACTACTATATGGACCACTATGTAGCAGTTCGGTCATACTTACTATATGGACCACTATGTAGCAGTTCGGTGTTGCTACTATAGTACTACTATATGGATCACTATGTAGCAGTTCGGTGATACTACTTTACTACTACTATATGGACAACTATGTAGCAGTTTCCTTCGCAGTCGTCGGAGATAAGAAAACTGCCACAGCCTGTAGTTGTCTTCTTCTTGTCACTTCCTGCTTAACGGTTCGGTGGCCACGAGACGAGCACTGCGCCTGTTAGCTCGAAGGCTGCCTAAAATTCATTCACTTCCCTAGAATAAGTCATTCTTCCAAGCATGCGTATAGTTAAACAAGATTCTAAATTTCTTGAAGTGCTTCTCTCAAAAACCAGAAATAAAATTGATTTAATAATTTTTAATTGCCTAAATAGGCGAGGAGGTCTTTAAGATATACGCCCCAGCGATGGGTCAGCTTTTACAACCAGTCTTAAATATTCGTACGCTTAACATTTCCTGTAATATATTGTATTGTAATATCAAAGTGTCCAAACTACTGCATATAAAGGGCCGTCCATACAGATATCGGACCCCTTACTCCCTCCTCCGACAGTTTTAAATTTGGACCTCCAAGTACCAATGTTCCACCCGAGTATTGACTTTGGTTAATTCAAAAGTTGTAACTATGGATATTGTCAACAAATTATTCCTTGAAATAATCAGTAAAATAAAGGCATACTTAAAACATTCCGATGAGCTTTGACCACTGGGCCATCGAAAGCTGTCAGGCATTCGGGCCTCAGGGGCATATATAATCTTTTTATTATTTTTACAAAAAGTTTTCAATCAGAGTATAAATCATTAAAACTACATTTAATTAATAAAACACTACAAAAACACGATTTAATTAATATAAAATCTATTTTATTATTTTCACTATAATTATATAATAAATAATATTTATTTCGACATTTAGTGTAAAGTGGTTTAATTCAAGATGAGTGGTATGAATCCACTAATTTTAATCACCGGCTTAAATTTAATCACAACTATAAACGCATATAAACAAGGCATTGCTATTATTGAATTTGAATATTATAAATGTCCGATTTTTTTTATTTCCCAGGAACATTAATTATAATAGATATTTTAAAAAGAAACAAAGTAATGAAGGCTAACTGTTGTAGGAATTTATATTACTTTTGTGCTTATATATATATATATATATATATTTTTATGTTCTTTAAAATTAAAAAAAGTTAAAACATAGGGTAACCGGGTAATTTAATAACAATATGCAGACGCACGGAACGGAATTTTTATTATTCTCTAGTTGCCAAATTATTACACTATGGTTTAATATTTCCAAATAGTTATACATTCAAAAAACTAAAAAAACTTTTTTGAAAGGTGTATCAAAACATACTTTTCCCCTGCCTTCATTAATGACCGAGATATCGGTCTTATGAAATCGGTGGCCTTTCTGAAACGAAATTGCGGATAGTAATGCCGAGTCTCGAGGATAATCCAGGGGAGGGAGGTCTGTGATCTTGGTGCCAAATCGCAAAACAATCGGTCCGGTAGTCCCCGAGAAAAGCCGGACGGATTTTTTTAAATTTGGTTTTTGGATTCTACGTACCTTGAAAAAAAAAAAATTATTTTGAGAGGGGATTCAATTTTTTTTTGTTTCTTGAAAGATTAACAAGATTGATCATTAAAAATAATAAGCTAAAACCAACAAAACACCAGATAATTTTGCTATATAAGCTTATAAATCTCAGTAATTGTTTAATTTCAAGCTGATTTCTCTTCAACTTTCTTCAGATAATATTCATTCATTTATGTTTCAGATAAAAACAATAAGTGGCAGATGAAAGTATTTCGATATTTTCATCTAAAGTGAAAGCTCTTATAGGCAGGCACCTTTAATTATTTAGAAATATTTCGAAAGAAAGTAAAATAATGTAATTACTGTGTAATTAAATGCGTAGGTTGTGCCTGAGGAGAAGGAACATATTCTTTAATTGACATGTGAATACACCATGTCACCAATTTTTTTCCTTTTATTCGACGGCTCGTACAGCATACCGTATATAAATGATACGCATAATATGACCATTCCAATATGGTCTATAGGATACATATATACCATAAATAGATATATATATATATATATAATACCAACAATACAATATCTATTATATTATACGAGCCGTCAAATAATAAAATAAAAAATTGGTGACGCCAGATTTGCCCATATTGTATGGAGCGCTCATATCGTAAAGTGGCCTGTCTGCAACATTTTTGTATTATCTGCAATGCCTAATAAGGTTCAACTGAATATGTGACGCAGTTAATTAAAAATACAAAATAGGAGCCATTTAATTAATAAATTAGCTACTTTCCCTTCAGCCCCGCAACTCCAATTCGATTCGAACACCGTCTCCTAGTAACCAAAGCTGCAGTTATCCTACGGATAACTTATTGTAAGAAGATTGGTGACCCGCTAGTGAGGATAACCCCCAGGAGACCTGTGACATCACCTGCCAAGGTGAACCAGGTACCATCCAGCCGCTCCACCTTCCCATACCTCTTCCACGTCACGACATGCTCTGACAGGGAGTTTAAAGAAAATAATACTACGGCCTCCGTTATAATGTAATATTAAATTCAGGTATTAAGTATGACCAGTATTTATTTGTTTTTGATAACTTAAAAACAACTCCGTATGGCAGAAATGACCAGGTAGGGGGAATAAAAAAATGAGTTTATAAGAAAATATTGCAATCTCAAAATAAGGAGGAGGGAGAGAAATGTGGTAAGTCACGCCTGACTATATAAAAAACTGTTCACTATCAATGTTTTTCTGAACCACTTTTTTTCTGAAAAAAAAGCCTGGTGTCTCTCAAATAATGAACTACGTCAACGTTTCGCGAATTCAGACATCATTAAAACAGAAACAGATAACATCACAAAAACATGAACCAGAACCAGCACATCTCACATCAACAGCCTAAAGAAGCGATAGTACATCATTCCAAGTCAATTCAATAAATACTGAAAGAAAAGGGAAGTGATATTAATACAGCTGAGAAATGTTATAGTCGAATAGCTGATCTAATAAATTGATAAGGGCTCTAAAACTAATGCGCATTTTGCCCTCATTAATTAAAGCTTGTTTATTTTAATAATGAATTCCACGCACTGATAGAAAATGTAAAAATAGACCAGTTTATTTAAATGAAGATAAAGAAACTTCGGTACCCACTGAAGGAAAGTATTAATAGCAGAAACAACCCCTTGTTGAATTCCTTCCCACAAACTGTAAAAAAAAAAAAAAAAAAAAAAAAAAAAAAAAAAAAAAAAAAAAAAAAAAAAAAAAAAAAAAAAAAAAAAAAACTTCCGGCTCGTTATAGAACTGCTTTATTTTCCCATTGAATATCAAATTAGTAATGGAACCTAAAAACAGAACTTCATCGGATTCCTCCATCAAAAAAAAACATTTTTAACTATTTTTTTCCTCCGACAACTCAATACGTGAAACAATTTTAGACAACAATTATCAAATCAATTATACATTTAATTATGTATTTATTAGATTGTTCATTAAATTACAATTGACAAGAATACTATCCTTCCTGGTGTTTTTTAAGGATGCCTTAAGGATAGCCTGTTACTTGAAGAGGATAACAAAATATATCCGAAGAAAGATGAATCATGAAGTATTAGCATCTCTAGGTATTCGTAAAATAAACAGTTCATGAATATGGATGAATAATGCTATAAAACATTTAAATAAGTTTATTTTTCCCCGAATGATAGTGTATGAGAGATTATTTAAAGCATGCGGCATTGAAATGGGACGATTTCAAAATTTAATTGTTCATTAAGAATTAATTTTTTAATATATACTAGATATATATATTTTTTTCTAAACACTACGTTGGTCAAGTACAGACAGACATTAACAAAACTACTATTAAACCAATATGAGTACCATAAACATGAGAGACAGCAGAATATTTGCATTTAGAAATTATTCAACCGTTGCTATCTAAAGTCTTGAGAACTATGGTCGATTCCCAAATTTTAAATGACTACCTCAATATGTTTGGTCAGTATCATACCTTTCCAACTTCCATATCAGAAATGGGGTATACCCAGGATCAGGGACATACCTAGAGGAGATACCTAAATAATGGGGTGGCGATTATCATGGGCTGCAGATTAGAAATCTATCATTTCCTTCTGGAAGTCGTTCACTGCCAACTAGTTTATGATATTAGGAACGGCCCACTGGAATCCTAACCGGGCAGTTCCAATTCGGCTGTGGCGGGTAATTATATATTCTTCCCTGGATCTGGAGAGACCTATGCCTGTATAAAGTGGAATTTTTTTGGGGAAAAAATCTGTCGGTTGAAAGTGATCCTGGTGAGATCATCTCCTTGCACAAACGTTGGTCAACAAATAGTACCTCCTTACGAATTACTGAACCCTGGATTGTTAGACGTACGTTTTTTTTTTTTTTTTTTTTTCTATATTACGTAAGCGGATTACTACTAGAACTGTAAATGATATGTGATGATATTGGCAGAAAAATATACCCGAACTGCTCCCAACCCTTGCTCAACTGCTCCCAACCCCTGCTCAACTGCTCAGCGCAGGATGCGCACGACACATTAACTGCTGCATCATAAAATAGATTAACGGAAGCGCTAACGGCTCCCCGTACAGGCAATTAGCGGACAGTAGAGACAGTGTTGCCAACAACCGACACTGCAACAAGTAGTGCCCCCTCCCCCCCCCCCCCAGTGCTCCACTTCCGCGACTCGACGTGTAATCTCTTCCGATCTCGTGTACTTCCTGGCTCATCCAATTATCTCAACGCCCAGTTATTAACATAGCCAGAGGAACTAACGAGTTGCACTTTTGTATTAGCTTATCTTGGCGTATTTATTTATTGGAATAACTTAAGCATGTTATACGTTATGGCAATACTTACATTATTTTAGTCATATTTAAATTATACATGCAGTTAAAAATTCCAGTGAGAACAACCATGAAACAAGTCAAAACAATCAACAGATATACGGGAGCAGAACAGATGGCAGCAGTTGACTGAACCATTTCATATAAGACTTCATTTTTATTCTAATTTCGTAATATAGATACATAAATAAATAGATAAATAAACCTCATAAATCTGCAAAACAAACCAAAAAAAAAATTTGTTCATCATAAGTTAAATAATTATTTCGATAGTGAAAAAGTAGATAACATCTTTGGAATGAAGACAGACATAGCTTTAGTATAAGTTTTTGAATAGCAAATATGCATCAATAAATATATTAGATATCTTACTGGATTATTGCATAAGAAAAACCAATAAAATATATATACACATCTATATCAAGAGCAAAGTATATAGAGAAGTGGAAATATGAGGATGTGGAAAGTTAAGAACTACCTCACAATCAGTCCGGAAGCCGGCATGCAAAGTAGCGATGTACAAATACAAACCAAGCTAAAACTTTTTGGAGAGCCTCATGGCATTATAGGCCAATCTATACGGTGACAGTTCCCGGCATGGCAGCAACTGCCGCAGCTACTACAAGCGTGAAAACTAAAGAGCACTGGCTGTCATTGAACAGCAGTTACGGTCATGGTGGTAGTGTCGCACTATCACTAATGACGTGATAGTTGACAGCACCCGCTGCTCCTAATGAACAATCAAGCCTTATCTACTTATAATCTGTTATTTCTGAACTTTTAATTTATTTTATCCGACGTTATTTTATTTGACATTCTATAATTCTCGAAGGAAGAAAAAAAAGATTATATAATTTAGTTTTGATGTAGGCCAACAAATAGCAAGTGTTCAGTGAGCTGTTCAACATTCACCATTTTTCCAGCTGTCGCAAGAGTTGCTGTCAGCCTGCAGTAGGGAAGGACATTGCCGCACTGCCAGACTATCTTACTACCGTGGCAGTACTATCACGACAAAAGCTTGTCGACGAGACTTGAGTCCCACAGGAGTAGACTATAACTGAAATTCGCACCCCAATAAAGTACTGGATCTATATTGACAATAATAAGAAACTATGACGTCATCTTCAGAGCGATCGGCACGCGTCTTTTTTCCGCTCGATCAGTCGGAAAATTATTTATTTTAAAAAAGCCCAAGTTGGTATCAATCATACAATATTTAAAATCCAAGAACGCTATTTAGCGAATTGGACTCCGAGGATAGAATTTTATCGGAAAGTTTAAATGTTAATGATTGTACAATTATTTCTAATTATTATAAATCATTTTTATAATTTCATTTGAAAAAAACGTATCATGAAACTCTTCGATGAGTTTGAATTCGACTTTGTAAATGACATTTTGCAGGATGGTTCCTAGTGATATCCATGGTAACTGAGAAAAAGTATATACATGCATAAAAAATACCGTATGTATATATACATTTAAAAAAGAAAAATATGAGAATATGGCATTATAATATGGATATTAACGGAAAAAAGAAATTAATACGATAAATTGAATAATTTTGAGGAAAAAAAATTGATTAATAGTTTTAAACAAAATTCATAAAACTACGAAATCTTGCAACTAATACAACACTAATATAATAATTATTTGGCCTGACACCATTCCAATGATAACCCAGTGAAAACAGAAGCACTGACAACAGAATAGCATAAAGTTGTCCTTTAGCTGGATAAATAATTTCGATGGAACCGAAGTTTGACCGCTTTGATAAGGAGATGATATGAGAGAACCAGTACCTGTACCTGAGCCCGGGCATGGCTAAAGGTTAGGAGGCACCTCCAGAGCAGCGGCCGGCCTGTCCATTCATGTCAATACTTTAGGTCTTTTTAGAACCGGTTCCAGTTGAGAGTTCTCTGTCTGCCGGACCGTTCTTCATCTCCTAGCCGGCACCGCCTGCTCCAGCTGTCCATGATCCGAGGAGGTGAGAAGAAGAAGGCTTGACAGGGGGTCTGAGCTAAGCAGGAAGATCGTGAGGTTGGGGTTAGGGGTGGTTAGGTCTGAGCTAAGAAGGAAGATCGTGAGGTTGGGGTCACTATTGAACGTAGAAGCAGAAAAAGAAAGGACACATTAAATGATTAAAACAAAATACTTTCTCTTTGATTATATATATATATATATATATATATATATATATATATATTTTAAAAGTTTTATTTTATGAATACCTTATTAACCGTAGCACCCTTTAGCTACTTAATACTTTCTCTTTGATTATATTAAAAGTTTTATTTTATGTATACCTTATTAACCGTAGCACCCTTTACAGCAACAGATTAATTAATTTCTTTGAAAATTACAGTAGTTTATTTTTATAGACACATTATAAGAAGCGAAGTGGACTCTTAATTCACGGGGCTAATCTTCTGTAACAATCAACCGTAGATCGACCCGGTCGGTAGGCACTCCTGCGGCAGACCAAACCTCAATGAAGTGGGGACATGATCCCTCATTGGGTTCGCGGTAGCTCTGGTCCGTATAGGTGGTCTCCGTTTCACCTCTTTGTAACGAGAGTCGAGAAAGAGCACATCCCAACCAAGTACTGAAGCCAATGGTCTTGATGCATTGCAGGAGAACATTATATATATATATATATATATATATATATATATATATATATATATTTTTTTTTTTTTTTTTTCGTTGCAGTTATAAATGTTGGTTCAAGGCACAGAACGACATACGTTGTGTATGCCATCTGGTCTGAAACTATTGTTGATATTTTGAATGGAACTCAACTATATTGTATTATATAAGACTGAGCTTTTCCTTGTTGGCGGTTGACTTAAATGAATCAACAAACAAGGAAATTCTTAAGAGTAAATCACCGGAGTGCTCTCTTACCTGCTTCATCACAGTAGTCGAAGAAAATTCAAATTGTCTCTTCTATTAATATCTACAGATAGAATCGAAGGATAAATATTCACCTAAAATCCACTGTTTTTAACAACCTCATTGGTATAACATCAATCGAGTAGAGCAAAATAGCTGTGATTTTAGAACAAATACAAGGCTTGAAGATACATACAATTGTATACTAATGAACAAAGCAAAGCAAATTCTATACAATATCCCTCCTCCCCGACCATATATGGCAAACACCATCAGACACAGAACAAAGACACTCCCCAGGGAATTCACTAGTCCCTTTCTTAGTTCGCGAAACTGAGAAGTGCCTCCGTAATAGGATTTAATATTCAATTAGCAGAGGCCCTTTGATAAAAGCTACAGTGGCTTTGTTGGAAGAGCTAACGTGTGGATAAAAGGTTCTGCAAAGGGCAAACAATAGCTGACTAACTCTCAAACAAAGTTGCTCCAATATTCCCTTTGCAGGACGTGGGCGGGTCCAGGTAACGCAAATTCGTTAGCCCTTAATCCTTCTGAGAGTGTACCTTGGCGCTGCTTCCCTTTCTTCTGTCCTTCCTAGAGCCTCCTCAACCAATCCCAGCGCAAATTATAATTATTTTGTTTTTATTATAACAAATAATGATGATAATAATAACAATAATCATCCAATAAATATTTAAAAAAGAAAAAATACTTTTCTATTCTCTTATTTATTATTACTACTCGAGTAAGCGTTCTATGAAGACACATTTCAAAGTGATTTTAATTTTTCACGATGTTTACTTGAATAGTTTTCTAAACAAAAAAAAAAAAAAAAAAAAAAATGCTTCGCAGCAGGAAAATGTGGAACTTGGTATAAAACCGTATTTTGCGATTGGCGCCCTCGATTGCGAATCGGATCAAAACATGAATTCGTCTTAAAATTTGATTTCGTACCAGAATCGGTAAAAATGAATACATAAAAATACCAACCCATCGGAAAATCCAGAATCGCTGGAGGAATAGGTTACAATCGCTGGAGGAATAGGTTACAATAGGTTACAAAGTCGACAAGGTTACAATAGGTTACAAAGTCGACAAGACGTCTCAAACTAACTCGGCATCCCCAAAATTTCATATTTGAATTCTAAACATTCTATAATTTAAGGGGGGGGGGGGGACAGGGTGTTTGCGACAATCTGTATATGATAAAAAATATATAAAAAAAATAAATGAGAACAAAAACTAAAAAAGTTGAAACATTAAATATTGTCAGAATATTATGAGAAGATTCTATAACAAAGCTGTAAGTCTCTCAAATACCTGTCAACGATTCCGCTCACAGAGGCATCATGAGGATAGAAAAAGACAAGATGGGATAACTCGAGACCGAGGGCTTATCTCACAATATTCTTTTTTATACTTTATTTAAATAATGCACAACTGTAAACAAAAATCTGTTACAATCAGCGAATGAGATGAACGTCATGAAGGCATGACGTCATGGAGGTAAAGGCCATCCAGCGATACTTCTCTAGAAACATTTAAAATTAGAAAGCTAGGAGATCCCTGTTCCAGCTCCTTCGTCTCGTGCCAGCTAAGTCTCTTGTTGGTGTTCCTTCAATTAACGGATTTATGGGAGTATTGAGTTTGTCGTGAAATCGTTTAGATAATGATTTAATGGAGTATTTAAGTCTTGGTGTAGGTTCTTGTTCTTGATGGGGAAGCGAGCGGCGCTAATAAGTATATCCCACATAAATATTTAAAAAAAAGACTAACCATACTGAGATAGTATATTACTAATTTATTATATTAATTATATTCATATAGATTGTACGTATAAAATCGTAAAATCATTTAACCCTCAAGTAAGAGAGAACTAAGGTAATGAAGAGGCAAGAACAGAATTATTGTTAATGACCAGGATAGGTGCTTCAGCTACATTCTCTTCTCGTATTAGGCATTGTAGCTCTACCTACAATAAGTCTGAGGAGAACATTAGTAAGCATAATTGTTGGATCCCGGAGCTGGTTACATTAAAACATAGGATTATTATAGCAGTTAAGGCCGGAGGCAGACAAACGAAGCTGAGGTGTTGGCCAAGCGCGCGGTTTAGCCGACGGGTAGAAGAAACCAGTTTTTGCGCAAAACTATTGCACAACCTCCCATTGCCAACAATGATATCTTACAAAAATACTTTCCAAATCGTTAGGTATACTTTACGTTCTCAGAAAGTAACAGTGAACGAAATTGAAGAGCGAATGTTGCTGAAAACTGCTGTACAGGTGTCACACCGAGGAACTGGTACTGCCTATGTTTCAGGCACGAGCCCTTTCACAACCGGTTCTGAGCGGCCTGGCCTAGCGAGAGGGTAGCAGCTCCACTCTTCATACTCATTTCAATATTTAGCAGGCACAGATAATTTCCTGTAGATTTTAGTACAGTGAAGTACGATATTGTAAAATAAAAATTAATAAATAAGAACGAAAAAAACAAAAAACTTAATGCTATGATATAAATAGAAGATTCCGAAACAAAATCTTAAGTCTCTCAAATGCCAGTAAATAGCAACCCAGTCTACATTTCGCCAATTCAGACAAAATCAGGATACAATAAAATAAATATGACATAAAGGCAGCCCAGAAAATAGAAATAGAAGAAACGAAAATCATTTATGGCCAAAAGTCATCTGAGAATGAACACATCAAAATCATTAAATACACCCATAAAGAGATATCTAAAAAATAAAAAAGAAATTCTTTCGTCAGAAAAATATAGGTTTTAAACTTCTATATTAAAATATAGCTAAACATGGTGGAGGTTTTAAACTTCTATATTAAAATATAGCTAAACATGGTGGAGGTTTTAAACTTCTATATTAAAATATAGCTAAACATGGTGGAGGTTTTAAACTTCTATATTAAAATATAGCTAAACATGGTGGAGGTTTTAAACTTCTATATTAAAATATAGCTAAACATGGTGGAGGTTTTAAACTTCTATATTAAAATATAGCTAAACATGGTGGAGGTTTTAAACTTCTGTCGGCTATTATTTTCGGTTTAAACTATTTTTTATTTTAAACAATTAAAAATATATAAATACATGAGTGCGTGGATGCAACACTAGCATTTTTTATTTTTATTACCTAGTTTATTTTATTTTTAAGTTTATTTTGATTTAAAAAAAAAACAAAAAAAAAAGTCACTAGACCGGAACTGCCACCAACAAATACAAGCATGCTTGGCCAATTCCAAATTCCGTTTACACGCTTGTGCTTGTGGGCCCTTATTGTATGGCAAAAGTGTAAACCCACGTTAAAAACTCAATCATTAAAACAAATATTTATATCGGTTATTGATACAAACAAAACAAAAATCAAAATAAGATAGTACATCGTCACGTCAATAATGTAAAAAATACTAATAGCTCAATATAATAGATACCATCAATATTAGATCAATATATACCATCATGCGGATGTCAACTAATAGTTCAATATATGTTGAACTGCCAAAGAGTGATATACTATGTCTATTTGGTTAGGTTGTTTTAGGCCGTTGATGTGAGAAGTACTATCTCTGGTCTGCATTTATGTGATCTAATCTCTATCTGTCTTGGCAAAACATCGACTCATTTCCTGCATTTGAGAGAGTTATGGTTTAGCTTTGGAATCTACTAACAAATATTCTCATGTAAAAAAATAAAAACTCAAAATGAAATACCTCCCTAAAATTTCGTTTAAATGATTATGAATATTCCTTTGCAATAAACAGTAATTCTAGATAATTAAATGATATTTTTCGCTTATGATAGGCGGTAACAACTTTCTTTGATAAATCCCTTCAGAGGTGTGGGGGAGGACGAGATAAATAAAAATTAATCCCAGTTGGAACAATCCCATCACAGTGAAACAAAGACAATTTCGAACACTATATAATGGAATATTGAAAGGGGCGCTATCTGAGAGAGAACAGACTCGGAAAGCTATCTCCAAAGCTCCGAAACAGCCAATATCCCCGCCCTTTATAACAGCCCTCGCACCTCGCAGCTAACAGATAGCACCCTACATTCTCCCACCCTCACATTCACATAGCCCGTTTTCGGATGAATATAGAATACTATACGATACAGTGTTGGAGGCAGGATATATCAACTTGGGTAACACTATTCCAAAGGATACATAATTTGCAAGATGTTCCACAATAAATCCCTTCGAGTGACGACATTAAGTGCAGTGTCCAAAGTAATAAATTTGACTTTCTTTAAAAAAATACAATTGTTAGACAGATAGATACTTATTATATAACTGTTACTGGTATTGTTTATATATATATATATATATATATATCCTCTGGATGAGAGGATCCAGTCAAATGGACTAGACAAAGAGGCTATTTGACTGGTCCGGATTATAAAAACAGTATCCACGACAGAAAATCCATACAAGAAATATATGCAAAATTGGGAAAAAATACGGACACAATGCGCGAACGCAAAACTCGCTTTTATGATTGTAAATGAAGGATGGACGATTCACGATGCATAAAAGACATTTTTCAATTCTTCGACTCCAAGACCCCCAAAAAATACTTTTGGTTCATTAACAATAAGAAAGATTTGGAAGGAATGGGGCATAAGACCAGAATACGCAACTGATCGAAAATCATTTCGGACCACCATCGCGCCTTTTCCTATACGATTTCCTAGAAGAGCAACGGACAACGGCAACAAAATGGTCAGATGAAACTGTGTGCGCTGATGAAGAGCATTTGGAACAAAAGAAAGAAAGAACGAACGAACGCCAGGTGCAAAAAGAGGTTTATTTTATAAAATAAACTTGGAGCATAAAAAGTTCATAATAAACAAATTATATAACATAGCAACATGGATTGCATTAATTAATTGTGTGTTAAGTTCAACTAATGAACATGGAAAGATTTAATAATGCCAATTACCCTCATTATCGCTAACAGAGTACACATTAAAACAATACTGTATTACGTCCTAATAATAGGATAATTACCTTATAATGTTAATTAAATTATATGTTATGCATGTATTGAATTCCCAGCATCCAATTAACTTTTACCCCCGCAGTAACAATTCACCTGCCCTTAATTGGGATTCCCGAAAATACCCCGTCCAATGAACCGTCGAAATTCCCTTTCATTCTCCATCGCTGGCTGGAGGGGACGTCGCCTAGGTTACACCCTTGTTTTGAGGGGGCTCCCCAACAAATACAGGGGGGGGGGAGGATCGTTGGCGAAGTTGGGGGTAACGAGCCGTTATAAAACTTTGTTACTTCACAAATCATATTCCTAATTTACTGATAATTGCAATAACACAGGTATATCATACGGTTACAAGGTACAAGAAGCATAGTTATTTTCTAAATGCAGTTGAGCATGACACTTATAGACATTACATCAACGAAAGACAGTAAGATAAATTATGTTCAACCATTATTCGAACAATAAAATCAGATTTAAGTCTAATTAATACTGCTGGCGACCCAGAGAATAGATTCAACGACACTGCACGATTTGATATTCAATTGCACCTGTAACATTAAGTATACCTGCCCCTTGCCTTCCATTGTCCATACCTAATCTCATGACAGGTAAACGCATATTTTATATGGCAAAGACCCGGATAACCATCCTGCAAAACAGTACATGGTAACTGACAAAATGTAAACTTCTAGAATGTTTGTTAGTTACAATGTTTCATCTTCCACCAGGATCACTTTCTATAACTTTATAACAATATTATTCTTTTAAAAAAACACATAAACCTGCAGATTCATTGAACAAGCTATGAAATCAGTTCTAAGGAACCGGGTGTTGCCAAAAACTTCAATTTACAAAAAATGATAGATACGTGTGCCAATTACGACCGAGTGCCAGAATTGCAAGCGACAAATGAAATGAAATGAAGATATAAACGGATCTAATGATATTTATTTATCACAATAAGTAGTGACAACAACTAAAGTATGTATAAAGATAAATATTCATTAAAATTATATTCTCTTCACAAACAGACTATATGGCAATTGAAGCACATTCTAAGCTTCAGCGAGAATTTTCATGAACAACAGGACGATTGTCACAACAGGTTTAATATACGTTAAAGGTTTTTTTTTTGTTTTTTATTCCCCCTTAAAAAAAAAAAAAAATACTATATATTCTCCATCAATCGTGAATATCCATACATTTATAATTACTATAATGATTCCAGCAAAAAACTAAATTCAACAAATTTATATTTGAATAATATAATAAAGTCGGTCAAAAATCGACCAAAAAAACCAATATTATTTCAGTTTCATGATTTATTTATGCAATTATAATGAGCATAAAACATTATTATGTATTTTTTTATCCAGAGTTTATTTAGAGCAATGTAGAAACACCAAAAGAATTTTAATCAAAATCGGCGACGGAATTTAATTAATTTTCAAGGAATCACATTTTTGTTGAGAGCTTCAAGTGTATATGATTCGATGCAAGTTTTTTCAAAATCGTTGCAGCTGTTATGATCCTACAATGAATAGAAAACATTGGCCCGATTTCGAAATTTCTTATATTGTTCACTCCTACAGGAAAACACCTATCCAATTGCATATATAGCTATTTTGCCTCTAATATGTACAAAAGAGGAGAGATAGGTATGAAAAAAAAATGCTTGCCTATTGATTTAGAAAAATAGTCTTCAGTTACCTTCGTTGGTAATTTATTTATTTTTGGAGGGAAGGGAGTGTTCTTACTAAAATAAAATTCGATTAAACAATAAGTTGAACAGTTTTTATTTTACATAAAATATATAACTTTATATTTTAACAAAAATAGAGTTGATTTTGTTTATATAAATATCATAAATTTGACGAAATGATTTAAATGCGGAAAATCTCAAAATCATCACCGATTTCAAAACAATCAATTTAATAAAAACAGAAAAAGACCCTAGCCGTGACATTATACCAACAGCAGCTGTGGCCACAGAATTAAAACAAATGGTACTCTTATACCCCGAGAGAATGATGGATGCTTGCTATCCTGCCGTAGGGGCGTATCCTTCCAAAGAGCATAATGGACACATGTTATCCATGGAGTACGGCAACATGACGAGTGTTTTGTAATCAATCCTAATTCATCGAAAACTAACACAGCATAGTACGATCCTAATCATTAGAGTCATTAGATCACATGAGTAACAATAAGTTATTTAATGATTCATACATCAATACATCTCATACATATACATCTCATCAATCAATAGGATTAGTTTGATCAAATTAACAATAAATATTTATAGGATAAAGGATATGTTTATAGGCATTGGAGGTACCAAGCATTAAGAAACTAATAAATAAACTAAAAGCTAAATCCACAACTACAAACACTAAAAGGTTTGTTTTGTATCCTAATAGTATTAATATATTTATCTACTTGTTTCTTGAATTTACTGCCAAATACTTTATCTCGGGCTGAGTGAGTTATTCTACTCAGTTGTTATACGTTAAAAGTTCGTTAAATTAATTAATTTAATTTTTGATTAAAATAGAAAAACTCCTTGTTTTGTTTTTTAGGCTGAACATTTCAGATAAGATATTTAAGATAAACCTAAGTTAATAAGGTGTTAACAATTATTTTCTGTTGTTGCTGATCAGCTGTTCGGATAAAACCTTTCTCAGCTGTCACCTCCCCACCTTTCATTCATTATCAGATGAAGTGCCGAGGAGTCAATTACTATTTCTATTTGATTAGTCCATTTGGACTGTTGATGAGAGATGTGCTACATGTGGGTTCCATTTATACCATCTTATCTTATTTCTTTCCGACAATGCCAAAACGTTGACTTGTTAGTTATTTACTGCTATTTGATACTAGGAATCATCTGATGATATAACATTTGTGTGTAATTAAAATAAACACATTTCAATGAGCAGATTAGCAAAGCAAGAGGAAAAGCCTTTCCCAGAACCTGTGATTACAAAGTGGTTCTAATTAGAAAGACACAGGTAGATGAAAGGTACCGATATTGAAGATGTAGATATCAAAGCACCCGGGGGATGGAACAGAACAGGGCCCAACATTACCAAGCGAACTCCAGCGGGCTTGTCCTTTACTGAAGAGGATTATTAAGGGAAAAACTTCCATCTTGGCCACTGAAAAATGTATGTTATAGTTATGAATAACTATCCCAAACGAATACCAAAGATTAAAAAAAAAATGTTTTAACAACCCTCTTATAAATAACATTATTGAGCAGTTATACAAACGACATATACACAGTGCTCTACTAAATTAATGGATTCAATAACGTACCTCAACATTACAAAAAATAACAATAACGATTTCAAAATATAATAAGAAAGTTTGGATTTTGTTATCAAACAAGAGAGAAAATAATTTTGATAATCTCTAATCGCTACCAGGCAGAAAGTACTGATAACAGCAAAACTTTAATAAAAATCAACAGGAAATAATTACCAAATCTCCTATGTAATTATGCAATTAAAAAGTTTTGATACTTCCAGGTAACATTCTACAATATACAATGTTTATATCCATATTTATACAAAAAGAAAATTAATGTTATAAATTATGTAATAGCAAATAAACATAAATTTCATAAAACTAATAGCTTTCATGGCTACTAGTGTCAGATCACAGTTTTTTAATTTTAGAAATAGTAAACATTTTTTTGCTAGTCATACCAATGTTTAATTTAAGACCATCTAGAAGCCATAGAATGTTTTAGATCAATAGAATATAAAAATATTTGTCTAATAAATACAATTAAATAAATATTATATTTCTAGAACTTTTTATTAATTATTTTTTTATATATTAACATATTAACATCATATATGAAGAGCTAAGTGGAAGAACGTGTTATGTGACATTTTTGCTTGGAACAATATTTTACATACTCTTTTCCACATACCACCTTGTTTCGATAGTAACTTTAAATAGTTGTAGTTTTATGTTAGAAGTTGGAAATTTATTGATCCAGACTAAAGTAGGAATAAAAATCATTAAATTAAATTTTTTATCCGATTCAAATTTTTGTGACGTAACACATTCTTCCTCTTGGCTCTTCGTACACGATTCAAAAATAGTCGTAAATAATTAAGAGATAATAACTCAAAATCAAGTAATTTCACATCATCTCACTCAAGTTTATTTTATATAATCACGGTGATGTTTACATTGATTTTAATTTATAATTATCCAGAAAGCTAAATAGAATCCTTATGAAGGTACAAGCAGAATCGATAACAGTAGCGAGCGAACGGTACTTGATAGGATTCTTCAACTGGCTAAGGGCAACAAACCTATATCGATGTGGAATCCAGAACACGAAGGAATCGATAGCTGCTAATGCTGAATCGATTGCTGCTAACGCTGAACCGAGGAATAGATCGCAAAGGAAGCATAAGTCAGGAAGAAGATTGAACCTTGAAAACGAAAAATAAGGAAATAACACGGTAGGGAACGAAAGCTGCCCTCAGTACAAACTGTTAGTTACCAATTGCCCTCAGTACCAACTGCCCTCAGTACAAACTGTTAGTTAACTTGTCGAAGGATAATCCTAAACCTGGTGAGGAAGGAGTTGAGAACTACAATTGGTCTCCTCACGGACATCTATGGATGGAGGGTGAAGATATAACTGAAGAGATTCCTTGAGAAAGCGAAGTCCTCGAATTGTACGAGCAGCTCTACTTGCACCTTGAAAGATATCTAAATATACGTAATGTAGTTCATTGATTGAGACTCAATCAAGTTCTCCCCTATAGACTGCCTGGACTTGCAAGGGTTACTCGCTTCGCTCTCTGATTCAACTCCTTTCCACTAGACCCTTCCAAAGACCGTTTTCTTCCCCGTTTCTCCTTTAAATAAAATATTTTCTCCAGATATTTTTTCTCCAACTACTTTTTTGTAAAATTTCCAAGATGACGTCTTAGGACTCATAAATCTATTTTATGAGAAAGCTCCACGGGCTTCCTAGATAGAGCTTCTTATCTAAATTGCTACGAATAAGGTCCGACGCTTCAGAGAGGTCTGGTGATCTCGGAAAAACTTCAACGTTGTCCCTTTCATTACCTTCTCAGCATTGCCATATGCTAACTATAATATTTATTTATAAAACAAGCTGAATTACCGCTTTTAATTAAATACTTTAATCGAAATATATTCCCTTTCACTGTTAGTGTTCTCAATACATTACATGAAGAAAAATATTCATAGGCCGGTATATGAAAAAGGTAACCGATGCTATATTGCCCGCCCTTGGAAATAATACTTGTAAATATTAAGATATACTTGGAAGTAATATTGTAACAGTAGTGCCACTGTAGCTTATATTTCAAAATCGAATAGCTATGAATGTCATCTTTACCGTATTCAGCTAGTTATATTTAAATTGACAAACAACACAAGTTGCTTCTAATTCATTCACCAGCGTTTTCTAAAGCGTAGTACAGGTACTGGAAGATGGTTGATAAGTAATAATCCCTGCAACGGGATTTGAAGATAGAAGAATACTTTTCGAAACTTCGTTACTCGTTAGTATTGTGTATGTGCTGCTATTCATATCTTTGTCAAGTTGATTCTTCAGCATTTGTAGACATTAGGTTGAAAAAAAGGAACAACCTTTTTGGTTGGAGGTGGAACCGAATTTCAGATCTCAGAACCAGAACCAACAACCACCGAACCAAATTATGATGATAATTTCTGTCCTGTCATTAGTCCTTATCCATTCTAATAAATGTTATTTATAATATTAAACAATTTCAACTATAAGGACTAGTACACAATTGACAATAAAGATTAGTACAAGGTTCAATTTTAATGATAGTGCAATATATGTGACAGGGACAATAAGGAAAATTACTCCCCAATTTAACATTCTTTATATTATAACCAGCCAGGATTTGACGAAGTAAAATTATACTGATGGCAGGACATTGGGGAGATAATAATGTAAATAAAAGGTAATTAAACTATCTTTAATATAGTAACAAATGGATATTGTAAATTAAGTTATAAATATTTGGTTTGGATTAATTGATGTTGTATTGTAGAAAACAAATAACCTGAAGACGAAGAAGGACTTCGAAAGGTTATAAATGTGTTTTTTTTTAATATAAGTTATATATTTATGGGAAGTGTACTGTTCACTAATTAATTTATTATAGTTATTTATAATATAACTTTTATTTATATTGTATAATGAATGAATGCAATTTTTCGTTTATTATACGTATATGTACTAAATTGTCTATTATATGTACTAAACAGAGACAAATAAATGTATTTTGGTTGTTATTAAAGTATATACATTTTTTTATTTTTTTTGAAGAGGTGAACTCAGTGCTACGAAAGTTATGAGAACACTGCATTGGATTTAGACAATTTAAAATTTTAGAGACGTTTCGAGCTTGAAATGATTTGTTAAGCGAACCAAGAAACGCGATCGATTAACGAAGTGTCGAAATATCGTTGAGCAGATGGGCCAAGAGGACGACGCAGACAATAAGCGAGACATTGCCAGTTGCAGAAAACAGTATCAACATTGGCCAGAGCACTCCACATCTGCCTGCTGCCTCCACAGAGCGGTAACCATTGTATTTGAGGGAGGTCAGAGGGGGGGCAGGGGGTTGTAGGGAGGGTTAGATCTATCACAATGGATACCTCGAAAATTAGGATAATTTAGAATCAAAGTCCACCCGAAATTTAGTATTTCACTGAATGATTGGTTGAGCAATCCATTATATGCGAACCTTATCGCTTTATGAGTAAGCAACTTTTGACTTCAATTTCATTGAAGATATTTTTTTAAAATAACAGGATTTATAAATGACAATAGAACATAAACAATTGATTTAATAAATAAGTGGCTACATTAACAAAAAAACTTAATAAATATTAAAATGAGAAAAAAAAAAAATGTATGGAGTAGTTGTGACAACTAATATAGCAACAGAGAAAAGAGAAGGGAAAAGAAGAGTAAATAATAGAAATATACATGCTAGTATTATAATATAAAATATTATACAAAACATATAAACATAAAAATATATATTAGAAAGGAAAAGATAATATAAATTTCAAAGAGTAATGTTATAAATAATGTTATATGTAATGAGTGGTATAGGGTATAGAAACAGAAGGAGGATTAAATATGGAAAAAGAACCAAACAGGAAGTATTAGTTTCCATCTTAATATGTGAGTATTAAATCGATTAATTACAAAATAAAAACAAAGGTATGAAAATAGTCTAGGTCAGTAAGTTTTTGAAATGAATTAAAAACTTGTGGTTTTTTGGGAGGGAGGGGATCAATTCCTGCTGAAAATTCAAAATTTGTTTACCGAATGTTTACATGTTTTTTATTTTACAACCTCTCATTATTTCTTCAAAAAAATTAAATATAAATAAAGAATACAAACTGGAGGTAAAAATTTAATTAAATTGTATTAAAACAATTATATCAACACTTATAATTTGAATTTTTCAACTTAATGTATATTTAATCCAAATATTGTTTATATTAAATATTGTTAATTTTATGTTCATATGCATACACACGCGCACACACATAAATATACGATAACTAATTCCAGTAAATTTAGTGAATTCTATAACAAGAAAAGATCGATTATAGCAATTATCATTTAATGGAATGAACGGTTAATTAAACAAACGAAAAGCCATTTTCTGATAAAATCTCTTTCATCAAGTTAACCAAGGTAGGCAAAAGTTTTAATAAAATCAGCAGAGGGTGATATTACAGCCAGATTGTATCTCGGGAAATTGTCAATAAGATTAAATATTTACAGCCAACATTAAATTCTTAGATGAGACTAAATATCAGATTCTAGAGAACTTGCTGGTAAATTCTTTAATCTAACTCGTCAGACACCTTTAAAATGCCTTCCACTTGAAGATGATGAGCATTATAATGTTATGTGCCCTTTGAATATTTTTCAGACGACACAGAGTCGCCAAAGTAAGGAATGTGAATATATAATGGCTGCTTTTCAGAGAGCCAAAAAAGAACTTGTCGTTTTAACATTTAACATCCATATTGCGAATAATTTTTTTATCTCTGGGCCTTTTTACTTATCTGAGAACTAGATTTGAGATCATAAGATTTTATTTTGGAAATATGCTTCCGCTAAATAAATTTAATTATTAGTTTATTATTGATTAGTTAAAACGTGATTGATACATGATAGTATGCTACGTGAGTATGATATGGCATTATTAAGGGAGAACTGGAAAACAGATTCAATCAATGCAGAAGTCGATAAAACCTTCAGCTAAATCGATTTCTACGAGGAAGGTATCGATTTCTACGAGGAGGTGTCATGTAAATTATTTATTTTCATCATTACATAACTCAATGTGCAATTATTTTCATTCATTGTATGTTTTTGCTCTCTTTATTGAAGCCATATTTTCGACTACTTATTACAGATTTAATTTAATTCAATAATTGGGTATTTGAGAGACTTAAGGATTTGTTTTTTAGATCATTCAATCATATCATTATAATTATAATAATATATTAAATATGTGTATTTAACTAATAATATTATCTATATTATATAATTTAGTTATCGAGTATCTCCAATGGGATCGAGTATTATGATGTGTGATGTAGCAATCCTATGTACGATTTGGGCACTATTACTTAATAATATATAAACTATTTCTCTCTCTAGGTTTCATTAATACTACCTCAGGAGAAATAGTTAAAATGTTTTTGTTGTGGGCATGTTCGACATTACATGTGTGTGTATAACTTACATGTTAGTAGTGTTTGACATTACATGTGTGTATAACTTACATATGTATATAACTTACATGTTAGTAGTGTTTGAGAAAAACTAGATAATTCGAGTTAAATAAAAATTACTGTACGCTATCAACATAAATACTTATTTTAGTTTAAAAAAATTAAATGTTGGCAGATTATAATGGAATCGGTTAGTTCAGAAACGATACATGTGGCATTCACGATTCACAATTTCACAAAAAAAATATTTACCAATAAAATTTCAAAAGATAAAAATCTATAAAAAATTAATTTTGTAAACAATCTCATTCAAAATGACACATGTGTTGTTTCCGAAATCGAGGATTCAATTGAGGAATAATAAGAAAAGAGGAGTTATAGGATTTTGGGTATGATTTGAAGTTTTATAAAGTGGAGTTAAAAAAATTAGTTATTTTAACTTATTTACTCTTTTCCAATTACCAGAGAAATATAGTATTTCTGTTTCTTAGCTAATATTTATACTAACAGAGGAAAAAAAATAGTTAATACAAATGGTTCATACGATCGAAATATGCTTATATTGTGATTTCCTTTGCTATTATGATTGACTATATAACGGATATGTTTAATGTGAAAGCCTAACATTTAGCAATGCATCCGTTAATAATTGACTTTAATTAGCGTTGTATTTCTGTTAAATTATAACCATGTAATGGGAACAATAAATAAGAAGGAATGCGAGCCTTCGTAGTGGCCAGATAATCCACCGTGAACTAAGCGCGAGCACGTAGGAGTACCCTACACTAAGTACCCCCTACCCTAGTTGGAGGATTGGAGTAGCTATGGCAACCCAGTGTTGCTCCAACAATGCCTCTGGGAAATAGGCTACGAGCCTTCAAAGGGAGCTCTTTCAATCCATCATCGGGTTAAGGTCATTCGGTTCTCTCTCGAGCATTAACCAACCGAGTGTAACTTCCATGCCGGGATCCGCTCTTGGCAAAACGGAAAGGGGCGTGTACAAGGAGTTACAACGAAAAGTTGACAAGCGGAGAGAAGAAATAAAGAGCAATGGATTACCTTTCATCTTTGGTGTGTTGAGGAGTAAGGCTTTGATTATCCAGTTTTGACGACGTGGTGGGAATCCTCTGAGAAGAACTATCACTTAGCACTCACACATCACCCACAACACACACACAGACGACACACACTGTGCCTCAATAATGTGACAGCGATAGTGTGGCAGACACTTCCACTAGGACCAGAGCACGGGGGTCGAGTGAGCTGGGCGAAGGTTCGGCCCGGCGTTCGGCTCCGCTCGGCCATCTTCGGCTCCCCCTCCAGCACTTGTTGGTGCTTCTACCGTGCGTCCCGAAAACGTTCGCTCACGATCCTCCTCGGAGCCCTCAGATACACAGAGCCGTCCTATTAGCCCCCTGGCCTTCAGGATATGCCGGGGAAGGTGTTCTCACGATCTTGGAGTCCTTGGGATTGTAGCGAGCAGTATATTTACCATGTAATCATCATTAAAAATATACGTTAGGTAAAAATACCTAGGACAGATTTGAATAATAATTAGTAAAAATTTTAATATATCAAATACTAAGCATGAAGCATGGGAAATGTTGGTCCTAATTGTCATCAATGTTGTCCAGTGCGGTACTCGAGTAACAAGGAAGGATTATATTGCAGAAATCAATTAGCACTACTGCTGTAGCAGCCTTTGTAGAGTGGCTACCTGGCCCTCATGGAGTGTGAGGCTGGGTGCTGACCACATCACCGTTGGTCAAGGGTATGTCCTTACTAATTACTGAACCCTCTTGGGTTGTAGTTATACAGATTTTTTGGAGATTCCGAAGCAAAGCCTAAAGTCTCTCAAATGGCATTAAATAATTAAGTAGTTGAAGATTAGCCCATTTAGCATTGAAAAATATAATAAGTACCAAATAAATTGGGACCAGAAATAGCACATCATACATTAACAGTATTAAAACACTAATCGAATAGATAGAGCCCGTTACTCGAAGACATTCTAGTATATGCTTTGAGTGTTGTACTATCGTCTATTTGGTGGGTATTATTTAGATTGTTAATGTGAGATGTGCTATCTCCGGATATGTCTTTTTCAGTCCTAATGATGCCTGAATAGGCTAATCGTAAACTGGTTATTCATTTACTGATATTCGAAAGACTTTGAGATTTATATTTACCACATCAATCATAACGCTATTTGGCCATTTGTAGTATTATAACGGGCATTAGAAATTATTATATAATCGATAAAGGTATCCGAGAGGCCCAGAGGGACGAGAGTGGATTCGCAACTGTCAGGTACAGCCGAGCCAGGCTGGAGTAGAAACTTCATTTCCAGTTCTATTAGCCGAGGATTATTATAGGAAAGTGTGGTGGATCGGGATCGAGGAACCCTTCCTCCTGGAGCACATCCAGGATCCAGCTGGGTTAAGGTTGAGATTCATTTTATTTATTAACAATTTTGCGCTCTTCAACCACTTGAGCTATTTTTATTTTTGCCCTGTACTAAACTTACAGACATTGGTAACTAACAAAATTTAAGTTCAATCACAATAAAATAACTAATTTTTAAAGTATAATATAAATTTCAACTTGTTTTAGAAATAGTATAAATTTCGCTGCACTATTGCTGTTTTTATTTTAAAGTCTCTGTTATATCGGTACCTCAGCCGTTTAACTGGATTTAATTATAGGGCATATGGATTTAATTAAGTATTTATAAGATATTTTTTCTACCTGTACCACCACTACAACCCATGAAGGGGTCTTGGATTCAGTACTTGTTAAGGACCGTACTGTCTCTAGGCCAACGGTTGTGCAAGGAGGTGATTTGGCCAAGATCACGCTCAACCGCCAGGTTTTTCACCCAATTAAAGGTACCCATTTTATAGAGGCTGGATAGTCCCCAGGAGGGTCTCCCGATCCCACCGGGTCGACCCACGGCTGATAACAGATAATAATTATATCTTTTATACGGCTGATAAAAGATAATAATTATCTGCCACAGCCGGTCTCGAACCCGGGACCTGGAGCATAGTAACTTAGTTCCTTACCACTGAGCTACTCCGCTCCCAATATTTTATAATATTTTTTACAATATTTTATTAATATTTTTTTTACAGTATTTTTTCTACGCTGTTAATAATTATTTGGGAAACTGAAATCATACAGTATTTTACAGACACTCTCGTAACAACAACCTGTGAAGAAGTTCCAACTGCCAGGGACAACTCCATAGTGCAATCCAAACAGGATATTATCAGACAGGATGAGAGGAGTCACTGCTTTCTATCCTCCTTATACAACATGTTAGTAGACAGAGCTGGTATTATTGGCCTAACTGACCGCGGCTCCATCAATAGCCAGTCATTGGGTATGAATGGCAGGCTAATATAATGAATGGACAGATCATTTCAATATAATGATAATAATACTATGCATGACGATATTATATTATTACTATATTATATTACTACTATATTATATTATTACTATATTTCAGAATAACTGAGTATTCGTGTCTCTAAGTCAGAACCTTAAAATCAAGAATTGGATTCTAAGCGCCGATAAGGATTTCTATTAGGTCCGATAATGGGACTTAGACTCGTGGCAAGGGAACAGCAACTTCCATAAAGCATGGGATTTAAGGGGTCCATAAAATCTTTTATCGAGAAACAGTTTTTATTGATTACTCTATGAAATGCAGGATCGTAACTATACTTTACTGCGGTAACTATAAAATAAAAAGTTTCTCTATAACGAAGAACTGTTTCTATGTGTTAATTTTTATTATGTATTACAGTATTGTGTTTTTAAAAAATTGTATTTGCTCAAATTGGGGATGCAAATATCAAAGGTAAAAAATACTATCCAATAAATGATTAATGGAAAGAGAATTAATTAGTTTTTGATAATGATCAAGAAACATTTCGAAACATCAAATGAATAAAAATGTGCATTATAGAAATTTTCAAACATATGTTAAATGAACACAATAAAATTAAATTTCGATAGAACAGCCGTATCCCGTCTTCCAACAGTTCGGAATTAATGCCCAATAGATGATCAAATAATATTAGAAAAATGACAATCTATAAAAAAATAAGTTTTATACCGAAAGTACAAAACAGATCCAGTAAACTAAAATTAAATATGTCTAATGAGATGATTGTTGATGATGATGATGTCTAATGAGATGATTGTTGATGATGATATCTAATGAGATGATTGATGATGATGATGATGTCTAATGAGATGATTGTTGACACTATCTGTAACATTTTTTAACAACTTTTTTTTTTCGACAAAAGCAAACAAAAACGTTTTTAGAGTAAGCTAGTTAAGCATTTTTTTTTTTTTAATGTTTTTGAAAGAAGTTTCTTTTCAGGAACCTATTACTTTAGAATAACAAGCCTCATTCACATGCTCGTTGTTTTGTTTAATTCCGATTATATTTCACTGAAATTGAAGAGCAAAAAAATTAATAATTGATAACTTTTATAAATAATGGCGGAGTCTGAAATTCACAGTAAATATTCGTCCATTTTCAGCCGAACGTTTTGCAAATTTTCGTTTGTTAATTACGATAAATGTTAAAGTGTTTTACGCTATGATTTTGTATATAGATCATTTAATAATAAATAAAAAACAAATAGTAAGCGAAAAAGACTAACAGTTTCGGATAAAGTACAGAAGAATAAAAAACTATTAAATTTTTTACAATAAAATTAGTTAATAAACCACTTTTTAACTAAAAAATTGTTATCCATTGACCCTTTCTTTTGAATAATGGCATACTTCTCACATTATTTCAGAAATAATAAATTTACATTATATGAGTCGTATTACTTAGCCTATTAGTAGAGTGATTTGCAAAGCCTAGCCCGTAAAGTTAAAAAATATATTTGAATCATTTCTAGCGGTGAGAAAGTTAAAGGATTAATATTAATATTTTCCGAGAATACTCTAGTTACAGATTATAATTGCCTTTCGGAATTCAAAACTAAAACAGCCACAGTGCCATTAAATGAGACAGTTTTGACAAAGACCTTATGCACGTAATAAATATCTTTATACTGAACGCAACGGGTTGGTAACCTCCAGCTAGTGCAATACAATCCATCCCCCTAGACTTAGTAGATTAAGGGCAAATAAACAAATACGGCTTACTTTAAAGTTTATAGATGGTTTTTAAATGCTTAAAGGATTAAACTAAATATGTATAATGAAAACGAGTACAGAAATTGAAATATTAATATTATTTCATTTTTATCATTATTCATATTTTTTTATAATTTTAGTCTGATCTTAAAATATTACCATAAAAATTTAAAAATCCATATGTGTTCGTTGCAAGCGATTTGAATAAATTCTGAAATACAGGGTCACTATGAGAATGAATGAGATACGAGAAAACGAAAAACCTGTAAATATTTCGGTAGTTATCTATTTATTTCCATACATTATCATTGTATATCACATTATCATTGTATATCATATTATCATTGTATATCATATTATCATTGTATATCATATAATTATATTATAAATTGGCACGATATTCTTTCATCTTACATGCAACTGTTTATAAATTTAATATCCTTATTAAAAATTAAGGTTGATGATATTGGTTTAGTTGATCTAAGAGGTAAACTGCCGTTAGGCACATTTGGGTTATTTTGATTTTACAATCATATTTCAAACATAAATATTGACAATTATTGACAAGAAGCAATACAATCCAGTGGGACCTGAAACTTTTTATGCTCTCCTGTAAAAAGTTACGACAGCTTAGCTCTCATATAGATAATTATTTCATTACGTAGAATTTACTAGGCATGAGAAAAAAAATAATAAAAAATATATATATATATATATATATATATATATATATATATATATATATATATATATATAAACATATATATACATATATATATTTATGTATAAAATGACAAAACCTATTGAATAGATGGATTGTTCTTACTGATTATGGAAAGTGCAGACGAACTGTTAAATAATTTTTCACAGCCATTAATAACATACCTGAAACAAACAAAATATAATAATTTAATTTAAAGAAAATAAATAAATATTTAATTAATGAGAACAAAAACTTAAAAAAAAAGAAATAAAAAATAATATTTGGTTTTTATTGGAAGACTCCCTCGAAAGTCTGACCTGCAAGTAAAGTATTTTTTTCGGCTCACCAATTTTAACAAAAATCTAGTAAATACATTTATATCAATATAAAAGTCCTATTTATTAAATTTGAGATGTTTTACATTATATTTTAATATACTTTTTGATGAAAGTCTCATAAGTCCTAAAAATAAAGTACCACTTCAGGTTTGCCAATGTTAACCAAAAGTTATTATATTATTTATATTAATATGGAAGTCTTATATACCTAATTGAGAAGTTTTGCCTTATATTTTAATAAAATTTTTGAAGAAGGTCAATAATGACCTTCAAGTAAAGTAACACTTTCGGTAATCATGTAGTGACCAAAAAGGGAGGTTCACAACTAGATTTTACAACAATCCTAAATACAAAATTTCAACTTTCTACGGCTAACCGGTTTTGAGTTATGCGAAATACGAACGAGTAAAAAGGAAGACACAGTATATATTGAACTTTTTGGTAGACATATAATATAGTCTTTTTACTTCCTTGTACGAAGTAAAGGAAGTATTGTAGTCGTGAAAATTTTCGATTTTCAGATTTCAACGGAAATATTCATTTTGACCATCCCCGAAACCATTTTGACTAGTTTCGTCGTGGCGTCTGTACGTACGTACGTTCGTACGTTCCTAGATTCGTACGTACGTTCGTATCTCGTATAACTCAAAAACGGTTAGCCGTATAAAGTTGAAATTTTGTATTTAGGATTGTTGTAAAATCTAATTGTGAACCTCCCTTTTTGGTCACTGCTTGATCACCGGAAGTGGTACTTTACTTGAAGGTCATAATTGATTTCTATTAAAAATTATATTAAAATACAATGCAAAACTTCTCAGATTTAGTATTTATAACTTTTATATTGATTTAACTAGCATACTAGATTTTTGTTTGAATTGGAAAACCGGAAGCGGTACTTTACTTGAAGGTGATATTAGACTTTGATCAAAAAATATATTAAAATATAATGTAAAACATCTCAAATTTGGTAAGTAGGACTTTTATATCGATATGAATGTATTTATTATATTTTGGTTAAAATTGATGAGCCGAAAAGGGTACTTTACTTGAAGGTCATAATAAGCTTACATCAAAAATTATATTTAAATTAAATACATAAACCATATGTTTCGGTAAGAAAGGTTACAAACGCAATTTGGTTTCCAATCCTATTAGACATTTTTATTACTTGTTTTAAGTGTTAAAATTGAGTGTAAAATACTGGTTTTCCTCCCCATTTGTGTGTGTGTATGTGTTAATAGACGGATGTCTCGACGCCGAATGTCGTTTTTGAGCTACTGCGATCTTCGGAAACTAGTAATCAAATTCAGGATCACGTTTTGAGGCACCGATTTATAGTTTAATAGGCGTGCAAGGAAGTCATGTGTTGTCCACATCAGATATTTTTCATATGGCTAAAGTGAGATTTGCTCTCTGAGGTTTCCAGTTAGGTGATCTTATCTTTTTCTGCCCTCCATCTTCTTTCTGGTCTTCAACTAAATACAATGAAAGCTGGTAAAGAAGTAGGGCTCGAAGTAAATACGGATAAGACGAAATATATGGTTAGCAGCAGAAACTGCGGCGATTTCGGTGATATAGATATAAGAGGGGATACCTTTAAACGCCTTCAAATACTTCAAATATTTGGGATATATGACTTTACTAGGAAAAACGAAATTCGAGAGGAAATAAAAGCGAGGTAAAAGGCTGGAAATGCTTGTCATTTTTCGTTTTCGACATTACTTAGGTCGCTCCTTTGGTCCACAAGCATAAAAGTTAAAATTAACAAAACCATTATCTTTTTTACTGTTCGAACGTCGCCGCCAACTTTGAAGGAAGAACAACGCGTAAGGTCTTCGAGAATAAGGTGTTGTGTAGAATATTGGATGAGACCACAGGAGGTTACATAACGCGGAATTACGTAGCATGCACTCTACTAATATAACTAAAGTGATAGTATTGCGACACCTGAAATGGGCTTGTTATATTGTTGGGGTTAGTAACTATCGAATCTCTAAAAAGTGAATAAATGCCCGAGGGATAGACCGAAACATAGGTAGTAGGAGATTGCGTTAAGGGTGATCTTATGGATTTGGGTTTGGACGGTGTACATTGGACGGTAGTTTGTAATCACCGATTGCTGGTATCGATATCGAATCTTCTGGTCCGCTAAGCCGTTTTATTTTTTATCTTTTTGTTGTTCTGGCGATGCCTGAATTGGCGAAACGTTGACTGGTTAGGTATTCAGAAAAAAAGCTAAAAAAAATAAAAGATTACTTTAGTGTTTATGTTCCCTAATCAGGAGAATTCGACAAACCAAGAATAAAACATTAAGTTCATGAAGAATAAAACAAAAAATCTGAAGCATCGCATAGATTTCCAGAGAATGCTGCAATAATAAGCGCAGTTTAGATCAGATCTATTAACTAGCAATTGTTCCTTAAATCATGGATCATTACCACCTTCCGCAAGAATGTCCTTCCGACCATGACAAATGGACTCTTTAACAGCCTCACGACAAAAACTGTAGTAACAAGAGAGGTTATTTAAGAAAAATAATTATTACTGTTTTCTTTTATAACCACAACCTTTATGTCGTTGAATAGGAAAAATGAACAAATATGAATGTTTAAATAGAGGATAGAACATTATGACGTAATAAAAAAAAGGAAAGAAAAAAGAGAGAGATGAATGGATTACGGTTTGAATGAAGAAGAGAGAAGAGAAAGGAATGAAGTTATTTTTATTAAAGGATTTTATTTTTAGTAGCGATATTGAATATTTAATATAATATTCGGTATCTTTAAAAATTTCTCCGTTCATTTTGAAATGAAAGAACAACATAAAAAACAAAAAAAGTTAAACTAATCGTATTCAATTATATTATAAGTTTAAGGCAATGAAATATCCTGTAGGATAGTTAGGATTATGTTATGTAGCTGATTAATAACTAAAAGGTTTCAAAGTTGGACTTCTATCTCACGATGATATGAACGTGAATGGGCAGGCAGCCACCCATTGAGAACATCAATATCAAACTAAATTAACTTCTCCTGTCTTACGATAAAAAAATCTGGTGCGGTGCGCGCATCACACAACTTTCCCTTACCACTCTATAATAATAATCTTTTAAACGTAATTTTAAATAGTTCACATAAAACCTACTTGAAATATACTCAGCAGAATGCACTTCTTCAAGTTTTCTCCCACAAAAGCACAATAAATTAGTTTTTTAAACAACTTTAGTACGACAATTCTATGCACTATATATTTTAGGTTCGTCAAGTTGAAAATAGATTTTAAAAGTTTCGGTTTAGTTTCCTAGAAAGTTTCATTCAGTTTCCAAGGAAATATTTTGTTTCCATTAAATAATACAAAAGTAGAAATTATTAAGTTGATTTCAACGATTATATTCTTGCATTACATTAATACGTACTGTTGACAACATGTTGGATTAGGCTTGGTGGGAGAAGGTTCGATCGTATCCGTTTCCTTTCGGACGCGCTCGGTTTTTCATCTAGAATCTTGTAGTCCTTACAAGATATGATGTATCTTTGCTAATATTGGCCCGATTCCGATCATTCCTATTTTTGTTTTTTAGAGAATTTAACAACCTTTCATATTAATGTAACATAATTTATCATAAAATGCATATTTTTCGAGTTATATGCAATTAAAATATTCTTTTCATCATAACTTTTTCCCCTGCATTTCCTCGGTGATGTACTATATGTATACTTTAAAACCTTTACAAAGAATAATTTAGACAAGTTTCATCAAAATGATTTGAGCTCTGTATTGCACATTATTCTATATGAGCTTCCTGGCCTCTATAAAGGTTCGGGAATTTTTGAAAATAGTTCACTGGCTCGAAATTCTATCCCTGAAAATCGAGTTTTTTTTTGAGAAAATCCGCCCGTCCAAGGGGAATGGCACGCAGCAGTAAACGCCAACCACAATTTTTATTTTATTTAATAATTATTTATAATATGCCAACTATTTAGTTATTTTGTTGTTGTTTCTTTTAGGAGAGTATAGTCAATCATGAAAAATCATACTATAATATAGCCATAAAATCATACTATAATATAGTCATAAAATCATACTATAATATAGTCATAAAATCATACTATAATATAGTCATAAAATCATGCTATAATATAGTCATAAAATCATACTATAATATAGTCATAAAATCATACTATAATATAGTCATAAAATCATACTATAATATAGTCATAAAATCATACTATAATATAGTCATAAAATCATACTATAATACAGTCATAAAATCATACAATAATATAGTCATAAAATCATACTATAATACAGTCATAAAATCATACAATAATATAGTCATAAAATCATACTATAATATAGTCATAAAATCATACTATAATATAGTCATAAAATCATACTATAATATAGTCATAAAATCCGACTACAATGTGACCGATTTAAATTCTCTAATTCTAGTCTGCAATAGGATTTTCAAGTTTCTTAACGAAAAGTTGCAGAAAGAGACCATAATCATTTGTAATGCGCTTGTCTTTTTCTGACAAACATCTGTGAATTTAATAAGAAGCTTTGATAAGTTTTGTGTGTACGAATTTTCGACAAGTACCAACATGAGTCATATTCTGTGAAATGCCAAGAATAAATAGCAGACAAAGAGATTAAAAATATTCCAGAATGAACAATGTCCTAACTACCTATGTGGTTTTTTATATTAATGGCTGTATCGAAGGCTATATAAAACCGAAGCAAGCCACAACGAGAAGAAACACTTTCACCGGAGCCTTTGGAAGAGGCCGGCCTTTGAGGTGTTAGTTCCGAGCGGGCAGCTTGGGGTCGCTGCTTCTGTCCACATCATCCTCTAGAATAAACAAGATATTTTTTCATACCTCGCTGGCCAATCCGGTTTGAACGAGGCTTTTTCAAGCTATATTCCATTTGGCAGTTCACAACCGACATTTTTTTTTAAGTTAATATTTATTAATCAAAGAGCGCAGAAACTCAAAAAAAGAGACAATGAATGTAAGAATATGATGGGAGCATTGCATAACTAAGCCTATAGCCCTTCAAATAGCAGTAAATGACTAACCAGTCAACGTTTCGACAATTCAGGCAAAAAGACCTCACAGGTTGCGCTGGCACAAAATAAAAAATAAGTCCCACTATTTAGTCTGTTATTCCTCATTCACCGTACCCTCTTCCCCTCCCCTTCCTAACAACTTCTCCTTAAATTGCATCTGTAATCAACTATACCCACGCCTTTATAAACTAGATTAACTTTTCAAACTTAGAGTTGATGAGAAAATAAACATTATAATGAAACAAGCAAGGTATGCTCCATGCTAGAGTGTAGATTTTGTTCATCTACTAATATGTTAATTAATAGATGTATTAAATCTTTACCTGTACAAATATAACTGAATACAAATAATCAAAGTTGTACTGAACCCGCAATACATTAAAATCTGAAACAAACCTGAGGTTTGAGCGAGATTTTCGCAGAGGTCAGCTAGTATTTAAAAATTTCTGAGAATTAGTTTTGGATGTAATTTAATTAGCTTGATAAAACAACCATCGACACTACAGAGATACCTTCTGAATTAATTCATAATTCATTAACAAGGACAACAAGAATAGTAATTTCACATTTAAACAATCCAATGACAAGAGGAGGATTTGCTCCTGTTGGATTTGTAATCGTGTTTTAGCCCTAAGGGATTCGACAAAGCAGGCCATTAAGGAAGGGCAAGGAGTGAGGGAAGACAAGATTGGGACAGGTGGTTCGTTAACTTAGCTATTGTTGTCTTCAGTACACTTCAGTCCTCCGTAATTGAAATCTTGTCTCAGTCAAGCCGGCAGTGCCTTCCAAGAGTACGTTCTGACTCATATAACATACAATAATAATAATAATTAAAAAAAAAAAACTGAAGCGCTACAAGACATGAAATGGTCCTGGGTTCAGTACTTGCTAAGGGAGAACTGTATCTTGATGTAAGGGTTGTACAAGGAGGTGATGTGGTCAGCATTCACGCTCAATGGCCAGGTTTATCCTTCAACTAAGTGAAGGGCTCGGATGCACGCTTTATATGAGCCTTCCAATTCCAAATTCCAAAACATACCAAGTCCATTATCCAATTTTTATTATTATTTTATTCTTTAACAGTTTTTTTATCAGATTGTCATAACAAACCCCACACCACTTGCACTTGCTACAGTTACTAAATTCACAACAAAAACATTTATTATACTAATTTCCAATGGTAGAACGATAGATAGTCGAGATGATTGAAGGTGGAGGAACTGCAGCCAGAGAGGATGCTATATACAGATATAGTACTCATCGCCAATACCGAACTGCAGCCAGAGAGGATGCTATATACAGATATAGTACTCATCGCCAATACCGAACTGCAGCCAGAGAGGATGCTATATACAGATATAGTACTCATCGCCAATACCGAACTGCAGCCAGAGAGGATGCTATATACAGATATAGTACTCATCGCCAATACCGAACTGCAGCCAGAGAGGATGCTATATACAGATATAGTACTCATCGCCAATACCGAACTGCAGCCAGAGAGGATGCTATATACAGATATAGTACTCATCGCCAATACCGAACTGCAGCCAGAGAGGATGCTATATACAGATATAGTACTCATCGCCAATACCGAACTGCAGCCAGAGAGGATGCTATATACAGATATAGTACTCATCGCCAAAACCGAACTGCAGCCAGAGAGGATGCTATATACAGATATAGTACTCATCGCCAATACCGAACTGCAGCCAGAGAGGATGCTATATACAGATATAGTACTCATCGCCAAAACCGAACTGCAGCCAGAGAGGATGCTATATACAGATATAGTACTCATCGCCAAAACCGAACTGCAGCCAGAGAGGATGCTATATACAGATATAGTACTCATCGCCAAAACCGAACTGCAGCCAGAGAGGATGCTATATACAGATATAGTACTCATCGCCAATACCGAACTGCAGCCAGAGAGGATGCTATATACAGATATAGTACTCATCGCCAATACCGAACTGCAGCCAGAGAGGATGCTATATACAGATATAGTACTCATCGCCAAAACCGAACTGCAGCCAGAGAGGATGCTATATACAGATATAGTACTCATCGCCAAAACCGAACTGCAGCCAGAGAGGATGCTATATACAGATATAGTACTCATCGCCAAAACCGAACTGCAGCCAGAGAGGATGCTATATACAGATATAGTACTCATCGCCAAAACCGAACTGCAGCCAGAGAGGATGCTATATACAGATATAGTACTCATCGCCAAAACCGAACTGCAGCCAGAGAGGATGCTATATACAGATATAGTACTCATCGCCAATACCGAACTGCAGCCAGAGAGGATGCTATATACAGATATAGTACTCATCGCCAATACCGAACTGCAGCCAGAGAGGATGCTATATACAGATATAGTACTCATCGCCAAAACCGAACTGCAGCCAGAGAGGATGCTATATACAGATATAGTACTCATCGCCAATACCGAACTGCAGCCAGAGAGGATGCTATATACAGATATAGTACTCATCGCCAAAACCGAACTGCAGCCAGAGAGGATGCTATATACAGATATAGTACTCATCGCCAATACCGAACTGCAGCCAGAGAGGATGCTATATACAGATATAGTACTCATCGCCAATACCGAACTGCAGCCAGAGAGGATGCTATATACAGATATAGTACTCATCGCCAATACCGAACTGCAGCCAGAGAGGATGCTATATACAGATATAGTACTCATCGCCAATACCGAACTGCAGCCAGAGAGGATGCTATATACAGATATAGTACTCATCGCCAAAACCGAACTGCAGCCAGAGAGGATGCTATATACAGATATAGTACTCATCGCCAATACCGAACTGCAGCCAGAGAGGATGCTATATACAGATATAGTACTCATCGCCAATACCGAACTGCAGCCAGAGAGGATGCTATATACAGATATAGTACTCATCGCCAATACCGAACTGCAGCCAGAGAGGATGCTATATACAGATATAGTACTCATCGCCAATACCGAACTGCAGCCAGAGAGGATGCTATATACAGATATAGTACTCATCGCCAAAACCGAACTGCAGCCAGAGAGGATGCTATATACAGATATAGTACTCATCGCCAATACCGAACTGCAGCCAGAGAGGATGCTATATACAGATATAGTACTCATCGCCAATACCGAACTGCAGCCAGAGAGGATGCTATATACAGATATAGTACTCATCGCCAAAACCGAACTGCAGCCAGAGAGGATGCTATATACAGATATAGTACTCATCGCCAATACCGAACTGCAGCCAGAGAGGATGCTATATACAGATATAGTACTCATCGCCAATACCGAACTGCAGCCAGAGAGGATGCTATATACAGATATAGTACTCATCGCCAAAACCGAACTGCAGCCAGAGAGGATGCTATATACAGATATAGTACTCATCGCCAAAACCGAACTGCAGCCAGAGAGGATGCTATATACAGATATAGTACTCATCGCCAATACCGAACTGCAGCCAGAGAGGATGCTATATACAGATATAGTACTCATCGCCAATACCGAACTGCAGCCAGAGAGGATGCTATATACAGATATAGTACTCATCGCCAAAACCGAACTGCAGCCAGAGAGGATGCTATATACAGATATAGTACTCATCGCCAAAACCGAACTGCAGCCAGAGAGGATGCTATATACAGATATAGTACTCATCGCCAATACCGAACTGCAGCCAGAGAGGATGCTATATACAGATATAGTACTCATCGCCAATACCGAACTGCAGCCAGAGAGGATGCTATATACAGATATAGTACTCATCGCCAATACCGAACTGCAGCCAGAGAGGATGCTATATACAGATATAGTACTCATCGCCAATACCGAACTGCAGCCAGAGAGGATGCTATATACAGATATAGTACTCATCGCCAAAACCGAACTGCAGCCAGAGAGGATGCTATATACAGATATAGTACTCATCGCCAAAACCGAACTGCAGCCAGAGAGGATGCTATATACAGATATAGTACTCATCGCCAATACCGAACTGCAGCCAGAGAGGATGCTATATACAGATATAGTACTCATCGCCAATACCGAACTGCAGCCAGAGAGGATGCTATATACAGATATACTACTCATCGCCAAAACCGAACTGCAGCCAGAGAGGATGCTATATACAGATATAGTACTCATCGCCAATACCGAACTGCAGCCAGAGAGGATGCTATATACAGATATAGTACTCATCGCCAAAACCGAACTGCAGCCAGAGAGGATGCTATATACAGATATAGTACTCATCGCCAATACCGAACTGCAGCCAGAGAGGATGCTATATACAGATATAGTACTCATCGCCAATACCGAACTGCAGCCAGAGAGGATGCTATATACAGATATAGTACTCATCGCCAAAACCGAACTGCAGCCAGAGAGGATGCTATATACAGATATAGTACTCATCGCCAAAACCGAACTGCAGCCAGAGAGGATGCTATATACAGATATAGTACTCATCGCCAATACCGAACTGCAGCCAGAGAGGATGCTATATACAGATATAGTACTCATCGCCAATACCGAACTGCAGCCAGAGAGGATGCTATATACAGATATAGTACTCATCGCCAAAACCGAACTGCAGCCAGAGAGGATGCTATATACAGATATAGTACTCATCGCCAATACCGAACTGCAGCCAGAGAGGATGCTATATACAGATATAGTACTCATCGCCAATACCGAACTGCAGCCAGAGAGGATGCTATATACAGATATAGTACTCATCGCCAATACCGAACTGCAGCCAGAGAGGATGCTATATACAGATATAGTACTCATCGCCAAAACCGAACTGCAGCCAGAGAGGATGCTATATACAGATATAGTACTCATCGCCAATACCGAACTGCAGCCAGAGAGGATGCTATATACAGATATAGTACTCATCGCCAAAACCGAACTGCAGCCAGAGAGGATGCTATATACAGATATAGTACTCATCGCCAAAACCGAACTGCAGCCAGAGAGGATGCTATATACAGATATAGTACTCATCGCCAATACCGAACTGCAGCCAGAGAGGATGCTATATACAGATATAGTACTCATCGCCAAAACCGAACTGCAGCCAGAGAGGATGCTATATACAGATATAGTACTCATCGCCAAAACCGAACTGCAGCCAGAGAGGATGCTATATACAGATATAGTACTCATCGCCAATACCGAACTGCAGCCAGAGAGGATGCTATATACAGATATAGTACTCATCGCCAATACCGAACTGCAGCCAGAGAGGATGCTATATACAGATATAGTACTCATCGCCAAAACCGAACTGCAGCCAGAGAGGATGCTATATACAGATATAGTACTCATCGCCAAAACCGAACTGCAGCCAGAGAGGATGCTATATACAGATATAGTACTCATCGCCAAAACCGAACTGCAGCCAGAGAGGATGCTATATACAGATATAGTACTCATCGCCAAAACCGAACTGCAGCCAGAGAGGATGCTATATACAGATATAGTACTCATCGCCAAAACCGAACTGCAGCCAGAGAGGATGCTATATACAGATATAGTACTCATCGCCAATACCGAACTGCAGCCAGAGAGGATGCTATATACAGATATAGTACTCATCGCCAATACCGAACTGCAGCCAGAGAGGATGCTATATACAGATATAGTACTCATCGCCAAAACCGAACTGCAGCCAGAGAGGATGCTATATACAGATATAGTACTCATCGCCAATACCGAACTGCAGCCAGAGAGGATGCTATATACAGATATAGTACTCATCGCCAATACCGAACTGCAGCCAGAGAGGATGCTATATACAGATATAGTACTCATCGCCAAAACCGAACTGCAGCCAGAGAGGATGCTATATACAGATATAGTACTCATCGCCAATACCGAACTGCAGCCAGAGAGGATGCTATATACAGATATAGTACTCATCGCCAATACCGAACTGCAGCCAGAGAGGATGCTATATACAGATATAGTACTCATCGCCAAAACCGAACTGCAGCCAGAGAGGATGCTATATACAGATATAGTACTCATCGCCAAAACCGAACTGCAGCCAGAGAGGATGCTATATACAGATATAGTACTCATCGCCAATACCGAACTGCAGCCAGAGAGGATGCTATATACAGATATAGTACTCATCGCCAATACCGAACTGCAGCCAGAGAGGATGCTATATACAGATATAGTACTCATCGCCAATACCGAACTGCAGCCAGAGAGGATGCTATATACAGATATAGTACTCATCGCCAATACCGAACTGCAGCCAGAGAGGATGCTATATACAGATATAGTACTCATCGCCAAAACCGAACTGCAGCCAGAGAGGATGCTATATACAGATATAGTACTCATCGCCAAAACCGAACTGCAGCCAGAGAGGATGCTATATACAGATATAGTACTCATCGCCAATACCGAACTGCAGCCAGAGAGGATGCTATATACAGATATAGTACTCATCGCCAATACCGAACTGCAGCCAGAGAGGATGCTATATACAGATATACTACTCATCGCCAAAACCGAACTGCAGCCAGAGAGGATGCTATATACAGATATAGTACTCATCGCCAATACCGAACTGCAGCCAGAGAGGATGCTATATACAGATATAGTACTCATCGCCAAAACCGAACTGCAGCCAGAGAGGATGCTATATACAGATATAGTACTCATCGCCAATACCGAACTGCAGCCAGAGAGGATGCTATATACAGATATAGTACTCATCGCCAATACCGAACTGCAGCCAGAGAGGATGCTATATACAGATATAGTACTCATCGCCAAAACCGAACTGCAGCCAGAGAGGATGCTATATACAGATATAGTACTCATCGCCAAAACCGAACTGCAGCCAGAGAGGATGCTATATACAGATATAGTACTCATCGCCAATACCGAACTGCAGCCAGAGAGGATGCTATATACAGATATAGTACTCATCGCCAATACCGAACTGCAGCCAGAGAGGATGCTATATACAGATATAGTACTCATCGCCAAAACCGAACTGCAGCCAGAGAGGATGCTATATACAGATATAGTACTCATCGCCAATACCGAACTGCAGCCAGAGAGGATGCTATATACAGATATAGTACTCATCGCCAATACCGAACTGCAGCCAGAGAGGATGCTATATACAGATATAGTACTCATCGCCAATACCGAACTGCAGCCAGAGAGGATGCTATATACAGATATAGTACTCATCGCCAAAACCGAACTGCAGCCAGAGAGGATGCTATATACAGATATAGTACTCATCGCCAATACCGAACTGCAGCCAGAGAGGATGCTATATACAGATATAGTACTCATCGCCAAAACCGAACTGCAGCCAGAGAGGATGCTATATACAGATATAGTACTCATCGCCAAAACCGAACTGCAGCCAGAGAGGATGCTATATACAGATATAGTACTCATCGCCAATACCGAACTGCAGCCAGAGAGGATGCTATATACAGATATAGTACTCATCGCCAATACCGAACTGCAGCCAGAGAGGATGCTATATACAGATATAGTACTCATCGCCAAAACCGAACTGCAGCCAGAGAGGATGCTATATACAGATATAGTACTCATCGCCAATACCGAACTGCAGCCAGAGAGGATGCTATATACAGATATAGTACTCATCGCCAATACCGAACTGCAGCCAGAGAGGATGCTATATACAGATATAGTACTCATCGCCAAAACCGAACTGCAGCCAGAGAGGATGCTATATACAGATATAGTACTCATCGCCAAAACCGAACTGCAGCCAGAGAGGATGCTATATACAGATATAGTACTCATCGCCAATACCGAACTGCAGCCAGAGAGGATGCTATATACAGATATAGTACTCATCGCCAATACCGAACTGCAGCCAGAGAGGATGCTATATACAGATATAGTACTCATCGCCAAAACCGAACTGCAGCCAGAGAGGATGCTATATACAGATATAGTACTCATCGCCAAAACCGAACTGCAGCCAGAGAGGATGCTATATACAGATATAGTACTCATCGCCAATACCGAACTGCAGCCAGAGAGGATGCTATATACAGATATAGTACTCATCGCCAATACCGAACTGCAGCCAGAGAGGATGCTATATACAGATATAGTACTCATCGCCAAAACCGAACTGCAGCCAGAGAGGATGCTATATACAGATATAGTACTCATCGCCAAAACCGAACTGCAGCCAGAGAGGATGCTATATACAGATATAGTACTCATCGCCAATACCGAACTGCAGCCAGAGAGGATGCTATATACAGATATAGTACTCATCGCCAATACCGAACTGCAGCCAGAGAGGATGCTATATACAGATATAGTACTCATCGCCAATACCGAACTGCAGCCAGAGAGGATGCTATATACAGATATAGTACTCATCGCCAATACCGAACTGCAGCCAGAGAGGATGCTATATACAGATATAGTACTCATCGCCAATACCGAACTGCAGCCAGAGAGGATGCTATATACAGATATAGTACTCATCGCCAATACCGAACTGCAGCCAGAGAGGATGCTATATACAGATATAGTACTCATCGCCAAAACCGAACTGCAGCCAGAGAGGATGCTATATACAGATATAGTACTCATCGCCAAAACCGAACTGCAGCCAGAGAGGATGCTATATACAGATATAGTACTCATCGCCAATACCGAACTGCAGCCAGAGAGGATGCTATATACAGATATAGTACTCATCGCCAATACCGAACTGCAGCCAGAGAGGATGCTATATACAGATATAGTACTCATCGCCAAAACCGAACTGCAGCCAGAGAGGATGCTATATACAGATATAGTACTCATCGCCAATACCGAACTGCAGCCAGAGGGGATGCTATATACAGATATAGTACTCATCGCCAATACCGAACTGCAGCCAGAGAGGATGCTATATACAGATATAGTACTCATCGCCAATACCGAACTGCAGCCAGAGAGGATGCTATATACAGATATAGTACTCATCGCCAAAACCGAACTGCAGCCAGAGAGGATGCTATATACAGATATAGTACTCATCGCCAATACCGAACTGCAGCCAGAGAGGATGCTATATACAGATATAGTACTCATCGCCAATACCGAACTGCAGCCAGAGAGGATGCTATATACAGATATAGTACTCATCGCCAAAACCGAACTGCAGCCAGAGAGGATGCTATATACAGATATAGTACTCATCGCCAAAACCGAACTGCAGCCAGAGAGGATGCTATATACAGATATAGTACTCATCGCCAATACCGAACTGCAGCCAGAGAGGATGCTATATACAGATATAGTACTCATCGCCAATACCGAACTGCAGCCAGAGAGGATGCTATATACAGATATAGTACTCATCGCCAAAACCGAACTGCAGCCAGAGAGGATGCTATATACAGATATAGTACTCATCGCCAAAACCGAACTGCAGCCAGAGAGGATGCTATATACAGATATAGTACTCATCGCCAATACCGAACTGCAGCCAGAGAGGATGCTATATACAGATATAGTACTCATCGCCAAAACCGAACTGCAGCCAGAGAGGATGCTATATACAGATATAGTACTCATCGCCAATACCGAACCTCCTTGTCTTAGCAACAGCAACAGCAATATCAATAGCTAGCCGAGTTGAGGTTCTGCATAACAACATAGAGAAATAATTAAACCCTTATAATAACTGTATGTTTTTTTAGTATTTTTTATTTCCTTGCTTCTTGGAAATTTCAAGTTTTAATTTACACCTGTGACAATAAATAAATCGTTTGACCACATGGAAAATGTAAGCACGTCAGGCGTAGGGAAAATTAAATTAATAATATTTTACTCTTAAAGCACATCTTTGCAGTACTAAGGAAATCAGTAAAAAAGAAATATATGAAATGCCAGCCTGTTTTAAAAATTAAATTACGAAAATGGCTTATTATCCACCCAACAACTAAAGCCTTACAGAGGATCCTAAATTATTTAAATGATCCCTTAAGGATCTTCCTAAAGAAGGGCCAAGTGGCCTTATTGGTCCTTAATGCGCCCACAGTGAAGCATCCATTGTGAGGAGTCCTTTGAAGGACACTCAACACAACAATCACAAGTATATTGCTTTTGAATGGATAACCATTTTTATTATTTACTTTTTATTATTTTCGACTATTAAAACTTCTGTAAGCTTAAGGCAAAAATATAAATTAAATAACCAGAGGTACAGTGTGATAGTAGTGAACGTTAGTTGGCTTTATCACTTTGTAGAAATGTTAGGTACTTCATATAAAATATATTCCAACAATTATAAACTATTCTAGTTTACACATTGTCATTTTTTTTTTATTTTATTGAAATACTCAATACGTTACAGAAATAAATAAAAACAATGTTATTAAAATGACTTTAGGAGAAACTGTTGGAATACGATAATATTTCAATGATTGGGATAATGTTTTTTTCGAAGGCTTCAGATAAATTTAAAAACTTTCAAGTATATAATAGATTGGAAAATATTTGTTTAACTATATTAGAGAGATGCACTATCTCTATGTTTTTTATTTTATTTGAGATGTCATCTTTGGTATTTTATCTGATATTATTTTTTAGTTGATTTCAGATGTCATCTTGGGTATTTTATCTGATATTATTTTTTTCTGTGCTGATAAAGTCTGAATTGGCGAAACGTTAATTGGTTGGTTATTTACTGCTACTTGAGAGGCTGAAGACTTTGTATGGAAATTTTCAATAATTATTAAATTATTCTATTAATTTTGACATTTATACTTTTCATTAAGAATTTCACTCCTAAGAATGATTAATGAATGTTTATTGCTGGATTGGTTTGAGGCACGTTGATTAATATCGCACCCTACTAAATGAATTAAATAATTTACTACGAGGAGAAAATATAGGGTCAATAATCAGATAAAGATTTATGAAATAAATTAGACAAAGCGAAGCACATTGAGGTAATAGATATCAACAAAACTAATTCTAGTTCCCAGCCAAACTGAAGTACAGCTCACCGCGTTCGACCACCAGAAAGAGAAATGTTGATATCGCAGGAGATGGAAGTGCAACTGATTGTGAGAGTGCTAGAGGATATTTGTAACAGGATTCACTAATAACATCTTAACTAATAAAAAGACAAACAGCGATTTTGTATTCTATACCTGTACCTGTACTTGTAGTTGTGTCAATAGCCTCTGTCATGCCAATATTGTCTAATGTATATGAGTAAGCCTTAAAAAGGATATATCTATAAGAAGTATGAATAAGTGTCTAAGTCGAAAAAGATAAATTTCCTAGCCGGCAGTTTTAAATTCAAATTAAGGTAAGACATTAAGGTAAGACATCTTGTAATTTCAAATAGCGATATCGTCCTACCACTTTAGCTTCTGATTTAGCCGTGTATAAATACGTTTTAGAGGCCAACTTTTAAAAACCAGTGGTGGACCTAACTGATATTCGCTTACACACTCATTCACAATCTTGCAAATATTTTCTCAATCAAACTTAAAACTTATTTACGATGCAACTTATGTTCCTTTGCGGTTCGAAATAGAAAAAAGTGCGTAAAGTTTAATCCGATTTTTCGCAAAACAATTTCATAAATATTTAGAATATCAAGCAGGGCAAAGAGAGCAGATGCGATTTAGAGGGCGAACCAAATTTTATTTTTAGGCTAATAAAAAAATATTTGTTTCTGTTTTTTTTATTGTTTTAACTTTAATTCAGTCAATATTACGAGATGATGATATTGATTCGGAAATAATGTCACCTACCTAAAATGCTGTTATACAACTGTAGACCTTAATTAGAGGGGGGAGGTGAAAGAAGGCTAGTTCCTAGTAAATCCTAGTTCCTTCCCTGGTATGAAGCTTTTTAATGATGTAGAATCTTATTTTTGTCAATATGGCAAAGCATTTCTACAATATTTATGATGAACTAGATTGAAGAGTGGGTTTTCTCTCTCTTGTAAAATTTGGTTTAGAGACAGAGAGTCTTTGACTTTCATGGTCCACAAAAACGTAAGACAACTTAAGCCTCAGACCAGCATCTACTGCTACTGCTACTGCTACCTAGCTACTGCCCGAAGACTACATTCAGGAAGGCGGATCCTAAAATAGTCTGGAAGGCCTACTTGATCTTTTGGCATGATGCAAAACGGGACGGGTTAGAGAGGCGCTCAAATTGGAAAAGAAAGTGGCGAAGCGATTTAGAAAAAAGTAGCGCGACTCGCTTTCATTCCAACACGACCCCTGACCCTCCGAAGGAACAGGTCTTCGTAATTTATACTGCCCTCACCTTCCAGTCACTTTCTCCAGTTCCTCCGCCAGACGTGGATGGTTGCTAATGGTTGAACTGCTGTCGGCAAAGGATACGAATTATGCTGACCAGGCAGAGTTATCGCTACAGCCTAGGGGTCGCTAAGGAGGATGCGATCGAAAGCTTTCAGGTTTCGCTAGAAGGCTGGATACTCTCTTTATCCCTCACTCATATTTCGGCCATGCATCATTCCCATAACCTTTAACTTTAACCTTTAAGATAATGTATATATATGCCAGATATATGATGCTGTTTGCCTGAGGAATGTAATCAATGGTGTGCACGTACTCTGTGATTCAGGTAATTACAGACGTACATTATCAATGTTAGGGGTCGGATAATTTTGCTTATCGTTTACTAATCCATTCAACATAACTTTTCTTTAGTATTCATTCCGATTAGGAGAGCTATTTGTTTTAAACCTCGAAACACTCGGAGTACCTATTTTTGGGTCGACAAAACACTCGGAGTAGCTACTCTTGGGTCGACAAAACACTCGGAGTAGCTACTCTTGGGTCGACAAAACACTCGGAGTAGCTACTCTTGGGTTGACAAAGCGAACAACACATGCATTGCAGATTGCGATAGGTGCATATGCCCAAAAATATAGGTGCCATAACAACCTTCGGACATAACTATACTTGAAATTTAAAGAAATCTAAGCAGACTAATCTATAGTCCACACTTGTCTATGTCACTGCGTACTACTTCCACATTTCAGAAAACTGGGCCTTTCACCAACTGATCTTATGATATTATTATTAAAGAATTTTCTTTATAAAAAATAAAAACTGATTTGCAAAAGTTTATTAAACAAACCAAACAATATACACAGGGTGTCCAGCTGGATAGTATGAAAACATTTAAGTATAATTCAAGGATTTTAAGGATGTGAAATGTAAAATTCAAGGCGTTTTACCTCAATATATTGGATTAAATTTTAAACAAAATTGGAACCAAAAAGTGTTTTACTTTTAATAGACTTATAATAAAATATACAATTCGGACTTCAGAATGAGTTGGAATAGTTTATAAAGTTTGTATTCCTCTTTGATAATAAAAACACACTGAGAGCTCAACGCATTGCCAAAAATAAAATACAAAACCAATTTCAGATGTAAATAAATAAAATACACGTGTTGGAATAAATTTCACTATTTTAATTTTAATATATATATATATATATATATATATATATATATATATATATATATATATATATATAAATATATATTTATATAGCAAATTAATCATAATTATTGGAATAAATTTAATCCTGACAATCCCTTATCCTTGCCACTCCACCCTCACAAATTATAAGTTTAAATCGGTTGAAATCGAAACTCGGAGCTGTTTGGAGCTAATACATTAATTAACCGTTCCATGAGACCCCTAATTCACTTAGCGAGCCGTTAAGATGAGACAGGTCATAGAAAGAGTACGTACACCTTTGAGAGAGAAGGAGTGAGGGAGTGAGGGTGAGAGAGAGTGAGTGGGAGAGAGGGAGAGAGAGGGACTGATCAACAAAGTTTGTTGCTTTGCATGTTCTAGCTTGGAGATGGTAAGAGAAAAGACAGGCTCAATTGTTCCTATATTTTATAGATTTTTTGCTGATATGAAATGAATGGTATTATTAGACTCAAAACTAAAAAATTCCTGATGAGTGGTAGTTTTTCAACCATAATTCCCGAATTTTTCCCGACGTGGAGAACTCAAGCAGGATTCCCGACCTTCAAGGAATTCAAGGCTGCTGGACACCCCGTATATATTACAATAAATGTTCTTAAGAAAATAAATTGAAAATAAAGTTCAAAAATGAAAAGTGAAATTGATATCACATAACATCAGCAACAGTAAGATTAACACGAAAAAATCTACAGATAAATGTGTATCCATAAAGAATAATAAATTTGGACAATATTTTTCAGTTGGAAGCATGTTATTGTTTATTGGTGGTCTACTCGGCCCCTACATACCTACCTGGCACCTTCAGTTGGAAGCATGTTATTGTTTATTTACAATGAGAGCATCAATGTTAGGCTTCATGGAGCTAACTTCATTCTTAAGTACTCTTCAATTCTACTACAGTTAACTTCCTCAATCATATTTACAAATTTTTTAACTCTCGTTGAATGTGTTAAAAAGGTGATTTTTATTCATAACTTTTGTTTGCTTGTTCGCGTACCACGTGGAAATTCTTTGCGTAAAACCAGTAGTACGCGCACCACGGTCTGGGAACCCCTGCTGTAACAATATATACATATATGCACCTTCACATATTAGTTAGATATGTATATATATATATATATATATATATATATATATATATATATATATATATATATATATATATATATATATATATAGACAGAGGTGAGAAAGACAAAAAAATGAGTAAGACCACCTAGAGCGATGATGAGGGGCCAAGGTTGGGGCGTGCCTAGAACCGAAGCAATTACCACAACAGTCACTACAACTTATTGGACACCAGCACCAGCACCAGCACCAGCACTAGCACTAGTCCTCGCAATACAATGATTCTACGGTCCTCATGTTAGTAAGCTTAAATACAAATTTAAATTAAAGTAATGAAATTATTAAAATTTAAAAAAAGCTTTTGGAGCGTTATTTCTTGCTATTGGAGGGCCTTAGGGTTTTATTTTTGAAATTTTCCAAAGATAATCTAATAAGAATTAGAGATTTAGAGAAGTAGTTGAATATGGTCAGACAAAAATGCTTTGGTAGGGTATTTCAGGCGATTTGGTACAGAAAATAAAGGATGATCCAGGATAACAGTATTGTGGGAGGGAAATAGACTCAAGTTGGCGTGGGCGGTTCGATATTATGATTCGCGGAAGTGTAGAGGGGATGGGTAAGAGATAAGAGATAAATTACGAAGAAGAGATTGGATAGACAGAAATCCTGATGGTGGTTTGTTTATAAAATAAAAAATACAAGGGCGTGGCCAGAATTTTTTTTCAGGGAGGAATTGGCGGCCAGTTAAAGTTTTTATAAAGATAGAGGAAAAATAAAAAGTGTTTTGGAATCATTATACCAAATCATTATACCAAATCGTTTATTGGAAAAAAAAAAAAATCAATCAAATAAATTTTCAATTTTTATTGTTGGATGCCTAAATACTTAGGAATAATAAACCATACCGTAATAATTTGCAGCCGAACCCAAAAATAACCATACTAAGACTTTGAGTATTGCACAGACGTATCTTTAGTAGCGGGTACCAGGACATATAATACAGATAAACCTATAAATAGTCCAGAAAGAAGTGAGCGGATGCCATGTATTTTTACAATCCGTATAAATATTAAAATTAGTTGATCGTGAAATTAAAACGCTTAATTAAAATAAATAAGTAACCTTTTCCAGTTTTTTGTCTCACAGATGAAATTATAAATGCATATATATATATATATATATATATATATATATATATATATATATATATATATATATATATATATATTATATATATACATTATGTTTTAGATAAAACTTCATAAAGAGAAATTTTATTATTACATGTACAAATGTGACTGAGCATGGACAAAGCAAATTTTATTTGAAGCACTCTGATACACACCGCTGCGACGGACAAAAAATATGTTGCAGTAGGCGGTCAAGAAATGGGCTAAAAATAGTAAAAATTATTTGTTAAAAACCAATGTTTTTCAGTTTCAACTCCTTCGTGAAGATCAAAGCGATTAATACGCCAAGCATTTTGATGTTTTGTAATGGTTTTTTTTGCCATATTTTTCTCACTTTTTTTTATCTATTTTTTAAATTATTGCATATGGAAAATTTAATTTTTTTCGATATTCCGAAATTTCGTTTCTATTTTACTTTTGCTGAATTTTGTTATAATTATTATTTTATTAATTTATTTATTCATTATCATTGAATGTAATTCACTATTTGTAAAGATTTTTAATATATATTTTGATACATTCATTATACTAAGTATAGAGAGCATGTACATATGCATAATAAATACACGACCCTCTTACAGCCTTACTGTATGAGGGAGAGAGAAAAAAACGTATAAATAGGAATAATTAAATGAGAATGAATACAACAATAGCAGTCTCGTTAATCACCTTTTACGGGTTTGTTAACGTGGAAAGGCGCGAATATGAAACCCTATTAGGGATATATTTATTTTAAATTTGAGTAAACAACTATTTTCGCTTCAACTACGAATTACTTTTACTGATGCTAAGAATGAATGAAAGCAATTTAAAGACATGTTTATTTTTGAGATACTAAAACCTCCAATACAACTGAGTAGCCACTCAAACAAACAAGTAAGTAGCACACTATAAATATAATTATATCAATTTTTTTAATTATAAGCAAAATATTTTATTTTAAATCGACTACATTATATTCATTGAGCTCCTTCAAATAGGTTCAGCCTTCCCTCACTCTCTCTTTGTGGAGGGAACACGAATGTTCATCAGTGGCGTATAAAGAGATTATTCGTCATTGTGGATGATCCCACCTTCATCAGGAGCTCCAACGAGTCTATCGTAAGAGACCTGCCTCGTGGAAAGAATGCTTTAAGTGGAAGTATCCTTTAAAGGTAAGAACGTATTACATTAATTATTGCAAAAATATGGACCATGGAGTTTAAAATTGAAAATTTCCACCAACAATAAGCCCCAAACAATGTATTGTGCATGCCATATTTCCCCTATTAATCATATCATAGACCTATCATAAACAAAATTATAACTGAGTAATTATTACTGGGTATTCCCATTCCCTCTCAAGCGGTCTCTCCAGTGCTAACTACCCTGAAGAAAGTCTACAACTTAGGCCGAAACGTTGGCACACAATAATAAAATAAGTTTCAGTTATTAGTATGTCTTCCGCCGTATACCGTATACCCCACCACCCGACCAACTTCTTATTAAATTACATTTACGGCCAACTACATCCACCTTTGAATCTTATGGGTGGTTAGGGGGTTGGGGTAACTTCAATAATAAGCGAGCAATTGATTGGTGCTATCTAGCACCATCGGACATGGGAAACCATATTTTTTTACTGAAATGGAATGAATTAATAAATATCATGTTTTGCAGTTTTTAAAACCGCCGTTGGAAAGAGCCCTCACACTCATTTTTACATAAATAATTGAAGGGTTAGTCCACGCACCTCAGTCCAACCCAAGTGAGCAAGGTGCCACTCCAACCTGCTCCTAGCACCCTCGGGCATTTACTTTATAATAATCCTTATTAAAAATATATATATTTAAATATTAAGTAATCCGAAGAGAGTTACAGTTAGCTGTAGGGATTAAGGTTACTGTAGTATCCTTCTTATGTTTCCCAGCACAAGGCCCCCTCGCGGATACCTGCAATGGCAGATCGACCCCCGCACAAAAGAGGTTCGCCTTTCAGAGCAACAGAGCATGAACAAAGATGAACACGCCCCGGAGCGGATCAGGTCGGAATGACTGGATTTCCTGCCTCCCTAAGGTTTTGCTACACCTGTTCCTGTAGTGACGAGCAGCTTCCCTCCCATCAAAGGGAGGGTGCATCTCGTCCTGTCGCTCAATAACAGTAAAATAACCGACGAATTAACTGTTCCCGATTCATTGAGCGCGAAAAAGAAAATTGACAATTCCATTTTGCAAATGAGTAGCGCTACTTGCAGCTGGTGAGACGGTTCTTGCTAAATAACGAGTTTAATGGAATTATTTCTCTAGTGAATATTTATTAAAGAAATAATGTAACCATCGCAACCGAGCAACGTTAGCCAATCGGTCCATGACGACTAAGCGATTAAAGAATAGAAACGAAATTTATTCCAAGTCATGAAGCTTCGGAAATCGGAACATAAGGCAAGGCACCTTAAACATAGTTTGCACACCATGACAATCAAGCATCTTTATCTCCGAAACTATTGGACCGATTTTTTATTTTATTTTTTTATATTTGGCACTAAGCTTAAGTTCTCCTTGGGTCTCAACATAATCATCCGCCATTTCGTTTAAAACTTGTGACCGACTAAATGTTTTATATGCCCATTTCTAGAACATTTATGAATATAGAGGACAAATATAAAGAGGTATGGAATCATTATACTAAAGTCTTTACAGAATAAAATAATGATAAATATAATATAAAAAAAAAAATCAATCCATGGCATATTATGGACAAACTTCGCAATGGCTGGAATGCAGAATACTGCAACATAAACAAAATTACAAGTCTAAAACTACAAAATCTAAATTGGCTACCGAGTTATCGCAGCATACTTCTAAAAATAAGCATGAATTCGATTTTAAGGTTGCATATATTTTGCGTAAGGAAAATAATATAAATAAACGAAGAATAATAGAGTCCATCTTTAAAACCAAAAACCTAAAAAGATCCGTCAATCGACAAACGGACGAAGATAATTTAAACACTTTCTATGCCAGTACAATAAATAAAATTAAAATATAAAATAATAAATTAATATAACTCAATAACCAATTATCTCGAAATCACCCTTCCAGTCGATACTTGATAACACAAATCAACCCCGCACCTTATCTTTCCCCACTCCTAGATTCGGACGGCGATGCTTCAATCAGCACACCATACATACGGATTGGCTCAATAATGGTAATTTATATAACTTGAAAATATTTAATAAAAATTGCAGCAATAAATTTAAATAGACTAATTGTGGTGTAATATTTTACTATAGGAAGAAAGTAATAAAAAATGAAAAGAAATAATACATTAGTGACGTTTGTTTTTATATATAAACAATTAAATGAAGTAAGTTTTACATGATAAGTATTTTGAAATGAAATAAATGTTTTAATAATTATTTATGTTGATAAAAATCGACTAAACAAAAATGTTTTTTTCAGGCTTGAGAATGGCCAAGGATGGCCGAAACGTCGATATAATGTAAAATAAAATAAAAAGCTTGGTCACCGAATGGCCTTTTTTCTTTCTAATTACTAATAAAATAAAATGGCACCGAAAACTAATAAAAACCAATTTTTTTTTTTTATATATATACACATAAGACTATCTTTAATCCGATATTCGCCACTCGGACACCCCCAACAGTCCGACGCACCTATTGGAACATGTAATTACTCGATGATGAGTCCATCGTTCCTGTTGAGACTTGAACGACTTTTTGCCATACAGTTAGTTTATATTAAAGTTGTGCTATAGCACAATGTAGTGTATATTTTTGAATTGGCTCCCTATAACCCGGACACTCTCAAAGGTGCCTGGTCCGATAGCTGTCAGAGCCTATTGAACAACTAATATTAATCCAAAGCTTTTTGTTAAAAATACTCGACTACATTTTATTTTGACCTACATTATTTAGAAGACTTCAACAAAACATATCCTAAAACGTTCTCACCTTCAAACTATTTTTCTACAAGAGTCGGCGATCTAAAATTGCTCATTTTATCCCAATTGGGCAAACAAAATACTTCCGAATTATGATGCCTAAGACTTATTACCATATTGTTCTAATTTGCAGCGTTTTTTATAACGGCATTTATGTAGTTTTGTTTTTAATATCGTCTTTCCCTCCTCAATCAATATAACCTAAAATAATACGTGAAGTAAAGCAGTTTTTTTAACCCTGCACAGTTTTTTTTTTGTTCTGACTTGAAGATCAGATTTTGCGGCAAGAAGTGGGAGATAGAGGCTAGATGCCACGTGCTGTGGGGCTCCGGGTGAAAGCATCGCCTGCCCTGATCCGGGACCGGTCTTTATTGCTGCCATAAATTAGATTAAAGAAATCTAGGGCTATAAAGAAATTGACGATCTAGCCTCTCCTATGCTATATATATATATATTGAAGACAGCCTTTTCTAGGCTGTTTGGAAAAACCTATTCGGATCACCGAAATATACCAAGTCCGGTATACTTTATGAAGTTCAAGAGACCGATGAATTTGGTTCGCCAAGCTAAGTTAATCAACATACCGTACTAATATAAACAATAATCATTAGTGCTGAAACATATACCTGTCGCTCGTAACAATTATGAATAATTGTATACATTTTTGCCACTCTAAATGGCAAAAATCTATTTTACTATATGTTGTACCTATAAACGATATATATATATATAGCGATCGTCACTAGTAGTTTCTTAATATATATATATATATATATATATATATATATATATATATATATATATATGTATATTTTAAGAAACTACTAGTGACGATCGCTCCAAATGGAACAATTGAACGATGAAGTGGAGCGAATAGAGTTCTCACGTAAAAACAGGAAAAAAAAATGGAACGCTCCTGATTAATAAATAATAATAGTTAATAAGAAATATTATTTCTTAATATTATATAAATTATATTAATAGTCAGAAGGGTGTAATTATAGCAACTTTACTACACACTATATCTAACTGATAATTTTGGTCACAATTTTTTTCAATAAAATAGAAAAAATTGGTAAACACGTATTTTATAATATTTGCAGTCTACAAATATTTCAGTTTTTAGATCAACATGAGATAGATATAAATAGTGTCTCTTAAATAACAACAAGATTAAATAATTCGGGTCTTGTTTACTTTTCTACTGCCAGTTACTTTTTACAAATTATATTACAAAATGTTGAAATAATAGGAAAGAAATCGGACATATCTTCTAAAATCGTTTTAAACAATTCTTCTCCGTATTCCTCTGTCTCCAGAGAAATTCACAAAAATATGAGTCCATGATGGGGTTGGAATATCGAAACGCGATATATCGGAGTTAAAAAACCGATATTTCCATCGATACCTTAGCATCCGATAAATCGATATTTTACAAGGATATATCGATGGCACCGATATTTTAAACTATATTACAGTAGAATGTTCCGGTACACACTGCAATCCAGTTCCCTCGATTTTCGTCTTCCAAGTAATGTAAACCGTCTTATAATTGGAATTTCCAAATAAAACATCTGGTTAACTCTTAATCTTTTCAAGAAGAGAGGCGAGTGACTGAGAGAGAAATCGTTTCTACGAATTTCGGTCGGTTTACCCTTTTTTTTCTATTCATCACTCTTTAAAAAAAAAATTGTAAAAACCTGTAACCATATTGTTAGTCGCCAACATGGATTGATCTGAAAAATTAAGTTCGCTCATGACTGGCAAATCCGCGAACGTAAGATGTTTTAAAAACAAAAACGTTATCGATAGCCAATCGGGCAAACACAAAAGCATGCACCACAAGCGAAATTTTCGAATGGGGGTACAGATATGAAATAAAAAATAGCAAACATTTTCAACTGCTTATTGATAGTTGTACGGTCCATAATAGGACCACATCACTCAGCGATGTTAATCTTCTGTTTTTGCTTCCCAACACAACCTCTAAGCTGCAGTATTAATTGAACGATTAATAATTGAACGATTTAAGGCATTTAACGCAATTAACCAGTGGAACTTTTAGTAAGCATCGAGGATGAGAATCAACTACCTCGAAATGAAGAAACTTCCATAACTTTTCGAAATTTCGCCTATTTTTAGGAAGGTTTAGCGGTAGCTAGAATCGTAGCTGACGAGGAAATTTTGACCCCATATAAAAATGAGATGTAGAAGGAATTGATAAGTCGACGATTAGATCCTAAAATGGCGAAATAATACATCTACAAAGTGTGTCATTTCTTAGCAAAATTGGATGCTTGTGTAAAGGTATTTTCTGCTTTGAACATGCTTAACCCGTCCGTCTTCAAGGATTGTACCAAGGAAATGACCGAATATTTTTCAAATTTGATATTTTAAGGTTTTGTTGATCTAACTATATCGTTTGTATCCATTCATATTAATACAGTTTTGTATTAATTTTATTTCCTATTTTTTACTGCCGAATATTTTTTTTTAAAATATAATTATTTCTATCTTTTTTTATAATGATTTGGCTGATATTGTTTTTATAAATAATAATAATTATATTATATATTATGTTATATTATTATATTATACATAACCTTCTTCACAGTTTAACATTATACTCATTTGACGCACTTTTCTTTGCTTTTTCATCGATTTCCTTTCGATATATTGATGTTTTTCTAGCGATTATCAGTGGATATCGATATTTGGTTTTGCGATGTCACAAAATATCGAATATCTCGGTTTGTGTCATATTCTTTCTTGTTTCTTTTTTTCTTTTTCCTATAAAGAATCAATCGACTGAATATACCCCCCCGTTAATGGATCGACAAAATTTTAAGTTAAATTATAAATCCACTAAAAATGTATATTTTCTTTTAATTAATACTTATATCCTTTAATATAATTATTAGTGAACAAGCAAAACTAAGTTATTCACATCAATATTTTTTTAATTTCACACAATCAATATCGCCAATTTTAACTATGCCGTATTTACTGAACAAAAATTATTATTATTATACGACAGACTGCTACTAAAAAAACTGTGTGAAAAACTTGCGCAGTCCACCGTTACAATCCATCAGATTTCCACACTGACATTCGGTTCGAGTGATTGAATTTTGGCATGGAGTGATGGAGTTTAGGGCCTATAGAATTCCCAACGCTCCGCACCACTCCAAAAAATTCACACAGAATTCCGCAATCACAACCGTTCCGCATTCCATTCGGTGTGAAACGATTCTAGTGGAGCGACCGTCATCGATCCCCTTTGGAAAGGGGGACTTGGTGGGGAGGGGAACTTGACATTTTGAAGACATGATCTGCTTTTCGCTACTGAGGCTAAACAATGAACACTATTACTTAAACAAAAAAAACTATATGTTCAACTGCCTTAGAATGATGTGATATCTCTATTTGGTTGGTTTTTTTATCCACTGTTGATGTGAGATGCACTATCTCTGGTCTGCATTTATGCCATTATATTTTTATCAATTTTGATGATGCAAGAATAGGCTAATCCTAGACTGATTAGCTATTTACTGCGATTAACATAAATTAGCATAATCCTTTTTAGCAAAAGTTTTAGCAATAATAGCGGAAAGCACCTTACAGGAATCTTTATAGGTAGAGTTGAGAATTCAATGAGCTTTGGAATGATGTGGTCTGGGGCCGAGTTAATCCAACTAATTTTCCGTGGACTCGGTACAAGGCTCTTAAGAGCTTTTGCCTCGTACAAGAGGAAGGCTAAAACCAATTTCAGCAGCAAGCCGATTTCACTGGCATCAAAGGATTTCCAATGCAGCCAGGATATAGAATTAGGAATATAACATTTTGCAAGAAGAGACAACTATAGATAAAATATTTAAAACTGTACAAAAATATTGTGTTCTTATATATTAAGAATAATATTATTTTTTATTAACAATTTAAAGGAATTTTCCAGTAATGTGGTTTTTCTTGAGCTAAAATCTGTCATTTTTTTTCCATTCTTCTCTATCTAAGGCTACCTTCCACCTCATTTCTCCTTTTAAACTTCGGTCTTAGAAAAGTAAAATCACTCCAAGATAATTCAACACAGACAGAAAGAAAAGAGAAGTAAGATCAATACAGTACCATCAGTTATTAATGGATCTTAAACAATTCAGATAAATGTATTTAATTTAATGGGATGGTCTTTTTAAATATTTTAGTTGTGTGGTTTGCTTATTTTCTGTTTTCGCTGATCAACTGATTGCATATATTTACATATTATCAACTCTGTCAATGACACTCCTTTTCTTTCAGTGTGTGCTGATTTGTCTTGGAGTGATTTACTAACTCCATTTGTTCTGTTGATGTAAGATATGCTGTCTCCGGTGAGCATTTCTTCCATCTTAGCTTTACTGTCCTGGTGATGCCTGCATTGGCGAAATATTGATTGGTTATTTATTTATTGGCATTTAATTAAGGCTTTGTTTTTAAAATTGTCATCTAATATCCTAGCGTGTTCCTTTATTAATACATAATGAATATCCTCTTAGCGATATGATAGCTACCCGCGGACCAGAACAATAAAACGCTGAGGCTCAGAGAAGTAAAAGGCGGAGAGGAAGTGGGGGCCTGGGAATGGGAGCGAGGAAAGCAGCAGACTTTCTTTCTTCACAAATATCGATTAACTGCATTCTAATCGATAGATCGAAACTGTTTCATTAACCTATGCTTCTAAATAGATCTCCATTACGATACAGTTAATTAGTTTCGACCAAAGAAGTATTGTCTCCATCCGCGGTTGCGGTTGATAACCTAAGATTTTTTGGCTTCTTGAGCTCTAAGAGATAAATCTGGAACAGGATGCAATGGGAGAAAATAATTATCATTTATAATATAATAATAAATGGTTTATTTGTTTTCAGGGAATGTCAGCATATAAAGAGAGTTGCCTATTAAAAAACACATAGTAGTTACAAATGACAACAGTCCATTAGGTTGCAATATAAACACTATTCAAGTAGCATCTAAAGTATGTATATGTATATACTGCCCTACAGGTCTGAAATGTATGTATATGTATGTACTGCCCTACAGGTCTGAAATGTATATGTATATACTGCCCTACAGGTCTGAAATGTATATGTATATACTGCCCTACAGGTCTGAAATGTATGTATATGTATGTACTGTCCTAGAGGTCTATGTACATATGTATATACTGCCCTACAGGTCTAAAATGCAATATATCCAATATTTGCCGAAAACGAGTAAGATAGCTAAATAGAAACGTACCAGCACCTCAAGAAGCTGAAATGAAGTCTAACATACCCACCCAAATAGGATGAGAGAGAGTTATCAAACAGCATTTCAGCTTTGTGAGGTGCTGAAAAACGTTGAAACAAACCTGTTTGGACAAATATTGGATATAATGCATTTTAGACTAGTACGGCAAAATATTATATCAATATTTTTGTAATATATATATATATATATATATATATATATATATATATATATATATATATATATATATATATATATATATTTATTTATTTATTTATTTATTTTAAGAATGGTAATTTTAAATTTTAACCCCGTGTGCCAGAAATGGCCAGGTAGGAGAAAAAAAAAAGTACCTACTTAATTATTTTTGATAATATCAAAATTTTCCATTTGCTAAAACAATAAGCAAATATTCCAAGCAAAAGTAACACGGCCACTGCTCGTCTTTCCAGTTCCTCTAGCCTGGCTTTATGGCTTTAGATAATTAGTGCTCTAGTCAGTGGATTGGAATTGAGAAACTGTCGTGGAAATTACTGAAACGACCCGAAGCAGTTACTGTTATAAGGCCTTTGATAGTAAACACGAATAGATATATTTATAAAGAATGATATTACGACCATATTGTAATATCAGTAGCTAAACAGATCAATAAATTATTCATTAACAATAAATTATTTCAACATAAAATAAAATAAATTCAAAAGAGAATCGCTATTGTCAATTTTAAATAATTCTGTAAAATTCGATCTAGTCATAATTTTGTGCATTAGGTAAGCCAGTAGCGTGAGTATGAATTCGGATGGCCGTGGGAGCCAAGTTTTGAGGCTCCCTGAGCTTCTAACTCAAAGTTTGAAATGCTAGTTATCAATTGAATTACTCTACATATAATATTACATTACTCCATATAAATAAAATTTTATATTATATTTTATTGTTAAAAAAACCAAGTGGAGGCCCCCCTTGGACCGAGACTCGTGGCATTTGCCATCTTGCCACCTGTTATTTAAGTCCCTGAGGAGGTAAGGTAAACGATGTAGGCGGTAAGCAGATTAAATTGGACATTAAACATATCTTGTAATTCATTTAAATTAAAGAGTGTGTAGTTTTCTTTTCGTTTGAAAAAATAATAAATAAGGTTAATTGTTAATTAAATTTGAAATCGGAGGGTAGTCTAATCCGTTGTGGTCATTGCAAAAGGAGCATTTAGTGTAAGATATATGGTTAGAAATAATTAAGTAGGTACTTCTTTGAATAAATACGCATTGGATATAGAATTGTATAGAGCTCCAAAATCAGGAAAGCAGAGCATCATAATATATATCCAAAAATCTGGTGCGGTGCGCGACTTTCTTTTACCGTCCTATAATATTTATCTTTTTAATATAATTTTAAAGAGTTCACATAAAAATACTTGACATAAGCTCAGCAGTATTCACTTCTTCACATCTTCTCCCACTTAAGTACAATAAAACAGGTTTTTTAAACAATTTTAGTTCAACAATTCTGTACACTAACTATATATTTTAAGTTTGAAAAGTTGAAAATATATTTTAAAAGTATCGGTTTAGTTTCCATGGAAACAAACATTTTCTTTCCATTAAATAATATAAAAGTAGAAATTATTAAGTTAATTTCTCCTTTTGTATTCTTAAATTACTCTCCTTTCGGATGCGCTCGGTTATCCATCTAGGGTCTTATACACTTCATAAGACGCGCTGTACCTTTACAAATACTGGTCCGATTTTGATGATTCTTTTATTGAATTTTAGATAATTAAAGTATCTTGCATACAAGTAATTAACATAATTGCATACATAATTAACCATAAAATGCATACTTTTTAAGTCATGTGCAAATAAAATATTGCTTTGATCATAACTTTTTTCCCTACATTTCCTCGGCGATGTACTACATAAATGAAAAGTTAAAGACCTTTATGAAGAATAATTCAGACAAGTTTCATCAAAATCGTTAGAGCCGTTTTCGAGAAAATCGTAAAAAAGTGTAAAATTAATTGTATAAAGTGGCACTTCCGGTTAGTTCGATATTGACAAAAAGGTTGCTGTAACATCACATGCATGTGCATACCTTAAATACGTAATTTCAGTTTCGTACAACTTTTCGTTTTTGAGCTAGACTGTTCACATACAGACAGGCAGACAGACCATTTTGCGAGACTTGATTATTTGGACTGAGGGAACCTTAAAACTAGTATTTCCGTTGAAAACTGGAATTCGAAAATTTTCACGCTCGCAATATTTCCCCTTACTATATACTTCGTATATAGGGGTAAGGGAAAGTAAAACAGAAGGCAAATAATTGCCAAAGAGTGCTAAGTCATGTAATTAAATAAATCATAATATTAAACTGACATTATCAAATCCACAAGACCAAACAGGAGGAAATCGATAGTAAATATTATAGATAACTGGATGTTATATAAGAACCAGTTATTGCGGGTTGGGAGTCGGGTTACTAAACCGTTTATATAAAAAACTAAGAAATACCTTTCCTTATGGCGGACCAAACGGGTCATTCCGGCATCAGCGTTCGCAAACAACTTTCATTTAACTCTGTAGGAAATCACTAATAGTCACAGGTCCGAGCTCTGAAATTGTTCATACACGAATGCCTTTAAAAGTCATTGGCAATGTTTTATTTATGTCGGTAATAGTTGGACAGAGCTACTGGTGGGCGTGGCCTCTCGACAGACCGGCTAATGTTTTGGGACAGTCAGTACATCCAGTGCTGAGTAAAGTTAGTCTTTACTGAATTTATAGATTGTAAATGATACATAGTTTTAGATCTTTTATAATTTATGATAAGGCATTTATTTATTCTAAAATCAGATCTTCATTTATGGATTCCAGCTGGAGGGAATATATAATTTCAGGCCAAGATCCATCATTGTCAATCCATAATTTCTCTCAAAAATCCATCATTGACCATAAACTGCTTTCAAACGTCTAAAATTTCTTTAAATTTTATCTATCCCAATTTAAGATTAATATTCCACAGAACTCGTATTAGTGTAAATAAAAAAGAAAAGCAAAATTCAGTAATTTGAAAGAAGTAGAATTTCATTAAAAATATTTTTTTATAATAATACAAGTGACCGTAAAAAAGAATATATATATATAAAAATTAATCAATGGGAAAATTTAAGTTAATGAGAGCAAAAACAAGAGAAAAAAAATCAATGCAAGGACATTGTTGGAAGATTCCAACACAAAGCTTTAATTCTCTCTGAATGCAGTAAATAACTGACCAATCAATATTTCAACGATTCCTGGCATCAACAGGGCTGGAAAACCTAAAATCACATAAATGTAGAACAATAAATAAACTGAACAAATACATATTCGATACTTCTTCCTACAGACTTGCTCAAAACTTTTCAAAAATTTTTTTTACAATGACATGCCGACTAACCAAAAAATAATACCTGACCATCAACTCGGTGTTTGCACTTTACATTCAACAACACGCCAATTACACAGAACTACTAACTACATCACTGTAGTACTGGAGCAAAAACAATACCTCAAGCCTGTTCATAGGAGTCAATCTAGCTTTTTAACATCAACATTACCCCAGGATAAAAATGGTTTGATGAAACAGAAACTAGTAAAATAGATTAGCATATGCTTAATTTGAACAAAGATATTATTTAATGTAGAAACAATAATCCAAATTGCTTACAAAGTTCCAACTATCAATACTGCCCCTCCGAGACAAAGAAGCTGTGGCCTCATCTAAGATAGAATAGTTATTGGAGCACACAACTAACGGGTAGTTTCTTCCAAGTCATTGCCAGGATATAACAGTCTCTATAGAGCATTTACTTATGACAGTGTTATAATTGTAAACCTCAATTTACAATAAATCAGAAAAACACCTAATTAAAATAACAAAACAATTCATCTAAAATAAAATTTTAAGTTTTTTTTAAATATGTGGTATTATTTTTTCGTATCATTTTTATTTAGTATTTTTCTAATTTGAGGCCAACTGAGAGGGGGTGGAAAACTAGACTACAGAGGAATTGCCACAGCTCATAATTAATTTATTTATTGAATGAAGTATCTCTCAATTAAATACAAAAGAAAAATTAATATTAATTCTAAATGGACATTATACCAAGTTGAGAGAAATGTATACATAAGGAAAATTTATACCTCTGGTCAAATGTTACAGCCTTCAGTTACGCGCAATCAGAAATCTAACTAAAATCTTAAATCTTACAAAAGCCCTGTTTGATTTCGTAACTTCATAATTTATTTTTATTAATCCAAACTTGAACTTATAAGTAAGATAATTACAACATAGTTTCATTAAACCCTAATTATACTATTATATTTGAATAAATTAATATAATATATTAATCTCAGATAATAAGTGGACTGGAAATCTGGATTGTCGCTAGGATAGAAAATATATTCCAGTAAATATATGAAATGATCAAATGTGCGATATTATTAATAAAGCCTAAGAGAATTTGAAAATATTGTTTTCTGATTCAGATTATCATTTATTGTAAAAAAAACTGCATCCCAATAGTAATTATATAAATGACAAAAATGAGTTACACGCTAGGAATACAAACAATATTCAAAACATGATGTGAACTATTTACTTTAAGTTTGAGCCCTCACTGAAGGATATTTGTATGATATACCTGTTTTGCATACAATTTAAATTAAGAACAAACTATATTTGATATCGTAGCTAGATGTCCAATATTAAAATGTTTTCAATGAAAATATTTAATGTAGAATGTGCTAAATGAGCAAGAGACAACAGATTTTTTAAATAGTCCTGAGCGGCATTAATTATATTTGTTAATGAAACATTCATTAAAATACAGGCAGCTTTTAGTTTCAGAATTAAATTATAATTGAATAAGGAATGCAAATTGATTTTCATTGTTTATAACTCTATTTTTTATTACAGCATGGCTTATGTTTTGATTAGATCATATTATAATGTTTATGATTAGTTTTCACTTAATTGTATTGATAATGAAATAATATAAATTTAGTTTATATTATGTTTAGTTTTAGTTTATTTACACTAATAATGTTTGAGTTTGATTTAATAGTTATTGTATATGCAAATATTTAGTTTCTTTATTTTATGTTTAGTTCTGCTTATTGATATCATACGATTATCTTCACCTTTTCACATTTATAATTATTATATACAATATTTGTTGTAAGCTTGGAAAGGATAACTAGTGATTGTCTCGAGAACAAGATAGTGAATTAGGGAAAAATGGCTGCAGTGGCACTACGTATTTCAGCCTCGTTGCCAAAAGGCAAGGGGGGGTTGTAAATAAATAGATAACTAGCTATTAATCAAAACAACTGTCAAACTACACCAAATAAAATAATAACATGACTTTTTAAAAGGAAAATTGTTGATATGAGACTATATTTTATTTTCTGATATGAAAAAAAAAAAAATAATTATTTGGTAAGTCTATCATAAGAAATAATAATTGTTGTAAATAGTAATTGTTATAAACTTCTGATTCGATAGGATCAGAAAGCAGAACATCATTAGGAAGTTTGGTCGTAAAAAAGTACACAAAGGGCTGACAAAGTACCAAGAGCATCTTGGACCTTTCTGTAAATCAGAGGAGTGTCATAAGAACATGCTTCTTCACTGCATCCTTCAGAGGAGTGTCATAAGAACATGCTTCTGCACTGCATCCTTCAGAGGAGTGTCATAAGAACATGCTTCTTCACTGCATCCTTCAGAGGAGTGTCATAAGAACATGCTTCTGCACTGCATCCTTCAGAGGAGTGTCATAAGAACATGCTTCTTCACTGCATCCTTCAGAGGAGTGTCATAAGAACATGCTTCTGCACTGCATCCTTCAGAGGAGTGTCATAAGAACATGCTTCTTCACTGCATCCTTCAGAGGAGTGTCATAAGAACATGCTTCTGCACTGCATCCTTCAGAGGAGTGTCATAAGAACATGCTTCTTCACTGCATCCTTCAGAGGAGTGTCATAAGAACATGCTTCTGCACTGCATCCTTCAGAGGAGTGTCATAAGAACATGCTTCTTCACTGCATCCTTCAGAGGAGTGTCATAAGAACATGCTTCTGCACTGCATCCTTCAGAGGAGTGTCATAAGAACATGCTTCTTCACTGCATCCTTCAGAGGAGTGTCATAAGAACATGCTTCTGCACTGCATCCTCCTAGCATTTTCTGGAAATGGTGGTAGAAATGGCAGAAATATATAAGAATTAACCTCTGAATCTTCCAAGAAGAATTCCAACCGATAAGCATAAGAAAACTAAAACTTATGAAGATAAGAAGGAAAGAAGACAAAGCTGGACGATGCTTAAGACTTGGAGATGAAAAGCTTGAGGAGGTAAAGCACTTTAAGATAGAAGCTCATCTAAATGAGTGTGACTGGGTAGAAGAGGATATTGAACGGATAGTTAAGTCAGCAGGAAGTTGGTTTGAATTTCTCAAGCAAGCATTTCTAGGGAAGAGAGAAGTATCCAAGCACATTAAAATAATAATGTAGGTATTTCTCCCTATGCTAGCGACTCGTGGGCCCTTACTACCAACTATAATATCCAACTCCAGGCCATGAAGATTTGTTATTTGAGAGGAGTTTAGGGTAAAATCATAAGAGACAAAATTAGGAATATGTCACAAGAATAGTAGAATGCATGGAAACTCACATAAAAATAAAAACAGAAGAAACGAGACAGAGGGAAATATCAGGAATAGGAATAGGAAAGAATTAAGGAGGTCTTTGATGAGGGAAGTATAGAATGGAGAAAAGAAGAAGTAACTAGTCGAGGAAAGGGGCGTTTGGATTAGGCTCTAGCAGGCATATTAGGAAGGCATATTAGAAATATTAGGCTCTAGCAGGACACTGGGAGGCATATTAGGCTCTAGCAGGACACTGGGGGGCATATTAGGAATATTAGGCTCTAGCAGGACACTGGGAGGCATATTAGGAAAATTAAAAAGAAGAAAAAATAATAATAATATAATCATTAAATAAATGGAAAATTTCCTAAGCATTATCTTCTAATACAGACTATTTATAATAATATAAATTGTAGCATGACTAGCATTATAACAAGGTCTCAGCTTCAGAAACATGTATTATAAAATAAAATTATATATTTTGAGGTAGCATTTGAGCTATGAGTAAAGTTTGAATTTGTTGAGGGAATTGCAATGTTTAATAGGCCAGTTTTTATTTCATATAATTCAGAATAAGTCCTAACATAAATCTAGAAATAAACCTCAAATTTAAATTCATGACAATAAAATAGAATTCATCAATAATCATAATAATGGTTTTTATTCTGACAATATTTTTATACTATTTTATACTAACAACACTTAATAAATGATTCAAGCACTGAAAACAATAAAATGGCTAATACGATAATAACATTGATTAAAAAAAATGGTAAATGCAATAAAACTTGCACCTTAAAACTGATCTTCAGCATAAATTGGCATTTTAAAAGTTAAGCAGTAAGCAGTAATAAGCAGTAAGCAGTTGAATGTTTCAGTGAGATAAAAGAAGTATAAGTACCAATTATGGCCAAATGAACTCCAGTTCAGCTGATATGAAATGTGGAAAATGACAGAAAACAGTCCAGAATCAAAAACAAAGAGACATGATATCAGATAAAAACTGTTGAAAGGAAAGAGGTTTGAAAGAAAAGTATCTTGTTGGAAAAACAAAGAGATCTCAGATCAGAATTTGAAACATGAAGGTAAAAAAGCTAAATATATTATATAAGTTATATTGTACATAACCTGTATATTTGTTTGTAATATACAGAATTACCAAAACTGGAGACAGTTGGACCAATACTAAATAAGTATTCAAGCTAAAAATAAAAATATATGAAGCCTCAGCTGAGACAAGGTAGTGTTGAAAAAATAAAAAGCGAAGAACGAATAAATGATATAGGTACTAAGTAGGTAACATGGAAGTGATAAAAGTTTATATGGAACTATTGTCCAAAACTTAAGAGCTGGTAATAGAAAGTTAGTACGTAAACCAAACATTATTAGAGCTGGTAATAGAAAGTTAGTACGTAAACCAAACATTATTGATGGCAGAATGTGAATTATATTTTTGCAGTTCATTCCAAAAAAAGATAAAAGATAAATAAATGAACATTGTTACGTTTAACTAACAATCAACTTCAGACTAATGAATACCATGGACATATCAGAGAAATAAGTTGTAAGAAGTGCAGATGATTGTTTAACAACGAATTAAAAATTTAGAAACATTTTCACAAAGAAATAGCTCCTAACTGTTTAAAATTAACAAAAAAAATAAGGCAATTCGCCTTCATTAGATATTAATCGGGTAAACATTAATTAATTTCCTAAAGCTTATAAATTTTTTTTTCCAATTTTTCAGGATCCCATCTTGTTTTATATAAGTATTTATTTTTCATTATGCATTATACACCATTATCTTTAAATGATTAACTTTTCAGGAATGCTATATCCTATCTTCAGACTTTTATCACTCAATCAACACTGTCATAGTTCTTCATATATTTTTCAATATAAAATCTTTATATGTATTAAGTAATCTTTACTTTGGAGAGCTCTCTATTGTCAACTCTGATCAACATTTATGATAAAATCAATCATTACGATGCCACATATGAAAATATTATTGCCAGGAACACAACACTATAGCTCCACTAATTACTTGCAATCAATCATTGGTTGATATTTTTTATTGTTTAAGTCTAAAGATGGGAAGCTGCAATCCCGAAATGTTATATAATGAAAAAATAAATGAGTTTAACAAAGAAAGTCTAATATGCTTTGAAGATACCTATATATATAAAACAAATTATTTAACGCGAAGTATATAATAATTTCAATTTTAATTTTCCAATATTGAATATTTAGTTTTTAAAATAATCTATTATTTATAATCTATTAGTATTTCTCAAATTATTGTTATCTTAATAAGGTACCAAATAAGTCAAAATTGAAATGAAAAAAAATAATTTAAAAAACATAATTTCAAAATTACCTTGAAGTCGGGAGGAACATGGATCCATCGATGAAGACTGAACCAGAGAGTAGAATGTACCAGCATGTTGAGAGTTCTCCGGTACTGCAAAGTTTAAAGATATTTGTAAGCTAAATTAAATAGCAATTGATATTAATTACATCTAACATATTTCAAAATTGTATGCTTTAAATTTAAATTTTATTACATGAATAGATACACGGTGAGTAAGCACTTCAGACATAATAGAAAGAACAATAAGACAGATATATCAAAGAGATTTTATAACCTTTTTTTTTACTCTAAATTCATAGCAAGGCAAGACAAATTTTTAAAAAGCCTACCATTTTGTAGAATGATTTCATTATAACAAAGCTCTATGGAGTAGATGAAATTAACAAAAAGATATTGTACCGACAAAATAAACTAAAACATATTCATTACTTTGAATGAGATTTTCGAAAGTGCTCACTTAATCTTAGAAAATCTCATACTTACTAAAAACATGAAAGACAACACTATAAAAGAAGTAATAAAAGAATATTTTATTAAACTAATGGTGCTAAGAAACAACAATGCAAAAATTTGATAAAAATCAGTTTAATATCCATGAAATAGAAAAATTGACTTTTCATTTAAGTAAATCATTAATAAACAGATAGACTATTGTACATTAGAAAATACAATAATCTTAATAGGATTAATATTATGATATCCATATGATTCTTTGATTTCATTAATTACCTTTAAAAAACTTATATTAGTTTGATTTTAAATTCACATCACGAATTTATAAAATACTAAAAGGAGGAATAACAAGCTAGCCAACACATTTTCAAACAATAACATTTAGTTCAAATGAAATAAAATTCATTTTTTCAAATTAACAAATATTATCTAATAATTAATAAACAAAAAACTATAGTAAATTACCAATTTTCAATAAATCAACGTAAACATAACTTTACAAGAATGATTATTGTATATTAAAAAAAAATAAAATTTGATTCTAGAGTTGAAGTACATACAACAGGTGGTGCTATCTGTTGTCGATAATCTGAACTACACAAGTTAAAATGGCTTCTTTACATTTAACTGAAAGCTATCTATCGTCTAATTGTAATAAATGCACTTGCTAAAGGGATGTTTTGGGTTCATTATATCGAACGCAATATTTAAACTTAAAATTTTAATTGATATTTAATCTTCAAATATATGCCAACTAAAAATTTTGAGGTAAAAGTTGGAAAATAAAATAAAAAATAACTTAAATTCATTTAAATTCAATGGCTTGACCAAAGAAGGATAGGACCCCTCCCCCCGAAATTAAAAAATTATGTTACTAATTCTTATCTGTAAACAAAAATTGTATAAACATATTTGAATATTATTACAAAAATAATATAAGTTTGAATAGAAAATATATATAATAGAGACGGCACCCTGGACGTCCCCAGTTAGGATGAATTTCTTAATAGTAAACCCTTGGATTGAATTTTCCTCTCAAACCTCAGGAGTGACAATTAACTGCTAAGTTCATTGTTCACATTTCTTAGCCATAGGTAAGGATTGGATAGATCAGTGTGTTATAGATATGAATCACCTAGTAAATGTGTTTGTGCATCTTCGTTTTCGTTAATTCATTGAATTAATTAAATATTCAAAATTCTATAAACTAAAAGCAAAACAGGCCCGCTCTGTTCCTCGTCTATTGCCAGTCACTCATTTTTTAATCTCTCTTGCTTAAAAATCACCGGCCTTCATTACACTTAGTCATATTTTCATAAAAAAATAGTCACTTTGAATTCCAAACGTTTTTTCTTATATATTTACCCAGAATAGTTTTCAAATAATTAGTATTTTAGTAGGGAGAAGAGTAATCAGTTGGTATTGTACTTCAATATTTTCAGAATGTATTTAAAATGTAAATTATTTATTTATTTGTTCTTCCATGATATATCTACATCCACATGGCACCAACCCAACAAATTGGTTGCTATGTTTTTCCCCCTCTAATTACATGCAGGTGGACATCTTGTTGTGGACATCTTGGACAAGTTTCATATTATCAGTAAATCAGGGTATCCCAACAGTATTGTCTTTACAACTCAAGTTCAGATCCATCAAATGACGGGGAGGATTAAAAAGATTGCATGAGAAGATTACGAGTCGAAGAGTGAAATTTGACATATTTGCCATATATGAAAGATTTAACAGTTAATATGTACGCGTTATTAAGAATAGTGTGACTGAAAATAAACCAGGGTGTTAACAATATTACAAAGAATTTTGGACTAATTAGGGATCGATCCTTCTATACCATCATGCGGATGCTAACTAATTTTGGACTATATTGTATGTATTATTTTTTTTTCAAGGACTTGCTTTAATGAAGTTCTGTTCTATATATTCAGACAGGCTTCAGTACAATGTTATAAATAAGTGACAAGTTTTGTAAGTCAAGTGAAAATCTGTGTCCAGAAGGCGAGAAAGTTAAAAGTATTGTCTTATCAATTTCATAAGTGCGTTGAAGATGTTTCTTTTGTCCAGTTATAGACTGAAATACCATTCTTAGTTTTTTGAAGGTACTAGATTATTATCAACTATTACTGGTGGACATGTAGTTGAAATTGTAAATTGAAAGCCCCATTTCATTAGTAAGTCCTAATCTTGGATACTCAGAGCTGAGGTACAAGATAGTTAAAGGATGCTAAAAAGGTATAACCAATCATGATTAGCAATTTTTTTACTTCACAAGCCAAAATTTTTATATTTCATATTTTCATATCGTTAAAATCTCCATTAATTAATGACATGGCAGTGACACTCTTTTAAGATAAATTATTCAGGCACCACATACCATCACTTTTTGTGTAAAAATGCTACTTTTTTTACATCATTCAACCAGCAGTAAGAACTTTTAAAGAAAGGTGTGCATCCAAAGGGTAACCAGGTTCAGCCAAGGTAGTTAAAAATTACCCATTTGCTTGTATTTTTCAAAATAATTTAGTTAGAGATGTTTCAAGGTTATTTTCAAATTAAAGTGCACAAAGGCAAAGTTAGAGCCTATTAACTATGGTTTGAGAGGCCAGATTATGTGCTACTAATAATGTGATACCGCTGGTATATTATAAAAGATACAATTATTTTCCTATTTTAAATATGAAGCTAATTTACTATGTGTTATAATTAGGTTGATTACTACAATGAAATAAAATGATAATTTTCCTCCATTAAAATAAAGGAATTAGTATTACATATATTGTATTATAATCATTTCAGAAAGTGATCTTTTTTAAGAACAAAAATAAAATAAACGGACAACCAATGAGTAGAAGCTAGGAAAAACTATTAAAGTTACTTTTAGGAATAAAAAAAAATTCCACATAATTTCTGATTAAATTAAATATATTCATGCATTGCAAACATATTAAAATAAAGAAAATTATATTTTATAACATGAATCAATTTAGAAACTTCATCATTTGATTGCAAAATTTTAGAAATGAATAGATCAGTATCAGCAACAATTATTTTGAAGAGTAGGAGAAGAGTAAGTTCTCCATGCAGCCGCTAGATGGCAGGAGAATACAGAACGAAGCTTTCCCGCCGGTTTCCTTGGCAACGTTTATATTGTTTAATATGCCCTTCAATGTTTATAAAAATATGTACATTAGGTAATCCAATTCTCTTTGATTTTATAACATTCGATTATATTTTTAAATATCTTCGTTACCGCCGTGGAACCACCTATGTGTCAAACGCATGATTTTACAGGACAAATGTAAAACTGATTTATAAGCAATGTTATAAAATATAATTTTATGAACTTGTGATAAGCATTCCAACAGGGTAGGTAAATAACTGTGAAACCACCTATGCAAAGACAAGTCTAGGAAATGTTTCACGGGTAATTGCTGGCGCTAACTGGTTGCGAATGAAACACTACAATAGGAGTTATCTTTTTGATCAATTTAAATTATTTTACGATTTTTTAACGCACGAGTGCTTTTCACTAACACACAGTAGATAAATTCTTGTTTCTAATAAAATCAAAATCACAAAACTAATTTTTGGTCACAAACGAAGTTTCATGGCAGCCACGACGATATGCATAAAATAAATATATAAAGGAAAATAAAATAAACCTGTGAAAAATTAAAAGGAGACAAACAAAAAATGGTTTCATGAAGCAACGAATAATAAGTTAAAAATAAATACAAATTTCATGGAGAAACAAAATAAAATAGATAATTCCTCCTACATCCAATCCTTGATACTTCATATTAGGTGAAAAATAAAATTATCCATAAAGATTTTAATAATATAGTTAATATGGTTGAACTGTTTTGGTTTGATATAATCGTAGTATATCTGTTTTGGTTTGATATACTGGAAGTACATCTGTTTTGGTTTGATATACTCGAAGTACATCTGTTTTGGTTTGATATACTGGAAGTACTATATAGTATATCTGTTCGGTTAGTCCTTTTTGTACTGTTAGTTACTTATGTTATTTAGTATTTATGTCATTAGTTACCGGTTAGTTATTTAATGCTGTTTGAGATAGTTAAGGTTTTTTTAATTGTAATCTCTGATAATATCCTTACAATAAGTTTTGTCTCTTTTTTTATGTTTTTTGCACTCTTTAGTTAAAATAAAAGACTATTTTTTTATTTTTAGGTTTTCAGCATATTTTCTTAATATTAAATAATAAGAAAAGATAAACATTTACATATCCTGTATATTACATCCTCTCAATAGAATTTATAGGAAAGAAATAGACATTACTTAATGCTCGCCCTAAAAGGTTCCGATGAACTCTAAAGACGGGAAGAATGTTAAGTGAAGAATTTAAACCGATCCATTAGCCCCTATCCTCAGTTCGGTAATGGAGATGTCTTAGGCTCGATCTTAACCAAGCTAGTTTCAGATAGAAAGGGCTTAAAAGTTTTGAAAAGTTAGCTCTAATGTGACCCCTCCCCAAAATTGAAAAGCTCAAAATTTATACATATCTACTCAAAATACAGGTGTGGGCTTACAATGCACAAATCTACGGATAAGCTAAAGAAAGTTAACTAACTAAAATAATTTCAAAAAGTAATGAGACTGATTAGCGCCGCTAACACTAATCATACATCAACAGCAACATCAACATCAACAACAATAACAATAACTTACATATTGACTTAGGGAACAATATACCCCAAAATAGATTTTATTTTTCAATTTAATCACACTAGGTATTGGTAACTCCAATTCTATAAACGACAATTTACCAAAAAGATTCATCTCCGGGTTTCCACTCTCAAGGATTGTCTTTAATGCCTCTTGTCTCTTTTAAGCCTAGTTGAAGTGGCTTACTATTCGACGAGAATACTCCCTAGGTGTCTTTCTTTTCCAAATCCTCAAGACCGAAAATCTTGATATTCACACCCTGCGTTCTTCTGTTCACTACCTGAATGCAAGATCCCAACCGATTGATTTTGTTTGCTAAAAGCTCTTTCTGGAATTCTTTGCCGTTCCTATGCATAGCCGGCCAAACGTATCACACTTCAGTAATGCAGCCAACTTCAAATTCTTAATGCAATTATATATATTTTTTTTGTATATCTGACAACTTGAAAAAATAAGCAACGTAACACCAGCAATAGACCTATTTATTTATCTGATTACTGTCTCTACTCCTAAAAGCCATTGGCAAAAATTCTATTAAAATTAATTTAATTCTAATAAAAATTAATCTATTCTATTCTATTAAAATACTTAATTTTTGTCAAAAACTCAAACAGAATCTTTATCGAACTTTCTACGTCTTCAAGAATATCTTCTGATAAAGGCTGTTTTTCATTCCTGAATTCCTATGGACAGTTTACAATTTCGAGCATTCCAAAAATGATACTTAACGCTTCTGATGACCCGGGAGAGTTCACTGGTCGGAGCCTCAATTCCGCCCAGAAAATATCCCTGAGAAAATTCGCCTTGCCCTATGCGAGATCTGCACAGAATTACTTCTTTTCTCCGGGAACTGCGAGATCTTGTGTTCCATTTAATGGGTGTTTGTTTGAACTCTCCAAGTTTTGATCCATTTAACCTTCCATTTAGATCGTATTTTGTTTGCATCATCAATCATCTTCAGTTGTAGTAAAGAAGGTTTTAACATGAAGTAGATCCTTTGAACCGGTCGGCCCTCTCGTTGCCAACTATTCCGCAATACGAAGGAGCCCATCCGAAAACAGCACCCCAACCGTCTCGACACAGCAGATTCAATGTCCGTTATTAATGCCATCGAAAATTCTCGAGCAAATCATGTTTTTATCAGGGAAATTCGAAATTCATAGTAGAGGCTGGATTAAACTTGAATATTAATCTATCAGATTATCCATAAATCGATAAACTATGACTATCAACAATCGATCTTAGAAAATTATTCACGATATCTATAATACTTCTTTTAGAAACATCACTTTGGCAATCTGAAGTAATTAATTATCGCAAAGAATAAGTTAGTCTATGCATAACTTCTTTTAAAAAGTATTTTAAACTAAAACAAGAAATTGCCTTTAAAAGTATATAAAGAAATGGATGACTTAAAGAGGTAACTAACTAAAGGAGGGCTTGGCGCGGTTGACAATGCCCAGGCCCCAGAACCAACCAAGTGTGGGCAGGGGGCCTTGGCCTGCATCACAGTCTACGGCTATTTACGTATGATAATTCAACTTAACCGCAAAGCAATCGGCCATAATAATCCATTTAACCGAACGATTTGTCTATAAGAGTACAGAATAAAAAAAAAGTCATTAAACGATACATGCGAGGCAGTGACGTAGCTGCAACACTTTATTGGCAAAATCTAAAAATTTTCAATAATTTTGACCAAATCTTACTAACTATATTATGAAATATATTAGGTTTGCCGACTCTTGGTTTTGAAATTGATAAGTGAATCTGTTGCCATTTGACAACAATAGTTTTCTTTTTTGTTCGAACACAACATTATATCGGTAAAATCTCAATTTCTTAACTTCAAAATTTATTGGTATTGATTTTAAATATTAATAACTCTTTGAGTAAAACGTTTTATCATATTACCACAATTTTAGCCTTTTTAAGTAGGTTCTAAAATATAAATTTTTTGTGTTTACAAATAACTGGAGGGAGGGAAGATTATACATCTCTCTCCCTTGCCCCACCATGATGGCGTCCCTGCACGAAGGGCCTAGGGCTCTTTATGAAGGCACTTGAAAAGACAGGACTGATTTTATACCAAAGGCAATAAAGGGCCGGATACCGATTTTAGAGGGGATGTTTATCCCGGCCCCAGAATTCATCCACGGCTGATTGAACAAGAAACAAATTTGCTGGCATTAGACGGGCTCGAACCTGGGCGCGGAGTTAGGAGTCGAGCGCCTCACCCATTCACCTACCTCATTCCTAAACTATACTATCAGAGTCAATATATAATAAAGTAATAAATTCTATAATATATTATTAGACAATGATATTAAACTATACTCACTAGTACAAGACATCGTTGGCTAAATGCCTCTCGTAGCGAACACTCTTGCACAAGGAACGGAGCACGGAGTCTCGATAATGCGACAGTGCCTCCAAACCGTGGAGGCCATAATAGATGATCTGCAAGTCCTGAAACACAACATTATAATATAAATAATCAATAATAAACTCCTATTAATTAATAAATTTTTTCTTCCGATATATTGGTATTTTCTACCAATACTAGAGATTGTGATGTGCTGAAAATTCTCCAATTTTTAAACCAGTCCAGTGATTGTTGTCAGAGCCGCCGCGGCACCACAACTGGACTCTCTGGGTATTGTTAACCACTAATTTATATATGTACACGTCGTTTATATTTTAAAGAGAAAATAAAGTATTGTCTATTGTGTTAGGTTAGCAACAACATTGAATTTTGACCCGATTATTCAAACTTTCGCTGCAAAGAAGGCAAGAAGATTGTAATGTTGTTGTAAATAAAAAATAGTTGAAGCTCTACTAGTGTAATTATATGAATGATTCACTAAAGTATTTATTATTAAATTATAATATCATTAAGTTTGAAAAAAAATGTTTGTTGCATTTTATGTGAAATAATAAACTCTTGTAATTATAATGCAGAAGTAAGTTTCGTTGTCATAGCTTAATACATATATTAATATTATTGATAAAAATAAAATGTTGAGTGGGAGGAGGCCCGCTGTATTATTTCGCTCCGAGCCTGGACATATCTGATGGCAGCCTTGATTGTTTAAGTAAAATGTTGAAGAGTCAGTGATATCTGCAGATATTTAAATCATTTTCCAATTTACTCCATCTTCTTAAAAATATTTTATATTTCCTATGCTACACTCTCAGCGTTGACACGAGTACGAACGAGGCCGCCACAGTTGTTCCAGATAATACTAGAATGGTCTGGCACAGAATAGATAATGCGGAAATGGGTTCGGAATTGGGTTAGCATAGGCACCGAATGAGGAGAAACCCACAACCTGGAACCACAATAGTGTGATCTTTATGGCTCCACGCTACCGTGGAATCGATTTGGGTATGATTGACTATCGATATTGGGGGACTCGATGGTGGGCCTTTTCCCTATAGTAGTAGTATCTATCCGGTTTGTGGGTGGCCGAGATCTATAGGAGCTTTTGTATTTATTCCTTCCTTTAGGTAAACTCGTTTTGTTTCTCTTAGAAATGTGTTAATGTCACTACTATCAATGTATGTAGTCACTGTCAATGTGTTATCACTACTACCACTCTATAACTTTGATAAAACTATTGGAAGATTCCGAAAACAAAGCCTCCAGTTTCTGCAATTGCAGTATATAACTAAGCAGTCAACGTTTCGTTGAATCTGGCTTCATCAGGAGAGAAAAACGATAAGATCATATAAATCCAGATAAGTGGCATAACATCTCACATCAACAAGACCGCCAGCTATTAAAATCTTTTCAAACAACTAGATTCATTAATTTGCCGCCAATGATGTATTAAAGATTTACGGGAACTGCTGAGAAAAGTTCCCATAGAAAATACATATCGACATCGTTATTTAAAAAAGGCTTAAGCTCCAAAAAATCGAAATTCAGATTTCAAACAAAAACAGTATCGATCACTGCTCACGGTATATTGAAAAGAAAATTGGAAATAGTCTAAAGATCGACTATTGATGACGTAGGCACAAAATACTGATGACTCTCAGTCGTCACTCTGGCCAGTGCTAGAAACCTTAAAAATACGTAGTAATTATAAAAGTTTTTTCACCTTAACAAACTCCTACTGTAAATAATAAAGAATAAAATTTAAAAAATATATATTGTTATTTGGGAAAAAAAAACATTCCACATGTTTCTTGCAAAGTTCGCTAAATGGCGCTTAGGCCTTTTTTAAAAATGCCTCTTTAGCACAATGGATGTTTTTTAGTACAATTTTCGCGACAGCGACATTACACTGAAGGAAAAGGAAAAAGGAAGGTACCATTATTAAAACAGCTGATACAATTTATATTAAAACAGCTGATACAATTTATATTAAAACAGCTGATCAGCAAAACAGGAAATATACACACAATGCAACCAAAAAGGTTTAAAGGCTAACTAGTTAAACTAATTATATTTATCAAAAATATTTGCACGGCATAGAAAATGTATAATTCAAACATCGGATCAGAAAAAAAAATGAATTAATTTGTAGGCAGTCTAGTTAATACTGTTTTGGGTAAGTTAGTTGACTTATTAGAGACACATTCTGTCGATTTTGAATCTTCTTACCTAACATGTCTGCTATAAATAAAGTAGGGGTTCATGTACTGTTTCTTTCACTACAATGCTCAATGATATGGTTGGTTACCTCAATAATTATTCCATATGGGTAGATAACATCAAAAATGATAATTGGTATATCCCACAGGTTAAAAATTCTTTTATATGTTGTTTTAACTTTAAGAAAATGAAAAGGTACCATTGGTACCTCTCACCAGGGCCCTTTTTCATAATAAAGTACAACAGTACAAGTACAAACGGTAAAATTACAAATGAAAATGTTCGTTTTTAGATATTACTAGTTACTTTCTCGCCATTAGATAATAATAATTGTATTCAATTACTTTTTTATTTACTTTTTAATAAATCTACTTTAAATGTTATCGTATTTCAACATTTTAGTGTTAGTCATAGGCATAGTCAGTCACATGCTAACTTGTACTAGTACCTTATGACAAGGGGGTCTGTCTATAACGTAAAGTACAAGTTGTTATACAGTTGATATATATTGTTAAGACATTGTTATAATGATGAAACAAGATTTAATGATAAAACATTTAAAATAGTTATATTAAAAAATAGTAAGTTAAAAAAATAAATAATATGATTGTTATTATCTCATGACGATATGTAACTCGTAACCTCTCCACACGAACCTTTCCGCTTGTACTACAATTTACAATTATTATGAAATGAGGCCGAGGAGTAGCATTTTAAGTACTAGCTGCTGATTTTGACATTTTTAGATTGTAAATTATGTATTGTTTTGAAAATTGTCACAAATGTAACGTCTCCTAGTGTTAGTGAATACTTTCGAAACGATAATATTCCGGATTAATCGCTTGAAATATACTATTAATGGAAATATACGTTAAAGAAATCTCGGAAGTGTTTGAGCCCTACATAACTTTTTTCTATGTTTTAGTATATTTTAACAGGTTGCCCCGCTCTCGCATCACAGCTCTTATCTCACAATGTTAACTCATCGTTTTGTATAGGATTGATATTGTAATAGGCGCTGGTGACACATTTTGTCCAGCGAGAATTTAACTCTCACCTATTGCTTCGAAATAGCGACATTTAACATTATCCCACATGATCAACCAACGGCAGCATAGCTAAAATTTGTTTTTGTCTTTCAAGGAGGGTAATAAATACAAGCAATCCTGAGCAACGGCATGTTGAATTCAAAAAATCACAAACGTTACCTATCATCTGTTACTTAAGCGGGGTATCACTTGTGATAAAATTTAGACTAAAGTCAAATTAAATAAAAGTTGAAAAACTAGAAAATTTGACAACCCGGTGATGTTTAATTGTTTATTAGTTTTGAAACTATAGAAAAAACTAGCGACGGAAGTTTTAGCTTCAGATAGATTTAGGCACTTTATTGGATACTATTTTCAAGCAAATTAGCTTTTCCGATGAAATCCACCTAAATTTATAAAATAATTTATTTCGTTATTAATTAAAAAAAAACATTTTCTCCTCTAGGATCATTCGTACGTCCCCCCACAAACCAATTTCTGTTTACTAAAAAGAATACCTGGGAGCTAACTAGAGGTTGATTACTAAAACTGCTCCATTCATAAATAGATACTTAAACCTTATGAATAGGTTAGTTACTTTTGTTGTTGTGAAGAGCTAAAGTTCACTTGAAGAAGGAGAACAGATCTTCATATTTTAGGAGCGTACTCACCTGTCGAGTTCCGTTACCTTTCCTGAATACAGGTAGAATAGAGATGAAGGTAAAGGCCCAGGAACAATATAGACTTTGTCGGCTATCGCTTTCACCTGAACTCAACAAGACGACCATCAAACCGACTTTATAAAAGGAATCATATTTCCATATTGACTTGCTCTGTCTTTGTTTCATATTTGTAAACTTTCACTCTAAAGCATTCCAAAAGATACAAAATAATGCAATATATACTTTTTGTGGTGTAAAACCTTTTTACGGATGCTTTGTTACGTTTTTCACCATCAATTCGCAGAGTGGGTAGTTAACCACAGTGCAAAATGTAGACTTTATCAATAGGAAATTAAAACTTTATAGATATCTTCATAAACCAAGTCCTACAAGAATAGCATACAGCTCAAATGATCGCTTCATGCTAAAAGTGGTTTTGTCACTATGCCAATAGTTAAGCGAAGTTAGGTGCTTTTGGCACGAAGCGATTTTTGTTTTTATTATTTTTCGATAGTGTTTCGGTTGTAAAGTTACGAATCTGTAACGGCCTTAAAAAGTGCTGAAATCGCAGTTGCATTTTTACGAAAAACGCTTGAAGCTTCCATGTAAAAATAACGAATATTACAATGAAGCTAAAACAATAATTTTACCTCATGAAACTATGAGATATGAGAAAAACAACACCGACAAAATTTTTTAGAATAATTGAAATCGGCCCTCAGATACAATACACAGAATAATGTAAGTTTTTTTGTTCTCATGAAAAGTAGTGATTTTGAGATTCGTAAGTTCACCATGGCAACGACGATATGGTCCAGTATTAAAGGCCTAAAATTTATTTTTAAGTTGGCATTTAAAAAATATATAAATGGGCAGTTCAATATCAATCTGTTTTTTCTATTATAAATCTATTCCACAACATACTATAAAGAAGGACAGGCCGTTTTTGTTTGTAATCGCTAACCACAAAAAATACTGAACCGATATTTACCAAAATTTAACTAAATCATGTACATGGTCCCAGGAAGGTTTACCAATAGTAAAATCTACAATTTTTTCATTACAATGTTATTATTAAATTGCTAAGAGAAAAAAGTGTCCAGGTCGTGTAGGTGTTGTAGCCATGACAACTTCAAGTCCATGAAAGCAAGTTGACTATAATAAACTTTTCAATAAGAGTGAATTTATTGGCTAGAAGCGTTGTTTTGAGAATAAAATCGAAGGGTAAGAAAAAACAAATAAAAAATAGTGTGGAAACTTGATACTTTATTACCGTAAATGTAAATGGATTATCTTAAAATAAAAATATAAAATTTGTTGCAATCACCGTAAGGCCAAACATACAACAAACAGGTCGGAGTAGATCTTCCTGAGGGATAATTTTCTCATGACCAATTTTATGTATGGTTTCCTCAACTGGAAGTTCTAACAATGAAACCAACGGAACACAATGCTCTAAATATAACTTATTGAGAAGTCCTGTCAATTTATTTTTTTATTTAACAATAAATACAATATTTGCACAGTTAATAAAAGTCAGTAATTGCAAGCATGTGGAATGAACGTGGAGAATCTATATCTATATTGAGTTTTTCTCATTAACAATTATACGTTACATGGTCCTGTCTAGGAAAACCAAGGCTTTGTTTATGTGACGAGAAGAGCGATAGGCACGATAAAAGTGTTTATGTGATGAGCAGAACGACAGGCACGATAAAAATAAATCCTGAATTTCAGCACTATGTCCCGAAGAAACCCATTTTCCTCCAAAATTTTCACCAAATCCATTAATTTCCGGAAATAATATTCAATTTGTTAAAGCCAATGTTAATGCTATGTAAATTAGCTTCCAGTTTCGCCAGGAATAATATTCCTAACTACTTTTATTTAAATCAAAATGGAAATACATTGTTTAAAGATAACATTGGTTTTATTGGTTTTCGCATTGAGAATCCCATTAACACGGGATTATGCTCTTAGGTAATATTTTACAAAATAAGGAATAGTTTTAATCAATGTTTCTCAACAAGACGATAATTTCATGTGGTTGCGGGATCCTTGGTTTTCTCAAAAGTGAGTAAGTAAATTTGGCTTTATTTTTTTATATTAATAAATTATTTTCAAATACATAATGCAATACTGCAACTATGAAACCAAAGAAATTTTAGGCCTAACTATAAATGGCATTCTTTTAGGCCTAACTATAAATGGCTTTCTTTTAGGCCTAACTATAAATGGCTTTCTTTTAGGCCTAACTATAAATGGCTTTCTTTTAGGCCTAACTATAAATGGCTTTCATTTAAAACAATATTAATTGAGGAGATTTTTTGTACCCCATAATGTTATGAAACAAACTGAAAAACCCACTTAATTACATAATATGCTTTAATATCCTATCCATATTCCTTAATGCTCACTTAAAAATGTCATTTTAAGAAAATTTGTAAATGCGATACAGCCCGTATGGTGCGGGTCGCATCGCATTTACAAATTTTGAGTCTGACAGGCCTGCTCTAGTCCTCGATACTTACTATTTTAGAGTACCCTCCCCCCCTCTTCTCCCCACTCCGACGAACGGACGTCCCGAACTACCCCGAGAGAAAAATAAGCACCCTGACTGGAGGTACCTGGACTGGCACAGTCGGATAGACGTATCAGGAGGAGCAGCACCTAGCTCTGCCTGATACGTCTATCCAACAACAATAACTTCACACTCACTTTCTTCTCTAAGAAAGTCGATTTTTTTTTATCTTTTTTTTTATTTAATTAAATCTAATAATCTGTTTTGTGCACATAGTACCTTAGAAAAGGACTGGGGTAAGACCCTTGACTCTCGGACCCAGGCTAGATTCCGGCTGAGGTGGATAATTTATTTATTCCGTTGTATCAGCTGTGAATCATCACTGGGGCGCACCTAGCCCTTATAAAGTCCAAGCATAATCATTCCCTACAAGAAACAGAACTTCTTTACCAAGCACTGAACCCTTAACATGTTTAACAACTGTAAATAATAATATATTTAAACAATATAAATGTGATAAAGGCCAAATCTTCTCATAGCATGTATATATATATTCAATAAAAGACAATCTCACTCGGAGAGAAGGAAGAGAACCTAAAACGCATTCACTTTCAGTATTGTGCTAGCTTATTACCCGGTCCTTTCCGCCGCGATCGCTCCAACGAACCCTCCATTGTCGGCGGAGGTTTCTCCTGTTCCGCCTACACACGGCGGTAACGGAGCAGGGCCAAGAGGCAGAACTGACGCGCGGCAACAAATGCAGAGGACATGCACTGTTTCAACTAACTGTTGGAAATAATGACATTGTTCCCTTCTAAGAGTTGACGAGATCACCGAATGTGCATTGTACCAGGCCTACGTAAGCAGAAGAACCAACAGAACAAGTAGAGTATTTGGGGGAGGGGGAAAGGCTAATACCGAGGGTCTGGGGGTACAGAGACCTCATAGGGAGGCCTTTCCCGGGAATTCTTGGTCATTGATCAAAAATGCGTTTTTTTTATATAATTTGAAGCAGTGGACTTGAAATAATTAGAAATATAGCTTTTATTGTTATTTTTAATAACGGTAATTACAGAAACAATGATGTTTTCAGGGAGAAAATGTTCAGATTTTTTTTCTTGGCACATGCTTACATAATTTTTAGCCCATCATTCTGATAGACGCAATCCCCTCTATTGTATTTCTTTACGCTATTTACAATTAAAAATTGATATAATTTTAGGCAAGGTATTGGAAAGAGTAAGTTGAACAATCTAGCCGTTAGAGAACTAAGGTTAACTGCAATCATGTGTTTACCTTTACCTTTACCTTTACAGTGCGAGGCCTCCACGTCTGAGAATAGTGAATACGGGTATTTGATGCAAAATTATCGTAAATACTTACAACTTACATGTTACAATAAAATTAAATTTTAATTCGAAGTCGTACATTAACAAAGCTATTTTAGTAATGCAGTATGATTTTAAAAGACAGCATATTGTAATTGTCCAATTATTCGGCCCCGATCATACAAAGAAACAAAAATGAACTAATTTAAAAAAAAATCAATGCTCTGTTTTTTTGGGGATATCCTCGGCACAAAATCACCTCTCTCCTTCCCCCTTGAATCCACTAGCGAACAGAAGTAACAGGTTTGTAGAAGTAACAGGTTTGTAAAAGTAACAGCTTGCGGTTGAACCCTCGATAAGCAGTCACTGAATGATATTTCGATGCCTTTCAAACTTGACCTTCCCAATTCTCTTAATGTTGAAAAAACTCGCGTCGCCCCCCTCCTATCCCCACTAGTCCTCCTTTTAAACTTAACCTAACAGATTCAGTGGTAATACTATTATGGTATTTACAATCATGTGCATATTGAAGATCTCAAAATAACATTGATTGCCTGCACTGTGTGTTGATATGAAATGTGCTGCCTCTGGTCTGTATTTTGTAATCTCCTCTTTTTCTATCCTGAAGAGGCATGAATTGGCGAAACGTTGGTGGGTTAATTGTTTACTGCAACTTCAAAAACTTAAGGCTTTGTTTTGGAACCTTACGATGATACTTAAAAGCTATTTTCGTATTCTTTTTTTTGCTCTTATTAATTAGTTGAGTTAAAAATGTATACAGTTCTTTGAACATCGCACAGTGGGGCAGAACATCCTGAAACCTGGCATAAATCCAAAAACTGGAAGTACTTTTGAAGAATATTTATAGAGGTCTGAACACGGCAGGAGTTGGCGGATCCCACACCGACATCCCCGACATGTTGTGGACCTCAGCAGCTCCACCCAAAGCCGGCAATCTCATACTATCTTTTAGAGTGTTCATATCAATAGTTTGAATTAAGTGTTTCCCAAAGACTGAGTTTTTGTAATTTGTAAACCAAACTAAAATGGATAGTGCCTTGTGCTGTAAGTAATTAAATTTCATATAATATAAATTTTCATCTTTCATAAATATTGTTTGGGGAATTAGAACAAATTCTTTAAAAATTAATGCATCTAAATTAACTTTGCAAGAACTTATAAAAACTTTGCAACACTTCTCCACAAACTTTTTTACTTTTTTTTATCTAGTATTCATGTTTCAATGAGGGTCAAGATAGAAATCTTGCCCTTAGTTGCCACCTTCCAATATTTTTAATTTTATATACAACTTTTCATAAAAACACAATTAACATCCGACTTCTCTTTATAGCCGATATTGGTGATACCAGTTTTATTTTATATCAAGGAGGGATTTATATGACATAATCAAGTCATAAAATAAGAAAACTACGGAGGAGAAGTCAGAATATCTTAAATAAGTCATTTCTGAGCGTACAAAAAGCCCCGCAAATGAATTACCAGAAGTTTTTCATACACTATCAATTTTTTTAATCAAAATTCGCAAAATGAGCAAATGGGTGGAAATTAGTTCCTTGAAAAGAGTTCTACGTGGCTAGATGGTTTTGAAAAACGGAATAATTAAGTAAATTTAACAGTTGTTAAAAAGTCTGGACGACCATTGCAGACGTTTTCAGAAGTGGCGAGAGAAACAGAAAAGTAGAAGAAGACAGAGGAGTTACGTATTAGTAGATCTGTTGAAGAGTTAGCATATCCAACTCAGTAGATCTGTTGAAGAGTTAGCATATCCAACTCAGTTGAGTAAGCATCTTTCTGGGCAGACAGGCGCGTCTGCCATTATTAAAGAAATTACCAGCACAATTCCACCAGACCAAAAAAATATAGGATATGCTTCACATATCTCCAAGAAAAAAGATATATCTTATTTTTATATATATGTATATGTATATATAAATATATATATAGGTCCTCGTGCGCCTGCTGACTCCGAATAGCCATAATCCGTGGATCTAGACCGATTTGTCACTGTCCTTGAACCCGAGTGAGTCGGTGGGAAGTACACTGCCCAATTAGTCCCAAAGGGACCGGTTATGGAGCTATAGATAGCCTGCCACTGCACCATGGAAACCATGGTTTGTAGCAGCGTGAGGTTGGGTGACCCCCTCCAGGCTGTCTGTGCTCCCGCAAGAACACTGTAAGAACACCACATCGCGTGGCCAAAGATCTACAAGGTCTATAGAGCCAACCGAAAAAAAATAAATAAATATATATATATATATATATATATATATATATATATATATAAAAGTGTTTTGTGCTGTTAGGTTTTGATTGTGTAGGCCATGGGGATAACCTCGACAAGAGATGTAACCTTAAGATCACATGTTTGTTTATGTTTGTACCATATCTGTAAGTTTTTGTTTAAAAGTATTAATGTTTGTAAGGAGTACACAGTTTGATTCAAGAGTGTATTATTAACTTTAAAAACCGATTTCTAATGTGGTAAGATAGGGTTGAATTCTTCAATAACTTTAGACCGATTTGATCCTAAAAATAACAATTTTATTTAGATTATTTACAATAACAATAGTTCACAATGTGTTCATCAAAACCAAAACCAACAACTTACCTAAAAATAAATCGATTTTTAAAGTTAATAATACACTCTTGAATCAAACTCTGTACTCCTTTCAAACATTAATACTTTTAATCAAAAACTAGCAGATATGGTGCAAACATAAACAAACATCTGATATTAATGTTACATCTCTTGTTGAGGTTATCCCCATGGCCTAAACTCAAACCTTAAAATACAAAACACTTTTATATATATAATATAATTAAAATTATTTATAAAACAAAATGTAACCTAAAATGTTCATTTAAAATAAACAAGTAACGTTATAAAATAACCAGAATTATTTAATTTTATTCTAGGGCATGGCTCCTAATTTATAGGACTTCGTGCCTTTAACTGACATAAAAGAGGTTTTATATTATTATATATGCCATTCACAGATTATGTACGTGATAACTTGTTGTCAAAATTTTATACATTAATTTATGCCACAAAATTAGTGGAGGTGCCGCACTGTGCGTCTCAAGTCACGTCTCATCAGTCTGCGGGTCCGCGTGACATGTGACGGCTGTGACGGGCCTGGCCTGGGGTGATACCGATCGTGTGGCATGTATTGTCTGTTATGAATGAATTACATCATTTGTCCTGTTTCGAAAACGCCATCTATCTTTCTTTTTCTTGGTATATGCCTTCAAAAACAGATAATTAATAGATGTGACAGAGTGGGAGGGGGGGGGGGAGGAATAAGGGTGAAAAAAAGCATAAGGTAATAATAAATTGTTTTTTCGTTCTCGCGATGTGAGCAAATTTCCTTGCTTTTAAAAAGCATCATTCTTTGAAAAAAGTCATTTAAATTCTTTGGATGTAATTATTTAAAAAACAGATAAGCATCTCTTTCTACAAGTGCTTCCTGCCCCTATTTCATAATAAAATATAAAAGTACAAGTACAAGGTGAAAGGTTCGTATTTAGAGGTCACAGGTCACAGGTAACAGGCAACTTATCGTCATTATACAACAATAATTTTATTCATTCTTTTTTATTTTACTGGTTTTTAATAAAACAATAAATGTTTCAACTTTATGACATTCTTAAGAAGTATAGGATAGATTTTACTTTACTTTATAGGCACATCCTGGTTCATAGCAAAGTGCCTACAAAAGTACAAGTACAACCTTGACCTATGACTTCCTACGCCGATGACACGCTGTGAAATGTTGAAAAACGATAACATTTAAAGTACATTTATTAAAAAACAGTAAATTAAAAAAAATAGAATAAAATTATTAATACGATAAGTAAAAAGGAACATTTCCACTTGTAGTTGTACTGTTGTAGTTGTACTGTTGTAGTTGTACTGTTGTAGTTGTACTGTTGTAGTTGTACTGTTGTAGTTTATTATAACATAGGTCCCTCATCTTTCATTTCTATTTAAAATACTTAATACTAGCTCTGGACGACGACTTCCTTCGCGTAGTTTTCTATTTAATGCAATAATATATTGTACCCGCCATCTTTGTGATGCCACAGAAAGAAAGAAAGTGTTTGTATTTTAATTATGTTTATCGAAAATCAGAATCTATCTTTTGTCCGAAGTTCCGTGCACGAATAAATCCGGTTTTACGACGCGTCCAGCTGAGAACCATCCACCTACGAAATTTAGTTAATTTATATTTTTAATCGTTAATAAAAATTCATTTTTGAATTAATTTTAAAATAATGGTAGTACCTACAACGATTGTAGGTGCACGTGCACACTCGAAGTAAAAGTACCTTTCAAAAGATTCCTTTGTATTCGCCTGAAAAAGGGAAATAACAAATAACAAAAGAAAAAGAAATATTATATAATAATTAATGGTTTAATAACCCTATTAAATAAAAGGAGTTGAAATTTGGAAGTTATGTGATTGTCTGCCTTAAATACTTGAGGCGTTGATGTTAAAAGGAAGTAAGCTCGAAAAATGAAATTTTAAAGGAGGAAGGAAAAACTTAAACTGGTGTACAAGTATTAAGCAATGGACATAATAATTTTTTTATTGTGTGAAAAACGTATGTTTACTCTTTTATTAAATAAGTGAAAAAATACTTATCTGAAATTTCGGGTCTCACCTCCTTTTCAAGGACAATGCCCCAATTAATATTAAATCCGCCAGTTTAATCTCCGTGGCGTCATTGTGGGTCGAAATTACCTTTCCGTCCTATTTATAGATAATTGAGGCGGGTTGGAGCAAACAGTAAGATTAAGATCTGTCTCAATTACTGTTGCGATTGTTATTAATACGAAAACAAAACCCGTTTACAATCGCAAGCTGGGTAAGTTTACTGATTCGGAACGAGATAGTAGTCTGGTTCGCTGAACGGACGCGCGGCAAACGGACAACGAACATTGTTTTCGTTGCAAATCCCCAGCATTTGTTTCAGCAAGATTCTTGAAACCGTAATTTTTTCCTCATCACAAGATGCGTGGCATAAACAAACCTCAATAATAACTCTTCCATTGAGTAAAACAACAGAGTAACGAAGGGAACGGACTTCAGTTCAAACGACATACTTCATGACTTATTTGGGCGAGTGGAACCGGCTTAAAGGAAATACTTTTTAAGGGCTATCTTTACTAGGAAATCCTTTGTAAGGGCTATATTTAAGGGGGAATCTACAAAATTACTTGCCGTTATCGCCAATAAAATAAAAGTTCTAATGGACGCGCAACCACCATTAGCGTACAAACCAAACTTTCTAAGGGCAGCCTGACAAATATCCTAGGAAGGACTAATCAGCTGGGATCCCAGTAAAGCAGTAATAATAAAAATGGAGGTTATGATTCACAACAATGGCCGACCGTTTAATATGTAGGTGCCATTAGTTATTTGAAGGCATCTCACAGGCGAAATAATATTTTTTTTTTTTTGTACTTCTCAGTGTTTCTTTTTTTTTTAAATGCTAAGGAGGATGGAGCCTGTGTCTGGAAAGGCCGGATTAGAGACCTGTTTACGCCCATGGCAACCACAAACACCTAAGAGTCAGTATTAAAATAAAAATATCGTAATTTTGTAAAATTTTATCTAGTAGCAATGCTAATAAGTTTTTCGTTAAATATAAATTAGAACCGGTAATGATTTTTAACTCATATTAGTATGCACTAAATATAATTAGAGGACATGACTCAGACAAGGACCCCCAACCAAGGCCGTTGCTGCTAGAGGCGTGTATGGCGAAGCTCTGAAGTAGATGTCTAGAACTCTTTATGTCCAACCGAGAGCGCGAAGTTCACCTCTTTTCATCTAATGTTTAATTCAAGAGCGATTTTCTGCTCTCAAACAGAGCGAGCCATCTTATCCAATTCAACCTCACTTGCTTCCAAAGACCTCCCCTATCTTGTTAATGCCCAGTGAGGACATGGCCAATGAGGATGTTGGTCCGCTAACTTGCTGGAGTGCCATTTCATCTTCCAGGCATTAAATTCCACTTAATTAATGTTACAAATTTATTCTGACACACAATTAGTCTCTTCAAGCCCCCGCGTCTGTCGTCGCCTCATTAATTTTATTGGAAGCTTAAATATCTAATCACAAAGAGGGCTATAATAATTTAATGCAATTCCAAAGAAAAGTCGCATTTAGTTTAATCAAAGAAAAATTAACAAAAAAGTTCTTACAGTAGATTTATATATCCATATTTGTTCATCAATTCAGAAGGCATAATTTAGTACAATTAAAAGATGAAATTCGTATTTTAAATCATTTTTTTTTATAAATAATACATAATTGTTAATGTACAATATAATTTAATTCAGAAATTGGCCAAAATGATATGAGTAAATGAGGTGAACTCGGGGTGATATAAATAAATTATATTCTCCCATAGTCCCATGGACCTGTGTATATTTTGATGTTGAGTAATTACGGCAGTATCGGATGCGTATGTATCAATATATTTGTACTTCGCGTATGTAATATAAAGAATACATTTAAATTATTAATTAAAATATAAAGAATGATTATATATCCATCGCGTCTAACAGATTAACTTTTTATTTCCTTCGTCAGATTAACTTTATTAAAACATTTCTTATTTAAATTATTATTAATACGATGTGAAAATTTCGTAGGTTTAAACAATTAAAACTCGTGAAATGTAGTAATATAAAACCCGACACATGAGTAGGAGACCTTAGCTCTGACATTTGCTGGACCTGAGGCACCTCGTAGCCTTGGCAAGGACACTCCAGATACTGGCCTATTAAATGTAATGAGTAGAACTGACCCTGGGGCCACCTCTGTGACTATCCTATCTAAAGGTTGCTAACTATGTTTAGTTTTAGGCTTCTCTGAGGGGAAGGGGTAGCTCTCTGTGCAAAGCCTAGTTTACACGGAGACAGTTGTCTGCCGTGGTAGTACTGTCACGAGAGTGGCATAGCGCGGCAGACAGTAAACCTGAGAAATACCGGATATAGAACAGATGACTGAACACATGACGAAAGAACAGCTGATTTCACGATTATTTTAATGAAGCCAGCTCGTAACGAAGTCGGTTTTTGAAAAAGGCTTAAGCGCCAAAAATTCGAAATTTAGGTTTCAATTTATTATGGGACGTAGACACAACCTCTATCGATTCCCGCTCTATATATATTGAAAACAAAAATTGGAAATTGGAAATGGAAAAAATAGACTGTTGATGACGTAAGCATCAAATAGTAACGACTCTCACTCGTCACTCTGGCCTTGACCAGTCCTAGAAGACTTAACAATATATTGTAAATATAAAGGATTTGCCACATTAAGGAGATCCTACTGTATACAATAAAAAATAAAAAAATAAATATATAATATATATTGGTATTGGGAAAAAGTTATATCTTATGTTTGCTGCAAAGTTTGCTAAATGGCTAAATTAAAAAAAAAAAAACACCAATATATATAAAAAAATAATAATATTCTAGAAACTTAATTGCTATAACTAATTTAATGCACTTAAATTAAATTAATATAAATCAATCTAAATGCAAAATTAAAGAAATATATAATAAATCGTCATATCACATATATCGCTCTCTATATATAATTCTCTCAACTTTACAGAGGGTACAAAAAAAACTGCCGTTCGTTGCTAGCGATTTGCTCTTCTTATAATTTATATTTCAACTTCAAAACGTATGTAGCTCGTTGGCATGGTTACCATTCGATCAGGAGTGAAATACAAATCGAGTTCACTGCCTAACTCATTTTCGTTCAAAAATGAGTAAGGCAGTGTTAGAACTTATATGATGAAATGCTAAAAAAAACCCAACTAAATTATGTGTTTATTTCTCGTTCTTCGAGAATCGAATAAAGAAAAACGTTAGATAAAATCAATTTCAAGTTTAGAAATAGTCGACACACAATATATTAGAACGTTTCCTATCGCAATCACCATTACAGTCGATAAGATGTGACAGTTCACTGTCAAGACGTAGTTAAGGCAACAGTAGCTGTCAGTGTCGCGATAGTTGTTAACTGTCACGTCAATCTGAGAGTGCGACCGTAAGTTGAGTCCTGATAGCAACTTAGGGTCTTATGAACTGAACTCGGGTCCGATTCCGGCTGCGGCAGTCATTTATTTATTTTGTTGTATCTGCCGTGGGTCGACTCTGGAGTAGGGATACCCTCCACTCAGCTTCTATAAAGTGGTTGTCTAGCTCTTAAAAGAGTTGGGGGAAAGTCCAGTCAATGAAAGGTTTTACAGCGAATAGAAGTTTTGAAAAGTCCCCACTCCTAGAAGATGAGCGGAATGGAGGGGGCACCCAGCGGAGGATCTACTTTAAAGAAACCCATCCCAACCTGCTATACCCAACCCTCTCTAAATATGATATTTTAGAAGCTTAGGTATATTATTAATGAAATAACATAGGTAAATAGGTTTATGCATTTATTGTTTACAGATAAGAATAAGTAAAAATATTCGGCGGATACTCCCTACGCCACTGGGGCACTGCCACTGGGGAAACCCCGAAAGTCCTTTTTTTTGTTTTTTCGCTTATATCATGGAAACTATGCTCCCAAGCGATAAAATCTTCTTAGAAAAAATTAAAGCTGACAAAATGCGCCACAATATAGATTTTATTAATTTTTTCGATATCTCGCATATTTCTCGAGATAACCGGGCTCAATTTTCGACAATTTTGAAAATAAACAAATCTGTCTCACGTTTTTTGCCTTATTTGACTAGCAACTCTTCAGTCCCCCGTTTTACAAAAATGCCATGAGAAAGAAAATTACAGATTATTACGTTTTCTTTAAGAATATGGATCATTTTACTATTTAATCTTTAAATGTTGAAAAGTTAGATCAATTTTAAATTGATGTGTAAATTCCGAGATTATACAGAATAACTAAAATAACTAAGTATCACAGAAAGATGTTTTATGTTTATATATATTACGTTATATATTTTCAAATACATACGTTGTTCGTCAAAATTTATATTGTTTGGTTGAATATCATTTTCGATACCCTCAATGTAATGGAACCACTTTGAGAGTGGTTCTATCTCTCACTTCAGAGGTACATTGACTATTTATGATGGAAACCTCAAGATAACATTCAAAACTGGCAATTTATAGAGAATCGTTGAATCCTTATTGTTATTTAGGAGCCATAATAACCTCTATATAGGCAATAATACTTGTGTTGGATAAATAAAATATATAATGTACAGTTGATCCATAAACAGAACTTCCTTATCGAGTATACAACCCAAGACCCAAGTATACAACCCAAGACCCAACATGAGTACTATTAAATAAAAAGGTTTTCGATAATAAGATAAATATATATTTTTCAATTTATTATTAATCCACACTCCTGTAATAACATAAATTGAAAATGAGCTGATGGCCTGCTACAATATTCTGTATAATAATCTCCTCCCAGACTATGAGAAATAACAGTTGTTCCAGTGGAAATCGTTCAAATTGATCTACTCTAAGTTATTACCGTAGGTAATAAAATATTTATCCATTTATTTGAATTTTGTTTTTTATATTTTTCTTCAAGTTTAATATTGTACCCGAAAATACACTGACTGCCAATTTGTACTGTGACAGCATGAATAAATCAATCAGCGGATTGTCTCCTACAATATATATATATATATTTGCTTACACACATACATTAATTAAATAAAAATATAAAAGATTTTACCACCTAACTGCCTACCTACAAACAGTTTTATATCTTATAAACACTTCTCTATTATAGATTATTGTTCGCTACACAATTCTATTAGTTAGATAATTAAATCGGAACTACTGGTGGAAGTTAAGATAAGTTGACTGAACCCATTCGCTACAGAACATCGCTAAGCTTACCAAACTAATTTATAGAATTAAAACAAGGATCAATGAAGTTAAATAGCAAACTTAGAATAAACCAGCTTCCACTTTTAATTTGAGAATCTCTGAGCGGCTATTAGAATAACTAGATTCCTCTGAGCAAAGACAATTTTCATTCTAATTTAATTTAAGAAATAGTTTATGATTTCGCCGTTTGGAGGGAAAAAATCACTAGACATTGGCTATATGAAACATTATTCAACAATGACTTTAGAATTTTCATATTTTAGATAAAGAACGCCAGCATTAAGCGATGCGTGTTTTAGGAGATAAAGAAAATATGAAGTACGGCAGCGAAAGGAAATCAACTTATCTCACCCGAAAAGACAGGAAGGGAAGGAGGAAGGCGGCAAAGCGAAGCTCACAGCTCAAGACAGGGAGGGAAGGAGGAAGGCGGCAAAGCGAAGCTCACAGCTCAATGCCAAATATTTTCATGAGAGGAAGATCTTCAGAATGTAGCTACAATAGACTTTCGCTAATCCGATCTAATATAACTGCAATAGACTTTCGCTAATCCGATCTAATATAACTACAGTAGACTTTCGCTAATCCGAACTAATTGAAATCAAGGGGGTTCGGATTACAGAACGGAAAAAAAGGTAACTCCATTAATAACAAGGCAATTTAAGAAGAAAAATTATGTATTATAAATATTTTTACAATTGATAATAATTCTTAAGAAATTAATTTGTTTATTATTTACTTGAAAAATAGTCCGAAATTTAGGTTTGTTAGGAAGTTGAAAATATCTTTTTCAAGGCCTCTGATTTAAAGTTAATTATATTCTTGAATAGCGTAAATAACTTATTGTTTTAACAATACTATTTCGCACTGAAGATTAATTTAATGAAAAGGTCAATTATATCCAACGGTAAAGAAATTGAGAAAATAAACGCTTCTAAATTTTTATAGCTTAGTTTTCAGTTTGAATAAAAGGGGTTGGTATTTTTAACTACATTTTTTTAAACCTAACAGTATGTAAGGTGCTTATGCATAATGCATATGATTTTATTTAATGTATGTACATGCTTTAAATCAAATCTTCACCAAATCTTTTTTTCTTTTTCTTTTTTAGTTGTAGTTGGGACAACAGAACAGTGTAGTCCAGAGTTGTAGTTGGGACAACAGAACAGTGTAGTCCAGAGTTGTAGTTGGGACAACAGAACAGTGTAGTCCAGAGTTGTAGTTGGGACAACAGAACAGTGTAGTCCAGAGTTGTAGTTGGAACAACAGAACAGTGTAGTCCAGAATTGTAGTTGGGACAACAGAACAGAGTAGTCCAGAGTAGTTCAAACAATAGAGCCTTAAGATTCTCAAGTCTTATCCGAAAACCGAGATTCAAAAAATTGTCGTTAACTTTATTTATCGACGCACATCTGCCAAAATACAAATTAACAATCAGGAGATCGTCTGCTATAATAATCAACTTAAATAAATTAATAAGCCATCTTTAAAAACAAATATGTAATTACTATATATATATATATATATATATATATATATATATATATATATATATATATATATATATATATATATATATCAGGTAAGTTAAGATATATTTTTTTCTAAAATTTTTTGCTTTCGGTATATTATACATCAATATTACGACTCTTATTTCCGGAAATTTGTTTTCAAGCTGGGAAAGTATTTCTCCTATTTTCTTCTAATTCTGATAGTTAATTATCAAATTCTTTCATAGTTTATATTTATCCATTTTGATTACTACTCATGATAGACAGTTAACTATTTCCAATCAACAAAAATTAAAGGTATTTTAGAGGAAGCCATTTTTAAATTCGGCATTTAAGGACTGTCAGAATATTGCAATGATCTTAGTTGATATTAAAGACCTTTTAATTGCACATTGATATGACGAGTTTAATCAAAATTGTTACAGCCATTTTCGAGAAAATTAAAAAAGAAAGAGGAAAACCAATATTATAGTGACACTTTCGGCCGACAGGTCAATTTTAGCAAAAAAGTTCAGGAAAGATTCCAGACATATATCTGCCTATAAAACATAATTTCAGTTTCATACAGCTTGGTTTACCGCTGACAATTTGGCCAGACTTGGATCGCGTCGCGTATTTCAGTTGAAAACTCGGATTCGAAATTTTCACGATTGCAATACTTTCCCTTGCTCAATATTTTATAAAGTGCTAAGTGAAAGTTGGTTGATCTACTTCTTGATATTACAAGAGATCTCTCGACCACTTCCTTTTAGATCTCTTTCTTGTGTCCCCAAACACAGGTGTATACAGGTAGGGGCCATTCCCTCAACTAGTTACTGTGTCCTTCAGATGCATTTAGGAGATATTCAGACAGTATACATTTGGCACAATGACGTGTTGTAACTTTTTTTAATGAATAACTAATGTTGTAAAGCACAACTTGTTAAATGGGCAGTAAATTTGATAATTCTGGTGATTGATGGCGAGCGGGTGAGTTGTGGACAGAGCAGTCATTAAGGCGACTAATGGTTCTTCTTCAATGACAAAAAAAAAAGGCAACACTTTAATTTTCTGGCGCTAGGGACCATTTTGGTCAGCACTGCCAAAGTAATCATTTTGATCACATAATTATTTATTACCGGTCTTTTTCCAATTCTATGAATAACTGGTTTGATAATGGAGGTTCTTCGATAGATTTTGTACGAAGTGTTGCTTGAACACAGTAGAAATTTGTGAAGAAGTTGAGGATAGTTGAATACAGGATTGAAGAACGGTACAGAAGGCTAAAATTAATTTTCTGAGAATTGTTTATGGCTCAATAAAAAAAGGCCTTTCTAGCTCGGATATCTCCGTTAGCAGTTTATTAGATAAATAAATAAATAAAGAAATCAAAAATTCAGAAATTGAACAAAGAATAAAGATATAATTAGAAGACTCCAAAAACAAATCCTTGAATCTATCAAGCAGCTGCAAATCAATGTTTCACCAATCGAGGCACCATCAGGACAGGAAAAGCTGAGAAGACATAAAGACAGGACATCGCATCATCAGCCTAAGACAGGACATCACATCATCAGCCTAACTAAGACAGGACATCGCATCATCAGCCTAACTAAGACAGGACATCGCATCATCAGCCTAACTAAGACAGGACATCGCATCATCAGCCTAACTAAGACAGGACATCGCATCATCAGCCTAACTAAGACAGGACATCGCATCATCAGCCTAACTAAGACAGGACATCGCATCATCAGCCTAACTAAGACAGGACATCGCATCATCAGCCTAACTAAGACAGGACATCGCATCATCAGCCTAACTAAGACAGGACATCGCATCATCAGCCTAACTAAGAATCAGCAAATAACGAGAGTACATCACTCCAATACAGTTCAACACAGACAGAAGGAAAAGGGTGGGGTGGATATCGACACACATTCATACCATCATATAAAGCTAGAAAAAATAGAGAACCAGTACTGAGAAAGTTTAAATAATTTTTTATACAAAGATGGTTAATATCTCCAGGAGCTAAGCTAAGGTTGCTGGATTGGCCCCTCTTCCAGGCACTATTTTTTTATTTCCTCGTTTTTATCCATGACCCCTCATCCATATTTACATCAGAAAATCAAAGAGAAAAATAATTAATTCAACTTTGGTCAAACAATTCTTTACTCTTAAAGACTAGCTGTCAAATAAAAATATCTGATGTGGACAACACATGACTTCCTTGTACGCCTATTAAACTATAAATCGGTGGCTCAAAAAGTGATCCTGAATTTGGTTACTAGTTTCCGAAGATTGCAGTATCTCAAAAACGACACTCGGCGTCGCGACATCCATCTATTGACACACACACACACACACACACACACGCGCACGCACACACACACACACGCACACACACACACACACACACATATTCTTGTTTCTGGAGGTCTCATTCCGTTAGTATATATGTCGTTTTCTTTCAGTTGGTAACTAGTTTCCAAGAGATTTCTTCGTGTTCCGTGACAACATTAGAACTGTCAATACAACTAGTTAAAGCATTGGAAATCGACAATTTCGACACTTTAAGCGGAAGAACACGCTTAACTTAAATCTTATTCTCCTGCTGCAGACTTGTTCATCTCACAAATTGGGAGGAAAACCAGTCTTTTACACTAAATTTTAACACTTAAAACAAGTAACAAAAATGTTTAATTGGATTGGAAACCAAATCGCGTTTGTAGCCTTTATTACCGAAGCATATGATTTCTGAATTTAATTTTAATATAATTTTTGATGTGAGCTTATTATGACCTTCAAGTAAAGTACCCTTTTCGGCTCACCAATTTTAACAAAAATCCTGTAAATACATTCATATCGATATGAAAGTCCTATTTACCAAATTTGAGATGTTTTATATTATATTTTAATATGATTTTTGATGAAAGTTTATTATGATCTTCAAGTAAAGTACCGCTTACGGTTTTCCAATTTAGACGAAAATGTAGGATGTTTTTTAAATCAATATGTAAGTTATAAATAGTAATTTTGAGAAGTTTTGCATTATATTTTAATATAATTTTTTACTTCGTACAAAGAAGTTAAAATAAATAAATAAAATAACGTGACATGGCTGATTCGGCCTTCTAACGATCGCCTGAGACGAGACTGAACAACATATTACAATCTATTGTTTTATAGGCCAGGTTTTTTTGTATTTTAGGAGTCAACCCAGATATAACGAGGGTGAAATCGCGGGGCAAAGCTATTCCAAGATAACATAGATAGCATATGTTAAATATTATATAAGCCACGACTCTCTCAAATAGCATCGAATAACCAACCACTGAGGACAGACAAATATAGCACCACATAATTGCAGACCATAGACGGCACACCTCACATCAACAGTCAAAAGTCCGAATACTAACCATCAAACACTCTTATTCAGGATGAGCTGGAATGTCTTTGAGTCATGTACTATTTCTATTTCGATAGTCTTAAAATGCTGATGTGAGGTGTGCTGCCTCAGGTCTACAATTAAGTCATCTTATCCAATTCTAATAATCACACTTAAGAAATGTTTGGAATCTTCGGATAATATATTAATAAAATGAACGAGCCCAAGGAAGAAAGGGGGAGGGTCGCCCTAATGCATTTTGAGAAAATCAAGTTTTAAGTTCTCCTAGTTAGTTTTAAGAACTCCTACTTTCATAAATATCTGAGTATTCTTCTAACGCTTCTAAGAAACCGATCATCCACATATCCCATTGTTTACTTTAAACTTCCTGTTCTACTGAACGATATGAACATATTGATGGGCACAATTAAACTTCCTGTTCTACTGAACGATATTAACATATTGATGGGTACAATTAAACTTCCTGTTCTACTGGACGATATGAACATATTGATGGGTGCAATTTCATTTCGGAAAAAATGTGAACTCCCTTTCCTCCGAGGATTCTTGAATTGTTATCACTAGAGCCCGGATTCTCCTGCAATTGCACTTTTTTTTCGGATGCTTGAAATCGATCGAGGACAAGTTATTTACAGGAATGGAGGCATCCGAATTAAGTTATATAAGTTTTATTTTGCACGAAATCGCACATTTTTTGGACAAAAATATGTTCAATAATTTATTGAAAATAAATTAATTAGTGGATATCATAACACACAACATCTTAATTAAAAACAATCGGAAATTGATCGAGCAAAAAAATTATTCATGCTGTAACAGTTGTGATATTAACTAGTTAGTTAGTTATCTGCTCATGGTTTTTATCTAATTAATTATATCTTATTCAAATATAAACCCAAAATGAGAAAAATGATCAGAATTGAAAGACAATCCACCAAAATGGATCGTAAATCCAAAGAGTTAAGTTCTACAGCCAAAGATGGATGGTGCAACTTTTTCGATTGAGCTATCGATATATCGGCCGAAATTTGGGATTATCTCACTTGACCATGCGAAACGTTATTAAAATATTTATCAATTGGTAATAAAAAAAAAAAACAATTGGCAGAAAATACATTACTATCGTGCGTGAATCACGTGTGATCGTGCGAAATGTAGCAAAAAATACCCTATTAAGAACTCATGAGGTTTTCACATTTTACATAAAAATGCTCCAACCTACCTAATTTGTTAAGAAAAAATAGCACTTTATGAAAGAAAACAAAACATGTAGATTTTTTTTAAAGCATAAACGACGTAAATGGCAGAATTTTATTTTTCGTTGCACATTTTTGCAAGTTTTGGCATTTTCATTGCACGTTTTACAATTTTTTACTCCACGAAATCCGGGCTCTAGCTATAAAACATCTACAGCTTGAGCCTCCTTTATTTTGTCCCTTTTACTAAAATTTAACCATTTAAAAAATACATCTGCAAGTATAATTCATATAATGTATAATTAAGAACTAAAAATTTTGTTTTGAGATCCTTAGGATTCTTTTCGATTCGATTCCTGAGGCCTCCAAGGACTTTTCCTGAACGAGGTTCATTATTCCTTGTAAGGATAATTGAATACCGGAATAACGAAGCAGTAGTACGGCCCAGAAAGCTAAACTTAAGGCTGTGAGAAATGTGTATCGATAATCACTCCATATCTTTTTAAGGCTACAACTAAAATAAACAGTACAGAAGGTCTTTTCTCTTCTACCTCAGATATTTCGATTCGCAAATAAATATTGTACATATTTTATTTCCATTCAATCATACAACGAAAAATTCGATTAGAGTATTTGTAAAGATGATACCAAAGCAAGCGTAGTAAGGCACATGTTGATGCAAAAAGTGAGGTGTTTGGTGGCGAAGGTCTTGGCTCGAGGCCGCCCGCTTTGTGTAAAGGCACAATGCCTTTCATTAATCCAAACCTTTGCGCCTGTATCCAGCACCAAGCTAACATTAAATAGTCTAAGTGTATATGCCAATATATATTTACAATAATCGATAAGAAATTACGGAAAGTATGAACTATCATTTCTGAGCGTCAGAGGTAAACGTTCTAATTTTACTGAATTTTATTTTATAATCGTCTTTGCATTATTTTGGCCATATTGTTCGAGAATAAGCATCGTTAATAATAAAATATACAACAGTACAAGTATAAAGATAAACTAGTATTCACATTAAGCAATACAGTTCCATCAGAAACTTCTTTTTGCTCTCATGTAAAACTTTTAAAATGTTACTTGAGGTAGTTTATCTCTGAGGTACAGATTTATAGTCACAATGAACTATCAGCCATAAAAGAATTTTTAAAAAAGAATTTCAAAAGCGCTGTAGTTGTGAAGGAATAGGAAGAGCTTTCGAAATAAAGTGGATCGTAAACGTTATATAGTACCTAGCAACATTGATGGAACGTTATATAGTACCTAGCAACATTGATGGAACGTTATATAGTACCTAGCAACATTGATGGAACGTTATATAGTACCTAGCAACATTGATGGAACGTTATATAGTACCTAGCAACATTGATGGAACGTTATATAGTACCTAGCAACATTGATGGAACGTTATATAGTACCTAGCAACATTGATGGAACGTTATATAGTACCTAGCAACATTGATGGAACTTTGTTTACAACATAGAAGTCAGGTCTACAACTTCTGCTACAACGATTTATCGGAGGAGGGGAAGAGGGACAAAACTTAACAACAATTTTAACCGGATTTTCCAACAATTTTGATATTTTAATTAATTTCCCCAACTACATATATTAAGAAATATTTAAATTTTCTCAACTCTTGAATTTTTTAACTTATTACTAACCTGTAGGAAATATTGAAACATAACAAAAATAATTTTCTCTTCTATTCAAGCACAGAATTACATCGATAAAATCCCAATTATTTCTCTTAAAAGGTATTGGTATTAAATTTTATTAAATCTTTGAGTAAAATGATTTAGCACAATTTTCGTTGTTTGAAGTAGGTTCTCAAATCTCAAATTTCTCGAATGTTTGGATTTTCAAAAAGTGAGGGAAGGGAGATGACAGCACACGTGACCAAATCCTCGCTTTTGTGAGGAATTCCAAACCAACGCCATAATTAAAAGTATTAATTAGGAATCCTTTGGAATATATAAGTATCTCTATCACTTGAGAAAGTTATATTGCTTTAGTTGAAAAGAAAAATGAATAATCATAATAATTAAAGGGAGCAAATAATAGGAAGATTCCAAAACCTCAAGTCTTTTTTAGGATGTTGGTGTGAGATGGGCTGTCTCTGGTCTACATTTAGGCGATGATATCTTTTTCTGTCCTGATGATGCTTGAATTGGCGAAACGTTGTTGGTCAATTATTTAAATATTTGAGATGCTAAATGCTTGGAGTGTTATGGAATGTTCTAATAAATGAAATAACAAAAGATAATTTCGGAAATAATATTATTTTTTCGTTAACTATTTAAATCTATTTATATTTACAAATCATAATAACTAGCAATAGAATTTCCTACAACACACAGAAAAAAAATCATGGAATCAGACCATCATTAGCTAAAATGTTTTTTTATGCATTTTACTGCACCTTAGGAGAAATATCTACTCATTTGGATCATTAGTGGGCTCTGGTAATATTATCTAAAAAAAAAATTATACCTTCTGCTTTCCCCCAAAATAGCCGGTACCAACAGAAACATGGCCCATACATGAAGTAAACAAAGCAAACGACAAGAGAAAGTCGTCAAAGCCACAGAAGAAAGGACAGGCTCGTTAAAAAAGGATTTGTCAGGAAGGAAGAAATGCTCCTTGGCCAAATAAATGTCCTTTCTTCGCTGCCATTCTCCTCAAACTGGCCTCCACAAACGAATATTGCCAAAAGCTGTCTACAGCTAATGTGCTGCACTTTTTGCACCCATTAAATACTTTCGACTCGATTCAGAAAAGCGTTAGCAAGTCACCACAGTTCGGATTTTCAACAAAAAAAAAAGCTTTACAGATAAGCGAGGGACTGATAAGAGACACAGTTAATCTCAGATTTTCAAAATTAACACCTCCGTTAAATTGGGTTTTCTCCAACTTACTGTTAATAATCAAGATATTGAAATATGAAGCATTAAAACAAATGCTAGTAATTATAAGAAATTGTATAAAGGAAAGAAAATGGTAAGAATCGGACATCTCTAGGACTAAATGATGTGGCAGCCATGTATCATGTTTCACAACCTTAACTTGGATTCTGAAAAGGAATTATTACTCCGATATTCCAATGAAAATCGTTTCCCACAATCTCCTATAAAGAAATCAATACAACGACTGTAAATTTCATTGAATTACCACTACTATCCATGACCAGGGAGAGCTGTCTCTTTTCTACATGGAAAAATTTAAAATTTTCGAGTTACTATTTACTAATTATAATATTTACAAATAATCGCAATCTACTGTTTAAGAATTAATTTAAAAAATAAATAAATTGTGTTCTTCAGAATACTGTAAATTATTGCATGGCACCAAACACCCTCTCCTCTTCAATATGAAACAAATCAAATTTATAAAATAGCAACTTTTTCTGCTGGATACGCTCTTGCTAGTATTTAATTTTTTTTATTCATATTTCAACTTTTAATTAACGTACTTATTCCTTCTCTTTCTCTATTCAATCTATTTCCTTTTTAATTTTATTAAATCGGTGGGATCTTAATTGTGAACTATAAATATCACAAGGATATATTCTATTCAAATTCACCAATTTAGTAATTTAGTCTTATACATCAAGAGTTAATGTACGTAACTCTAAATTGTCTTCAATTATATGATTTTCGGGGACAGCTCGAAGTAAAAAAAACATACATTCTATCTATTATGTTGCTTTTTTTTTTTTTTTGACGGATAACTTATTTTTTCTTTTATCTCAGTCCTGGATCTACTCAGCGTCGTGAAAACCTCCTGGGCACACCCAGCCTCAATGTAATGGGAAGTTGGCTCTTTATGGTGTGAGGATAAATCTAACGGTTGAGTGTGAATATGTTATTTTTAATTAAGAAAATATAAGAAATAATAATATTCTTTCAGATACATAATATGTTATATGACATAATATGTCGGTTGAAATAATCTAGGCCAAGATATTCTCATTAAATATTAATCCTAAAATGTTCATTAAATTTTATATTTGAATAGGGTATTAAATAAAAGTAGCTTTTGATATACACAAGATAAATTAGAAAAACTTTTTAGCTGACAGGAAACAACTTTAATTAAACAGTCTGCAGGTTCATAGAACCGGATATCAACCGCACCGTTATAACCAACTATGAAACTTATTCTGATACTTTTCCATCAACATAACGTAAACGATTCATTTTGAATTAATGAATTAATCCTTCATACTTTGAAGAACGTATTAATGTTTTCTCTCCTCAACCACAAAACTATTCACCTGTCTCTCTCGGGCTATCGCTTTCCTATTATCTGGATTTAAGTATTTTGTTTTGTTTATTCTATGCATGGTTCTATCACGTTTATGGTCTGTTGCCTACGAATGTGGCATTCGTGATTATGTAGAATGATGGACGATGGATCGCTTACATACGCATATGTTGTTATATCCTATTCGCTAATCTCAAGTCTCAACTCTACGAAGGACTGGCATCCTATATTATTTGATCCTAATCAAAACTGAATGTCCTAACGAGATATAATACGTTATCCACTGCTATTGACAGAACAGAATAAACCCCAACCATATCTAACAATAAATCCTTCTTTTCCGTTTTTACATTAGCTCAATGCAGATTATCATGCAACTAACAAATTAAATTAACATTTAATAATATATATCGTTAATTTGAAAGAAGAGAGCCAGAATATAATATTTTTGTTCTTCCCTTCTTTTTTTCCCAGGAAAGCTTCTATGCACGTATATATCATTGAGCAAAATGTAAGATATTTAGTTATGTTAGTTAGCATGATCAATCTAATTAGGGATTGATAAATTATTTGCTACTCTATAACTTTTTTTTTTTATTGAAAACTAGTTTCGAATGTTATACATTCATCCTCAGTTCTAAAAACACAAAAAATTCAAAAATAAGCAATTCAAAATATAGTTTGGTATTATTATACCTATTAAATTAAATTAAATATAAATTTATATTTATATTTTAGAAGTGAAGATGAATGTATAACATTGGAAACTAGTTTTCAATAAAAACAAAATTATAGAAATGGCAAATAATTTATCAACCCCTAATTAGTAAGATTTTTAGTTTCAATATTTATCTCAATAAAGAATTTTTGTTATTTTAGCTATTATAAGTTTACTGGTCAAACCAGGAGCGAACGCAGAATTTTTTTTTTCGACGGTGGAGGGGAGTTAGTAAGAATGCGAATAATCACCTAAATGTCTACAATTGCCAAATCTGGCATAAATTATAAGGCTATGCATGAATACTTGATCAGACTCTAGTTATGTTATAAGTCATTAATAAATAATGTAAATTTTCGGATTCTAAAGCTCACATCAATGAAATGGATAAAAGTTCTAGAGCTAATGGTTGCTTTTTCTGAGAAATAAGAAAACACCGTAGTAGATATGAATAGACTAGACAGATGAACATGTTAGAAAATTTCATGGCCATTGCAGTCGCAAATCTAAACGGAAGGTAGAGGAAATTATAATGCATATGGATTATAATCATAAGGAGAATATGATTGGAAAAGATAATGCAAGCTAAGAGCAATATAGGATCAAAAAAGCATTAACTGATAATGGCAGAGGAAGAGAGCAAAGACCTTTCACATTGGTCCAGGTTGAAGGACGACCTCAAGAGCTTCTTCTCTTTATACTGGAGGTCGTATCGAACCAACAATGAATCCTTTGATGAGCTATAGCTTAGATATTCTTGAGTAGTACTCATGTAAAATATATATATAACTCAGACCTACTAGTAATAGCGAATCATAGGAATTGTAAAAATCACCATATATTTCAGAATATTGTAATGATACCTAATGGGTGACCACACACGGTCAAGCATGATCCGTTCCGTACAAGTATGCTTGAAATCCCCTCCGGCTACACACGATCAAACATGCTTCAACAAGCACCAGTTTGTTCTTGGACAATGTTGGACTAAAAATCGCTTAGGCTGCTTTTTGCCTTATTCACAGGAGAAAAACACAAAAGATAAAACGAAATATATGCTGTAAAGAAAGGTTGATGATAACAAAAACATATTCGCATATTACGATTGGAACAATTTATATTAATTCATTTTTTTTTTAATTTGTATTAAGAACTAAACTAATATAATTTTTAAATTGTTCGTTCCGTTATGATACTCTTGATAATTTTTAAGATATAAGAGTGCTAAAGAGAAACTTAGCAGACCCCGAAGAAACAACAGCGATCTAATCGAAAACGCCGGACTTCACAAAGTAAATTTACGACGGATGAAAACCAAATAGAAAAATTACATGTTCTTAAAGTAATTTCTCTGATTTTTCTATTGACGTAACCAAAATTAGCCTCTTAGAATAAGATAAGGACTAATGATAATTTTTCATCAGTCCGTAATTAGATGTCGATTTAGACACTACAAATTGCCCTGATGAAGGCCTAAAACGAAGGTAGAAACGTTGGCACAGAATAAAAAATATGTTCTACCGATAATTATTCTAATTTGCAGTTTGTAATCAGTTAACAATGGTGACCATATTTATTTAACGATAGATGAAAAAACAAACCAAAATCTTTCTAATCCGAAAAAACAAATCCAGAGGGTAAAAAACGTCTAAAATCTGGAGAGAAAACCCCAATTTGGCAATTGAACAGTCCTGTTGAAGCCGGCACGTCATTGCCACACACGTTCAGTCCTGCTTCAAAAGCGAGGCTTCCAATTCGACCAATCATCAACCATAATTCTTAAAGAAAATTACCCCACAGACGGTCAAGTATGCTTGAATAGAATGATTGAGGAACCATACTTATCAAGAATGCTTGTCCGTGTGTGGCCACCTTAACTCATTGGTTGGATTTCATACATTAAACTTGTTATCATTGAAAAAATAATTCTTTAGATTATTGTTGACAGCATACACGTTTTAAAAAATATGTGATTTCTATTGCCTGACAATAATATTTGGGAGCATTAAATAAAAGACAACTCATAACTCAATTTAATTTAAAATACCACTTTAATTTAAAATAGGTAAACAAAAATTTAAGATCTGGAACCAAAGCTGCATTCATGAATGAAAGTAAGGGGAAGAATATTTGAATGAAAGGGGAACAATATTTATTCAGGTAAAAAATATCCATCAATAACAGCATTGCTCAGGCTATATAAATTTGTTTACTGTCTGATAAGGTTACTTATCACTTATCTATTAATTAGGAGGATCAGGTAGCAAGAAAGGTAGCAATCAATAGGAAAAAATCCAAAAGATACTATTTAATTATTTACACTTAATTTATTTATTTATTTATGACTACCATACAATAAAGCTGTCTACATTAATTCTCTATATTCACTATCAGATGTTTGTAAATTTTCTATTGACACAACTTGGAGATTGTCACGGGGCAGGCTATAAAGTACCCGCAACACTGAACAGTTGTGAGGGTTTAGCGAATATAAACGACGGACACGGTTTTATTAGAACACTTAAGGGTTTTATTATCTTGATAATGGGCATTATTAGCATAACTACATGTCGGCACCGGTATGGCAGTCGGATAATTAAGCAGCGGATGAAATTAGTGGCGTTTGACCGCCAGATATAGGAGGTGTCTGACCGCCAGTTATAGGAGGTGTCTGATCGCCAGATATAGGAGGTGTCTGACCGCCAGATATAGAGGAGGATTCAGGAATACAAAGAATATCACAAAGAGATGTAGCACGAATGATGAAGGATTTGTTGAAGGAGTGAACAGAAGAACGTAGAGTGAGATTGAACAGAAGAACGTAGAGTGAGATTGAACAGAAGAACGTAGAGTGAGATTGAACAGAAGAACGTAGAGTGAGATTGAACAGAAGAACGTAGAGTGAGATTGAACAGAAGAACGTAGAGTGAGATTGAACAGAAGAACGTAGAGTGCGATTGAACAGAAGAACGTAGAGTGAGATTGAACAGAAGAACGTAGAGTGAGATTGAACAGAAGAACGTAGAGTGAGATTGAACAGAAGAACGTAGAGTGAGATTGAACAGAAGAACGTAGAGTGAGATTGAACAGAAGAACGTAGAGTGAGATTGAACAGAAGAACGTAGAGTGAGATTGAACAGAAGAACGTAGAGTGAGATTGAACAGAAGAACGTAGAGTGAGATTGAACAGAAGAACGTAGAGTGAGATTGAACAGAAGAACGTAGAGTGAGATTGAACAGAAGAACGTAGAGTGAGATTGAACAGAAGAACGTAGAGTGAGATTGAACAGAAGAACGTAGAGTGAGATTGAACAGAAGAACGTAGAGTGAGATTGAACAGAAGAACGTAGAGTGAGATTGAACAGAAGAACGTAGAGTGAGATTGAACAGAAGAACGTAGAGTGAGATTGAACAGAAGAACGTAGAGTGAGATTGAACAGAAGAACGTAGAGTGAGATTGAACAGAAGAACGTAGAGTGAGATTGAACAGAAGAACGTAGAGTGAGATTGAACAGAAGAACGTAGAGTGAGATTGAACAGAAGAACGTAGAGTGAGATTGAACAGAAGAACGTAGAGTGAGATTGAACAGAAGAACGTAGAGTGAGATTGAACAGAAGAACGTAGAGTGAGATTGAACAGAAGAACGTAGAGTGAGATTGAACAGAAGAACGTAGAGTGAGATTGAACAGAAGAACGTAGAGTGAGATTGAACAGAAGAACGTAGAGTGAGATTGAACAGAAGAACGTAGAGTGAGATTGAACAGAAGAACGTAGAGTGAGATTGAACAGAAGAACGTAGAGTGAGATTGAACAGAAGAACGTAGAGTGAGATTGAACAGAAGAACGTAGAGTGAGATTGAACAGAAGAACGTAGAGTGAGATTGAACAGAAGAACGTAGAGTGAGATTGAACAGAAGAACGTAGAGTGAGATTGAACAGAAGAACGTAGAGTGAGATTGAACAGAAGAACGTAGAGTGAGATTGAACAGAAGAACGTAGAGTGAGATTGAACAGAAGAACGTAGAGTGAGATTGAACAGAAGAACGTAGAGTGAGATTGAACAGAAGAACGTAGAGTGAGATTGAACAGAAGAACGTAGAGTGAGATTGAACAGAAGAACGTAGAGTGAGATTGAACAGAAGAACGTAGAGTGAGATTGAACAGAAGAACGTAGAGTGAGATTGAACAGAAGAACGTAGAGTGAGATTGAACAGAAGAACGTAGAGTGAGATTGAACAGAAGAACGTAGAGTGAGATTGAACAGAAGAACGTAGAGTGAGATTGAACAGAAGAACGTAGAGTGAGATTGAACAGAAGAACGTAGAGTGAGATTGAACAGAAGAACGTAGAGTGAGATTGAACAGAAGAACGTAGAGTGAGATTGAACAGAAGAACGTAGAGTGAGATTGAACAGAAGAACGTAGAGTGAGATTGAACAGAAGAACGTAGAGTGAGATTGAACAGAAGAACGTAGAGTGAGATTGAACAGAAGAACGTAGAGTGAGATTGAACAGAAGAACGTAGAGTGAGATTGAACAGAAGAACGTAGAGTGAGATTGAACAGAAGAACGTAGAGTGAGATTGAACAGAAGAACGTAGAGTGAGATTGAACAGAAGAACGTAGAGTGAGATTGAACAGAAGAACGTAGAGTGAGATTGAACAGAAGAACGTAGAGTGAGATTGAACAGAAGAACGTAGAGTGAGATTGAACAGAAGAACGTAGAGTGAGATTGAACAGAAGAACGTAGAGTGAGATTGAACAGAAGAACGTAGAGTGAGATTGAACAGAAGAACGTAGAGTGAGATTGAACAGAAGAACGTAGAGTGAGATTGAACAGAAGAACGTAGAGTGAGATTGAACAGAAGAACGTAGAGTGAGATTGAACAGAAGAACGTAGAGTGAGATTGAACAGAAGAACGTAGAGTGAGATTGAACAGAAGAACGTAGAGTGAGATTGAACAGAAGAACGTAGAGTGAGATTGAACAGAAGAACGTAGAGTGAGATTGAACAGAAGAACGTAGAGTGAGATTGAACAGAAGAACGTAGAGTGAGATTGAACAGAAGAACGTAGAGTGAGATTGAACAGAAGAACGTAGAGTGAGATTGAACAGAAGAACGTAGAGTGAGATTGAACAGAAGAACGTAGAGTGAGATTGAACAGAAGAACGTAGAGTGAGATTGAACAGAAGAACGTAGAGTGAGATTGAACAGAAGAACGTAGAGTGAGATTGAACAGAAGAACGTAGAGTGAGATTGAACAGAAGAACGTAGAGTGAGATTGAACAGAAGAACGTAGAGTGAGATTGAACAGAAGAGCGTAGAGTGAGATTGAACAGAAGAACGTAGAGTGAGATTGAACAGAAGAACGTAGAGTGAGATTGAACAGAAGAACGTAGAGTGAGATTGAACAGAAGAACGTAGAGTGAGATTGAACAGAAGAACGTAGAGTGAGATTGAACAGAAGAACGTAGAGTGAGATTGAACAGAAGAACGTAGAGTGAGATTGAACAGAAGAACGTAGAGTGAGATTGAACAGAAGAACGTAGAGTGAGATTGAACAGAAGAACGTAGAGTGAGATTGAACAGAAGAACGTAGAGTGAGATTGAACAGAAGAACGTAGAGTGAGATTGAACAGAAGAACGTAGAGTGAGATTGAACAGAAGAACGTAGAGTGAGATTGAACAGAAGAACGTAGAGTGAGATTGAACAGAAGAGCGTAGAGTGAGATTGAACAGAAGAACGTAGAGTGAGATTGAACAGAAGAACGTAGAGTGAGATTGAACAGAAGAACGTAGAGTGAGATTTTTTGGTTGTAAGGACATGAGGAGGAGGACGCCAAAGACCAATCACTGAACCAGAAAACAGGACTGGACCAGGGCTGGACTGGACTCCAGCTTTATCTGAATTAATGTATCAAAACAAACCAACCATAGAATATCATTACAACGTACGCAGGAATGTAAGAGCCCAATATTCTGACATTTTCTATCTGCTTATTTAAGCCATTATTGATACAGTTGTTCAAAATAGATAGACTGGATAATTATTAAGAATACAACAAATTATTTCTCGAACTAGCCAACACTACACTGCCCATACGGAGCGGTGATCTGAAGACATAGGTAGAACAGGTAATAGCAGGTGAGATAGATAGGGCCGCCACATTACAGAGTTCTGTTTGTTTAGGCCCAGGGCAGTCAGCTGACATGCTCATGATCGTCCTGCTCCAATAGTTCCTTTCGCGTCCTTAGGATATTAACATCACAACTGAATATCCCAAGCCTTGTCAATACAGTTTCGGGACACAGGATATCAAACAACTTTATCACGGGAAATATTAGACGTACAGATATCTATTACCACTCAAATAAGAGCTAGTTAAATATACTAATAATTAGTTAATAATGATTATCTTCGTAGGAAGAACAGTTTCAATGATATTTGCCAAAATAAATTCACAAAATAGTGATTTCTCGTTGTTCGAAAAATAAATTATTTTTGAGATCCTATATCTCAGGAACTATTAAACGTAAAGCGCTCTATTAGGGCTTAAACTTTGGTTGGTTAAATTGCATTTAAAAAAGGTAACATAACGTTTTTCGCGTGGTAGGTAATCTTCAAGATATTGAGCACAAAATGAAAAACATTTAGGATTTTTCTTGAATGAAATGTCACTATTTTTGAAGGTAGCGGCTTTGGAACGGCATACAGGAGTTATTTAACTTAGAATGGCCTAAATCAGATGACGTCCGCATGATGGTATAGAAGGATCACTCTAATTAGGGATTGATAGATTATTTGCCACTTCTATAATTTTGTTTTTATTGAAAACTAGTTTCGAATGTTATACATTCATCTTCAGTTCAAGGTTAAAGTAGATTATATCAAACAGGAAATATTATATTGGTTTGTTCTCGCACCAATATAAAATTTCCTGTTTAAACAGGAAATCTAATTAAACCTTGAACTGAAGATGAATGTATAACATTCGAAACTAGTTTTCAATAAAAACAAAATTATTGAAGTGGCAAATATTTTATCAATACCTAATTAGAATGTCCTATATTTCCATAATTCACATTCAAAACTTCTCCTAAAATGAGTACCCTATTTTGGCCCTGCCCTGCCCTCCCCTCCCCTCCCCCTCCTCTCCTCTCCCTCCCCCTCTCTACCCCCCCCCCCTCCGTGTTACATCTAAAAACGGTTGATGTAAAAACTTTAATAGGACCAAACTTGTAGGAAATTTGATTTTCTACAAGTTTTAAAATAACATCCAACGACTTGAGATGCATAAAGAAAGAGATATTTACAAAAAACCCATTTTTAAACTTTTTCAGACCTTTGATCTTCAATAACTTGAGACGCCGACACGAGATTTTATGTACCTTTTTAGGCAACATTTAGAAAGGCATGACAAAGATTTATGCAAATTTTCAGCTGAGTATCTTCTATTCCGAGGTTTAGTCTTTCTTTCATCATATTTGACTGGCCGAAGTAAGCGCTACAAGACATAGTAGAGAGACTGTCTCAAACTTTATTTCTATATCGACGAGAATGATTCGATATTAAAATAGCGTTATTTTTTCTCGGGTAGTAATTGTTTAGAAGCATAATGGGATAACAAATTTAAAAATGCTGTCCAGTTTCTAATATGGCAATACTTAGCAATTTACTAATCCGAGGTCGGCTGGTCGGCGATCGGGATAGGCCCCCGAATCAAGTGGGCCCCGAAGAGGCCTCACAAAAATGTTTTGTATTTTCTATGCACAGGTATTCTTTTAACTACACCAATTTATAATTGGTTCCACTAGGCTCGGCTCATTGATTGAAGTTTACTCATGTAAAATAAATTTTAAACATTACTTATTTTAAACTGTTATCAAAAACCTAGTTGACGTTTACTCTTTACTTAGCACTGTAACAGTTAGTGGAACAATTGTCAATTTAGTGGACAAAATTCTATAACTCTTGATTAAAAGACGATAAACAAAATTTTTTATTTTTTTTTATTTATGAGCATGGAATGTGTTTTATTGGGGAAGATGAAACAATTATATACAGGCTGTCTCCGGGCCTTTGAAATTAATTGTTTTCTTAATTATTTCATCGCTTTATTTTAAATAAAATATATGTAATGTTTAAAAATAGGGCTTCAGATCTTCAATTCTATATAACACTGATCGTATTTCATCGATCAAATTATATCATGGCATTTTAGTACATTTAGTAATTTAGGTGGCAACATGTAGTTTTAATTGTTTTCGCTGTAATATATTTTGTCTATGCTCTATCGAACATCATTTGTTCGATAGAGCATAGACAAAACATGAACAGGGCTATTTGCAGATCTCAAGCTCTATTTTTAAGCGTTATATACATTTTTAGGCCATTAACTTAGACATAAGCCTAAAATATACTACAAGTTAAATTATTTGCAATTTATAATTTTTGTACACACGACGAGTTTCGAATAAATAAAGAAATAGTACATTGTTAACTTAAATTTTTATTTCTTCAAATAATAATTATTTATAAATCTTGTAAACGTAGTAAATAACTGAAAAATACAATTTTATTCGTAGAAAGCTCTATAGAATAGGATATTAGTTCATTTCTCCCCCTTTTGATGGTTCTATACCTAATAAATGGTTTTATTTAAAACTAATTGATGAAATAATTAAAAAAAAAAATAATTTCAAAGGCCCGAAAACATCCTTTATATCATTTTTTTCACTCTGACTAATAAAGGACATTCCATGCTCATAAATGAAAAAAGAATTTTTAGATTATCGCCTTTAATCAAGAGTTATAGAATTTTGGCCGCTAAATCGAAAAATGTTCGCACTGTGCGCCAGGTATCAGGTCATTTTACCCGGTACACGGCTGTAATTTTGGAAACCGGTGTTCATCTCCTACCCGGTTTACACAAGTGGTGCCCAGCTAGTACCCGGAGACGTCTAATAATTCGTAAATAAATTTTCCATGTAGCCGGTAATTTATAGTGAGATAGCGGGTATTACTTTTTTTAAGAGAATTAAAAATTCAGTTATTTTTTATTAGATTAATAATTGTAATTGTACTACTTATAATAATGAATTTAGCGCAAAAGTTGTAAAATGTTGGAACTCGCCTGGAAACTAGTCTGAAGAATTTCTTCTGGTATTCTTTACAGATTTCTAAGATCTGTAACTTATCCAATTAAGAAAGTAGGGCGATGTGCACAAGATATCATTTATAAAGAATCTAAAATAAGGTGACAATATTTTTCTGACAAAAAATCGCTTTTCAACTATTTAAGCCAACTTGAGGAGGACCTTGTGGGCGAAGCTTACGCCGGGAGGTTCATAGCTTGGGACAGCTACTTTGTCAAATATACCATTTGGATTTTTTTTTAACATTTCGATTGATTCGCGTGCGCTGATGCAAACCATAATTAAATATGATTTATTTCATATTCAATCCAAAAGGTTGTTATTAGGCGCATGCGCAGTAAAAGCGATTATAGATAAGATTTTGAAAAACCAAAACACTTTTTTCAATTCATTTTAAGGTTATTATATTTAAATATTATTAAAGATACATAGGTTTGGTTTTCAGAAAGAACCAAACCAAAATATAAATGGTTTCTACAACACTGAATGTATTGCTCTAAGAAAGCAACAATTTGGTATAACCATATACCTTCTTCTTTATCTCTTACTTTCCCACGCGGGGTCTGTCAGACTGAACTGTAGTCGTTTATATATTGCCTCGATCGGTGCCGCAAGGGTACTATCGATATAAAGAGATGAAGAAGGTTGCCTACATAAATCAACATACACGGGCATACATTTATTTATATGTATGTTTTCCAAAAATGCTGTATCAAGCTTAGATGCGTATTTGATATCCAGCGAATCGTCAAACAAAAGAAGTGCACTTCGTGTCCGTCGCCGATTTCGATCGAAGTTTTTTTTGATGATTCTACTTTGAAAACAAATCGATAAGTGCTCAAACGCTTCGTTCAATGTGCCAATAGCAAGGGCATGCAAACGCTTCGTTCAATGTGCCAATAGCAAGGGCATGCAAACCCTTGGTCCAATGTGCCAATAGCAAGGGCATGCAAACGCTTGGTCCAATGTGTCAATAGCAAGGGCATGTAAATTTAACAATTCAACAATAGTAAAAACAAACCCAAAACTTCACCCATTTCATTCATAATGTGTGATATTTTTTTGATGTGAGGGTGGGAAAATGTTTAAATATTTTAATTTTGAAATATAATGCCGAAATAAGTATGCAATCATTAAAAAAAAAATACTTAAAACAATATCTGATTAATATATACATATAGATAGATATTCAAAACAGTTAATCTTATATTTCAAAACAATAAAAAGCTTATTTCTTGCATAATGGATTCGTTAATGTGTCCTGCATTTCATTGACACTGTTCCCAGCTCAGCGTATCTCTTAGTTCATATCAATCAGAGTGTAGGAATACATTTCTCATTCGGAATTGAAAACGTACACGTAGGGTAGAACCTAGAGAAGTTGAGCTGAAACGTTGGAGACATAGGAAGGTTGTAAATATTTAACGAACAACCATCCATAAAAATGTATTAAAAAAACTTTAATGCGCTCAACATTTTGTCTGAAGATTGTGAATTTTCCTAAAATCCTTCTCAGAGCTCTAAATAACAACAATAACAAGTTTGGTCTAAACATTTTTTTGTCAAAATATCTACGTTTTCGATACCGTGCCATTTTTGGTTTTAAAATGGCGAATGGCAGATTCATGTTGATTAAAATCTTCTCACGGCTCTAAATAAAAACGGAAAAAAGTTTCTTCGAAATCAGCTGTTCGTGAAAAACAGACAAAAATCTAGGATTATTTCAATTAAAAGAAAACTTTCAAACGGCAAAATTGTACCCAACTCTTCAGGAAAAATGTTTTTCTTACATAAAGTAAACATCTAATCATAAATCTAATAACGCAATATCTATCATATTTCAAAAACGATTTTCAGAGAGAAAAGGATTAGATAATGCTCCTTTGTTTGGTCACGACCTTCCCCTGCAACCTGCTATTTCTGGACAGTTTATGACTCCAGCACTAAGAGCTCTAAGAGCTACCTATTATATCCCTCAGGTGAACGGTCAGGTAACCAATATTATATCTCTCAGGTGAGCGCCCAGATAACCAAATTCCATCACTCATCGGCTGTGCAATAACGAAATATTCTTTACACGGCACAGTGTCCAAAGCCACCTTCACAAACTTGAGTTCTATTACTCTTACAGAGCCCAACATAAACTTCATGATATTTTTCATATAAACTGAAAAAACAACTCGAGATTGAATAACTAACTAATCAAAGTTTCACGAATTCAGTCATCATCAAGACGACGATGAGATCACATAAATACGGCACATCTCACGTCAACAACCTAAAAAGACCAACTAGATAGAGACAGTACATGACTCCAAGACTATTCAACGCGTACACAAAGCTGAAGCTAAATATGAGGATGGCTATCAATTGTTTTTGGCTAAGTATATTTTAAGAATTTTCTTCTTTTTGTTTTATTGTACTTTATTTTGTCATTTACGATTTTATTTTTACTAAATCAAAATGTACTCCTCTTGCTGTTTATTTCCGATCAAAGCTCTTCTATATACATTCTTTTTCCTACTCTTTTTTTTACTATATGACTATGTGTATTTATTTAATTAAAAGTGTTTGCGAATATATAGTTTGACAATATACTGTATATGTGTGTTTTTTTATTTATTTACTGGAATAGGTCTTTTGGACAGAACTAATGCTTATTTTTGTACACTTTTTTTATTCGTAACCCTTTTTGTGCCAACCGAAGGACCGTTTTATTTTGTATTTATTTATATTAATTTATTTTGGGATAAAGTTCTCTCACAATGCGAATATTAAGCGATCAAATACACTAAATATATATATATATATATATATATATATATATATATATATATATATATATATATAATATATATATATATATATATATATATATAATAATATATATATCATATATATAATTACTTATACGGAAAATAAATCTCTTTTGATGATGCCTAAATTTGCGGAACATTATAATTACGATTTCTACGATCATGGATTTAAATGTAATTGTAATTCCAGATTTCACTAATTAAGAAAGAGAGAAATAAAATTCTTCTTAAAAATGCTTAGTTAATGATGTTTGAGGGACTTAAGGCATTGTCATTAATGTTTTTTTTTGCTGAGTTTTTGGTTTAATTAAAAAAATTACAATGAAGTAATTTTGTATTAGGCATAGAATTTGTGAAATCTGGAAGTATAAAGAACAAAAAAAGATTGGGTCACAAGGACGGAACAAAAGAAGCGTTTTCGCAGTTTGGCATTGCGATCCAAAATTACCCGTCGGTCTCAATATAATTCGATTTACACGTCTTCACGAGATTTCTAATTTACGATTGGTCTTTTCTTAAAGTTGAAAAGGAAAGAGAAAGTTCATTCATGAAGAGTTCGTGATTTAATTGTAACTTCGTAGAATGGACGTCCCTCTGCTCTGTTTGATGTGCGTTGTCCTTCAACCTATCCGCATTCATTTCAATTTCAATATTATTATTTGTCAGGCAATTAAAAATAAATATTTAATTTTTAGCCTATTTCAGTTACAAAAATTTTTTATAAACCAAAACTTATATTGATTTAGAAATAGTACACCACTCTAAAACAGTTAATGATAAACTGATCCGATATTGAAATCCGATTTCAAAATTAAATTCTTTTTAAAAAAAAATAATTCTTTATGTAAAATATGAAGTACAAGCCATTTGGAGTACAAAAAACTATTTTCTGTTAAAAAAAACAACAACACTTATATAATTTCTACTACTTACGAAAGTTTTCATTACTAAATTATATTTGTGAACAAATATTGGTTTGTTTTGGGTAAAAAAAAATGTTAATGTTATAAAAATGATAATGATATATTGAGGTAAGTTACAATAAAAAAAGGCACATTTTAACAAGACGAGCCTCGCGCATTTGTTTTTTTTATATTGGTACTTAAAAACTAAATTGTTTGAGGGCGATCCACCGAGAACTATTGAACTATTGACGACCTGAAACAACATATTCGGAACGAATTTGAAGCAATGTACGTCAATATCCTGCCAGAGGTCATGCACCACTTCCGGGTACAACTCAAAGAATTCATAAATTTCAATTTATTAGAAAATACTCAAGTCAGTATTTTTATATTTTCTACTTTATTTTCAATATTGCACTGTAAGCCAAACGGCTACTGATACATGAAAAATTAATTCTTTAAAAAATAATTTTTAAATCATCCCGCTTCATTGCCGGACCATGTCCATTCAATAAATACAGCATTAGGGGGAAGTGCCCTACAAATTTTGTAATTAGTAATTTTTTCAAATTTCGCTGGGGATTACCAATCTAACATTTACCATTTTTTTTTTTTAATTCTATAACTAATAGCCTGAAGCGACGTTAATAAATTTAAAATAATGGTATCGCACGCAAATGTGATAAAACAGTATTTTCATCAATTTTCTAAAAATTTTTTTTTGGAAAAGGCTTACCTCATTGAAATATGAGATAGCGTGAATTCTTTATTAGAGACAGTGTCCTTTATGTTTATTTTCAAACAAAACGAATAAAAATGCTTCTTAACACTTTTGATTATCTATTTGTACTAGTGCCCAAATAAATCACGCATAAATTAGACATTTTTGATTAGAGGTAGACTAGATATCTGTATTTTGTATTATTAAAAAAACAAAATTATTATGTAACGTTAAAACATCTGTTAAATATGTAAACCGTAATAACGAAAACTAAAAACATTATTACTAAGAAAAAAATCGATAAAAATATCTGATGTGGACAACACATGACTTCCTTGTACGCCTATTAAACTATAAATCGGTAGACCAAAAAGTGATAATGAATTTGGTTACCAGTTTCCGAAGATTGACACTCGGCGTCCCGGCATCCATCTATTGACACACAGACAGACATTCTTGTTTCTGGAGGTCTCATGACTGAAATTTCCAAGAGATTTCTTCATGTTCCCTGACAACATTAGAACAGTCAATATCACTAGATAAAGCATTGGAAATCGGCAGTTTCGACATTTTAAGCGGAAGAACCCATTGAATTTAATTCTTATTCTCCTGCTGCAGACTTGTTCATTTCACAAATGGGGAGTACCGGATTGAAAAATGTAAAACGGCTAAAAACGTTTTTATTATTTATTATTAATACATTCTAAATCTGAAGCACGCAAAATTACTATAACCGCTTTTAATCAGTTTTGAACTAATCCAGAATGATTTAACTCATAATCTACTTGCTAGTAATTAATGAAAAGCTCATGACAGAAAATTCGACAATATCTATGGTACTTCTTCTTCTTCCTGAATTCGACAGTATCTATGGTACTTCTTCCTCAATTCGACAGTATCTATGGTACTTCTTCCTCAATTCGACAGTATCTATGGTACTTCTTCGACAGTATCTATGGTACTTCTTCGACAGTATCTATGGTACTTCTTCGACAGTATCTATGGTACTTCTTCGACAGTATCTATGGTACTTCTTCCTCAATTCGACAGTATCTATGGTACTTCTTCCTGAATTATTATAATAATTTTTAAAAATAGATAAATAAACCTTTCCGAATATTACCAATGAAGAATCTTAGATTCAGTTTGTAGTAAGGACATACTGTCTCTTGACAACAGTTACAAAAGGAAGTGGTGTGGTCAGTAATTTCGCTAAATCTCCAGGCTTATCTCCCAACCGAACGAAGGGCAACCCAGTGTACCAACTTTATAGAGTTGAGGTGTAGAAGACCAGAAGGGTTTCCCGAGTTATTTCAAATTACAATTCATTATGAACATAGAATGATTTTTAAAAAAAAAGGGTAATAAAAAATTAAATGTACTCTGTATTATGTACCATCGATAAATTCGTTAACCTTCAGCTAAAACGAAATAGAGCGAACAAATAACCTGTAGCTGCGTCAATCAGACCATCAAGAGGTGAAAGGCCATTAACCTACATTAGGAGAAGAATGGAAGGTTGTTAAGATCGTCATCCTCAGCGATAGCTTCATCAGCATCAACATCGCGCTAACAGTAACACTAACCCTAACGCTTCACATCTACACTAACATCCTTCGATAACAATTAGATAAAAGATAGGTACTATCAGAAATTATCAATACCCAAAGAACTCTCCTCTAAACTGAAAAAGAAAAATCATTATTCAAGAACCTAGGTTTCAGAATCCCTTTGAGGCAGGGGTGTCAAACTGGAGCCCCGAGGTGAATTTTTTGTGGCCAAAAATGTTCTGAAATAAAATTTAAAAAAAGACAATTATAAAGCAATGTTATCTATTATTATCCTAAATCCACCTTATTACATAATATGCTTTAATATCCTATCCATATTCCTCAATCCTCACTTCAAAATATAGTTTTGAGAAAATTTGTAAATGTGCTGCGATCCGCGCTTTAATAAGGCCTGGATTCATTATTTAAGTCGAAGTAATACAAGACGGTTATATATTCTCAGCACATGTCACATTAAATAACTATATACACATTTTGTATTTTAAAAAGTACAACTACAAATCTTATTCCAACAATTTTAAAACTAAAATTATGCATACATATGTCGTCTTCGATAGTTTACTATTTTTGCATTAATCGTGTAATTAATACCGTCCATCCTTAAAATTTAAAGATAGAAATTTCTAGAAACCTAATAAAGAACTTTCAAATTGCAAAGATCAAGCATCCAGAATGAATGCTGCACAGCTCAAGAAATTTTTTTTGTTAGAACTCAGATCAGACACAGGTACACACCTACACAGGTACATACGTGCACAGAAGCCCTCAGGAAGGCTGTTCCCCCAAACACATGTAACAACTAGATCACCTGTCGTGTCTATTGCTTTGGCCTGATATTTAAAGGGGCTGGCTGCTCTTTGGGATCATATTAAAACTCCTGACGTCAGTTTTGCGATATTCCTCCTTGGCCCAATCCCCTCTCACCTATACCCCTCACACCTCTAGCACCTACATCACACTCTACACCTGTACCCCTCACACCTCTAGCACCTACATCACACTCTACACCTGGAGCTTTTACCCATCGATTCTTCCATGATTGCCGATAGTTGGTTCTTCGTCCTCCACAACAAATTTACGTTTCCGCAGCGCTATATAATCTCTTATATTTGGCGGACAAAGGTCACGAAATTGCATGCGATATAAACACTTCAGCAAACTAACCCTTCTGTGACTTGAGTATTTGAACAATACTAATTGTGAAAAACCCTTAAGATATTATTTCTGTTCTTAAAGCAGGCATTCGGGTTTAAAAAATTAGATATACATAAATGAAAATACCGAAACGACAAAATACCGATAAAATCCCATTTTCTTAAATTAAATTAAGAGGTTACGTTTATATATTATAATATATATTGGTTTAAAGTTTTAGTAACTCTTTGAGTAAAATTTTTTGTAACCACAATTATAGCAGTTTGAAGTAGGTTCTCAAATTACAAATTTCCCAACTTTTGGGGCTTTAAAATATTTGTGGGGGTTGGGTTACCCTCTCTACCCAAAGACGACGTCCCTGACTGACATAATAATTATCTGAAAATGAGAATGAGGGAGGAAATTAGATAGGCATGAGGCTAAATCCATTTTAGCATGTTATATGATGATCAATATATGCTCTTTCCCAATTTTATTCGAACCGAGACATTGATTAATATCAATTTCAGATAGTCAACGACTTTCTATTTCTGAAATAAATACACCGATGGCTGAGAAGTGATACCTCGCAACTGCCCAAAAAACAGATTTTTTGTTTTGACGTAATTAATATCATGGAACTACAGGCCATCGACTGGTTTATGTAGGCGAGGCCGATATGTATCAAAAATATGATGACAGGGCATCAAGTAGCCCATGAGCAATCAACTTCTCTGCTGGTAACTCGCATCATCACTAACAGAGAACAGTCCTCACAGATAAACTGATAAGCATTATTGTATTTTGACATACCTCCTTAGAATTAAAAAAATACAAAACAAAACTTACAATAATCCCAGGAAGGATAAAGCAGAGAGATGCGAGGAAGCCCAATAGATAAGTCAGGAGACCCAGAGCACCGATGACCAGAGAATGACCAGGCCGGAGAATTAGTCTACGAAATTGATTACTCTATATTTCAGCTAGTAAAGGTCCGATTTAAATGATTTTCATTTGGCTTTCGTAGAGAATTTCATCGGCTTTCAATTGATTATAAAAAGAATTTGCGGACGGATTTTTTATTTATTCGATATTTGGATTCTACATAAAATTTTTCTTAAACGTAAAACTTCAAATTTTGAGGGAGGGTTACAAAATTTTTTTCTTGGTCGATTACAAAGGTCTATTATTGAAAATAATAAACCAAAAGCATTCATATAGATTTTTTTTTAATGCCTTGTTATGCTGATTCCAAAACACCTTACATTTTCCATCAATCTTTATAAATGGCCAAGAGATCGGCCGCCATTTTGAAACAAACAGACGGATGGTAATATCGAGTTCCGAGGATCACTATGCGGTTGAAAATAATAAAAACAAAAATCAAAATTCATAGCATATTAGTTCCACACAAACAGTAGTACTTAATGACAAATTTAAGTTTGAATTAGCCAAATCTGGATACATGATATTATCTTATTACCAGAAGGCAGATTGGTCCGACACCAGAGGCCACCCCCAGCCGAGGGCATCAGAGGCGAGTGGAGGTCACGCTGTAAATAAACAGCTCGGCCATCTGGCATCCAGTCAGCTGTCATGTCTGCCGCTGCGGTAGCAGGAGTCAGGCTAATAGTCTAGTATCAAGTATACAATTACACCTGTTAATAATATTAATACAATAATCCTAGAAGAAAATACTAAACAGGATCTTGACCAAGCTAGAGATTGTAAATAATAGCGTGCTCCACAGAAATCGGTTTCAAGACATAACTCGTAAACTGCAAAAGCATAAGAAACTATTTTGCAGAAAACTGAAATAAAAGGATTAAAAAAAAATCATCTACTATTTTCCTAAAATACTTTCATGATTTAATTCTATTATTAGTCATAAAATAAATCTATGGCTAAGGTATGAAACTTGTCATCCAAAAAACGACTTCTTTACAGTTGGAACTAAAAGCTGTTTCAAAACGCAATTAAAAATCATAAAAGCGTTATAAATTTGTGTATGCATCTAAGAAGACCAATCAAAATACAATAATGTTTTTTTTTTCAGTTTCTACACTGTTCTCTGTCCGTTATTATGAGAGAAGTTGATTGCTCATCAGATACTAGATGTCATGACATAATATTTTTCACACATACCGGCCTCGTCGCTGGCGTTTATATGCCTTTTTACGTATCACTTGTTGGCCATCGACATGTTGAACTGTCTTATAGTGATGTAACATCTTTACTTAGCCTTTTCTAGAATGTTGATGTCTGAGAAGTGCTATATCTGTTTAGTTAATAATACTAATCAAATTGAAATGCAGTGAGACAAATACCTCAATGCAGGAACCAACAAAGCAGAAATAAATTGGAATCCTGATCATGCAAATAACATTCACTGGCATTTCGATTATTAATGAAGTAGTTTCATGTCGATTTATGTGGAATTTAGGTTATAATCAGCTACCAATAAAGTTTTTTGACCTTAGTATATTTTATAATACATTAGACATTAGGAGACAATTATATTGATTGTTCGTAAGGTAAAAATTATCATCTTATTCGATCAGGTCTATTCTATTTCCCTCCAGACTCAGTATTATATCAATACATCTTTCAATTCTGCTTCAAGTTCAAGGCTCTAAATCAAGCGAAGCCAATCTCTATATAACTAGTAGCTGAGCTAGGAACTCGAACGATTACTATAACGGATCAGACAAATTAAAATTATACAAATTTGATGACTAACAGTAACAGACTACTGGAAAGACCACTTGTACGCTCTGGATGGCTTCCGGTCCAGAAATAGCTCTGACCTGAACGGAAGCTCGTGTGTAATGATACCTACACCCAAGATCAAACTGTCTCACTTGGAACACCCTATAAGTATTTTTAGAAAATGAAAAAAAAAATATTAGTCATTTTAATTTATATATATATCGGTATATCGATACAACCGCGTTTTAGTAAAGGCCCCATTCATTACAGGGCGACAGTAACCGCAACCTGATAGTTGACAGTAGCTGTCGCGGAAGTGACAACAACCTAACCTAAGCTAGCATCCAACGTTTTGACCGTATTTGATTCTTGCAGATGGAATAAAAACTATATATATATAATTTATTTTTTATGGTGACCAACAAATTGGTAGTGTTTAGTCAGCCAATTTTTTCAATTATCACACAATTTACTATCAGCTTCTAGACTGCCGCACTGCCACACTACCTCATTGCATTGACAGTACTACCACGACAGAAAACTGTCACCCTGTAAACGAGGTTTAAGGAGTGTGAATATAACTACTTTTTAGGTGACTAAAAAAGAACATTAGTTTTTACTTTTAACTTCCCCGCTACAAATCATTTTTTTTTATCTCTGAGCCCTAGTTGTTTGTTTATAATATTTTATTTTGCAAATCTACCTTTGGTAAATTAATAAAACTAAGGAATTCGCAAAGTGCGATTTTTTAGATTTTCCCTTTCAAGGCGGTGGGGACGATATATGACAGATTTAAACCAATATATTTACCCAATATCGGATCGAAAATATGATTCGAATGACTTTACTCCTCCAGTTAACGCGCTGCTAGGATGAGAACTTTATCTCCAGCCTCCTCAAACCGCTGCTAGGATGAGAACTTTATCTCCAGCCTCCTCAAACCGCTGCTAGGATGAGAACTTTATCTCCAGCCTCCTCAAACCGCTGCTAGGATGAGAACTTTATCTCCAGCCTCCTCAAACCGCTGCTAGGATGAGAACTTTATTTCCAGCCTCCTCAAACCGCTGCTAGGATGAGAACTTTATCTCCAGCCTCCTCAAACCGCTGCTAGGATGAGAACTTTATCTCCAGCCTCCTCAAACCGCTGCTAGGATGAGAACTTTATCTCCAGCCTCCTCAAACCGCTCCTAGGATGAGAACTTTATCTCCAGCCTCCTCAAACCGCTGCTAGGATGAGAACTTTATCTCCAGCCTCCTCAAACCGCTGCTAGGATGAGAACTTTATCTCCAGCCTCCTCAAACCGCTGCTAGGATGAGAACTTTATCTCCAGCCTCCTCAAACCGTTGCTAGGATGAGAACTTTATCTCCAGCCTCCTCAAACCGCTGCTAGGATGAGAACTTTATCTCCAGCCTCCTCAAACCGCTGCTAGGATGAGAACTTTATCTCCAGCCTCCTCAAACCGCTGCTAGGATGAGAACTTTATCTCCAGCCTCCTCAAACCGCTGCTAGGATGAGAACTTTATCTCCAGCCTCCTCAAACCGCTGCTAGGATGAGAACTTTATCTCCAGCCTCCTCAAACCGCTGCTAGGATGAGAAATTTATCTCCAGCCTCCTCAAACCGCTGCTAGGATGAGAACTTTATCTCCAGCCTCCTCAAACCGCTGCTAGGATGAGAACTTTATCTCCAGCCTCCTCAAACCGCTGCTAGGATGAGAACTTTATCTCCAGCCTCCTCAAACCGCTGCTAGGATGAGAACTTTATCTCCAGCCTCCTCAAACCGCTGCTAGGATGAGAACTTTATCTCCAGCCTCCTCAAACCGTTGCTAGGATGAGAACTTTATCTCCAGCCTCCTCAAACCGCTGCTAGGATGAGAACTTTATCTCCAGCCTCCTCAAACCGCTGCTAGGATGAGAACTTTATCTCCAGCCTCCTCAAACCGCTGCTAGGATGAGAACTTTATCTCCAGCCTCCTCAAACCGTTGCTAGGATGAGAACTTTATCTCCAGCCTCCTCAAACCGCTGCTAGGATGAGAACTTTATCTCCAGCCTCCTCAAACCGCTGCTAGGATGAGAACTTTATCTCCAGCCTCCTCAAACCGCTGCTAGGATGAGAACTTTATCTCCAGCCTCCTCAAACCGCTGCTAGGATGAGAACTTTATCTCCAGCCTCCTCAAACCGCTGCTAGGATGAGAACTTTATCTCCAGCCTCCTCAAACCGCTGCTAGGATGAGAAATTTATCTCCAGCCTCCTCAAACCGCTGCTAGGATGAGAACTTTATCTCCAGCCTCCTCAAACCGCTGCTAGGATGAGAACTTTATCTCCAGCCTCCTCAAACCGCTGCTAGGATGAGAACTTTATCTCCAGCCTCCTCAAACCGCTGCTAGGATGAGAAATTTATCTCCAGCCTCCTCAAATCGCTGCTAGGATGAGAACTTTATCTCCAGCCTCCTCAAACCGCTGCTAGGATGAGAACTTTATCTCCAGCCTCCTCAAACCGCTGCTAGGATGAGAACTTTATCTCCAGCCTCCTCAAACCGTTGCTAGGATGAGAACTTTATCTCCAGCCTCCTCAAACCGTTGCTAGGATGAGAACTTTATCTCCAGCCTCCTCAAACCGCTGCTAGGATGAGAACTTTATCTCCAGCCTCCTCAAACCGCTGCTAGGATGAGAACTTTATCTCCAGCCTCCTCAAACCGCTGCTAGGATGAGAACTTTATCTCCAGCCTCCTCAAACCGCTGCTAGGATGAGAACTTTATCTCCAGCCTCCTCAAACCGCTGCTAGGATGAGAACTTTATCTCCAGCCTCCTCAAACCGCTGCTAGGATGAGAACATTATCTCCAGCCTCCTCAAACCGTGCAGCGTTTTCTTCAAAATTGTACGAACAATTAATTCATTCTGTATGGGTAATAAAAACAACGCTAAAATTATAACAATAGGGTTTATTATTTCCAATGTCTATTTAAAAAAACAACAAGAACATGATAATAATTTTGGATTGAAATTTTTTTTTCCAATATTACTATTTTTTTTGTGAAAGCTTTGGTTTAATCAAACTAACACATTTTGTATTTTCCCCTATGCTCATAATTAGGGGCGATGAAATGTTTGATCGGCCGCCATTTTGAAACGAAATTGCGGATGGTAATGTCGATGTCCGAGGATCATCCCGTGGTGGCCTATGATTTTTGTGCAAAATTAAAAAAAAAAAAAAAATAGCTCCGTTTGTCTAGAAGAAAAGAGGGACAGAAGGTTTTGTTTTTTTTTATTCGATTTTTGGATTCTACACATCTTGAAACCTCAAATTTTGAGGAAGGGGTATAGTTTTTTTTAGGTCTATTATAAAGGTTCATTATTAAAAACAAAAGGAACCGAATATTTTATTTATTACTTTTTTTTCATCTTCTGTTTTATTCAAAGGATACTTTTATTTATTTCAATTTGCAACATTCATTTATTAATATAAAACTTAACTTTGAGAAATAGTAAAGATTGTTATAGATCAAATACTGCCAAATATTACAAATACAGTACATTTCATTAATTGTCATCCATGAGGAGTTTTCAATCTCAAACAGGTACTTCAATATTAACTCGTAGCCAATCATCAACTGCTACCCCACGTCCCAATCTAAGAGTCAGACATCTTGGTTCATTCGAGTCAGAAAAAGTTGATGAGATGTTGGATAGATTTTACAAATTGAAAAGGAAAGCTATTGCCATGGGCAGAGATCGGCGAGGCCTTGATTCGAGTATCAATGGTCAAGGCATCATGCACGCCTGCTGACTGGACTGGACGCAGCACGTCGCACGTAGGCACAGTTTCACGTAGAGCCAGACTTCCAACTGGGCTGTATCAAATCGCGTCTGCCAGAGCGAGCAATGTTTATGGCGACAGTAAAATACGCCTTGTGCAGAAGTGAGCCCGTGAAAATGCATAGGTAGGTAAAAAGGTGTTTCGATAAAAAAATTAAGATTTCACGTGAGAAAAAACCGATAAGTGCTAAATACTTAACATTTGTGAAAAAAATTATTATTGGTAGATATAAAACAAAAACTCGAGTATCTCAAATACCAGTAAGTAACAAACCAGTCAACATTTCACCAGTCATGAGGACAAAAAACAAACCAGAAATAGCCCATCTCAAATCAACATTATAAAAATAGGTTGATTAAACAGAGATAATGCATCACCCTAAGACAGTTCAACCTATACTGATTATCAATTTTGAGAATTATTTATTACGATAGTGTTTAAAATAACTACACAACTTTGCATACACGCTAACACTAATAGTCTATTTACAGATGCAGAGACAGGAAAAACAAATTCAACAGTAATAACTAAGAAACTAATAACCAAGAAACATAATATTTCAATTTTTTTTTTTGTCATTATTTTTCAAAACAAGTGGAATATATTAAAAATCGATTGAAAGGATTGCATTTGTGACGGATGCTGGTACAATATATTATATACAAAGATAAAACGGATAGGAAAGAGAAAAAATTCATTTAATAAGAAAAAAATATAGAAAAGATAGAGAAATTTTATCTCTCTCTCTCTTTTTCTCGCTCCCTCTCTCACACCCTCCAATCCTCCCTCCCAGGATAGGTTTGTTGAACTGCTTTCGATTGATGTAATATCTTTTGTCTTTTAAAGGCTGTTGAAGTGAGATGTGTTATCTACTTTTACGCAATCTTCTGTTTATTAGTCCTGATGATGCCTGTATTGATGAAAAGTTCACTGGTTAGTTATTTACTGCTATTTGAGAGGCTCAATGCTTTACTTTGAAATATTCTAATAACAATATTCCTCTCGTTTTTCAATTTTTGCTGCCACTAATTAATTGGCATGAAATGTAGCTAATGTTGATTATTCATTAATGATTCCCGAGAAATTGGATCGCCTCGAACCATAATAGGGTGGCTTTAATTGAAAACTTCATCATTGAAGTTTCACATTTTCCCTACCGCTCAAATGAGGTTTTATAATTAATTACGCAGCAGTAAAACTACAAATGATGTCATTTTGAAAGTCATTATAGATTTACGAATCCGGGCAAACTTGCCTGACAAGAAACCCGGAATAAAATCAAATATTAAAAAGGCTTATTTTATTCATAACTTCAACAATGTGCAAGCAGATAACGAGATGGTAATTTATTATTTATTATTCAACACTCATCAAACATCAAATCAAAAATCAAATATCGGTCTAGTAACTATTTGTAGCATCGCTTATTAAATACCGCACATCTACAGTGAGAGGGGCACAACTCAAAAGAAACGTTCAATAATGAAAGAGGCACAACTAAAAATTCCATAAGGATGTGCGATATAATTATTCGAATTCCTCTCATTTAAAATTGTCGATTTTAGGTTGATATTAAGTTCCTATGTCTTTTAATACTTATTAACTTAATATAACCTTAATACTACGATATATTTTTTTTAAAAGTTAAGAGCAAATAATATTGTCAAAACTACGTTTCATAATATTGATCAATTTTTCCCAAGGTCTCTTTAGGTTTATTATTTACAATAATGAACCTTTCTGATCGATCAAGAAAAAAAAAAAAAAAATCCCCTCGAAATTTCAGTTTTATGTTTTAAGATGCGTATAATTAAAAAAAGGAATAAAAAAAAAAATCCCCTCGAAATTTCAGTTTTATGTTTTAAGATGCGTATAATTAAAAAAAGGAATAAAAAAAAAAATCCCCTCGAAATTTCAGTTTTATGTTTTAAGATGCGTATAATTAAAAAAAGGAATAAAAAAAAAAATCCCCTCGAAATTTCAGTTTTGTTTTAAGATGCGTATAATTAAAAAAAGGAATAAAAAAAAAAAATCCTTCCTTCCCCCTTCGCAGCTTTTCTCCGAGACTGCTGTAGCGATTTTTTTTTTTTTTTTTCGAGGTTTGGCACCAAAGTCACGGGTCATCCCGAGATGATCTTCGGAACTCGACCTTGCCATCCAACTTTCTCAGATATTTTCTAAAATTTTCCGATTTTAGCTGAACTTCTGTAAATGTTTTAATTTATTTCAAGTTAAGTTCCGAGGAGAGGGTCACGCCCTCCATATGATCACTACGCTACGCCTCTGCGTAAGGTGCGTATTCTTTTATTGTGTTTTTCATCGATAATTATTCACGTTGGCGAAAAACATAAACGCATTATAACAATTATAACAACCTCACAGTTAATAAAATAATTATTAATTTTTTTAAAAATATAAATACGGACAATAGAATAAGCTAACAGGTAGTATTTACCATATAACAACTATAACGTAAACTATGATGAAAGGAAGCCAAGTTTACCAGCTCACAAAGCTAATCCTCGTATTACTTTCTCGCATATTAATCTAATTTGGCTAGCGACCATAAACCGTAACATATATTGCTTTCATTTAATAAGTAGCCATTGATGTCCGTATTTATTTTTTATTAAAACTATAATATGATAACATAAAAACCAAACGAACATTATGGTATAGCATCCGTTATTGTAACACTCCTTTGGCTAATCATGATTCGGTGTACTACCCACTTAGGGAGGATTATTTGACAATGAAATTGAAGGGTATTCAGTTAAATTTAATATTGGATATTGTGACAGCTTGTTGTACTGATATACCACAGCTATATTGTGACAGCTTGTTGTACTGATATACCACAGCTATATTGTGACAGCTTGTTGTACTGATATACTACAGTTTAATAAGCAATGAATGGTACTGACGTTTACAGTGAACAATAGGATAGTGTAGAATAGTGAACAACCGCGATAGCGCCAGGTAATATGATACGATATCTGGATACGATATGATACGATATCTGGATACGATATGATACGATATCTGGATGCAATATGATACGATATCTGGATACGATATGATACGATATCTGGATACGATATGATACGATATCTGGATGCAATATGATACGATATCTGGATACGATATGATACGATATCTGGATGCAATATGATACGATATCTGGATACGATATGATACGATATCTGGATGCAATATGATACGATATCTGGATACGATATGATACGATATCTGGATACGATATGATACGATATCTGGATGCAATATGATACGATATCTGGATACGATATGATACGATATCTGGATGCAATATGATACGATATCTGGATACGATATGATACGATATCTGGATGCAATAAAATCTCATATAATGCACTCTCAAATCGAACAAAAGCATTGAGTTCGGCAAGATATAATACTAGATATATATATATATATATATATATATATATATATATATATAGTATATATATAGTATATAGTATATAGTATATATATAGTATATATATATATACTAGATATATAGATATAATGCTAAGATGCTAGACAAACTATATAGAATTTTGGCTCATTGCCTATCAGTGGGTGGATTTTTATGAAAGCTTAAACACACACATTGTCCCACACAACTGTCATGGAAAAAAAGACAATCAAGAACAAAAACAAATTAAAATGATGAAATTTATGGAGAGTAAAGATTCATGGAATGATTCAACGTTTTCTTGTCATGTGTACCATCTTTTAGATAAATTCTTTAACTGTTTTCTCATGCTATTAACAATCCTTTTATAATTCGGGCTTTTTGTGCGACACCAACTATTTTTCAAGGAAGGTCTGAGAACCATTAATTTTAAAATATCATCGGGATGGATGAATTGTCTGCACTTATAATTATTTCACTCATGTCTGTTATAACAGCATCTATGATTTATTTTGTATGTAACTGAGGAAGTGATGAAAATTCTGCATCTAATAGAGATTGATACAATTTCCAATGATCACATTTAGTGGGAGCCGATAGATCAACTTTTGGTAGGAGCCGATTGATCAAACCTTTGCCATCAACTCATATACAACCGCACGATGAGCAGAAGAGACAAAATCTAAAGCATAACAGGCACTGAATTTGTGCGGTTGAAAAGGAGATCAACAGTTGACAATTTAGGCGAACCTCAAAGAATTTCGAAGCCAATGCGTGGAAGGATGTATTACGGTAAAATGTATTTCAATAGGTACTGACCTGTTTTGTATTGTAGCACTGAGTGTGCCGCGCATTAAGGTCACCGATTATCCAATGATCCGTCTTCTAACTACATTCCAGTAAAAACCTCCGAAATTCTATAAGAGAACTCCCTGGTCCTCTGTAAAATGCAGTTATTGTAACCAGATGTCCGAAGTGCACCTGAATAGTAGCGTAGTTAATCCTAGAACCATTACGGAATTGTCGAGGGTTAAGCAATAAATAAAATCTATAGGGAAATGAACGAAATTATAGACTGAAGTAGACCGAATGCTTTAGACTAATGTTTACTTTGCCTATCACATCTATAGGGAAATGAACGAAATTATAGACTGAAGTAGACCGAATGCTTTAGACTAATGTTTACTTTGCCTATCACATCTATAGGGAAATGAACGAAATTATAGACTGAAGTAGACCGAATGCTTTAGACTAATGTTTACTTTGCCTATCGCATCTATAGGGAAATGAACGAAATTATAGACTGAAGTAGACCGAATGCTTTAGACTAATGTTTACTTTGCCTATCGCATCTATAGGGAAATGAACGAAATTATAGAGGCTTATCTGTGTCTGTTATTCTTCATTCCAGCCCACGCCTGAGAAAATCTGCCAAGTTAGGATTACCCTCTACAGGAGAAGCCAATTCTGTTCATCCGGATATCAAACTGTAGCAATGCGTAAAGTGCTGTCATCTTTGACATTTATCAATAGCTCACAAGTCTTTCCTTTATTATAAAAACTAAATGACAATGTATGCAAAATTACGAGTTTAATTTTATTCGAATTCGGATAAACATTTCAAAAATCATTTCAAATCAGTTTCTTCTTTCTGGTGCTATCTCGCAGTCCTAAGTATATTATATTATTTGCATTACAAACAGTCTGCATATTTGTGTCCTTTTTTCAAGCAATAAATATTTGATTAGAGACGCCACACTACAGGAGCGGTGCAGGCGTTCGGCGTTCAAAAGACGAGAGCGTCATGAAGAAGCGCTGTCTGTTAAACATTATTTTTATATGTAGTAATGACTATGAAGTTAAAATACCTTGTAGGTACTCGAAAAGGTGCAAATATTGAAATATAATGCACGGCTGATAAAATATCAATTCCAATTTATATTTAGCGTTGTAGTTGCAAATCATGGCATTATAACAACGAAACTACTGAACCAATGTTTACCAAATTTTATCTATATCATCTTTGTGGTTCTTGAATGGTTTTCAATAGTTTTCCGATATCGAGATCGCGGCTTCGTAAAACCACTTTGTAAAACCACATTTGCTCATAAACAGAAAAGTATACATTTTTCGCTTAATATAGGAATTCTCATTTGAAAGATAACTGAATTCTTTACTAAACAAAACAAAAATCATTGAAATCGGACCATCATTAGGAAAGATACAGCGTATTGAACATTTTAGCCATGTTTTTATTTCCCTACCGCAGCAGGTCATTAGCGCGCTGCTAGGAAAGGAAAAAATTGTTATCAGGTCAGGTTTTCGATGTGAAGTTTTCAAGAGTTGTTCGCTTTGTAGAGCTTGTGTTGTTCGCTTTTCCTGGGTGAAAAAAAAACGACAAAATTTTGGCCATCGATCTGTCTGTGTCACGATTATTTTTTGAACCAATTCCATAGTGAACTTCAATTAACTTGATTTTTTTAATAGTACATTTATACATACAATATTTTTTATCAAACTTTCAATTGTATTCATTTAATCTAAATATTTATAATCAAATCCAACAATCATAAACTATTGCAGGACCAGATCATATTTCTAGCCCATAATGAGGAGGTAAACTTCGTCTTCCGCAGTGTCTTATCCAGGAATATGAATTTCGTCTGAAGACAACCTAACATATATAAATACGGCAACAGATAGTTAGGTCATAGATAATAATATAATATAATCTATAATTATACTTTAATTTATTATACTATTGTGTTATACTATTTGTGTTGCAATTTAATATGGTTAATATATGATTATTAACCACGTGGGGTTGCAAATAAGCGATAATAAACAATAACTTGACTTGATACTATTATTTATATAGCACCATAGTGAACGACCAGGGATCGCTTGAATCGAGTTCCATGGCTGCGATGGTAGCTGTGAATAATCGATTGGTGAGTGTAAAGATAGCGTGAGTGTGACAAGCTAAGGGTCGATGCTAACCTCTTTAAGGCCACAATTTTCTTAAGACCTTTCCCTCCGAATTAGGCCGAAATGATTATTGATTAGAAATCAGAAAAAATGGAGTATGAAATTATGGATTATAGAGCACAAAAACGACTTATCTATGGCAATAAACGTTTATAGTGTCATTCATATTGAAATTATAATCCACGGATGTAAAAGATCATATGAAGAGTATAATTCCTGTGATTCATTCCTCTGAAATGCTCATTCCTACTCACCTATTGCTAGGATCAGTTGTGCTGCCTCCCACAGGCATCACAGATAATGTCGCCCCTTTCTCAGAAACACAATGATTGCTCTAGGATTAAAAACTAAACGGAGATAATTTTAATTGAACAGCATTTAATAGTTGCATTATAACTGTTCCTTCAACGAGGCCATCTCTGTAGTTGAAGCACGTGTCCCCTTAACGCTTGCTAGCGGTGGGCAAAGATAACACTGACCATTCTCGTCTCGCAACCTACAGGTCACATACTGATACAGTATACTACTACTACTACAGGTCACATACTGATACAGTATGCTACTACTACAGGTCACATACTGATACAGTATCCTATTACTACAGGTCACATACTGATACAGTATACTACTACTACAGGTCACATACTGATACAGTATGCTATTACTACAGGTCACATACTGATACAGTATGCTACTACTACAGGTCACATACTGATACAGTATCCTATTACTACAGGTCACATACTGATACAGTATACTACTACTACAGGTCACATACTGATACAGTATGCTATTACTACAGGTCACATACTGATACAGTATGCTACTATTACAGGTCACATACTGATACAGTATCCTATTACTACAGGTCACATACTGATACAGTATACTACTACTACAGGTCACATACTGATACAGTATGCTACTACTACAGGTCACATACTGATACAGTATCCTATTACTACAGGTCACATACTGATACAGTATACTACTACTACAGGTCACATACTGATACAGTATCCTATTACTACAGGTCACATACTGATACAGTATGCTATTACTACAGGTCACATACTGATACAGTATGCTACTACTACAGGTCACATACTGATACAGTATCCTATTACTACAGGTCACATACTGATACAGTATACTACTACTACAGGTCACATACTGATACAGTATCCTATTACTACAGGTCACATACTGATACAGTATGCTATTACTACAGGTCACATACTGATACAGTATGCTACTACTACAGGTCACATACTGATACAGTATCCTATTACTACAGGTCACATACTGATACAGTATACTACTACTACAGGTCACATACTGATACAGTATCCTATTACTACAGGTCACATACTGATACAGTATACTACTACTACAGGTCACATACTGATACAGTATCCTATTACTACAGGTCACATACTGATACAGTATACTACTACTACAGGTCACATACTGATACAGTATCCTATTACTACAGGTCACATACTGATACAGTATACTACTACTACAGGTCACATACTGATACAGTATCCTATTACTACAGGTCACATACTGATACAGTATACTACTACTACAGGTCACATACTGATACAGTATGCTATTACTACAGGTCACATACTGATACAGTATGCTACTACTACAGGTCACATACTGATACAGTATCCTACTACTACAGGTCACATACTGATACAGTATCCTACTACTACAGGTCACATACTGATACAGTATCCTACTACTACAGGTCACATACTGATACAGTATCCTATTACTACAGGTCACATACACCTGTCTAACTTTAAGAACTATCAGTAATATGTTTTGTACAACAAAAAGTAGCCAGAAGTTAGTCATTTCCGTTTATACATTTAGTTTGGGCCCAGCGGTAAGCATCCTAATTTCCTTATTCATAAATCAATTAAATTTTGTTGTAGAGACAATTTACACATAGGTACTAATTATTTTCTTAATTTAAATTTTAGTAGGTGTTTTGTATATTAAATTTGATTAATTTTTATTTGAACAAAACGAAGAAAAAAATAAATGCATTTCCTTTGAAAATGATTTATCGCATAAATTAAGACCTGTGGGACACGTAATAAAACTGTTACTAGATATTCGTTTGAATGATTTCACTCACAGTTTGCCACTCTCCAAAAATTAGCGCTTAAGAGAAGTGGTTAGTCGCCTGTGCGTGCCATGCGCTACTGACCATGACTATCACATGATCCATATGATTTTATCCAGCTGAGGATAATTGCAGAAGTAGTAGCCTCTTTTATCACTGTCAGTTGAAGACAATGTTTGAAGACAATACTTAAGTATTACGGAAGAGGCTCGGAGCAGCCGTTTAGAATTGTCCGAGGCGACGGGTCATTCCCCTGCGATAGATCTCTGCTTCGAGTACCCTCCTCGAGTCGTTTAGAACTAACTCCACACTTCTTACTCCTTTTTTCCCAACTTTTATTTTTCTTCTCGTCCAGGTAATGTGATGGAATGAACACTCTTGGAATTCATTTCGAAACTGTAATTGTTCTTAGACAGTTCTATCAGGCTGAACGATGTCAGAATTTCTAAGCTACATTTCACAATTATATAATTTATTTTGGTAAATGCAATTATTTTAATAATCTAAAAATTATTTTCTGTTATATCAGCCATGGATCGACTTCGGAGGGTCGGAGAACCCTTCTAGGGCACACTTCAATAAATCGGATTAGGGGATAAACCTTGCTGACCACATCATCTTGCATAACATTAGATCAAGAAAAATAACTCTATATTAATTGCTAAGTGTACATACGTTCTAACTCTAGACTAAAATTAATTTAACTGAAAATGATTATATAAATAAATGGAGGTTGAAAATATTTCACCACAATTTCTTTTATGCTACGTTTCGGCCTTTAATCCATTAATCCTCAAGGATCTCTAATAACGCCCTTATTTAGTTTATTTAAGACATAACAAACTGTATAGTAACTGACATAGTAACTGTTTTTTTAATTTATATACAACCATATAACTACTTCAAAAATATGTAAAACTGCATACAACCCAAAACATTAAGTCTAATCTGGACCAAGTCCAATTATACATGGTAGCCACTAAAAAATTATAAATATAATAAAAACAACAGCAAATAAAATTAATGTTAGGATCAAATTTCATAATAATTTATTATGCGATTTTTTTTTATTATGTTATTACTGTTAAGACACTTACAGAATTTAAAAATTAAAAAGAGCCCCCTCAGTGATCATGGTTAGTACGTAGTAAGTGAAACTCCAAAGAAGAAGGTAATATAATGATATTATTAATTATCACAATTAAAATAATCTATTACATGTAATCATTAATAAATATGTAACAATTAACTTAAATAAAATAAAACCCAAAAATACTATTAGTTAATTTATAAATCTACAATAGACATATTCATTTTAATAAATTAAAATTTCAATTTAGTGATTATGTTTGGATATGTGTTATATAAACCATTGGTGTCAGATTTAAAGTTGCGACTATATGTATATATATATATATATATATATATATATATATATATATATATATATATATATATATATATATATATATATGATATATATAGAGCATTTTTGTTTTATAATTATTATTTTCAGTTGCAATTATTCTTGTACTATTAAAATGAAAATTATGGTTTTTTCAAGGCTTTGTATCTGTGGATAGGTCAGTAGCTTTGTTGCTTTGTTATAATTTTTAATTTTGAATTTTGGAATGGGAATTACTTGTAGTGAATAATTTTCAGCCTTCATTTATTTATATAAATCACATTTCACCTTAAATCAATAAACATATATAAAAATGATTACTTATTTCCTCAAATGTTACACCGAAGTGTTATCCGGATAGAAATATTATTGTACAAAGTAAATTATTGAATTAAAAAGCAAGCTTTAAGAATTTAATTTAAAAATAAAGTTAAAAAAAAAAAAATTACTTACCGATGTAATTGGTTAAACGGAAAGCTTAAAACAACCAAATAACTAATTAACTCAAAAGAGTAAAGCGTAAAGTTACAGTTGAGTAACCACCATTCAACTTTACAATTAAAAGCGATTTAAAATTAATATTAACTTACTACATTCTTAACTGTTTAAGTAAAGATATAGCTAGCAACAATATTTTTTGTCAGGAATATTCCAATTTAGAATTAGTAGTAAGATTTATACATTTTACTTGTTATGTAGCCAAAAGGATGCGTGTTGGAACTTTATGAAAGCTACCGATTTTTAAAACTTATCGAAACTTTAAAATTGTAAGTTTCGTACTGCATATATTTTTTCTCTTCCATGCTAACCTAGTAAGTGTATCTGAAAAGTTTACATTCTATCAATAAAATACTATGTGCATTGGTTTTTTTTCATGATTTTACAGAATTCACAAAATTGGAGTAAGTAAAAAATTACATCAGGAAAAAGCAGAATATAAAATTAATGGTAAAAACAAATGAAAGAACCTAATTCAGAAAAACAAAACAAATAAGGGAATAAACAAGATAAATAAAACACCCTGAAAGTTTTTGTCGCTAATCAAGATATTCAGACTTTGAGATGTCGAGAATTGATGTTTTGAACAACTTTTTTTTTCAATTCTACGGTGTTGTGAGACAATTCCTCTTCAAGCAGAATAATTGTCTTCATTAATTGCAATCATTCCAAAACTAGACAGATTAAAATTATATATATAACTGGTAATAATACGATTAATTAAATTTTAGGTACTTGATTTCATAAAGATGAGATAGAAAATCGCATTGAATAATTTACTCTATAATTCGTGCGTTGAGCAACTCTTTGACAGGAAATACTATACTCAACAAGCCCGAGCTGTAATTTCTTAGATTTCAGATGACGAAAGTTCTAAATTGAGGAGGCTCTGGAGATGGAATAAAAGATTAGTGAAGGCTCCGCAATATTAGGGGTTCGAACACAAAAAATATGTTCTAGTGAATACGGAAATAAATACAGGTATTTCTCAAATAACTATGCAAATAAACAATAATAATTTTCTTATCTTTAAAATAACTTTCCACTTCTGTAACCTTTTTCAATAGTTTCCTAAGTATCTACCAGTGTAGATGACAATCCATTTTCAAGGAACAGACCCAGGTTGGCGATAGTTTGATAGCCGATTGACTATCGAAAAGAGAATCGGCGATATTGCTGACATTTCCCAAAAGTTTGATCTTTTAGTCTCCAAAATGGTAAATAAATATTGTAATAAAAGAAAGAGGGCTGCTAAACTAAAGAGGGATGCTGAACTAAAGAGGGCTGCTAAACTAAAGAGGGATGCTGAACTAAAGAGGGCTGCTAAACTAAAGAGGGATGCTGAACTAAAGAGGGCTGCTAAACTAAAGAGGGATGCTGAACTAAAGAGGGCTGCTAAACTAAAGAGGGATGCTGAACTAAAGAGGGCTGCTAAACTAAAGAGCGCTGCTAAACTTGAAAACTTATAAAAGGTTTTGCTTATTAAAGCTTCTTAAACAAAATACTATACTAAAATCCAACTTTGATTTAATTTGGAAATTGCAACTAGTCAATCAATCATTGAATTGACGATGTTTTTCTGTAAAATTTCAAATATATCATTCCACTTCTGCCTGCGATTTCTTTTTCAATATTCTGTCTCATCTTGCCTCCCTTATCGATGATAAGTAATAAGCGTGTTTTGTTTAGTGCAGATTTAGTTTAGTAACTATAAATTATCAATTATGAATAGGCCGGATTTGTGGCAGTTTTTAAAAAAGAAAACTGAAATTCCAAAGGAGAAGCCAGTGATGATTCGGCAGTCATCACTGGCTTCTCCTGGATTTGGAAGCATCCTCCAGCAGATCTAACTTGCGGGATCGAACCATGAAATGTTTATCGACCCGCCATAGAAGGAATCTACGATTCTCCCCATTCATTCTCAATCCAACCATTAATAGCCTATCGAATCGATAGTATCCTTAGCTACCAGTCGATAAAATCGAAACTATCGATAGTGACAGCTATCGAACTTATCGCCAACCCTAAACAGCCCTAACAGTTGAACATCTACAAGAACAACTGGATGGATATGGATGCGTAACAATGCAACATAGAAATTAAATTAATCAACAGGACCATAAAACACTGAGTAGACATGGATCAACTAACCGAAGGGAATTAACCGAAATGGAAGTGCAGAGCGATATCTCCGAGGAAGATGTAATCTTGAAGCAGTCGGAGAAATAATTCGTGATCGATAAGGCTCTGTCCTTTCGTTGATCAGAGGTTTCGCGAAGCAGTTAATAATCGATGTGCTGATTTGATAAATCGATAACTTTCTTTTCTTTCCCAATCAGCGGTGAACTTTGAGGACAGAGTGGGTACATGCTATGTTCACTAAGAAGGCATTAATATTCATGAAGATGGTCTTCATCAAAGCCTCGTAGAAACAAATTGTTACGATCCTTGGACCTCATAAATAAACCAGAAGTATTACAATTGATTTTGGCTTTTTTTGTTAACAGGACTTCGATACCAAACCTTACAAGAAGAGGTCAGAGCTGAACTTGGCACCCTAGTGGTAAGGACCCAAACATTTTTTGAAATTACACTTTTAAAAATATCATCTAAATAACTGATATAACTATTTTATTACTTCTGTAAATCTATTAGAAATAATAAACGAATTAAAAACCGTCAATCGCCCAACAGAAATCTTTCGAGCGGGAGGAACTAACGATTTTTAAAATTGCTTTTTATGATATTAACTAGTGGAGGAACGATTGTTATCACTGAGAAAAAAAATACAAAACATAATATTTACTTATTTAATTTGCCTTAGTTTATTATTTATTTAGAGGCTCCCGCGATAAAGAGGTCCACAGATATTCTCTATATTCATTATCAGGTGTTCATAAATTTTCTATTTATATCGAGGTCGTTTTTTGAAAAAGGCTTAAGCGCCAAATATTCGAAATTTAGGTTTCAATTGATTATGGGACGTAAACACCACCTCTATCGATTCCTGCTAACGATATTTAAAAAAAAAAAAATTGGAAATGGTCTAAAAATGTAATATTGATGACATAAGCACCAAATACTAACGACTCTATATTTATAAAGATTTTGGCAGGCTAACTCCTACAATATACAATAAAGAGTAAAATTTAAAAAAAAAATATTGTTAGTTGGACAAAAATCGTTTCATGTGTTTTCTGTAAAGTTCGCTAAATGGCGCTAAAGCCTTTTTTAAAACACGACGTCGATATAAATTAATAATAGGCTATACCTTGCCCACAATACTCAACAGTTGTCAGGGTTTAGCGAGTCTAAACGACGGACGCGGCCGGACGCACCTAAGAGTTTTATTATATAAATAATTGCATAATCAATACCAAGATAAGTTTTGGCGTTCGTAAAAATATCGACGCTCGCTTTGGGTAAACCATTTGTCCGACAAATCAAGTGAAGCAAAACATCTGCCGAATGCTCGAAAAATGACGTCATAGAGAATTATAGCAAATTACTAAAATACGTGTCCGAGCTACAGTTTTTTTTTTGTTACTTTTTCTATCTTTAGACTAACTTATAAAATCCATTTTTTCTCTTTATTCATTAATTTTCCTTGCACTTATTTTTATTAAAACAAATTAATTTAAAAATAATATTTGCATTTACTTATACTTATTGTTTATTACATTTTGTATTTATCTTTTTTTTTAAACGGAGTCGATTATTTATGTTTGTTCTACAATGATTTATGTTCCTGCGTTATTGAAATTGAAATATTGTTTTCAATTGATCTTGAGGCAGCTGCTTAGGATTGCTAATGCACTGCTATTTCAATGTACCTTACTGGAATATTCATATGAGTCTCGGATTTCGACAATATTTATGAGCTTGTGTACCAAACCAATAGGTTATATACATTATAATGCATTAATGTATGTATACTAGGCAACCAAGAATAAAACCAATCTTGTAGGACATGTTATTAAGAAGCTTTCCATAAAAATTAAGCTTGGTATTAATAAGTCGACAAAGTGCACACTGACTTCCACAAGCTGGTACACAAGCAGCTGCTGGTACACAAGCATACAAGCCAATGACTTCCTTTGAAGATACTATGTAATACCATTTTAATAAATAATGAATGTTTAAATGAGGGTTTTGGAATGGAAGAAATATAAAACTGAATTATTTGGTTGTAGTCACTAGAATCAATGTTTTCACTTAGGTGCTTTCCAATCAAACTTAAAAATAATCATCATAATTTATTAGATACCTTATAAATAAATTATCTTTTAATAAATTTAGAATATCTAAAAAATATATAAAAAAATAAAATATATCTAAAAAAAGATACTGATATTCTAAATAAATCTAAGTATACAATAAAACTTACTTGAAGGTTCCGCCTCTCGGGAGGTTTACAGAGTGCTCTGATGAAATGGGGGTCAATATAATCTGTCATGGCATGCCGCCCCGGGTCGACAAATGTTCATGTCCACGTCACGCCTGCAATAAAACAAATACATTAGCAATAAACAAACCAAAAACACATCATATCCAAAAATAAATATAAGGAAATTGACATATCTCGAAGCGACACTATTATCAGCTATTGTATTACAAGACCATCTTTTTACATATGCTTTTTTATGATTTTCTTTCAAATCCTACTTTATTGAATGCACAGATAAATTAAAATTAATCTTAAACATTTGACTTAATCAGATGTTATTCAAAATAGCAAAAAAGAGATAAGATATATATATCTTACAGAAATAGGGCTACCATAAATTAGTGAATCGTTCTCAATTATATCTTTCTAACGACAAGACATTATTGTTTTAACTTCCTGTGAAAAATACAGAGCGTGATAATCAGTGAATAGCTTAATTAATAATAGTTTCATTCTAATTATGATATTCAATATGTTTATATGTATATTTAATCTAATGATATCTCTATCCCAAGTCCAAATGGATTTAAGTATGAGTAAACTATGGCAAGAAATATGATCTTTGGCATCGAAGTGATGTGATCCATTAAACCAATAATAAACTTAATTAATTACATTTTTAATTAAATCTTTAATAGTTGACCGCATAGAAAAAAAGAATAAGTGGTCCGAGTAACGGACTAGAAAAAAATTTCGAAACAGTAAAAAAAATTTATTGAAAGGCAGGACTTAATCAGAGCTTGGGAGTTGAAGATATAGCTGAGAAATGCTTCCACAAATATGAATAATATCGGATTTCATGAACTTATCTTCTTATTTATTTATATTTTTATCAATTGGATCTCAATCCGAAAAATGATTATAGCAGAGAGTTTTGAGTAAGTACGAATTCAGAGGAAATTAACTTGTTGGTTTCTTGAAATTGCCTAATTCATTTAATTGTTATTAGCAATGAAATTCTACTGAAACAATTAACTTCTTTAAGTAGGTACCTCAAAATTAAAAAAAAAAAAAAAAAAATTAGATGGAATAATAAATTGAAGCTTAATTTCTGCACGGAACCAATAAAAGAAAAAAAAAAGAAAACAAATGACGATACTCATTTTTTCTGTTTTTAAATATTTTAGAGAATCTTGAAGTTAGCCAAACAATGATATAATTTTTAACGTGACAGGTAGGCCAACTTTATAATTATTTATAAGGCTAAATTTTATACATAATATTTCAAGTTAGTAAATACATTAGCAATCGTAGGATTTTTTTTTCACAATTTGAACATCTTCAATTAAAACTACTCTTCTGTAAATCATTAAATATATTTTTTAACAGTCATCAGGAGTAAACAACATTAAAAAAAAATCTAACTTCTTCTGAATCCAAGTTATTTAAAAGGAATATTATAACTGTTCAATATATCTTGAACATCTAAGGGGCAATGGACTTTCTATAGTTATTTAGTCCTTTTTTTTCTTCATTTTTTTACTGTTGATGTGAGATGTGCTGTCTTTGTTCTAGATTTATGTGATGTTATATTTTTCTTTTCCGTTGGTACCTTAATTGGCGAAACATTGGCTGGCTAATTATTTCTTGGTAGAGGCCGGCTTTACATGTTATTCCAAATTTTATATGCCTGTGGGTAGCAGTTTAAGACCGATTACACGATCTATGGAATGATATTTTAAAATTGCATAAAAGTGCAATTTTTGATTTTTTAGGAATAAATCGGAGAATTTTGTTGTATAAAACAGCATATTCTACCTTTTTTGGGCTAAATTAAATTATTTCGATTTGAATAACATAAATTTGAACGTATGAACCAAATTTCCCATGATATATTTATAGGCTAAGTTTGTAAATAATTATTCTTTCAAATTTTATTTTAAATTATTTTCCTTATTAAATCAATTATCGACGATCTACTTAGGTTAATCGGAATTTACTTTTTTACAAGAATTAGGTTCTTACTGGTATATTTTGGACACTGACTATTTTAGTGCAAATTTTTCGGATTTTTTACTGTACAAAAATCAGTATTTGAGGCGTATTGTTATATTAACCTTGCCATAAAATCCTAAATAAATATATTATGTTAAGTATATTAAATATATTACGGGCAAATTCATTGAGGACAATGTATCATTGCCCAATAAATTATCATCAGAAAACACTGGATAAAAAAATGTATGTATTTCCATTAATCCTTTGTGTTTAACAGTCCATCCATTTTTTTCGGCATATCGTAGAAATAAATGATTAATAAGAGGAAATAGGGATTGATTAGCAACATATTATGAAGTGATATGTATACATATTATTAACTACATACAATAGCTATACTATAACTATTAATGCGGTTGCTTTAAGGTCGAAGGGTGATACCAAGATACCAAGATACTAAGAAGTTGGCCAAAGCTGGTTGGCTCTAACGGTGAGCTAATATATCGGCTAACGGTCTCAGAGCCATCTCGGAACAGACTCCAACCCTCCACCAAATATTTGCCACTAACTTACAATCGTTGGCTCCTGGATAAAGGTGATTCCAATATTGTACACCTCAGAGGTACACACGATCTTATTTAGCATGCTATATGATTAGCTAGCTAAATTCAGGATTATGAGCGGCTCTGTTAATAAGTAGTACGTACAACTTTATTTTATTTTATTGGCCTTGTTTTTATGAAACCTTTACTTTTGTTGTCAGCTGATGGATGTTTTATTAATTGAATTGAGTCTTACTCTTTGTTTATTTTTTATAAATTTATTAAACTCCCCATGCCTAAAATTAATGAGAAATTAAAATTATGTAAAAGTTTGCCGTATTATTGTTTTTCAATACTACTAGATTGTCAAAGTGTGGAATAAAAGGATGATGTTATAGAAGACTACTTTGATAAAGGATGATGTTATAGAGGACTATTTTGATAAATGATGATGTTATAGAGGACTACTTTGATAAAGGATGATCTTATAGAGGAATACTTTGATAAAGGATGATGTTATAGAGGATTACTTTGATAAATGATGATGTTATAGAGGACTACTTTGATAAAGGATGATCTTATAGAGGACTACTTTGATAAAGGATGATGTTATAGAGGACTACTTTGATAAAGGATGATGTTATAGAGGACTACTTTGATAAAGGATGATGTTATAGAGGACTACTTTGATAAAGGATGATGTTATAGAGGACTACTTTGATAAAGGATGATGTTATAGAGGACTACTTTGATAAAGGATGATGTTATAGAGGACTACTTTGATAAAGGATGATGTTATAGAGGACTACTTTGATAAAGGATGATGTTATAGAGGACTATTTTGATAAAGGATGATCTTATAGAGGACTATTTTGATAAAGGATGATGTTATAGAGGACTACTTTGATAAAGGATGATGTTATAGAGGACTACTTTGATAAAGGATGATGTTATAGAGGACTATTTTGATAAAGGATGATGTTATAGAGGACTATTTTGATAAAGGGTGAGCTTATAGAGGACTATTTTGATAAAGGATGATGTTATAGAGGAATACTTTGATAAAGGATGATGTTATAGAGGACTATTTTGATAAAGGATGATGTTATAGAGGACTACTTTGATAAAGGATGATGTTATAGAGGACTACTTTGATAAAGGATGATGTTATAGAGGACTATTTTGATAAAGGATGATGTTATAGAGGACTATTTTGATAACATTTTTAGTATTCACTAAAAGTAGTAGGTGTTCTGTATCTTCCCTATTCGGTTCGATAATAAAATCTACAGATTGGCATAAATCAGTTTTACCATTGATGTTACAATTGAAGTAACCAATAAATAAAATAAAAATCATACTTCCTTACAACATTTTTAATTTTAAAATAAAGAAAGACAGTTAAATTGAAACAAATTAAAGAAAGTAAAGAAATATGTAACAACTTGACACTTTAAAACCTCATGGAGACACCTCTGAGTTGACTGCAGACACCTTAAATGCTGGCAATTTAGCACATAGTGAGGTCTGTTGAACTGAACCTGTTAATTGATATATATATATATATATATATATATATATATATATATATATATATATATATATATATATATAAAATACATCCAATAAGGGACACTATGATATAATGTAAAGTCCTGCAAGAGGGTGTCCAGCATATGGGTGTCCTGCAGCAGGGTGTCCAGTATATGGGTGTCCTGCAGCAGGGTGTCCAGCGGTATAATATAAAAAATGTAAGCATAATTCAAGGATTTCAAGGCTCGAACAGTAAAATTCAAGGCGCTTTATTGGATTAAATTTAAAATAAAATTGGAACGATAAATGTTGTATCTGCTCCGGCTTGTGATAAACTATAATTCGGACTTGAGAATGAATTTTAATAATTATAAAGGATGTATTCCTGTTTGATTATGTAAAATTGTTACGTAAATTCTTAAACTGAGGGCTGAATCGCATCGCCAAAAATAAAAAAAAACATTTCAAGTCTTAATAGAATTATAAAATTCAATTAGTGCAATAAATTATTGATAATAATAATATATATAATCGGAGAATTACCGATCTTGAAGAAATTGAAGGCTGCTGGACATCCCGTGCAACTACATAATATATAATATCAATTTATAAATGGCATTCCTCAGCAAACCGCAAACCACAAGCAACCGCATCTGATCGAGTCAAGTTCAAAAAGGACTGAGAAATGTAGCCATGTATCACATTTTAACACACACGCGTGAGCGTAGAGAAGCTTTTCACACGAAAATAATAAAAACCTATATATCTAAATGTCGCCAGAAAAAGTTTTTTTTTTTTATTCTTCTATTTAAGAGAGCGAAAAATTATACAAAACTATTGTTAGAGTATTACTACAAGATAGCAAAAGCCTTAAGTTCAACAATTAGCAGTAAATAACTAACCAGTCAACGTTTCGCCAATTCAGGCATCATCATGATAAAATAAAGTAAGATCAAATAAATACAGAATAGAGACAGCACATATCAAGAAAATCCAACCCATACCTACTTAATACACATTTTATATTAAATTACCTACTTATTTTGGTGTAAAAAAAAAAGCTAAAAAATAAATTATTTCAAAAATGTAGTTCAGTTACTGTCACCCTAAAGTTTAGGCCTGACTATTATTTAATAAATTTTCATGAACCTCAAAACCATTGGTCATCGAACAATAATGTAAAAGGGTGAGGGGCGGATCAAGATGTAAGCGGCAGCGAAGGGCCCCGGACAGCAAAGGGTGAGGGACGGATCAAGAGGTAAGCGGCAGCGAAGGGCCCCGGACAGCAAAGGGTGAGGGACGGATCAAGAGGTAAGCGGCAGCGAAGGGCCCCGGACAGCAAAGGGCATCCATAAAATAATCGAAGAAATCAAAAAATAAAATATTAAACTTTTGATCTCTGAATTAAAACTTTTTTTAAGGGGAGAGGGGGAGGGCCCGTTCAACCTATCGCTTAGGCCTCCCCCCCCACTTGTCTTCATCCGCTCCTCAATATTTCAATATTAAAAATATGTTTGTATAAAATATGCCAAATCATCACTGTTTAATATTAACAAACATATAGTAATAAAAAAAAAATCCGTGAACAGCAGAGCTCCGTCTCTAGTCGTATTTTCACTAAAATACAAAATATTAAAAAAAAACGAGGGAGTAAGAAAAACGTTGAGAACCGCAAAATGGAGTTCTCTAACAAACCGAAATTCATCCATACTTTCATTATATTGTCCTGCTTCTCCGCTGATCTTCGATAAAGAAAATCCGGGGGAGTCGGGGAACCAACTCACTTCACTAACACCAACTCAATTCAAATACAAATTTTCAACCCTATAAATTAATTTGGCGGAGCTGTAGAGATGCGCAAAACTTGAAAAACGCCGAAATTTCAGGTAAACATACGCAATCCTTCCATACTTTTATGGTATCGTTCGTTCTGCCTGGAAGAAAATTTTACATAACGAATTTCAGCTCATTTGACCCAAAGGAGTCGCTGGCGATGCTCAAGTGTAGCGAAAAAAAATTTATATATCAGACATCTCCAACACTTCCATAATCTTGCTCTTGGGGTTATGAAACGGATAGAAAACGCAGTCTCGCCGCTCACCGCCAACCTTCGACTCACTGCAATAGTCTATTTTATTCGGGGAAAATACGACTAAAAAGTACAAATCGATAGTATCAGAAATAAAGTAAGGTTTCAAACAGCCACTGTCTTAGTGATCCGAATGAAAAGTTTTGAATAATAGCTTACAAAAATTAATAATTTCGAATATACATATATATTTTTTATTGCTAAAACATTATTTAGAAAAATTAAAACTAGGTAAAGTTAAATTATAGGCAATTGTATAACTATGTAGAAAAAGGGGGGATGAATGGCAAAACAACGTGACTCTAGCGAGTGAGTTATATAAAGTGGCAGGAGAGTGTTGAAGCATGTGATTGAAGCGTGAAGTTGAAAAAGCAATATCAGATGTTTTCAACCTGTAAATCTCTAATTGAGACCAACACGCGGACAAACAGGTGCCCTAGTCCCGACAAAGTAGCCACATTACTTCGCTCTGTTTTTGTTTTCTTTTAATCCAAATGCATAATTAATATTTACAGTCACGTGGGCACAGCATCATCATTTTTAATCAGGGATTGATAAATTATATGCCACCCGAGAGAATTAAATTTCAAGTGGGTGGAAGATAAAAGTTAATTTAGAATGGAGGATATAAAGGTATAATTCTATACTGTCCCTGAGTAGCAATGATTGATTTCTAGTCTCACCCGTTGTCTTCTTGCATGGTGGATGGCTCTTGATGCTCCTCTTGTTTGAACTCCAGATCTTATTTGAACATAAGAGGGTGTCAGGTTTTCTTTAACGCAGGTGTTGTTGAACCTTCTATACCATCATGCGGTATCAACTGATCATTTTTAATATATTTTTTTTAATTATAAAAGCATTAGATTAACTATATGTAATGATACTATGAGATAATTGACAGAAAGAAATACAATTCAAAATCCTCAATTTTAGTCAATTATCCAAAACAATTTACAATATTTTATTAAAGAAATATTTACTAAATTACTACCTTCCCTCACATACCGATTTGTACTTTCTTTTGTCTTAATAGAAGACATTAAGATGAACCGGAATGCCATTGAGAGAAATATGCGTGTTACAATGTAGCCTATAGCCAGATAGCACAATGTACAATGTAGCCTATAGCCAGATAGCGTGTTACAATGTAGCCTATAGCTAGATAGCTGTAGCCTATAGCCAGATAGCGTGTTACAATGTAGCCTATAGCCAGATAGCACAATGTACAATGTAGCCTATAGCCAGATAGCGTGTTACAATGTAGCCTATAGCCAGATAGCGTGTTACAATGTAGCCTATAGCCAGATAGCACAATGTACAATGTAGCCTATAGCCAGATAGCGTGTTACAATGTAGCCTATAGCTAGATAGCTGTAGCCTATAGCCAGATAGCGTGTTACAATGTAGCCTATAGCCAGATAGCACAATGTACAATGTAGCCTATAGCCAGATAGCGTGTTACAATGTAGCCTATAGCCAGATAGCGTGTTACAATGTAGCCTATAGCCAGATAGCGTGTTACAATGTAGCCTATAGCCAGATAGCGTGTTACAATGTAGCCTATAGCCAGATAGCACAATGTACAATGTAGCCTATAGCCAGATAGCGTGTTACAATGTAGCCTATAGCTAGATAGCTTTAGCCTATAGCCAGATAGCGTGTTACAATGTAGCCTATAGCCAGATAGCACAATGTACAATGTAGCCTATAGCCAGATAGCGTGTTACAATGTAGCCTATAGCTAGATAGCTGTAGCCTATAGCCAGATAGCGTGTTACAATGTAGCCTATAGCCAGATAGCACAATGTACAATGTAGCCTATAGCCAGATAGCGTGTTACAATGTAGCCTATAGCCAGATAGCGTGTTACAATGTAGCCTATAGCCAGATAGCGTGTTACAATGTAGCCTATAGCCAGATAGCGTGTTACAATGTAGCCTATAGCCAGATAGCACAATGTACAATGTAGCCTATAGCCAGATAGCGTGTTACAATGTAGCCTATAGCCAGATAGCACAATGTACAATGTAGCCTATAGCCAGATAGCGTGTTACAATGTAGCCTATAGCCAGATAGCGTGTTACAATGTAGCCTATAGCCAGATAGCGTGTTACAATGTAGCCTATAGCCAGATAGCGTGTTACAATGTAGCCTATAGCCAGATAGCGTGTTACAATGTAGCCTATAGCCAGATAGCGTGTTACAATGTAGCCTATAGCCAGATAGCACAGTATTAGCACAGTATTCCTTCAAAGTATTAATAAAACTTGTTAATCATAATACGCCGTTGTCATCACTGGGGTCTTTCATAATTAGCTACGGATTCCTTTTCAAGATATTAAATAAATAATGAAAAATATGCCGAAAATTTATTTTATTTATATTTTCATGGGCAGTTCCATTTCATATTCAATTTAAAAATTAGTATGGCTAATTAATAGATATGTTTGATGAAGTTAAAGAAACAAAGTGAATTAAATAAATTGCATTCTCAAAACACTTCTTTTTCGGGATTATATAATTCCACACCACACATCTGGAAATCAGGAGTCAAATCAAGAGAAAAACAAAAGAAACCTCAACTTTGCATAAATGAAATTAAAGCTAGAGTGGGCATTATATATAGCCCAGCAGAGTGCTGAGAAAAACATTCACACAAACTGTGATTTATAAAAAAAAATTCAACTTTTCGGTATTGGACCGCACGAAAAACCTTCTTACAATGGATTTGGTTAAGCCAAACTATATTACTTAAGTGGAACTTTGTCTATATAATCTGTGATCGCTTCCTTTTAAACAAATAGCGTGACTTAACTTTAAAAAACACAAAAGTTAAATTTCTTGCTTTTCTGTGCGGAATCGGACCAGGGTCCATATGAACTTTTTTATAGCATTTGGATTCTACTATCACATCTTTCAATATTTCCCGTCAATTACCGGAAACCCTTTGTATACATACACACCCATATATACATATCGAGATAAAGGATTCCAAAACCGGTATTACAAAAAAAAAAGGTTGGTTTTTAAGTTGAAATGGATGGTGATTAGATATCAGGTGCAAATGATACATTTTTTGTTTAGTGTTTAATTTTATGTTGATATAATGCAGCAGCGATACAAGATCATTCTCAACTCAGTTAATTAAATTACAACTAGAAGACGAAGGCGGAAGGAACTACAATAGGAGATGATCTTCATCTAGTACAATATACATCTTCACTCTTCTCAGAGCACAATGTACAATAGGAGATGATCTTCATCTAGTACAATATACATCTTCACTCTTCTCAGAGCACAATGTACAATAGGAGATGATCTTCATCTAGAGTTACGGTAAGGAACTGTGCTGAGTCGACACTCTGAGCCACCTCCCTCTCCCGCTCCTATATATACCCCTATAAATCTTAAGCTAGGGAGATCTGTACCAGTAGTATGTAGCTAGTCGTAATGCAAGTTGTAACTTTTGTTTTTCAATAAAGTTTTTTTTTAATTTCTCCGCCGTTGAGTTTCGTAATTGGCGCCCAAACAGGGACCGCATGCATATATCATCGCGGTTCTAGACTCGAACTCTGCAGTACCTGAAATCAAGATTCGATCTACCTTTCGAGGATATCGCACCTGTAGGAGACTGGCACCCCGCTTAGACTCTTAGATCTTGGAGAAGGACTTGCTGCTGAGCCGAAAATCGTCTGATCACCCCGACAGACATCGAAACTCTGGGAGAGATTGTGAGTGGAGCTTTTATTGAAAACATCATTTTTATTTTTTATTTTATTTTATTTTTTTTATATAATTGTTTAAACATTATTTTCTTTTTTTTATATATATAAATATATTGTTCTTTATTAACATTTATAAAAACGCTATTTAAAAAATATATATACTTAAAATTTTATGTCAAAACTAGCACAGAGATTAACTCAGAATAGATTTATTGATATTAAGGAATTTATTGATACAGACGAAATGGCAACCTCATCTTTTGCAATTAAATCCGCGGATTATGACCACATTCCTACTTTTAACGGGGATCCACATAATTTACTAAAATTCGTTACCGTATGTAGACAAGTTCATAATATAGTTTGCAAACCCGATAATGATCTCCGAGAATTAAATGACCAACGCCTATTAAGCAAAATTCTCGCCAGACTAACAGGAGATGCAGATTACATTAATACCACCTGCGAGTTTACTGGCGTTAACGACTTATTAAGGTACTTAGAGAGTACATTCAGAGATTCACGATCAATTGAACAATTACAATTCGAACTTTTTAATATGAAAATACAACATAAGGAGCATCCGTTAGATTTCCTTCAAAAATTAGACAGGAGCCGAACTCTAATAATTTCAAAATATAGGATAGAAAATATTCCTGAAAGGGCAACGATTGTATCCGTCTTAGAAAAAAATATTCTATATCATTTTTTCACAAATATGCCGCTACATATTAGGACATATTTGATGACCAAAACTGAAAAATTAAAAACTTTGGATGACCTTCGAAATCTAATTCAAAATGAGAATCATCTTTTGTTCGATGATTTGGTTAATTCCGGTAATATGAGAAGACCCGGGGAAACACACGATTCAAGGAAACCAAGTTTTGAAAAAAATAAAAATAATCAGAAACCTGATTTCTATCATCAAAGAAATGAAGGACAAAGATACCCACCTAGATACCCACCGAGAGATCACCGAGATTATCCTCCTAGATATTCACCTAGGGAACAGCAAGGTCATTATAATGGAAATCATAATAATAATTATGAAAGGAGAAATTATCCACACAGAGAACAGTGGAAATCGGAGGACCAGAAAAGGTTTTTCCAAGGCTCGCATGGTTCAGGACAATACAAAAATAATAGACCTTTCGAAAAGGCGGAACCTGCGAACACAGTGTCGATGCGCACTGTCAGCGGTTTTCAGAAGAACCAACCCCGACAACCGGTATACAACTTAGATCAGGAAGACCCAAGGGATAAAGAAATTAGAGAGCTCCGCGAACGGCTAGAAAAGCTTACAACTAAACAAGAAGGCTCAGAAGATCATTTTTTAGGGGAGGGCCCAGATCCCAACTACAACACCTAGAAGTACATGATTTACAGACAAATAATTTTCGTGACCTTCCGTTTGTTATCGATAAAAAAAATCGCAAATGGTTATTAGACACGGGGGCACAGAAAAATTACATAAGTTCGAAAATTGTACCACCAGGAGTCAAGAAGCAAAAAGAAAATTTTATTGTTCGGACCGCTGCTGGAGAAGAGAGAGGGACCGAAACAATAACCACTGATGTTAGTACCACCTTTTTAAAATGCCCAACGAAAGTTAAATTTTATATATTAGATTTTAGTCCAAATCATGATGTTTTGATCGGTGCAGAACTAATGGACGATTTAAAATTCAAAATTGATTTTGAGGAAAGAAAAATTAGGTCAGCATATGGTGATTTTACGTTTACAATGGATAGGGATACGATACCAATTGAAATAAAGAAAGGAGAAAATATTGCCGACTTGCCAAAAGGGAAAATTTTCTTAATAGATTATAAAATTGACGATATAGAAATACCTTCCGGAATTTATAGAGATAAAGTAAAAATAATAAGTAAGAAAGAAGGAACTGTACAACTGCCATTGATGAATTTTCAAGAAGTTGAAGTAGTAAACCCGCCGGTAGATAATGTCGAAAAGAACATACCCGAACTAGTTAGAATCGAACATATCCCCTCGCTACAACAGAAAGAATTACTTAATCTTCTGAAAAATTATCCATCTATCTTTAAAACGGAAAAGGATAATTTATCTGCAACAGATCTTTTAGAACATCAGATAAAAACCAAAACTGATGAACCGATTTATTCTAGAAATTATAGATACCCGCAGCAATTCAGAGAACAAATTAAAGACGAGATAAATAAAATGTTAGAAAGCAAAATAATAGCCCCGAGTAATTCACCATACAATTCACCAGTATGGGTAGTTCCAAAGCGAGCCGACGCTTCAGGTCAAAAGAAGATAAGGATGGTAATAGATTACCGAAAGCTCAACAGGGAAACAATTCCGGATCGATACCCTCTGCCAAATATAGAAGATTTGCTGGGAAAATTAGGAAAAGCCACTATATTCACAGCCATAGATCTTTGTTCAGGTTTTCACCAGATAAAGGTACATAAGGACTCGATTCATAAAACAGCGTTTAGTACCGATCAAGGGCATTTCGAGTTCCTTAGAATGCCGATGGGATTGTCAAACTCTCCGGCTACCTTTCAAAGAACTATGAATATCATATTTGCAGATATGCCACATGTGCTTGTGTACATGGATGACATTATCATTTTTTCGGAAACATTCAGTGACCATTTAAAACATGTAAAGGCAGTTTTGGAAAAATTAAAGAAACATAATTTAAAGATACAGCTAGATAAAACCGAGTTCTGCAAGAGAGAGTTATTATTTCTCGGTCACATCATAAGTGAAAATGGAATTGAGCCAAACCCAGATAAAATAAAGGCTGTCAAAGAATTTAAATTACCAAAGACTGAAAAGGAAATAAAAAGTTTCTTAGGTCTAACGGGATTTTATCGTAAGATGATTCCCAATTATGCCAAAATAGCCGCTCCCATGACGAGGTGTCTACGTAAAGGAGAGAGTGATATAATACCAGAGTCATATAAAGAGGCATTTGAACAATTAAAAAATTTGGTCTGTAGCAGTCCCATAATTCAAGTACCAAATTTCGAGGAGGACTTCTATCTAACTACCGACGCGAGTAACTATGCTATAGGCGCGGTATTAGCCCAAAAGAAGAATGGTAAAGAACTCCCCGTTTGCTATGCTTCTAGGACACTGAATAAGGCAGAACAAAATTATTCGACCACCGAGAAAGAGTGCTTAGCTATAATTTGGGCCTGTAATCATTTCAGACCTTATCTGTACGGTAGGAAATTTTTTATCTACACAGACCACAAGCCTCTCGAATATCTAAAGACGTGCAAGACTCAGAACGCCCGACTCATCAGATGGAAACTGCTCCTAGAAGACTACGAATATGATATTAAGCATATTCAGGGTAAAGCGAATAAAGTCGCTGACCACTTGTCGCGACATCCTGTTGACAAGCATGTCTCGGAGACACCCGAGTACGACATGCATCATATGACAGAGGAGGACGAGTTATCTCTTGACACCCAACACTCAGCTGAGTCCTCAGATAACAGGATCCTTATCGTTGATGACGACCAGAGGCCAGTCAACGTAGAGAAAAATCAAATCGTCATCACAAAGGGATTCAATGACACCAAGGTCGAGAAGGTCTTTAATAAAAATAGAACTACGATCGAACTTACGTATCCTTTCAATCAAAACGCTGAACAATTGGAAAATAAACTACTGGAAATTCTGCAACCCAACGCAACGTATGGTATTTACTGCTTACCTAAGATAAAAGGAGTTGAAAGCGAAACTAATTGGTACGAAGGCCTGTATAATAAAATAACCGAAATTATTCGAGAAAAATTTCCGACGAATAGAATAAAAAAATATTTATTATTTCTACCAGATATTACTAATAAAAATGAACAAAAGGAATTGATTTTGGACCAACATATTGGGAAATCGTGCCATAGAGGGATTAATGAGACTTACATAAAATTAAAAACTAAATATTATTGGCCAAATATGAAAGATCATATTGCCGATATAATCAATGAATGTGACATCTGCAATCAAATCAAGTATGATAGACGGCCCATCAGACCAAAATTTATGATAACTCCAACACCTGAGAAACCATTCGATGCTATCATGATGGATACACTCCATATGAGGAATTATTACGTCTATATTATAGCAGATACGTTTTCGAAGAAATTATTTACAAGATACAGCATAACAGCAAACGCTATTGAATCAATGGCGACGCTGAGAAAATATTTAGTCCATTTCCCCAAACCTCTCATCATCACTACAGACAATGGCCGCGAGTATGATAACAATTTATTCCGAGATTTCCTGAAATATTTAAAAATAGAAAAACACGAAACGACACCGAACCACCCAAATTCATTAGGACTACTTAACAGGGCAAGTTCAACTTTACTCGATTTAATTAAGATTATCAATACGCAATCCACAGCGTCGGAAGAAGAAAAATTAGAAATGGCGACTATTGCCTACAACAATTCCATGAACCAAAATTTAAAATTAAGCCCGAACGAAATAACGTTTGGAATAAGCAGGGAAAATTACAACGACAACCCGGAAGTCCAGGAGTATTTAGTTCAGGAATACCATCAAAATCTAAAGAGTACTAGGGAAGCTATAAAAACTAGTATTGAAAAAAATAAGGAAAAATATATTAATAAAACAAACGAAAATAGGGAAGATTTACCTAAATTACCAGAAGACGTTTATATCAGGAAACCCAGTTCCAATAAAAAGGACGTAAAGTATCAAAAGGGTAAACAAACTAACGGGAAATTTTTATCATCTAGAGGGAAAAAGAAAAAAATACACGCAAGCCAGATTAAAAGACCGAAGAAAATAAAACATAAAGATAAACCCACAACGCATCAAGACACGAACCAAAATGAATGTCTTGCTGATAATGCGTATGCCCAGAAATTGAATGAGGAAATTGAAAAAAGGATTCAAGCACTGAAAGCTAATCCTACTACTCTTCCTGTTGCAGATTTTGAAGATGAAGGACTATTTCAAGTTTCTTCTGATCCTCATTCTTCAGGCACTGACCCTTCGAGTAGAAACGTTGAAAATCCAGACGTTGTCGAATGGCCCTGGGGCTTCGATCATTCAGATGAATTCGTCGTATGTGATGACGGAATGGTACACTTTCCTTCACTATAAAAACCTGTCCCAGCTGAATGACGAAATCTCCACTCTAAAAACACATATTAATAACTTAAAAACTGAAAAAGAATTTAAAATGTTACATCAAATATTAGAAAAGAGATATGAACGTATAATAGATCAGATCACCCACCTTCTTAAACGTAGCCATATAAAAAGGGAAAAACGAGGAATTGTGAATGGACTGGGAAAGGCCCTATCTTGGTTGGGGGGCACGATGGACAGTGACGATAAAGAACGGTATGATGCCATCCTACAAAAGGTAGAAAATAACTTATATCACATAGAGCACAACGAGGAAGCTAGACTTAGCCTTAATCGGAAATTAACTCAAGAATTAAATAAAGACATCATAATCTTAAACCATTTCAAAAATAATATAGAAACGAATAATAGGGTTTTGGATACAACACTCGTCAGGTTATCTTATCACGATCTTTTAGCTTATTTAACTCTTATAGAGACGCAGTTACAAGAAACAGAGGATGCTCTAGAACAATGTAAACTCGGTATAACTCATCCTAGCGTTCTTTCTTATGACGAAATTATGAATATAAAAATCCCCTATAAAAGGTTATTGACTAGAGATGTGGAATTGAATTGGTTATTAAGTAAAGCAATTTGTTCAATGTCTGATTCCGGAATGATTTACTTCTTTATAAAATTACCATTAATGGTTGCCCCTTCGACTACTTATTTTGTATTATCATACCCGACAGTTTATAAAGAAACCATAGTAACAATTCCAGTAGAAAATACTTTAGTTGTAAGACATAATAATGAATTTTATAAAGGAAAATGTTTAAAATATAACTCCAACTTCTATTGTAATTATAAAAGTCTTAGTATAATATATGATCAATGTATTTTAGAATTAAGTAACAATCTAAAGTTAGAACATTGTAAAATAATAGGAATTTCACAAAAACCTTTTATCAAACTTTTACCTATTCTTAATCAGTATCTAACATTTAATTTATCGACAATTGAGACTAACATAACACAACCCACGTTATATCATTTACCTACCACTAGTTTGATAAGTCTTGACAAAGACGAAATATTTGTAAATAAATCTATAGCAGTAAGATATGAAGAGCATGTAAATATACCTATTATATCTTTACATAGTATTGATAATGTTATTTTTACTAATTATAGTTATGAAGATGTACATACCTTAGATTTAGGAACCTTGAAAATAGAAACACTAGAGGATTATTCTATAACTACTTATTCAGATATTATGATATATATAACTATGACATTATGTATATATTTATTTGTTCATCATTTATTATTTTATTATTATAAATTTAAAACCCTTTGTATAAATAACATTAACAACCCAATACCTTTAACAACGATTGTAACACCTGACCCAACACCAAATCCTACTGCCCAATCATCCGTCTATGACGCAAGGTCCAGAGCGTGGCATTCCTACCTTAACGAAAAACAGAAATCATAGTTCGGAGGTCCTCACTTTAAAAAGGAGGGAATAGTTACGGTAAGGAACTGTGCTGAGTCGACACTCTGAGCCACCTCCCTCTCCCGCTCCTATATATACCCCTATAAATCTTAAGCTAGGGAGATCTGTACCAGTAGTATGTAGCTAGTCGTAATGCAAGTTGTAACTTTTGTTTTTCAATAAAGTTTTTTTTTAATTTCTCCGCCGTTGAGTTTCGTAATTTAGTACAATATACATCTTCACTCTTCTCAGAGCACAATGTACAATAGGAGATGATCTTCATCTAGTACAATATACATCTTCACTCTTCTCAGAGCACAATGTACAATAGGAGATGATCTTCATCTAGTACAATATACATCTTCACTCTTCTCAGAGCACAATGTACAATAGGAGATGATCTTCATCTAGTACAATATACATCTTCACTCTTCTCAGAGCACAATGTACAATAGGAGATGATCTTCATCTAGTACAATATACATCTTCACTCTTCTCAGAGCACAATGTACAATAGGAGATGATCTTCATCTAGTACAATATACATCTTCACTCTTCTCAGAGCACAATGTACATCTTCACTCTTCTCAGAGCACAATGTACAATAAAGAGAAGAGCCATTAATACCTAACTCTTTGTCCCCATGGTAATGATGAGGAGTTGCGTAACTCACTTTCGCCGCGTAACACAACATTACCCGCGACTTTTCGGTTTCGGCAGTCATCGCTATCACCATCTTAAGCCGATATCATAACGTATAATAAGATATTAGATGGAAATCTCTCTTCTGCGTGTAACATTTTCGAATAAATTAGTTAAACGTGTGGCACTCACCTGACAAAAAGCAGATGATATGGGAATTAAATAGAAAGTTCTGTGACTCACACATCGCTTATAGTTTGGAAAGGAGATCTTTCAGCTTCGGTTTAGCCTCTTCCCAAACAATCACTGAGTCATTATAATATAACGTATACATAGTAAAGTATTTATACAGCGGAGTTGCGGCATGAAATTTATTGGGGAACTAAATTTTCCCAAGTATATAATGAAATATTTTAATTTTACCAGCTCTTTTGGAATTAAATTTTTTCTTACCTGTGGCGAATGTTGACATTTGACAACAATAATTTACTTTTCCGTTCAAACACAACAGTGTATCTATATAATCAAAATTTCTTAACTTAAAATGTATCAGTACTGGTTTTAAATTAATTAACTCTTTGAATAAAATGTTTGATTAAAATTTTCTCAGTTCGAAGGTTCTCAAATCTCAAAATTCTCAACTTTTGGGGTTTTCAAATTATTAGAGAGGATGACAACTCCTTCCTTACCTCATCCCTGCATACAGTATTTACAATTTATGCTTAAACAATTTTTCGAAAGAACTATCAGAAGTGCTTTTATGATTATAAATCTCATAATTTAGACACTACTATTATTAAAAATAAATTTTCTTCGACATTTTATGATATATTGTTATTTTTATTAATTCTTTTCTGGTAAATAAGTGTACGCATTTATTATAACTATCTATTGCCCCTGAATGTGGTAGGTTGTAATTGTCAGTAAATAAAACTATTAAGAGCGATTTTAAAAACTTCTATTAGATATCACTCTCTTGATCTATCAAAAAAAAAAAGATTTTTTATTTTTAAAGAATTTTCCAGGTCTTTTCAACCAATTGGATCATTGATGCCATACCAAACTTACAAAAGAATAAGTGCCTATATTACAGTTAAAAAAACCTATAAAATTCAAATTAAATGCAAAATTTTAAAAATTCTAATAAAATTCTGCATGAATATGTCATTATTTTGTGCTAAATTAAAAAGAAAAAGTAATGCTATAATAATTTTACCCTGAGAAATATCTTAATGAGGAGAACGAACATTCCACAACCGACTATATTAAATTTCTGAAATGTTTACAGAGCTCACAAATGAAATTGAAACGGTTTCTTCGTTTCATTTGTAAAATATTTTGCTCTATTTGAATAACGTAGTAAAAACTAGTAAATGTTTCTATGTTTCGCAATAATTAGCGGTGAATCCTTTTTACAGATTCTCCATCTGTTTGCGTTAGTCGGTATGTAAAGTTGTGTAGCCATTCTAAACACTATTTTAAGTTTTAAAATTCCTTTTTTTTAATATGAGGCGTATGTTAACATAGGTATTATAGGTAAAGACAGATTAATTAGCCTATAGGTTCATACAAAATACGTGGAAATCTACATACATTTAATTGACGTTCAGAGCATGTCAGTAAATAAAATTAAAATCGTAAATAAAATCGATTTTTTAAATCGATTGAACCAATGTTAATTTGTCTGTATATTAGTGTGAATTTTTAATATGTAATTTTTTAAATATTGTGCATTTTTATAAAATTAGTATAAGCTGCCTTTTTCGAATAGTTTCAGAAATAAAATAAAATATTTGACTAGAGCAATGATAACAATGAAAAAAAATTAAGAAATTTTGAAAATGACCAAAAATGGTCGAAATGTCAATAAATAAAAACATGAGAATTTCTATTTATTTTTTAACAAACAGGGGACCTCTAGGTGTATAGGGAAATTATTGTTCTCAATCTAAAAGTATATTATCAGTAAAAAGTATGTTATCATTGCCGCCGTGTCACGTAGGAGGTGATCAAAAATCAGTTATGTGATTTTTATTTAATTAGAAACAACATTTTATCTCTTAAATGCTGGGAAAAAGCCCTCACGTGTCAAAAAAAGATAAAATGATTTAAATTGATAAAAAAAATCATCCTATTGTTAGTATTTATCGTAGAGGGAACAGTAACCGCTAAAAGTCACTTATCGTAGACGGAACAGTAACCGCTAAAAGTCACTTATCAGGCAGCCTTTACACAGTTCATTTCACTGTTATTTAGCAACCATATTGGAATATTTATTTAATTGGAATATTTATTTAATGGAATATTTATAGATTATAAAATTATATTTTATAACATCACTTAAAAGTCAGTTTTTCGTTTGTTCTATAAAATCATTTGTCTCATAGGAGGCTTCATGACGATATGTTGTAGTGATATACTATTTTTTAATTGCTTTTAGGATGTTGAGCTGAGATGAGCTCTCTTAGTCTGCATAAAGGCGATCTTACATTTTTCAGTCCTCATGAAGCCTCAATTGTAGTAATGTTGAGTGGTTAGTTATTTACAACTATTTGAGAGTCTAGGCTTTAAAGCTTCCTGAAGTATCCTTAAGATATGTCCACAGTGTTAGACTTTCGATTCGGCATGAAGAACGTGGAAGGGAATGTGTAGCATGCGATGTCGAATTGAAAATGGAACAAAGTGGGCTTTCATATTACCACCTCTTTCTATACTATCAGATTAAAAAATGTGGAAACAGATGTTTTTTAAAAACAGCAACAACATATTTTTGCCTGGTCTGTAATTACGTGTTTGTATAATCAACATGTCTGCTAACAACAAGCTTGGAGGCTTTCAATTATTGGTTTTTGTGTTGTTGTTTTTTTTGTGGTCTTTCCCTTTTTAATCGATAAATTATTCATTAACCAGAGGTGATATATAGCTAGGAGTGGAGATATATATTGTACAATAGCTATCAGTTGTTATCGCTGAGGTGTTACGAGCGCGATCGATGCGTGGGCGGTAGCAGGGAAGATGCGAAGCTGTCCATGTCAGCCGACAGCAGAAGATGAGATGAAAAAGAGAGCAAGAAAAGAAGCTGGCGGTGGGAGGGATATCGCCTTTAGTGGAAACCGCTCGCGCCTACGTCCGCGCCGGAATTATAGTTCTCTTGTGGGTGGCTGCGAACCGCCCAGCCAAATTATATCTCGGAATAAATGGACATCGCTTAGAATGGAAAATGGCCAGTCATTAAGGGGATTCGAAAAGTCAAAGACATCATTAGATGGAACGACAAGAGAATGAAAAATAATAAAAAACAAGAACAAATCATAACAAGAGAATGAAAAATAATAAAAAACAAGAACAAATCATATATCACAAATGTAAAAGCATAAAATAATTAAATCTCAATTATCTGTCATTTTAATCAATTTTAAAGAAGCCTTACAGAATATAATAGATGATAAAATATTGTAGTCTGGTGAACGTAATCCGTCAGAAGTAAAATATTAAAAATACTAACTGTTTATTATACTTGATAAGCTGTAGAATAAAGGTACGAAGTGAATCAGAAAAAAAAATCTTACGGAGCAGTAAATACTAACAGTTATGTATTTTTCGTAATTCAAAAAAATAGCAATTTTCATCCGTTTATTTTTTTCTTATCCATTTATTTTTGGTAAAAATCTGTAGTAATTGCAGGATTTTAAGTTTAAATACAGCACAGGGCAACAGTGATTTTGTGAGTCAAATATGGGCATATTTCCAGTCTTCTGAAGAGAAAAACATCACATTTGCCGAATTGATTGCAGTTTGTGAAATAAAGGCAGTTCATATATTTAAAGAATATTTTTTTTTTTTTAGGGAAGAATTATTTTAACTAAAAACTGTAATTATTTTCTTATTTAGAGCCTGATGAGGAATATATTTCTTCTTTTTATTATGAGGAATAAAAAAATATAGATAAAGCTCAAAATTTGTTATATATTTATTAAAAGCTATATAAGCTTTTATTTTACAATAGGAACTGAATTATGAATAACAATTAAATACAATAAATCAAAATTAACTATATAAAATAGTTTTTATAGGTAATAATTTTTTTTTTTTAAAATTGAGTAAATTTGCACAAAGCAATTATACGTCCTGTACCTTGGTGCATATACTGTATCTAAATTCACTCTAATAACTAGCCTCCCTCAGTGCAATTAAATAACAACAATGCTTCCTATTTTTTTTTTCAAATTAACTTGTGATACGAAAAAAGGCCTATATAAAGTATTATAAAAAGATTCGTTTTTATAATTGTATCTCTGTATGCTTAATAAACGTATTTTTGATTTTCTAGACGTAGCTTATGTATATTAATATTTACCTTTTTTTTTAATTTCATGTGGTTTTTTTTTTTTAGATTTGTTGGTTAAACCTCAGCGAAGGCCTGATTTGCGATCCCTTCCTTGTTTATTGGAACTTTTTTCCGCATAAAATTTCTTAAAAGAATCCGTATTCAGCGGTAGTTCTTTTTTGCCAAAACTCTGTTTCAGCCCTACTCTTTTTGCCAAAACTCTGTTTCAGCCCTACTCTTTTTGCCAAAACTCTGTTTCAGCCCTACTCTTTTTGCCAAAACTCTGTTTCAGCCCTACTCTTTTTGCCAAAACTCTGTTTCAGCCCTACTTATTACAAATAATTTATTAATATCAAGCATACAATTTTTCAAGAGCATCTGAAAATTGCAATGCCAAGTTCTGCAAAAATACTTTTACTTTCCCTTACCTATGCATGAAATATATATTATGGGGAAGTATTGCGATCGTGAAAATTTTCGAATTCCAGTTTTCAACGGAAATATAAGTTTTAAGGTCCACTGAGTCCTAATAACCAAGTCTCGCAAAATGGTCTTATGTCTGTGTGTATGTGAACACCTTAGCTTAGAAACGAAAAGTTGAACGATACTGAAATTACAACCACTTTTTCGTTAAAATCGACTTACCGGAAGTGCCACGTTATATTATTGGTTTTTCATTTTTTTTTGCAATTTTTTGGAAAAAGGCCTTAACGATTTTGATGAAACATGCCTAAATTATTCTTCGTAAAACCCTTCAACTTTTCATATATGCAACACATCGCCGAGGAAATGCAAACGTACGAACGAACGAACCTCCACCAAGCCACCAAACTGTTGTCAACAATACGCTGTACATCAATGTGATATAAGAATACCACATAATCTAATGGAAGATTATAACTTAATAATTTCCACTTTTACATGATTTAATGGAGACATGTTTCCATGGAAACTGAATGGAACTTCTATGGAATGTAAACCGAAACTTTAAAAATCTGGTGCAGTGCGCGTCACAGAACTTTCCCTTCTGAGCTGCTGAATTTATTTCGCATAGTGTTCATGTAAACTATTTAAAATTATGTTAAAAAGATTATTATTATTAAAGGGTGGTAAGGAAAAGTTGTATGATGAGCGCACTGCACCAGATTTTTTATTGTTTATTTAGTCGTGCATGCATTATTATTTCTCTGTCTAAAACCTTAAACAGGTTTTTACACTAATGAGGGGAAGTTTTAAGGACTATTTTGGCGCTATCTTCACGAAATGTATACAATAATCATATAACAAATAAATATATAATCATTTTAAGATTATATATTTTGAAAATCGAAATCCAAGACTCATTTAAATTCTTCAATGGTAAGAGCGTTCTTTGGGGCAAATACAAGTTTTGAAGTACGTGAAGGAGATTTAGTAGATTAGATATTAATCAGTATGCTTCAAATGAAGTATGCATTGATAATTTAGAAAAAATTGAAGACAGACAGGGACAATAAAGACTGGTGTAACAGGTGAGATACAGTTAGCTATTACGCAAGAGACCGCGTGTATCAGCTGCCAAACCGGTCGCTTGGCTACATTCCACCGCGGCGAATTTTATCTGGAAGAAGTCCCAAAGACCTTGAGGAATCTTCAAAATTGCGGTTTATGCTAAACGTAGGGAGACAAATAGTAATTATTTAATTTTGCATTGGAAATAGTCAGGAATTTAGCGTGGAAAGAAGATGCAGGTTATAATGACTGAAATAAAGAAATTTCTAGTTCGATATTGTCTTCAAATTAATATTAATTTGAAATTAATAATTTCTCTAGTTTTGATTGTTAGGCTTGATATTTTCATTATGCTTACTTCCACTAAGTCATTTGATTTAATTATGGTGCAATACTTGTAGGAAATTCACCTATAAAAATCCATAAATTAAATTAAAACAGATGATTGTAGTTTGGAACATAACTGTATATATATAGAGCTAGCTACTCGTATGTTCAGAGGGGTCGCAAATCAAGCTTTCACTGGGTTTTGGCCAATAAACCTTAAATAAACTAATAAATAAAAAAAAGATAAATATTAATGAACATAAAATGGTTTATGCTGTGATATCTAATAATTCCGAACAAAATAAAAAATCTTTATCTATTCCGTTTAAAAATAAAAGAAGAAATCTTGTAAGTCTAAAAATATAATATATTCTATAAAAGGATGCTTGAAAGGAGAAAATAAATATATAGAACATGAATTAATTTTTTTTTCTCTGGTAAAATTGACTTTTTTGTTAAATACGAACTGTCACAGCTTAAGCGATGATAAGCTATTTATAGAAAACATATATATATATATATATATATATATATATATATATATATATATATATATATATATATATTTTAACATCGATGAAATTATAAATTTAATATTATATATTAAACTGGTTTGGAGTGATCTATTATAGTATTTTATTATTATAAGTATTTTTTAAACTACTCAAGAGATTAAACTACCCTGGCCGGCATTAATGTCAATCCTCATGCCTGAATTAAGAAAAATTCACCAGTTACAGTAACTCACAAAATTATTCGTAATTTGTTTTAAGTTCTCCAAATTATAGAAACTTTCAAAAATGTTTCCATTTTTTTTCTAATAAATATATAAGTATATATTTCAGAAAACATATACATCAAATTTTTATAATATGAATAAGTTAAAACAAATTACGACTAATTTTGTGAATCACTGTAGTTGTTTACTGCTATTTGAGAGACTCGAGGCTTTGTTTAAATAGCAATAACAAATAAATAGGAAGGCAATGTATTTTTGTGTGGCTTATAATTAATTACATGATCGACTAATCAACTTGTCAGCCAACAAGAATTCATTGATTTCGGTTATCAACATCCCACGTTCTTCATTGATTTCGGTTATCAACATCCCACGTTCTTCATTGATTTCGGTTATCAACATCCCACGTTCTTCATTGATTTCGGTTATCAACATCCCACGTTCTTCATTGATTTCGGTTATCAACATCCCACGTTCTTCATTGATTTCGGTTATCAACATCCCACGTTCTTCATTGATTTCGGTTATCAACATCCCACGTTCTTCATTGATTTCGGTTATCAACATCCCACGTTCTTCATTGATTTCGGTTATCAACATCCCACGTTCTTCATTGATTTCGGTTATCAACATCCCACGTTCTATCATCAGCCAGTCTATAATCAATTATATGTTTCATTTTTATTCAGAAATAAAAATTGATGTTCCCGAACAGAATACTAAACAATTTCGTCAATAAAAAAAAAAAAAAAAAATGGAACTTTACAGGAGAATTATTTCTTTGCGATAAGCAAACATTCAAAGCGATCAACGTCTAAAAACACATTTAAAAAACCGACATCAAAATGACCGATGAGACATTTTTAATTCGCTTTATACAATTAATGAACACACCTGATGAGGTCATATGATTGATTACTCCCCTCGGTAACTTCTAAAATGTAAATCGAATCCCCTTGGGTGTGCGCGCGCCCGGATTATTAATCAGAAATGATCGTTGAATTCTCCCAACTGAAATAATATGAAAGAGATTACTTTTTAACTGATTATATTTATATCTATTAGTAATCACTTTTGTTGTTCAAGAAAATTATAATCAAATGACAAATTTAAATAATTGTTTGTAACTTAAAAGAATTTCGAGAAATTTTCGGATTATTTTACTCAATATCAATAAATCAAAAACTTTTACTAGTATATTTTTGGAACATTTCTCGAGTTTCTCAAACAGCATCTAGTCAACGTTTCGCCAATTCAGGCATCACCAGGACAGAAAATGACAAGATCGCATCAAAGCAGACTAGACACGGCACATCCTCCCTCCCCTCCCCACCACTTTAGTCGGTTAAAAAAAACTAACCAAATAGAAATATAGAGAGCGCAGGCGCTGCGAGTAGTTGAATATTCAAAATCCGATGATCGCATTTTGTCAAAATGGATATTCAGTTGACATCCGCATGATGGTATAGAAGGATCGATACCTAATTAAAATGGATATTATCTGAGAATAGCTCAAAGATTAATAATCCGGATGTTAACCCTCCATTTTTTTCTTTTTTATCCTATTGGAGACTAGGCAGTCTGCTCACTTTTGGTGAGCATTAATTCAAACAAATCTGAAAATTATTTTGAATGAAAGAGGCACTATGAGTATGCCAAATTAATTTAGGCAAGAATAAAATACAGACAATTGTACTCTTGCCTAAAACTCTTGCCTTTGAACAAAATTTGGTTCAACAGTTCGATCAGAATTGGCAGTCAAAATAGACAAATTATACCATATTGGCTGAAAATTATGTTAAGGTCAGTTTTAGACGCCTTTAAATGTGAAATATCTTAAGTTGTTGAGCATTAAATTTTATTTTAAGTTTATAGCATACGCCTATTTTTTTTTTTTTTTTTTTTTAATTTGCTCATTTCTAAGCAATAAATTTAATAAGCTCATCCAATCCCACAAAAAAAAATTGGGATACAATATAGAACTTGTATTTATATATTAGCCTTAATTTATTTTTATTTATCTATTTATGGTCCAACACAAGAAAGTTGCCTACACGTATTCTCTATCTTCTATATCAGATTTCATAAATTTTATAATTTAAATATAGACATGGGGCAGACTATACCGTTCCTGCGGTACTGAACAGTCGTCATGGTTTAGTGGCTCTAAATGATGGACACGGCCGGACTATTTTATTATACAGATATTTAAAAGTTGACCGCATTGATATAAAGAAATGAGAGAAATCATAGTTCAATATTGAATTAAAGAGTCAAACATTCACAGTACAAAGTATATAAGTTATGAACATGAAATAATGCTATGAAGAAATATATGCTTTAAACAATTATCCTTATTCAGTTTATAAAGACAGATGAATTTCATTTATGTAGGATACATTAAAAAAATAAATAAAAAACCATCCCAAAGTTACGAATTGACAAATAAGTATAAACATTAATATATTAGTATATAATTATTTATTTTTTTTAATTTCAAAACAAAAATAAATTAAATCAGCAAATTATATTTTATTTTTCTGAGCAATGTAGCCCACAAAATCAATGGGAAAACAATCAAGGAGAGATTAAAATCCCCGCCTGTCACCAGATTGTGTTGATCTTACTTGTTGTTCTCATAATTGGTTTTTGTTGTTACAACAATATAAATGTATTATAACAACCAAAAAGATTTTACCGTTTTCCTTTAGATGTTTTTGTACATTTTCGCAATGACCTGGTAGGAAATTATATCACTTAATGTTAACAGAAATCCGTAATTTTAATTATATAGGCAATTTATAGAAATTAAAATATAAAAAATTGTATCATATAAAGTTTTTTTAAAAACATTAAATATATGTATATGCATTGGGTCGTATCTTCAGTCAAAAAAATTATATGCAAAATAATATTAATAAATTAAAAAGCTCCTTGGCACTTAAACAACAAAACTCTACATAGCGACTTAACTAGCCAACTACCGACCGACACATACGTACTCTTTATTTCCGTTTTCGTAATAAAATTCACGCAGATTACAACGATAAGAATGCGACTAACATGGCCATTAGGAGAAGACTAAAAAGGAGCCGGATGAGTGACCTCCTTTCCTGAATTAAGAGACTAATCCTAGACAGACAAGAGGTGCTCCTGTCTATCTTTTATCTACAACATATTGTCGTTATGATCGGATGAACTGATAATTGAGATGAGTTTAAATAATTTTAAAATAAAAATATACAAATAAATAATTCTTTAAAGGAATCGAAACGTTATATAAATAGGGTCGGTAGAAATACTGGCGAGGGGAACCAGATTAGTATGGACTGGAAGACTTGAACATTGCAACTATTGACGTTTTCTTGAAAGGAAGGTCACGATATGGAGTCTTTCTTTATGAGTTTCAGTCAAACCAAACGGATTTAGTGAATTAAATATTTAATATAAATAAAATACAGCGAAAAACTCGAAAGTGACAAAAAAAATTATTGTTAGGATATAAATGGAAAATTCCAAAATCAAAACCTCAAGACTCAAATAATAGTAAACAACTAAGCAGATAACGTTTCGCTAAATCAAGCATAAAAAAAACATAAAAAGTCAAGATCACATAAATGCAGACCTAAGACGGAGCATCTCACATTAGCAGTACAACAAAGACTCATCAAATAGATCAGTGGTCTGCGGCTGATCCAGCGAAGGAGACGATCGCCCAGGGCTCCGCACCGTTGAAAAATTAAATAAATTAATTCATTAAAGACGAATTTATAGTTTTGGGGGGCCCCGGACAACCCCATCCTCTATTCCATATCTCACAGAACTTCCCCTCCCTCTCGGCAGCCCACCGCTCTAACCTAGGGTGGCCCCAAAACGTTATTTTGCCCAGAGACCCGCATACTTCAGATCCGCAACTGGCGGATTTTCTAACATTTAATCTGATTAACGTGCACATTAAAATTTTAAACAAGATTCATGGCACCTCCATCATTATTATTATAATTATTATTATTTTTGCTTTCCCTTACCTATATACGAAGTATACAGTAAGGGGAAGTATTGCGATCCTGAAAATTTTCGAATTCGACTTTTCGACGGAAATACAGGTTTTAAGGTCCTCTGAGTCCAAATGACCAAGTCTCGCAAAATGGTCTGTGTGTCTGTGTGTATGTGATCAGTCTAGCTCAAAAACGAAAAGTTGTACGATACTGAAATTACGTATTTAAGGTTGGCGCATGCATGTGATATTACAGCAACATTTTCGTCAAAATCGATTAACCGGAAGTGTCACTTTATATAATCGATTTTACATTTTTACAATTTTCTCGAAAACGGCTCTAATGATTTTGATGAAACTTGCCTCAATTATTCTTCATAAAGACCTTTAACTTTTCATATATGTAGTAAATCACCAAGGAAATGCAGGGAAAAAAGTTATGATGAAAACAATATTTTATTTGCGTATAGCTTAAAAAGTATGCATTTTATGGTAAATTATGTATAGAATTGTATGAAAGGTAATTAAATCATCTAAAAACCAATAAAATAATCATCAAAATCGGACCAGTATTAGCAAAGATAAAGAGCATCGGACTAACCGGATGTAGCAATTATATCAGGGATTTTACAATTTTCTCGTAAACGTCTCCAACGATTTTGATGAAGCTTGCCTAAAGTATATTCCTTAAAGGCCTTTAACTTTTTATTTATGTAGTATATCACCGAGAAAATGCAGCGAAAAAAGTTACCATAAAAAGAATATTTTATTAGCGCTTAACTTAAAAAGAATGCAATTTATAGTAAATTATGTATGTGCATTAAAGGTTATTAAAGTATCTAAATAACAAAAAAAGAATCATAAAAATCGGACCAGTATCAGCAAAGATACAGCGTATTTTATGAGGAGCATAAGATCCTAGATTGATAGCCGAGCGCATCAGAAAGGAGACGGATGCGACCGAACCTTCTCCCACCAATCTGTCATAAGCAATATACTCTGTAATAAAGTAATTTAAGAATACAAAAGCGGAAGTTAACTTAATAATTTCTACTTTGATATTATTTAATGGAAAGAAAATATTTCCATGAAAACTAAACCGAAACTTTTAAAATATATTTGGAACTTGACCAAGTTAAAATATATAGGTAGTTTACAGAATTGTTGTATTAAAATTGTTTAAAAAACTGTTTTATTGTACTGAAGTGGGAGAAGAAGTGAATGCTGCTGAGTTTATTTCAAGTATTGTTTATGTGAACTTTTTAAAATTATATTAAAAAGATAATTATTATAGAACGGTAAGGGAAAGTTGTGTGATGCGCGCACTTCACCAGATTTTTTAAATAAAATAATAAGCCATAGAAGTAAACGAGAGAGAGAAATGATTTATTGAAAATCAATGCTGCCCAAATAGATTGGGTTGCTACAATACACAGCATACTGATCAATCCTTAGGTGGATATTATATATATATATATATATATATATATATATATATATATATATATATATATATATATATATATATATATATTTTACATTTCTTTCTTTTTTTTCCTTCCGTTTCCTTTTTATCACTTAATCATTTATCCACATTATTCATTATATATTCATCTTTATTCGATTACACTACATTTTCTTTTTTTTCTATCTTTTATTTTATTTTTATCCAACTACTTTCTCACCTTTCTATAATTCTCTCTTCCAGTTAACAATCAACCCTTTCTTAATATAGTATACAAACTCTAGATAATTGGAAAATTTATGAAAATTTATAAAAAAAACATATATTTATAATAAAGAGACAATATTAGTTTTTTTAATTATTTTATTATTTATTAAATTTAATTTAATACCATAATTTTTAATACAATTTAATTAAATATAAAAGAGCAAAATCTCAAAATGAGACAAAATAATAATAAGGATTTAAAGGAAAGATGGTGGCGGCAACTGGTGACGGGAGGGGGCTATAACCTTACTGAGGCCAGGCCCCTATTGATAAGGGAGTGACAGGTCCCAATAACTACCGGTTCTTCATTTTAAATCAAAAATAAAATAATGATATTGCAAAACAAAAGAAACAATTGGCACTTTGAAAACTCATGCACACACCTGTGAGCTGACGAAAAAATATGGCGGCTATTTAGCAGACCAACACTGCGCTAAATGCACACAAACAAGTCTGTTAAACTTTGTTTTCTATTGTAATATTAAGCATTCTATTCTTGAAACACTATGAATAGTAGAAATAGCAGGTATTTGCATGCTAAATGAGAGACATTGTGAGCATCCTTATAATTATTTTTAGTCAGAGGATCAAAGGATACCAGCTTTCCAAATATACCATTTTATGAATATATCATTTTATATAAATGAATCCGAGAACACAAAATATATCAAGAAAGCTATTCCTAAAATCCATTCATTAAAAAAAAAAAAGAATAATAGATAAATGCAAATCAAGTTGTATTACTGAAATATTTACATCATAATCTGTTTCTCAGACAATTATTCTTTAGCATGTTTCCGCTCCGGAAGTAGGTTCGGCCAGGGAGGAAGGAAATTGAGCATTAGCTGTCCTGTGACGAATGAATCCTGATTTGCATGGCTGTGGGCATTTCTACACAAGGAGGGAGTTCCCTCTACCGATAGCTAATGTATTTGTAACAGCATATCAATGAGGCTTTGTAGATCTCACTAATAATAATGACCATGAATAATGAGTTAGCCATTCGCGATTGTGAACCTGATCACAATGAAGAGTTTCAGATGGATTTCACTGTTTATCCATATATCCATACGTCCAGAGGTAAACTGTAAGCAGTATTTTCAAAGTTATAGGGCTAGTGTATTGCTTTTTATGGATAGCGATCAATCTAGATACTTAAAGTGTTACATATTTTGTTATCCTTTTAGCTTATTTAACTTCGATTCTTAACTTCGAAAGTATGGCCATTATAATGCAAATATAATAATAAAATTAAAATTAGCAAAACTGAACTCTAACGTGCAACAGGATAAATCCATGCAGATATTAAAAAAAAAAATTACAGATTGAGCGTTATAGTCCAGAATCCAATAGGACGACTTAATTATATTTAGCTAAAAACTTTCGGAGAGCTTCATATACCAAATGTTTCCACATAATAAATAATCGCTAGCTGTTAAAAAAGTTTTCTTTATCGTTATTGTAAACGATACTGATCAACACCTTCTATGGATGATTGTATCTAATCATCATGTGCTTTAATAAATATTGCATCTTTTCAAATAGTTAGATGAAAATAAATTTATTATCCCGATTTAAAAAAATAATGTTAATTTGACTATATATTTCCATGGCAGACTGACTCAAAATTCCAATCCACTGACTGGAACACTATCCACCGCCCAGAAGACTATTGAAGCCTTGGCCAAGCGACGAACTGAGTTCCTCATATTATAATCATTTTGGTTTTATTATTCATTTACGTTGGTATTTGTTTTTCTTTTTTGTTTTAATTTTATCTTTTGACTTTTTCCATCTATTTAAATCGAAAAAATTCTCTTATTTGCCAGCAAATTTTCTTATTGCTTTAGTAGATGATAAATTTTACTATGGTCAAAAATATGTAACAATACTATAAATAAATCTTACACGATACGAAAACGGCTCTTTTGGATTCGCTCGTACTTTTACTTTAATCTTGCAGACAGACACTGGATTGCGGTGACCTGGAGCACACATGGCGGGACAGGTGTGCCCCAGGTGTATCGGTACCAACTGGCTTCTTGGGGCACATCTTGGACTTGGATGGTCTACAGCAACCTCATATACTCCCAGTTACCGTATAAATATTATTCATTTAAAAACTTTATATAATAGTCTCAATAAAACAATACGAATAATTTCAATTATTCGAAATTATACTATGATGAGAAATATATATGCATATTTATCATTTTTTTATTCATTAATTCTAGTGTGTTTTTTAAAAATTTTTTTTGTTTATTGTATTAATTACAAGTTTATTGTTAGAACTCTGAATCAGAGAAGATTAGAGAATGAAAACAAACGCTTATGATAAACTAATTAAAGAGAATAACCCAGTTCCGAAACACGAAACTCCTTTGTTCCAGAAGAGCAACATCTTAGCGGGTTTCACCGCTATCTCTCAGCATAATATCTTACTTTATTTAACAAGAAAGTAAAACTTCAGTTCCTTGAGTAACGATAACTAGCGTCAATCAACAAGTTATTATAACCGGTTATCACAGTTCTGCTTCTTCAGGTACAATACAAACTTATAATAACTGATAAAAAAAGCAATTAAATTATATGCATCTAGTTGTTGTTTTATTAATTTTCGGCGCCATTTTATTAGAACTGTAAATAAAAAGGAAAAATGGCATTGAGTCACGAAGTATTTTATTTCATTTCACATCATTTCGGGCAACTTGGACCATTCTCAAGTCATATAAAGCGTACTTCATTTTATTGTTTATATGAAAAACATAAGTCAACGATGTAATTCTTCCTTCCATTTTTGCTTTACTCTTCCCTTATTGAGCCATTGTAAAAGTATCCGCATATCCGTATCCGTAAGGGAAAAATAAAAGAAAAATGGAAGGAAGTAATACATTGTTGACTTTTTTTTTTTTTATATAAACAATATAATGAAGTACACTTTGCATGACTTGAGAATGGCCCAGGTTGGCCGAAATGTCGAAATGATGTCAAATGAAATAAAGGACATGGTGACCGAATGACCTTTTCGCTTTCTATTTACTGATTAAATTATATGGCTTTTGTTCCTCTTCTAAGAATTGAAATAAATCAAAATGTTGGGATTACAAGTTTAGAAATAATTGAAACAACGGTATATGAGAAGTACGTTTTCCTGCAAAATCACCATTTCAGTTGATAACATAAATAAGATGCGATAGTTCACTGATACAGATGGCACTGAAGTTAACAGTAGCTATTACTGCCACGACAGGGTAATGTTAACTATTAATATTAAATATTAATTTAATAACCAAAGTGTATTTTTACCGTAAGCATTTTAACTCTTCGTATCTTTAGTTGAAACTTTGAAATTATGAGAAAAATAGCTTGGAAAGAAAAATTAAAGGCTCTAAGGCGTTTTATGATGTAGTTTTGTTCTAGAAATATACATTTTGAGAATAATTATATGACACAACTGAATATAAGAGATATGACACCACAACTTGCAACAAAAACTATGAGGAAAATATTGGCACCATCGGGCAGATCCCAGTTGTGATTTAGCATAAAGCCTGGTAGCAACAATGCACAGAAGCACAGAGGCACAGAAGCACAATGCTCATCGGGCCTGGCTGAATGAGCCCTTTCAATGATTGTCACAGATCACGATCAATCAATCACAACCCGAAGCGAAACAGCGAGATTTAGCGAGCCGTGGAGCACCTCCAGGATTATTTAAAATTTTAATAAAGCTCTGCATTGGAATGATATACAGAGTTTACAAGATGGCAGTTGCTGCAATTGTCACCATGGAAACGAACCTTTTATACGCGAAAAGAAAGTGTTTTATTTATTTCTAATTTCTTGAAACAGAAGTGCCTTATATTTATTTATTATTTTTGTTATTGAAGTCCTTTTTTGGAAGGGATATTTAAGGTTCTAATAATAGAACCACTAAGTCTGAAAGGATCAGGTGAGGACTTAATAGAAAATTAGAGAAATCTTTAATAGGGAGAGTGTTGCAAATGAGATCTTCTCAGAGACTTGATTTCAATTTGAAGACAAACACAAGCTACTTACGACGTAAACTTAATGGCAGACTTAAACATTGAATCAATAAAATTCGTTGAACGGTAAAACTTCAGATATGTCTGACAGTTGAGCAGGTTACGCCGAATAGGACTATCGTAATATTGTACAATCCATTGCTACGTTATTATTTTAGAAAAGTAAATAAATATTATATATTTTTAAATGTTTAAACCAGTGTTAAAATATTGATTCTATTTAGTTTTAGTTGTCACTAATATGAAAGGATTGAGGTTGGAGCCCGGCTGTGGCAGATAATTCATTTATTCCGTCCTACCAGCCGTGGATCGACTCTGAAGGTTCTTGAGATAGCCAGACTCTATAAAATGGGTACTTGGCTCTTTATTGGGACTGGTAATAACAATGGAGCTTGTTTGTGATTCCTAACCAATGCTAAATAAGAACCGGCAGTTACTTGCTAAGTACTCAACTCAATATTCTTTAGCATTTTTATTAGTACAGTTTTTATTTTATTTTTCATTTATATTACATATTAATTTTACAGTATGAATGTTTCCTTCAGAAGCAGCATTGGTTCGAATACGGCCAGAATGGATTGACATTTATTTCGTGGAGGACTCACACAATAAATCTTAAGCTTCCCAATCTTGGTAGTGGTGGCAATTCCATTTGTGCACATGAGAACATGATCCCCAACCCAAACTTTATACCGGAAAAATACAATTCATTTGTAGCAGTAAAAAGAAACAGAAAATGGAACGCCTTTATGGACAGCCGCAACCCGCACAGCTTGGAGCAGTGCTCCCCCTATATCAAGCTGAGGCGGAGTGGGGGCTAGATTTCGCAGTGGAGGATCCGGAGCAATGATTTTTACAGCAAATTTAGCGTACAATAGTGAATTTCATTTCCAATTCATATTTTAGTAATTTATTTTCACTATATCAATAAATATATTAAAATTACTCTTTATTTTCCAAATAAAAATGATACTGCATACAATTACCCCATTTAGCCTTCCAGTTGTTTGAAAACTGCCTGCTTTACATTGACTTAGCCGGGGCAGAAAAATCACAAAAACGGAAGACTTGTTTACTTATTATTTTATTATATAAAAGTGTTTTAGGTACGTGGTATTTTTGAGTTGGTTATAATAAAGATTATTTGTGTGCACCCCCGTTGTCACTACCCAGAAGCCGCTCCTGGCATAGGTTGATTACATGGAGGATAACCCATGCTTCCTGCCCTATTTGGAGTACATACGAATGTTAAACTTAAATAAACAAGCAAATGTTTCATCCCGTGTCTTAATTATAATATAAAAATATGTTTGGCTTATATATTGTTAATTATTTTAAAAGTAATGCATTAAACACTCTACAATAGTATTCGCTTACGAACACTAATATTTATTTCGCTAACGTTTATATTATAGTAGCAGCTCATTCATAAAATTCATTAATATTTCATTTTTACTAAAACGTTTATACTATTTGTTTATTTTATGATATATGATATATGATAAAGCACATTATTATTATTAGTATGTATTACATGATTATACTAATTGTACTACTAGGACAAAATAAGATGAATATTAAACTCATTTAGCTTACTGGATTCCCACAGTGAATTTCTTCCCAAGAGAGAAGGCACCTGCAATAAAGACGATATGAACCGTAACATTATAAAATAATTGCACATTAATTAGAGACCGATTCACACACGCGGTTAATTGCTTCCTCGAGATTAATTACTGATAGTTAATTTGATGCAGAAATGATATTATACGTCAAGCTTCTTGTTAAAGATGCTAACTGAAACAAACCAGGAAAAAACTGTCACGAAAAATTGCTAAGTGTGAGAATATTACAATGAAATAACCCATTTGTATAAACTACATTGATTGAGTTCATTAGGTATTCAATTTGTTACTAACAGTTCAGTCATCTTTTTATTTATTATAACATAAAATATTAATCAAAGATCCCAAAACAAACTCTGCAGTCCCTCAGGGCTGAAAAAGATAGCATCACATGAATAGAGACTGGAGACAGCATATCTCACATCAACAGCCTAAAAAAATATTAACCAAATAAGTAGTTGCCTATATTAATATCTTGAATCAGTTCAAGTTGAACTGTTTTGGAGTGATTAATTATCTCTATTTAGTTAGTCTTTTAAGGATCTTCAAGTCAGATATGCTATTTTTCTATCTTATATTATAATATTATATATATATATATATATATATATATATATATATATATATATATATATATAATATAGACGGTGTCAAAGCAGAAAGGTGTAAAGAAATGGAGATTTTGAGTGAAAAAGGTTCGTAAGCGATAGTCTTTCATCTCTCCTAGAAATCTCAATCTCAATTTTGTCGTTTTGGCGCTTACGCCTTTCTGCCTCCACACCGTCGATAGATATATATATATATATTTTTTTTTTCTAGCTGTACATTAGTATTAAAAAAACCATAAGCGAATTTGGTATATAAATAAAATAAATAAACGTGAGAGTAACGTTTGAAGAAACCATAAATTATAATTAATTTTTTAATTAATCTTCTTACTTTCTGAAGCGGTCTAATTTATACCGAAATAATTTGATTAGATATGAAATAGTCTAATTAGAATTTTTAAGAACATATATAATTTAAAGTCGACTAAATGAAAAATGTACCTATGTATATCATATGTCTAATTTTAATAAAATTCATCATTTTCTAATGTTGATGTACTTCATTTTTATATTGTACACTAATATTGTACACTAATATGATATAATTTGATATGACATAAACGGATTGTTCCAATAAAAATAAGGGATAACTATTAGAACTAGTTAAGGGATAACTATTAGAACTAGTTAAGGGATAACTATTAGAACTAGTTAAGGGATAACTATTAGAACTAGTTAAGGGATAACTATTAGAACTAGTTAAGGGATAACTATTAGAACTAGTTAAGGGATAACTATTAGAACTAGTTAAGGGATAACTATTAGAACTAGTTAAGGGATAACTATTAGAACTAGTTAAGGGATAACTATTACAACTAGTTAAGGGATAACTATTACAACTAGTTAAGGGATAACTATTAGAACTAGTTAAGGGATAACTATTACAACTAGTTAAGGGATAACTATTAGAACTAGTTAAGGGATAACTATTAGAACTAGTTAAGGGATAACTATTACAACTAGTTAAGGGATAACTATTAGAACTAGTTAAGGGATAACTATTAGAACTAGTTAAGGGATAACTATTAGAACTAGTTAAGGGATAACTATTAGAACTAGTTAAGGGATAACTATTAGAACTAGTTAAGGGATAACTATTAGAACTAGTTAAGGGATAACTATTAGAACTAGTTAAGGGATAACTATTAGAACTAGTTAAGGGATAACTATTAGAACTAGTTAAGGGATAACTATTAGAACTAGTTAAGGGATAACTATTAGAACTAGTTAAGGGATAACTATTAGAACTAGTTAAGGGATAACTATTAGAACTAGTTAAGGGATAACTATTAGAACTAGTTAAGGGATAACTATTAGAACTAGTTAAGGGATAACTATTAGAACTAGTTAAGGGATAACTATTAGAACTAGTTAAGGGATAACTATTAGAACTAGTTAAGGGATAACTATTAGAACTAGTTAAGTAGCTAAATTACAAATGAAATATCGGCCTAATCAGATATCGATACTTATACTTTTTTTTTTAGCATTTGTCAGATTATATCGTCTCATAGTATACGTGGTACATGAACCTTGTTATAATCAGGAAACGTTCTACTAAGTTAAAATGATTTAAGAATGAAGATATAGTTTTAATGATGGAAGCCTGCATTGCTTCAAAAATACCTTTAAAAAACCAAATGATTAGAACATCTAACACAATTCATCATAATTAAACTTGCCTTATAAGTGTAATAAATCTGAAATAGAGTGTAATAAAAATAAATGTTGAAGACAGCTCTGTATTGTGACTGCTATAGAAGAATGAGGAATGCTTAGCGCATTAGGACCCAAAAACATCCGTCAGCAGTAATACGATTTGCTGAGAGCCAACTTGGCTAGAAGATCCTTTTTTGCAAAGTCGTTTCACAGTAATTTTGAATCGCTTTTTATTAATCTCTTAAACACTTGATTTCGAAAACTTAATTAAACTTGACTAGCGTGTGATACAACCCAGATAGCGAAAAGGCCTACGACACTAAAGTTCGTAGTTTAGTCAATGCCAATCAATAGGAATGATTAAAGAGAAGAAATAAATGTCAATAATTTTCGAAAAAGCAAACATAAAATAAATAAATTTGCATTGCATTTGAAATAATTATTCAACTTACAATTAAAAATATGATTAATACAATGATTAAGTACCTGTCACTTGCAGTAATTAATTTTTTTGAAGTAATAAAGCCACTCTAGTAATTATGGTAATGGTCAATGCTGCAATTAGAGTTGGCCGAAAGGAAAACAAGCCCTTCTTTAATAGCACACTAATTACTTTGACCTGACTGAACAGTAAGTAACAAATAATCCATCCATTACAGCATCAAACATCTCATTACAGGGTCCGTATTTCTTATTTTTCTCATACTACGTAAATAAAACTATTTATTCCGCAATCAATGGCGGTGCGTTAATTTCTAACAAGATGGGAAACTTCCTGTAAAAATAAACCACGGTGATAAAATGGTTACTGAAATATCTGATAATATTGACATGAAATTTTACCTATTATGAAATATTAAATTTGATATAATTGCATTACATGCGTTCCAACCTATATTATTTTTAAAGAAAGGGCGTCAACAGGAATGCCCTGCAACTCCTCAAAAAGGCTGAAAAGGAGCTGGTTGAGGGACTTGTTGAGTAAAAAGAAGCATTGCTATTAGGACCGAAGAAGCTAATTTTCTTCCTCATTCCCGTCATCTCATTTTTCTAACCTCATTCCCCGATCCTTTAAGATAAATTAATAAATAAGAGTAAATAGATTTTATCAAGCCAAATTCCTCAATTTGTTTGCATAATAATAGTTTGGGGATGTCCTTTATGGTTGATGGTGTATTTTGCAAATATAAGTATATTATCAATATGTAAGTTGAAACTGATTTTTATTATAGATGAAAAATATTGCAAAAGAACGTGAATATTGTTATTTTAATTATGAAAACTCGAATATGAAAAATTTACATTTGAAAATATAGACCGAAACAAAAATAAAAATGTTTGGAAGTATCACAAATTTATAATTTTTAAATTGGGCACAGTTAGATCTTAAGACAATTTTTTTTTCAAGTACTAGTGAGTAAATTAATTAATATAAGTGGAGGTGCAAAAGGAGTTAAATTTATATTTTTAAAGTTAGCAGAAAGCCCAAAACTAAGCATGATTCAGGTATTTACTTAAACTTTAAAGGTAAAATTAAATTGGATTTAGTACGTTTTGAGGGCTTGAGCACATGCTGTACACATGGTATTCAACGATATTGCATGAAAAAATTCAAGCCTCTTTTTGTCAACTTATTACGTTTAATTATAAACAAAATGGAAGTCATTCAACTTACGTATTTGGTCGGCATATGATAAAATGTACATTGGGACTATAGAATGAATTCGAATAATTAATTATAAAGGTTGTATGATAAAATGTACATTCGGACTATAGAATGAATTCGAATAATTAATTATAAAGGTTGTATGATAAAATGTACATTCGGACTATAGAATGAATTCGAATAATTAATTATAAAGGTTGTATCACTGTTTGATAATGAAAAATTGTTATTTAACTTCTTTCAATGAGGGCTCAGCGCATCGCCAAAAATGAAAAAATCTATAAAATACAATACAAAAATAATTTCAAGAGTAAATAAATAAAATTAATGTATGGAATAAATTTCACCAGGATATGATTCATATATTATTCATATACTTATCTTACACAGCCATAAAGTAATCATAGTTATAGAAATAAAATTTCAACCGGCGAACTTATTATAAGAAGACGAAGGTGAATCGGTTGAAATTGAAACGCGGAGGTGTTTGGAGCAAATACATTATTTTACCGTTCCATAATATCCCTAATTCGCTTAGCGGCAGGTAAAGCGACCTGGTAAGGTGGGACAGAATATAAAATGAGTACGAGTTTGAGAGAGAGGGACTGAGGGAGAGGGAGTGAGGGAGAGAGGGTGAGAGGGACTGAGGGAGAGAGGGTGAGAGGGAGAGAGGGTGAGAGGGAGTGAGGGAGAGAGGGTGAGAGGGAGTGAGGGAGAGGGACTGATGAATGAATTTAGATGAAGGAGGCTTTTTCTAGCTTTCACGGAATTAGAAATGGTAGCGGGAATAACTACATCAACCTTATTCTCAATATTTTACATACTTGTTGCTAAATACAAGCAGAATTCTCAATCTTTAAGGAGTTCAAGGCAGCTGGACATCCTGTGTGCATGTAGAGGACGTTAATCAGTATGGAAAACATCAATTCTAATATAAAAAATTACAAAACATGAATTAACCCCTTTTGGCATCACCAGGGCTCAAACAATATAGATTCGATTGAACCAGTTTCTTTCTCTTTCTTTCTTCTAATTATTACTGATACATAAATAGTCTTCTTATCACCATAATGATTGTAAGGATATCATTGAAAAATTCCAAAAAACAAAGCTTTAAATCTCTCAAATAAAAGGAAATAACTTAATCAGTCAACGTTTCGGTAATTCAAGCATCATCAGGACAGAAAAAGATGATATCGCATAAATGCTGCCTAGAGACAGCATACATACCCAAAAAAGACTAACTAAATATAAATGAGATCAGACCTAAACTTATATTGAAGCAAAAGAGGGGAAACATTATCACAGCTGAGAAAAGTAATATTGGAACAGCTGATCAATAATAACAGACACGACACCTCACGACTAAAAAGGCCAACAGCATATAGTTTAATTAATTAATTAATTAATCTAAAGCGCTTAATGCGCGAGTATGGAGAAATGTTTACTGTCTGAAGTAAATAAATAAAAATAAAAAGGGTTTCATTATGAAAACTTATTTTTTAATCCAAAGGTAGGTTGTGTATTTAGGTTGTGTATGTAGGTTGTGTATTTATACACTTGCTCCTGCAACTCGCGTCGCTAACAGTTGAAATAATAATCTCTTACTTATTTTAGTGATATTGAATGAGTGATTCTAATTCTGCAAGAGCCATTTACCTCTGGAACAGACAGGACAAACGGACCAGGACAAAACAAAAAAGCCGAAGCTAGCGGCCTCTGGTTAGTTCCGATTCGTTCGCCATAGCCCCGAGGAGCTCTTCTCTTTCAAAGCATCATCACTGCCTCGGTAAATCAATCTTAGATGTTTTTTCATTTGACGTTCTTCAACTATACCTAATTATAATTAATTTCCTTTGATTAATACTCCAATTTAAAAAAAAATGGTGCAGAACAATTAATTTTCGTGATTCCAGAGATAAAATGTCACTTTGGGTGTCCTGAGAGTTCTAGAAGCTTTTCCATTTTTTTTTCAACCCCTCAATCAACATTAACCTCGTCTCAAAACAGAATACATTTGAGATATTTAATATTGAAAAGGTTTAAAAATAAAAAGTTTGTAAAAAAAAAAAAATAATCTTGTGAAAAGTTCGCGAGTTACATTCTGTCCGAAGTGAATTTCAAAAATGTTTACTAAATATTTTAAATCGAAAAAGTATATTTTTATCATTGTCAATCGCAAGGCAGCAACCAGTCCTAACAGGTAATAATGCAAAAAAATTTGGGAAAAATAAAAAAAAATTTTAAGTGCTTATCTCTCGTGACAAAAAAGAGTTTACTATTTTTTGAAAGTATGTAGGTCGCAAACCAAGCACTCTTTCACACTGGTATAACATATATAGGCTACGAGGCTAGTTTCCATGGACGTTAATTTTTTGGTTTATTTTATTTTTTCTCCAGATCTTGAAAGATTTGGGAATGACTCATTTGCATTTCATATTACAACACCCAGATAAGGTTGTTTTTCCCAGACGACCGCTTTAAGTACTTTCTTTTCTCTTCATATATCCCATTATCATATCGCACCACCCCCCTCCTTATATCTTCCGAATTCCTCTTTTAAAAAATGTCATTTTAGAAAAAAAAAATGTCTTCATAATGAAAGAAACATTTCAAATAGTCTGTTATTAATGGAGATGTGTTGCAGTATATTAACTTTTGTATTTCAATATCGTCGTATATTTCACAAAGTGGAACACTCCCTTTTTGGAACAGTGAACCTAAAGGAAAACGCTGTAAATTATCACACTATAGTTTATGATTTCCATACACATAATTATGTAAAACAAAAAACCATTTGGATTGATTTTTTTTTAAGGACTATGAAACCTGTTATCGCTCTCCCCCCATCCGAGAAAAACCGCTGGTGGTAATGTCGAGCTCCGAGGATTAGCATGGATGACCTGTGGCTTTCGTACGAAATTTCAAGAAAATAAGCGAACCGGTTTCGGAGAAATGCCGCGGACGACGGAATTTTTTTTATTCGAATTTTTGATTCTACATATCTTGAATCGCAAAACATCAAATTTCGAGGAGGGTTACTAATGCTCAATATTGAAAACAATAAACCGAAATATTAATTTTTTTTATCAGTGGTTCTTGCAAGACTGAAACTGAGAAAATACCAACCGATTCGGTTTCTGTCTAAAACAAAGTTAAATTAACAGTAAACAAGAAGTCTTAGATCATAGAATTTCTTAAATTTCAGTATATTTAGTACACGACCTCATCTTCGGGTGTTTAAAAGGATGCCAAACCAAGTTACCTCTCAAATTTACTCCTCCCTCTCAAGCTTAACGTTCTTTCCTACGCCTGTTCAGGCAAACAACACGGGTTATTCCTACAAGTTACGAACTATTAACTAATAACGACACTCTTGTCAGCGTTTCTACAACAGATTGAAAAATAAAGTCAAAATCCCATTTTTTTGCAAACGTAGAGCCAACAACCAACACTTTATTTCCTATTTAAACTATAAACAGCACACATGTTAATCAATTAGGCTACGCAATACGTACTTTATCACACATATAATAATACATTTTATTATAGATTGAAATTATTTTTTTATTTGTATATAGGTATTTGTTTCAAACCTTGTGGCTCTTCACATTTTTTCAGTCACCTCTCATTTAAATTGGGTTTCTTGAAACATTGTCTCGGGTATTTTTTTCCTCATTCCTCCTGCGCGCCTGGTGCAAGGCTGTGACTGAAAGTACCTGCTACTTTTAGGTTGTCACATTTTCACGTACCTATTATCTGTCGGTATCTGTGACAAAGTAGCAGCTTGTTACATTCCGACCCATCTCTAGTATTTAGGCCTTGGCGTCGGTATAAATCAAACGGCCAATTTAATTACTATGTGTTTCTGACCTCATTATCGACAATCGCCCCCCTGATTTCATCTGCGGTCAATTATCTCTCCATTATCAACAAATTTCAATCATAGTAAACATTTATTTAGGTTACACTAAAATTATTTGTAATTGTGAGTTTTATATACCTACTCGATTTCGTGAACCCAAAAGATAATACGTAACTATAATTCCAACAATGTTACAAGCAATAACCAACTCACTTTACCAACCCATCACCAATTGTGAGAGATGACACAGGTGAGGAGCGATGCTGAGCTCATTAGAGAGCCACATCCAGATTGTACACAGGATCAGGCATTGGGCTTCCTCATTAATGTTGGCTTGGGCTTCGTTTATCAACCTTGTTTCATTTATTACCTATTCGTCATCATTAGGTGTTATTTTATTGTTCGGAGCTCCATAATAGCATTATCTCAATAGACAAAATCAAAAAACGTTTTGTGACGGCAAGGGAACTTTGAGACAAGAATTTTTTTTTGTATTTTTTTTTTAATTTCTCACCAAAAACTAACAACAAAAATGATACCTCGTAGGTAGCACATGAGCCTCGAGGGCCTGAACCTGATGATACCTCGTAGGTAGGATATGAGCCTCGAGGGCCTGAACCTGATGTGACCTCGTAGGTAGGATATGAGCCTCGAGGGCCTGAACCTGATGTGACCTCGTAGGTAGGATTTGAGCCTCGAGGGCCTGAACCTGATGATACCTCGTAGGTAGGATATGAGCCTCGAGGGCCTGAACCCGATGTGACCTCGTAGGTAGGATATGAGCCTCGAGGGCCTGAACCTGATGTGACCTCGTAGATAGGATATGAGCCTCGAGGGCCTGAACCTGATGTGACCTCGTAGGTAGGACATGAGCCTCGAGGGCCTGAACCTGATGTGACCTCGTAGGTAGTCTTCCGTGAAATGAAGTGGATAACCACATTTAAACGTATGACTTCTACAGTTTATCGAAAACTCGGTACACTTTGTTATAGTATCTCAACCACAACTATCGATTTACCATATAACTACAGTCGAACTTCTATTTATAAAAATCGATATGTAGAAAGATCGCATTTTTCACCTTCTTCAGGCTAAAAATAATTACAACTATTATTCTTAGGGTAGAGAACTATCAAAGACAATTTTTTAGGATTTAAGAAAACAAAGCCGAACGATTTGTCACAAATGTACATTTATAATTTAATAAGGACATATTAAAAATATACAAAGATGCATAAAAATTAATTTATTTTTGTTTAAGCACAAAATAGCTATTAATATCTATAATAGTTTATAATTCATCACCGAAGTCATGTTTAGGAGCAATGTTCACAACAAGAAAGGCAAAGTTAAACTGAATTTAAAATGAAAATTTCATTCTATATTAGGAAAGAAATTCAAAGAACTTAGGTACTTGGGTACTCCTTTAGGTACTTGGGTACTCCTTTAGGTACTTGGGTACTCCTTTAGGTACTTGGGTACTCCTTTAGGTACTTGGGTACTCCTTTGCTTCTAAAACAAGATCTTCCCTGAATTTCCATTGCTTTGCAAACCAGTGGAACATTTTTTTTCTTATTTAAATATTACCCATTCTTATGTACATAAATGAAGGGCTCTTTTTGATGACCATCATATTTTATATTTTTTAAATTGGAATTTTTTGTTCGATTTTTTTAATAAAAATTCAAGATTCCTAACAAAAGTTCGATATATAGAAATTTTCGATATATGGAAGTTCGACTGTATTTTTAAGTAGTCTCATAACTATCTGAGATCATAATGTCACATAACCACTAATGAAATATATTTTTTCAAGTCAGAAATTGATAAAAACGTAAAAAATGCCCAAAATTAATGGAAACTTTGTGACAAGCGTCAAACTCGTGATTTGCTCATCAGTAAGCAATGACAGCACCTCCGCGAAAACGAAAAGCAACCCAAGTGGAGAGGCAACCAGTTGGTGATGGCAATATCATTCCTCAGCCTCATCTTCTTCAATATCATTCCTCGATCTTCCTCAACCTCATCTTCTTTTTCACAAGCCATGCCCTGGAACAAGTGAAATAAGTTCCTCTAGAAAAAGAACTGTTGCTGAAGAAAATGAAGCCAGAAGTTACTTTCACTTTTCCACCCCTAGTGAAGAATCAGATAAGGATTACAATCTTCCAAATGAAGAGTCGGATTTTGGAAAGGTCATTCCAGAACCAGGACTGTAACATGGAGGCTCCAACAAAAGGAAATCACTACAAACACTCCACAAAATCAACTTAAGGTAAGAGATTTTAAGATAACAAAAATCATCGTGTAGTATCTGTAAGATGAATTTGTCGGAGAGCTTCTTGGGTTAAGAAACTTTGTTAAATGTTTCTGAAGGTGATTAGTTACAGCTTGTAACGTCTGCTCACTTTGTGAAAAAAGTAATACAATCGAAATTACCTCTGCTACTTGTCGGAAACTAAAAAAATTACAAGCCGTATGAGATAAATTAATTTTGGCCTATTAATGAAGCAACGGAATTAGAGACACATTGAATGAAATATTAATCAAATATAAAGTAATAAACAACAGCTTAAGAAATAAGCTTTAAATCAGAGCTGGGTAAATCAGAGTTGGGTAAAACTTGTCAAGAGTAACATCAATGGTTTATAATTGTATCAAAAAATATTATCTTTACATCAAATATTAATAAAAGAAAATCTAAGCACTTCACAAACTGAAATTTTTAAAATATTAATTAAAATAATTTATGGGTAGGAATAAGAATATTGGAAAGAAGGCCAGTCACAGCCTTTTCTAACCTCGAGCTAATCAAGACTTGACTTCGGTCAACAATGTCCCAAGATAAATAGGGAGCTCTAGCCATGTCGTCAATTGAAAACCACATAGTTTGAGAATCTAGAGTTTAGATTTTTCCAAAATAATAAAAGATTTCAGTAATCCTAATAAAATTGCATAGGCTGCCCATTCCATTTAACCTTGCTCCTCATGTCAGATCTTCTTTTTGTAAATAGGATAACTTTAGTTTTAAACTTCCTTCGACTTTATTTTCCATCTGTTAAAAAGTTTAAAGCATTTTTGAATAGGAAAGGTTAAATGGTTGGTGTTGCTGTACATAGTTGATTACTGTTTGTCGAGCTTAGTGCTAACTGCGGTATATTTTAAATAAAAAGTATGTCCTTCACATGTGTCTCATTTTCTCCTCCTAAATTACCTTTTTTTTGGGAAGGGAGAGGGAAGTCTCTCATGACGTAATTGCGGGGGGTGTGAGATGTCAAATGTCTAAGGCTGGCACTGAATTTCCAAAAGAAAGCCTCAACTCCCTGAAAGAGCAGTAAATAACTATCTAGTCAACGTTTTGCCAATTCAGGCATCAACGGGATAGAAAAACATAAGATCATACAAAAGTAGACAAGAAATAGCATACAACGGATTCATTTCGATTCATTATACCATTCGATTTACCAGATAAGTACAAACAACCTTTGTCAAATTTATAAATGTTTCTAATTGAAAAGGAAAAAAAATGGGCGAGTACTGTAACCTATGCCCATTAAGGCCGGTGCTAAAACCCGCGCTCATTAACCCCCAGAGAATAAAAGCCCGCTTTTCCTGCCCACCCTTTGTTCGACGCCAGTTCTTTCATCGCGCCCTTATTGTGCGATGTGCGATGTGCCATTCGGGGTGGAAACAGCTAAGGCATAATCGAAAACTGAAACTTTTTGCGAGCCAAGTTAACAGGGAATAGCGATTGTCAACAAATTAGCTAATTAATTAATTAGTTGTTCGCAACAGAAGCCTAATGTAATGGTTGTAGATCACTTTAAAATATACATACGATAACGTCATATGTCAAAAACAGCATGAAAATTCCAGTTAATAGTTCTAAATTATTTCTGAGAATATCATTATATTTAAAGTAGACAACTAGAATTACAGAATTATGTACAACTTGTTAATGTCCATTTTATACAAGGCAGTGTCCATTTTATACAAGGCAGTTATTAATATGTGAACTGTTCTTCCTCACATCATTTTACTAAGGCTATACTAAATTATCATTTACTTTCCTCTCAACAATGGCATATTCATTAACAATGTTTTTATGTGTATTCATCAAGTTCATTCTTAATCCATATATTCCATATATTGCCAAACATTAATTTGAATAATTGAGATTTGGTGGGGGTAGGTTAATTAAATAGAGATGGCCCAATAGTCACTGTGAGATAGTACAATAGAGATGGCCCAATAGTCACTGTGAGATAGTACAATAGAGATGGCCCAATAGTCACTGTGAGATAGTACAATAGAGATGGCCCAATAGTCACTGTGAGATAGTTGAATATATTATTCATGATTCAGCATATCAATATATCCATGTTTAATACTGTCCATCCATTAATATATAAGTTCATTCTTAATCCATATATTCCATATATTGCCAAACATTAATTTGAATAATTGAGATTTGGTGGGGGTAGGTTAATTAAATAGAGATGGCCCAATAGTCACTGTGAGATAGTACAATAGAGATGGCCCAATAGTCACTGTGAGATAGTACAATAGAGATGGTCCAATAGTCACTGTGAGATAGTGCAATAGAGATGGCCCAATAGTCACTGTGAGATAGTTGAATATATTATTCATGATTCAGCATATCAATATATCCATGTTTAATACTGTCTATCCATCAATATATCCATGTTTAATACTGTCCATCCATTAATATATACATGTTTAATACTGTCCATCCATCAATATATCCATGTTTAATACTGTCCATCCATCAATATATCCATGTTTAATACTGCCCATCCATCAATATATCCATGTTTAATACTGTCCATCCATCAATATATCCATGTTTAATACTGTCCATCCATCAATATATCCATGTTTAATACTGTCCATCCATCAATATATCCATGTTTAATACTGTCCATCCATCAATATATCCATGTTTAATACTGTCTATCCATCAATATATCCATGTTTAATACTGTCCATCCATCAATATATCCATGTTTAATACTGTCCATCCATCAATATATCCATGTTTAATACTGTCCATCCATCAATATATCCATGTTTAATACTGTCCATCCATCAATATATCCATGTTTAATACTGTCCATCCATCCATATATCCATGTTTAATACTGTCCATCCATCAATATATCCATGTTTAATACTGTCCATCCATCCATATATCCATTTTTAATACTGTTGATACCTGTTATGTGTACATGGTTAATACCTGGAATGTGCAAAAAGAATAGTTAACAGAAGGACACGAAAATTGTTTTAAAACGCACTTAAAAATACATTAAAAAAAGTTACAAGTTTTGGAATATTTTCATGATTCCAAGGAAGCAAATCAAGATAAGACAATGTTTTTTCAATTTCTCGACTGTTCTCTGCCAGTGATAACACGAGTTATCGCCAGACAGGTTGATTGCTCATCAAGTATTAAACGTACGTGCTATTTTCCACACATATCTGCCTCGCAACATATACGAGGTTCACCTGACGTCATGTTTCATGATGACAATGACGCCAAAACATGAAATCTGCTTTAATGGCAGTTATGAGCTATCGCTTCTGAATCATCGATGTGTTGAATTGTTTTAGTCATCATTTATATTTATTTAGTGATATTTTTTTTGTTCACTGTCAATATGAGATTTATGCGATCTTAAATTTTCAAGTCTTGATGACCAATGAATTGGCTCTTCTTTTAAATATCCTGAAAAAATCACATTAGCATAACATTAATATAACGGCATAAGAAACGAGCCCACCTGAGGAATACGAAGTAGAATCTTATTAATACATGAAATGAAGTACAAGTAGGAAAGTGGCTCTCACTGCACTAACCAGTTTGTTCTTATAAAAAATAAAATGTGAGGTTATGCCAGTGTGCCATGCCTCGACAGCGGGCGGCCTTCGGTGACCAAGAACTGGCGCAGGGAATGCAATTAATTGTCGCATGTGGTCAGGGGATCTTAATTGCGAAACTAGCAGCTCACCGTTACATTCTCGACTCCACGTGCAAATAGCGCATGCCAGCGCCGCATTATCAGGCCTAGTAGAGTAGTTTATGTAACGCGGGTGTGGCCAGTTCTTATGTTCAGCATCAATTAATTATCGGCATTGTTCTATATATTGTATTATAATGATTCTGAAAGATATTGGCACCACCGAGGCATTCTTGCCTCGTCCAAAATGTACTGAAGTGGCCATATTTCCGCGAAGAAAAACCGCGGACACCGTGAAATCGCTGCTTAACCTCCTTTTACTTCTGCAACAGCCTTAGGTTGTGCGTCCATAATCGTGAAAAACTCAGACATTCTAGAGAAAAAAAATGTTTCGAATTAGAACTGAAGAAAGCCAAATTATCACTGGTTACCACAGAACGACCATAATTTGATTTTGAGGAAATAAAAAACCAACAACAATCATCTGAATTGTTATAAGCAAATTTTCTCCTAAATTTTAAACTCAAACCGTTTATCGTTTTAAGTACCTAACCACATACGCTCTATTTGATAATAAAGTACAACAGTACAAGTACAAGTGATAAAATTACAAGTTGAAATGTTCATTTTTAGAGGTTGCAAGTTACTTTCTCGTCATTAGATAATAATAATAATTTTATTCAATTACTTTTTTTATTTACTATTTTGAATATAACTATTTTAAATGTCATCGTATTTTAACATTTTACTGTGTTAGTCAAAGGTTTTAATGTGTAAGTCATATGCTAACTTGTAGTTGTACTTTTGTAATTTATTATGAGACAGAGGGTGTCTATAAATTAAAGTAAAAGATGTTATATATATTATTAAAAGATTGTTATAATGTTGAAACACGATGAGATTTAAAATAATTTTATTAAAAACAGTAATTTAAAAAAATAAATAATAAAATTATTATTATCTAATAACGATTTGTAACCTCTCAACACGAACTTTTCCACTTTTATTATTGTATTTAAACGAAAGGTGATGAAATTCCTTGATGAAAAATGAAAAAAAATCATTTAAATCGGACCAGTATTACCTGAGATATAGCGCAATGAACTTCATAGACTAATTCTCCGGCGCGGCTGGTCATCGTCGCCCTAGGCCTCCTGAATTATCTAAAGTTTTAAATTTCTTTTCCTTTGGTGCCTATTGCTTAATTTCTTTAACTTGGACAGAATAGATATTTTTGAAATAATAATGTATAATAATTTGCAGCGGTTTTTCTACTTGTAGTAGTACTTTATTATGGAATAGAGCTTTGGGCCATCTCATCCTTTGTTATCTATACGGTCAACTAATAAATATTTCTTATTTATTGTATTGTTGTATTAATTAAGTTTACGTTAAATTAGTTAATATAATTAAGTCACTAGATTCATTTATTATTATTAAGTAGATGTTTTAGCTTTTTTAAAATAACCATTGCATCAGCTGTTCTTTTAGAGTAGCGTTCAGTCAGCTGTCCTATATCCGCCATTTTTCTAACTGACTGGTCAGCGTGTGTGCAAATAGACGACAAATTGTATTGGTTTGATAACAATATTTATGTACAGTTTTTAGTCTGTGAGTAATTATAGAATGAAACAGGTAATCGTAAAATTCTAATAGTTACTATTTTTAAGCTATAGATGAAATAGGAATAAAAAGTTATCTTATTTCATTAACCTTGAGTTGTTTTATTGTTCTAGTTCCTAATGTCACAACATTTTGACTCGTTATTTCATCTAAGGCAAGTGATATTAATAGATATCATGGTATATAGTATTAAGTATATTACCTACGAGGACCGAGATGCGATTTTTTTCCTCTGCGAAAGGTAGCAGAAAACTCATACATTTATAACGTAAGTACAAACACATATAATGTTAAAACTATCTTGTATATAGATACTACCAAATAAATAAATGTTCCACTACGGTATATACCCATAAGATACATACCTTAGGGTCCATCATAATTTTTTAGCAAACTTAATAAATATAAGATGTCGTGAAGGAGGGGAACAGTAAATTGCTAAGGTGGAAGCCCAGAAGCTATTTCGACATTACGTTAGGGTGGCTAATGAATTGTGAAATAGTTCACAAATCTAATCGGCATTTATGGATGAACAACCGAGCTGTGAGATGGTGAAAGCATCAGGCCATCAACTCACGCCTAGCCCCTTGGGGAAAGGGGGGGGGGCGAGGAGGAAATATTAGAATCGAAGAATCTCTGAAGGCAAAAGTTAAACATTAATATAACACTCCAAAACATTTCTAAATATATATTGCTAATATTTCATGCTTTGACCTCATTAATCTCATGTAACTACACGTCATCGAATGGTGAACCTCCTATATGTAGGCGAGACCGATATGAATGAAAAATATTATGTCGTGACATCTGATGAGCAATCAACTTCTTTAATGATAACTCGTATTATCACTAACTGAAATCAGTCGAGAAATTGAAGAGCATGATTGTATTTTGATATCCCTACTTAGTGAAAGTGAAAAGTGCATGAAAACTTGGACAAATTTTTATTGTGTTCTAGAACAGTTTTTTGTTCCAACTTTAAAGTAGTAGTTTTTAGATGACAAGTATCATTTCTTAGCCACCAATATACGAAAAGAAAAAGAGAGGTAATATTAGCAAAAATGAGAAATGTTACATATATATATATATATATATATATATATATATATATATATATATATATATATATATATATATATATATATATGTATATATAACTTAGATGGCTAAGACCTGTCATCTACAAAATTACTACTTTAAAGTTGGAAAAAAAAACTGTTTGATATGTATACATATCCACCTAAAAACGACGACAGGATAATGTAGCATCTAATGGATAAAATAGAATTAAGTTAGAGATAAGACATAATCATAAGGAAATTTCGCAATCAGAAGGGAGCCCCGTCAGAGGTATGATGAGGTATGATCCTATATAATATCAATGATATGTAAGTATCCCAACAATATCTTAAAATGTATCCAACCTACGGAAGAAGGATAAAATACAAGAAATAAACTAAAAATTAAACAAGAAGAAAGTAAAATGGGGATTGGAAAAACAATTTTTTTTTTTGCATAACTTGAATGAAAACATTATCTGAATAGCTCTGTAGCTATCTGGCGGAAATAGATTTTAAACGTACTTAAAGGATTTCCGCCAGTTTGTAAGTCACAGAAATATCCAAGTTTTCATTTTAATTTAAAAAAAAAACTGCCAAGTAGCTTTCTCACTATTTCTCAACTCATTTGTCCAGTCAATTAATATAAAATTAAGCATAGTACCTATATGGATGGATTTCATCGAAAATTATCAGTTGTTTAAAATAAACTGCCAATAATGTTCCAAAAAATTACCTGAAGCTATAACTCAAATAAACTAATTTGATGATTTTATTTTTTATTGTCTACACTAAAATAATACAATATATTCATTGATATGACTCCTTTGAAAACAGGAAAATGGTGCTCAGAAATGCTGAGAATGTTTACATCAAATATGGAAGTTACCGACCTTAGTGTGAAAACTCTGAATTTGCTTATATGAGCTTCTTAAGTTAATTTTTAGATTAAATCTCCAAGGTGGAGGTTTTGCTATCAAATAGTGAACTGTTAACATGTTTTAAAGAATCGAAAAACTTGACATAGCGTTGTATTATCAATTGTTCTACTGTTGGTAGTTCTAGAGTGCTATCAACATTAGTACATTTTTCTTTCCAAAGGGAAATATGTTGCCATATTTTTCAATTATATTTTTTACTTCCTTGTACGCAGTAAAGGAAGTATTGTAATCGCGTAAATTTTCGGTTTACAGAATTCAACGGAAATATCCATTTTGACAAGCTTCGTCGTGACGTTTGTACGTACTTTCGTTCATACGTTTGTTCGTAGGTTCTTTCGAACGTATCTCGCATAACTCAAGAACGGTTAGCCGCAGAAAGTTAAAATTTTGTGTTAAGGATTGCTGTAAAATCTAGTTGTGAACCTCCCTTTTTGGTCACTGCATGATTACCGGAAGTAGAACTTTACATTAAGGTCATAATAGATTTTCTTCAAAAATTACATATGAATATAATGCAAAGCTTCTCAAATTTATTATATATAAGATTTATACATTGATATAAATAACATACTAGATTTTGGTTAAAGTTGGCATACCGAAAGTGGTACTTTGCTTGTAAGCCATAATAGATTCATCAAAATTAATACTAAATGCAAAAATTCTCAAAATTGGTAAATTAGACTTTTATATCAATATAAATAATGTAATAGATGAGCCGAAAGGGGTACTTTACTTGAAGGTCATAATAAACTCATATCATATGGTTGGGTGATAAAGGTTATAACCACGATTTTTTTCTACTCTAATTAAACAATTTTATTATGTGTTTTAAGTGTTAAAATTGAGAGTAAAATACTTGCTTTCCTCTCGATTTATGAGCTGAAAAAGTCTGCAGCAAGAGAATAAGATATAAGTTAAGCGGGTTCTTCCGCTTAAAATGTCCAATGCTTTATCTAGTGACGTATACAGTTCTAACGTTGTCAAGGAACACGAAGAAACCTCTTAGGAACTTGTTACCACCTGAAAGAAAACGAATAATAATAACGGAATGAGACCTCCAGAAACAAAAGGTTATGTGTGTGTCTGTATGTGTCAATAAATGGACGTCTCGATGCCGTGTCGTTTTTGAGGTACAGCTATCTTCGGAAACTAGTAACCAAATTCAGAGTCACTTTTTGAGCCACCGATTTATAGTTTAATAGGCGTACAAGGAAGTCATGGGGTGTCTACATCAGATATTTTTTTCTTGTTTTTTTTTCCAATAATGTTACCCATCGAAATATTTATATAATTCAACGTATTTTTTTCAAACAAATACTAGGGAGATGATTTACTACATCGAGAAGCAAAGTTAAAAATATATAGATTTACAATATCATACCAATCGATTCCATACGGCAATCTTGGATGACGGCCACCTATGAGACATTCTTGTTAGATATATATTAATTTACACCTTCCGAAAGTAGAGTAACTTATATTTCTTTAATTTAGTGAACAAGAGCACATGAGTGGGGACCAGAGACAAGAAAAGGTTGATTGTGGGAGGTTTTATTTCGGAGGTAGTGAGGTGAAGGCTTGTTCCGAAGAGGTTATCAATCATGTCCATGTCACCGGCTCGTCTTGGGCCAACTTAATGGCTTCCTAGTCGTCCGTTAATGGATCTCAAATGGCCGTTTAAGAACATGTCTCGAGTCGGAGGAAAAACGGTTCTGTTTGACTTCACTGTCGATTCGTTCAACAATATTCAAGTTTAGTGTTACTTAATTTAAAAAAAAAATAAATGCAATCACTACAACCCATGAAGGGTCTTGTGTTCAGTAATTAGCCAACGGTTATGCAAGGAGCTGAATACGGCCCTGATCACACTCAACAATTGTAGAGTAAATGTGCACTAAATTTTACAAAGTTCGACTCTAAATGACTGTAAAATTTTTATTTTTGAATATATATTTTTTTTTCAAATATTCCTCAGACGATTATTTTAAAATATTGCATGATGGAATTAATAATTTAATTGAATAGCACTTAGTAGGCACTTGCCCCTGCCTAAAGGGGTTTGAATATAATAAAACATAACTATAATATCTTAGATCAAGATAGCAATTTAAACTTGCTTACTATTTCATGTTCAATGATATCATCTATTAGTCAGACAGGTGTTCTGTTTTCATATAATTCATACTCCTCTTTTCAACAGAAATATTATTTCACCACAAATGATAGCTTCCCATACCTGCGTGTAGTCGCTAAAATTAATTTTTTATTATTGGTCCTGGTAGAAAGTTATGTGAAGGCCTGTGCGACCGAGGGCCCAGAGATTCCCTCCCGCTAGAGACAAAGCAACACATAACGTGGGAGAGTTCTCAGGAGTTGATTAGACAAACACTGGGTTCATTACCTGGCGGGCTGCTATGGCTAGCACTAGTCCATCTCGTCAAGTCTTCTGTTATAAATATTAAATCGGAGAATATTGAACTTAAACATGAATTTAAATTGGTATAATGTTTTCTAAATTTATTACATGACGAAAATAGTCCAAATGTATGAAGGGTCCCAAATAATCGTATATAAATAAATTTATCTTCTGAATATCTTTATACATACAATCTAGTTTGCCATGGCAGGTTTTGAACCTGAGTCGATTGGCATCTCTATCCAGTAGGCCACTCAATTGTCCTAGAGCCTGGAAGTACTAAGTTAACTTATCTAAAACTTCTTGGAGAACTCCTTAATGGACAGCGGCTGAAATATCTACTCCAATACTAACGGTCAACAAACATGTTCAAATTGAAATTTCAAAACCAATACATGACTAATTTATATCAATTTTTTTCTTTTATCAACCAATTAGAAATAGTTATAATCACAAACATACAATTTCTGTCAAACATCTTTCGACCAGGAACGAGTTTGAGCCAAATTCTCCATTTTGCGATCTATATTAATACTTGCTTGATTAATTTAGGACATTTAATATAATGAGATTCAAGTTGTTTTTTTGAAAAAGGCTTCAGCGCCAAAAAAATCGAAATTTAGGTTTCGATTTATGAGACGTAAACACCATCTCTATCGATTCCCGCTACCGATATATCGAAAAAAATTGTAAATGGTCAAAAAAATCCACCGTTGATGACGTAAGCATCAAATAGTAACGACTCTCAGTCGTCACTCTGGCCTTGATCAATGCTAGAAGCCTTTAAAATATATTTTAATTATAAAAAGTTTTGCTAATAAAGAGTCAAAAAAATTAAAAATAATATATATATATATATATATATATATATATATATATATATATATATTGTTAATTGGGAAAAAAACGTTTCATTTGTTTCCTGTTAAGTTGGCTAAATGTCGCTTACGCCTTTTTCAAAAAATGACGTCGCTATATTGTTTTTCTTCCTACACACATGTTGCTATACAACAGATATAAGTAAATGATTCCTTTGGAAGACTTTAGGTGCGTTCGATAGATCTCCAGCTCTCCATGGATTGTTGCAGACTTTTGATCACATCTTTGGTTGAGGTTACTGGCATAGTGAAAGTGCCACACGGCCGTCCCAAGGCTGTCTGTTGTACAGTAAGGCTGCTCCGTATTGTCTGTATTCGCATTACCTACTCTTTCTCTGCTTTATAATAATAATAATAATAATATATAACACTATCTTATGTAACATTGGGCCTGTGACAACGACTATAACGAAAGGGTAATTATAAATATTAGTGTTAATATCAATGTCGGATCTTCATAATCATTAGAGAGCAGGTAATATCAATTTTTATAACTTTATTTTTTATCATTGAATATTCATTTGATGATTTAAATTACAGAATTAATTAATTGAATTCGAATAAGACCGATTTGACCGTTTTAAGTCAGTTCCAAAAACAATAACCCATATATCGTCGCCAACACGTTTTAGTAACGAATATGAAAATTCTTATTTTTTAGAGGCAAGTGGCCTTACAAAATAGAATACCTAGAGGAAGGGTCCGAGGGAGGTCATAATTGGAAAATTTTGAAGAAAAATGGCAGAATTTTATGTCATTTAAGCGTTTTAAATTTACTCTCAAACCTCATGTCTTCAGCTTATGATTTTGTAGTTTAATTCTTAATTAATCATATAGCTAATTTCTATATTTTTTTTTTCAAAAGCAAATTTGTATAGCTCAAACTTTATTATTGTACAGCGTGCAGGGGAGGGTCGTAGGTCCCGCGATCAGACAGGTTCGAGTAGAGTATTAGGCTACAGGGAAAGTGCGGGCCGCGAATTTTAGTGCGACTACCGTGTATTTTGTGCGGCTTTCATAAAAGCTAGGTGTTATATTAATTAATCAATATAACTAAATATTAATGATATACCATGTAAACTTCATTCATCTATATTTTATTATTCTATTATTTAAATTTGTTATGGCGCGGGGCCCTGGGCGGTCGCCCCCTCGCCCTGCACTTCCCACCACCCTGCTTCCACTACTGCAAGTAAAGATATTTATTTTAATTTTTCCTGAATCCCCTTATTATTAGATGTTTATTACATATGATTTATATTGGATGTAGAATAACATTGGTTCTGATCGTGAATGCATTCAAATTGAAGGGATAAAGCGTAGTTATATCAGGCCCAATAGGTATAGATATTGTTACAGCTAATTCGCATGGCCCGGGTCATTACACAGAGCCGATAACTATATCTCGAGGAGCGAACCGAGATTAGAAAGTGTGCTTTGGAAAACAAAAGCCAGCCAGTGAGTCCCAAGGCTCGACTCTTTCAACAGCAACTGGCTTCAAGCCCAAGCCCCAGTGCTTTGGCCTTTATTCAATATAGCCTAAATCCGAAAATGGATTGTACTTATACTGCCGTTATAAGCCCAAAAACCGTATCTCAAAATCATCCTATCATGCAATGGCTCTAAAATAGGTCCAATAGCATGGAATCTGAAAATACTGCCATTCCTTTTGGCTTTTTAACATTTTTTCAGGATATGCCCTAGGTGATTTTCCGTTATTTTTATAAGCAGTATGACATCCTTACGTAGAAATAAGGTCAGGAAGATGAAAAATATTACTAAGCAAGAAAAACGTAATAATGAAAAAAATAATAAGATATGACTTTAAGACTGAGGAAGGCAGTACATATCTTGGGCACTGTCTAAAATTTGAACAGAAATATTTCATATAATATGTCGTTCAGTAACGGTAATACTATAGAAAAACTTAAGTAATATTGATAGAAAAATTCTGTATTTTGTTTAAAACAATTATATAGGCCTCGTTACAATATACCTATTGTTATTATCAATATACTGGTTGCAATATACTTCACATTACAAAAATTTAAAACTAATAGAGGGTCAATAAAAACTACTAATAGGCCTAAAGGCAAATTGATTGAAGATAACCATATAATATAGAAGGTCAAAATTTGTAAATAATTAATCAAAAATAAAATAATTAAAACAATTTTTAAAAAAACAAAATTTCAGCATTTATTCCATTTTTTTTTTAGAATTTAGAAAACATTGATAGAAATTTAAATTAAAGTTAAATATGCGTGTAAGCAAAAGTACATGGTATGTTTCAATAGCGAAGTTTTTGAAAAACGTTAAATATCTTTGTTTAGTTTTTAGAATTAATTTTTTAATACAATATATCTACGTATCAATTTATATAAGATTTCGAATTCAACAAGCCCCACTATATCATTTTTTATTTATAAGTATATAAATGTGTGTGTGCGTGTGTGTGTATTTAGGTGTGTATGCTTGTGAGTGTGTGTGTATTTAGGTGTGTATGCTTGTGAGTGTGTGTGTATATATTTATTTATTTAAGAATTTATATTATATATAAATAAATTAGGCTGTTAAGAAGAAAATAATTGATTCTTAATATTGAGGTTTAATTTTCCATGACAAAAGGATGATTCTTAACGGACAAATTTATTTATATATATATATATATATATATATATATATATATATATATATATATATATATATATATATATATATATATATATATATATATAAAATAATAATAATGATAAGCTATAAATGAAGACTTTTTTAATAAGGTATATTTTAAATCGAACATATTTTTTTTAAATAAGTGAGTAATTTTTACAAGAGCTAATCAACCATTGCCCGATAGGTAATACCTTATCTTACAACATTTAAAATTTTGCAGTGGACAAATAAAACAGAATATCATTAGCAGCCGGACAATTTTTTTGGTACATTAATAAAATTTAAGAAATAAATGGCATTTTATCAACTAGTAATACATGCATTCGTTTGTCATAATATTGGACATAATATAATAAGTTGTAACTTAGATATGTTTTGAATAAATTAAATAACTTCATAAATCAGACATCTAAAGCAAAACACTCCCTTGTTCAGAAACTTTAACAAAAAATAAATAAAAAATAATTCCTACCTTTTTTTTCACCATCCTCGAAGAAAACTGGAATCACTTAACCTAACGACCAGAGCACACCAACACCTGAGAATCAAAAGGAAAATTAATTAAATAAAATGATATTTTGATATTCATGTAAGTATATATATTTAATTTATATAATTAATAATATTTATAAACACAGATACTCGTAGATAGCTGAGCATGACCTCACGCTTCGACAATAAATTGGCTAAATATTATATTTGTTCATCCTTAGTACTCGAATAAATGTTTCAGTTATATTCTTTTCTTCATATTATAGAGCTCTCTGATGATGGTTAAGTGCGGGATGGACTGAGCTATAAGGTGATGATGGTTAAGTGCGTGATGGACTGAGCTATAGGGTGATGATGGTTAAGTGCGTGATGGACTGAGCTATAGGGTGATGATGGTTAAGTGCGGGATGGACTGAGCTATAGGGTGATGATGGTCAAGTGCGTGATGGACTGAGCTATAGGGTGATGATGGTTAAGTGCGGGATGGACTGAGCTATAGGGTGATGATGGTCAAGTGCGGGATGGATTCGTTAAATCAAAATCAAAGAGCTGCCCTTTACCGAGCAAGAGGCCTAAGCACTGATCTATAAGAAATAAGCCACGAAAGTTCGCTAAGGTGAAGTATAACGGGTTGTAAAAATATTAGTTCGAACCTGTTGATAAAGTTGGATCTTTCAACTTCGCAGTACATCTATATCGGTTTTATCTACCTCTAGGCCTTTTTTTTTCATTCTTTTTTTGCCTTAAGCGAAACCTACAGAAGGCGTTCTTCAAAATACTTTATGATTTACATTTATCCTCGACAGTTTTCTATTTTTTAAGCGATTATTAGCAGGGACCCAACAAAATATGATATTAGGGACAAGTGCAGACCTCTGTTGGTGTACACTTACCCTCACTATTTCGAGGCAACTTCGGAATAGCTAATTAAAACAATTCACACATCCCAGTTTCATAATTCAATGAAGATTGTAAAAGAGAATCTCAGACAAGTTTAAACTTTTTTCTATGATTAGAGCAGTATTATAATTCTATTTTGCACTTCTTCCAGAGACCTTGTACGCACATAACCTTTAAGGTAGCAGCAAGTGCGTTCTAACTACTATTAAGTTCAATTATCAATCTCATCAAAATGGACGTGGTCGAAACGTAGGCTTGAATGCAATATTTAGACATGATCCTCTGAGGAACATGTAAAAAAAAAAAAATAAAGGAAAGATCTAGGAATAAAATAAAGGAAAATAACAATTTTAGAGTCCTGTAAAGTCGAAGTTCGTTAAACTGAGTGCGGACTTGGCTCACGTCATCCTACTCTTCAAAAATGGGAACGAGCATCCGGCAACTTCAAAAGTCAGATTCTCCATTTTTTATATTTTAGGAAATATGAGAATAACTGTACTAAAAATTAATAAACTTAACTTATAATGAAATCGATGTCGGTTTTTGAAAAAACCTTAAGCGCCAAAAATTAGATATTGAATTTCAATTTATTATTGGACGTAAACACCACCTCGATATATCGATAAAATTCCCGCTGACGATATATCGATAAAAAAATTGGAAATGGTCTGCAAATCGACTATTGATGACGTAAGAACCAAATACTCTGGTCTTGACCAGTGCTAGAAGCATTAAAAATAGACTATAATTATAAAGATTTTGCCACCTTAATAAACTCCACTGGATACAATAAAGAATAAAGTTTTTAAAAAATATATATAGTTATTTGTGGAAAAATCGTGTCATGTTTTTCCTATAAAGTTTGCTAAATGGCATTTACGCCTTTTTCACAAAAATACGTCGAAATATTCTTGATAGATTGTATCAAAAAAATAAAACAGGTATACATCTGGTTTCTTAAAACAAATAAAACAAACTAAGTAAATGAAAAATGACGAATCTATCCATAGCTCAAAAATTGGAAAAAAAGAGGCTCATTTGCAATCGACTGTTGGCCAAGCTTTGTTGAAAATTTACCCTTGCAATATTTCAGATAATAACAAGATACACTACCTATATAAATGACTAGCGATTCCGTTACAATTTTAATTCTATAAGAATATCGATTTCAACAGAGCAATTACCATAACGTGAAGTATGATAGTAAAGGATCCGCATGGCAGTTCGACTTAGATTTAATTTGAATCACGCTATTCATATTAATTAGAAGTTCACTGATCTAAAGTTCATTAAACTTATAGTTTATTACCTATCGTAAACAGTGTAAATTGGTGCTCTTCTAACTTTTGTTTTAATTTTGTCTTCTACTACCCAATTGCACAACCCCCTATTAAAATATCATATCTAAAGCTAAACACTATATAACAAAACAATTATTTTATAACAATTTCGTTGTACAAGTTTCTAACAATGCCTTATATTATATTACTTATACTAGGTTCTTACAAAAGTCTTTGTACATAGAATAAGTTTTATTTAAAACAGTATAAATTTACACATTAAAATTCTTCTTCAAAATATAGACCATCATTGCCAATTACTTAAACCCATCTTTCTACCAAAAGTTGAATTTGGCTGTTCTTGTTTTCAAGGCGGAAAACTCCTCACATCCTGATATGATATTCCTGATGTTCTTGAAGTGCCACCCTTTAAAAAGATGTGCCATTGACCGTAAAATACCAAACAGTGCTGTGTCAGGGCTGTAAGGAGCTTGGGATAAGATTCGTAACACCCTCCATTTCCGAGAATCTTCCTTTGATTAAGAGTGAACGGTGGGCAGGAGCATTGTCTTGCTAAAACATCACTTTAATATGATTGACCAAAGCAGGGGACTCCTCTTTTAAAACTCTATATGATCTTTCCAGTTGTTCATAGCAAAGCTATACGTCAGTAGTCCCGCCATCTGGAACCAGATCAAAATGCAAAACACCCTCGTAATTCCACCAAACACAAAGCATTACCTTGAAGGCTGTTATCCCAGAATTGAACCGCCTGAACCAAAACGCTACTGTATTACGATGCACCACATTGTCACCTTCCACCGCACCAATTTCCTCAGCAGCTGCCTTCTAGCACTAAATCCTTTTTGCCTCAGAAGACCACGAATGACAAATTTTTCTTCCACCATTATCAGTGAAATTTATAAAATGGAATGAAAGATACGGACAGTTGGTATACCTAATTAAATAAAGGATTAGTCAAAGTAAACAACGATACATGCATTGTTTATATTTAGTGTTGAATAAGGATTCAAATGGAGACCTTAATGTCAGCAAAGAATTAGGTACAACTTTACAAGAAGGGCCCGTTATCACTGGTTCCTCCCGAACTTAAACGAAGGTCACCGGACTATCACACTCTAGCGCCATTTGTGCTATCTTACTACATTCGTGTTCATTGGAATTATTAAAACTATTACTGCTTTAATTAGATATTATTTAAAATTATTAGTCCGTCGACTTTCGCTCATTACGTTCGACCAGGAAATAAACAAAACAGCAACGGATCCTTTTCAGTTGAGGTCGAGGTCTTACCGTAATTTCATCCATTACTACTGCCTTAATTAGATCACAGCTGTCGACTTCCGCTCGCTACGCTCTCTCAAGAGATAAACAAGTTTATGTTTATGATTCATACATAGATTCAGTTGAGGTCGGTTCTTTACCGTAATTTAAATTATCACTCCTTTAAATTATTACTACAACTTCCCCAGATCACTGGAAGTCGATAGCACTAACAATTTTAAATAAGATGTAGTTAGGGCAGTAATAATTACAATGAATACGAATGTTAAATATGAATACAAAGCAATTGGTTATCACAAATGACACTAGAGTGAGCTAGTCCGGCGATCTTCGGGTAAGTTCGGGAGGAAACAGTGATAGCGCGCCCTTCTTGTAAAGTTGTAACATGAATTAATGCACAAAGACTTTTATAACAACCTAAGTAAGAGGAATGTTATTTTATAACAAAGTAACAATAAAAAGTGAATCAGTAGACATACGATAAGTTCCCATGATGGCGAGGGGCGAGATTATTAGCGCCTGGGGATTGATACTCAACTTTGCGCTAGCTATTCAAAATGTCTAACCAGGACATTTCGAAGATTGTTCCTCAAAAGTATGAGGCTCTCAAAGAATTTTCGAAGGACAATTTTAAATTACTTAGCTAATAACTGAAATAAATTCAGTATTGACATTTTTTTTTAATGATAACGAGTATAATATACAGCTATATATTATGTAGGTATGATAGATATAAGGTTAAAGCATATAAATGACCAGACTGTCGAACCCGGGACGGACGGACGGACTATCTAGGGAAAAGTCCAAATTTTAGAAAATTTCTCAGGCTTGTAGAATAGAACAATGTTTTTATTAAAAATATTCACAAGAGCGTATTAGGAAAACATTATTAGGATCTCTAGACCGTTAACCCGGTCTTGATTCTCTCAGTTATTAACAAAGAATTAAAACAGATAAAATTAAACACAAAATCACAGAAAACAGATATCATAGGATTCCAAATGTAGATAAATAGAAAAACAACACTTTATTATAGGACCAAGTCCCTCTAGAATAATAAGCATCAACCAAAATATTTTTTCGGTCCGTATAATATATAATAAATAAAAAAACATAAGAATTTGTGAAGGACAATGTTAAACTAAGTAGCTAATAACCAATTATAAAAAAATGAAATAATTTATTCAGAATTCACTTCTTTTTTTTTTTTATGTCAACGAGTACAATGCATAGCAATATACTAAATAGGTATAATAGATATAAGGTTACAATAGATTATAGCAATATACTAAATAGGTATAATAGATATAACTTTACAATATTTAAATGACCAAGACTATCGATAACTTCCTTTCTTTTCAATAACTTCCTTGGATCTTACCGACACTAGCCGGCTAGCGTGTAAGCTATTATATAACTTAAATAACCACATGATATCACTTGTATAACTTATAAAACTAGCCATATAACGAGGTTTGTTAGAACAGTGTGGAACCAACTTAATAAATACAACATGTAAAAGTGTCTGTAACAATGGTAAAGGCTAAATAAATGAATGCATTCACCTGACTGGCAAGCCTTTCAGCATTTACTGAGGAAAACCAATTAACAGGTGAATGAAATAGAACGCTCGGAAAAACTGCAAATATCCACATCCTCCAGCATGTCCATTCGATTTCGTTTATAGTTTACAGCCTCAATCTGTTTCTATAGATGGCATGCTTGCAAAGAAACTATCAATGTTTTTAGAAGTATTGATTTTATGGGTTTTAGTTGTAATACCAATATTTGTTTTTAAATATCGAATTGGGTTGGTAAATATGGCTGACAATCGGGAATCGATAGAAAGATATTTGATTGTTTTATTATTTTACAGATCTTTCCTAATCGAATTTACACTCAAGCAGATTATATGATTCTAAGGTAAAGTCAAAATTGTAGACAATTTCTCATACTTGTAGAATAAATTAATTTTTTTATTTAAAATATTTACAACAACGTATTATGAAAACATTATTAAGGTCACTAGACCGTTAGCCCGGTGTTAGTTTCCTGAATTATTTAATAAGAATTAAATTTAACAAAATTAAACACAAAACCACAACGATCAGTTGTCATGAAATTTCAAATTTATAATACACATTGTAATTAAAAATAAAATATAATGATCCTTATCTCCTTCACACTAAAAAATACACATATAATACAACTTGCAATGCAGCCGCCTTATCAGCAGCGGTAGTGACTAACTACCGTTCCCTAGCAACATTTGTGCTAACAAACTACTTTCTACTTCGGAATTATTAAAAATATTATTGCTTTCATTAGATATTATTTAAAAGTAAAATGCTATCGAAAGCATTCACAATATCTAATGAAAGCAATAATAATATTGTAACTCCGATGAATACGAATTTTACGATTGAATACAAAGCAGTTAGCACAAGTGATGCTAGAGGGCGGTAGTGCGGCGACCGCTGCTGATAAGGCGGCTGCATTCTAAAGTTGTACCCCCACCAGCGGCTCTAAGGAACTATTACCATTTTCTTTAATTAGGAATATAGCTTAAATTACATTAGATTGCAATCATACCGATCATTTATTATCTATGAAGTGCTGTTCACGTTTATTACAAATTAGGTATTACCTCTATACTATACATACTTCATTGTGCCTCTATTTTTTTTCTGCAATAAAATGTATTGAATTGAAAATGAGAGGGGCCACGAGATTTACATTGCCTAGGGGTCCATACATGACTTAATCCGGCCCTTACCGCACATATAATTTTATATATTGTTACACCATCCTCTGATTGTCGATAAGTGGTAACATACGCAAATTAATTAAGGAAACTAACAAAAAATAAAATAAATATTCATACCTTAAAGGTTTCCCAACAATGATCTCCAAAGCAATCAGCACTTTTCATATTTAACACAGTATTGCTTTTTGTTGAATTACTTTCCAGGTATAAAATGAGAGGATATAAAAAGGGGACGCTATATATTACTTAGGACAATAATAATATGGGGTGATAAACTGCACCATCCCCTCCCAGCAATTTCATCCCGGCTAATGCCTGCCCTGATATACGTACGTGTTGCTCGGCTATCATAACTCTCCTCCGAAACGTATGCCGCATCTATAACTTTCGTTGTCACTTTATTCACTGCACAATCTTTTTTATACCTTTCTCTTCATTAATGCAGATACGAGTATAATGGTGGTGGAAATTATGACGTGGTTATTCAAAACCTTCAAGTACTCCAACTTGCACTACACTACAGAGAAACTACAAATCTAACTTAAAATATTTATAATTTTCGGAATCTCCAAAATGCCAGCAGAAATACATAGCAAATAGATAGCATTTCACAATACTTATTACACCGGGTATAATAAACGCTTGTAGAAAAAAAATTAATTAAAAAAAATAATATATATATAAATATATATATAGATATATATATATATATATATATATATATATATATATATATATATATATATATATATATATATATATATATATATATATATTTGAAGGCTCCAGAACAAAGCCTCAAGCCTATTTTGTTTTTATAAAACATCATAGAACATTAAACGAAAAACTACAAAATCCACTTGAAATATTTTTTCAATAGAGAAATAATATTTTAACTTGAGCTAACTGTTGTTGGGTTTTAGGACAAAAACTGGACAAACGATTTAGCTTATAATTTGTTTGAATTATAAAAAGAAACCAGTACAAAAAAAATCAGAAAAAAAACGGAAACTTAGAAATAGCAAGTCAGATACCTTATAATAATAATTAGTATTAAACTTCGATAAAATTAAATTTTTTTTAAACTTTAGCACTTGATTGATATCTGATATAGGATAATCGATAGTGGATTACACGACCAACCTGAAATCTCGATTTTCTAACTGTAATATTATACTGTCAATAGCTTACAAAAATCTTAAATTCTTGTTCCTAACTAATAGCGTCATTAAAGTGTTAATTATGTAATGTATTTATATTATATATATATATATATATATATATATATATTTTTTTTTTTTTTTTTTTGTGGCACCTGCCTCCCCTCCTAGAGAATTTTGGTGGCACCGGCCTCCCCTCCTAGAGGATTGATGCAGCTACGCTTATGATTGTTATACATGGATGTTGCAATATTTCGATGTTTATTAGCAATAGATTTTTAGTAATGCAAAAGTTAAAGAATTAGATGCCCTATGGATCTAGTCAGTATCGTAGTAACTAAATTACTAAAAATTACGAACTAGAATTAAGTTGTAGCTAATTTCCCCCAAAAAAAGCAGATATTAAATAAATATATATGAGTGAATTGTACAATATGGACAGTATTATAAATTAAAGGAATGATTGTAGGTAAAATGTAAGATAAAAAGAATTGTTAAAACAAATAATTACATGACAATTTTTTAATTAAGATTTAATAGCAATTGAATTATATTTATACTTATACTTATGAATTATAATTATATTTATAATATATATATATATATATATATATATATATATATATATATATATATATATATATATATATATTTGTAGATAGCACCTGCCTTCCTCCCAGAACATTTCGCTAGCTACACTAATGATTGTTATATATGAATATTGCAATATTCCGATATTTATTAGGAACAGATTGTTATTAGTGCAAAAGGTAAAGCCTTACCTGCCATGATAGATCTAGACGCCCGGTTCAGGACATAATAATCTAATATCCGCCCAAGCCATAAAACGGACAATAACACAATTAAATGAGGACACGATAACGCAATTAAACTACAATACGTCATAACGATGACTAAAAAATAAAAAACAGTAAATTAAAAACAGTAATCCCCGACCGTTAAGAGAAGAAGACATCTCGAGATATTAAACAAAACTGACTCTAACAAGTGCTACCGTTTGGTTTGTATTGGCGCGGGGCTCTCAGCTAATTCAATTAGCGCACTAGAATCTCTCTCTAACCCTCTCTCTCTCGCTCTATCACTCTGTCTCTCTCCCTCATTCCCAACTTATTAGTTTTTCTACTGCCCGTGTAAAAAACCTTAGCCATTTCCTGTACTCATCTGATTTAATGTACAAAGACAAAACATTTTCATCGCTAAAAACCAAAAAAATATTCCAAGGTCAAAGACTTAAATTTTTGTCGTAAATTATTTTTAAAACATCAAGCCATAAAGTGCATTATGAATAATAATTCTGAATTAATAACTTAAACATTTATATAAATAATTTATCATATTTTAAAACAATACCACGTATTAGTTATTTCATTGTTTTCTTATTTACGAATATACTGTACAAATAATTAATAACTCTCAATATAGGTATTTTAAAAGAAATAGTTCTCTGATATAGTCTAATATATAGTGTCATCCTATTAATTATTATAAATTTTGAAAAATTAGTTATGTTAGTAAAGTAGTCTCTTGTAGATGGAATGCATTTGTTCAGTCCCAAAGGTTCGAAACCGATTTATTCTTTTAGATTTTAATACATTTATTTCGAAATCTATACTTTTAAAATTTTATTTTTAAGAGGTCATAATGATACAGTATTTTTTTTAAATACTCTAAAAACCTACAAATATTCACTAATAAAATTTCTTTGTATTGAAGATAACCGTGCTCTGTTTGGATTTCTGATAGTCACACATAAAAGTTTTAATTTTTCTTGAGCACCCTGACCATTTCTTTCTTTGTTATCAATACGGTCAACTATTAAATATTTAATAAAACATTGTTATTTATAAAATATCATAAAATGCTAATGATGAGTTGAGCTGACGGGTACAAGTACCAGTAGCGGACACACAAGTTGAGAGAAAAAAATTAATAGTTTAATATTGTTAAAAACCTGATTACGTCTCTGAATAACAACAATATGAAGTTTGGTCTAATTTCTCATGGCAATCAGACAAAATATTTAACGAAACAAATAAAAATCAAGTATAAGTATTTAATCCTCCGCAGATATGAGATAGCAGGCTGAAATTGCTTAAAGTCTTCTTACCGATCGATAAATTAAAGAAAAAAGATTTTCGAAGCTAGTTGAGCTGTTTCCTCGTGAAAAACGGGGAATAAAAGATAACATCGGTTTCGGATTCCCCAAATCGGGAGCCCAATGCACAAAACGGGGAATAAAGCATAACATCGGTTTCGGATTTCCCAAATCGGGAGCCCAATGCACAAAACGGGGAATAAAGCATAACATCGGTTTCGGATTCCCCAAATCGGGAGCCCAATGCACAAAACGGGGAATAAAGCATAACATCGGTTTCGGATTCCCCAAATCGGGAGCCCAATGCACAAAACGGGGAATAAAGCATAGCATCGGTTTCGGATTCCCCAAATCGGGAGCCCAATGCACAAAACGGGGAATAAAGCATAACATCGGTTTCGGATTCCCAAATCGGGAGCCCAATGCACAAAACGGGGAATAAAGCATAACATCGGTTTCGGATTTCCCAAATCGGGAGCCCAATGCACAAAACGGGGAATAAAGCATAACATCGGTTTCGGATTCCCCAAATCGGGAGCCCAATGCACAAAACGGGGAATAAAGCATAGCATCGGTTTCGGATTCCCCAAATCGGGAGCCCAATGCACAAAACGGGGAATAAAGCATAACATCGGTTTCGGATTCCCCAAATCGGGAGCCCAATGCACAAAACGGGGAATAAAGCATAACATCGGTTTCGGATTCCCCAAATCGGGAGCCCAATGCACAAAACGGGGAATAAAGCATAGCATCGGTTTCGGATTCCCCAAATCGGGAGCCCAATGCACAAAACGGGGAATAAAGCATAGCATCGGTTTCGGATTCCCCAAATCGGGAGCCCAATGCACAAAACGGGGAATAAAGCATAACATCGGTTTCGGATTCCCCAAATCGGGAGCCCAATGCACAAAACGGGGAATAAAGCATAACATCGGTTTCGGATTCCCCAAATCGGGAGCCCAATGCACAAAACGGGGAATAAAGCATAACATCGGTTTCGGATTCCCCAAATCGGGAGCCCAATGCACAAAACGGGGAATAAAGCATAACATCGGTTTCGGATTCCCCAAATCGGGAGCCCAATGCACAAAACGGGGAATAAAGCATAACATCGGTTTCGGATTCCCCAAATCGGGAGCCCAATGCACAAAACGGGGAATAAAGCATAGCATCGGTTTCGGATTCCCCAAATCGGGAGCCCAATGCACAAAACGGGGAATAAAGCATAGCATCGGTTTCGGATTCCCCAAATCGGGAGCCCAATGCACAAAACGGGGAATAAAGCATAACATCGGTTTCGGATTCCCCAAATCGGGAGCCCAATGCACAAAACGGGGAATAAAGCATAACATCGGTTTCGGATTCCCCAAATCGGGAGCCCAATGCACAAAACGGGGAATAAAGCATAACATCGGTTTCGGATTCCCCAAATCGGGAGCCCAATGCACAAAACGGGGAATAAAGCATAACATCGGTTTCGGATTCCCCAAATCGGGAGCCCAATGCACAAAACGGGGAATAAAGCATAACATCGGTTTCGGATTCCCCAAATCGGGAGCCCAATGCACAAAACGGGGAATAAAGCATAACATCGGTTTCGGATTCCCCAAATCGGGAGCCCAATGCACAAAACGGGGAATAAAGCATAACATCGGTTTCGGATTCCCCAAATCGGGAGCCCAATGCACAAAACGGGGAATAAAGCATAGCATCGGTTTCGGATTCCCAAATCGGGAGCCCAATGCACAAAACGGGGAATAAAGCATAGCATCGGTTTCGGATTCCCCAAATCGGGAGCCCAATGCACAAAACGGGGAATAAAGCATAGCATCGGTTTCGGATTCCCCAAATCGGGAGCCCAATGCACAAAACGGGGAATAAAGCATAACATCGGTTTCGGATTTCCCAAATCGGGAGCCCAATGCACAAAACGGGGAATAAAGCATAGCATCGGTTTCGGATTCCCCAAATCGGGAGCCCAATGCACAAAACGGGGAATAAAGCATAGCATCGGTTTCGGATTCCCCAAATCGGGAGCCCAATGCACAAAACGGGGAATAAAGCATAACATCGGTTTCGGATTCCCCAAATCGGGAGCCCAATGCACAAAACGGGGAATAAAGCATAACATCGGTTTCGGATTCCCCAAATCGGGAGCCCAATGCACAAAACGGGGAATAAAGCATAGCATCGGTTTCGGATTCCCCAAATCGGGAGCCCAATGCACAAAACGGGGAATAAAGCATAACATCGGTTTCGGATTCCCCAAATCGGGAGCCCGCTGCACAAAACGGGGAATAAAGCATAGCATCGGTTTCGGATTCCCCAAATCGGGAGCCCAATGCACAAAACGGGGAATAAAGCATAACATCGGTTTCGGATTCCCCAAATCGGGAGCCCAATGCACAAAACGGGGAATAAAGCATAACATCGGTTTCGGATTCCCCAAATCGGGAGCCCAATGCACAAAACGGGGAATAAAGCATAACATCGGTTTCGGATTCCCCAAATCGGGAGCCCGCTGCACAAAACGGGGAATAAAGCATAACATCGGTTTCGGATTCCCCAAATCGGGAGCCCAATGCACAAAACGGGGAATAAAGCATAACATCGGTTTCGGATTCCCCAAATCGGGAGCCCAATGCACAAAACGGGGAATAAAGCATAACATCGGTTTCGGATTCCCCAAATCGGGAGCCCAATGCACAAAACGGGGAATAAAGCATAGCATCGGTTTCGGATTCCCCAAATCGGGAGCCCAATGCACAAAACGGGGAATAAAGCATAGCATCGGTTTCGGATTCCCCAAATCGGGAGCCCAATGCACAAAACGGGGAATAAAGCATAGCATCGGTTTCGGATTCCCCAAATCGGGAGCCAAATGCACAAAACGGGGAATAAAGCATAACATCGGTTTCGGATTCCCCAAATCGGGAGCCCAATGCACAAAACGGGGAATAAAGCATAACATCGGTTTCGGATTCCCCAAATCGGGAGCCCGCTGCACAAAACGGGGAATAAAGCATAACATCGGTTTCGGATTCCCCAAATCGGGAGCCCGCTGCACAAAACGGGGAATAAAGCATAACATCGGTTTCGGATTCCCCAAATCGGGAGCCCAATGCACAAAACGGGGAATAAAGCATAGCATCGGTTTCGGATTCCCCAAATCGGGAGCCCAATGCACAAAACGGGGAATAAAGCATAACATCGGTTTCGGATTCCCCAAATCGGGAGCCCAATGCACAAAACGGGGAATAAAGCATAACATCGGTTTCGGATTCCCCAAATCGGGAGCCCAATGCACAAAACGGGGAATAAAGCATAGCATCGGTTTCGGATTCCCCAAATCGGGAGCCCAATGCACAAAACGGGGAATAAAGCATAGCATCGGTTTCGGATTCCCCAAATCGGGAGCCCAATGCACAAAACGGGGAATAAAGCATAACATCGGTTTCGGATTCCCCAAATCGGGAGCCCAATGCACAAAACGGGGAATAAAGCATAACATCGGTTTCGGATTCCCCAAATCGGGAGCCCAATGCACAAAACGGGGAATAAAGCATAACATCGGTTTCGGATTCCCCAAATCGGGAGCCCAATGCACAAAACGGGGAATAAAGCATAACATCGGTTTCGGATTCCCCAAATCGGGAGCCCAATGCACAAAACGGGGAATAAAGCATAACATCGGTTTCGGATTCCCCAAATCGGGAGCCCAATGCACAAAACGGGGAATAAAGCATAACATCGGTTTCGGATTCCCCAAATCGGGAGCCCAATGCACAAAACGGGGAATAAAGCATAACATCGGTTTCGGATTCCCCAAATCGGGAGCCCAATGCACAAAACGGGGAATAAAGCATAGCATCGGTTTCGGATTCCCCAAATCGGGAGCCCAATGCACAAAACGGGGAATAAAGCATAGCATCGGTTTCGGATTCCCCAAATCGGGAGCCCAATGCACAAAACGGGGAATAAAGCATAGCATCGGTTTCGGATTCCCCAAATCGGGAGCCCAATGCACAAAACGGGGAATAAAGCATAACATCGGTTTCGGATTTCCCAAATCGGGAGCCCAATGCACAAAACGGGGAATAAAGCATAGCATCGGTTTCGGATTCCCCAAATCGGGAGCCCAATGCACAAAACGGGGAATAAAGCATAGCATCGGTTTCGGATTCCCCAAATCGGGAGCCCAATGCACAAAACGGGGAATAAAGCATAACATCGGTTTCGGATTCCCCAAATCGGGAGCCCAATGCACAAAACGGGGAATAAAGCATAACATCGGTTTCGGATTCCCCAAATCGGGAGCCCAATGCACAAAACGGGGAATAAAGCATAGCATCGGTTTCGGATTCCCCAAATCGGGAGCCCAATGCACAAAACGGGGAATAAAGCATAACATCGGTTTCGGATTCCCCAAATCGGGAGCCCGCTGCACAAAACGGGGAATAAAGCATAGCATCGGTTTCGGATTCCCCAAATCGGGAGCCCAATGCACAAAACGGGGAATAAAGCATAACATCGGTTTCGGATTCCCCAAATCGGGAGCCCAATGCACAAAAGGGGGAATAAAGCATAACATCGGTTTCGGATTCCCCAAATCGGGAGCCCAATGCACAAAACGGGGAATAAAGCATAACATCGGTTTCGGATTCCCCAAATCGGGAGCCCGCTGCACAAAACGGGGAATAAAGCATAACATCGGTTTCGGATTCCCCAAATCGGGAGCCCAATGCACAAAACGGGGAATAAAGCATAACATCGGTTTCGGATTCCCCAAATCGGGAGCCCAATGCACAAAACGGGGAATAAAGCATAACATCGGTTTCGGATTCCCCAAATCGGGAGCCCAATGCACAAAACGGGGAATAAAGCATAGCATCGGTTTCGGATTCCCCAAATCGGGAGCCCAATGCACAAAACGGGGAATAAAGCATAGCATCGGTTTCGGATTCCCCAAATCGGGAGCCCAATGCACAAAACGGGGAATAAAGCATAGCATCGGTTTCGGATTCCCCAAATCGGGAGCCAAATGCACAAAACGGGGAATAAAGCATAACATCGGTTTCGGATTCCCCAAATCGGGAGCCCAATGCACAAAACGGGGAATAAAGCATAACATCGGTTTCGGATTCCCCAAATCGGGAGCCCGCTGCACAAAACGGGGAATAAAGCATAACATCGGTTTCGGATTCCCCAAATCGGGAGCCCGCTGCACAAAACGGGGAATAAAGCATAACATCGGTTTCGGATTCCCCAAATCGGGAGCCCAATGCACAAAACGGGGAATAAAGCATAGCATCGGTTTCGGATTCCCCAAATCGGGAGCCCAATGCACAAAACGGGGAATAAAGCATAACATCGGTTTCGGATTCCCCAAATCGGGAGCCCAATGCACAAAACGGGGAATAAAGCATAACATCGGTTTCGGATTCCCCAAATCGGGAGCCCAATGCACAAAACGGGGAATAAAGCATAACATCGGTTTCGGATTCCCCAAATCGGGAGCCCAATGCACAAAACGGGGAATAAAGCATAGCATCGGTTTCGGATTCCCCAAATCGGGAGCCCAATGCACAAAACGGGGAATAAAGCATAACATCGGTTTCGGATTCCCCAAATCGGGAGCCCAATGCACAAAACGGGGAATAAAGCATAACATCGGTTTCGGATTCCCCAAATCGGGAGCCCAATGCACAAAACGGGGAATAAAGCATAGCATCGGTTTCGGATTCCCCAAATCGGGAGCCCAATGCACAAAACGGGGAATAAAGCATAACATCGGTTTCGGATTCCCCAAATCGGGAGCCCAATGCACAAAACGGGGAATAAAGCATAGCATCGGTTTCGGATTCCCCAAATCGGGAGCCCAATGCACAAAACGGGGAATAAAGCATAACATCGGTTTCGGATTCCCCAAATCGGGAGCCCAATGCACAAAACGGGGAATAAAGCATAACATCGGTTTCGGATTCCCCAAATCGGGAGCCCAATGCACAAAACGGGGAATAAAGCATAACATCGGTTTCGGATTCCCCAAATCGGGAGCCCAATGCACAAAACGGGGAATAAAGCATAACATCGGTTTCGGATTCCCCAAATCGGGAGCCCAATGCACAAAACGGGGAATAAAGCATAACATCGGTTTCGGATTCCCCAAATCGGGAGCCCAATGCACAAAACGGGGAATAAAGCATAACATCGGTTTCGGATTCCCCAAATCGGGAGCCCAATGCACAAAACGGGGAATAAAGCATAGCATCGGTTTCGGATTCCCCAAATCGGGAGCCCAATGCACAAAACGGGGAATAAAGCATAGCATCGGTTTCGGATTCCCCAAATCGGGAGCCCAATGCACAAAACGGGGAATAAAGCATAGCATCGGTTTCGGATTCCCCAAATCGGGAGCCCAATGCACAAAACGGGGAATAAAGCATAACATCGGTTTCGGATTCCCCAAATCGGGAGCCCAATGCACAAAACGGGGAATAAAGCATAGCATCGGTTTCGGATTCCCCAAATCGGGAGCCCAATGCACAAAACGGGGAATAAAGCATAGCATCGGTTTCGGATTCCCCAAATCGGGAGCCCAATGCACAAAACGGGGAATAAAGCATAACATCGGTTTCGGATTCCCCAAATCGGGAGCCCAATGCACAAAACGGGGAATAAAGCATAGCATCGGTTTCGGATTCCCCAAATCGGGAGCCCGCTGCACAAAACGGGGAATAAAGCATAACATCGGTTTCGGATTCCCCAAATCGGGAGCCCAATGCACAAAACGGGGAATAAAGCATAACATCGGTTTCGGATTCCCCAAATCGGGAGCCCAATGCACAAAACGGGGAATAAAGCATAGCATCGGTTTCGGATTCCCCAAATCGGGAGCCCAATGCACAAAACGGGGAATGAAGCATAACATCGGTTTCGGATTTCCCAAATCGGGAGCCCAATGCACAAAACGGGGAATAAAGCATAGCATCGGTTTCGGATTCCCCAAATCGGGAGCCCAATGCACAAAACGGGGAATAAAGCATAACATCGGTTTCGGATTCCCCAAATCGGGAGCCCAATGCACAAAACGGGGAATAAAGCATAACATCGGTTTCGGATTCCCCAAATCGGGAGCCCAATGCACAAAACGGGGAATAAAGCATAACATCGGTTTCGGATTCCCCAAATCGGGAGCCCAATGCACAAAACGGGGAATAAAGCATAACATCGGTTTCGGATTCCCCAAATCGGGAGCCCAATGCACAAAACGGGGAATAAAGCATAACATCGGTTTCGGATTCCCCAAATCGGGAGCCCAATGCACAAAACGGGGAATAAAGCATAGCATCGGTTTCGGATTCCCCAAATCGGGAGCCCAATGCACAAAACGGGGAATAAAGCATAGCATCGGTTTCGGATTCCCCAAATCGGGAGCCCAATGCACAAAACGGGGAATAAAGCATAGCATCGGTTTCGGATTCCCCAAATCGGGAGCCCAATGCACAAAACGGGGAATAAAGCATATCATCGGTTTCGGATTCCCCAAATCGGGAGCCCAATGCACAAAACGGGGAATAAAGCATAACATCGGTTTCGGATTCCCCAAATCGGGAGCCCAATGCACAAAACGGGGAATAAAGCATAGCATCGGTTTCGGATTCCCCAAATCGGGAGCCCAATGCACAAAACGGGGAATAAAGCATAACATCGGTTTCGGATTCCCCAAATCGGGAGCCCAATGCACAAAACGGGGAATAAAGCATAACATCGGTTTCGGATTCCCCAAATCGGGAGCCCAATGCACAAAACGGGGAATAAAGCATAACATCGGTTTCGGATTCCCCAAATCGGGAGCCCAATGCACAAAACGGGGAATAAAGCATAGCATCGGTTTCGGATTCCCCAAATCGGGAGCCCAATGCACAAAACGGGGAATAAAGCATAACATCGGTTTCGGATTCCCCAAATCGGGAGCCCAATGCACAAAACGGGGAATAAAGCATAACATCGGTTTCGGATTCCCCAAATCGGGAGCCCAATGCACAAAACGGGGAATAAAGCATAGCATCGGTTTCGGATTCCCCAAATCGGGAGCCCAATGCACAAAACGGGGAATAAAGCATAACATCGGTTTCGGATTCCCCAAATCGGGAGCCCAATGCACAAAACGGGGAATAAAGCATAGCATCGGTTTCGGATTCCCCAAATCGGGAGCCCAATGCACAAAACGGGGAATAAAGCATAACATCGGTTTCGGATTCCCCAAATCGGGAGCCCAATGCACAAAACGGGGAATAAAGCATAACATCGGTTTCGGATTCCCCAAATCGGGAGCCCAATGCACAAAACGGGGAATAAAGCATAACATCGGTTTCGGATTCCCCAAATCGGGAGCCCAATGCACAAAACGGGGAATAAAGCATAACATCGGTTTCGGATTCCCCAAATCGGGAGCCCAATGCACAAAACGGGGAATAAAGCATAGCATCGGTTTCGGATTCCCCAAATCGGGAGCCCAATGCACAAAACGGGGAATAAAGCATACCATCGGTTTCGGATTCCCCAAATCGGGAGCCCAATGCACAAAACGGGGAATAAAGCATAACATCGGTTTCGGATTCCCCAAATCGGGAGCCCAATGCACAAAACGGGGAATAAAGCATAACATCGGTTTCGGATTCCCCAAATCGGGAGCCCAATGCACAAAACGGGGAATAAAGCATAACATCGGTTTCGGATTCCCCAAATCGGGAGCCCAATGCACAAAACGGGGAATAAAGCATAGCATCGGTTTCGGATTCCCCAAATCGGGAGCCCAATGCACAAAACGGGGAATAAAGCATAACATCGGTTTCGGATTCCCCAAATCGGGAGCCCAATGCACAAAACGGGGAATAAAGCATAACATCGGTTTCGGATTCCCCAAATCGGGAGCCCAATGCACAAAACGGGGAATAAAGCATAGCATCGGTTTCGGATTCCCCAAATCGGGAGCCCAATGCACAAAACGGGGAATAAAGCATAACATCGGTTTCGGATTCCCCAAATCGGGAGCCCAATGCACAAAACGGGGAATAAAGCATAACATCGGTTTCGGATTCCCCAAATCGGGAGCCCAATGCACAAAACGGGGAATAAAGCATAACATCGGTTTCGGATTCCCCAAATCGGGAGCCCAATGCACAAAACGGGGAATAAAGCATAACATCGGTTTCGGATTCCCCAAATCGGGAGCCCAATGCACAAAACGGGGAATAAAGCATAGCATCGGTTTCGGATTCCCCAAATCGGGAGCCCAATGCACAAAACGGGGAATAAAGCATAACATCGGTTTCGGATTCCCCAAATCGGGAGCCCAATGCACAAAACGGGGAATAAAGCATAACATCGGTTTCGGATTCCCCAAATCGGGAGCCCGCTGCACAAAACGGGGAATAAAGCATAACATCGGTTTCGGATTCCCCAAATCGGGAGCCCGCTGCACAAAACGGGGAATAAAGCATAACATCGGTTTCGGATTCCCCAAATCGGGAGCCCAATGCACAAAACGGGGAATAAAGCATAACATCGGTTTCGGATTCCCCAAATCGGGAGCCCAATGCACAAAACGGGGAATAAAGCATAGCATCGGTTTCGGATTCCCCAAATCGGGAGCCCAATGCACAAAACGGGGAATAAAGCATAGCATCGGTTTCGGATTCCCCAAATCGGGAGCCCAATGCACAAAACGGGGAATAAAGCATAACATCGGTTTCGGATTCCCCAAATCGGGAGCCCAATGCACAAAACGGGGAATAAAGCATAACATCGGTTTCGGATTCCCCAAATCGGGAGCCCAATGCACAAAACGGGGAATAAAGCATAACATCGGTTTCGGATTCCCCAAATCGGGAGCCCAATGCACAAAACGGGGAATAAAGCATAGCATCGGTTTCGGATTCCCCAAATCGGGAGCCCAATGCACAAAACGGGGAATAAAGCATAACATCGGTTTCGGATTCCCCAAATCGGGAGCCCAATGCACAAAACGGGGAATAAAGCATAACATCGGTTTCGGATTCCCCAAATCGGGAGCCCAATGCACAAAACGGGGAATAAAGCATAACATCGGTTTCGGATTCCCCAAATCGGGAGCCCAATGCACAAAACGGGGAATAAAGCATAACATCGGTTTCGGATTCCCCAAATCGGGAGCCCAATGCACAAAACGGGGAATAAAGCATAGCATCGGTTTCGGATTCCCCAAATCGGGAGCCCAATGCACAAAACGGGGAATAAAGCATACCATCGGTTTCGGATTCCCCAAATCGGGAGCCCAATGCACAAAACGGGGAATAAAGCATAACATCGGTTTCGGATTCCCCAAATCGGGAGCCCAATGCACAAAACGGGGAATAAAGCATAACATCGGTTTCGGATTCCCCAAATCGGGAGCCCAATGCACAAAACGGGGAATAAAGCATAACATCGGTTTCGGATTCCCCAAATCGGGAGCCCAATGCACAAAACGGGGAATAAAGCATAGCATCGGTTTCGGATTCCCCAAATCGGGAGCCCAATGCACAAAACGGGGAATAAAGCATAACATCGGTTTCGGATTCCCCAAATCGGGAGCCCAATGCACAAAACGGGGAATAAAGCATAACATCGGTTTCGGATTCCCCAAATCGGGAGCCCAATGCACAAAACGGGGAATAAAGCATAGCATCGGTTTCGGATTCCCCAAATCGGGAGCCCAATGCACAAAACGGGGAATAAAGCATAACATCGGTTTCGGATTCCCCAAATCGGGAGCCCAATGCACAAAACGGGGAATAAAGCATAACATCGGTTTCGGATTCCCCAAATCGGGAGCCCAATGCACAAAACGGGGAATAAAGCATAGCATCGGTTTCGGATTCCCCAAATCGGGAGCCCAATGCACAAAACGGGGAATAAAGCATAGCATCGGTTTCGGATTCCCCAAATCGGGAGCCCAATGCACAAAACGGGGAATAAAGCATAGCATCGGTTTCGGATTCCCCAAATCGGGAGCCCAATGCACAAAACGGGGAATAAAGCATAACATCGGTTTCGGATTCCCCAAATCGGGAGCCCAATGCACAAAACGGGGAATAAAGCATAACATCGGTTTCGGATTCCCCAAATCGGGAGCCCAATGCACAAAACGGGGAATAAAGCATAGCATCGGTTTCGGATTCCCCAAATCGGGAGCCCAATGCACAAAACGGGGAATAAAGCATAACATCGGTTTCGGATTCCCCAAATCGGGAGCCCAATGCACAAAACGGGGAATAAAGCATAACATCGGTTTCGGATTCCCCAAATCGGGAGCCCAATGCACAAAACGGGGAATAAAGCATAACATCGGTTTCGGATTCCCCAAATCGGGAGCCCAATGCACAAAACGGGGAATAAAGCATAACATCGGTTTCGGATTCCCCAAATTGGGAGCCCAATGCACAAAACGTAAAGATAAATTAAAGAAATTACTCGATTCAAAATTCAGATAAAACAATCTTCATAGTTTACTAACAATTTTGAACCAGCACTCTCTGTCCCTAGGCAGTTTCATCCAGTTTGTTCATAAAGCTTTAATAGTAAAGTAAATATATTTACTGTGGACCTAAGAAATATAAAAAATAAAAAATACATTTTGTACACAAAACTAAATTATGATAATGCTCTAATAAGTTTAAACGAATAAACTATATACATTATATCAACACACACATACGTACTTTTGCTTAATCCGTATTTAGTATAAAATCTAACTTCGCAGCCTGGATGTTTCTATTACAAAATAATAAATATTGTTCAGTTTGTTACGATCATCAATTGTTATTAATTGTTTTATTTGTTCATTATGGTCTATTTTATCGTTTATATAATATTTTAAATATGCCTTTAACAGTAGCCAGGAAGGAAGACCAGGGGGTCTGGGCCTCCCCCCCAAAATATCAAAATACGGTTAGTTATTCTTGTCTGTAAACAAAAATTGTATAAAGCTATTTGAATTTTATTATAAATAATATACTTATATACATAGGATATATTACATAGAGAGAGGGCTCCCTTAGATCCATGTTTGGAGAGAGGGGGGTTAAAGTAGATCCTGGCTACGCTACTGGTCTTTAATTGTTTTCAATATTGGGCTTGATATAAAAAAAATGCAATAAGTTGTCCAGAATCGCACAATGGCCAAGGAGACTGAGGTTAAGGATAAACCTCAGTAAAGGCAAGAGTTGAGGATAAACCTCAGTAAAGGCAAGAGTTAAGGATAAACCTCAGTAAAGGCAAGAGTTAAGGATAAACCTCAGTAAAGGCAAGAGTTGAGGATAAACCTCAGTAAAGGCAAGAGTTAAGGATAAACCTCAGTAAAGGCAAGGTTAAGGATAAACCTCAGTAAAGGCAAGACTTGAGGATAAACCTCAGTAAAGGCAAGAGTTAAGGATAAACCTCAGTAAAGGCAAGAGTTGAGGATAAACCTCAGTAAAGGCAAGAGTTAAGGATAAACCTCAGTAAAGGCAAGAGCTAAGGATAAACCTCAGTAAAGGCAAGAGTTGAGGATAAACCTCAGTAAAGGCAAGAGTTGAGGATAAACCTCAGTAAAGGCAAGAGTTGAGGATAAACCTCAGTAAAGGCAAGAGTTGAGGATAAACCTCAGTAAAGGCAAGAGTTAAGGATAAACCTCAGTAAAGGCAAGAGTTGAGGATAAACCTCAGTAAAGGCAAGAGTTAAGGATAAACCTCTGCTTGTGGCTATCCCGCACCTCAGCTACCAGTCTGCATTTATTTATAATTTATAATTACATTTACAATAATCTCAATTATAACACAAAGTAAAAAAAAAAGAGCGTTGTTCTGGTAAAAAAAAATATAACTATATAAATATAATCGTACTGACAAAAAAATGAAAAGAAAAATCATAAAAACAAATAAAATTAGAATATAAAAATAATGAAACAATCCAGAATTAAAACGTAAAAAAAATAACGTCATATGTCATGTATTTGCGAAAACTTGAATTTAAAAACCTGTTTCAATAACCGATATATGAAGTACGTTTATCTCAGTGGATCCGTTACTGCGAAAGCTTTCACTCACAATGACATTGATAAATAAAAGCAATAAAAACTGTTTTATTTGTTGAAACCACAAGGTTGTTTTTCCTTTTATCGAACGTGACTGGAATGTCGAGGCGCATCTCAGATAATATCACAGGATGATTTGTTGCGTGCAATTCATTATATCCAGTGCAATTACATTCGAAATTTCAATATTTCAAAAGAGATTCATAGCTATTAAACCTCTGTAAAGTCTTAAGAACAGCACGATCTCCAATGTTGATCTTGAAGAATGAATAGCTCAAGATTACCTTACTTCTTCTTTAACGATCAGAAAGAACATGACCCTCCTAAAGCAATCCTCTCGACACTGCCGGAAACAATCCCCCAGAAAATTTATGAAAAAGAAATATTAGGAAGTCCAGAAAAATAAAATAAAAAAAAGAAGTCAATTATTTCGCCAGTCAGATGCATCCAAATATTAATTAGGATATATATATATATATATATATATATATATATATATATATATATATATATATATATATCCTATACATATATACTAATTATATATATACTTTTTTTTATTTTTGGAAGAATTTTAAATTTAATTGTTGGGTACTTTTTATTAAGTAAACTCTTCCTCGAATTTTCTGTTTATTAAATGAAATAAACTTAATTAAATAAAATAAAATTAAGAAAATGATCACATATTTCACGACGTTTTGGGGAGTTTTCCTATCTTTTGGACAAAAACTCTAAAATAACAGAACAACATTAGAAATAACAAACACTGTACATTCTTAGGTTCACAATGTTTTAATTTTTTTAAAACATGTTTTTATAATTAATAATTATGGATTCTAAGCAATGATAAAAAAAAGAGGGGAGGAATGGTAATAATAATATTAAGGAATAATACATAAGGTAAAAAAACAAATTAATTGCTAATTGTAAAAGTCGTTTTAAACAAAAATAATATGTGAATACTTATTTAAATACAATGATTGTTTTGTTAGTTATAATGTGAATTTTATATAATGCTGTTCTGTAATTTTAGAATTTTTTTTCCTGAAGACGTAGAAATTCCCCGGTGCGTCGAAAAATATGTGATGAAATTTTTAAATAAATAGAAAAGTCGAGGAACAAATTTACTTCATAAAAAACTACCCAAAATAATAATGATTGCTATAAAACTTTGGTTAAAATGAAATGCTGTTTTTGAAGATTTACAATTGGTTGGTATCTGATTCAAGATAATCGATGGTCAATGGTCGATTAAAAAGTTAACCTTGAATCTCGATTATCGATTATCTCACTGTAACACGATGCAGTCAGTAACCTACACCGTCCATCAAGAAATAATCCACATTTTAAAACGAAAATTCACGATATGGTAATTTCGATTTGTTTTCTTGTTTTAGCCCATTCTTGGTATAAAGGTGCCTTCCCTATTTTTCTTTTCGGAGAAGCTGATTTACAATGTATTTTTTGTATTAAAAAATACAGACGAGAATGGAATAAAAACGTGTCGAAAGGACAACACGGAAGTGAGTATGTTATTTAGTGGTTACCAAGTTGCCCTTAACTTCGGCTTTTATTTTATTTTTAGATTATAATGCTTTTATTAAGAGGAACCCATTCAATGATTATGTAACAAATATGTTTGTGTATGGTTTACCCGCCTCCTCCTACAGAACATTTGATTAGTTACAATGCACGACATTAAAACCAAGTGCGACAACTTCATCACTACTTCTAATCACACAAAGTTATACTATGCAAATGAGACGCAATATGACACGGAACATTCTACAACTACATCTAAGGTAGGAAACCTAAACGCCTGTTTTATGCAAAATGGGCTTACACAATTAACCAGTTGGATAGGGTGAATAATTTATGGAGTTCATATGAAAATTTGGTTATAAGAAGAAATTCAGTGAATATTAATATCTTTCTAAAATGATATGATATTATACAATAGAAGGGTGCACCAACCGAAGAACTGAGACAGCTATACAACGCCGATTCGCGTGAATATAATTGCAGCAACAACCGCTATACAACGCCGAATTGGGCGAATATAATTGCAGAAACAGCAACATGTTGATGGAAATGCACGTGTAAAGTTATTGGGATGGATAAAAAACGAATCACTAAAAGGGTAATCATCATTTAGCCGATGGGTAGTCGACCGAAACGTAGGTGGGGAATAGGACGTTGTCATTGTTACCGGCATCGAACTTTCACGTCAGCTAAATCTTTATTTATTTAATAGTACAGCATAAAAAAATAAATAAATAATATTATTTGCAAATCAGTTCAAGTTTAACTGCTTAAAAAATAAAATAAAAATATGCTACAAAAAATTAAACTAATTTCAGAATCAACTAAATAAAAATGTCAACTTGTTCGATATCGATTCGGTACCATTAGGTGACAATTGAATTAACAGAGTTGAATACTTATGGTGCCTTTACACATTTGCCAAGCCTAGGTAAATCATTTGCCAAGCCTAGGCAAGTCAAACGGCTACTATTCCGGCTATTCCAACGGCTGCTAATTTCGATTTAAAATAGCTTTATTTTATAAAGAAACAATTAAAAATATAAAATAAAAATATACAATTTATATAAATACACAAATATGCGAATGCAACACTAGCGCTGATGTGGCGCTTCCCATAAGAACCGGATCGGACTCGACACAGAGAAACCAATCCAAGCCAAGCAAAACGACTCTCTTTGCACATTTGATTTGCCTAAGCTTGGCAAATGATTTGCCTAGGCTTGGCAAATCTGTAAAGAAACAACATTCCGAAAGCCACAGAAAAAGTTGCAGGCAATTGCATGCTTTTAATTTCGTACTTTTTGATTTTTAATAACCGTTATGATGTTGCTAAAAAAAAACTAAAACCTCAAGACATCTTGATAAAACACTGTCCCCCTCTCCCCCCCCCCGCCCACAGGAAGTAGCCATGTAGTGAAAAACACGAACATCTTTTCACAATGGCTGATATTCAAGGCCCTCAAGAGAGATGCAGTGGTTCGGAAAATTATGATGGCTCTCCAAGATATGCTGAGAGTAGCATAGGACTAAATAACGCCAAGTTATTATAATTTTAAAAAAATAAATAAACTTGATATTATGGTGATTATGGAAATTTTATTCTTCATTATTGCATTTCTGTATTAGGATTTACACTTTTCTCTTTCTTATCAGTGCATTTTTACTTTTGTTCACACTGCCCGTTACTGTAGCTGATAAAGAAAGATAATTTTCTAAACATAAATTTACAAAAAAATACTTGAGAAGTAATTATTTTTATTATAGGATTTGAGAAATGGATCTTCCAAATGTATTTTATTATATAACTACTATAGTTAAGATATAATGTATTTTATTATATAACTACTATAGTTAAGATATAATGTATTTTATTATATAACTACTATAGTTAAGATATAATGTATTTTATTATATAACTACTATAGTTAAGATATAATGTATTTTATTATATAACTACTATAGTTAAGATATAATGTATTTTATTATATAACTACTATAGTTAAGATATAATGTATTTTATTATATAACTACTATAGTTAAGATATAATGTATTTTATTATATAACTACTATAGTTAAGATATAATGTATTTTATTATATAACTACTGTAGTTAAGATATAATGAAAACGTTTCCAAGCAAATATGAGTTACATAATAAAATATATTTGGTAAATTGGCTCGACAAATCCTTTAAGAAAACTTCTAATTCTTACTGGGACATCGCTAAATTAAAAATTATTTTTATTTATTTATTACATTACAACGGTTCATCTATACTAAGCAGTATAAGCATTTTAAATATTGAAAATGAAAGAGGCCGAACATTCAATTTAGAAAAATTAGTGGGAAAACTTTTGTAGATCAAGACCCGAAGAGAATGGAAATAAGAGTAAGATAATTTAGCAGAATAATCGATAATTCCACTGTAATCGATTGAAATAAAGTTTTCTTTTTCAAAATTTATATATATTTTTTGTGTTTTCCTATCTTTATAATTAAAATTAATATCTGGTAACAAATATTTAGTGATTATTATTTCTAGTGTAAAATATCTCGAAACTAGGGGAGGGGAGGAGGAATATATTGGGCCTTAGGTTAATGCTGAGTAAGCCAAGAAATATTGTTAAAAAATTAGAAATATTTTGCACAATGAGCCGTGTATTTCCGAAAGAGGCCGTAAGGATCGCTCCCATCTCATTAAGTTCCCTCTAGATGTGTTATCACTTTTAAAAAGAACAGATTTACCATTTCCCACCTGCTCCTTTGATGACTTATCTAAATGTCTTAGACCAAAAATCAATAAAAAAAAAGTTCATTTCATTCCGTACCCTTTTATTGATTTATATCAATCAATAAATTAATTTGCGAATGACACTTTCCCTTTGATCTATAACTTATATTTAAAAAAAATAAGATATTTTAAAACAAGGTTACGACGTAAAAATAATTTATGATCTAAAATTTAACAGAAAGCATATCTGTTTAAATATATAGAATATAACAGTAACAATAATTGGAAAACAAAAATAATACTAAGTGTGAAGAGAATGGGTGGGGAGGCTTAGGACAACAGGGATTGGTAGAAGAGAATGGGTGGGGAGGCTTAGGACAACAGGGATTGGTAGAAGAGAATGGGTGGGGAGGCTTGTTGGCATAACAGGGATTGGTAGAAGAGAATGGGTGGGGAGGCTTAGGACAACAGAGATTGGTAGAAGAGAATGGGTGGGGAGGCTTAGGACAACAGGGATTGGAAGAAGAGAATGGGTGGGGAGGCTTAGGACAACAGGGATTGGTAGAAGAGAATGGGTGGGGAGGCTTAGGACAACAGGGATTGGTAGAAGAGAATGGGTGGGGAGGCTTAGGACAACAGGGATTGGTAGAAGAGAATGGGTGGGGAGGCTTAGGACAACAGGGATTGGTAGAAAGTTCACTTCCAATGATATTACAGAGTATGTGACTAAGCTGGACAAGGAAAGTTACTCCCCAAATTAATTTTTTAATAATGAAACCAGCTAGGATTGACCAAGTAAAATTATATAGATGTCGAGACATGGGGAGGGAATCATGTAATTTAAAGGTAATGAAACATTATTTAAAACAGTAACTAAATATATTGTAGATTAAGATAGATAGATAATATTTGTGTAATTAATAGTTGATGCTGTATTGTATAAAGCATATATCCTGGTGACGAAGAAGTACTTCGAAACGTCGTAACCTTGTTATAAAAATGTTTTTTTTTTCTTTTTAATATAATGTTATAGATCAAAGGGAAAGTTTCATTTACAAATTAATTTATTATAATATATTAACTTCCCTATTAATAAGAAATTATTTAATAAAGTAAGTTTTTATTTTTACAGCTTGGAAATAAGTTTCAAACCACTTTCAATATTTTATTTAAAGAGGTCAGCCGAAACGTGTTTTCCGGTATGTTTATTGCTTCGGCTCGTAACTGAATTTTTTACGGACTTGTGTTTACTGAAGCTTTTTTGATCAACGCGTAATTTTCTATAGCATAGGTTTATAAAATAATTGTTGTCCACCTAAATTGGCCATTTTGACCACCGTATGTCATAGTCAAAACTGCTGTTAGTTTAATTTTGCTAATATCTATTTTAAAATCGTATTTGCATTATTTTAGCCATATTTTTCGTGTTCAAGGATCTTACATAAGCTATAAGGTTAGTAAAATATGCAACATTTCAAAGATAAGGATTTATCACTATCAAATACAAACTCCTTTTTACCCTTCTGCAAAACATCAAAAATGTTACATATGATAATCAAGAAGTGTGTGGTCCGGGTTACCATAAAGTAAAATACTATAACTATTTATTAAATGCCGTCGTTTCAACCCACCGAGTTTCCAATATTTTATTATATCCTTGACCGCCCACCCGGACCATCTCCTTCTTAATTTACAATACGTTCAACCATCAATACCTTAAAAAGTTACTTTTAGGTAACTTATAAAGATAATTTACCTAAAAATATAATTAAGATAAGGGGTAAAAAGATAATTTACTCCTGGCTTACAGATTGAACACCATAACCGAATTTATCGTTCAGCGAAATGGCCAAGAAGGTCTAAACACCAATACATCAACAAGAAATGTAATTGAGATTGATGAAGTTGAGAGAAGAATGCTCGATCAAAGTTCACTTCATCATCATTACAAACTGAGCCCAAGTAGGTACTTAGCTTATCAACTACAATCAAGGATCCAATATCAACTTATATAATAACTAATAATCAACGATAATTAATATGTTGTTTAAAGTTTATAATTCAGCAATATAATAATCAGGAATCTAAAATTAAATATATCGTCCCTACCACGTCCAACTATCGAATATGGAAAAATGCGACGATCAAATTGGTCAGTTTGAAAGGAAATAGTTGGGGCACGCATTTTAATAAAGTTCCAAAAGATACCTAGCTTCCAAAAGATTCATTTAAGGAATTCAAGAGTTTATCAGAATGCGTGCCTCAACTATTTCCTTGATCAATATGAAAGCCACATTTTTTATAAATAGTTGTACATTGTAGGAACGACATGTGGATTCCAAAAGAACATTGTCTGAAATATCAACAGAATACCTGCATCTAAACTTATATACGTGTGTCTAAAAATATGGACATATGATTTTCTATTTTATTAAAAGAGTAGGCATGAACCTATTAAAGTTGGATAGTGAAAATAAATATACAACCCTATTTTAGAAAATATTTATGATATACTAGGCATTGCTTTTTAAAAAACAAAAATAAACTGTACCACTACAACCCATGAATGGTCTTGGGTTCAGTACTTGGTAAGGACCGTACTGTTTCTAAGCCAACGGTTGTGCAAGGAGTCAAATCACGCTCAATTGCTAGGTTTTCCCCCAATTAAGGATACCCAATTTTAAAGTGAGCTGGGTGAACCCCAGGAGGGTCCCCCGAGTCCACAGAGCTCACCACGGCTGATAACAGAATAAATAATTATCTGCCGCAGCCGGTCTCGAACTCAGCACCTTGAGATTAGAAGAACAGTGCCCTACCGATTGAGCTCCCAACAAAAAAAAACAAATATATATATTTTGTGACTGATATGAAATTCGTTACTATTTTATTATTAAACTAGTAGAAAGTTTAAATAGGCAAAATATACTAAGCAATATTTTGTTATTTTAATAAAATATTTAAAACAACTGCAGTAAATTCATTATGACGCACCTTACTTCATATTTAAAAATCACTGGAGTTTATAAAAAAAAATGTATATTTTTCTTATTTTCCTTCTTTAAATATAGCGAGAATAACTATAGAGGCAAACATAGAGGTAGAAGTTTAAATATAAAATCTTGGAGGAAGAGCTCCATTTGATTTGAGTACTAAAGGTAAACTGAGCATTGCACTGCTTCTTGAGTACTAAAGGTAAACTGAGCATTGCACTGCTTCTTGAGTACTAAAGGTAAACTGAGCATTGCACTGCTTCTTGAGTACTAAAGGTAAACTGAGCATTGCACTGCTTCTTGAGTACTAAAGGTAAACTGAGCATTGCACTGCTTCTTGAGTACTAAAGGTAAACTGAGCATTGCACTGCTTCTTGAGTACTAAAGGTAAACTGAGCATTGCACTGCTTCTTGAGTACTAAAGGTAAACTGAGCATTGCACTGCTTCTTGAGTACTAAAGGTAAACTGAGCATTGCACTGCTTCTTGAGTACTAAAGGTAAACTGAGCATTGCACTGCTTCTTGAGTACTAAAGGTAAACTGAGCATTGCACTGCTTCTTGAGTACTAAAGGTAAACTGAGCATTGCACTGCTTCTTGAGTACTAAAGGTAAACTGAGCATTGCACTGCTTCTTGAGTACTAAAGGTAAACTGAGCATTGCACTGCTTCTTGAGTACTAAAGGTAAACTGAGCATTGCACTGCTTCTTGAGTACTAAAGGTAAACTGAGCATTGCACTGCTTCTTGAGTACTAAAGGTAAACTGAGCATTGCACTGCTTCTTGAGTACTAAAGGTAAACTGAGCATTGCACTGCTTCTTGAGTACTAAAGGTAAACTGAGCATTGCACTGCTTCTTGAGTACTAAAGGTAAACTGAGCATTGCACTGCTTCTTGAGTACTAAAGGTAAACTGAGCATTGCACTGCTTCTTGAGTACTAAAGGTAAACTGAGCATTGCACTGCTTCTTGAGTACTAAAGGTAAACTGAGCATTGCACTGCTTCTTGAGTACTAAAGGTAAACTGAGCATTGCACTGCTTCTTGAGTACTAAAGGTAAACTGAGCATTGCACTGCTTCTTGAGTACTAAAGGTAAACTGAGCATTGCACTGCTTCTTGAGTACTAAAGGTAAACTGAGCATTGCACTGCTTCTTGAGTACTAAAGGTAAACTGAGCATTGCACTGCTTCTTGAGTACTAAAGGTAAACTGAGCATTGCACTGCTTCTTGAGTACTAAAGGTAAACTGAGCATTGCACTGCTTCTTGAGTATTTAAGGTAAACTGAGCATTGCACTGCTTCTATTTCAGGGAAACTGAAGGACTTTCTATTTTTGTTTCTAAATATAAACTTACTTCTTCATTTTCAGAATTAATACCGAACTTTTAAAGGAGGGTTGAGGGTTAAACCATTAATTTGTAGATGATAAAATACTTACATTATAAGAAATAATTTAAAACTGTAAACACCATAGTAATTCAAAGCATAATGTAGTAATAAATAAATGAAAATATTGAGGGAACCTGAGGGAAACTGAGGCCGCTAACAGAGTCATCATGCACAAACCTTCCACCTACGTTTCGGCCGGACCGAAGGACGCTTGCTTTCGCTTGGTAATCCTTTTAGTGATTCGTTCTTTATCCATCCCGAAAACTCCATAGACCCACTTTAGTCAACAAAGTCCATTACAATCACCACAATTCTATTTTCATCAGTTGACGTACATGGTGGTATAGAAGGATCAATATTCGTGATTATATTGACTGGATTTAGGTAACGCAATTTGACCTTGTGTAGCCGCCTAAATTCTCTAGTTGACCCATGCTTTCGTCCAATAACACACTTTTTGAAGATGATTTTTTTTATGATACTGCCTACCATAATGTACTACAGGGAAAAAGATTTTCGAAAAGTGCAATGTTGAACGAAAACAACGAAAATTTCGATTTTTTTCTACCGGTTCGACTCCTAATTTCGGCAAAGTTTTTTTACCATTTGGGGAGGGGGGAGGGAGGAGGGTATAGTTCATGTGGACTTGAAACAAATCATCTTCAAGCAGTGCACTGTTGGAAAAAAACAACTAAGATTTTGAATCTTGTCTACGACGTCTCAGTACCTACGACCTCTCCTAACTTTGGCTAAGTTTTTTGGCATCGGGGGAATGTGCAGTTTCTTGTTTGGTGGAAATAAATAATCTTAAAATAATACTACTTTGAGTTGGCATACAAGTACAAATTGAAAGCTGAGGACGGATATATTATGGATTTATCACTAAAAGTATACTTAAAATAGGATAGAATAATTCGCTTAGGCTTTCGGACTATTACGAACGTTCTTGGTAATACCTAATCTCAATCGAAGCTTCTGTACCAGACTTACATTCAAACTTACTTCATTACTTAGGAATCCACTGTCACGTTTCAGAAATGCGATTCAGAACATGAACTGATCCAGAACATGAACTGATTCAGAACATGAACTGATCCAGAACATGAACTGATTCAGAACATGAACTGATCCAGAACATGAACTGATTCAGAACATGAACTGATCCAGAACATGAACTGATTCAGAACATGAACTGATCCAGAACATGAACTGATCCAGAACATGAACTGATCCAGAACATGAACTGATCCAGAACATGAACTGATCCAGAACATGAACTGATCCAGAACATGAACTGATCCAGAACATGAACTGATCCAGAACATGAACTGATCCAGAACATGAACTGATTCAGAACATGAACTGATCCGAAAAAAAATATAGGACATGAATAAATAAATGAGCACAGATAACCGAATATATATATTTTTTATTTAAATAGAATCTCAAAAAACTTCAGTATTGTGAATTATTTCTATATTTTCTCTTAGTAATATTTTATGGCGTTTTTCTTGGCACTGACCAATAGATGGTGCCACCTGGTCGGACACAATTCTTTTCTGAATAGACTCTATTCCATTCTAACATATTTTAGAGAAATATTTATTTACTCTAAGAAAATTACAACTATCAATAAAATAAATATCACGATTTTCAATATTTTTTGAATAATAGTTAATAAAATTGGAGGGAAATAGCTAGATAACGATTTAACATAAAAATTGAGAGAGAAAAACAAAAACATTACTTTACTTGTTATAGAGGAAAAGCCAGCAAAATAGGTCAGGAATGAAAAATATCTCTGAGATAGAACTTAATCCATTCCTAATATATATATATATATATATACTCCAATAGGCCGATAAATTAAATAAATAAATTAGCTTTTAGCTAATAGCCAAACACCGAGGCCGTTAACAAAAATTCTATATAATTTTTTTTTTTATTTTTTATAACATTCACTATAAATTATTCCAAACCTGTACTTGGATTTATTTTATTTATTTCACAAATAACGTTTAATTTAAATTAGTTTTCTAAATCAGGTTTTTACTTTTATTTTTTTTCGTAATTTGCATATGTGAAGAAATGAAACCAGGAAATAAGTTGTTGTGATTGGATTCTAAGAAAAGTGATAATGCCAGCGTAAGCTGGAATAAAAAAAATATAATATAATATATAAGTGGGCACTCCTACTTGTCTTATTCACTCAAAGCAGTAAAATAATAGAATACAATTAATAATGGTTTAAGAACAAAATAATAATAGCTCTAATAATACAGCTAGGCATAGCTACATATTGAAAAAACAATAAGAGAAATAGGAGACAGAGAACTATTGAGTAGAGTAGAGATAGCAATGGACTGGAACGGGCGGGACCCAACCTAGCAAGATAAAAACCGCGTTTTTTTCTTTTTAATTGCAGGTAATCAGTTCGACATTCAACCATTTCATTTACCTTATTTAACCAATTAAAATTATTTTTAATATACTTCAATAGAGAAAGAATTTTCTAGGTTTGTAAAGTGTTAGATAGATGTAACTTTTTACCGGAAAAATGAGTTGCTAAAAGTACTGAATGACATATATTTCAAGGGATAATTGAATGGTAGAAAGAAAGATAACAGGAAGAAGAAGAAGAGGCAATGAATTAAACGCAAAATGATTTCAAATCCTATAATTAATAAAATATTTTATAAATAGATATTAAAAATTATTATCTATGCTACACTGAAATGATTAAAATCATTATAAATCCTACCATTAATTGATAATTCATCGACTAAATTGATAAACCAAAAAAGCAATAAGGAAATATTTGACCTTTGAGACCCATAATTACAAACTAGATTTACCGAAACATGACATCCTTTTGTCAAGTGAATAGGCGTGCGATATAAAAGGCCTCAGTTGTCTTAAAGAAGAGAATCTAAGAGAAATATAAATAAAATGTATTCCCTCTCTATTCCTAGAAAGAATATTTAAATATAACTTGCCCCAGCGGTCCCGAGGATAAAGTCTCAGATTGGACTCTAAGCTTTTAAGTCCGTCAAGTTTACTTCTTCAAAAAACATACACCGTTTTATCTACTTTGTATTTCTTTCGTTATTTATATTTTTTTTTAAGAGAAACCACTAAGTAATACAAGTTGGACTAAAAAAAATTATTAAGTAATAAAGAAAATATTGAAGATGAGTATAGTCATAATTTTCATATTATTATGATTATTATTATTATTATTTTCATCAGGAAAATTGTGAGACCGAAGGCCCCTCCCCTCCGATGATATGAAGAAAGGGACGGCAAAAACTCTTGGGCCAAGGAGGGCCCCAACATTAAATCTGATTTACAACATTACAACTACTAATACAATACAACTTTATATTACAATAACTTGAATGGATTGCAATCAATAAACAGTAGCTTATACATTTTTTTATTTCTAATGTAGACTAGAAACAAACTGAAAAAGCAATTAATGATCCTATCCTATCCTATACAACGAATTTCCATAAACTATAGGGACAAGGGATTCGATCGGCGTAATCCTTTTCCACAGGTAAACTCTTGCTTAATAAAAAAACAATCAGGCAGGTGAGAAAAATACTGAATGAAAAAGAGAAATGCATGAATGAGAAATGAAAGAGAAATCATTGAACCGAAGCAAGGAACCGGGCTAATTTATTCCAGTCAAATCTCATTCAAAGAATTTCTTTTAAGATACAATTCGCCGATAATTATTTTATTTTTTAATTTTACCAAAACATGAATTTAAATATTTTAGTCAGACTCATGGCACCCGGGACTGCTTTACAATTTCTACAACTGACATCCTAGTCCACTCAAACACTGTACTCCCAAGTAAGCTGATGACATGTGTTGTATCAGTCAATAATGATTCATTTATTGCATCCAAAACTCTTCAATCACGTATCTGCATACCTTGAAAAATGGTGTCATAACTGGAGAATTAAAATAATTCCAACTAATCCCATCAAATCATCCTTCGTCGTAAACCTATGACTTCCTGCCCAACAATATCCTTTCATAATATCCAACTTACTCCTGTTGAACAGATCTGCTACCAAGGACTCCATCTTAACAAACATCTAACTTGGAATCAACATACTAGACAAACGCTCTAAGCTTCGAATTAATTACAAAAGGCTCATTTATATGACTGTAATAAGGCCTTTAGGACTCACTATAATAAAGACTCGCGGAGTTGAGCTTTGTGGCTCTACTAACCATCGAATTCCTCTCGTGTCCTTACAATCCAAATCGTTAGTAAAATCCTCAACGCTGCTTAACTTGTCACGAACAAAATCATCCATAATGACCTTAATATTCCATATGTTGTCGGTTTGGTCCGAACCCGGTATCTATCCTTTAATATGTTGCCGGTTTGGCCCGAACCCGGTATCTATCCTTTAATATGTTGCCGGTTTGGCCCGAACCCGGTATCTATCCTTTCATATGTTGCCGGTTTGGCCCGAACCCGGTATCTATCCTTTCGTATGTTGCCGGTTTGGCCCGAATCCGGTATCTATGCTTTCATATGTTGCCGGTTTGGCCCGAACCCGGTATCTATCCTTTCATATGTTGCCGGTTTGGGCCGAACCCGGTATCTATCCTTTCATATGTTGCCGGTTTGGGCCGAACCCGGTATCCATCTTTTCAAATGTTGCCGGTTTGGCCCGAATCCGGTATCTATCCTTTCATATGTTGCCGGTTTGGCCCGAACCCGGTATCTATCCTTTCATATGTTGCCGGTTTGGTCCGAACCCGGTATCTATCCTTTCATATGTTGCCGGTTTGGGCCGAACCCGGTATCTATCCTTTCATATGTTGCCGGTTTGGCCCGAACCCGGTATCTATCCTTTAATATGTTGCCGGTTTGGTCCGAACCCGGTATCTATCCTTTAATATGTTGCCGGTTTGGCCCGAACCCGGTATCTATCCTTTCATATGTTGCCGGTTTGGCCCGAACCCGGTATCTATCCTTTCGTATGTTGCCGGTTTGGCCCGAATCCGGTATCTATGCTTTCATATGTTGCCGGTTTGGCCCGAACCCGGTATCTATCCTTTCATATGTTGCCGGTTTGGGCCGAACCCGGTATCTATCCTTTCATATGTTGCCGGTTTGGGCCGAACCCGGTATCCATCTTTTCAAATGTTGCCGGTTTGGCCCGAACCCGGTATCTATCCTTTCATATGTTGCCGGTTTGGGCCGAGCCCGGTATCCATCTTTTCATATGTTGGCGGTTTGGCCCGAACCCGGTATCTATCCTTTCATATGTTGCCGGTTTGGCCCGAACCCGGTATCTATCCTTTTATATGTTGCCGGTTTGGGCCGAACCCGGTATCTATCCTTTCATATGTTGCCGGTTTGGCCCGAACCCGGTATCTATCCTTTAATATGTTGCCGGTTTGGTCCGAACCCGGTATCTATCCTTTAATATGTTGCCGGTTTGGCCCGAACCCGGTATCTATCCTTTCATATGTTGCCGGTTTGGCCCGAACCCGGTATCTATCCTTTCGTATGTTGCCGGTTTGGCCCGAATCCGGTATCTATGCTTTCATATGTTGCCGGTTTGGCCCGAACCCGGTATCTATCCTTTCATATGTTGCCGGTTTGGGCCGAACCCGGTATCTATCCTTTCATATGTTGCCGGTTTGGGCCGAACCCGGTATCCATCTTTTCAAATGTTGCCGGTTTGGCCCGAACCCGGTATCTATCCTTTCATATGTTGCCGGTTTGGGCCGAGCCCGGTATCCATCTTTTCATATGTTGGCGGTTTGGCCCGAACCCGGTATCTATCCTTTCATATGTTGCCGGTTTGGCCCGAACCCGGTATCTATCCTTTTATATGTTGCCGGTTTGGGCCGAACCCGGTATCTATCCTTTCATATGTTGCCGGTTTGGCCCGAACCCGGTATCTATCCTTTCATGAAGAACTCCATTCCCACTCAAACCCACTAGTTTCAAATCTTGCTCCCTCTTCGATTCCTGATAATCCTCCGAGGTGTCTAAAAAGAAGATGGCCTCGGGAGCTTCTAGTTTAGAATTGTTATTGGAGTGCTACCAATGGGTAGTTTCACTACATGTCTTTGTCACATCATTATCATAGTTCATTCGCGTTTACTTATTGTATTTTTTAGTTAATACAGTTGTAAATTTAAATAAATAAATAAATCAATAAAAAATAATTTTTTAAAAAGTAAAAATGAACTGTGGAAGATTTAGAAACCAGACTAAATGTTTTGTTTTCAGTTTTGAAGTTCCCTCGTGGTTATAGATATGTTGTAAATGCGTTATCATATTTTTACATCATTATTGTATCGATATTGTCGTGTGTTTAGTAAAGTAGTAACATTAAAGAAAGCAGTAATAATAAGTATCAATATAATATCAAATAACATTAAAACTTTTTTTTTTTACGCATATAATAAACTATTTTATATTAGTTTGTCTTAGTGAGTATAAAAAAAAAAATAAAAAATACATTAAGGAGAAAGATATCTGATATTAACAGATATATTACTGCTGGATGGATCTAAGGCAAGCAGGAGCAGGTTGGAATTCCTGCGTTTCTTTATTTTATAAATGTGTATCACCTGCTTTACAGTGAATAATTTCCTAGCGATAAACTGAATAATGGCAATATATAATATATATATATATATATATATATATATATATATATATATATATATATATATATATATATATACACACATATGCATATATTGGGTCACTGGGAACAGGACTGCTTTATCAAGCAGACCACAGAAGAAACAAACTTTGATAAACCTATCTTCACTTCTTTATAACTACATATGTTAGTCAAATAATTTAGATAACAACGCTTTATGGAAGCACATATCCTAAGGATAAGCATGATACCAAAAGAATTCCTTATCTGCCTTGTTAATCTCTTAACAAAGTGTAAATCAAACTAAAGGTTAAAAATTAATAAAAAATAATTTATTAATGTGAGAGAAAAAAATAAAATAAAATAATATATATATATATATATATATATATATATATATATATATATATATATATATATAAGATTCCAAAATCAAAGCCTTAATTCTCCCAAACTGCAGAAAATAACTAACCAGTCAACGTTTCGCCAATTCAGACATCATCGGGAATGAAAAACATAAGATCACATAAATAAAAAAATCGTAACATCTGATCACTAAAATGATTAAAAGTATTAATTAATATCTTGGATCATGAAAAATCTATAAATGAAGATAAAACAAAATAAAAAATTGATAAATAAATCAATAACCGAGGCCAAATAACCAAGTCACTCAAAATGGCCTCTATGTGTATGTGAACAGCTTAGCTCAAAAACACAATGTGGTGCGAAATAGAAATTACCTGTCTGGGATGTTACCGCAACTTTTTCGTCTAAATTGACTATCCGAAAATGCCAATTAGCTTATTGATTTTTACTCTTTTTTGCAATTTTCTCGAAAACTGCTATAATGATTTTGATAAAACATGCCTAAAGTTTTCTCCTTCAAGTCCTTAATTTTTCATGAATGTAAGACATAGTAAATAATAAGTTTAAGAGCGACAAAATGTAGGACAAAAGTTATGACAAAAAGAAAATATTATTTCCGTATAATCCAATAAGTATGCATTTTATGGTAAGCTATCAGATGAAAGACAATTATCTAAATCGGATCAACATTAGATAAGGATCACAAGATTAAACCGTGGATGGAAAGCCAAGTGTGTTCGAAAGCAGACTGATACGACCGAATCTCTTCCTACCACGTTCCCGTCCTATTCTCTACAATACGCCCGGTAATAATTTATTACATGATATCAAAGCAGAAATTATTAACTTAATAATTTTCAGTTTTATATTATTTAATGGAAACTAATTTAAGGTATTGTTATGTATTGAGGATACTGGGATTGAAGGAAATAATTAAGATTCATAATAGTAATTACATAAGGAATAAATTAAAGAGATGGATATTAACCAGTTTCTTTTTCGGACAAAGGAATATGTACAAAGTCGGGCGCTATACCTGGGGAGGGAGAGGGTGCAGTTCAAGACCGCCAATAGGCCGCTTAAGATAAGCGAAAGTAAGAGCACCATAAAACTAGAGATAGGCCAGGTCGACATGGTGTAATAAAATCTGCCGCCCAAGGTTACAAGTCCTTTTCAAATATTTTTATAGCGTCAGCCAATAAGATGTCCCAAAAGGACAGTGGTGACAAAAATCATCTTTTCTAGAATAAGTAGGGGAAACAGTATAAGAGACAGAGGAAAGAAGAGTTCTGAGTAGTTCTGGGGAAAGAATGTAGAGGAGTGTAGTTCTTGAGCTAGAAGAGAGACCTCCGTAGGTTCGCAGAGGAAACAGTTGAGCAGCCCAGCGAGAGACGAAGTTCGAATACCGAATTTAGAAGGCAACAATAAGATAAGTGGCTAGTCCTTTCATTCATTATGTACTTCAATGTCTAATATTATGTGGCATCCGAGAAATATTTTAAATAACGAAGAGTTCTCCCAGTATTCTCAAATACACATGTTACAGTCCATAGATTTTTACAATGAGAATAATTTAGATTAACTATTAGTAAACCAATAGTTTAATTAATAACGCAACGTAAATAAAGTAAGATCTGTAACAAAATCTACCATTGTATTTACCCTGCATGCCATCACCTAGTTAATTAAGTGAAATAGTGAACACGACACCCTTGGAAAGGTTCTTCAATGGTATTTATAATATCCCAAGCTGTTGACCATAGCAGGGGGGTCTGCGGTCTCTAGCATTTTATGTTAAAATGTAGTTTCATAGATCGGCTCTTTTCTGGAACCGATGCAAATAGATAATAAATTAGACCAGTAAATTGAGTAAATATGGTTTCTGGAACCCCCACCTGCCTTAGAAAAGCAGTTTGCCAGAAACATAGCAGTATATTTGGGAGAGAAGACGTGTACTTCTTGATGCTGCTGAGAATATTTCAGTAGTATTTATGAGAACTCTTTAAAATTATTTTTAAAAATGAATGATTATTGTAGGGTGATAATGTCAAAGTTATGTAATGCGCGCATCGTACCAGATTTTTTTTTAAAGATTGGGGGTATCCAAAATGGTTATCTTTAATTTTCTTAATGTTTTAGTCGGTGCGAACTTTCTATTTTTGCAACTAAGAAATGATAACCACTACCTCCCTTTGGCCCTGCTTTTATTAACAACTGCTAATAACAATTTTAAACAAATAATTTACAAGTTGAATTTAACTATTATAATATAGAAGACATTGATTTTATGGAATACATAAAAGATTTTTTTTCTTTTTACCAAGACAAGTAGACCAGTGAGTTGGTATTAATTGGAATGGTGAGTGTAATGTGCAATAACAGCCTGAGGGAGGAGAAGAATGGAGACCTCGCTTTTAGAAAAAAAGAAAAGATTTTTTTGTTTGTTTTTTAATTGCAGACTGGATGTTTGCGCAAGCGCAGGAGCAGTAGCTATCAGTAGGTCAGAGTCGTGTGGCACGCTTTGTTTCCATTCCAGAGCACGCCGAAGGATCCATTCTGTCCTCCGGTATCCTTTCTGTTTCTTCATTCACAACATTAGAAAAAAAACAATTATCTTTTCAGAAGTCAATGAAATATTATTGAAAATAACAGATCTTTTAAAAATGGAGATACTTGTGGAAAAGATATTTCGAAATAAATAATATTAGTTCTGTGAATAGTGGACCTCGCGAACCAATTTACGCAATTTTATTGTATTATACATCCAATCAAAACGTACAATACAAATGTGACTTTGCATAAACCTCTGGCCTCAGTTTACGATGTCCTGTTGTAATATCAACATCAGTAATAGTAAACAATTCTCAATGTCAAAACAGAAAGTATGCCGCTGAACCGATTATACAATTGATCAACTTTTTTTCATTCAAAAAATAATTTAATCTTCTCACAATTATTATATTGGTCTGATTTTTTTGTCGTTCAACATTCGAGTCAATGCGTATACATTAAAAAAGAATGTATCAAATGCCTTCAAGGAATGTTCATGTCACATTCAAAGAAAGTCGAACAACGCATTTGTTCGTGACAGCCATTGGCGTAGCCAGAGAGAAGATCCAGGGGGTCCCTCCCCCGAAATTACAAAATAATTTTACTTATTCTTATCTCTAAACAAAAATTGTATATACCTATTTGAATATTATTTTATAAATAATATTCAAATAGGTATAGAAAATATTACTTAGAGAGAGCCCACTTACATCCACGGTTGTGGTGGGTTTCTTTCTTTAAAGTAGATCCTTAGGTGTCCCCCTCCAAAACGAATTCCTGGCTACACTACTGGTGACAGCGAAACAAAAAGATTTTTGATATTACGAAGCCATTAAGACGATCGCCATTTTGGATCGGAATTTTTAAAAAACAATCCCAACACATACTTCGTTTTTCCTGACTTCAAGGATTATTTCTACCAACTTTGAAGAAAACCAACGAGGCGTTTGTTCGTAATCGCGTAACAGACAGACAAACGAAATGCCAAACGGTCGAATTTGATATTACTCGATTCTGCTCGACCAACCACCATCTCATAGCATATCCTCAATTCATTGACTCAATTATGATAAAAACAATAGCCGGAAACAAATATTTTTCACTTAACCATAAAATAAAATTTTACTCGAAATTAGCCGCTCTCTAAATTCGGCCGCCCGGGGCTCTTTGCCCCCTACCCCTAGTTCCGGTTCTGGTAGGAAATGAAACACTCCTAACTCCATAGTTTTATCGAAGGAGTTGTTTTCATTGCCTACCATTGTTCAATTTTAAAAAATGATGCCGGTCAAATAATAACAGATTTTTGAAGAAAATTTTAAAAGTTCAGCAAGAGTTGAATATATTAATTATTTGTAGATTAGGATGTTCACATTTTATGTATTTAAATGAACTACGAAGGTCTGATATGGCCAACAATCAAAAGGCCGAAACATCACATTCCTTATAATAATGTAATTTAATAAAAGTATTTTTGACTGATAAGAATAGAAGGGTAAAGTGGATAAGTGGCACGTTTGGAAAAATGCCTAAGAAGGGTGTGAAGTGATATATTTTTAATATTCCCTCCTTCCATTAACATCAACTCAAAGGTTGGTTCACAACTGCGTTGATAAAGATGCCAAGTGACGATACACAAATGCCTTTTTGTGAATAAAGCAGATCTGAATTCACTTTATCACAACTCGAAAAATGTTGCTTACTTGCCAATTTCATCCACTTCACTAATATAATTAAAATTTAAGTTAAAAAAAAAAATTACACCCAAAGTTGAGCTATAGACTATTCTTGTAGGACTTAATAATATAAAGTCCTCCAATAAAAGAAGAATTCTGGAAGTATTAAAAAATGTCTTAATAAATAAAACAACAAGAGACTGCCTGTCAATATCAAACAGAACATTTTAAGGGAGCTTCAAAATAACAATTCATACAAGATTTGAAAAAAAAAAACGATTAATGCGTATATCTTGTAAGCATCGTCAGTGAAGACGGAATCTTTGTCGAGTTATACATCGTCTGGAACAAGGGCGTCTCCCAGAATACAAAATGGCGTTTGTTTAAAACAAACAGTATTCATCCATTCCTTTGTATACGATATACACAGTTCTTGTTTGTTACATCCCCTACAGATGGCACTTTAACTCATATTTTTGCCATATATATGCCAACACCGATACATCAGCGAATTGATGGTCAGGGACCCTCTTTTACATCAGGCCAGTTGATAATGATGCAGATAGTTTATTGTAAGTGCTATAATTGTTAATTGATGTTCAGGGGCCCTCATTTACATCAGGCCAGTTGATAATGATGCAGATAGTTTATTGTAAGTGCTATAATTGTTAATTGATGTTCAGGGGCCCTCTTTTACATCAGGCCAGTTGATAATGAGGCAGATAGTTTATTGTAAGTGCTATAATTGTTAATTGATGTTCAGGGGCCCTCTTTTACATCAGGCCAGTTGATAATGATGCAGATAGTTTATTGTAAGTGCTATAATTGTTAATTGATGTTCAATCACAAAGAGATGTTCAATGAATTCGATTAAAAACACGGAGATTTTCTCTTTTTCTTTTTTCCGGAAGTTAAAGAGCGGATCTAAGAAAAAAAGGTCACTCAAGATCATGAAGGAAATGAGTTCTTATATCGTCTTCAACGGGCCGTGCAAGAGGTTCCAGCGTGGAAATCAGACAGAAGAAATGGATAAATCAATTGAACGACACTAAATCTCAAGTAATAAAAACCGTAAAACATTATAAAATTTTAATACTACAGTCAACATCAAAAATGTATTAAATAGAAAATAAAAATTATATTATTATTCTTCAAAAAACCATTCCCTCTAAATGATTTCTTTTTTTATTGGAGCTTGATTCTATCTTCCTCGATATATAAAAAAGAAGACTGAATTACTCATTGCAAAGACTTTTAACGGTTAGTTACTAAATAACGGTTAGTTACTAAATAACGGTTAGTTACTAAATAACGGTTAGTTACTAAATAACGGTTAGTTACAAAATAAAGAAAATACACTAAGATGCCAAAGCTTTTTCAGTCGACGAAACTTGCATTATTCAATTAATTTTATAGTTAATTCATTGCGTGTTCACTGGATATTAAGCTATCGTTATTTATTTATTAATATTTCTTCAAACTAAGATTCCACTACAGGAAATTACCTAATCCTAACTGCTCCCGCAATGCATTTCCTATTTTCTTCAATGTTTAAAATAACATATTAAAATCGCTATGCATGAAGACGCATGTATAATTTATTTTATGCATTAAATATACCTCATACGAGATTATTGGAAGATCAAATACCAGTCAACGTTTCGCCAATTCAGGAAACATTCAGAAATAAAATCATTTAAATGCAGACCACAGAACCCAAGTCAACATTTAAAATAGACTAACCGAATAGAGATTAGTAAATCACTTTAACAAATCGACCCTTTGGAACACAAGGTTCCAAGATTTTATCTGCATCCTGCTGTAACTAGAACCTCCGTGCTGTAATAATAGAAATTTTCGAGTAACCAGAGCGCATGACCAGATACCAATATCTTGTACTTTTCAGATGTTGCTGCGAATCAGTTTTACAAAGAATGAGGTTGCGGGAAGATAACCAAAGCTATGTTGCCATTGTATTACAATGTTTTTGTAAATGTCCTTTACAGTTCATTCTGGCAAGCATCGATTAGTGCCATATCAAAAAATCGCTATTGCAATCGGAGGGAAAGCGAAATAATGACTTAATGATACTTTGACATCAATTTACACGAAACGAATGATACCTTGTAATTTCAAAGGATCGATATATCCAAGAAAAAGGGGTGTAATATTAGAACTCTGAGAAAGCATATATATTAGAACATTTGATGACCAATACCAGAAAGCTTATATATTAGAACAGCTGAGGACCAATACCAGAAAGCTTATATATTAGACCATCTGATGACCAATACCAGAAAGCTTATATATTAGAACAGCTGATGACCAATACCAGAAAGCTTATATATTAGAACAGCTGATGACCAATACCAGAAAGCTTATATATTAGAACAGCTGATGACCAATACCAGAAAGCTTATATATTAGAACATCTGATGACCAATACCAGAAAACTTATATATTAGAACAGCTGAGGACCAATACCAGAAAGCTTATTTATTAGAACATCTGATGACCAATACCAGAAAGCTTATTTATTAGAACATCTGATGACCAATACCAGAAAACTTATATATTAGAACAGCTGATGACCAATACCAGAAAGCTTATATATTAGAACATCTGATGACCAATACCAGAAAGCTTATATATTAGAACAGCTGATGACCAATACCAGAAAGCTTATATATTAGAACATCTGATGACCAATACCAGAAAGCTTATATATTAGAACATCTGATGACCAATACCAGAAAACTTATATATTAGAACAGCTGATGACCAATACCAGAAAGCTTATATATTAGAACATCTGATGACCAATACCAGCAAGCTTATATATTAGAACATCTGATGACCAATACCAGCAAGCGTATATATTAGAACATTTGATGACCAATACCAGAAAGCTTATATATTAGAACAGCTGAGGACCAATACCAGAAAGCTTATATATTAGAACATCTGCTGACCAATACCAGAAAGCTTATATATTAGAACAGCTGATGACCAATACCAGAAAGCTTATATATTAGAACAGCTGATGACCAATACCAGAAAGCTTATATATTAGAACATCTGATGACCAATACCAGAAAGCTTATATATTAGAACATCTGATGACCAATACCAAAAAGCTTATGTATTAGAACAGCTGAGGACCAATACCAGAAAGCTTATATATTAGAACATCTGATGACTAATACAAGAAAGGTTATATATTAGAACATCTGATGACCAATACCAGAAAGCTTATATATTAGAGCATCTGATGACCAATACCAGAAAGCTTATGTATTAGAACAGCTGATGACCAATACCAGAAAGCTTATATATTAGAACATCTGATGACCAATACCAGAAAGCTTATGTATTAGAACAGCTGAGGACCAATACCAGAAAGCTTATATATTAGAACATCTGATGACCAATACTAGAAAGCTTATATATTAGAACATCTGATGACCAATACCAGAAAGCTTATATATTAGAACAGCTGATGACCAATACCAGAAAGCTTATATATTAGAACATCTGATGACCAATACCAGAAAGCTTATGTATTAGAACAGCTGAGGACCAATACCAGAAAGCTTATATATTAGAACATCTGATGACCAATACCAGAAAGCTTATATATTAGAACATCTGATGACCAATACCAGAAAGCTTATATATTAGAACATCTGATGACCAATACCAGAAAACTTATGTATTAGAACAGCTGAGGACCAATACCAGAAAGCTTATTTATTAGAACATCTGATGACCAATACCAGAAAACTTATATATTAGAACAGCTGATGACCAATACCAGAAAGCTTATATATTATAACATCTGATGACCAATACCAGAAAGCTTATGTATTAGAACAGCTGATGACCAATACCAGAAAGCTTATGTATTAGAACAGCTGATGACCAATACCAGAAAGCTTATATATTAGAACATCTGATGACCAATACCAGAAAGCTTATGTATTAGAACAGCTGAGGACCAATACCAGAAAGCTTATATATTAGAACATCTGATGACCAATACTAGAAAGCTTATATATTAGAACATCTGATGACCAATACCAGAAAGCTTATATATTAGAACAGCTGATGACCAATACCAGAAAGCTTATATATTAGAACATCTGATGACCAATACCAGAAAGCTTATGTATTAGAACAGCTGAGGACCAATACCAGAAAGCTTATATATTAGAACATCTGATGACCAATACCAGAAAGCTTATATATTAGAACATCTGATGACCAATACCAGAAAGCTTATATATTAGAACATCTGATGACCAATACCAGAAAACTTATGTATTAGAACAGCTGAGGACCAATACCAGAAAGCTTATTTATTAGAACATCTGATGACCAATACCAGAAAACTTATATATTAGAACAGCTGATGACCAATACCAGAAAGCTTATATATTATAACATCTGATGACCAATACCAGAAAGCTTATGTATTAGAACAGCTGATGACCAATACCAGAAAGCTTATATATTAGAACAGCTGATGACCAATACCAGAAAGCTTATATATTAGAACATCTGATGACCAATACCAGAAAGCTTATGTATTAGAACAGCTGATGACCAATACCAGAAAGCTTATATATTAGAACATCTGATGACCAATACCAGAAAACTTATGTATTAGAACAGCTGAGGACCAATACCAGAAAGCTTATTTATTAGAACATCTGATGACCATACCAGAAAACTTATATATTAGAACAGCTGATGACCAATACCAGAAAGCTTATATATTATAACATCTGATGACCAATACCAGAAAGCTTATGTATTAGAACAGCTGATGACCAATACCAGAAAGCTTATATATTTGAACAGCTGATGACCAATACCAGAAAACAAACCTCAACAATAGAATAAATTGAATAGACTATCGATTTATATATATATATATCGCATATGCAGAATGAAAGGGGCGCAACTCAAAATTGCTAACATCAGAAATTTAAACTTTGGTCCGCTATGATCTCAAAGAGCATTATGAGAACAAACCATTAGACACGATACCTACCTTCCAGCAACATGTGTTTGGGGGAACATTTTTTTTGGGGGGGGCGGGGGAGTCTTCTATGTTGAACGTTACCTGTGTCTAATGTTCGTTCTAACAAAAAGACATTTTTTGAGTTGTCTCCCTTTCATTTTAGATGTGCGATATATATTTATAGTTTAACAAAACCATATCGCCTAGTAACGAATTCCATTAGTGTATACTCATAAACGTGAGTGAACAAACACAAATCGGCAACTGATTCCAAAAGATATGTTATCAATAACCAGCATGTGGACCAATGATGTAAGCCTATTAATGCAACTGATCGATACATCGATACCACAGCAAGCAATCGAGATACAAGCTAAAATCGAGAAAGGGGATCTTATTAAAGCGATCAATTTTACCAATAGCCCACGGTCTTCTCGCCTCAGCCGATTTCGAAAGATCTCTGATGAAACACACTTCTCATTTTCTATTTTCTTCACTGTTTATAAAAATGATGCAGTCAGGATATTGGGAATAAATTCATAACGAAGAACAAACGGAAATTTTATTTGAAAGAATATTCGTTCAAAAGATAAAAATGACCTTGAAAAAAGGTTGTGGCTGATATATTAGAACATCTGATGACCAATACCAAAAAGCTTATGTATTAGAACAGCTGAGGACCAATACCAGAAAGCTTATATATTAGAACATCTGATGACTAATACAAGAAAGGTTATATATTAGAACATCTGATGACCAATACCAGAAAGCTTATATATTAGAGCATCTGATGACCAATACCAGAAAGCTTATGTATTAGAACAGCTGATGACCAATACCAGAAAGCTTATATATTAGAACATCTGATGACCAATACCAGAAAGCTTATGTATTAGAACAGCTGAGGACCAATACCAGAAAGCTTATATATTAGAACATCTGATGACCAATACTAGAAAGCTTATATATTAGAACATCTGATGACCAATACCAGAAAGCTTATATATTAGAACAGCTGATGACCAATACCAGAAAGCTTATATATTAGAACATCTGATGACCAATACCAGAAAGCTTATGTATTAGAACAGCTGAGGACCAATACCAGAAAGCTTATATATTAGAACATCTGATGACCAATACCAGAAAGCTTATATATTAGAACATCTGATGACCAATACCAGAAAGCTTATATATTAGAACAGCTGATGACCAATACCAGAAAGCTTATATATTAGAACATCTGATGACCAATACCAGAAAGCTTATATATTAGAACATCTGATGACCAATACCAGAAAGCTTATATATTAGAACATCTGATGACCAATACCAGAAAACTTATGTATTAGAACAGCTGAGGACCAATACCAGAAAGCTTATTTATTAGAACATCTGATGACCAATACCAGAAAACTTATATATTAGAACAGCTGATGACCAATACCAGAAAGCTTATATATTATAACATCTGATGACCAATACCAGAAAGCTTATGTATTAGAACAGCTGATGACCAATACCAGAAAGCTTATATATTAGAACAGCTGATGACCAATACCAGAAAGCTTATATATTAGAACATCTGATGACCAATACCAGAAAGCTTATGTATTAGAACAGCTGATGACCAATACCAGAAAGCTTATATATTAGAACATCTGATGACCAATACCAGAAAACTTATGTATTAGAACAGCTGAGGACCAATACCAGAAAGCTTATTTATTAGAACATCTGATGACCATACCAGAAAACTTATATATTAGAACAGCTGATGACCAATACCAGAAAGCTTATATATTATAACATCTGATGACCAATACCAGAAAGCTTATGTATTAGAACAGCTGATGACCAATACCAGAAAGCTTATATATTAGAACAGCTGATGACCAATACCAGAAAACAAACCTCAACAATAGAATAAATTGAATAGACTATCGATTTATATATATATATATATATATATATATATATATATATATATATATATATATCGCATATGCAGAATGAAAGGGGCGCAACTCAAAATTGCTAACATCAGAAATTTAAACTTTGGTCCGCTATGATCTCAAAGAGCATTATGAGAACAAACCATTAGACACGATACCTACCTTCCAGCAACATGTGTTTGGGGGAACATTTTTTTTGGGGGGGGGCGGGGGAGTCTTCTATGTTGAACGTTACCTGTGTCTAATGTTCGTTCTAACAAAAAGACATTTTTTGAGTTGTCTCCCTTTCATTTTAGATGTGCGATATATATTTATAGTTTAACAAAACCATATCGCCTAGTAACGAATTCCATTAGTGTATACTCATAAACGTGAGTGAACAAACACAAATCGGCAACTGATTCCAAAAGATATGTTATCAATAACCAGCATGTGGACCAATGATGTAAGCCTATTAATGCAACTGATCGATACATCGATACCACAGCAAGCAATCGAGATACAAGCTAAAATCGAGAAAGGGGATCTTATTAAAGCGATCAATTTTACCAATAGCCCACGGTCTTCTCGCCTCAGCCGATTTCGAAAGATCTCTGATGAAACACACTTCTCATTTTCTATTTTCTTCACTGTTTATAAAAATGATGCAGTCAGGATATTGGGAATAAATTCATAACGAAGAACAAACGGAAATTTTATTTGAAAGAATATTCGTTCAAAAGATAAAAATGACCTTGAAAAAAGGTTGTGGCTGACAGTTGTGGTTATCACATGACCATCGCTTCCGTGTATAACCGTTGGTCAAGAAACATTACTTCCTTATCGAGTAATGATCCCAAGACGGGTTGCGTGTGTACGGGTTTGTTTTCATTTTACACTCCAAAAGGATTATCTATAGCAATATTATTAAATAGCAATATTCTTTAACAATTGGAGTTTGTGGCAATATAAAAAATATACATAAATCATCAATTAAAGAGCGCAAAAACTCAACACAATTTTTATTACTTAAAAAGTGAAGAGCAAAGCTTCGTCATTAAGATCGTATTTTTCCTCAAATAAAAAATTGAAAATATCAAATATCAAAATAACGGGGTTGGGGGAAAAAGTGATGACCACCAAAAGGCAACTGAGTGTTACCACCTCAATTTGGAGGGGCTCCAAAGGAAAAACCTATTAATGTCTAAGTTTGACTAAAATTTATTCTCACTTCTATGGTATTGTTCTATCTAGAATACAATAATACATTTTCAGCTCATTTTATCCAAAGGAGGCAGCTAGAAGCGCCCAAATGAAGCGGTGAGAATATACTGAGATATCCAAAACCACCAAAACCATATTCTAGAGATTATGAAATTTAAAATGTACAACCTCTTCCCTCCAAAATGTACACCCTCTTCTCTCCAAAATGTACACCCTCTTCCCTCCAAAATGTACACCCTCTTCCCTCCAAAATGTGTACCCTCTTCCCTCCAAAATGTACACCCTCTTCCCTCCAAAATGTACACCCTCTTCCCTCCAAAAAACTTCAATACAGTGTTGAAGTCTACTGTTTTCAAGTAAAATATTACTATAAAAGATAAACATAGAGTACATGTTGAACTGTCTTGGAATGATGTACTAAAATTATTACGATCTTATCTTTTTCGGTCCTGATGATACCTGAGTAGACGAAACGTTGAGTGGTTATTTATTTACCGCTATTTGAGAGGCTGAACGCTTTGATTTGGAATCTCCTAGCAGTATTCAAACAATAATAAGTCTATTGATAAGTAAATATCAATTATTTCTTCATTTGCAATAACAATTAATATTTATAGTTTGTGTTTATATATTTGACCTCCAACTACGTAAGATTGGGCTTTTCAATGGAGGCAAGGAGAATTTTAAGAGAAGAGGATATTTTTAGCACTTTTCCCAATAGATTAACTTCTAAAAGTAACAACAATAAAACACATTGCTATTATTATTTCTAGAATTATTAAAACAAAACTAGAAATATCGACTTTCAATGACAACAGTTCCCATAGCAGTGACACTATCCAGGCCCATCTAATCGAGTTCCAAGTTTCAATAATAACGAACAGTAATATTACATAGCAGATAATAATCATAAATCATCATGACACGGCAAATATAAGTTATCATCCATAAAGTTCAAAGTTGATAATAGATATACTAATAAATGATTACTTCTTTTAAAAATCATAAACTTTGAGCCCACCTTATAAAATAAACTGAATTATCAACTAAAATTCCTTCTTAATCTTGAAATGATAATGCTGGCAAAGATCATATTCACTAGGAGACTAGATTATCATAAAATTTCACAATCACTGATCACTGATAACTCCAATCAGAACAGCTGAAGCATTAAAACGATTCAAAATAATTTAGAAATAAATTAATAAGAAATAAAACACTATGAAGGTACCTAAGGAACACCTTACTAAAGGTTTCCTTTAATTGCACATCTTTACCTTTGCTTAAAATAATTTTCGGTTTATAAACGCTCCTTACAGCGACAACCTACTTATATAGAGCAAAGGCACAGACTAAGGGAGAGGCGATCGCCCCCAATAATAAATAATACGAGAGTGTCATTCCCCTCTCCAATAATTTATAAGTATAATAAAAATTAATAACAAATAATCTACACGAACCAATAAAACTAAAACCAATTAAGAAAATAGGAAAAGTCGAATAGCTGGCTAGGGCTAGAAGATTAAATTTGAAGAAGAATTGAATTCTATAATTGAAGTCCAGATCAGCCCGCCGTTCGTTTGGTCAAGAAATAAGCCCTGGGTGTGCGAGTGGGGGAGTGAGCTCAACTCAACGGTCCCAGTTCACTTACAATAAGGATACTTACTGAGACTTAGAAGAGGGGAGGGCGATCGGCGCCCTTCGACCCCCCCCCCTCTCCTATAAAAGTCTACGCCTATGCTATAAAGTATCTTTATATTTCCTTTACCCATGTTGAACAGATTCGCTACCTTGGAATCCATCTTGACAAGTCTCTTTCACGGAATCCTCGTGCATGATTGAAAAGACAAGAAACTGCTCGTGGATTCCAATTATTCGAACGCTTAGTTAACAAACGACCAAACTTCCAATTCAATACAAAAGCTCATAAACATTACCATTATCAGGACTAATTAGGGATTGATAAATAATTTGCCACTTCTATAATTTTGTTTTTATTGAAAACTAGTTTAGAATGTTGTACATTCATCTTCAGTTCTAAAAACACACAAAAATTCAAAAATAAGCAATTCATAATACAGTTTGGTATAATTATACATATTAAATTACATGTAATATAAATCATTTATGAATTTAATTAAGACAAGAAATCAAATACATGTTGGTACTCACCAAGGTTTAAGTAGATTATAATTTAATATGTATAATAATACCAAACTGTATTTTGAATTGCTTATTTTTGAATTTTTGTGTGTTTTTAGAACTGAAGATGAATGTATAACATTCGAAAGTAGTTTTCAATAAAACAATATTATAGAAGTGGCTAATAATTTATCAATCCCTAATTAGATTGATCCTTCTATACCATCATGCGGATGTCAACTGGCCAATTACATTGACCCTTCTATACCATCATGCGGTTATCAACTGATTATCAGGACTTTTTGGACATACGGAGTTGAGGCTCCACTAAAGGCATCAAATTCCTCCCACATCCAATCCTTACAATCCGAAATCCTTCAAAGAATCATTAATGCTCTATAATATGTCACAAATAAAATTATCCATAAAGACAACCATATACCATGTGTAGCATATTTGGCCGGAAATACATACAGTATATTTGGCCGGAAATACATACAATATATTTGGCCGGATATACATACAGTATACACGCCTCCTTTAATTATTAACTCGATACTCACACAAACCCACATCTCAATCTATTCTCTATAATCCTCCGAGGCTTCCTAATTTAATCCTAAATAGTCATTGAAGTGTAGTTACTTCACAAGCTATTGTCATGGTTTATTATTCAGATACCACATTTGCTTATTGTATTTTGAATGCAGTTGTAAATTTCAATACTTACACTTAAAATAATATGTCATATTATTTCGTTGAACCAGCAGTGAAGCCATAAACTAAAAATAACTCCATTACCGAATATACCCAGGCAATGGTCTTAGAGAATTACAATGATACAGGCAGTCGTGCATGGTGGATACCTGCCAATTTAGTCGACCCCTCAGGTAACCATTACAGAACATTGACTCGGTGTTATACGGTGGCAAGCAGAAATTCGATTCAATCTAACACAAAGTATAGACCCACAGTTATATTACAGACAATAATATTCTCTACAAACCATTTAAAATTTTAGTTTATTTACTAAATTATTATATTATTTTTATTTAAAAATTGTGGAATTCCGAAAAAGCAAGATGTTTAAAAAACTTATAATAAAGCGTATAAACTTATTATAGGCTTCAGCTAACTTATTATAGGCTTCAGCTAACTTATTATAGGCTTCAGCTAACTTATTATAGGCTTCAGCTAACTAACCTAAACTCTTTAAACAAGTGCTTGGTTTTGGTAATTTACAAATAATTCTATAGTGTTAGGGTAAAGGAGTACTAGTCATTTTTATGCGACAATGAGTTATATATATATATATATATATATATATATATATATATATATATATATATATATATATATATATATTGCTATATATAACTCATTGTCCCAAAAAAAATGACTAGTACCCCTTTACCCAAATATATATTTATATATATATATATATATATATATATATATATTAAAAAGCTTTATCTTTGAGAAAAATTAAATAAGTCAATTCGAAGTGAACACTGTTCCAGTGATTAACAGCCTTTTTCTCAAAGGTAAAGTTCATTATAAAGAAAAAAATATAATTTATCAGTTGACATCCGCATGATGGTATAGAAGGATCAATCCCTAATTATAATATAACTTAAATATATTGTCGCAAAAAAATGTCTTGTATCTCTTAACCCAAACACAACAGAATTATAAGAGCAGTTACTATTCCAAAACATTTTTTTTTTTTAAGACACAAATAGTCTCAAGATTTAGATACTGAATTCAAAATTTTTTTGTCTTCCAAAAATGAATTCGTACCTCAAATTGTCTCACTTGATAGAAAAATAATGACGCATAAGGCTTGATTCAGTTACCTGGGTTAATTAAGGAAGCAGATTTCTATTACAGCACCTTTTCAATCTCCTCCTTGAATACATGGACATGTAAGCTATATCCCTATCTCATCCTATCTCTATATCCCTGTTGGTATTCCCGTGAAAATTATGAGGTATCAAATCGTTGGTAAAGAGTACTCATATCTTGGTCGACTGTTGGTAGGAGTAACTCATTATGCTAGTAGGGTTTTGTTAGTAGCCAAGGCAAGGACTTTGTCAGTCGTAATATTTTTGGTTGGAAAATTTGCAGTGTTTTGACAAAGCGTCTTTTTGGCCATAATGTTTATCTGCGAGGAGTGTATCCATGTCGTTGGTACCATGCGAGGTATCCATGTCGGTTTTGTTGTTACGTTTATTTATTTAAGAGTACTATATGATGTAAGAGTAAGAGAGAATATTTCCAAAAGATCAAAGAATCAAAAGATCCACCCTTAGACGGGCACAGCTATCTTGGACTGTCTTGGGCTATCTTGGGCTGTCTTGGACTATCTTGGACTATCTTGGACCTAACTTTGACAGAAGGATGAAATGGGATTCGCGTGTTAAAATGAAACAGAAGTCTCTTAATAAACGACCCAAACTACTTTCCCCACTTTTTTCCAAATATTCAAAACAAAAACTGAGGCAGAAACTAGATACATACAGATACTAGATACGTACAGTAAACTAGATACATACAGATACTTACTTAAACCCAGATGGACATACTCTTCACAGATATACTGTGTAGCGAAAAAGACCCACTTACGAAAACTTCACACTTTCCAATCAAAAATATTACGACTCGTAACTAAAGCACCTTGCTACGTGGCTAAAAAACTTACATCCTGACTTGCACGTACCAACAGTCGAACAACAAATAAAGACTCTTTAGCAACGATTTCCTACTAACTTACGGGGACATACCAATAGACTGATAACAGATTATAGACTAGATATACAGCTGACATGCTCATGAATGTGATGAGACTGAAAAGGCGCTGGATGAGAGATCTCCTTCCTCAACTGAGCCATGCTGTTGGCTACTATCCTTCACTTCCCTGTTATGTCATTACTTCCTATCATTGTCAGGCCATTTGCTGACTGTCAACGCACTGTTGGCAGGTACGAACTCATAATTGAAGATAAAATTGAATGAAGAAGCCTAATTTGCCCTGACTACTTATAGGCACTCGTCAAAAATAAAATTATCCCGTAACATTCCATATCTTGCAGAATTAGTTCAAAATAAACCCTTCCTTTGTAAAACTTTATACCTTTAAAAATATTCCGTATCATGCATTCCTGAATGAACACTGCCGGCAAACCTTTATACATGAAAAAGATATTGGAATGCTGCAATGTGAAATTAAAAAAAAAGAAATAGAGGTATTCGAAATTATTGTTATATGAGAAATAATATACCATTCAGCACACTAACTAACTAGTTAAAATATAGTCATCAATTTCAACAAAAATAAGTTTTAAAAATAAAGAATAATTAAAAAATAATAATAAAGACAAATTTAATCAAAAGAAAAATATATCGAGCAATTAACTAAGAAATAAATTCAAATATAATAAAAAGGATTATGGCTTCGTACAATATTTTTAGAATCACAGAATCATAAAAGTACCTGTCATTAAATGTTTACAACTCACAATGAAACTGTACAAAATCATATAAATGCCACTGTAATATTTTTATATCAAATCAGTAAACAATCAAAAGATATTTGTTAATGAAGATAACCTGAATAAAGCCAAGCTTTCCTTTGTTATACGTAAAGCTGTGATATATATATATATATATATATATATATATATATATATATATATATATATATATATATATATGTATATCGTGATTATCGGAATAGTTCAAGTAGAAAGCGATGAATTTATAAATAACTAAAAGTAGATATCACCATCTCAAAGCACATTTCGTCGTCAGTGAAGACTACTTATTATTAAATAGATATTATTCCAAAACAGATTAAGAACAAAAATCAATAACCAGTTTCATCTGAACTGGTTTGAGCAAGTGACTGGCTAATTTTTCAAAATTTAACTGAAAAAAAAACTGATTTTGAGGGCAGGAAATGACCTTACTTGAAGCACGGTAGAACTTATTCTCTATATGAAAGTCGTCAAGGAAGCGAAAATTTGGAAAGATTGAAATGGATTTCGATGTGCCAATACAACATTAATAAGCTGCTAATATTACTAACATTAATAAGCTACTAATATTACTAATAAATATTAAACGTCTCATTTATTTTTAAATAAAATAAATATTCCATTCTGTAGAGAAATTTTTTAAAAAAATAATCTTTTCCAGCTGTTGCTATGTTACCTCCCTTCACCTTCAGTATGTGTGTAGATATCTCTAAGTGATGTCTTTAGACTGTTGATGTGAGATGAGCTGCATTTAGTCTGTATATATGAGATCTTGTTTTTTTCTGTCCAGATGATGCCTGAATTGGCGAAGCATCTACTAATTAGTTTATTAGTAACTTTTCACAGACTCACTCATAAAAATACTAACCAATATTAAGTAATAATAATTTTTTTCTTTCTTTTTCTGAATCCCGTATGAAGAAAAGTCTACCGGTGAAAAGGGAGCCCGGATAAACTATAAAAATACAGAAGGCTTTTTATTTAGCTTCAATGGCTTCGGAACGAATCCTGGGAAAGCCAGTCCGTTTTAAAGGGGCCTAACCTAATGTACATCGCCCCGTAACTGTTCCGTCCCACTTTCATCATTTATCTACCCAATAACAACTAATAAATTTAAAGGATATTAATGGAACATTTCAAAATAAAGCTTTAGGCCTCTCAAACGGTTTTAAATAACAAACCAGACCAAGGCCCACCCATCTCACAGGCAAACGCTTCCCCTCTCACTTATCGATATTTTTCTTTAATATGAATATCGGGAGAAACAGAGAAACAGATAGATAGATAGATAGAGAGAGAGAGGGAGAGAGTGTGTGAGAGAGAGAGAGAGAGAGAGAGAGAGAGAGAGAGAGAGTGAGAGAGAGAGAGAGAGAGACAGACAGACAGAGAGAGAGAGAGACAGAGAGAAAAAAGGGGAAAGAGATTTATTTACAGGAATGCTGCCCAAATACCTTACACACACAGCAAACTCATCAATCCAATGCTAGACATAATAAATATATATATATATATATATAACATTTTTTTGTAAACTCTAAATATATTATTGTCATCACTACATTACCACATTATATATATATATATATATATATATATATATATATATATATATATATATATATATATTCTTTTTTTTCCTTTTGTTTGCTGTAAATCTTTTATCAGTCTAATCTGTCCCATATTTCTCTTTTCCAGTGACCCTCAGCTATTACATAACTTGAAATAACGTATTTTTTTTATAATTTAAAATAAATAAATAATAAAATAAATTAATTAAAAATTAATCAAATATCCACATTTTAGACACGCACACCTAAGCATCAAAATTAGTACAAAAAATAAATAAAAAGATATGGATAAATAACAATGGCAACAGATATACTTAAAGAAAAATAAATAAATAAACAATAATCATTATAAATATATAACTAAATAATGGATATCGACCATACAAATGATGATGGATAATCCCCAGGGAGTCAAATATAATATTCTCGGCCAATATCCCAACATCCCTATCGCTAACACCTAGGTCTTCCAGAAAGCTCCTTGTCCTGTTTGGGATTGTTCCACGAGACCCAAACCAGAGGCCTCTCACGGTGAATTCTCTCTCTCTCCGATTTTTTATTTTATACAATGTATCACTTAAATAATTTTAGTCTTGGTACACACTCTTTTCGATTTCTTTTTCAAACAACTGTCTCCCATCGGACAACCCCAAAATGTAAGATTTTATTCCCCAATGCAGTCATCAGGACGGAAAAATATATCACATAAATGCAGATTAGAGAAGCACATCTCACTTCAGCAACCTAAAAAATACTTGGCAAATAGAGATAGTACATGCATCACTCCATTCTAAATCAGTTCAAGAGGCAGGTACTGAGTATTTGTTTTAGGGTGATTTGATTCTTTTTATTTAATTTATTTTTTATACTGACGGAAAAAGAAATTTAACTATCGCCGAATAACTCTGGTTCCGCAGAGGCATTCCAGATTTAACATAAATAAAAATAATATATTATTATAGAGGATAAAAACCAAATTTAGTCAATATAAAACCTTAAAATTGATTGTTGTTAATTTTTTTTTTTTAACAAATATTAATTTATGGATTTTAAGGTATGTATTTTCACCAATATAACAATTTTGACCTAGTGATAAAAAAATAATAACATTATTAAAACTTTATTCAGTATTCCAATGAGATGTATAAAAGAAAGAAATGTAGATTCTCTCGCCCTTTGGTAAAAATAAAAAAACTTAGAAAATGGCTGAAATATTTATTTAAAAAAAAAATGGTGGGCTGAAATGTTAAATATAATCATAATAAAAAAAGTTGATAATAAAAAAATTGTTTAAAATTTTATTCAGTATGATAGTATAGAAGGATCAATATTATAAGGGTTGATAAATTATTTGCCACTTCTATAATTTTGTTTTTATTTAAAACTAGTTTCAAATGTTATACATTCATCTTCAGTTCAACAAACACAAAAAATATGCAATTCAAAATACAGTTTGGTATTATTATACATATTAAATTACACTTGATGTATGTATAATAATACCAAACTGTATGTATAATAATACCAAACTGTATGTATAATAATACCAAACTGTATGTATAATACCAAACTGTATATTGAATTGTTTATTTTTGAAATTTTGTGCGGTTTTAGAACTGAAGATAACATTTGAAACTAGTTTTCAAGAAAAACAAAATTAAATAAGTGGGAAATAATTTATCAATCCTAATAAAATTGTATTAATAAATATTTAAAAAAAAATAAAATTAATCAATTTAAATTAAGAAATAAGATACCTGATTAATCCCACTATACATTTATTAATAAAAGGTTATTTACACAGTCATAATATATTTTAATTTTTTGTATCGTTTCGGTCCTATTTAATACAATTTTTGTGCATTTAAAAATTATACTATTATGTCATCTATGTCTATTATTAAAATATTATTAGCCTACTAATAAAAGTAGTATTAGTTTTTAAATTTTGGGATTATTTATGGTTTTGTTATGTATGGTTCCTGAATCGATAATTGATTATTTCTTTAAAATATTTTGGAATCCCAATTATTATTAAATAAATAACCTAAATAAAGGTGTATTTCACAAAAATATAGATTTTTAATAAATAATTTTTGTATGTAAGGCGAAAAAATTGAAATATAGAAGACGGATCGAGAACCCTATCGGCTTAGTGTTCGATGGATTGTGGAGAGGTTGCCGCTCATAAATGAATCTGTTTTCTCACAAATTTTATTAGTTTTATAAGAAGGATAAACCTGTTAATGCAACAACACGGTCTGTCACTCAGGAAAAAAAATATTAACTAAAATCATTTTTCTACATCACTAAATTTTTTCATATAGGGGCGGCGGCATGAATATCTACAATTACTATAATCAAGGCTTTATGCAAGACGCCATGATGACAATGTCCATTATAAAAAGACATCCTCCATAGAAAAGCGCCGACAATGGAGGGGTTGACAATGCCGTGGATTAGCAGTAATTTCCTCGATGGAAGGACACAATGCTCCAGAAGCTTGCGCAAGAAGTGGAGGATCCTCGCTGGCGAACTGTTTTCCGCTCCAACCGCCGCCTCCTTTGTCTTACCCCAGGGGTTTGCTAACCTTGGGCTGCGAAACACCGACAACAATAGAGGAATCGCCGAAGAGGATCTCTTGCCAAACAGCAGTTACAAGATGTGCAGTGTTAGGGTCGGTTTGTACAGATTATTTCATCAAAACTAAAATATTTTTTGATATTTACATATTCTATTAGACTGCTCATCTGTTAAAAGATAAAAATTGAGATTTTATAATATTTTCTTATAATAATTAATTAATGATAGATTTAACAACAAAAAAATTTTGTTAAATCTATCATTAGATTTAACAAAAAAAAAAATGACCTCTATTATTTAGTTGCAAAGACAAGAAATTAGATCTCATCTACCTCATTGGTGCAGAACATTCTTGGATTAGATTAAGCGCTATTAAAACATTTTCTACGAAAATCGCATTTACTACATTTGTGCAAAATGGCTTCGATGTATCATTCTTTATTCTTTCTAGTGAGGTAAAATATTCTTTGACAGCCTAAGATCAAACTAAACTTGCATAAATACCAAGTAGGAGAAAAGCAGTCGAGCAGGTTGGATACCTTAACCGAACATTGACTTCCCTGTTATGAGGTTGTAGAGAAACAATTCATTCAATTGTTGATTTGAACTTAGCTCACAAGTAGTTAGTAGAGATGTAAAAATTTAAAAAAAAAAAAAAAGAAGAAGAAATCCTCTATTAATCGCAAGATAAAACAATTTCATTAAAAAAATTCTGTACAAATTGTACTGGAAGCATATAATAAACAGTGCGACATTTCGGCCATTATTTGGTTTTGGCCATTTTCAATGTTCAATATTAAAACGGTAATGTCATTTGTCCAGTTAAATAAATGAAAAAAGAACTAAATTTTGATTTTGAAAATACCCAGATTCTACATAGAGAAAATAATACCTTTAAAAGAAATTTTTTAGAAGCTATTCATATTTCTGAACATATTAATTTTAGAGTAAATTTCAAAAGAGATTAAAAACATTTAAACTATCACTACGCAGAGATACTAATCAGAATTAATGTTTAATTATAGTTAGTTTCAAATTGAATTTTAGGATATTAAAAAATTGAATTTTAGCATATTAAAAAGTACGGCTGTTACACAACATTTATTGATAATAATTAGGAATTTATATTTGTATCGTGAAAAATGAAAATAGGTTAATAAATAAGAAAATATAAATAATAAAAATAGTTAAATTTTAGTTGTAAATATTAATGTTGACATTTTTTAGACAATAAATTACACTGTAAATACCTTACTTCTGGAGGAAGGTTGTATAAAGTGTAATGACTTAGGGATATTAGCCTGTTAATAATTATTGACTGAGAAATCTATTATTGCAGCTATTTAAAGAAGAGTAAGTGTTAAGTATAAATTGCTAATTTTATTGTTAATAGTTTTCGTTTAAAAAAGTATTGTTTGTTAGAGGTGTTGCCTGGATAATGGCCTAATGGGCCGGAACGTTGGAAGTGTAATTTATAATAAATAAATCAGTGGATATTAAATGGATCATCGAAGTTTTATTAATAATAAATTGATTTGAACAATAGAGGAAAATACTTGTCAAGCATTTAAAGCTTTTTTATAAAAAGTTTCTTCCAAAAAAAAAAAAAGATATTAGGAGTAGTGCTTTGTTTAATAATGAGATAATAAAGGAACAAAGTGAAGTATATCCTTGGAAAGAAATTGTATCACCAAATTGATTATTTGACTATCATCATCAGAGCCAGTATACTAGTATAATGTATAATATAATGTATAATATAATGTATAATATAATGTATAATATAATGTATAATATAATATATAATATAATGTATAATATCTCTTTTTCGGAAGAAACATTTTTATAAAAAAGCTTTAAATCTTAAACAAGTATTTCCCGGAGTTGTACATATTAATTTATTTTATTGGACAAATGATGTTAGAGTTTTCATTATGTAAAAGTTTAAAGTGACCAAAACCAAATAATGGCCGAAACGTCACAATGCTTATTATGTATTATTTAATAAAATTTGTATTGAATTTTATAAATAAAATTGTTTGTTCTTGCGATTAATAGATTTTTTTTTAATCTATTATTAATTTTTTTTTCGAAATAGGCCACAGAGAACCACGCCAAATAGGCCACACAGAACCACGCCAAATAGGCCACAGAGAACCACGCCAAATAGGCCACAGAGAACCACGCCAAATAGGCCACAGAGAACCACGCCAAATAGGCCACAGAGAACCACGCCAAATAGGCCACAGAGAACCACGCCAAATAGGCCACAGAGAACCACGCCAAATAGGCCACAGAGAACCACGCCAAATAGGCCACACAGATCCACGCCAAATAGGCCACACAGAACCACGCCAAATAGGCCACACAGAACCACGCCAAATAGGCCACACAGAACCACGCCAAATAGGCCACAGAGAACCACGCCAAATAGGCCACACAGAACCACGCCAAATAGGTCACAGAGAACCACGCCAAATAGGCCACAGAGAACCACGCCAAATAGGCCACAGAGAACCACGCCAAATAGGCCACAGAGAACCACGCCAATCATTCCGTCTTCCTCTTTCCCCACCTCCCCCTTCACCTCCCCCTCCACCTCCTAAGTTTTGCCCCCCTCTCTTCCCCCCTCCCCAACATAAATTCTTTTTGTTATGTATGTTTTTGATCGTGAATCTTAATCAATCTAATTTCGCTTCCCTCATATTCTTTAATTGCCTATCCCCTCCATTTTAATTTACCCATTCCCCTAAATACTTGAATTGTTTTACAGTCTTTATTTCCCCATATTTTGTTTTAACCGTTTTCCTTATTATATACATTTTTTCCCGTGTTCACATTTTGTTGCATATCATGGAGTCTCTGGATAAAGTAGAAATTATCCAGAGCAATTATTTATTATAAAATATTTTTATTTATATTATTTGTGGTATTACATAGGGAGAACTATAGGCAATTTGCAGAACCTTAATTTTTTCAAAATTCGTCCATTTAAGTCATTTTGGTAGTTATGCAATATACGGTCGAAGATTGTTGTGGGTTATAACCAACACTATTATTATTTCTACCTTATTAGCTTTCGATTCGCTGCGCTTGCCCAAGAGATAAAGAAAACCACAACAGATTTTTTTTAGTTGACGTCGGGGCCTAAATTCGGATAAATACGAATCAGTTTATGGTGTCAAGTTATAACCTCAATTGACGAACGATCGAAAACTACGTAAGTAACGTCATTTTAACCTCAATTCTATTATATGGATATTAGAGAAAAATAGATAATCAGCCAAATATCCATCAACTTCAGTTCTATTATAAAACATTCTTATTTTATTATTTATCCTGATCCATTTTAATTCAATATATTAAACCAATTGTCCAATCAAAACTACTGCAAGGCGAAACATCCAGTTTGAAACATTTCGGGCCTATAAACCACGAGGTCGGGTCGGATTCGACCCGGAACGGGGGAGAGTTTCCCTTTGTCAACTACTTTGTTATTTATGCGTTGTTCTTAAAGGGACTAACAACGGAAATGGTTCTTCCTTCCGTACCTTGTTGGCAAGTTCCAATTTCTAAATGAAATTCCCGGAATCGAGTATAGTATTTTGCAGTGGAATCGAGTATAGTATTTTGATTAACAAACTTTAATAGCCAAACCTTTTATAGGGTTTCTTTCAATTTTAAATAATTCTTTCTTCGATTAAATTATCTATTTACTTTTTTCGAGACTAGCGATCGATAGGCTTATCGATAGTGAGGATCACGGATACAATGGATAGTGTTGTCGCCATGGCCTCCGATGGAATAATACTTCAACAAAAGCCCCCGCAGAAGACACTCATAGAAGGTAGGCCCTTCACATAATCTAGAGCGCAACCACTCCAGCGTGAAATGTCGGGGAATACGTTGGCCAGGAAGGAGGGTTTCCGTTGGTGGTTCCACTTCCGGGCCGCGCACCTGCGTTCTTTGTGCGCGGTTCGAAATTACGAGGGTGTTTCTTACCTTACTGCCTCCTCTCCTATTCATGGGTTACTCATATACCTCTATGGTATCTACGGTATAAAACTAACCGAAGAATATTTATATCAGTATTTCAACAAAAAAATATTAATGGATGAGAAAAGAAATCCATTTCCCAACTAGAGAGCATCCTTAAGCAATATGTTAAAACAAAAAAAAATATAATAATAATCCGATTGTTAATTGAAAAATACTGTCGCAACTTTCTCTCCTGTATTGTTCATTGATGCTGACAATCAAATTTGACATCCATACTTTCAATTTCGTGTTTAAAATTAATTGGCATGTTTAAAATATGGAGCTGTTGGAGCTAGAGAAACTACGCCTCGTGCAAACTCTTCGTGTGCAATTACTTTAAATGAAACTCAACTAATTCTTCCAGTGACGTCATCGACGAGGGGGTGTCAACTCCTCCCCCCTTCCAACCACCAATAATTTGAAAACCCAAGTAAGGAAATCTGAAATTTGAGAACCTACTCCAAATTGATTTGGTGGATTGGTCAAACTGGTGAACATTGGTTCAACATTATTTGAGCTTTATTGTATATCATATTTGAAAGAGTCAGTTTCAAAGACAAGTATTTAGATAGCATTGACCAAATTTGTGCAGGAGATTTTCTGACTAAATTAATAGCCATTGAAAGACATGTTCTTCGAAAATCGCACTTACAACAACTGTGCACAATACATTCCATACATCGTTTTTTAATCTTTTTGGTGAGATAAAATATACTTTGACAGAACTAAAGTTCCATAAAGACCAGAAAGGAGACAATGAGTCGTGCATGTTTGATAGCTAATAATTCAGTCGAGTCCTAACATGGCATTATCGAGCATTGACTCCGCTGTTATGAGGTGGAGGAGATACAATTCATTCAACTGAGCTCACAGTTAGTTAGTAGTAGTAGTTAGTAGTAGAAATATAGTATTAATTAAAAAAATATAAAATCTAGAGAGGGAAATGCTTTATTTACAAGAATGCTGCCGAGATAGCTTGGGTTGCTACCTATCAGACTATTGCTAGACATGATATAAATAACATTTTCGTTTTCTCCTTTCATTTTAGTTCTAAATACTTTATTATCATCACTGCATTAGCATATTATATCTCTTATATTATATCTGTTATATTTTATTTTCATTTTGTTTGCTGAAAACCTTCTATCACTCTCTATCACTCTCCCTTCCCTTATCTCTCCTTTCTAGTGACCCTCAACTATTTCATAACTTAAAATAATGTTTTTTTTAATAAATTCAAAAATTAAAAATTAATCATGTGTTCACATTTTAGAAACACACACCTTATCAAAATTAGTAGAAGAAATATTAGATAAATAAAAAGATACGGGTAAATAACAATGGCAACAAATATATTTAAAGAAAAAATATATAAACCAAATAAGGATAATCAAAAAGAATAATTTTCCTTAGATTTCTTTTAGATATTACAATGGACTTGATAAAAATGACTCAATGTTGGTCAAACTAAAAGACCAAGTGGTACGCCCACATCAATATCTTGCATGTCATTCGCTATTCCAAATGTCAAATATTACGACAATAATGAAGAGTAATGTAAAAGTAATTTACAAGATTAGGTCTATTTTCAAGACGCATATACACGAGTAAGAATTATGATCAAAAACATTAACAAAATCACGATCAAAATTTAATCTTGTAAAAGAGCTTTAATGAGTTTATTCATCAAGCCTCTGGTTCCGTTAAGGCCATTGATATTAATTTATTTTCTTCGAAGAAAACATTGATAACAAATCAATATAGAAGACCAAAACTCAACACGAGACATAAAATAATTGAGCAGCTGTTTTTAATATAGTCTTTCCCAGCTGTTTTCATGTAACTTCCCTTTTCTTTCAATAAGTGTGTAGATGTCTTGGAAAAAGGTACTGTATCTAGTCGATATGTCTTTTTAAACTGTTGATGTGAGATGTGTTCCATTTTATCTGTATATATCTTATATTTTTTCTGTCCTGATGATGCTTAAACTGGCAAAACGTAGACTGGTTAGTTATTGCCTGATATTTTAGAGACTTTATTTGGAATCATCCATTTATATCCTAATACAGCAAATTTTAGATTATTAGTAATACTGTAATATAATGTATAATTGATAAATATCGTTTAATATCACGCTCAGAGTTATCAGCTCCTGAGATTTGATGATATAAAGTAGCTAAAATCAAATAAGATAAAAAAATACATTTGGCAGTTCAATGAACCTTGGTTTATTTATTGATACCCCAAAAGGTTATCATATCAGATGTGTAATAACAAAAAGTTGAATAAGAAATTTGATCAAAATATATATTTTTTAACTAAATTTTATTAAAATACGTTTATTTTTTTTTATTTATTTGTTTAAAAATCATCCAAACATGCTCTGGTAATGCATTCAAAAATTTAATAAATTTTGCAAGAAGTAATAGCCTTTGCATAACAGGACTGTAATGTTCCTGAAAAAAGTTTGTGACAAGATGATAGAGCCATTAGGAATTCACAGTTCGATGCCTCGAGGTTGGTTTACCCCAAAAAAATCCAATCTAAAAAATATATAACAATAGATAAACTTTAAACTCTACGATAAACCGAAAATATTATTGGAGGAGTACCAAATAAATAAGTTAGAAGAAGTAGCCGCTAGAGAGCGACTGGTCAAAGAGCAGACTTGAAGTGACAAGAAAGAAGATTGGCCATAGACCACGATTTCACACCCAATTTTCCCGGAGTTTGTTTTTCCTTTTTTCACGTCCTACTTCCGAGAGGACTGGTGTTCTGAAGGGTCCTACAAATCTATAGCAGCCTCCAGTATTCTCAGTGGGAAATAGCTTCCAATATACAAATAATTATTATCGGTTCATAATGGTTATTGAAATATATTTACAAGAATAATTAAAGAATATGCGGGAAAAAAAACAGGTAAATAACTTTTTTTCACGGGATCAGAATGAAAAGATGCATTTTTGCAGTGCACTGGAATCCGGAGGGGAGGGGGGTGAGGTAAATCCGGAGGGGAGGGGGGTGAGGTAAATCCGGAGGGGAGGGGGGTGAGGTAAATCCGGAGGGGAGGGGGGTGAGGTAAATAACATGAGAATCAACAAATATTTGCCATTGAAGTTTCATCCATACAACGAAACTATAAACTTGATTTTCTTTTTCTCGTACTCTCACACCTTGGAAAAATGTTAATTTTCAATATGACCCATTAAAAAAAAAGTGACGTTTTTTTTTTTTTCATTTACGCTTCAATTAATTTGAAAACTATGAAGTTTTGAATCCTTAAAAAGAAGTAACAAAAACAATGTTTCAGTAAGTGCAAGACAAATTCACGAAATTGTCTGTATGTAAACCTTTTTAAATGTTTTTGCTAAAACGTAATGCGGTGACAATCCAAACCTCTACGCAACGTAAAAGGACTCTACATTTATTTATTTTTTTAGCTGCTAAAATATTAAATATCCATTTTTTCACTCCAGGATTCCGTTACCAAAAATAGTTGTAAAAGATCTATTTTCTAGATCTAAACGTTCCTCAGTAAAAAATTAGTCGATCTAATAAGAATTACTCCTACCTAAACTGTAATACAAATTTAAATAATCTGAAATATTCTTAGAATATACACCGACGTCATTTTTTGTAAAAGGCGTAATCCCCATTTAGCAAACTTTACAGGAAACACATGAAACGATTTTTCTCCAAATAACAATACATATATTGGTTTTCAATTGTATTCTTTATTGTAGTGTACAGTAGGAGCTCATTAAGGTGGCAAAACATTTATAACTACAATACATTTTTAAGACTTCTAGCACTGATTAAGGCCAGAGTGACGACTGAGAGTCGTTAGTATTTGGTGCTAACGTCATCAGTAATCGATTTTTAGACCATTTCCAGTTGTTTTTTTTCGATACATCATAAGCGAGAATTGATAGAGGCGGTGTTCAGGTCCCATAATAAATTGAAACCTAAATTTCGAATTTTTTGCGCTAAAGCCTTATTCAAAAAACGACGATATATATATATATATATATATATATATATATATATATATATATATATATATATATGATAGAAGAAATGAATTGGAAACAGAAAAAAAATTGAAGTATTTCCAAAAAGAGAATAAAGTGCATCGGAATGATACAGTACTCAATAATTTATCTGGAAAAATAACAAACTAAAACCCGAAGGAGGATAAAAAATAATGAACAGTTCATGAGATGGAATATTTTCTAGAAAGGGAACACTCAAAAGGAACTTGGGAATTGCCTAAATCAATTCGATAAAAAGCTCAATTCAAAGTCGTATCGGTTCATAAACTTCTTGTTATAAGTCAGTCAATTTGATAAGAAAATTTAAAAATATTTCGCCCATTGTAATAATATTATGGGGAGATTCCAAATTAAAGTCAAACATTTCGCTAATTCAGGTGCCATCCTACATGTGTTGTTCAATTGTCTTGGAGTGATGTACTTCCTCTGTTTAGGGAGTCTTTTGACGTGAGATGTACTGTCTCTGGTCCTCAGGACTAAATCTGTGAAGGATTCAGTAATTAGCAAGTAAGTTCTGCATCTTGATCAACAGATATATAGGGTGATGAGATTAGAATCCACGTTCAATATAACGGACGACCAGTTAGCTACACACTTTATGGAGGTCCGAGAGGGTCTCCCTACCCCAGAGTCAATTCAGGAATGATAGAAAAGAAAGTCATTTTCCGCCATAGAATCGAATTCAACGGGATTTAGGAGTCCAGTGGTAGCAGCGAATCAAGGACCTTGCGGGCACTGGGCAATGCGATATTGCGGGCCCCCCTTGGTCAGGGGGGTTTGGAGGATTCTAGTACTGGTAAACGAATCAGGCAAGTGGGTCTATAGAATACTTCCAAAGTAGAAGAGAAAATTGAGGTAAAATGGCAGTATTATTTCCCATTTAAGTGCTTTAAATTTACTATAAAAGCTCATTTAGTCAGCTTATAATTATGTATTATAATTACAATTTTTATGATTTTTTGTTAAAAAGCAAATGTGTACAGTTCACATTTTATTTTTGTGTAGTGTGGGTCCTGCGATTAGATAGTTAGATGATGTACCAATTAAACTGTATTCATCTGTTTTAAATAATTCTGTCATTTCAATTTTTTTTATTCGGCACAGGGGCTAGGGGAAATCTATATGAACTATAAATTCGTCTGTTATGTTGTGATTTATTTAAATTTTTAATGGCGCGGGCCCAGGATGGTCGCTCCCCTCCTGGATCCGCTACTGTTCAGTGCTTCACCTACTCAGCTACCGCACTCCTTGTTATACTGTATCTCACCAAACGCCACGTTTCAATCAAAATTAACTCAGCATTCAAATTTAAGTAACCCGGCAATTAGATTATCCCTTTTCTGAATATCGTTTTAAATAATAATCCTTTTAATATGTTCCAAGAGAAGAAGGAAAGGAAGAGAGCCAGAGGTGTGCAGTCCCGTGAGCTGTAATCAAAGTGGCAGGGGGTAATAACATCCGCCGCCATATTGACTCTAGGCTATCGCTATTTAATCCAGTTAGCCCTGGCTGGCTCTGGTTACTTCAATAGGCTTACATATAGGCCTATTGCTATATAGGCTCACACTCCATTGCCAATTTACGAGTAGTTTCGTATAGTTTCAACTTAATAGCCTCAACTATTAATCCTATGCTCTTACTGAAAGCAAAGGCTGCCTGTTATAGCTAGATAATTAAAAAAAAAAAAGGCTTGGCTGTAAAATAAATAAATAAAAACGAGGCCGATGGTTCGATCCAGACAGAACTAAAGGTCTTTGACTAAATGCACTCCTCCAGCGAACTACATCACAACACTTATCAAGATTTGGCCTAACACAATTCTTCCATCGAGGTTTAGGGAGACCACGAAAGCATCGTTTACAAGAGATAGTTTTCTTTCGTGGTAGTATAATCAGGATAATGAGGCAGTGTAAGGATCGACACGCTAATCCTTTATGGAAAAATGACGAATGTAGAAGAGCTAACTGAACACTACACTAAAAGAACAGTTCATTTCATGATTCTTTTAACAATGGCAACTCGTTTATACAAAAAAAAAAAAAAAAAAAAAAATGAATCTAGAAACTTAGTTTCAACAACTAATTCAATGTAAACTAAGTTAATAAAAAATAAATATAAATATAAAATTAAAGACTTTTATAATTAATCCTTAGGAAAACAGCAAAAAAAAAAAAAAATATTTTATAGATGCGGCAGTTAACGTGGCAGGGGACAAACCTGATAGTACGACAGTGAATGCCGTCACAGAATTTACACGATGGCAGTGGCAGTTGCTACCACTGCTTTGACAGTAACTGTCATCCATAATAAGTTTCTGAAAAACTACATTAAACTCACAATTCTTCAAGCGTGAAAACTGGCTCATCCAACTGTAATCGAATAAATATCTCCCTCCCCCCTCCACTCTTGCTACTTCTTGTAAAGTCAATCTAAACTCAGGCATTGTCCTAATTTCAAGCCTCACATTTATCAGTGTTTTCATTCCTGGTAGTTGTTTCCGAAACTGAATAGTCTGTTTATTAATTACCTACTTTACCTAATTACCTAATTACCTACTTTAAAATTATCATTTTATTGATTTGCTGTTTATGTTGCTCGTTTATGAAGAATGTTTGGATAATTCTTTATGTTGTCGGATAAAGGTGTTTAGGTTCATGTGTCCGGTCTTGTCGAGTTAAATTTTAATTCTAAACATAAAACTTAGGACAATTTTAACAATATTAGACAAAAAAATCTTCTCTCATCCGCCATTTTTTCAATATATTGGTTAAAAATTAATGAGGGAAAGTATAATTATTTCAACATAGTAAATTGTTCTTGTATTTTCTCCTAGATTCTATTGAAACCATCTAGAATTTTACCAGAACAGAAATCCATGGCATCCTTAAAGAATGCAGATGAATGAAAATACGTTATCAACCTTGAAGAATGATGGTTTTAATGGAGTTTTTCACAGACTTCCTGATTCGGACTTTTTTTTCGGTTTTAAGGCTCAAATACTTAGTGGTTTGTATTGCCCTCTCTAAAGATTTGTTAGTTATCTATTCCGACATCTCTACGCAGGCATTTCAGTAGTCCAAGTTACAGCATATCCTTTAATATCAGTAGACCTTCGTCCAAATCTTATTAAAAAAACCAAGTCCGGCTGGAGAAGATTGAGGAAAAATAGAGGCGAGACTAAATGAAAACAAACACCCGCAAGGGGTGGCTAGAGACAATAGATTTAAGAACAATAGAAGGAAGACCCAGCCACACATATATCCGCCATATTGGGTTCCCTAACGAGTCTCCTCCAGGATGAAGAATAAAATAATATATATGTATATGTGATTTTATAAATATATACAGGGTATCACCAAAAAAACGGATAAACCTTGGGGATTTTATAGCAAATATACCGCTGAACAGAAAAATTCCCATGAACATGGGTCAGCAGATGTGTTGACCAAATTTCAGGCCCAAAACAAAAAAAATCACCAATAAATACAAAGAAATTGAAAAAAAGACAGTTTTCGGCACATTTTGGCCATTGATGGATAAACGACTCATTACATCAAAAAACATAGATCGATAGATACGATAGATCTATCGATAGATGAGACGTACGATTTTTAGGTTCGATTTATCGAGCTCCTGCCATCGGTCTCATTCAAAGCCAAATCTATTTATCTATCAAGTTAGAATCCATCATTTTTTTTTTTTTATGCTATCACTCGTTTTTTTCATCAATTGCCAAAAAGTACCGACAAACATATTTTTTCGTATTTTTTCATGTTTTTGGCCTGAAAACTGGTTAATACTTCATTTGCTTAACCATATCCATAGGAACTTTTTTGGTCAGTGTTATATTTGCTATAAAATCCCTAAGGGTATTCTTTTTTGGGGAGGAGGAACGGGAGGAACAACCTGTATATACAATACAAAGCTTACGTACGTAGATGTCCATTTTCATGGACAACTTCATACTTGTAGCAAGTCCATTACACAACCTTTATTATTTTAACTTTAGGCTTATATTTATTAATGATTGCTATTTATTTCTCAAACCTTTATTAACTTCATTTATTAGATTATTTTGTGTTTTATTTTGATAATAACCTTGAAAGGTATACGTTATTACTATCTGTATTGTCATTGTGTGTAATTATGTTTGTGCAGCTATTTTTTGCTACAATCTGTTCACTAAGATTTTTTAGTGAAAGGAAGTGGAATAAATTAATAAATATTTTGTTTTGAATGTTTTCTTATTGATGGACCCTCCTCCTCTCCTATATTGATGGACCCTCCTCCTCTCCTATATTGATGGACCCTCCTCCTCTCCTATATTGATGGACCCTCCTCCTCTCCTATATTGATGGACCCTCCTCCTCTCCTATATTGATGGACCCTCCTCCTCTCCTATATTGATGGACCCTCCTCCTCTCCTATATTGATGGACCCTCCTCCTCTCCTATATTGATGGACCCTCCTCCTCTCCTATATATATTGATGGACCCTCCTCCTCTCCTATATATTGATGGACCCTCCTCCTCTCCTATATTGATGGACCCTCCTCCTCTCCTATATATTGATGGACCCTCCTCCTCTCCTATATATTGATGGACCCTCCTCCTCTCCTATATATACTATCCTATATATATATATATATATATAATAATAATAATAAAAGGCTTAGCGAACCCGGAGGTTCGATGCCGATACCACTAATCGCTGTCTACAAATCTCGGTCCACCGACTACCTTCCAAACCCAAATTCCTTAGATCGCTCTTAATACTATCCTCCCACCTACGTTTCGGTCTACCCCTCGGACGTTTACCAGTCAACTCAGCGTTTATTAACTTTTTAGGAATTCGTTCGTTACTGAGCCCAACAACTTTGCAAGCCCATTTCAACCGTCGCGATGATATCACTTCGATTATATTAACAGGGTGCATGCTCCGCAATTCCGCGTTGTGTAATCTCCTAAACTCTCCAGTTGACTCATCCTTTTTCGGACCAAATATTTTACGCAGTACCTTATTCTCGAATACCTTAAGGCGTTGTTCGTCCTTCAAGGTTAGCGGCCACGTTTCACACCCATACAGAACTGTAGGCAAGATAATAGTTTTGTATATTCTAAGTTTTAAGTTTCTGGACAAAATGCGCGACCTAAGTAATGTTGACACCGAAAAATAACAAGCATTTCCCGCCTTTAACCTATATATATATATATATATATATATATATATATATATATATATATATATATATATATATATATATAATTCATAACAAAAATCTACAACATCCGGATTGGCACTAGTTAAATGAAAAAGTTAAAAGAAGGGATGTACGAAGATGTTGCTAACAATTTTATCGCTCTTTGAATTGGATATATTAATATAGCTATTATATACCGTCAAACATTACCACTATTAGAGTAAAATTAAAATTTAAAAAATGATGTTAAAATATCAGACTAAGGACACTAAGACAAGAAATAGATGCTTAAGCTGTGATACCTCCTAAATCGAAAAAAATCAAAACCACGATCTTTCTTTATTTAAAAAAATCACTCTAGAGATATTTCGTAAGTTAGAAACATCATATATCCTACACATTATATAATCCTTCAAAACGATGGTTGAAATAACAAAATAAATTAATAAATGTAAAAGAGCTAAAACTCAACAAGAAACATAAATTAACTAATATAAACAATTGGAAGATTTCAAAACATAAAGCCTCAAGTCTCAAAAATACCGGCAACCAACTAACCAGTCAACGTTTCGCCAATTCAGGCATCATCAGGACATACACCAAAAATCACACCAATAAAGACCAAACACAGCACATCTCACATCAACCGTCCAGATAGACGCATCAGAGACAGCACATCACTCCAAGACATCCAATCGCCTACGCTCCAGTAACTTTGCCGTTTTTTTAGAGGCTTGATTAATTGCTTATATAAATTAATAAACGTAGAGAAAATCAATTTTAAAAATGTTATTTCTTCCTAATAACTGTAACTTTTAAGTAACAAGTTTTGAGTAACAACTTAACTTTACTTAACAACTTAACTTAACATAACTTTTGAGTAACAAGTTTCGACAGTTAATGGATCAGTTAAAAAGAAAATATTCAATCATCTCTTTCAATTAAATTCAAAATCTATTTATTTAGAATTTAACTATCTAAAAATTAATCTATTCAAATTTAAATAGATAAAGTATATTAATTCGTTGTTGTTTCTTTTTGGATGTTAATTTAATGCTGAAGAATCTTAAATATATGCCCCATAGAGGAAATACCTTGAGTCCTAAACAAAGGTTAAAGAGACAGAGCCTACAGAAGATGGCAGGTGCCTACACCAACACCTGTTGGACTTGGACCGATGTCCGAAGTTCTCCAGGGCATTCTCCGGCTATAAATTCTCTTTTTCCATCTCGCCTGCACTGGTTCATACTGTATTGAGTGACCTACATACATATATATAACTTATTACCCCCTGAGACTTCAAGAAAAATTAATTTAAAATGTGTAGGTGAATAATTATAGCTGTGAATCAGACTGTCTATACAGACTGTATTCCTGGGACCACGGAGTAATTTAACAGTCATATTTTGGAAAGGAATAAAAAAAATGTCTTGTCCCTTCAGAGAGATGTCAAGTCACAACAAAAAAATGTTGAAGTATCTATTCTCATTACGGAGGCCACTGACGACAACTCTACTCCAACCTCTGCTCCACGACAAATGGAAGGTGGAACGACCACGGGTCTGAAATCCAATGTGGATTTTTTGAGTGTTGCGGAGCAGCTGCAATTCCATCGATCCTATGCTGTTAAAATTTACGATATTGATTCTATAAAATATGTTACTAAAATATTGATATGAATAACTTATTTTTTTACTATTAATTATGTCCAAAATATGAGTATTAATCAAAAGGAAATAAATATTTTTAGCGGATTAATAATTTCTAATACATATGCTTAAAATGTCCACTATTTTTTTCTTCTTTTTTTGGGGAGTAAAGATTAAATTATTTAATCCTTTTGCTATTGTAGAAATACTATTTATTCAAGAGTTACATTATCCTATACATCGAAATATTTGTAGACTATAATTATTATGAACTATGTGTTTACGTGTAGACCTTTGATATGTTTAGAATCGAATAATAATCCCCAATTAATAAGTTAATGATTAACGAAAACATGCAACTAACATTAAAGTGAATAGTGAACGACAACATGGATTTCTACGAACAATGCTGAATAAAAATTGTGTCAACGCGAGGGCAACTGAAGCGGTCATTGACGAACAATGGGGAATACAACGTAAGTTAGATTTCGCTCCATCGTTTCAAAACCAATAGGGTAATAGCCATCAGTAAATGAATAACACAAAACTAAACTATTTTTAGAATGGGTTGGACAATAAGTAAGGCTATAATAATTATTGTTCGAGTCCACAATGATATCTTGATGAGTTAAAAACAAGTATGTTAAGGATTGATAAATTATTTGCCACTTCTATAATTATGTTTTTATTGAAAACTAGTTTCGAATGTTATCCATTCATCTTCAGTTCTAAAAACACAAAAACATTAAAAAATCAGCAATTTAAAATACAGTTTGGAATCATTATACATATTATATAAATTAAATTTAATATAAATTATTATAAAACATTTATGAATTATGAATTTAATTAAGACAAGAGATCAAATACATGTTGGTACTCAACAAGGTTTAAGTAGATTATGTTATATATAATATAATGTATTATAAACATTGGTGATCCTATGTTTTCTAGGTTGGGTTGAGCTTGATTTCTATTTAGCTGCTAATACATTAGTCTATATATATAGGGATGCCATTGGGCAATCATTGAGGATGATTATCCCAAAATTAAGTAAGCTTATGAATACTTTTGAATTTCTTGCCTTGTCCTCTAAATTGGATACCCTTCCAAGGGTCTGGTTTGTGGTTACCATTATTTAATAATTAACCAAGATAATGTTCCTACTTTTAAGTTTAATACTAATGTTAATCAAAGTTACTGCTATCTTAATGAAATATATTCAAATTAAATATGGGCATGGTTACTAAAGAACTACCTCCTTGCTAACATTTATCTTTATTCTTGATTTTAAAATAACAAACTATTACAATAAAAGTTAACCATGGAATGATTCAGCCTAGACTTAGCCATTAATTGTTTTAACATAAATCTCTTATCTGTACTAATTGGTGTTGATGGTTCCTCAGGCGAAGGCTTGAAGGCGATGGTTGTAGGCTTGCATCAGGCAAGGTCAGGATACAGAGGAGCAGTCTCGCATCAGCCGGTCTCAGTCTAGAAGTCTTGCCTCAGCCTCGGTCAGTTCAGAAGTCCCCTATTTTTACCTCCTTGCTTCTATCCCCCTTTCTCTCTTGTTCTGCCTAAGAGGGGGTCGAAAACGTTGTTCATTGGCCGACTAGTTTTATAGAGGGAGGAAATTCTGGGATTTCATCGGATGGCTCCACCCCTTGTCCTGACAGCCGGTCTCCACTTTTTCCTCGAGGTCAGCCAAGTCTAAGGGGAACAGCTCTTAAAATTGATTAGGTGTCCCAGCTTTTGGTATTGTTACAGTGTTAACTTCTCGGTAGGTTTTTTAAATTAACTTATCCCTTACCTCTTATGTGGTGACATCTGTCATCGCCTGTCAGTTACCCTTCTTTCTACCTGCTCGTCCCTTATTTCTTTTGTTCACACCTGGTCTGTTTAAATTATATAACGATAATATTGACCAATATCAATACATACTAGTGAGTGCCAACATGTATTTGATCTTTTGTCTTAAATTCATTAATGTTTTATAATACTAATTTATATTACATTTAATTTAATATGTATAATAATACCAAACTGTATTTTAAATTGCTTATTTTTGAATTTTTGTGTGTTTTCAGAACTGAAGATGTATAAGATTTGAAATATAATTATAGAAGTGGCAAATAAATTATCAATCCCTAATTAGATTGATCCTTCTACACTATCATCCGCACCTTAAATAAATATATTAAGATCTAGAACGGGATAAGACATTAAGAATATTTTTTTGAGATATAGAATATCATTTCAGTTCTTGTTTAGCCCGTCCGAGTGTAGGTTTGTAGCCCGAGTGTATGTTTGTAACGATTTTTTCAAAGAATGGCTGAACCGATTTTTAAGTATGATGGCTCAAATTACTCAATGAGATCCCGCGGATATTTAAAAAAAAAATACACTTAGCTCAAAATATTTTATTATATTTTAAGTATCCTTGACTTGCTATTGATGTTTCTTATGGAGCAGCTTACTACCAACAGTGGACATCTCTATTTCTTATGGAGCAGCTTACTACCAACAGTGGACATCTCTATTTCTTATGGAGCAGCTTACTACCAACAGTGGACATCTCTATTTCTTATGGAGCAGCTTACTACCAACAGTGGACATCTCTATTTCTTATGGAGCAGCTTACTACCAACAGTGGACATCTCTATTTCTTATGGAGCAGCTTACTACCAACAGTGGACATCTCTATTTCTTATGGAGCAGCTTACTACCAACAGTGGACATCTCTATTTCTTATGTAGCAGCTTACTACCAACAGTGGACATCTCTATTTCTTATGGAGCAGCTTACTACCAACAGTGGACATCTCTATTTCTTATGGAGCAGCTTACTACCAACAGTGGACATCTCTATTTCTTATGGAGCAGCTTACTACCAACAGTGGACATCTCTATTTCTTATGTAGCAGCTTACTACCAACAGTGGACATCTCTATTTCTTATGGAGCAGCTTACTACCAACAGTGGACATCTCTATTTCTTATGGAGCAGCTTACTACCAACAGTGGACATCTCTATTTCTTATGGAGCAGCTTACTACCAACAGTGGGCATCTCTATTTCTTATGGAGCAGCTTACTACCAACAGTGGGCATCTCTATTTCTTATGGAGCAGCTTACTACCAACAGTGGGCATCTCTATTTCTTATGGAGCAGCTTACTACCAACAGTGGACATCTCTATTTCTTATGGAGCAGCTTACTACCAACAGTGGACATCTCTATTTCTTATGGAGCAGCTTACTACCAACAGTGGGCATCTCTATTTCTTATGGAGCAGCTTACTACCAACAGTGGGCATCTCTATTTCTTATGGAGCAGCTTACTACCAACAGTGGGCATCTCTATTTCTTATGGAGCAGCTTACTACCAACAGTGGGCATCTCTATTTCTTATGGAGCAGCTTACTACCAACAGTGGACATCTCTATTTCTTATGGAGCAGCTTACTAACAACAGTGGACATCCCTATTTCTTATGTAGCAGCTTACTACCAACAGTGGACATCTCTATTTCTTATGGAGCAGCTTACTACCAACAGTGGACATCTCTATTTCTTATGGAGCAGCTTACTACCAACAGTGGGCATCTCTATTTCTTATGGAGCAGCTTACTACCAACAGTGGGCATCTCTATTTCTTATGGAGCAGCTTACTACCAACAGTGGACATCTCTATTTCTTATGGAGCAGCTTACTACCAACAGTGGACATCTCTATTTCTTATGGAGCAGCTTACTACCAACAGTGGGCATCTCTATTTCTTATGGAGCAGCTTACTACCAACAGTGGACATCTCTATTTCTTATGGAGCAGCTTACTACCAACAGTGGACATCTCTATTTCTTATGGAGCAGCTTACTACCTACAGTGGACATCTCTATTTCTTATGGAGCAGCTTACTACCTACAGTGGACATCTCTATTTCTTATGGAGCAGCTTACTACCAACAGTGGACATCTCTATTTCTTATGGAGCAGCTTACTACCAACAGTGGACATCTCTATGTCTTATGGAGCAGCTTACTACCGACAGTGGACATCTCTATTTCCAAACTGATATTTTGATGATAGAGGTCATGTTTTCCCCCATAGAAAACTGAATAGAAAGATTGTTTTTCAAGCAATCTGAACATCCCCGAATGGTGGACAAATTAGTTTTTCCTGTTACTTTGGCAACATAAGCAGGCATGCATATCTCCATTGGCAGCAAGCTTATGATGATATGTACGTATTATACGTATGACCATATATAATTCTATTTAAATAAAAAAAAAATTGACTATGGAAATAACCCATATCTTATAACCCTGAGTGTACTTGAATACTATTTAAACTCAAGACACCTCTGACAATACAATAATTTACTTTCTGTATGTTTACACACAAAGATGCAAGGAACTTTCTGTATCTTGACATGAAGGGGTGCATGGGACGGAATGTACTTGCAAGAGACCATAACGTGAAGTGGAAGGCACCCGACTTCTACACTAAGTTTCAATATTCATAGACGTCATCACTAACAACCCACCAATGTGAATTTAAGTAGAGATGCAAGCACTTCCATCCCTCAAGATGGATATGATTTAAAGATAGAGTTATTACCGAAGGGTTTTCTAATTAATTTTTTTTTGTTATATTAATTTAATTAACAATTCCTCCTTCCACGAATTACGGTAACTGAAGCAAGCTGGAAAAGAAGTCCTTCCCTGTACCAGTAATTATTTCTTAATAAGTCAGATAATTTGCAAATTGTCATTTCTTATTATGGTAGGTGTCAATAAATGTATGAAGTTAACAATTTGTTTTCTTAATAATCTTGATAAAATAAAACCGAGAACTACAAGCATCGATTAATTAACTTAATGATGGCTGCGCAACATTATAAATAAAATATCAGAAGACCTTAGAAGGTTAGAAGAAACGCATACATATAAGGAAGGCGCCATAACTATTAGTTTCGGACAGCACTCCACCTGGTAGTAACTAGTTCCATCCATCTCTCCCCGCTCTATAGGTATGCACTCCACCTGGCAGGTAACTAGTTCCATCCATCTCTCCCCGCTATATATATATTTTAGAACGCCTTCCTGGGAGTTAGCGGGGTATTTTAGAGGCAGAAGGGGGTCGGAACGAACTTAATAACACTTTAGGCATTATCGCTATTAGTTAAGTTGAAGGTGTAATAGTATGTAACTATCTTGAAACTTAGTTACACACAAGGTCGATAGGTTTAGCCTTAATATGGCTAATATTGGCTAATTACGGATGATAAAAAAAGAAAAGGATCTGAATAAAAAAATGGACCGAAATCAAAATTATGTTTCCAAGAAATGGTCCACTCCTAAGCCCTGTGCTTGTAATCCAATGGTCCACTCCTAAACCCTGTGCTTGCAATCCAATGGTCCACTCCTAAGCCCTGTGCTTGCAATCCAATGGTCCACTCCTAAGCCCTGTGCTTGCAATCCAATGGTGCATTCTTGCATTTCTCACGTACGAGAGCCAATCCTTAATTCATCTCCCCTCAAATCCTTCATTTATTTTCATCGTTAATATATAATAATTATAATATATTTTTTGATTCACCAAATCACGAAATTAGGAACTTGGAATCAATTTGACTAAAATGTTTACAATGAACGATTATTTTTTTAAATTTATGTATATGTAAATGTATATTATGAAATTTAACTTACCCTTTATTTGAAATTTAAAATTTCTAAACATTTCAGAAAAATCGATCCCAAGTTTCTAATATCATGACGGCTATGATATTGTGTTTTTGATTTCCTTACTTCAATTAAAAAATATATAATAATTATTAAATATTAACAATGAAAATAAATTATATAATCGTAAATATTAGGGAGAATCTCTTGAACTAAATTTAAGTAGGCAATAAAAAATTGTATTTTTTTTTTAAATCTAAAATTGTGACTATTAGAGTAAGCGAGTTAAGTATTTATATAATTAATAATATAAAATGAATTCTTCACTTTTATTTATTTTCTGTATAACTTCAGTGCTTCAAAAAAAAAAATAATAATAATCCATATGACCATCATTAAAACCATTTCGGTTAGAGGGGAACGATTTTTTTTTCTAAAAGAATGAACCACATATTAAACTATAAAACACCTCTATAATTGTTTCAGAACTTGGAACCATCTAAGACATTTAACTAGGAAGGTAATCAATAATCTCTTAAATCGCTACCTCGGTTTGACAAAGTTGTAACTGATATTTTCGGCTAAAATGAGATTATAGGTGCTTTGGATTCTCCTTCGTCTAATGCACAGGAAAAACTAATTCTATCTGCGATATGTCGAGAACTAATACGACAAAGTTCTAACAGAAAATATATAATTCTAGCATATACCATAAAAAAGAGACGTGTTGTATTTTTTTATTCAAACAACTTCAAAAGTTAAATTAAAACCATGTAAAGTGAGGAGGAGAAAATTGATAAATTTTAGTAATGACGAAAAAAGTTTTAGCACTTCAAATTTACAAACTCCTTTTTCTTAAAAACTGAGGTTAGAGCAGTTAAGGTAGACTTTCGCTGGTACTGCCCGCGGTGGCGGCCGGCAAAGTTTGCAGGCAGTTTACTACTACTTTGACAATTCAGGTAGGGGCATATTTCGCTGGCACTGCCCGGCAGTCGAGGCATGACGTCATACCTATACTGCTGCTTCCCTGACCGTTCCAGAAGCAGTCATACTGCCTCAGACGCGACAGTTCCCGCTTATCATTTGAAACAATGTTATTTAACAAATAGAGATTTAGTTATTATGGCGACGAACGTCTAGTAGTTTGTAAATCAGTTTCAGGTTCTTTATGAGCACAAACATAAGGACTACAGAAATGTAATAGTAAAAAATATTGTGAGGAAAAACATATTATTTTATTTTTCTATTCACACATTATTATTATTATTATATTAATAAACAATAAAGAAACCGGGGCAGGCGAACTTTGGTTATTGTCTAAAATACCTAACAAATATCTATTTGTAAATAACATAAGAATATATTGTACACATATATACAGCTGCATATATATATAAATACTTGTAAATAAACGTATTCATTTATCTATAATTTGTATGTATCTAAATAACATATAATTTTAAAGGTTTTAAAAATATTATACTACATTAGTTATAACGATATGGTTTGATTATAAATATAGGAGAGGTTATAACGTTATAGGTTATGCAAGAGTGGGCCGCTGCGGTGCGTAGTTTCAGCGAAATATAGAAGCAGTAACAGTTAGCGGCTACGATTGGCAGTAGCAGCGAAAGTCTACCTTTAGATAGAACCTTGTCGAGGAAGGTAGCGAAATGTTAATGCTTGGCTATGAGCATTCTCTAGATACATAGTGCGAATAAATCAAATAATAAGCCACCATGGAGAGGAGGGGGAGGGGAGGGGGGTGGTGGTTGTGGTTGGTTATACCTCTTCCCAACAATCATTAGAAAATCCCAAAAGTTGGGAAATTTCAGATCTGAATACCAGGTTCACACAGCTAAAATTGCCAAGTGGCACACCATTTTACTTTAAATAATTACTAAAATTTAAAACCAATGCCAATAAGGTACAATTTAAATTAAGAAATTGAGATTTCATCGATACTATCTTGTCTTTCAAGTGAAAAGAAAATTATTGTTGTCAAATATCCAAATTATTGTTGTCAAATATCAAAATTATTGTTGTCAAATATCAAAATTCGCATAAGGTAAATGAAAAGTATTCAAAAGAGTAGGGACAAATAAAATATTTCATAATGTAGTTGGCAAAAATCCGGTAAAAATCATTGGATGTTTTTTTATTTTTCTCTCCTCTCCTCAAAAAATTGTAGTAGTGACGCCCTTGTCAATAAACTTGCACACTTTTTATTATGTTATTATTATAATTATAATTAGTAATTATTAACTAAGATCAGTCAGTGTAAGGTTCCCAGGTTTTTAATTTTTCAAAGAAGCACAGTATGATAGTTATGTAGGACAAAGTAGGGCAGTTATGATTCTCATAGCGTAATATTACTTATAATACCTGTAATATTACTTATACAACACTTATACTTATACTTATACAACACTAATTATAAATTCAAAACAGAACATCTATTCCTCTCATCAGTCCATTTACTTTTCATGATTGAAAAGGCGCGTTCTGCAAATGAACGTGGTATGATTAAAATATTCGATAAAATTTTAAGAATATTTTTTCAGAATTCTCAGGTAGGAGTAGTATAAATAGGGAGCTATATATAGGGAGCCATTCGTGAGATGTATGTGTGACATTTTTTCCCAGTCAGGTGTTTATGCGATTATTTTTACTTCCTTACACGAAGTAAAGGAAGTATTGTAATCGGTAAAATTTTCAGATTTCAATGGAAATATCCATTTTGACTAGTTTCGTCGTGAACGTACATTCGTACGTGGGCATCTCGCATAACTCAATAATGGTTACCTGTAGAAAGTAAACATTTTGTATTTAGGATAATTGTAAAATCTATTTGTGAACCTCCCTTTTTGGTCAATGGATGATCACCGGAAGTGGTACTTTAATTGGTCATGATTGATTTCTATAAACAATTATATTAAAATATAATGCACACTTCTCACATTTAATATTTTTAACTAATATATTGATTTAAATAACATACTAGATTTTTGTCTGAATTAGGAAACCGGAAGAGGTACTTTACTTGAAGGTCATAAAGGAACTTTCATCAAAAATTATATTAAAATATCATGTAAAACATCTACAATTTGGTAAATATGACTTTTATATCAACATAGCATATTTTGGTTAAAATTGGTGAGCCGAAAGGGATACTTTACTTGAAGGTCAATGTTTCGTCGACCCTTTAATGTTTAATCTAATCGATTCTCTTTCCGACATAATATAATCCAAGAAGGAGTATTTTAGCGCCTCTGTGACTTCTGAAGGAACTGAATTATCGGAACCGCATTATAAGAAATCTAGATTAAAATAATGTGAAATATAGAGGGCACTGCTAACAGCATAAATCCTGGTAACCCTCGATAGTGATAGAATTAAAATTAAATAACAGATGAAGTGCATGAACATAACATAAAACATCCGCCTGGCGGAAATAGAAACGAAAGATTGAGAAGAGTTGGCCCGAGGCTAGCAATTTTACGAAGGGGATTCCATTCCTTCCTACAGCTCCAACTAAACTTGTTTTCTTCATACAAATAGTTCCTCAGACGTCCAAAAGCAATTTTATAATGTTCTCTTCATATTTTAATGAGTTATTAAATACATACAATCAAGTCTTATCAAAGGTTTCAAAATTATTTTACAATAATTGTTTAAAAATAGAGAATACGGTTTTTATTATTATTTTAGGTATATTATTATCAATATGCCTAAGGTAATCCACCAAGAAAAAAAATTAACCACCCCCTCTCTCCTCAAAATTTGAGATTTTAAGTTTTACGAATACAAAAGATGAATAAAAAAAAAAAAATCCGTCCGTCCGCCGTCCGCGGCTTCCTCCGAGACTTCTAGCAGATTTTCTTAATCCAGTACAAAAGTCACAGGTCACCCTAGAATAATCCTCGGAACTCGACATTACCATCCGTTATTTCTTTTCAAAATGGCGACCGAATAATGGTTTCATATGGCAATATCTTGGTAGAAGAAAAGTATACACTGTTTTGGAATCATTATACCAAAGCCGCAAACAAAAAAATTGAGAGGAAAAAAATCATCTATTTCCTTTCGATAAATCGATATTTTTCTATCGATTATCGGTGTATATCTATATTTGATTTTGCGAAATCGCAAAATATCGAATATCAATATTTTTCTTTCGATGTTCCAATCCTAATATAAACTATAATTTTTGTTTTATATCTTTAATTATTTGTTTACTTTTAATTGTTGATTTTTTAAGTAAAAATAAAAATAAAATTAAACCAAAAGTAATTTATAAGTTAGTTTGCCATAAGTTAGTTTGACGTTTGGGACTTGCCATTGTTTGGCAAACTTGTAAACGCACCTTTAGAGTACTGCCGTTTTAGCGATATGTGTTTTTGGTTGTCGTTTTATTCAAATTATAGCTATTTAAATGTAACCTTCTCCAGCTGTGCTAATGTTACCTCCCTTTCCTTCAGTATGTGTTGTAATGTACTACTATCTGTTTGGTTAGTCCTTTATTTAAGCTGCTGAAGTGTGATGTGCAGTGTCTTGTTTCAATTTCAGTCCTCATGATACCCAAATAGGAGCAAAGGAGACTGGTTATTTATTTATTGATTATTTGAGTTTTAGGAGACCCACAACTTTGTCCTGGAATGTTTCAATAATGTAGTAAAATACAGATATAACTTTCAAATAAAACTAATTATTTTCAAGCTGTTTCTATATAGTTTCTATGTTCCTTTTAAATAACGAATAACTTTTACTTTAATTTTTTAAAAGTTTAAATTTGAAAAAAATATTTTTCCTTATTATTCTTAATCGAAAATTTATTACTACCAAAGCACTAAGAAAAACAACAGGCTAAAAATAATTGAAGATGAAGAAGAAGCCTCATAATGACCGAAGAGTTTCCCCTCCCCCCCCCCTCCAGGTGGTTGCAAGATGTTCATTGCAAGTGTTCATTTTTATGGACCCATATAACGGAATTTAAAAAAAATAAAAAGTAATGGAAGTATAAAATATTTTTATTTTATTATGTATACATTATATCAATAAAAAGTAAAGAATATATAATAGGTTAAATTTTTAGTTTAAACATAAAAATGGCCGTAATTTAGGTCGAAACGTCAACGCAAATGTCTGCTACAAGATTCATTCATTTATAAGTTTTAACCCGGAGACCTCTAGAATTTAAAAAAATTCTTCAACTAATACCTATTTATATTAAATTCTGAGATGTTGAAATGACAGTTTGAATCTGAGTTGATTTGACTTGATATATAACCCTAAAACTTGTATCAATTAAAAAGAAATCAAGGCAAAAACTTAATATTGATACTTGAATTATTATATAATATAATATTAAAAAATTTAATATTGAATACTTTCCTCGAGTCAAACAATGATATATATTGAAGACCAGAAAGGCAATAAACTTTTACTGTCATCTTTGAGAGAATTCTCCACTTTTTAAGAGTTTTCCAATTTTATGCTCAAGTCAAAGAGACTTATAGAATCAATTCGTGCCCAGATTAAAATTAAATGAAATAATAAAATTAATAGTTTTCTTACATCGAAGAAGTCTTTATAACAATAAAAGATGAAATAGAATAATTATTTTTTGGTATCTATTATATCTATTATTATTCTGTCCGAGTTCAGTAGCACTATCGATAGTATCGAATGGCTTCACTATCGATAGATTGCTGACATTACACTTTCTTCCAACAGTCTGATCTTAGGCTGTGTATATAGGAAGCCGATACAGTTGCCCAGCAACTCTTTGATAATAAAGTGTTCCCATCTCCCTTGTAGGAGTTGGAATTATGGAGCTCTCTAAAAAGTTCTATCTAGGTGTTAATAATTCAACTCCTTACACCGCCGACCTACCGGGCTATAAATCAAAATTTATTCCGCGGAAGGGGCCTAAGTAATGAATATCAACCATCTCACCCTGGTAGCCTCAAGATAACCCCGAAGTCTAAATCTCATCTACAATACATCTCATATCAACAGCCTAATAATTACTAAAAAGATATAGTAAACCACTCTAAGACGGTTCAACATGTCAATGGTTAAGAATGGCGTTTTAACGTCTTTAATATCATGATCTCCACACTATCGAATAGCGAGACCTCATTTGTCAAACGAGACCAATATTTGAGAAAAATAGCATGTCATGGCATCTAGTATCTCATGAGCAATCAACAACTCGTATTATCACGAACAGAGAAAAATCAAGAAACTGAAAAACATTATTGTATTTTGACATGCCTGTACACTAAAACTCCTAAAATACACTAAGACTTGGACGATTTTTTAAATTTTTAATTGATTTTTAAAATAGATTTTTGCTCATAAGTAGTCGTTTTGCAGATACCAGGGCCTAATTCATAATAAAGTATAACAGTAAAAGTGCAAGTGCAAAGGTTCCTTTTCAGAGGTTACAAGTTACTATTTTATACAGGTTACAAGTTACTATTTTATACAGGTTACAAGTTACTATTTTATACAGGTTACAAGTTACTATTTTATACAGGTTACAAGTTACTATTTTATACAGGTTACAAGTTACTATTTTATACAGGTTACAAGATACTATTTTATACAGGTTACAAGTTACTATTTTATACAGGTTACAAGTTACTATTTTATACAGGTTACAAGTTACTATTTTATACAGGTTACAAGTTACTATTTTATACAGGTTACAAGTTACTATTATTTAATATATCTATTCCAAATGTTATCGTGTTTCAACATTATAAAATGTTTTAACAATATATATCAACTATATAACATCTTGTACTTTACGTTATAGGCACACCTTATTTCATAATTAAGGACAAGTACAAGTAAAGCAATGACTTACTAACGCTATGAAGCACTGTGAAATGTTGAAATATAATAACATTTAAAATAGATTTATTAAAAAACAATGAATAAAAAAAGTAATTTAATACAATTATTATTATCTAATGGCGATAAGTAAACTGCAACCTCTAAAAACGAACATTTTCACTTGTAATTTTGCCACTTGTAATTGTACTGTTGTAGTTTATTAAGAAATAGGGTCCAGGTATTACTTTTTAGCCAATGATATAATCGTTATAACATATTATATTATATGGTAATGTAGATTACATATGAGGCGTAGAGATGCAAAAGGGGGTAATTCCGAATTCGGATTTTTTTCAGGAAACATGAAAATATGCATAATTGAGGGATTTGTTCCCTTCTAAATCTAAATCTCAAGCCAAAATTTGAATGTAAAATTAGGTTGAATTTAATACATGTCGAGTACTTCATCATTCATCATCTTAAATAAGACGTTGAGCAGGGCGGAAAATATTAAAAATATCAAAAATCACAAAAAAATTAGAGTTATCTTACCTCTTATGTTTTTTTGCATCGCCACGTCTCATATATTTTATATCTTTATTAGGCTGTTGATGTGAGATTAGATGTCTCATCTTTTATAACCTTCCAATAATATTTTAAATGCTTACATAAACTAAAGGAAATAACCCTTAACCTAATCCCGTAACCTTATCCCTTGGCACGTGTCCTCGATACAGACAGGCCCCACTAGCAGCTTGCAACCTATGCAAGGCTCATTAATAACCAAGGCGGCACGGCACGCAAATGCTATCGCTTATCGCTGGCATGAAGCAGCTCCAAATGCTATCGCTTATCGCTGGCATGAAGCAGCTCCAAATGCTATCGCTTATCGCTAGCATGAAGCAGCTCCAAATGCTATCGCTTATCGCTAGCATGAAGCAGCTCCAAACAAATGCTATCGCTTATCGCTGGCATGAAGCAGCTCCAAATGCTATCGCTTATCGCTGGCATGAAGCAGCTCCAAATGCTATCGCTTATCGCTGGCATGAAGCAGCTCCAAATGCTATCGCTTATCGCTGGCATGAAGCAGCTCCAAATAAATGCTATCGCTTATCGCTGGCATGAAGCAGCTCCAAATGCTATCGCTTATCGCTGGCATGAAGCAGCTCCAAACACTTGGAGCACCGTTTAACCATTATCATACATCTAATGATTTATTTATTGTTTCAAAATTAAAATAAGCTCATAGTTAATACCTATAAATCACTAGCGTTGATGACTAAAGCAGTTCTAGGCCAAAGAACGAACAATATAAGACTTGGTTGCATTTCATTCCGTATTCTTATTTAACTTAAGACTAAATACTAAAGAGTGCTTCGGATTATTTTATGGAAGCTATGGTATTCATACTACATCTACTTTATTTAAAAAAAAAAATTAAATTAAAACAATCCTGTAAATAATTAGTTTTATATGGAAGTAATATTAGTATTTTACTATATTATTGCAACATAAGGCCTTGATTCTCTTAAAACGCAGTAAATAACAAAGCAGTCAAAGTTTCGGCAATTCAGGTAGCATCAGGACAAGAAAAAGTCTTGTCATTTTAAACGCACGCCAAAGACAGCAAATCTCACATCAACAGCTGCAAAGAACTAACCAATATAGATATAGTAATATAAGAAAACTGCACACGACGAGCCAACTGTTAAGTATAAAATGTGACAAAATGCATTTTTCATATTGGTTATTGTTAAAGTAGCTAAAAGGAAGATGCGCTATGGAATAATGTCGAAAGTGTGATTAGTTCAGAAAGAAAAAAGCGTTTATTTAAAATTCGATAGTTAACAGTTGTCACGATAACATAAGGCGCAGAATTCCAAAACCATCCGTCCATTTTCAAATTTTTATTTAACAGTTTTTGTACTAGATTATCATTAATTATTATTAGTAAGATAATTAGTATCATTGATTAATTAGTTTTCTGGCAATTAGGAACTGAAACGTAATATCGTATCCCTACAATGGTCCCCCCGTAATATCGTATCGTATCTACAATGGTCAACATTTGTTCAGCTTACATAGCCTTTGATGTTTGGAACAATAATTAATTATATTTATTTTATTGCTAATAATATACAGTTGTCAAAATTTTATATTCATCCGAAAGTTCTTCAAAGATGAAAAAAATTAATAAAATAGAATTATCAACTATTCTAAAGTTTGTTTTTCTCTCTGGAGGTTAATCTTTAATGTGTTAATCTTCTATATATTTCGTACTCTCCTATCAGGAGACTTCTTCAAAGGAATCAAACACTTGCGGTGAAGGTGAAATAAACAGAAAAAGGTTAGCATACTTCTGAGCCCCTATTTCTTTATTAAGTATAAGTGGTAAAAATACCAGTGGAAAGATTTGTTTTTTAGAGGTTACAGGTTACTTATCGTCTTTAGATAATAATAATTTTATGCAATTTTTTTTTAATTTACGATTTTTTAATATGACTATTTTAAATGTTATCATATTTTAATCTTTTACAGTGTTTGTCATGGGCGCAGTAAGTGTATCTATACACTATTATCTTCTACTTTTGTGCGTTATTATTAATAAGGGAGTGTATATAAAGTAGATGTTATATAGTTGTTATAATGTTGAAACACGATAACATTTTAAATTTTTATATTAAAAAATAGTAAATTAAGAAAAAAAATGAATAAAATTATTATTATCTAATGACGATAAGTAACTTGTAACCTCAACACGAACCTTTCCACTTGTACTTTATTATGAAATAAGGCCCAGGAGAGAGAAATAAATAAAATAACCGATACAAAAACCCAAGCAAGAAGCCTAAAAACTATAAAATGAAACCGATTAGGACTGGAAGGAAGCAAATCAAAACAGATAACTAATAATAAATAATTTGTTAAAAATCACAGAGGCAACAATTATAAATAAAAATATCAATAATCGATCAAATCATAAATTACAGGGAATAGCATTTTCTGGAAGCCGACAGGCAAAAGACTTGGGCCGAAACGATTCGCTGATTCAGCCCTGCCGGGAGCCCCCCAGCTATCAAACACCTGTCCCCTACCTCCTTGGCTCTGTCCAAATGACACATCCTAACCGTTGGATAGTAAACATACAATGCCCATTCCAATAAAAGCTTATAGTAATAAAGAAATACTTAACAAACATTTTTTTTCTTCAACTACTATATTTTATAAACATATATTATATTATTAGAAACGAAATTTAAATAGGTATTTTTTATTAACGACACTTAAAGGTTTTATCATACCTAAAATCATAGAATTTATTTCTCTTTTTTAAAGATTCCTAAAATAAGAACTCTTTATTAATTATAGCTTGGTGCGAAAATTTTTTTTTTTTTTTTTAAACTCAAATATATAAATGTCACACAAAATTAAACTCAAAAGCTACATTAAATCCAAACTTTTTTATGGTTCATTTTATTTTTATTGTAACCGGTTAGGAATTACTGTGTATCAACGAAGGAAACATGATAATTTCGAAATCCTATAGTTGGCTAATGAATGAGCTGAAAATGCTATACATACATAGAAATAAAAAATGAACTGAATATGCAACATTAACTATGAAACAATGGAATCGATCCATCCATCAAATTAATAATTGCTAAATACCTTTACGTATCCAATAATTGCTAAATACCTTTCCGTATCCAATAGTCCAGTTGCTGTAATCCCTGGATATGATAAACAACACACAAACAAACACTGATAATATATAAATGCAAACACACGTACGAAGAAGCAGAGAAGGGAGAGAGCCAACGAAACGCACAGAACGGACAAACAACGTGAACTAAACCCGCCAGGCAACTTTAACCGCTGTTTCGCATACCTGCCGTAGCCGCGAGGAGCGCCACCTGTCCTGCCTTCGCCTCCGACCACACCAACACCCTATTTATTATTTATTTATCATTAATAATTTACTATAAAGATTATTTTTAAAGATGAAACAATAATATTGTCTATATCGTTGGGGATTGAAGTTATGACAAGTAGTAAATTAAATACCTCAGTGGTGATAAAAGCCGGTAAAATATTGGGTCTCCAAAAAAAATTAAACAACGTTAAAAACCAAATATCCCATAGGCTAGAAACAGAAGCGATCATTCCAGTGATATATATATATATATTTTATATAAAATTGATTACGTTTCAATTCGTATAGGATTTTAAGTATCTGTGGTATAACAATAACTTGAAAAATATCTGATGTAGACACCCCATGACTTCCTTTGTACGCCTATTGAACTATAAATCGGCAACTCAAAAAGTGTTCCTGAATTTGGTTACTAGTTTCCGAAGATAGCAGTATCTCAAAAATGACACTCGGCGTCACGACATCCATTAGCATCCATCTGTTGGCATCCACATCCACGCGCGCAAACACACAATTATAAAAATGTTAATAACGGTTAATACTGACCTTGAAACGTGGTTATCTAAGAAAATATAGATTGATGATTTTGAACACGATTCGTATTCCTCCCTTATAAAATGGCGAAAGGTAAAAAAAAACAGTTTCAACTAAAGTCCTACTTCCGACGATCCAATTTTAACCAAAATCTATTATATTATTTATATTGGCATAAAAGTCTTATAAACCAAATGTAAGATGTTTTGCGGTATATTTTAATATACTTTTTGATGAAAGTTTATTATGAATTTCAAGTAAGGTGCCACTTCCGTCCAACTAATTTTAAGCAAAATCAATTTTAAGCAATATTATTTATATTGATAAAAAAGTCTTAAATACTGAATTTGAGATGTTTTGTATAATATTTTATATGATTTTTGATGAAAGTCTATTACGACCTTCAATTAAAGTACCACATCCGGAATGCCAATTTTAATCAAAATCTAGTATGTTATTTATTATTAATATATAAATCTTATATATCGCATTTTTGAATTAGAAGTTTTGTATTATATTGTAATACAATTTTTTGATGAGTCTAATATGACCTTCAAGTAAGGTACCACTTTCGGCTTGCCAACTTTAACCAAATTAAATTATGCTATTTTTTTATTATCTATTGATTATCTACATCATCAAAAAGAGAAGTTCACAACTAGACGTTGCAGCAATTTTAAATACAAAACTTTAACGTTCAACAGCTAACTTGTTTTAAATACAAAACTTTAACGTTCAACAGCTAACTGTTTTTGAATTATGCGAGATATGAACGAACGTACTTACAGATATCACAACGAAATTAGTCAAAATCGATTCAGGGATCATCAAAATGGTCTTATTTTTACTCAAAGAGTTACAAAAATTTAATACCGTTAAATTTAATACGCTAAGAAATTGGGATATTATCGATACTAGGTTGTGCTTGAGTAGAAAAGAAAATTATTGCTGGGAAATTTAGTCAAAAATGTTGGGAAATATTACATTGCTCCGCCCCCCTCATCAATGTTTGCAATGTTCCTGGCAAAACGTGGTCGCTTGCTTTAGAGGAAGAGCAAGTAAGCTCTTAAATTGCACGAAAAAAAATTATTATGCAGCATATTTGGTCCGAGGAAGATTGAGTAGGCAACGGTGAATTGAGCTAAAATATTTATTTACAAAAATATTTATCTTTCTACATGAATATGTAACTGAGTGATATCGGCTAATTTTCACAATTTGAGATCCAAATTAAATTGTATGAGTTGTGTTTCCTTCACGGTATGTTTGCCACGCCCTGATTTAAAAAACGAGGCAACTGGACAACTACCCATAGCGCCAATTTTTGGGAGGAAGAATTTTAAAAAAAGTTGCGAAAAATAGGACAAAAATTTAGGGACGCAAAAAAAATAACCTTTATAATGTAGGATAATGATTCGATTTACAAAAATCCTACAATTTAAAACATCAGAAAAACGTATAATACTCCGCAATTACCATAGAGTACTGCCATGGAGAGATCCAAGGAGAAATGTTAGTTTATACCAGTGTTGGCCAAAAACGTAATTTCAATTACAATTACTGCTTTTGGAATAGCAGAAATAAAATTACAATTATTAGCAATTGTAATTTTATTTCTGCTATTTCAAAATGTAAAATGGTTGGAGAGAACTGAAAAATGAGGGAGGACAACCCCCCTCATCCCAAACCCAAAGCGTCAAATTGGAAATCGGGCCACGATGCCTACTACAAACTCTTCAGAATATTTTCACTTTTACTATTCAAGTGAATTTTGTTTTCAATAATAACATGTAACAGATTTTTGAAAATACTTAGATAAATAATAAAGAGTGAAGCATTAAATGAAATTACCTTTTCAGAAATAGATTGATGGTTGTCTGTTCCTCTACTCCTCTTGTTCGCCATTGGAAGCTGTAAATTAGATTAACATCAGAATTAAAGCGGTATCAAATAAAATATGGCTAAAAGAATCATCTTTACTCCTAAATAATCAACTTCAGAAGATAACCATCCTAATACAACTTTTTTAAGATGCGAGATTTCTATTACAGGAATGTGTTATTAATAAATGTGATTAAAAAAAGAATATTTTACGTATCTGTAATGTGGCAGAGATACTTTAATTAAGCACCCATACTTATGTATACTTCATGAACAAGAACATTAAATTAACCCTCCGAATCCCATGGGTCTCATAAAACGCCAAGTACCATGAGGAGGGGGGAGGATTCTTTTGTGACTCCTAACAATTTTTACTTCCTTGTACGCAGTAAAGGAAATATTGTAATCGCGAGAATTTTCGGTTTTCAGATTTCAACGGAAATATCCATTTTGACCATCCCTCAATCCATTTTGACTAGCTTCGACGGGACGTCTGTACGTACGTTCGTTCGTTCGGATCTCGCATAACTCAAAAACGGTTAGCCATAGAAAGTTGAATTTTTTGTATTTGAGATTGATGTAACATCTAGTTGTGCACCTCCTTTTTTGGTTACTACATCATTACCGTAAGTGGTATTTTACATTAAGGTCATAATAGATTTTCTTCAAAAATTACATATAAATATAATGCAAAGTTTCTCAAATTTATTATATATAAGATTTATATATTGATATAAATAACATACTAGATTTTATTTAAAGTTGGCATACCAAAAGTGGTACTTTGATTGTAGGTAATAATAGATTCATCAATATTAATACTAAATGCAAAAATTCTCAAATTTGGTATGTAATGCTTCTATGTTAATGTAGATATAGCACTAGATTTTTGTTAATATTGGCATATCGGAAGTGCTACTTTACTTAAAGCATTATCTTTGTTTTCCCTCCCGCCCTTTTTTCGGGCCACTGAATTATGGTTTAATAGGCGTACAAAGAAGTTATGTGGTGCCATATCAGATATTTTCTTCCAACTTGACATTAATGAATAGGAAATTAAAATTTCCACATGAGTTTGGGTCCTAAAGATGAATCTCGTCTTTGAGATTAGTTTTCTTTTCCCTTACGCCTAAAAATAAATAAAGATTAGATTTTGTTTTTCTTCTTAAATTGTGAGCTCTTTGATAAAAATAATTAATTTTCTTTACATATTTCTAACTTAAAATTGGAATATACTTATATTTCTTAAACCTAACTAATAGTAAATAAAGAAAACACAGATATAGAAAATAAAAGATACATATAAATTATAAAATTGAGTTCTTTGTAAATATCCACGTCTGTGAAAAGGCAAATGGGCACTAGCGAAATTTAATGCTTCAAAAAATAAACATTTAGGTTAATTAATTAGCTATTTTTATTTATAGATTCTTGAGATAAATAGTTTAATTATGCTTATGGACTGTTATATGATAACATATAATTAATAATAAAATATTTTTGAAACATTGCTATCTGATGTAATATTTCGTACTAGATAAAGTTATACTATATATATAACTATACTATATATATATATATATATATATATATATATATATATATATATATATATATATATTTATATATATATATATATATATATATATATATATATATATATATATATAATCTGTAAATTTATTATGAAGTATAAATATAAATTAAAGAAAAATCACTTCTAATACCAGGAGGGTTCCGAAACGACCCAGTCACGTTCCGAAACGACCCAGTCACGTTCCGAAACGACCCAGTCACGTTCCGAAACGACCCAGTCACGGTTCCGAAACAACCCAGTCACGTTCCGAAACGACCCAGTCACGTTCCGAAACGACCCAGTCACGGTTCCGAAACGACCCAGTCACGGTTCCGAAACGACCCAGTCACGTTCCGAAACGACCCAGTCACGTTTTTGAGGGAGAAAAAAATTCGTATATATTCGAAAAAGCCCTCTAATATTTTCAGCTGCGTTTCTAAATATTCCAGATAGTTCCAGATCGTTCCACTCTAGAATAGTAAGAACGTGAATCTTGTCAAATAATTTCTTCAAAAATTATTTCAAAAATTAGAAATGTCTAAAAGACCCAATGGTACTTAGAGGATTATAAAAAGCCAATGTTACTAGTAAAGGCATAGTAGCACCTTTTTTTATTAATTTAATACATAAATAATTAATTTTTAACTAATTTATAACTATGAATTTTCAATAAAATCTTTGTAATACAATGATGATAAAGTTTTTATTAACAAATTTACAATTAGATACTGCTATGTGCCTGATCCCGGATATTTCATCTTTATGATTACACAATTATTGGAAAAAATAAACAAGTTTAATATAATTACATCATTTTGGATGGTAACAGGAAAAATTGATAAACAGAAAACGTACATAAAAAATTAGAAAAATAAATCAATGAACAATATTAAATTAACAGTATGTTATTCTTTGAGGGTATAACCTTCAAAACAAGCTTTCCTATATTAGCAATTTCCTGTGTTAGTGGATTTCCAGAAGCCTGTCTTCTTAGTATTTTTAAAATAAAACAAGGCCACAATATAAAGGTATAATAAAATCCTACAAACTTCAACGTGTATACAACTATTTAAATAAAATTAATTCTTCATAATCATTATTTCCTTTTTTCATAATATTAATGAATGTTAATAAATAAAATCATTGCCATATATCAATTATCTGACTGTAAAAACGAAAAAAATATTAGGCAACTTAACTTCTTAAAGTGATTTCAGAGATTTATCAAATATAACTTTAAAGTTTTCAACTTCAAATATTTATTACAACGGTTCAATTTTTGTAAAAGTCATTAACACCAGCCAGATAAGTTACAAAATACTTAATTAAAAATAAAGTCCTCGAGAATTTTAATATTCAATTTTTTTTTTTAAAATATATATTGCATACTGGCATTCATTTATGGCGCGTACAACCCAAGTAGTTTTATGCTACAAAATCAAAACGAACGAATTGGCATTTATTTCAACTATAAATCAACCCAAGTATTTTAAACCTTTGGCAAATGAGATATTGCTCTGAAAAGAGTACTTTATATCCATTCCTATAATAAAGAGTACTTTATATCCATTCCTATAATAAAGAGTACTTTATAATCCATTCCTATAATTTTCTCCCCCAAAAAATACAGTCAATAACTATAATTTATTTACTTATACATTTCATCAAAACTTGCTACGCATTGAACCATAAATAGAATGCATTGGTATCCAATACATTTTTAAATAATCATTAAATACAATATACCTTAAGGAACCATCAAATATCTTTTAGGAGCGTCAAAGAACTTTTTTCACACCGAGTACGAACAAGCTGACAGTACCAACTGATTTACCTCAGATAATTAAAATAGTATTTTTTAATTTTAATCTGTAATACATTGTAAAATCAAAATAAATCGTAATATAATTTATTAATTTTCTTTTTACTTTAATTTTTTCATTATAGTCTCAAAATGAAACGTAAACTCACAAAATGAACTTACATTTCGTGCTGTATATCTGACAATCTAATCACTGTTTATAAGAAAAATAATTATTATATTTCTCAACTTCTTTAATTTTCAGAAATAGTTTAGTAATCCCATTTCTTAATTTCAATAATTTTCAAAAAAATAATTGTCCTTAGCTTATCGAAGTTATGAGTCTAAATTAAGAGCGGTTATTTTCCCTGATTCGAACGGTTGTCAAATCAGAAGAAACTTAAAATTTTAATATTTGCCTGCCTTGAACTTTAACTGTGATTAATTTGTCTTTATTTAAATACATAGACATCATAAATTTACTAAACAAATACATGAGTTTATTTGTATTTGATTTGTTTAAGTTGTTTTGTTTTTCTTATTTAAGGAATGCCAAGTTATATTTATGTACAGTGGGTAAAAAAAGTATATGAAGACCTTAATTTTCTCACATAATATGATTGCAAACACCAACAATCCAAAATTATTCTGATTAAATAATTACAAATCTAATTAGATAGCTTTTGTAGCTGGCAACTTTTAAAATAGATTTATAGCGTTAAAGAAATAATAGAATTTTTCTTTTTCAGTGTCAAAAATATTTGAACAGTTTTATAAATCGCATTTGGTTTATAAATGTAACAAAACAATGCTCCTTTTATACTATCTCCCTAACTTATATCTATTCAAACCCAATCAGTTATAATTAATAGTTAATCCTATGAACAAGAGAAAAAGTGAAATGTGCCAGAAACTAATGAACCTTCTTTAGAAGTAAAAATTAAAATTATGGATCTCCGTGAAAACGGCTATAATTTTAGGGAAACTTCCTGAATGTTGAAAATTAATTTATCCATTAAGTATTTTATAGTCAAGTATCATGAAGGGACGGATTCATTTCAAAATAAAATAAAATTACCAGAGAAGAACAATGTATCAGGGATAAGAACAGAAAGAATTATTTTATTAATGTTCAGTCCGATTCAGACCGATATTGCTTGATCAACAGAGATGTGTGTAAGCGCACATTAATTAGAAGTTCTCTTAAAAAGAAAAATTATGAAGGATATATGAGGATATATGAAGGAACAGAAAAATTATCTAAAATTTGCCAAAAAAAAAGTATCTCGATACCTTAATCTAATGAGTTTTGGGAGACAGTATTATTTAAAAACTATTATAATAATGTGACCAAAAACTTGTTAGGTTTATCAAGATAACTTTTGGCAAATTTCAGGATTTTTTTCTGCTGGTTTCACTCATAAAGGTTTCTTGTAGGTGCTGAATATTCTTCATGGTCAATATATGCACATCGACCAAGATATATACTGTTTAAATTTTGAGAGTGAAAACACTTCAGGAACTGATTCCACATTGAATTTGTGAAAAAAGTGTTCAATAAACATTTTATATATTCTATATTTGTAAATAATTAAGATGATTTTTCGAATCATTTTTTTTTTTTTTTTGTCTTCATCTACACCTCTTTTCTCCAACATCTAAAGCAGGTGTTGATGGTAGTAACATTAATAACTCAATGGTTTATTGCCAAAATACTCGTATATAATTCATCGCTTACAATTATAGTTTGTGTTAAAGACACATACTATAACTAAGGCACAGCCAAAAAATAAACGATAATCACATTATCACTTCTAAAATTGTTTTCAAAGAAGTTTTTAAAAAAAATTCAAATATGACTAAGTCGATATTATACTTTTTGATTTACAATGGAACATGTGCATAATGAAAACTTTTTACAATGAGTCTGATATTTATTACAACTTTTCAAAATAAAATACCTTTCATTAATAAATGCTTTCATTTAGTTAATTCCACATTACATTAGAATGAATTATTCGCACTGCGTAACTACTACATCAGAAGTAAACTCTCGTAAGTCCAATTCCGCTGTTTGATTTTATTATTGTATTTGCACTAATCTGGCCAAATTTTTCAAGTACTCCGGAGTACAGAAATAGCAACTGAACTTTTGAATTCACTTAAATAAATGAATCATTATTAATTAAAAATTTTCAAAGGCATCAACTCGAAAGTATGCCTTTATTCTCTCTCAATCTCTTTTCAAATAATGATTTGTCTTTTTAAGAAAAGATTGGTTGAATGTTATAATTTAAAATAATTATTCATTTTTGGGAAATCATACAACATAAAAACATAAAGTTTTGTTTTGTTTATCCTGAAAGCCAATGGCACAACCATGTGAGCCATCACCAGGGCTAAAGCAGTGTGCACGTTCTAATCAGTCATAAACACTGATATACTAAAATTCTTTTCTAGACTTTTAGCATTTAATTCAGTTATCAAGTGAAATATGTTTATCAATATCCCTTCCACAATTTATTCCTAATATCTATTAGCATTTATATACAGTTGAACCTCTATATATCGAACAGGAAGGTTCCTTGACAAAAATTCGATACATGGAATTTTTTATATAAAGAAAGATTGCAATTTTTCATCCTTTTTTTTACTAAAACAATTAAAGCTATTCTTTAGGGTTAAAGAAGTATCAAAGGCAATTTTTTATGGTTAAAGAAAAACAAAATAAAATAAAAATGAAATATGAAATAAAATCTTCACCAAATTTCCATTGCTTTGCAAACCAGTGGAAAGTTTTTTTTCTTATTTAGTTATTACCCATTCTTATGTAAGTAAATTAAGGGCTCTTTTTGATGAAAATCGCATTTTATATTCTCTTAAATTGAAATTTTTTGTTCGATATACAGAATATTCAAGGTTCCTAAAAAAAGTTCGATACATAAAGATTTTCAATATATGTGTTTCATATACAGAGGTTCGGCTGTATTTGTATTTACTTCTATATAAAATAGTTACTAAGTTGTTAATATTTTTGATAGTTGATTATTTACCTAACTTTCTTTTACAGTATCATTATTTATATGTGATTATTTGCAGATAATTCAATTTTTCAATTAGTTGTTTGCCCTTTTCTGTAGCTTTGCATAATGCATAATCATTCTCTCCTCACTCAACATTATCAGTTAACAATACAAACACTTTTACATAGTGTACCATGAACTAAATTTCTCATTCTCATTAAATTTATGCAGTAAATAATTAAGTTAATGGTGGAGGTATATTTTACTGTATAACTAATTACACTTCAAGAAGTTGGTTGGGATGTGCGACCAGGAAAGAAAAACAGAGATAAGAAAAAAGAATTTTAATCAGTCCTGACGTTTCGTCCAATTTCAGGGCTAAACAAAACAAAATTGTTACGATAAAAAAACAGTATTAAAATTTATATTGTCGGTACAATACTAAAGTGTACAAATTTTGTTAGTTCGTATTTTATTTTGGTATTTTTTTAAATTTTTTTATTTGTATTTTTTATGCCAAAAATGCCTAACTGAATATGTGAGGTCACTAATTAAGGATCCAAAATAAGATCAACTTAATTAAGATATTAGCTATATTACACCTGTGGTACCAAACTCAAACCCAACGTTCCCAGTTCCACAAATTTTCAGATACGCCACTTTGGCACTGCACCGATGACATGTGAATAATGAAAAATTTAAATTAAAATAATGAGAAACAATGAAAGATATAATACAATATATAAAAATAAGTTAAAAGATGTGATGATAATAAAAAGTTAGTATCATATGTACAGGAAAATAAATAAGCATAGAAACATGAGAAATAGAAAAGGCGGTATGGTGAAAAGGTACAGCCTCTGTTCGGTTAGTTCTCAATAGCTGTGATGCACTGGACTGCATTTATATCATCTTATGTTTTTCAGTCCTCATGATACTTGGAATTTTTAAAACATTAAATTGTTAGTTATTTACTCATGTTTGAGAGACTTAAAGCTTTGATTTGGAATCTTCCAATAATATCCTAAAAAAACTCCACTAAAATGCTAACAATATAACAGATAAAACAGGAAATAAAAAGTTACAACATCAAATGAATTTTTTTTATTTCAAATTGTAATACATAATAAATAATTACAAAGGCAGAGACAACTTAAAGATTAAACAACTTCAAAATATCATAACAAATTCAGAGGAAAAAAAAATAGAGCAATTGATGAAGATCAATTGTCAGACCTCCAAAATTAAACACCGATCATCAAACTTTAAAAAATAAAATATTGGGAAGGCACTAGTGGCATGAAATTATACTAACTACTGCTAAAGTTCCTAATTAGAAGCCATAAAAAACTGAACCACAGCCTTGGGTATAATAAATTTATTTAATTTGGACTCACAGATTTCGTTAAAAAAAAATGTTTTTTTTTAACATTACCTCAATACATAATTGTTGAAAAAGATTTATCTATGACAAGAAAACTTACAGATTTTTTAGTTAATATTGAAATAGTTTTATAGCAATTTGCACAAAGCAATTGTGAAACTTTAACAAGGTATTTATTTTAATAACAATGAATGGAATTATTAATTATGTAATGAAACATTCCACTAAAAAATTTAGATTTCAGAAAATAAATTAATTTTAATCATTTTTAAGAAGTTAATACTCCTTTAAACATAAAATGTCCTATTATAAAGATAATTATATAACATGAGTTGCTAGTGTATCTGTTGATAATAGACAGTTCTACAGCGATTTTCTTAAAAATGAAACTAAGGTAGCTAGCATTTAATTGTCTGTCCTTTGCAGTCCAAATTAAATATATTTATTGACATTTTTTTTACATTAATTTTAACCCATTTATATAATATTTTGGCTATTTGAATATTACTAGTTCTATAATATTTTTTTTAAATGATTAATCGATGGTAACTATTACATATTAAGTTGGCGTAGTGTAGCGTTTCGTAAGATAAAGGTAAAATGAACTTCTAATTAGCAGTTATTCATGTCTATTTAGCTTAAAAAATACATTTGCTAATATTATATTTACTATGATTGATGTAGGTTTTTACAAAATCTACTGTTTTTTGTTGTTTTTTTATAAACAGTACAGAAGTAGTAAGTTATATTTCATAGTATTTTTAATATGCTTAAAGCAAACATAAAATAAAACAACATGAGAAAAATTCATCAATCCAATCGCAAGCTTTTCATTGATATTTTACACAAAAAGAAAAAGCTTAAATTGGTTCCACTTTGAGCAGAAGACAAAAGATAATTCATTCTATCTAGGTTATAAAATAAGATCGTTTCATTATTTGCTATATTAATTTTTTATACTAGTTTAGAAACAAAATAAAAAATATTTGAAACACTTTATTGTACAAATTAAAAATTATTAAAAAGGCACTCCTAAAGTCATGTTAAATGTTATAATTTGTCCATGAAATAGGGTTGACCATTTTTCGTTAGCCTAGCAGTAAGTATATCAACACCAGTATTCGTAACGAGGAGGGTGTGCTCAAACTGGGCCGATAGCATGCCATCCGCTGTAACCGCTGTCCACTTATCTGGCCAAATCTCGTCTCTCCAGCTTCCTGACAGAAGAAATTACAAGTCTTTAATTTATAAGTACTTAATAAAAAATAAAAAATAATAATAATTACTAGAGTTCATACCTTGTGAAATCATAGGTTCAATTGTGAAACAATGTCCAGGCTTCATTACTCCAACAGCCTTATTTTCTGAAAAAAAAAGATTAAATAAAAATGAATATACAAGTTATTGAAGTGAAACGTCAATGCAAAAAATTATAAAATTAAATATAAAAAAAAAATAACTAACTTGCATAATGAGGTATACTAGGCGCAGTATGGAAGACCTGATGAATTCCGTGTCCACAGTAACTCCGAACGACAGAAAACCCATGCGCTTGAGCATGTTTTTGAATTACATTTCCGATTTCTCTATATTTTTCTCCAGGTTTCACTGAAAATTAATTAATTAACTTCAGAAATGTTTCAGAATTTCAACTCATTTACTGAAACATAAAATAATATTCTATTTTCTGAGACAAGATCTATTAAGGAATGCATTCTAGGAGTTGCTAAGTAGGTCAGCGGTGTAAAAAAAGGTCAATAGTAAGAAAGTATGTATTAAACTGGGTAAAGCACACTAAGTGGCGGGATGAAAACAGACAAATGGTGAAAAAACAAAAACAGGAAGCCTAGAAATAATAATTGTAAAATAAAACAACAGAAAAAAACCAATAGAACAGTATAACTAATAGCCGAGGAATGCAACAATTTTGGATAAAAAGAAACTTTGGGGTTAGGTTAGGGAAAGCCTAAATGAAAAGCAAAGGAAAAATATTAAGAAGTTTTGACAAACTATAATGCTTCTCAAAAGAAAAATCCAATTAGCAACATAAAACATGAAAGTGACAACATAATTTCTTATGCAGATATTATGGATCGATGAATAAGCTACTACTAAGAACTTTTATCTGAGGAAAGTGAGAGAGAGAGAGAGAGGGAGAGAGGAAGAGAGGGAGAGAGGGAGAGAGGGAGAGAGGGAGAGAGGGAGAGAGAGAGAGAGAGAGAGGAGAGAGAGAGAGAGAGAGAGAGAGAGAGAGAGAGAGAGAGAAGGGACATAAATAAACAATGAAAGCTAGACTTATAGGTAAAAGACCTTGCAGAGAACTAGAGGTAAACCCCTCCATGGCATGAAGCAGATGTGTAGGGACCAGAAAGACTGGCAGCGTTAAGGCTTAAAGAGGAAGAGAAAGAACAGCTAGCAGAAATCGGAAGAATTTTTATGGTAAGGATTCTTATAGTTGTCGCTACCAAAATAAGAAAACAAGCTACCAAGCAATATTTTGCCTAAGTAATCTAATAATCTAATAGTAATATTTCTAAGCAAGGAAACTCGTCAGCCGAATTGGAAAAATAACAGACTTAAGATACAAGAAATTAATTATAAAAAAAGTAAAACTCAAAATATATTTACCGATCTGGATGGCTTTTTGTAGGCACTCCCAGGTTACTCTTGTAAGCTTCTTGGCTACATCGCTAACCTCTCCCACCCAAAATGTTTCGTTCAGATCACCATGGTAACCACGATGAAAAACAGTAATATCAACTGAAAAAATAAAATAATAAAAATCAAATATAAATGTTTATTATAATTAAGTGTTTAAAGAATTTGATAAGGTTTTGATCCATTTATTAGAAAATTTATCCATAATATCACAAAATAGGGATAGTTGCTGAGTCATCGGATAGGTTTGCTCTATATTAAGCCTAACCTAACCTACTTACAATAAACAGAACTAGGCAAACTCCGGAATAAAATGAACAAAAAACTAATTTACTTTGACGCTAAATGGGAACTGGTAATCAATTTTTTTAAGTCTCAATATACTTCAGCATTAACTGTTTCACCAGAATTCAAGAAGCTGTTGTGAATTAGCCCAAATGAAGCCCACCAAACAGTAACCATCACCTTTTTTGATGAGTTAGGGAATTTGGAAAATGTACTGCTTCTCCTTTGTCAAGCCACTGTCCAGAACGTTTTGAGTTGTTGTAGAGAATCCACTTTTCATCACATGCAACAATTCTGGCCAGACCAAACCCCCTCCAAGGCTAAGCGACCAATTCTATTGAGATTTGGCAATAAAGTCACGGATGATCACCCCAGGATGATCCTCAGAACTCGATATTACCATCCATAATTTTGATTAAAAATGGCGGCCGATTTTATAAGCCTAACTCTGCTTAAACTTATACGCATAACTCTGCCATTCATGCAGATAGAGGAAAAATGTAAAGTGTTTTGGAACCAGTATAGCGAGACCTTAAAAAAATAAATATATACATGTATATATATAAATATACTATTCTATTGAATAAAATTTATACACAAAAGCTTTTGGTTAGTATATATGATGAAACTTTGTAATCAATCAAGAAAAAAAAAAAAAGGATTTAAACCCCTAAAATTTTAGGTTTTTCCTATAATCAAAATCGGACAAGTATTAGCAGAGGTACATAGTACTGAAGTTTGTAGACTAACTGATTTCCCCGCGCTTGGACCCTTTGCCTCCTGAGTTATTCTTTTTCATTTCTTCCTGTCCTGTGTCTCTCTCTTACAATGGCGGACTCCCAGCTATCTCGAATCTCTCCCCACTTCATTTTTCCCTACGGATCTATCCTTCATTTCCATCAACTTCTTTGTCAATCCTTTTTCCTTTTCCCACAGTACTGCACCTCCAACATTTTCCTCGGTACGTTTTCACTCTATTTTGACCACATATTCTGCCCATCTTAGCCTACTTGCTTTAAGGAAGATTTTGTGAATGGACAAACCAGATATTTTTGAAATATAACTATTTGGAAATAATAAACCATTGTGTAATAATTTGTAGCATTTTTAGATATTCAACCATATCTATATTCATGTAAGTAGATATAAGTAATAATTTTGAGAAACAGAATAATAATGGCTATTACTATACTACACATAATAATCTTTGCCAATATAACTAAATAAAATAAGAGAATATTATTAATTATGTAGATAAAGAAACTAAAGAGCAATGAATACAAATTTTAGAAAACTGATTGTAATTATAAAACAAAACCGGAAGTAAAGGGTCAGAGATCAAATTGAAAATATGATGAAAAAGAAAAGAGAAATAGAATATAAAGGATCTGTTGGGGTTTTTTTTTATCTCTTGAGTGAGTGTAATGAGCTAAAGTCTATAGCACTAATAATTTTAAATATCTAATTAAAGTAGTAATAATTTTAATAATCCCGATGAATACAATACTTAAAATTGAATACAACGCAGTTAGTTAGTTAGCACAAATGGCGCTAGAGCCACTAATGCGGCGACTGCAGCCACCATTGGGTAAGTTCGGATACAGGCTCTAGCCAGCACTGATAATGTGACCCGATTGTATAGTTTTTACCAAGATTTTTAATAATAAATGTATTGAATAAAATACAAAGTTAAAGTAAGTGAAACAGGTGACTATATTTTATAAATTCAATTGCCTTATTGACCACACTTTTGTAATTATATTCAGGCATTTTGAGAAATCTAGGAGCACTATATTTATCAAATTTTAAATTATTATTTGCTAAAGTTCCTCCTTATGAATACAAACCAGAAAAAACTGAGTTCTAAAGCAGAGGAAGGACAGGGCTAACAATCATAGTTAAAATATATCACAGATAAAACTAATTACATACTAAAATGTTATTTACCGTTACAAATATCACCATCTGCCAGAGGTCTAAGATCTGGAATCCCATGACAAATAACTTCATTTACTGAAGTACAACAAGACCTTGGGAACTGATAGTAGTTCAAAGGAGATGGGTAACACTCCCTTTCTATGCAAGCTTCGTGGACTATTCTATCAATTTCATCTGTCGTAATACCAACTTCGATAACATTTGCTGCTTCCTCAAGAACTTCTCGCCCCAACTGCAAAAGTAAACCAAATTTAGCATCATTAAATGTGAATGCCATATTTAAGATATTATTTTGAATAAAGAAAAAAAATAATAAACCATTCAAGTGTAAAAAAAAATTTACCGTTATTTATTACTAATATAGGAAAATAACTGTATACACTATTATGAATGTATTTAAGCTGAATATTGAGAAACTTATAAACACAATTTGTAATACCTTACAAGCTACACGCATGCCTTCGATTTCTTCATCGTCTAAAACTTTTATAAATGCAGATTTCCTCATCTGTTGCTCAGATAAGGGTATTCCATCAGGATGATCGGCATAATCAGGTCTCCCGATGTTTGCAGGTACAGTTTTTTTGGTAGCTTGTTTGAAAGGGCGCAGCTTTCCTAAAAAGATAAAATATGTATGTACCTATCTGATCAAATTTGACTAAATAAAAATAAAAATTATTGTCTTTACCAGTAAATCTGAAATGTGGCCAGGGATTATATTCATTACTGCCATTTTCAGCCGATTCTGTCCCTTCTAAACAAATATTGGGTTAATGGAGAGCACAGTCATAATACAAACTTACTTAGTCATTTCCTGAATATAAATCAGTGAATTAATAAAATACCTACGGGCTATTTTATGCAGAACTTTGTGCGTTTTCCAATTTTCTTTGAAACAATCCTATAACACAAATAGCAGTCATCAAAAAAAATATAAATATCAACGGCGAGGCCAATAAAAGATCAATTTATTTTGTTTTCTTTAATTACTTGTGAACAGAAAAATGAACCCTGAATTCCAAGATTGATACAAGTGGGACATTGGAGCTTGGCAGGCAGATTGCACCCCGGAGATTCACAAATTCTGGCAACAGAAGACATAGTGCGAGTCCAGATAAGGAAGGACTGCGAGGAACAGCTTTTGTAACCTTCCTACATTTCGTTTTTATTTTGTAATGTGATCTATTTCGATATATATTTTCTTACTATCGATAAATAAAAAAATGAATTTGGATATTGGAGCGTATTCTTATAAATAAAACGTCATTATGATCCAAAATAGAAACATGCATTAAATTCCAGTAGCCTTAAAATGATATGTAATGGGTGTAATTTATTTTCAAAATTGAAGATCGAAGGTCTTGAAATTCATTATAACCAACGGAGAGCCAGAAATAAAAAAAATTACATATACAGAGTGTCTCGAAAATTATGGGAAATACTTAAAGAGGTGATAGTGGACCTCCTGAAAACGAAACGTTCATATGGATCATGGCCCGATTCAACACAAAAAAACAAATTTAAGTTTGTTTTTTTTTGCAAGTCACGTTTATTGGTGAATAAGAAACGATCACTCCAAAAGTATTCAAGGTAATTAACTTTCTATGGCTTCATCGTATAGTATAGAAAGAAAATTTCCTTTAAGAAATATAGTTTGGCTTGACTAAATCCATTGCAAAGGGGCTTTCGGACTTATCAATTGCAAAATGTTTTGTTTTTTTATATAAATCACACTTTACTTGTTATTCTTTTTCGCAGCCCTCTACTGGGTAACAGATACCCCGCTTCTGGTAAAGCTTCTACTTTAACCTCTTGCGGACAGAGCTGGTTGCTGGTCCCAGATGCATGAATGCCCAGCTAAAAGCAGCCAGGAAGTATCAGCTAATATCAACGACCATAATGCAGCGAAGTGGATTGGGAGATACGACCAGGAATCCAAATCTAACTCCTCTGGACCTGTACGTCAGGTGGAAGCTGAAGTCTTTGAAGTTTATTCCGAGCTCATCGGCATATGAGAACACCTTGTGGAGCCTACAACTTATAAATGCGAGGAAATAAGAGAGAATGAGCAGGAAGTTAATGAACCATTGTCCATATGAACTTTTTTGTTGCTCTTGAGATATACTAGCACATCTTTAAATATGTCCCTGTATGATAATTTCTATTGAAGCTAATTGTATTTTCATGTCAATAAATAAAATGGGGGTACAACTTTACAATCGGGTCGCATTATCACTGCCTCCTGCCGAAGTTACCCGAAGGTCGTCGGACTAGCACTCTCTAGCGCCATTTGTGCTTTGTTCTCAATACTAACATTGGTATTCATTGGAATTATTAAAATTATTACTGCTTTAATTATATATTGTTTAAAATTATTACTGCAGTCAACTTCCACTGGTCTGGAGAAGTTGTATCTAAAGCAGTAATAATTTAAAAGTACAGTAAGGACCCGACCTTAAATGAAAAGCATCCGTTGGGGTTTTGTTTATCTCATTAGCGAGCATAATGAGCGGAAGTCGACAGGACTAATAATTCTAAATAATATCTAATCAAAGCAGTAATAATTACAATGAATACGAATCTTACAATTCAATACAAAGAAATTAGCACAAATGGTGTTAGAGAGTGATAGTACGGCGACCGCAGCACTTTTGGGTAAGTTCGGGAGCAGATTCAAGCTTTAGCCAGTACTGATAGTGTGACCCAATTGTATTGTTGTACCATAATTTTAAATAATATCCAATTAAAGGAGTAATCATTTTGTTATTATTCCAATTAATACGAATTTTGTAGAAAGCAGTTAGTCAGCGCAAATGGCGCTAAAGAGTGGTAATGCGGCGACCTTCGGGTAAGTTTGGCCCGAGGCAATGATAAGGCGTCCTGATTGTAAAGTTGTTCCCAAACGATTTTCTGACTGTTTAGATGTATGCTAAAAGGAAAACGAGTGTGAAAATTTTCCGACTTTTCCTCTCGTAAACGGGTAAATCGATTTTGCGGTTCAAACGTTTTTCCAATTAAAATAAAATATAAAGTGAAATCTCTGAGGTTTTCTAATTCCTAATAATTTTGTCTATGGTTTGTGAAGCTTTCAATGATATGAAATCTCATTGAATGTTATCAAATCGGCGTAACAGAACCACATTTTTATTTAATCATTTTAAAGTTATTTGATTTAGTTAATTGTGCTTGTTATCATGAATTTGGAATTTGTCATTTTAATTGAAAAGAGGTTCATGTTTTTAACCACATGGCTACTTCCTGCTAAAGTAAAAAAAACACAATGTTTAATGAAGATGACTTAAAGGTTTAGTTTTTTTACAGCAACAGCATAGTGTTATTTAGAACCAAAAAAATATGAAATTAAAAGCGTGGAATTGCGTGCGATTTTTTTTATGACTTTCAGAATGTTATCTATTCTAAGTATTCAAATGTCCATAGGTGACAATGAACTGAGGCAATATTAATCATCAATATTAAGTTTTATTGCTTCAATTATAGATTTGATTTATTTACCTTATCAGGGGGCTGACATAATAGGAAATAGTTCAATAAAATTGAAGAATAGACTCCTCTTTCTTGATGGTAGAAAACAACTGATTTATCTGGAATTAAAACTGCTCATCAACCGAGAAAATGTAAAAATTTCAGTTAATCCTTTCAGATTCAAGGTGCATAGTAGTCTCTCTACAAATATCAATTACTCTTATCTTGAAATGAGAACTTCAAAAAATCCTATTTTGTCGCGCTAATTGTGCTGTTCTGATCACTGTGCGTCGTTCGTTACTTCGTTTAAGTAGTAAACAATTAAAGCAGTAATGAACAACGTGCTCATCTACGTTTACAGAATTTAATTCTACCCCTAAATACAGAATATATATAGAATACTATCTTTATTATCTACAAAATATTATTCTACTATTCTCATTTTCTTCATCGGTTGTACATCAAATTATTGAATTAGAGGGGAGGAAACACCATTTCGTCCCCCCAAACAAAATGAAAAGTCTGGGGTTATACCCTAAACAGTATACTAGGGAGGTCAATAACCGTTCTTTTTACACTATCGGTTATAATGGTGTTTCTTTTTTAATCCCAGAACCGATACAAAATAAATTTCGCAAAAAGAGAAAAACCTATTGAGCATAAAATAGAAAATAAGCATCCTACCATAGGCACAGACTGCCTTATAGTGTTTATAAGGTTTTATTATTTATTTATATCCATTGTTTATTTCATGTTCACCAGTAATGCAATAGCGGTTTTGAGATTTACTAATTTCTTATTAGCTTATTATTACTCATTATCATTCTCAAGTCTGTCAGTTTCTTAAAAAAAAAGCCTAGCTTTGTGGCCTTAAAATTGAATTGAAGCTCTATAGTCTTCCTTAGAATATCTTGACAATTGACAACTTTATATTGAAACCTGAAAGAAATGCTGAAAACTGAATGCTAGGTTGTTGCGCCTTTAATTTTTTTTATCCCTCAAATACAGACTTTGAAAAAAAAAATACTAAATAAGCTATAACTTTCACAAGCTATATTTTCAAACTCTTAAAGGATTTCTGATTAGAATCGAATTTTTTCTGTGGTTATTTGCCTCAATTTTAATTGAAGAAAAAATAACCCTAAGTTTTTTCCACAAAAACCAATACTAGGTTTGAAATAAGGTCTAACAAACCTTATAATAACAATGCACCAGGAGATAAATTATTATCCATTAGTAATGGCTCTTGAATGGCTGATTGAAGTGGCTCAAATATTATTAGTTCTAGGAATTACAACTTACAAACCTTAAGGAAAAGGTCTTCTAAAATCAAAAATTATATTCTATTAGCCTAATAGAAAAACATGAATTAATTTTATATTTGCAATAGTTGACAGAGGCAAACTAGGAGATGAGTAAATGTGGTTTAATCGAATATTTTTATACTGATTTATGCTGGATTTTTGTACCCACTCTCATCTTCTTCTATGATGAGAAATGTATCTTATAAACACTTTAATTTTGTATTTATCCCATTTTGATAAAATACAAAAAAAAGTAAAAGTTCTTTTATGCAACAGGAAAAAATGTTTCTCCTTCCTTAAATGGCATAGTTACTGTAAAAATAGTAAATATTAGTAACATTATTGTAATAACTATATATTTTATTAATTTTAGTTCATGGTATGTAAGCAGATAACAATATTAATATATAAAAATATTAAATATAATATGACATAAAAATAATACTGGTAAGGGAAAGGAATACACTAATTTAGGTACACATCCAGTTTATTGTTTAAAATTATTTTTAATAAAAACAAAATAAAATGTAGGAATAAATGAATGTATACAACTCCAGATTACAAACGACGTCCCCTACGACCTCCCTTTCTCCTCGTAGAATCAGAAGGAATGGGAGTAACATCTTCAATTCTGCCGATCTTCATAGCGCTACGTGCAAGAGCTCTCAGGGCCGATTGAGCACCTGGTCCTGGAGTCTTGGTCTTGTTGCCTCCAGTTGCACGCAGCTTGATATGCAGAGCTGTGATTCCTAGTGTTTTGCACTTTTCAGCAACGTCCTGCAAGTTTTTACAAAATTAATATAGAACACTAAACCTTACATTATTTTTTTTTTGTAAAATTGGAACTGACTACTAACAATAGAATAATTCTTTTCTTATAGCTGGTCATTTAATAAAAATGAATACTTCTTATTATTTATAACAAACATATTACTTATTTATGATATAAAATCGAAAGCACTTATAATAGATAAAAAACAGATGATCCATACAGTTTCTTTTAAAAAAAATTCTCTGTTTAAGCACGATTTGACCTTCTGAATAAAATTAAGTTAACTGTCTGCCAAAATAAAATAATACAATTATAATCTCTACCTTCATCTCCCCTCCCCCTTTTTCTTTTTTTTTTTCTTTATAAAATCATAGATGAATATTACTTCCATTCAATCAACTTTATTCAATAATTCAAAATATTGACATATATTAATAATTGTTATATACATCTTATATATTTATATAATTGTGATGAGTTGTTATAAAGAAATCTAATTTTACATTTCGTCTGATTGGTTATTAAATTTTTAAATTGACATGCTCATCTAATTATTTAAGTCCTGACTGAACTGATTTATAACAATATGAAAAAATAGTTTCAAAGGTTAATCTTAAGAGTTTCTGGATCTGTTCAGTTGGGATTTAATAATTAGATGAACATGTTAACTTAAAAAATTTAATAACCAATAACACGAAATGTAAAAATGGATTTGTTTATAACAACTTTTATGTTATAGATTATTTAAAGATAAATTAAGGCTTTAACAAATTATAATTAAAATTGTAACATTGTTATTTGACTACTGTAAAAATTATGATTTTATTATGTTGATGTGATTTTAGAGAACATAATATCTGAGAATAGGAAGATTGTCCTCAAAACGTCACATATGTCATTAATTTGAGTTATTGAATAAAGTTGTTTAAATAGAAGTAATATTCAACTTTAATTTTAAGAAAAACTTCTTAGAAAAAATTAGAAAACAATAAACAATATCTTCTTTTATTTTTAAATAAATAAAGATAGGAGTGGATGAAGGTATTGCGTACTTGCATTATCAGGTATTGCCTGATTGCCATTAACAACCATTCATGGTTAATCACATGATTTCTCTGCTCATTGGATTGACTATGTCTTAAAAAAATTATATAAAAAACTTTGTTCGCCATTTTTTCAAAAATAAAATATAACATAAGAGGATCGTACACACATGTTTTCAATTAACATACATAATAGTACTAATTGCTCATTATAATGACTTAAGAAACATATTCTTAAACCGGTTTTCAGTTAGATGAAGTTATTAAAAATGCTATGTTCAGCATGAATCAAGCATCAATTTCTTTTAACATTATCAATAGGTACAGAACCTTCTAACCGCTAACGAAAATCTATTGTGAATCATGAAACAATGATCACTATCATCTCAAGTTCTTGACAAAACAAAATTTCTAACCATAGACTAAAAACACAGGTTTCATTTCTTCATCTGATGGTTTTTATTGGTCGTGAACCATTCAAACTTTAAGAACCGCTCTTATTTAGCTGTTCTTAACTATAGTTTCTTAATAAGGTGGGTGGAAGAAATACACACCATTTACTAAATACACCTGCTCTGGAATCTATAAGGCAATGATAGCCCACGAAAAGGTTTTGCGTGCCGGATTACTCACAGAAGATTTCGAGATTAGAACTGCAGCAGCAGAGCAAGATTCATACTTTGACAGTAAGGTAATAACAGTCTAGCTTACTTTATGAAAATCTCATAAAGGAACTACAGACACATATACGCTCTGATATAAAATATCAGAGAAATAACTTATCCAAACCTTACCAGGCTGCATACAGGCAGAATTGCCAACAATTTAAACATACCAAAAAAAGTAATAAATAAAAACAGGAATTGAAGGAAATGTTGAAGACCATACCTGAGCTGCCAACATGGCGGCGTAGGGGGATGCTTCATCACGATCAGCCTTCACTTTCATGCCTCCTGTCACCCGAGCAATAGTTTCCCTAAAAAATTAGCAGTAGTTAATTATAACAATAAAGAATATTTATAATCTACTTATGTAAAATATGTAACTTCATTTAAACATTTAAATTTATATAATAGAATGAATAAAAGCTTTAGGAGCTGACATTGCCCACCTTCGGGCAGAAAATACCAAGGAGACAGAAAATACCAAGGAGAAAGAAAATACCACAGAAACAACAAATACTGATATTTTATCAAGAAATCACATTAATTTTTCATGTAATAATTTAATATAATTAATAACTGAATTTAGATAGATTTCACCTTTATGGAGGAACGGTACCTCATTACAAAATACTATAGGAAAAAAGATTTGCCAATAATATGAACACAGATTAACCATTTTGAAAGTCAACATAAAGCATTTGGAGTTAGAATTATATTAAATGTATCTAAGTCTTGGGTGATTTTAAAAGACAGAAAAAAGTTTCAGAAACCTAAATTTAGTTAGAATATTGGTTTTAAATAATTAACACTGATGTTGACAATGACTGTACTTTTTAAAGTAAAGTACAATCTGTTGAATTTAATTAACAACAAAGGCAATTGAAGAGTTTGATATAAAAAATGGACATCTCCACTTCCGACCAAGAGTTCTGGCAGGTATCCCAAAACAGTGCTCGATTAGCATCATAGCTAGCACTCCACTTTTAAATGTTTTTTTTTTCTCCTTTAGAAAAGTGAAAAAAATGTTTATTTGATCAAAATAAACAAAAATGAAGCTTAGAATTTTGGAAAAATTAGTTTTTACTGTAACTTTGCAAACAAAAGTGGAAATGGAGATATCCAATATTGATAGCAAGCTCCTTAATTGACCTCAAAAACTAAGATTTGTGGTCTTAGACCCAAGTGATTATGGTTACTACACAACAAGATTAATGCTTTTACTATAGAAGATAAACACTTTAAAATTTTTAACATAATCCACACCCTACTAAATCTCAAAACAGTTTATTTGAAAATGTGATATAAACTTTTCACCCAACAGATACTGCAATTATGAATCAAATAATATTATCCCCAATCATTCTAAAAACCTAGTATAAAGTTTAAAAATTCATATATCTTGCCCTGAACAAAACCTGTAGTTTCATCATCGAAGATGCACTTAACAGTACATGGGACTTTTTTTTTATAAAATGGCAAGGTAAAAACATAGGTTACAAGTAATTTATTGAGTAAAAATTCCTTTTTTTTTATAAAATGGCAAGGTAAAAACATAGGTTACAAGTAATTTATTGAGTAAAAATTCCTAACTACCTTGGAAAAGATGGATGAAAATGACAGAATAAAGAAATTTTAAGTAACAATCGTGTTGATGTATTGTACATACACTTAACATACAAGATGGTCTAAGTTAATATTTCACGGATTAATTGCAAACCAACAACAAATAAAACATTCTACTAGGGAACAAGGTAAATGTACAGGTAGTAAATTAACCAGCAACAGTAGCTTTCATTGAAAACTAGGCCAGTGGCTGATGATATGTAAAGCCAATGTAGATTCATGTTCTTGAAGCATACAATGGTAAATGTATAAAACCCAATTTCTAATGTAATGCAAATAGGATAAACAATAAAGTAATATTCCATACATAGTAACTAATTAAATTAACCTATCTTAAAAAAAAAAAGTTGAACACTGAACTTAATCAAAATTAAAACAATGCATTAGAAAACTTACTTTCCAGATAAATCAGTGACATGAACAAAAGTATCATTGAAGCTGGCAAAGATGTGAGCTACACCAAATACAGTTTCACCATCCCTCACTTGAGGTCCCAAGGAAACTTGGACTTGTTCTTGCTGCTGCTTTCCCTTACGTGGAGCCATTGTATAAACCTGAATAGTAATTCACAAATTACATTAAAACTGAATATAAATAATAAGAAAGAAAATTAAGAAAGCAAATTTTAAAAAATAAAAACCGGCTAACTATAACTATTCAATCATACCAATTATAAATTGCACAACGAATTAATCTATCATTGAAATACTTAAGTAAAATTTTATGCAAATCAAATAACTATCCGATAAAGGGAAAAACACTCCATGCAGTTATTAAGGTTAGGTGTCAACCGAACCTTCCGTAATTTATTAGAAATGTTGAGATAAGTTCAAGGAACGTGAAGAAAAGCTACAAAATTTAATCAACAAACGGTTTTCCATGAGATTTCAACAAATAAAAAGTCGATGAAATCGGATTACTTACAGCTAAGTCTTGTCTGAAACGCCAATATGGCAGTTGAAAAAGAGACTTTCTTAGTCCACACCAAGAATACAAAGAGATTCGCATCAACAGTCAACTATAGCTGCCATAGAAGTTTTCTTTTCAAATAAAAACAATTTATTAAGAAATATTTCTTATATCTCTATGAATCAAATATTCGAAAGTACTAATTTTTTATATTTGGATAATTCTCCCAAAACTGGGTATTTTTAATGTTGGAATTTCATTAAATAAAATGTTACTAATTCGACGTGTTTTTTTTTCACCAGAATAATTTCTTGACATTTGCGCTAACACTTAGCTGCAAAATTTCATTCATAGAAGTTTTTCGTTTATTAATTATACTATTATATGAGGATTATACTATATGAGAGGATAGATCGTTTTTCGTTTGTAACCGCTAACTGCGAAAATTTCAGAACCAATCTTTACCAAATTTCAACTAAATCAACTTTATGCTCTCCAGAAGGTTTAGCAATAATAAAATCTACCGATTTATTAATAATTAACCTTATAATCATTTATCGAGGTAATTATGTAGTAATAAGCAAGTTTACTTCAAACACTTTTTAAAAGAGGCGTGAAAACGTACTTTCGTGAATAATATCGGAGGGTAAGAAAAAGAATAGAGTGAAAATGTAAAACTTTATTATCGTTTAGACAAATTTATTATTCCATGTAAATGAGATTGAACATATTTTTAAAGTTATATTGTATTTTAGGATGTTAGTATTCTTTAAAATTAGGTGTTATTATAATATGTGTATCGCAGGGTGAACTTGACCGCCGAAGGCCTCATTACTGCGTGTTCATAAGGGGGTGTGAGAAGTTGCGTAGGATAGAGAAAAGGTAGGATGTGTGAATGAGGATGAGACATGGGGTAACCGAAGGGAACAAGCCTTCTGACCTTACATTCTGATAATACATTTAGTTGCATAATAGTAATAATATAACGCATTCCTCGCTGTAGCTGTCCATCGGGGAGCGCTTGTTGCTTTCATTGTGGCCGCCGTTACATATGTATTGTAATTGTACAGCTTTTGTTTCCTGAAATCTGTTTCCCATGTTTTTACTGAAATTAAGTGAAAAATAATTATTTTGTATTTTTCCCAGTGATTTAAACCGTCAATGGGAAGGGCACCCACCCCTCATCAATTATTAAAAAAAATGAAACATTGTTGAGATAAAGCCACTAAATTATTTTTTATAAAAAATTGACCAAGATAAAGAAGATGCTGTAGCCGAAAATCTAGCAATAACTAAGTATTGCTGGGTCAGCTAGTTAAACAATAAATTAATAATACAAAGAAATGAGGAATGTTTTTCTCCCCGTAATTGAATATAAATGTACTAAAGCATTTTTGTGTGCTAAATACTGAAGTTTTTTTTTTAAAGTATAGTATTGTCTCAAATATCAAGATATTACTAGAAAATATTTTTTTTACTTCACATAAAAAATAATGGGTGGTTGTTCTGGCCTTGAGATTTAGTAGAAAATCCCATTTTTTTTTGTCAGATTTTTCATTACTTTTTTTAATCATCGGCTAAGGAATGAGACACAGAGAAATGATCATTTAGGCTTCAACAGGTGATAACCCAGTTATATGTTACTTGAAAAAAAAAAGAAGTTTTGTCAAGATATTATGAGGTCATCCATTAGAAAAAGATAAAATAATAACATATTTGAAAAATACTTACAAGATGATATTGTTTGACCACAAAGGAATGAAGACAATGAATGAATACACCACAAGTTACATTCTATAATATGGCTCTAAGGTTGCTGATTGTCAATCAAAACAGCAAAGATACTGAGAACACTAGATGTAAAATGTCAGTGTTATGAACTTACTATAGTAAGATTCTGACAGGAAATTCAAACTTTGACAAAGGAATGAGAATCTGATTTTGGAACTTGGATAAAATGAGTCATGGATAACTAGTGTCTTGCATTAGAGGATTTCCATTTTCTTACCTTAAAAGACTTGAAAACTGGTAAAAGCAAATAACAAGCAAAATCTAGCTTTGACATGTTATTATCCTTACACAGACTGTTAAAAATAAAAAGTGCAATCTCGGACAGGCCAAAGGATTGAGAATTGGGCGGTTTATGATAAATTAAAATAATGATGTTTAGCAATTTTGATATTTAAAAATTAACTAAGTAGTATCCTAGGCATATTAAATTATAAAAATTGATCCGGCCAAAAAATGTTGATATGAGCCCTACCAGTGACGTTGGACACGAAATGCCCATTTATACTTATTTACATATAGGTAATTTTACATTAAGAAATCTTTAGACAGAAACAAAATAGTAAAGAAGAAAAACAAGAAACATTGTATGTACTAAAACGAAAAAGACCTTTTTGTGGAAAATATAAGAAAAGAATAATATGTTATATTAATTGATAAAGTTATTCAGAGTAATCATTAAAAAATATTTTAAACATTGGTAAACAGATCAATGTCCAAGAGTTGACCAGCATTAAACAAAAGTGAAACATCTTTTTCATTTCCACTTCTAAAATCATTAGGTCTAGAACCAAGTTCCAACTTATAGTTGTAAACTTGTACTTTGGAATATTAACCTGTTTCAGATTTGGTAAAAGAAGTATTAAAGGACCAGTTTATTCACATTTACACAGAATCTGAAAGTAGCCGTATAAGGTTTTTTGAGAAAAGAGAGTAAGCTGCTGCTAGTGAGAAACCTTCTCAACCTGAATTTTCGATGCCAAAATTGCAGTACCACTGACTTCTTTCCAAATCGAAATATACAGGGTAAACTTTAATAAATCCTTCCAGATATGTCTCACTCTATTCCTAGGACGATATCAGTTCAGCACTAATTGCAGTACCACTGACCTCTTTCCAAATCGAAATATGCAGGGTAAACTTTAATAAATCCTTCGACATATGTCGCACTCTATTCCTAGGGCGATATCAGTTCAGCACTAATTATCTCACTCAACTCCTCGGACGATATTTCAGAGCTAATTAGATTTTTAGTGATTCGTTCTTTATTAAGCCCAACAATTTAGAAGGTACATGTCATTCAATTCCATGTTGTGTAGTCTTCTTGATTCTCTAGAAGGCCAAAAAATTTAAAGAATATTCTTTTTTTGAAGACCTTAAGCGTTTTTAATTTATAAATGTTATTCCGAAACATTGACATTTCATGATACAACAAATATTTTAATGTAGAATAAAAACTGGGCCTTATCAATAACAGCACCTCTATACCATCAGACTCTAATAATCGATGGAATGATTAAGTGAAGGAAATTCTGTAATTTATTTTAGGTCAATCTAATATTTTAGTCATATTGCGGCTTAGATACTCCCGATTTTGGTAATATTGAAAATCTTAAGCTTTGACAACTAATCAAATGACTAAACATATAAAACTTTGGCAGGACAATCAGTCGGCTTTGAAACAGACTTGGCTAGTAAACAATAATCCTTAAAGCAACAGCAAAAAATATGAACAAATATTATACAAACCTATGTTCGGCTATACTTTTTGAACCATTATCGTTTAAAACAAGATATGAGGCGCTTCATGGAAGAAGGGCGAATCCGCCCTGTCATATTTTTATTATTTATTTTTTTTTTGTGAGCTAGTCTTTAAGAGTAAAGGATTGGTTGGTTAACGTTTTTTCTCGTTGATTTTCTGGTGTAAACATGCAGGAGGGGTCATAGGTAAAAACGAGGAAATTAAAAATTAGTGCAGAAGAGTGACGAATTTATCAACCTTAACCTACCTCCTAGAGAGATTAGCCATCTTTGTATAAAACTTTATTGAAGCCTTCTCAGTACTGGTTCTCTATTTTTTCTAATTTCCAAAAATAAGTACCTAATTATACAATTGAAGAGCCAATTAGCATGAATTTAATGAGAGTTTTGACAACAAATTCGTTTATAGATTGGTTATATATGGTTCCATTCATAAATGAGAACACATAGTAAAATTGCCCCTGAAGTGTAGCGATCTCTTCCAAAAATCTCACTAAAACTCAGTACATTGTTTATTCTCCTTTTTTCCACTTATACATTTTTTTTTATTTTTTTTTACTATTTTCATGTTTTCCATAAATGGTGATTTGATGGATTTGCCCTTCTATGTATGGAGCGCCTCATATGTAAAAAGAAACACTATAACCAGATGAACAATGATATTCAATATTGAAAAGGCCTACCGAACAAAGATAGCTTATATTATTTTTTACCTAAGATTTTTTTTGTCTGATAAAATATATCTTTTCTAGAGTTGTTAAATTTTTAATACCATCACCATGAAGTAATATGTTTTAGTATGGTTAGGTTTTTGGGTCAAAAAACATTTTTCTTGAGATAAGAAACTAAGCCCAATTTCGAGATTTTATTTATAATAAAACGTTAATTTAATTCAATATTTTTTGTTCACAAATAATTTACAATATATACAGATGGATATAATTGGACAAAGTATTTCGCAAAAGCGATACTTGCTACTCTTGACTGTTCAATAAGTATTCTTTGGTGGATATCAATATTAATACTGAAAAAAAATGTTAAAATAAATATAATACTTTCTTAAACATATCTGTTCATTAATAAATTATTCAACAAAAAATATATAACAATAATTAATTACAATAAATATTGAATATGACATAGCAACACAATAGATTCAGGATTTTCTACATAGCCAAGTAAAAAGCTGAGATGAAAGTAGCAGCAAGTGTTACATAGCCTCCCATATAAACATTTTTCAAGGTGAAGAACCTTCCCGTGTCCCAAGCCTAAAGACAGAAATAAATATTAAACAGATATAAAAAAAAGATGCTAAGTTTTAAAATAGTTAATGTAGAAACAATCAATTAGTACAGTCAACTCTCGGTAACTCGAACTTGGAGAGAATGAGAAATCACATTGAGTTATGCATTGTTCGAGTTGGTAACAGTTATAGAGGTAACACTGATGACACAATGTTTTGTTAAATTTTTCTCTTAACTAAGAAATTTCTTAATTGTGCAGTTTAATATTAAAAAGCATCTTCGGATTAATTTCAGGGAGTGGAAAAGTAAAAAAATATTAAAATATGGCTAGGAAAATTTTTACTCAGCTATATCAGAGTAAAAAAGTGAAATATTTTTTATATATGGAAGCTATTATTACACAAAAAGCCTTTGAAATAAAGAACTGCAAAACAGCACATTAATACTATAAAAGATTGGATGAGAACTGAGGAATAAGAATTTTGTAATTTAACCGAGACATTTTAATACTGAGTTGTATATTAAAAAAAAATTAAATTAATAATATCTTAGCTGGAAATAAGTTTTCACTTTTTGCTGGTACTAAGTGTACAAAATAATAATTATTTTAAAGAGAAGTTACTTCAATAATTTTAATTAAGCACAATTCAACTTCTTTACCTTAGGTTTTATACTGAATCAAACAAATCACGCCTATTGAAGAATAAAGGTACAACTGAAAACTAGAAATAGTTGGAAAATCATATTCAAGGTGTTTTTCCCACATTTTTGGATACCTTTTTATTAAAGCGGGTATTACGAAGGTTTTGTGTATTTTAATAAGGAGGTATCCAAAAGTGTAGAAAAAAAACTTTAAATATGATTTTCCAACTATTTCTAATTTTCAGTTGTATCTTTATTCTAGGATAAGTGTAAAAATATTGATTAGTTCATTTAATAAATTAATCAAACAATAAAAAAATAGCTGTAAGGCATGATTAATGAAATCAGTTTGAGACATTTATTTCCTTTAGCCTTCTAAAAATATTCAGAGCATCAGATATAAACTGAACTATAAAAATAAATTGTATTAAAACTAAATATTTAAGATATTGGTAATAAAATAATAAAGGAGATCAAAAATAAATAAAAAATTACCAAATGTCTAATTCCATTGAAAATGTGGTAAGTAGCAGGTAAAGCCAACATAAATTTCAAAGGAAACAAGACAGCCGTTGGAATGCCCAATTCGGTAACACTGTGGGCAAGTTGGGCTACATCTGATGTCATAAATGAAGCTGTGAATTGAAAGATAAAATATTACATCAACATAAATTAAACTTGATAATATACTTTATATCTTATTTATTCCAATTGTATGCAGGTTACCAACTGCGATAAAGCATTACTGAAATTAATCATGAAGAATAATATAGATTGTTATCTTGCTAATAACATTTTAAAACCATGTATGCATAAAGACGAACCCTAGAAATAGCAGTTTTTTGCTCAATCCATCCATTACTCAATTTTTTAGTTTTTAATTAAGATTATTTTGTTTTGACAGTTACTATAATTTTATTCTGAACATTATATTAAAAAAAAAATTGTGAATAAAATACTGAGGGTCAACTTGTCACTAATTCATGACATTATATGATATAATCTATACATATATATTGTTTCATACTCATTACCATGAAATATCAATTTTAGTAAGGTAAAATTAAACACTAATATTTAATTTAATTTTCTGGTGATTAGGAACAGAGATAAATGAGGAAACAAAAAATTAAAAAAAATAAAACAATGAAATGAAGAGGCCCAGATTCAGCAGAGGATGCCACCAATGTATCTGCAGAATTTCAAATAATTTTTTATTGCCTTAGAATAAAAGAAAATATATAATGTTAATTATTTATAGTTTAATTAATTATATCATTAAAGTATCATTTTATTTATCATCCAATTACACGCTAGGCCAGGAAAAGCAACACTGAACAGTGACCTAAAGTATATATTTGATATTTATGAGGTTTCATTTTATAGACAAAAACAAAAAATGAAATCTCGTAAATACTATAGAGTAATCTATATTATAGTGTAATATATTTGATATTTACAATTAGTATGAATATTTTTACTTTTACTAAGTAAAATAAACTTACCACCAGCCAGAACAACAGCATATGCAGAAAGAGCCATTCCACTGACCCTATAGGATATTGACATCATAGAAGTAAGCTGAGGTGCATAAATAGTAAGGTGAGGAGACAATGGTCTTTTTGCAGACTCATTACGTTCGTCAAAAGATTGTTTAGGTACTGCATGTCCCTGAGTCGCTTTTATTGTTACACAACGGATCCTATAAAACAAAAAATTAAGCATAAATACGTATATACAAAGTTGCCAAATGGCAAGGAAATTAAGTATTAAAATACTATGTTTAATTACGTACTGAGTAGATGGAATCCTTAATGACTGTGAGTGGAGAGCCCCCGTGAGCCTCCCCAAAAGGCAAGTACTGAAAAGAATAAATAAAAGTTAAAACAAATTTTGCAACATACACCTTGCTAACAATAAATGATCAGGCTATTATAAATTGCAAAAGTTCAAAACATTTCTAAAAGCTAGCCTTATAATTCTTACTTTCAAATTTTCCATAAAAAGCAAATTAATGTTAAGATTAGGTGATGAATAGAGAGGTTTAATTACTTTTTGGCACAACTGTTTAATATTTTTTCATTACAAATACTTTAAAACAATTTAAATGTAACTACTTTCAAGTCAATCAATTTTCAAAGCAATTTATTGGATAATTACTGGTTAATATTTAATAATACAAAGTAAGGTTTTAACATAATAATGATCAACTTGATTGTAAAACATTAATTAATTTAATTATCTGATAATGGGAGATTTAAATATTTCTTTATAAGTACTATATTTTTCTTTTAATACAACTGATAACCCTTTAAGGGACGAAAAACTATTTTTCCAACGAATGAAAATTTACTGTAATTTTGTTTCTTAACAAAAGGATATATTTACCTTCTTAAAACAGACATTTTTTTAAGAATATTTACTGAATAAGAAATTCTAAAGGGTGATATAGGCCTTCTGAGATAATTACAGCTGATTACACCGAACGGCCCCGTCTGCGGGCAAGGAGGTCTAACATCCAACAACTAAAGTCCATTGTAAAAAGCTTAAATGAGTTTCATAATTATTTTTTAAAACTAATGAAAAAAACACTCATTCCTATATTCCATTACTATACAATCATCAATATGCGCAGTTATCTTGAATACAATTATCTGGTCGATTGTTGACATTAACATTAGCGATTTACTTTCTATTTATCAGTTTTCATTTTTAAAACGCTATTGACACCTGCTTCGTGGGTTCGAAACTGTTAACATTAGAAGAATTTACGTGATTCAGCTGATGTTATAACTTTTTACAAGGAAGTTATTATAAAACTGGATGATAATTTAACAATGCACGGGAACGAATAATTTAAATAAAATATTATTCAACCAAGTATTTCATACTTCGACAAGACATTACCAATTTACTGACGTTCGGGTTCATAATAAGGCCATATAAAAGCTTGATTTAATAAAAACGAATTAAAAGTATATAATAAACAATTTTATTATTAGCATTAACTTCGTAGTGAATCCACATACTTTTTACTGAGATAATTTTACAGTTATAACAAAAGATGGATTGGACTGTTAATGTTTAAGGTATAACTTTACAAGAGCGACCTTCAGGTAAGATCGGGAGTATCAGTAATAACGCGCCCCTCTTGTAAAGTTGTACCAAAAAAACCCCAAAAGTTCCTTTTCAGTTGAAGTCGGGTTCTTACCGTAATTTAAATTATCACTCCTTTAAATTATTACTACAACTTCCCCAGATCACCGGAAATCAACAGCACTAAAAATTTTAAATAATGTCTAATTAAGGCAGTAATAATTTCAATGATTGCAATGAATACGAATGTTACAATTGAATGCAAAGCAGTTAATTAGCACAAATGGCGCTAGAGTGTGCTAGTCCGGCGACCTTCTGGTAAGATCGGGAATACCAGTGATAACGCGCCCCTCTTGTAAAGTTGTAAATCTATATTTTAATTAAGGATCAAAGATGAATGTAACTCAAAGAAGCAATACAAAAGGAATGCGACAGTAAAAGTAATCTTATCATCCAATGTTTATATCGCAACGTGTTAGCTCCTTTGCTTGCTTTAGAAAATTTTAAAACCGAGTAAACTGAAGAAACCAGGCCACTGGCGCATCACCGTCGCTTCCTTCTCACCAAATACTTTTCCCTCCGTTCCTCCTCTTACACAGCTGTTTCCATACTATTCCATCAGGTTATTATGAATTAATGGTTTTTGTTTTTAGTATCACCTTCGTATAGATCAGGCATAAAAATTGAGATACAATTTTTTTTTTGTTATACTTGAATATTGTAATCAATTACAAGGCTAGTTTGCGATTAATATTTATGTCCGACTTCCACTGATGTGTGCCCTTTCTTGGTTAGGTCCTTATTTGTTTCTCACCAGCGAGCGGAAGACAACAGCTATGACCTAACTCAAGTGTGTTTTCACACGATCCGATAAATCGGATGTCAGGGTGGGGTCAGACTAAATCGGGGTCAGATCCGACTCTGGTATTTATCGGACTATGTGAAAACGCCCTAAAGCTAATTTTATTAATCAAGAAACAGTATTTAGTTTTGACTGATTCGTTTAAAATCAACAAAAAGAGCATCTATATATATTGTCAAATATTAAGTCTAGTGTGCTCAGCCCTGCACTAAATCATACAAGGTAGTTAGTTTTCTGTTATATTTTAGCTCTGAAGGAAAACAGCTTTCCTTTGGGTCTAAATACTTTTGGTCTGCCATAGGAATTTTTACATCCAGAAAGTATGTTCTCATTCTATATACTTACAACGTTTATTATGATTTTAATTGGTGGCTGTGGATTGGCCCAGTGTTGTATTGTCCTTGGCAGAGAACTTACTTTTTTCTTCCACCTCCATCAACTTCCTAAGCTTTCAATTCTTCCCGTTCAAATGGGTATGTCTAGGAATGACTGAATAAAATTTGCAGTATTCCTGAGATCCTACAGCTAGACCATTAAGCCAGTATATTTAGGTCATCTCTGCCTCCGTTGCATAAGGATGCTAGACTGTAGAATATGTTCGGCAGTTTGTTTGCCTTTTCCAAAGAAGTTGAGCCAATTTTACATTTTTTGTGAGTTAAGCCTATTATGACCAGTTCTGAGGCAGATAATTTAAATTTGTTCTTTTCTGGAAAGTGAGTAGTATGGATCCCGGAATTTGAAGTTTGGATGCTGATTGTTCCACTTCTGCGGCATTGAAGCTTTATTTATGGTTTTAACTTCCTTCAGTTAAGATTTGGAACCTTCCTTGGCAAGTTTATCAGACAGCTCATTCCCTGGTATTCTGCAGTACCGAGAAATCCATTGCAGGCTGACTTGCTCATAAATAGTTGTGAGGTATTCCAACTTAGAGGCACGCAATATCAGCCCTGCTTTCCACTTGGTATTTATGTTCAAAAGAACTGCGGCTGCATCGGGCAGAAATAGAATTTTTAATTTCTGAGTCCTATTATAATTGTGGCCTCTGGTACTGAATCTTGATCCTATCTGTAGTTTGTATAGCTGAACCTCAAGGCAATTGCCTTCTCAAGTGTATGGCCATTTGGAAATTCTATCTGATTTTCTCTGTCTCTATTTCTAATAGCATTTTCGGCTGAACAATCTGTATAGATTATGATCCACAAGCTTTTTGGGCAGGTTAAGTTCATATATTCAAGTGCTCGAGTGCTAATTTCTGATTGATTCTGGCCACTTTTTTTTTCAAATTCCTGGAATAGATGGAAATTATCACTTGGAAGCTTTCAATTATCACTTTGGAATATGTATTTTACTTTCATTGTTTCCAATTTCCAAAACATGTAAATCTTCCTCCATTGGCATTATTCAACTGGAAGCATTGAATTGCAATAAATAAAAAATAATCTAAATAGGGATTGATAAATTATTTGCCACTTCTATAAATTTGTTTTATTAAAAACTAGTTTCGAATGTTATACATTCATCCTCAGTTCTAAAAACACACAAAACATTTAAAAATAAGCAATTCAAAATATAGTTGGCATTATAATACATATTAAATTATATGTAATATAAATTATTTTTATTGGTACTCACCAAGTTTTAAATGGATTATATCAAACAGAAAAGTTTGTACTAGTTTCTTCTCGCACTGAGCTTACAATGAAAGAAAGATGGGGTGTTTAAAGGAAATCGGTTTAAGTGTCGGTTATAATACATATATTATAACGGCTAACAGAGTTAATTTCTTCCCTTGTCATAATGAGAATAAAATGTTTATATCCTGTAACAGGAAATTGTGCAACTTGAAACTTCAAAATATATATTTAAAAATAAGAAACCTCAATAAAAACATATGTTTTAATCTTGTAATTTTTAAATTTATGAAGAAATGTATGTCATTTTTGATAGATAAAAAATATCTCAATAAATAGAATATAAACGTTTATCGAACAACTTTTTGGAATCAGTTGACATCCGCATGATGGTATAGAAGGATCAACCTAATTGGTCAGTTGACATCCGCATGATGGTATAGAAGGATCAACCTAATTGGTCAGTTGACATCCGTATGATGGTATAGAAGGATCAACCTAATTAGTTCAATGCGAGAAGAAACCAATACAAACTTTTCTGTTTGATATAATCCATTTAAACCTTGGTGAGTACCAACATGTATTTGATTTCTTGTCTTAATTAAATTCATAATTCATAAATTTTTTATAATACTGATTTATATTACATCTAATTTAATATGTAAACTATATTTTGAATTGCTTATTTTTGAATTTTTTTGTGTGTTTTTAGAACTGAGGATGATTGTATAAACGAATGGCCTTCGAAACTAGTTTTCAATAAAACAAATTTATAGAAGTGGCAAATAATTTATCAATCCCTAACTTTTTGGAACCCATTGCTGATTCAAACAATGACAAGTGTCATCCAAAAATGCTGTTAATTTAGAACTTGTCCCTTTGGGGAGGGAAGGGGAGTGGGGAAGGGGGGCCAAGGGTAGGATTGGCTGTTATTAAAAAATAACCAATTTTTTTTTCACCTTTGCTTTAAACTGACAATATTAACTGCTCAAAATAACTTTTTTCTTTTTAGGGACAATTTTTTTAAATTGAGGGAAAAAAATTGGAAAAACTGGCATTTTTTTTTTTTTTGGCATGGATCCTCACCTAGATGTTAATCAATACTCAAAATGGTGCATTCAATTCTTCAAACAATTCTTTGGAGGGATTCAAACACATTAAATTCTGTTGTAAATGTGCTAAGAAACATGAGGGAGTACCATTTGTTCAAGTGATACCTGTACTTTGCAAAATAAAGGCTAATGTACTTACATATATACATATGTAAATACAAAAATCAATATAAAGATGTCTTGAAGAAAAAAAAAAATAATATCTAAAAGTGTTTTCTTTATAATTAATAAAATCATATTCTGATATATAAACCTTATATTAGAGCCAACCAGAATGTTTCCGAAGCTCTCGCATTGCTTTTATAATGGTACTAGAAAATTACTATGGTAATTCTAATTAATTGAAATCAATCAACCCATCAAGAATAATTAACGCCTTCAGAATTATTCAAATAACAACTGCTCTTTTATGGATCTTAGGGATGTAATGCTATAATAAGAGCAGGAAGACCAGAAATGCATATTTACTTACAGAGATTTAAATTAAAAGTCATTTTTCATTAATAAAAATAGATAAAATATATATATTTCTCTTTCAGTCATTGATATCAGTTATATACAATTAAAATATGGCAGTGAAGATCTTAACTTCCATGTTAATCAGATAACCAATTCATCTTCAGGTGATACAGGAGCAAAGCACTGGAGAATCATGGATTCAGTGACATCCTCAACTTTCTCAGGTTTCCATTTAGGAGATTTATCTTTGTCAATCAAAAGTGCTCGCACACCTTGAATTGAAAAATACTAATTTTATTATAATTATCATATATATACTTAATTCTATAATTAAAAGGATCATAAGGTAATTAAGTGTGTGGGATAATCCAACTAATAGTGAAAATATTTACCTTCATAAAAATCTTCTGAGATTGTGCCTTCTAATGCAGCAACTGCTAATCTGAATTCCATTTCTAAGCACTGACGTAAATCCATTGATTTGCCCATAATCAATTCCTGTTGGGATATTTTCAATGAAGTCGGAGACATCTTACTCATTGTATTTGCAATATCTTCAGCCCAGTGTGAACCACTTTTTCTCAAAGCATTGAAAATATCTTCAACATTGCGTAATCCAAAAGCATTATCAATAACTTCAAGATGATCTTGTAATGAGAAAGGTATTGAACTAGTGTCGGGCGAGAATTTTGATAATATTTCTTCAATCGCTTTGACTTCACCTTCAGTAGCCACCAGAGAATCAAACAATTCTGGTATATCAGCACTCTTACAGTAATGTGTAGCAAAACCAATCTTTAAACATTCTGCACCCTTTAAACGATATCCAGTTAAAGCTAGGAACATACCAATATTACCAGGAATTCTAGATAGATAATGACTAGCTCCAACATCAGGAAATAATCCAATGGCTGTTTCTGGCATAGCAAACATTGTATTCTCAGTCGCTACACGATACTTTCCGTGAACACTTAATCCCACACCACCACCCATTGTTATACCATCCAAAAGAGCTATGTAAGGCAGTTTGTATGTGCCAATTTTATGATTCATTTTATACTCTGTTTTAAAAAACATTTTACCTCCAATAGTATTTTTCGGTCCTCCAGAAGTAGCGCCTTTAATATCTCCTCCTGCACAAAATGCTCTACCAATACCTCGTATTATAACCATTGACACTGTATTTTCCCATTCTTCCAATTGCTCGTAGATTGATTGTACCATTCTTAAGTTAATAGCATTTAATGCTTTAGGTTTATTTAATGTTATCACTCCACACTTATTTTTGGTTTCAAATAAAACTTCTTCACTTCCACAGGTACTAAACATCCTTTGTTTAGGTCTAAAAAGAGTTAAAAACTTTTTAAACTGTGACGATTTTAACACAATCTAGAAAAATAAAAAATATGTATGTACAAATGATATATGGGTTTGTTTAAAATAATAATAGCAATCAACAAATCAGCTTACCATTTTAATTTTATGCGGTAAACAACCCCTAAAATATATGAAAATAAAAAAGTTTTTTATTCTAAAGTTATGTAACTAACTCATTCCTACACTAACTTCAAACTCCCTGTCAAAATTGATAAGTCGTTGATTACAGAAAGGTTACGAAGCCAACTTTTTCTTATATAAATCTAACCCATGGGATATGACCTTGGATCGTAAATTAATTTATGTGTAATACATGTTTACATTTCTTTCATTCTTTTGAATTTCAATATTGATAAAAAAGGCAAAAATGATTTGAAAGTTCGCTATAATGTGAGATCTAAATTATTTTACTCATTTATGATATTTAATACATAAAATATAATTGATTAAAACCGAAATAATTCGTTTTGTAGACACTTATGTGATAATATGTGAAAAATACCTACTCAAGAATGTTTATTTTTGGAGTAGATATCTACTTTCAAGCGCGGGAGTTACAAACGGTAAACTTTCGTATCATCGAAATTAATTTGAACTCTCGAGGTGTTTCTTTTGAATTGAATGGTATTATAGTAAAATATTTATGAATAATTCATAAACCCAGGTTGGGAATCAAGCCTATAGATAAAAGGCTGCATGTGACTTCTATCACCTTCAGTCGTAAACAAGATGCTGCCAAGTAAGGGTCGAGGACTCTTTTATTTAGCTTACAGTGGCTTGAAACTTTTAAAACCCATTGCTGTTCAAACTCTTAACCGGCAGAAATTATTGTCTAACAGAAACGTAAGTGACTAACTTATTAGATATTAAAAGTTATTAATTGTATCAAGTTTGAAAAATTATATCTAATTTTCAATGTTGTAGTTATTTAAAGCAATTTTTCATTTTTCATTGTTACAGAAGTACAATACCGGAATATTTCTTGCCTCCTTGTCAATTTTTACATCTAAACCAATATCCGTTGAACTTGGTGAAGAAAATGAATTAGAGGAAGAAATAAAATCCAAAATAAAGGAAGCAGACTTATTGTATAAGCAAAACAAATATAATGAAGTGTACAATCTATTGAAGGAATATGAGGCATTAGAACTTGACCTTTATTCGTTTTAAAATGTTAGCTATCATGTTTTTTATAATATTTTTTTTGCAGGACTCATCAGAAGTGGAGGTTCTCTGGAGGCTTAGCAGGGTTTTGTACAATATATCTCAAGAACATGATATGAAGCCAGATGACAAAAAAGCTCTGATTTTTGAATCATTCGATATAATCAGTCGGTCGCTTGCTTTAGATGAAACAAATTTCGCAAATCATAAATGGATGTCAATTCTGTTAGATGCTCGAACTGCATATGATGGTATCAAAGCTAGGATATCTCATCTGGATTCAGTAAAAAATCACATGTTGGTTTGTATCATTAATTGATTTAAATTGTATAAATATATACGTATGCATTACATATAATTTTTCTTTTTTTAAGCACTGTGAATCTGTTTACTGATAAATATATTCCTTTTGAGAATATAGCCATTTCAGAACATATGTAGAAGTAAAAACAATATTTTTACCGCATAAGACATAAATAATAATATTATTGAATAAACATAAAATGCGTATGTAAATAGACTTACACAAACATTTATAATTGTATTAAGAAAATCTTAAGATTAAGTTCTTTGTGCTCTCTGTTTTATTCTAATTATAGAATAGCACATTAGAGCACTCATTTATTTTTGTCTTGTTTGTATTTACTTGTGTACTCTTTGTCAAGTTGTTTTTCCTCTTTGTTTGAGCTTTCTAATTATATTTCAAAATTCCAGAAAGCTATTGAATTAAACCCTAAAGATGCTACTACCCTTTACATGCTAGGCTTGTGGTAAAAGAATTATCTATTTACGATTTTTTTTTTAATCATTATATGAATCATATATAATTATTTAATTTTATTTATAAAGGTGTTATCAAATAACTGATATGCCTTGGTATCAGAGAAAAATAGCATCTACTGTGTTTGCAGCACCACCGGTTTCTTCTTACGAAGAAGCACTGGAATACTTTACAAAAGCTGAAGAAATAGAACCCAGATTCTATAGGTAAATACTTATCGTTTTCATTTTTTATCAGTTTAATGTTTTTTTTATTTATTTAATAATTACTTTGCATGTTTACTTATATAAACCGTTTATATGCTTTGAAAATACTGTGGGAAAAAGTTTTTATGTGAACATAATTATAAATGATATTGATCATTATATTCGATACAATTGTAACATGTACATCATGTCAGATTTTAAAAACAAAATAAAAATATAATTTCCTTGTGTTTAGAATTGAAATTAATTAATAATTGTTAGTTGTATCTTAATCCTTTATATTTAAATTCTAATTGCCTTTTGTGATAAATAAATCTTTAATTCATATTTTTATAGTTTCAATTTATTTTTAATGTATATACAATGAATATTTTGAGGTATTACAAAAAAAAAAGATAAATAAAAAAATATATATATTTATATAAGTAATGATTTATATATATATATATATGTTGCTTATACATGTCATGGTTTTCAAGAAAATATAAAAACAATATTTTTCAATTGAAATTTTCTTAGCTCTTCACCTAAACTAATACTTATCATTCGCTTACATTTCTGCTAATTTTCTTCCTATGCTCCAGTTAGCTTAAAATTTATTTTTTTAAAGTAAATTTTATTTTTGGTTCAGCATTTTTACTGAATTTATAATTTTTGATTTGAAAAGAAATACCTCACCACATTAATTTTGTTGGAGAAATGTATAGCATTAAATCGACCTTGAGAGAATCTTCTGTTATAATTAGCCATGAAATTGAGTGTTAATAAGTACGACAAAAAAGTTGCTGACAATTTCAAAACAATTTTATGCTATTTATCTAAAAAATAAATCAGTTATGAACTCTTAATAATTTAATTTAGAAATATATAATGCGCTTATAAAATATGCTCTTAACATGTTTACATACAAATAATGCAAAAATTATCAGATAATATAAATAATATTATCTTGGGGAGATAAGGCAACTCAATGGTCTAAACCAGTGGTTCTCAAACTTTTTTGTCTGCTGGCTGACACTGAAACTAAATTCATGGCACCCCTAGCATTATTTTTTGCTTTTTTACAATTAGTAAAAATATGAACGATGAGAAGTATTTGAAAGAAATAAAAGTTTTTCTTTGTTATTAGGTTATGTTGAAAGACAAACTCTAATCTTATTTTAAGGGACTAGTGAAATAATAATAACATATATGAATGAAAAAATAAACTATAGTAGTAAATAAAATGGAAACAAAAAATATAGAATTGTAATAAAAATATATTAATTTTTTATAATTCTTTTAATTATTTATTTAATTTTATTTACTTTTTAATTTAATCTAATTATTTAAAAATTCCGCAGTACCCTTGAGGCATGGCACCCACATTGAGAACCACTGGTCTTAACTAAGAAGCAAATAAATTCAGATACAAAGTAGAAGGAATATATTAATTTATCAATAATTTTTATTGTTAGAAATTAGCCACGATGAAAGCTAAAAATTGGGGTTACAGCTGTATAAACAAAAATTAATAGGCGTCACTTAGAATGCTAAGCAAGGTAGGAGTATAGTCTTTTTTATTAAATAGATCATCAAGATTTTTATTTTATTTTAAATTAGTCCGACATCTCAGCTATCTTGAGCCATTTTCAAATCTGTAAAAAACATAATTGTTCAGTCAATATATACAATTAAATTTTATACTATAGGAGAATTTAATATAAAATATTATATATAAAAGTAAATATATTCTGCTATGTTATTAAATTTAAATATATATATATATATATATATATATATATATTTTTTTTTTTTATTTTTCGGTTGGCTCTACAGACCTTGTAGATCTTTGGCCGCCTGAATCAGCCTTCTCCACCTCTGCCTATCTAGGGCCACTGCTTTTCAGTTTGCTGCATGCAGTTCTTTCGCATCTTTGTTGATCCTATCTATCCATCTGGTTTTTGGCCTTCCACGTGGTCTCTTGCCAACTATTGTGGCATACATCGTTGTGAAAAGGCGTCCTGATGGATTGCTTCGAGCTACATGACCCACCCATCTTAACCTCCTTGCCTTCATATCATGAGATATTGACTGACCAGTTTCTGTAAGTAGTTCTTTATTGGTCTTTCTTCACCAGGATTTTAGATTCTGATCCCATATCGCTCCGGTTATCGTGCGGAGGACTTTCCTTTCAAATCTCTCGATTCTGCTTTCTTGGGTGCCGGTTAGAGCCCAGGTCTCGCAGCCGTACATCAAAACTGGTTTTATCACAGCATTGTACACCCTTAATTTGAGATTTCTGGAGATTTTTCGGGATTTCAGTATTCTTGAAAGAGAGAAGAAAGCTCTATTTGCGCTTGTTATAAGCTGGTCTATCTCTGTATGCTGGTCATTGACTGAGGTTATTGTGGAGCCGAGGTATTTAAAGCTGTCTACTTTCGGGAATATTCTACCATCCACGCAGATACTATTGTTCGGGTGGATTTTTTGGCTAACTATCATGTATTTTGTTTTATCTTCATTTATTTGCAAGCCGATTTGCTCTACTTCTCGTAACAGTCTTAGCAAGTCTCTCAATGTCCTCTTCATTGATTCCAAGGACAGCTATGTCGTCCGCGTACGCTAGGATTTTGTGTTTCATTCCGACATGCACCCTTCCATTTTCGAATGAAGTTGTTCTAATCACCTTCTCAAGGGCTAAGTTAAACAGCATCAGCGAGAGTCCATCCCTCTGCCTCAGACCTGTTCTAACTCTTCAAAGGCTTCAGACACATCTCCTTGTATCAGGATTCTGCATTTGGGGTCGTTTGTACACGCCTTCGTCAATCTCACCAATTTCCCGGGAATACCCAGCTCAGTCATGATTTTCCATAGGCAGTTTTTGTCCACGGAATCATAGGCTTTAAAATCGACAAATAAGGCGTGCACATTCTGCTCTACTTCCCAACTTTTTTCGAGTACCTGTTTTAGGATAAAGATCTGGTCTAGCGTGCTCCTTCCTCTTCTGAATTCTGCTTGGTGGTCACCTATTATATTTTCATAGTGGGGATATATCCGGTTAAGCAGGATATTAGTCATTATCTTATAGGCAACCGGAAGGAGTGCTATGTCTCTGTAGTTAACACATTCATACATGGACCCCTTCTTTAGGATAGGGCATATTAGACCTGTTTTCCAAGCCTCCGGTATCCTTTCCTCCTCCCATATTTTCTGGATTAGTTCTAATAGCTTGGTTCTTAGAGTTTCGCCTCCATCTTTAAACAGCTCTGATGGTATGCTGTCCAATGGGGCCTTTCTTCTTTTAAGCCTGTCGATAGCTATTTCCACATCCAGAATGTCTGGTTTTTCAACCTCTTGCGGGTCGAGGTCTTCCGCGTGGTCCATGTCTTCTTCGTTTGTGGGGTTCCCATGGTTGAGAAGCTGCTGGAAATGTTCTTTCCAGATGCTTAATACCTTTTCTTTTGATGCCATCAGTTTGTCATCTTTTCCTCGCATTTGCGTGTTTCTCGCTTCATATCCTACCCTTTCTTTCCTGATGTCTGCGTAGAATTCGCATATATTTCCGGCCTGCCAGTTGTCCTCAATAGTTTGCAGTCTTTCTTTGAGAAATTCTCTTTTTGCTTTTCTTATTATTCTGTTTGTCATTGTCTTGGCGACGGCGTATTTCTCCAGCGTGGCATGATCTTTGGCTACGGAGAGAACTTTAATTTTTCTTCTTTCCTCCACTGCCTTTTCACATGCTTCTGTGAACCACTTCTTGGCTTTTCGTTTCTCCTGAATACCTATCACTTCCTTAGCTGTTTCTTTTAACCCGGTCTCTAATGCCTCCCAATGTTGATCAACCGTGAGGCCCTCTGAGTCCAAGGGTTCGAATTTATTCTTCAGCTCAATTTGGAATTTAGTTTTTAATTCAGGATTTTTCAGATTATGGACTTCGTACCTTTTTCTCTCCACATGGTTCCCTACTTTGTTGATTCGCTTCAGCCTCTGACAGAATTTGATCCTAATCAGAGTGTGGTCCGAATCACAGTCTGCTCCACGGTAGCTTCTATATCTATATCTATCAGCACGTGGTCAATTTGGTTTTTAGCACCTTTAGGGCTTACCCAGGTGTACTTGTGGATGTCTCTGTGCGGGAACATCATGCTACTGACCACTAGACCCTTAGCTGCTGCCAGACTAATACATCTCACTCCATTGTCATTGCTCGTTTCGTGAAGGCTTTGGCCTCCGATTATGGGCCAGAATTGGGGTTCTCTGCCTATTTTGGCATTGAAGTCACCTATGACTAATTTGATGCCATATTTTTGAGCCTGGTCTTTTTCTAGCTGATCGTAGAAATCATCCTTCACCTCATCATCTTTATCTTCAGTTGGTGCATATACATTAATAATCGTGGTATTAAACCAATGACCTCTAATTTGTAATACACTTATCCTCTCGTTAATCAGGGTGAAGTTTATAACTGATTTCCTTGGAGCTGGACTCACTATAAATCCAGTGCCAGCTTTTCCGTTTTTGGCATTTCTCCCGGTGTAGAACAGTGTGTGGCCATCAATAGTGGTTTCACCACCTTCTGGCCATCTCACCTCTTGTATGGCTGCTAATGGTATGTTGTACCTTTTTACTTCATTCACTACTGTTTGGGCAGCCCCTGGTCTGTATTAGCTCCGAACATTCCATGATCCAAGATGGAGTCCATTATACAAAGCCGGGGTCGTTACCGTATTAAGACAGTCAGATTTTCCGAGGCTAGTTTTAGGTTTCGTAATATTTGTTTTTTTGACGGGATAGGATTATTAGCCCTATGCCCAACCCCCAACCTGGAGGGCCAGGAGCTATGTCAGACACAAGGGCCGCTCACCTCCCTGTGACTCTCAGGGTAAGGACATTACTGTCCCTATGCGGGAATCGAACCCGTGCCATATTGGTCTGAGTAATCGGGTAGCGTTATCTTCCTCCATAATTAATTAATGTCTTTTTTATTTTTTAATTATTTTATTATTGCCTGTGGAATCCCGGGACCGGGATTTGAACCCACAACCTTTGGGTTTATAGACTGATGCATTTTTGAAGAGTGCTTTAACCCACTCGGCCACCCCGGCCCCCTATATATATATATATATATATATATATATATATATATATATATATATATATATATATATATATATATATATATATATATACAGCGGAAGGGGAAAGTGAGGAGAAATATAGGATTGTGGTGGACTTCAGAAAACTTAATGAAAACACCCTGGATGAGAAGTACCCCATACCCCGATTTGAGGATATATTGGATAGGCTGAGTGGCGCAACAATTTTTAGCACACTGGACCTGAAAGCCGGATACCATCAGATAAAGATGCACCCTCGAGACCAACACAAAACCGCATTCTCATTTGAAAGGGGACATTTCGAGTTCACGAGGATGCCGTTCGGGCTAAAAAAAAACCCCATCACATTTCAGAAGCTGATGGACGAATTCTTGAGAGGGTTAGACGAGACATTTTGCCGGATTTACATGGACGACCTGTTAATATTCAGCAAAAATCAATCACAGCACAGAAAACATTTACGGAGCGTCTTCGATAGGCTGCAACAATTTAGACTGAAACTATCAGAGGAAAAATCGACCCTGGGCAGGGATGAAATCAACTTCTTAGGGCACACAATATCAAGGGAAGGAGTGAAGCCGGACGTCCGAAAGGTGGAAGCCATAACCAAGATGGCGATGCCGAACGATGTCAAAAGCATTAGGAGGCTATTAGGAACTCTTAACTATTACCGGCGGTTCGTACCAGAGATGGCAAGATATTTGGTGCCGCTAAACAATTTATTAAAAACAGGTCAGAGAGTAATAATAACCCCCGAAATAGAGGTCAATATCAGGCAATGCATGGTGTACTTACAGAAGGAACCAATACTAGCATTTCCTGACTTCAACAAAATATTTACAATTACTACGGATGCAAGCGAGTACGCCATAGGAGCAGTGCTGTCACAGGAAGGGAGCAACGGGGAACGTCCGATAGCATATGCAAGTAGGAGGCTCACCGAAACGAAATCACGATACAAAGTATCAGGGAACCTCGGAAACGTAGGACGGTGCATGTAGAACCATTAAAATTCCCGGTGGGGAACCATACGTATACTGAATAAAATATAGGTATCCTCTTCTCCTCACTGCTGAGGTTTATATCACAGAGAATAGATTTAAGTTTAAGTATAATAGCGAAGTACAGATATGTGTTATGTTTGTTTTTAGTGTATAAGGGCATATGGCTTGAAGACAGGAGTGTAATAGGAGAAAGTTTGTTTATTTTTGTATTATAATGTATTTCTTTTGTAGTGTATTTCTTTTTATAATGTATTTCTTTTTGTTGTTCTTTCAATTTTTGTTTGCTCATTTTTTAAGTTTATGAGGAGTATTCATAAACTGGCAGGGGGGAGTTAAGATAGCGGATAGCACAATATCACATGTAATCCTATATCATAAATGTAAATAGAACTTAAGGCTATATATAGGAGATTATGAGAAAGAATAAAGCAGTCTTTGTACAGTACTCGAGAGTGTCGTTTGTCCCCTTATTTCCTTTTTTTTTATTCTAAAGTTTAGAACAGTCATAAGTTATATATATATATATATATATATATATATATATATATATATATATATATATATATATATATTTATATATATTTTTTTAATCTTTCCTCGTTTACCACTGAGGTGCCTTCTGATAGAGCCTGATCCAATTATCCCTATCCTCAGCCATCTATCTGTCTTCTTCTTCTCTAGTCCATGCCTCTCTTCTCGAAAGCTTCCTTTACTCCCTTTACCCAGGTCTTTCTGGGTCTTCCACGTGGTCGCTTCCCTTCCACTTTAGCCTCGAGGGTAACTCTTGCTAGCCTGTCTTCAGCCATCCGCAGGACATGTCCGAACCATCTTAGCTGGTTCTGTTCTATTATTTCTTCTGCAGACCTTATGTCCAGGTTTGTTCTTATTGTGGAGTTCCTCACCCTGCCTCTTTTTGTTTTCCCCTCAATTTTCCTTAAGTAGCGCATTTCCATTGCTTGGAAGTGATTGGACTTGCCTATGTCAGGATTGGAAGAAACGTATTCTTGTATATTACTTTTTTAGTTGTTTTAGAGACTTCTTTCTTGTTCAGAAAGTCAGTCTTGAAGGATTGGAAGCATCTGCCTGCTATCTTGGTCCTTTCGCTAATGTCTCCATCAACCCATCCATGCTGGTTGAGATGAGTCCCCAGGTATTTGAAGTCCGCCACTTGTTCTAAACGTCTTCCACTTAGCCTGATGATCCTGTCCCCACGGTTTCTTCTTCTACCGATCCTCATATATTGCGTTTTTTCAGCATTTATTTCCATGTGTATGGATTTTAGTCTATTTTGGAGGATCTTTAGGTTGAACTGCAGGTTCCAACAGTTATTTCTAAACACTACCATGTCGTCCACAAATGCTAGGATGGTGTAATGGACACTCTGGAGGTTCTTGTATCCGAGGTGATATGACCTCCTTTCCTGTTTTGTTTGCTTTAGTACAGAATCTAGTACTAGGATGAATAGGAAGGGACTAAGGCTGCACCCTTGTCTGTTTCCTTGTTCGCTTTGGAATTCCTCAGATGAGTGGTTGCACATCCTAACAACATTTCTTTGGATGTTGTACAGACTCAGGATGGCCCTTCTCAGTCCTGTGTGAACCCCGTACTCCTCCAGCCCTTTGGAGATATCTTCCTTCTGCACCCGATCGAATGCCTTGTTTAAATCTACGAAGCAAGCGTAGGCCTCCTCGTCTTTTTCGATGATCTTCTCGGAAATTTGTCTCATCGTGAATATCAAATCTTGCGTGCTTCTGTTAGGTTGAAATCCATATTGTTCTTCTCCCAACTTTTGTCCGATGATGCTTCTCAGCCTTTTCTTGAACACCTTTGAATAAACTTAATATGGGATGCTGAGTAGGGATATGCCTCTGTGGTTCTGACATTCACGATTATCACCTTTCTTGAAGATTGGGATAATGATTGAGATTTCCCAGTCCTTTGGGATCGTTTTTGTTTTCCAGACGATGTTCAGGAGGTTCTGGAGCATTTCCAGTCCCTTTGGGCCGCTTATTTTTAACATTTCTGGGGATATGCCATCTATTCCTGCTGCTTTTCCTAGCTTGAGCGATTGTATAGCCTCATTAACCTCTTTGTCGCTGATGAAGTCATCCTCTTCCCAGCTGCCTTCCGTGCTCCGAGTCTGCTGATTTTCTTCCAGTCTTTACGCATGGTTTGCTAACAGGTCTTTAAAGTATTCAGCCCACCTGTTCATGATGTTTTCTGGACGACTCAGGACTACTCCGTCTTAGTCCTTTATATGCTTCAGCACGGGTTCTTTCTCCTTTCTCATGCTCCTGAGGCTTCTATAGAAGAGTTTCCGGTTTTCCTTGTAGTTCAATTCTAACTTCTTTCCGAAATCTTCCCAGGATTTTCGTTTTGCATTTATTACAGCCTCTTACTTTCTTTCTTTGTTCCTTATAGTTGGAGTAAGCCGCCTCTGTCTTTATTTGTAAATATCGCTTCCAGAGAATTTTCTTCAGCTTGACTTCTTCCTTGATTTCTTCAGTCCACCATCCGGTTTTCTTAGTTCTCTGTCCGAGTTTATTTTTCCCACACACCTCCTCCGCAGCCTCAAGGATTATATTTTTTATCGCTATCCAGCTTTCTTCCACATCATCACTGTCCCAATTGTATCTTCCGCTGCCGGCTTTTTCTTCGATCATATTCTGATATGCTTGTGACACCGTCTCTTCCCTTAATTTATAATATTTTATTTTAAATTTAGGTGTACGGTCTGGTGTCTGGGGAATTTTTTGGGTCTTTTTGAGGGTTATGTCCATTATTAACAACCTGTGGTCGCTGCCTATCTCATATCCTCTTTTGACCGTTATGTCTCTTGTATATTTTCTTTGTTCCCTCGGCATTAAGACGTAATCAATGATGGATTTCTCATTTCTACTTGGTTCTTCTCTTGTAAATTTGTAGATGCATTTGTGAGGGAAAAAGCTGTTTCCTACGAGCAGATCATTTGCAAGGCATAAGTTTAGGATTCTTTCACCATTGTTGTTGGTGTGCTCTTCACCGTCTGGTCATATATATAGGCTGAGTAGGGATATGCATCTGTGGTTCTGACATTCACGATTATCACCTTTCTTGAAGATTGGGATAATGATTGAGATTTCCCAGTCCTTTTTACACACTTCAAGATGGCTCAATATAGCCGAAATGTCTAACTAATTTAAAATAAAATTAAAATCTTGGTGATATTGGGTGTTCTATATTAACTAATTATCCATCATGGCACCAAAAGCAGAAAATACAACTAGAATAGAGATAGAAGATTATCAAAATCCTAATACTTGCTCATAATTATAACTTAATTGTTTTATTTTATTTTGTAACTACAACTGAGTTAACAAAAATAGACTATAACTGTGCCAGTTGTTCGACTACATCATAAATTATTGTAAATCAATCAACTTGATTTTTTTTTGTTTAAAGATTACATTATTATTTTTGGTTCACTCGTTGCCAAGATGTAAACAATAAAAATATCTGATGTAGACACCACATGACTTCCTTGTATGTCTAGTAAACTATAAATCGGTGGCTCAAAAAGTGATCCTAAATTTGATTACTAGTTTCCCAAGATAGCAGTATCTCAAAAACGAGAATCGACTTCGCGACATCTACCGACACACATTCATCATTATAAAAATGTTAAAAATGGTTAGTCCGGACAAAACGTGCTTTCCATGAAAATCTAGATTTGTGATTTTTAGAAAGTAAAAAAAAAAAGTACCACTTTCAGGTAAAATACCACTTCCGGCTATCTAATTTTAACCAAAATCTAGTATATTATTTTTATTGATACAAAAATCTTATATACCAAATTTGAGATGTTTTGCATTATATTTTAATATAATTTTTGATGAAGGTTTATTATGACCTTGAAGTAAAGTACAATTTTCAGATAGCTAATTTTAACCAAAATCGAGTATACTATTTATATTGGTATAAATATACCAAATTTGAGAAGTTTTGTATTATATTTAAATATAATTTTTGATGAGAATCTGTTATGACCTTCATGTAAAATACCACTTCTGGTTTGCCAATTTTAACCAAAATGTAGTATGTTATTTATATCAATGTACAGGTCTTTTATACCAAAATTGACAAGTTTTGCTTAATATTTTAATATAATTTTTGATGAAAATCTATTATGACCTTCAAGTAAAGTACCACTTCCGGTTTGCCAATTTTATCCAAAATCTAGTATATTATTTATATTGATACAAAAGTCTTATGTACCAAATTTGAGATGCTTTGTATTATATTTTAATATACCTTTTTGATGAAAATCTATTATGACCTTCAAGTAAAGTACCACTTCTGGTGATCAAAAATGGAGGTTTACAACTAGATGTTACAACAATCCCAAATACAAAATTTTAACTTTTTACTGCTATCAGTTTTTAGTTATGCAAGATAGGAACATAGATACAGACATCAATGCAGTTTTTTATGTGTGATGTGTCCGGATTTTTCTCTGATCCTTTCTCATGATCAGGTTCATGTCGAAAAACCAAAATTTGCTCTCTGTCATAATTTTGCTAATAGTCATAATATTTTCCTTAATTTTCTAATATATATAAATTATCTCTACTATATTCTACTATTATAGCTTTTTAGATTTTAGGAATTCTTATTAATAAACCTTTTAGATTAATATCATATATTTAAACAGCTACACCTATACACCAACAACTTTTCGGACCCTGTGCCCATTTTAAAGTTGTTAATCCTGATAAATCAGTTCATATATCATTAAATTTTAACATAATTTTTTAAAATTTATTATATGACTTCAGTTTATTATTATTATTGCAGCAATTATATTATTTTCATTACTTTGCTTACTGCTTCACCCTTGTTGCATTTTTACATGCTTATTTATATATATATTATGAGATTTGGCTGAAATTTCACTTCATTAATTACATTATTTTACCTACATGCTTTTGAGTTAATAATGTATTAAATTTTCCTTTAAATTAATTTTACAATTGTGGTTGTATTGTTTTTTAGCCAGAATTTATTAATGCTTGGGAAAACATATCTCAAATTGAAGAAAGAAGATAAAGCAAGATACTACTTAGATTTAGCTTGTCATTATCCCATCGCTACTGACGACGATCACTTAGTAAGTTAGTTATATTGCGTTTATTAATTTTAATTTGTTTGTTCTCAGCATATGATTTTCTATTATTTAATTGTTTTTTTTCTTAAATTTGTTACTTAATATGACCTCATAAATTTAGTTCATTTGGGCAGGTAAGGACCCAAACATGAACTCTACCTTTTGTAATCAATTCTAAAAGGAGTCACTGACGATCATTCCAATCCAATCACTCCACACCAAATGGAACATGGAACAACTGTGAAATCCTATTTGGAGTGGTTGGAGTAGAGGGGAATAGCTGAAATTCCGTCAGAGTTAAAATCCACTGTGTTATAACAAATCCCAATAAAAAAAGACAATTAATGATATCTATTCAACAACCCCCGAAGATAGGCCCATCCCGAGACATTATGTTTTGATTCCATATTACAGCCCTATATCCATCAAAGTCGGAAATGAATTGAAAAAACTAGGATTAAACCCTGCATTTAAAATAGAAAAAATCCTATCCTCATATTTCTCTTTTCCTAAAGACAAAATAGATCCTTTCCAAAAAAGCGGAGTATACGAACTAAACTGTAATGATTGTGCAGCCAAATACACGAGAAAAACTGGAAGATCGCTAAATCAGAGATTAAAGGGACATATACTTGCATGTAATAATAAGACAGAGAATTCCAACTTTGCAATTCATTTAAATGAAAAAAAAATCATAAATTCATCAAAGACTCAGGAGTTAAATTAATACATCACGTTGAAAACAGCCTCAAATTAAATATATACGAAGCACTTGAAATAATAAAATCCTTCAAAGCCAATCCACATTTTTGCTGGATAAATATCTCCAATAGTCCAATCTTAAATTTATTCCCATCTATAACAGAAAAAAACAATTACTCACCGGCATTACTGGAAAAACCCTGACCCTTAAACCGTTTACCTATAAACATTTTATAAGTACAACAAAAAATAAACATTTTTATACGTTTACCTATAACATACCTTTTGTTCATTGTTAGTTCAATGCGAGAAGAAACCAGTACAAACTTTTCTGTTTGATTTAATCCATTTAGAGCCTTGGTGAGTACCAATATGTATTTGATTTCTTGTCTTAATTAGATTCATAATTGTTTTATAATACTGATTTATATTACATCTAATTTAATATGTAAACTATATTTTGAATTGCTTATTTTTGAATTTTTTGTGTGTTTTTAGATCTGAGGATGAATGTATAACATTCGAAACTAATTTTAAATAAAACAAATTTATAGAAGTGGCATAAATAATTTATTAATAATAAGAATTGATAAATAATTTATCAATCCCTAATTACAAATTCCTATCACTCCAATTGATTGTTTGAAAAACGGATGGAGTGGAACAATGAACTGCATAGTTTTTAGGCTATTTATACTAATAATAATAAAAATTGTTTGTCACTAAATAGTGTTGTTAAATTGATGATACTGATTGTATAAAATATTGATCTGAATAACTTATCATTTTGTTTATTTTTTTACTAATAATTATGTAAGAAAATATTTATAAATGTTAATTATAAGTAAATGAACATTTTTAGTGGATTTATAACTTCTGATAAGCATAAAATGTCCACTGTTTTTTATATTTTTGGAGAGGGGATTAAGATTTAATTATTTAATGTTTTTGCTCTTATAGAGCCACTATTTATAGCCCTAATAATGCTTGTTTACATGAGCATAAATCACCACCTGTCCGTAAAAAATGGAACAATGAAGTGAAGTGATCGTCAGTAGGGCCCTTGAAATTGCCTTAACTCCAAGTACTCCAGCCGTTCCAATTCAGTGTTCCATGTTCCATTTTGCGTGATCATCAGTGGCCACCTTAACTCACAAGTGCCTGGACCTTTAACCTTCTGCATTGCCAACTTGGCAGCCTGTGATTGAGCAAAGTTTGCTGAAGGTTGACCTAGCTATTGAACCACTTTGTATATTAAAACATAGAAACATGCAATAGGGAAACATATTGGAACATTTGGTGGCAATAACCTAAGAACCATTGACCTTTGCTTGCTCATTATAAAAAGAGGTCAGCCAGATAGTAGTTGTTATTTTATTTTTAATAAAAACAATTCCTAAATATCGCTAGCAAAAACTGATAACATTAACTTTAACAATAATCCACTACGACATCATCTTCAGAATATCGGACAGACGTTTCGCTCAGCTTGATTTGATGGACAAATGGTTTATTTTAAACGATCTTCAATTTTCTTAATGAAAACTAACTAGAATAATTAACTTGTAGTTAAATAATTAACTTGAATAATTAACTTGGAGTTGGCGCTTGACCACACGCCTCACTGCCCTGAAGATGGCCTAAAACTTAGGCCGAAACCTAGGCACAATTATATAAGTTCGCATTATAGTAGTCTATTTCTTTGACCGCGCCCCCCGACCAACTTCTCCCTTTAAATATAGAATAATTAACCTTTTACTAATTGTGTGATCATTAATTTTATAGAACACAATTTTGTGAATTAGCTGTATTACACTCGCTTCTGGTTGAAAGAGTTTTGTCGGACCATTGTAGGTTTTTGATTGCATAATTATTTCTAATAAATTTATAAATAAAAAAAAAGGTTGATATTAATTAGTCATCTTATATTTTTTAAATTGCAATTAATTCTTGATCCCTTAGTAATGTGGTACTTATTTCAGTTGTAGTTTATTCAAATTGGACTTGGTATTATGAAGCCTTCCGAAATGTTTATGATTTATATTAAGTCAAATTTTTAAATTTATATTAAAATTTTAATTTATATTAAGTCCTGGCTCCTGGACGATTACAGGTTATTTCAAGGTTAGGTTGTTACTTATTGACATTCAATATCATAGGGTTCTAGGCTTGATGCACACTTTCCCTCTAATAAAAGGCATTTAATACTATTAAAATAACAAATATATCGATAGGAACGAGGAATACATATCATTTGCAGAATAAACATTTTTGGTTTGTAGCAGGTCTGGAGTATGTGTTCTGAACAATTTCCCATTTTTTTTTATTGAGGATCAATTAAGGATATAATACAAAATAACCATTTACTGTGTTTTGTTTTTATTAAATCACCTAACTTTTCAACGAAAAAATATCGGCATCACAGCTAGAAGAGCAATAGTAAGCTAAGTGCTCTTCAGTGAGACTTGGAAACAATGCATTATATCAGGAAGTTAATGATATAAATATTATCACTAGCAGTAGTGATAGTAATAGTGAAATATTTATATAGTTGCTTACTTATCTGATGATGGCCTACATGATTTGGTCGAAACGTTGACTATTAATAAAAAAAACACTTGTTTTATTTTTTAATTTTTATTTCCATCCTACATCGCCTTCTGGCTTTACAGGATTCGGCATCAATGACACATCACTGATGCCCACTTCCTATATTTTATTGTCCATTTTCTATCCTCAATTCTTCAAGATTTGGAATAGGGTGATTTCCATTTTCCTGGGGGCTTCCATTCTCCTGGGGGATTTCCTAGTACTGGTCCTCTTCTTTTACTGTACTCTCCAAGGTTATAGTGGGAAGACCCAATCCTGTCTTTCAACCTTAAATGAATTCCTTCAACCGCAGGATGTTCTTCTCACTTACTAGACGAGGAAACTTTTTCTCAGTGAGGACATATATTTCTGCCTCCTAAGCAGTGCAGATTGTGACCACTTGCTCTACAATATAGTACAGTTCTCAATTGGTTGTTTTTTTTTAATGCTCTCGGCTGTTCTCTGATTATCTGTCTTTAGAATCAACCATTTGGTGTTTCTTCAATCATTATTATCCTTAATATTCAAACGGAAAAGTTATGAGGATTTATATAGGCCTTTAATTTTAGATAATTGAGTACTTTTACCTTTTCTGTTTTGTTTATTTATTATTTAATTTTAAATTTATTTTTCATAGGCTAACAAGGAGGCATGCGAGCTGTTGAAAAAATTTAAGACTATAAGAAAATAAAGAAAGGTGATGTATGAGTTATGTATGTATATGATATAAATAAATTGTATATGAGTATTTTTTATGTTATATATTTTTAGATATTTCGTTGAATAAAATACTTTTTATATATTTAATAATGTTGTTTTACTTTCCCATGACCTTTTCCCTTTAATTATATTGGTTTTAGTTGGCTAAATTTCACTTCTAAAATTTATCTGTAATTTACTATCAAATTAATCTTTTATGTAGCATTATAAAAAAAAAAAATAAAAAAAAAATTAATCATATGGAATATTTTCATGTAAAATATGTTTTACAAATGTCTATGTGGGTTGGTGTTAAAGAAGTTTTTTTAAATTATTATTATTACTTTGAGCATGGTCATGTATAAGATGTTTATTTTATTTTAACTTTAATTTTAATTTTCTTTATTTGTTTATTTATTTATTTTATTACTATTTAATTTACTTATATTGTCTATAAATATGATATGAATAAATTCCTTTACTTTATTACTATTATTTATTGTTCTTAATTGAGACTGATAGGAATATTTGCCAGTAAAACAGTTTTATTTATTAATTTATGTAAGGAATTGTGAAAAATAAAACAGTCTTTCCAGTGGAAATTCCTGTTATTTCTCTATTATAAAATTATTCGGGTAATGCCTATTGGTATATATGGCGAAGACCAATAAAAAGTTGGGAAATTTGAGATTTGAGAATCTATTTCAAAGTTATTAAGATTTAAGCACCAACATTCACAAAAGGTCAGTGAAAAGTTCAAATCCAAAAGATTTGGGGAAAATTACAATATTTAGTAATATAGTTGGGAAAACTGAAATATTTAATATAGTTTGGAAATTTTAGATTTTTTCCACTTCAATTGATAGTTTTAGCAACATCCCTGATTGCGTAAACATGGATAAAATAAATTAATAAAAAACTGAATGTGTATTATCAAACCATTTTTTTTTCTAATCATTCTAATTTTTAGTTTCTAATCAGATAAAATATTGAAGGCATTTAAAAATACATAATCCCGAAAAAAAAAAATTCTCACTAAAAAATAAACAGAGAGTAAAAAAACAACTAAATCGAGGGGAGGGGGTGAAAAAAACTCAACTTGAGTTTTGTTCTACTTCAGGGCTATAATAAAAGAAAATAAGAGTCGCATGAGAATAAACTGTAAGTAAGTAAGTTGTTCATCCAATAATTCTACCTTTTTTGTATTTTTACTATATTTATTCATTGGCTATCATTCTGTTCTTATACTACTCCTGTCTTGTTTAAACAGTCCTGGCGAAGGCTTACAAACTATGTCAAAACATCAACACATTAAAACAGTAATAAATACTAAGTTGTTACAAAAGTCCTTGTGCATGAACACAACCCTTAATTCCAACCCTCAGAATTATAAGAATGTTTTTGTCCCTACTATTTATGTCAATCTTTACTTTGACTAATCCTTTAATTCTTTCTTTGTGATTTGAGTTGGCTTTATGGGATCATTTACATTTTTAAAACGTATGTGCAATGTCAGAAGAAAAAATCGCTAAGCGCAAAGGCAGCCGCCGAAGACATTTTTGCCATAGAAAGGGAGTCAATTATACATCGAAATACTGCCGCACAGATCAGGTCGTCCATCAGACGTTGATGATGACGTTCTTCTTGAATGTGTGAACTGAGGCCCACATGCAACTACTCGTGATTTATCGGCCGTAGTAGGGACTCAAACCTTTACTGTGAACAGTTAGACAGAGTTTATGCAGTTTTGAGTGCAAAATACTCCGCTTTGGTCAACAGGAACCAAACCATTTTGCATCACGACAATGCACCTGCACATCGTTCTTGTTTGACCAAGGAAAAATTATCGAAACAGCTAGGAGTAAACGTATTGCATCATTCTGCGTATAGCTCAGATATTGCACCATCAGGTTATGGTTTGTTTAGATCAATGGCTTATTTTTTAAAAGGTCGGATCATTGATAATCACAAGGACGTAAAAAATTGGATGTGAAGAGTTCTTTGCCACAAAACCAAAGGAGTGGTACCGGCATCAAATCCAATTACTGGCAGAAAGGTGGGTGAAAGAAAGTAGTTGAAAACAATGGACTTTACTTTGAAGAATAGTATTCAATAATGTTTAAAATATGTAATCTGAAATAAAGCTATAATAATGCACAAGACTTTTGTAACAACCTAGTATACTCTATATAATATACAATGTGTTTTTTTTTTATTCAACGCCAACCATCATCTGTATTATATTTAATATTTGATTCGAAAAAAGATGAGTCTATTAGAGAATTACACTAACAAGCTATGAAATTCAGAATCTACCTACACTCCCGCAAATATACTTTAAGTAATTACATCCTGGAGATTGAAATGGGCATATTGCCATAGTGGATGAAGAAGGAATCACTAGAAATGTGTTCATCTGGGTCTATCTTAAGCAATTCATTTTCAATTATAAAGTTCAAAAATGTTCTCTGAACTTTACTTCACTTATACTTTTCCTTGATCGAAATGATTTACAAAAGTATACTGGGTTATGAGCAGGGCCAGCGCGTGGGGAGAGGGTCGCCCCAGGTGCTTTCGCCTCAGGAGGGAGCCACGGAATAGGAACCAAAATTAAAACCAATGTAATATTATTTTTTGATAATTAAAATTACAATAAGCCGGCTAGAGATTCGAAAAATATCGACCATCGGTGAAGGAGCAAGGATATAAAACTTGCAAACATCAGAAAACAGGCTACTTTCCGATTTTTAGGGGGTGGCGGCTGGCAAAATCGCCTTGGACGCCTAAAACGCCACGAGCTTGTTCCTCAGTCGTCATCGTCTATGCGTATATACCCTTCTCCACTGTATCCCCGCCACTACAGTACTGCTGTTTCCAGCTTCTAGAACGTTCCGGAATCGGGAGTTTCTTCGATAGTCCAGAACCTCCTGGGACATTACAGAACATCCTGGACCATTCTAGAACAATATGGGACAATCTGGAACATTACTGAACCTTCTGGAATATCCCTGGACATCATAGGAGCAGACTTAGGGGTAGAGGGGAGGGGGGGGGGGGGAGATTGATGCAGGCGACAGTCCCTCCTCAATAATAAAAGAGAGGGAACGAGAATATCATCATCCCTCTCTCCTAATAATTTGGTATATTAAAATTTTAAAAAAAGGAAAATAAAAATCAATTATTTATTCTACACTAATGAAATATGTAAACTAAAATCAATGAAGAAAACAGGAAAAATCGAATAGCTAAGGTTTCGGGAATAGCTAAGGTCTCGAATCGAATAGCTAAGGTCTCGAATCGAATAGCTAAGGTCTCGAATCGAATAGCTAAGGTCTCGAATCGAATAGCTAAGGTCTCGAATCGAATAGCTAAGGTCTCGAATCGAATAGCTAAGGTCTCGAATCGAATAGCTAAGGTCTCGAATCGAATAGCTAAGGTCTCGAATCGAATAGCTAAGGTCTCGAATCGAATAGCTAAGGTCTCGAATCGAATAGCTAAGGTCTCGAATCGAATAGCTAAGGTCTCGAATCGAATAGCTAAGGTCTCGAATCGAATAGCTAAGGTCTCGAATCGAATAGCTAAGGTCTCGAATCGAATAGCTAAGGTCTCGAATCGAATAGCTAAGGTCTCGAATCGAATAGCTAAGGTCTCGAATCGAATAGCTAAGGTCTCGAATCGAATAGCTAAGGTCTCGAATCGAATAGCTAAGGTCTCGAATCGAATAGCTAAGGTCTCGAACTTGGATTAAATTTGAAGTTGTAAGTCTAGATCACTCCGTCGTTTGTTACTTCTTCACAACAGTAAATAATTCCAAGAAGAAATAAGGTCTGGAAGAATTAGCAGATTAAGGAAAAACGTCAACCCAACTGCTCGAGTTCACAATTGATGCTTGCTGAGAGTTAGGGGGCGGGAGAAGGGGGCAATCGCCACTCCTCCCGTCCCCAACGATAATGGAACGTCTGCGCCTATACTGTACAATATTTTCTGGAACATTCACTACAGCATTCGATTCCCAGCTACTTCACTATCTTCCCATTAGTGTGATGTCTTCTTTTGAAATTCATATCTCTAAATCCAATTCCCGCAGCTCCGAATCGAAAACTTCTTCACGAGTGGGAGATGGAGGGCTTGGAATTGGAACCGCAATTGCTATGTGGGGTTGGGTTGCGGAGATATTGTGGCACGCACGGACTAGCCATGGTTACATGTATGTATGTAAGTATGTGTGTGTATGTATATATATATATATATATATATATATATATATATATATATATATATATATATATATATATATATATATATATATATAAAGGTATCCAGATCGTTAGATTGATCACAATGGTCCAATTAGTTGGCCCCCAAGATCTTCAGACCTCCAGAGATCTCCAGTACTGGATTATTCGTTAAGGGGCTGGTTCAAAAGTCAAATTATACAAAGTAAAAGTAGACACTCGGGGTGCACTAATTCAAATGCAATAGGCGCCATTAAAGGAAGATAAAAACAATCAGGAGGGCAACTGTCGCCCTTCGAAGACGAAAACGTTTAGAAGTCAATGGCAGTGGCGTAGCCAGAAGGGGGAGGGAGTCCAAGGGGTCCAGGCAGTCCGGACCTTATCTGTAAAAAAAGATTGTATAAACCTATTTGAATTTTATTTTATTGTATAAATAATATACCTATCGTAGAATATATTACATAGCGAGAGGGCTCCCATACATTTTATAAACCTATTTGAATTTTATTTTATTGTATAAATAATATACCTATCGTAGAATATATTACTTAGCGAGAGGGCTCCCGTACATTCACAGTTGGGGTGAATTTCTTTAAAGTACATCCTTGGAAGGACCCCCTCATCCCTCTCTCCTCCTCCCCCGAAATGAAATCCTGGCTACGATACTGATTAATGATGGTGCTTTTGAACATTTATTAAAATAGGACTTCGATAACTGAAAGCTAATATATGTATGAAATATTGTTTATAGTGAAATTTAATTTATTTGTAATTAGCCAATAAAATTTAAATCGGATAAGAGCATTTGAGTTTTTAAAATTATTTTTCTGTGTCCAACACACTCCTGGAGTTTGGCCCATTATATATTTTTCGATATATAACTATGAATTTGAAAAATAATAAACCATAATAATTTGCAGCGTTTTTTTTTTTTCATTTTTACTGAATGAATATTAATATTATGAAAAACATAAAATTTAATTCATAACTTTCCGTAAGATAAAAAAAAAATTCTTTCGCGGGCTACCCACTGCGAATCCCTGGTTCATAAATTAGTTACATTTTATTATTTACTATTTAAAATTGTTTGTAATAAATAAGTAAATTAGGACACCACTAATTTATTTCTAAACTAGTGATTGATTTGAAAGAAGGAGGTATATAAACAAAAAGCTGCCTTTCTCGGTTTCGCGAGAAGACAATTCGATTATCGCTAATAGAGCCATCCCTTCCACTCTACTCCAAAACATTTTTTCTGTCAGTTAAAAACTCTCCTTTATGATAGTGTTTAGTTAGCTTCACTGTACCGGTTTGTGGTTATTATTTACATTACTTTTTAATTCAAATTGTTCATGTATAAAAGGATTATTATTATTAAATTATAATTATTATTATATAGAATATTGTTTTACTATTATAGAGTATAGTTTTCTTATTACTTGTTTAATAAGTATTTAAATATAGAAACTATTTTGTGGTCAGAAAATAATATATATTTTATAGCACATAAGATGTACGTAAATGAAACCTATACATAAATCATTTAAGGTGCATTTACTAAACATTGCCTTTATCTAAAAATTGAAAAAATTAAAACCAATATGGTTCTCACTGGTTCAATTATTTGCTTTGCTATTATTTATTTTTTAATAATTAAATACGGTAGAAAATTAGAAATATGCGAAATATATCTATAACATTAAATATTTAACTGAATATAACAAATAAAATTATTTAGTGTAATTAGAATAAATTAAAATTATGAGATTTAATTTCTTTTTTTAAAAATCAGTTATAAAATCACGGCTCTCAGAATATCCACGACAGTATCTTACTTTAAAATTTTAATCTCGTTCTTAGAACATTAATATTGAACATTGTTTCTATATTGTTAGACATAACTTAATAAGAATTATAGCTATAACATTAAATATTGAAATTAATTTCTTTCTGATCCTTACTAAATGAATTACAAATTAAAATTTTATCGTGCATTTCTCTCCCTGTGGGAAACTGTTTCAGAACAAGGAATGCAGGCGATGTCCGCCATTGTATGCTAGAAATCTTTTCTCAGTTGATATCCACTAGGATCCTATTTCATAATAAAGTACATGTACAATTAGACCTGTGATTTACCAGGCATATGACTGTGAAATATTGAAACAGGATTAAATTTAAAATAGTTAATAACTATGTGTGTCATTTACCTAGTAAGTCATAGGTCTGCTTGCACTTGCACTTTATTATGAAATAGAACCCAGACAGCATTTATTGATGGAATTTCTAAATGACAAATATATTATGTTCGTATATGTTTTCTGATTACTTATTTTAATAAATCTTCAAGTCTATAAACTACTTTGTCATCACAAAATATGATATCATTATTTAAGTTTAAGTTACTAAAAACAAAATTCTTTCTGATTGCGGCATTAAATATATATAAATTTGATTTTTCAAAGTTTTGTTTAATTGGTTGAGATTATTATTCATAGTAAAATGTTTGAATATTGTTCAAAATTGAAAAGATTATAATGCGATTTTTTTTCATAGATTAAACATTGAAATTAATGAGAATCATGAAGTTAATAGGTTGAATAAAAAATGCTAATTTGACTCTCCACCATATTAGCTCTTAAAGGATCCTTTCTCTAAACAGCAGCCCTTATATAATTTTCGTTTTTGCTGATCTGATATTATTTATTCATGTATAAAAAGATGAATTGTGTATTATTATCATGAATCATAATGTTGATTATTATTTACATTCAGGTTACTTCGTAAAAGAATGTTTCTGATTTTAGTAATAAATTTGATTTTTCATAGTTTTGTTTAATCGGTTGGAAATTATTTATTTTGTTATAAATTCATTGTCACATTTTATAGTTTTTTCAAAATTGGAAATAATTTTATGCAAATTAAAACTGCTATATTAAATAATGAACTGAATGTCTTTCTGACTTAAAATATAAATTTCATTGTAAATATTTATTTATGTGCTAAAATTTGGAATTAATAAATGTAATTTAAAATAAATATGAAGTTTGAAGTTAAAAGGAATGATGAATAAAATAATTGTTTTGTGATGCTATTTAATACTGATAGAACAGAATATTATCTTGGAGTTATTTTGATTTGGTAATCCTGTTCCAGTAGTCAGCTGGAGATGAATAAACGACTTACCAATCTGAAAGAGTGAGCGAATTCTAGGAGGCCTCAGTATACCCACTGTCCAGTTCGAAGACCAGGGCCAGTATGTTTGTCCATTCAACAATGGTGTTCCACCAGTGATTGATCAGCTCATCACAATAGATGTTCAAGGTGAGGTTTTGAATAATATTAATTTATTTATTTTAAATGATGATTATTTCATAGGCTACTCTGTATTACTTGCTAGGATTAGTATAGTGTATACTTTGTTAAATTATAACTCTCTGAATCGACTCCTAAGCTTGGTTTCATTAATTAAATTATAAATATGATATATAATTATATTTGTAATAGAACATATATAAAGAGCATTCTATCAAAAGTTAATATAACCACAATTCATAAAAAATTATTGTTCGACAGATTTTACATCATAAGATTATTCAGTTTCCCTTGTTAAATAATTATTGGAAATCAGCCTTTTCAATCAAAATTTAACTTATCTATACTAGGTGCCTGCCCCAAATCATTTTCATGTTTTTTATGAAATAATTTTCTGAAAGTGGATATCATGACTTTTGATAGAATACTCTACACATATAACTTTGGCTTTCAAGAAGATTGCCACATTACAAAAAATTTTGTTTTTCCTCTTTTTTCCTTGAAACCTGCCATTCATGTTTGTTTCTTTGAGAAAAAATGTCAGATTTTTAGTCTCAATATTTACTGCAATAACAATTAATTTTAGTTTTCTATGGAAAGCAGCTATAATTTAATAAATGTTCAAATAATGCTTATCTTTTTAAAAACAAAATATATAAGTAGTATTGACTAAGAAAATGCCTGACTTGATGTTTTATCAGTGAGTGAGGGACAGTGATAAACCTAAATAGGCAAACTTCAAACGCTTCTCCTGTAAAATTCTAGTTTGTCGTAATGTGGCACTCTTCTTCCAAGCCAACAGTATCTATTTTTTATTACAACTAAGTTTTCATCTATTGCGTTTACTTGTTTATTATTGTTAGTGTATATCCAATAGCACAGTTATGTTTAAGTCTCTATTTTGTTTTCATCCTGTTTGAAAAAAGTTTTAAATCCCTAAGTCTGTTACATATTGTCAGTTTGCTGTCATTGTTTTAGTCAATTTCTGGTCAACTGGTGCTTTAAGTGCATCTTAATCTTTTTTGAAAGAATTTATTTTGTTTTATTTAAAAAAAAAATTAAATTCTTCTCTTGTAAAAAACATTTCATTAATCACCTTGTGCTATATTAAATACCTTGACTGATCCCCAATTAAAAAATCACTCGAACCTTTTTATCTCTACCAACGATTCGATATTTATTAAATTTTGTTATTTGTTTTCTTTAATTATTTATTTTTCTAACAATAGTCATTTTGTTATGTCATTTTATTTCAGAATTTCTTTAAAAGTATTTTACATGAGGCGGATGACAAGAGCATATATATATATTTTTTTAATGGTAAATAATAAAAAAAATTGCAATGAATTCATAATATTACTTAAAGAATAATTTTATTCCAGTTATGTATAATTTCAAAATATTTGTTATTAGATTTATCGATTAAAATAATCAGATTTTTCTTATTAAGGCATAAGGCACTCATGAATGTATTGAATATCTTTGATAAGTTGTATATGATTTTTTATTAGTCATGGTTTAATATCACATATCTCATAAAGGAAAACCAACCAAGTTAGACATAGTAGAGAGGTATAAATTTTAGGGATAACTTGGTGTGGTATTCCTTTGGCACCTGACAACGAGGCTTTGTATCTAAGACGCTTAAAGGTGAAAAGTATATAATCTACATTTTCTGTAAAACTGTTGATTTAAATAGGTCAAAAACATATCTGGGTTTGTCTTCTTTCAGTTCCTCTTTTGCCTTTCTTCCTCCCTTCCTAATCATTACTTATCACTTCAATACTTACAAACTTTCGACAATTCACTTCCTAACCCCCTCCACATCTATTTCAGTAAATCAGTTCTACCACACATACTGCCGACCCCTCTCATTTCCTCAATCATCAAAATCATTTCTTAATTACTTTCAGTAAAATTGTATTAATTTATTATCATATTTATTGTTTTAATCTGAGAGCTGAGGCAGATTTCATGATTATTAATCTTCCGGAGGGAACCCATCACATTACACCCAGATTTATTGAAGTAAAATATATTAAATATAAAAAATAATTTTTACCACTAATATGTTAATTATAGTGGAATATTGTTTTGTTAATATTATGCTATTTTATTTCAGAATTTCTTTAAAAGTATTTTTCAGATATTAGGTAGGTACATTCATGAATCCTGGGTAAGCTGTATATGAAACAGAGGCGGCAATGTGAGTACAGTACTATGATATATTTTAATTTTTCCTTTTTATTTCTATTACCGGCAATGTTTAAAATATCTTAAATAGCTGCCTCCTTTAGTAAATCATGAAAGAAGGACTAGATGTTACATTTTTTTTACAAATTTAATTAAAGAGACATTTTGTTTCTCTTCTTGATCCGGTATATTGAATATTTCCTTAAAATTTATTATAGAGTGCATTTGTACTAAAATTTTATACCGTTCCATATCTGACCTCCCTCTCCCCCCAATCTCTGTAACAACTTTTCCAATTTCTCCATACTTATTCGGCCATTTCTGTTACACTGTTAATTTAAACTTACTTCAGATCAAACACTTACCCGGTAGGTCATCTTTCATTTTTTCTTTTACCATACACTTTCTGCTCCTCTTTCCAACCCTCAACTTATTACTTCTTTAATTACCACCTCTGACAATTCTCTTCTGAATCCCCACCATGCCTATTCTGACCAATCAGTTCTACTCAATTTTTCTTTTGATCCCGCTACTCCCGATCCCCCTATTTCTAACTAAAACATCTGAAAAAGTTCAGAATTATTTTAAATCAAATTGTAATTATTTATTATTTTAATATGAGAGGTAAGGCAGATTTAAGGGTCATCAGTCTTTAGCAGCGAACACTGATTACACATACAAATTTAGTCATACAGTATTTTTTTAAATATATTTTAATATAGAATATAACTTTGTAATATTGGAAAATTATTAGGTCAATATTATTATTTTATCTCATAATATCCTTTAAAGTTATCTTCTTATGACAGATAACAGAATCTTATATATATATATCATAATTTGAAAAAACAATAAAATTCTGTTTACATAATTTGAAATAATTAAAATAAAATAAGTATTCCAAAGTAAAAAGTTTAGGTATCCTTGATGGAGTCCTATGAAAACTTATTGGAGGAAGATGTAAGTATTCTTCCATGGAAGTAATAACGCTGGACCGATCAATAGCCACTGAATAAACGTTATAAGTATAAAACCATACACTATCATAAAAAACAAGCAATTTATATAAATTCTTTAAGAGGTAAGGGGAACTCCCCTCAGCAGAACAAACATAATATTTTTATAAAATAAAAAAACAAAACAATATTTTTAGTATGTAATTTTATTTTATAATATTATTTTTAATACCTCTTAATATCTTTTAATTTTATTTTCATATGACATAAAAAACCTTTTTAATAGTAAATAATAATAAAATTACATTGAATTCATCATAAAATTACAATTTTATAACAGCTAGGTATAATTTCAACATATTTTTTTTTTTAAACAATTTAATTATAAGATCCTTCAGACATTAGGTAAGTGCAGTCATAAAGTTGCTGAGTAGATTTAGTTAGTTGCATATCTAACAGAAGTAATGATGTGAGTACAGTATTATTGCTTTATTATCATTTTGTTCTTTATTTCAATTTTATGGAGTGTTTTTACTTGTTTTCAATGTCTGCCTCATTTCACATGTGACAAAATTGCTTATATTACATTATTTAAAATCTCACTTTAATATTTTTGTTAGTTAAAACAGTATTAAATTTTTTAAAGAAATCATCCAATTTTTATTTAGAAGTCAATTCATTTGTTATTTTTGGTGTTTTCAAATCATTATATGTTATTCAATTAAATTAATTTTGTAAATATAATATTAGGAAACTACTGATTGATGCTTAAGATTTATTATTGAGAATGTATATTTACAGTTCAATTTTGATATCCCTATATCCGACATCACTCTTTCTACGTCCACTTTTCTGATTTAAACAAAGTTTTTGACCAACCATTCTACTTTCCATCGTCGATTCTATCCGCCACCACATTCCATTCTCTTTTTCGACCTTACAATTACTTTTATTATTGGCTTAAATTAGTCATGGTTCAGTACCTCGGATGCAAGTGCTAAAGGATATCAAACCAAGTTGGATATAGTAGAGAGGTATAAATTATAGGGACATCTTGGTATGGTATCCTATTTGCACCTGACAATAAGGCTTTGTAGCAAAGATGCTCAACTTTAGTAAGTTTATGATCTACCATTTCTGTTATACTATTAATTTAAATATAGGTCAAAAACTTACCTGGTAGATCATCTTTCATTTCCTCTTTTACCTATCACTTTCTGATCCCTCTTTCTACCTTCCTTCCAACCCTCTATCTATTACTTCTTTAATTACCACTTCTGACAATTTACTTCCGAACCCCTACCACACCTAATTTGACCAATCAGTTCTACTCAATTTTTCTTTTAATCCCGCTACTCCCGATCCCCCTATTTCTAACTAAAACATCTGAACAAGCTCAGAATTATTTTTAATTAAATTGTAATTATTTAGTATTTTAATATGAGAGGTAAGGCAGATTTAAGGGTCATCAGTCTTTAGCATCGAACACTGATTCCACAAACAAATTTAGTCATAAAGTATTTTTAAAAATATATTTTAATATAGATTATAACTTTGTAATATTGGAAAATTATTAGGTCAATATTATTATCCTATCTCATAATTTCTTTTATAGTTATCTTCCTATGATAGATAACTGAATCATATATTTCATAATTAAAAAAAAAAAAATTAAATTATAATCTATTCACAATGAAGTTGAATGATTTACATAATTTGAAATAATTAAAGTAAAATAAGTATTCCAAAGTGAGTATTAAAAACTTAGGTATCGTTAGCGGAGTCGCCTGAAAAGTTGTTGGAGGAAAGAAGTAAGTATTCAGCCATGGAAATTATAATGCTGTACCAATCAACAGCCACCGAAAAAAAGTTATAAGTATAAAACCATTCACCATCATATTCAAAACATTAAGAACAGACTATATGTAAATTCTTTAAGTGGTAAGACTAACTCTCCTCATCACAACATCCACAATATTATAAAATTAAAAAAAAAAAATTTTAATATATAATTTTATTTTAATGGGAGTGGAGTAGGTCAGTGGTAAGGCACTGTGTTATCATGCTCCCTGTCTCAGGTTGGAGACCGGCTGTGGCAGAGCGTGATCTCGGCCAAATCACCTCCTTGTACAACCATTGGCCTAGAAACAGTACCATTGGCCTAGAAACAGTACGGTCCTTACCTAGTACCAAACCCCAAACCCTTCATGGGCTGTAATGGTACAGGTTTTTAATATTAATCTTAATTTCTTTTTATATCATTTTCATTTGACTTGTGGAAAACCTTATTAAACTTTTAATTGTAAATAATAATTAAATTACTTTAAATTCATCATATAAATTACAATTTTATAACAGGTAGGTATAATTTCAATTTTTTTTTTTAAACACAAAAATTTTAAGATCTCTTAGGCATTTGGTAAGTACAATCGTAAAGTTGTTGAGTAACAGTAGTAATTCTGTGAGTACAGTATTGTTGTTTTATTTTCTTTTTTTTTTAAATTTAGGATTGTTTTCTATGCCTGTCTCCTTTCACATATCCTGAAAACGCTTATATTACATTATTTAAAATCTCACTTCAATATTTTTGGTGGTTAAAATAGTATTATTTTTTTTAAAGAATTCTTCAGTTTTTTATTAAGAAGTAGATTCATTTTTTATATTGGTCAGATCTAATTATATTTGTTATTCAATTCAATTATTTTGTAAATATAACAGTAAGACACACAACGAGATCATGAACAAGAACTAGAAGTAGAATGAGAACTAGAACTAGATCGAGAACGATAACTAGAACGAGAACTAGAACATGAACGAGAACTAGAACTAGGACGAGAACGAGATCGAGAAATAGATGGAGAATGAGAACTAGAACGAGATCTAAAACTAGAACTAGAACGAGAACTAGAAGTAGAACGAGAACGAGAACGAGAGCTAGAACGAGAACGAGAACTAGAACTAGAACGAGAACTAGGGATAGATTCCACATGATACAAACCATAAATATTAAAAACAATTCGCAACTATAGAATTCCATTATAGAATTGATCAATTATTTTTTCATTTAAAAAAATAATTCAATTTTCTCACATCATTCTAATTATCTAATGTTGTTCCCCCTTCACCATTCGTTCAAATGCGTATAAAAATGATTTGATACAAACAGATTTTTGAGATTACACGAACCATTAGAACGACCGCCATCTTGGATGAAAATTAAAAAACAAAAATCCATACTCCAAAAGTCATTTTCCTTACTGAAAACGAGAACGAGAACTAGAACTAGAACTTTTATACAAACAGATATTTGAGATTAGGGGGCCATTAGAACGACCGCCATCTTGGATGAAAATTAAAAAATAAAAACCCCAACTCAGTCATTTTCCTTACAAAAAACGAGAAGGAGAGAGAGATTCCACAAGATACAAACTAAAAATACCAAAGGCAATTCGCAACTATAGATTTCCATTATAGAATTGATAATTTTTTTTTCATTAAAAAAAATAATTCAATTTCTTCACAATCATTGCCTACCATAGAAATAACAAGTGCAGTACTCACATATTCCCTTCTGCTTTACATGTATATACTATAACTAACTATAGTTTTCCACACCTCTATTAGTGCACCTACCAAATGTCTGAAGAATCTTATAATTTTTATGTCTAAAGACAAAATCGAAGATTTTGAAATTACGTCTTCCTCTTATAAAATTATAATTTAAGTAATTTTATCTTGAATTTGATGCAATATTTTTTTATTTACAATTAAAAATTTAATATATATATATATATATATATATATATATATATATATATATATATATATATATATACTAATTCTTTTTTTTTAAAGGTTATATGTATTGATCTATGTTAACTTTGGGAAATTCTTTATTATGATATAATAAAAATATTATATTCTGTAAAAAAGGTTAATATTTCCTGAAGTTAACATATATCAAAAATTTTATAAACGTGATCTGTGTCATTTGAAAACAACATTAAAAGAAATTCTAAAGTAATAATAATAATATTAATATAACAATATAACTACCATATTAAAAATAAATTTTTAAAATATTTTCTTACAAAACTTTAGAATGTAATGAGAAGGGTTCACAGCTAAAGACTGAAGATCCTGAAATCCGCTTTACCTCTCAGATTAAAATAATAAATGTAATACCAAACAATTACCCAAATTAAATCTCATAATTTTAATTTATTCTAATTACACTAAATAATTTTATTTTTTAGTATTCGGTTAAATATTTTATGTTAGAGTTATAATTCGCATATCAATACTTTAATTTTCAACTGCATTTAATTATTAAAAAATAAATAATAGCAAAACAAATAATTGACACGGTGAGCGCCACATTAGTTTTAATTTGGTCAATTTTAGTTGTTTTTTTCCATAAAGTAAATGTCTTTCAGGACCCAATTTCATAATAAAATACAAGTGCAAGAAAGCTATGATTCACTAATATGGCAATATGACACGCTGTGAAATGTTGACATGATAAAATTTGAAATAGTTATTATTTATTTTAAATTTGATCGTGTTTCAACATTTCACAGCGTGTCATATGCGTAGTGAATCACAGGTCTACTTGCACTAGCACTTTATAATGAAATAGTTATATAGAATCCATTATTTGCTTTGCTATTATTTATTTTTTAATAATTAAATGCAGTTGAAAATTAAAGTATTAATATGCGAATTATACTTCAAACATAAAATATTTAACCGAATACTAAAAAATAAAATTATTTAGCGTAATTAGAATAAATTAAAATTATGAGATTTAATTTGTTTTTTTAAATCAGTTAAAAAATCACGGCCCTCAGAATATCCACAACGACAATATCTTTATTTAAAACTTTAATCTCGTTCTTAGAACATTAATATATTGTTCTTATATTATTAGATTTAACTCAATAAGAATTATAGCTTTATCATTAAATATTTGTGTCATTTAGTGAGGATCGGAAATTCAGTTCAATATTTAATGTTAAAGCTATAATTCTTATTAACTTATATCTGATAATATAGGAACAATATATTAATGTTCTAAGGATGAGATTAAAGTTTTAAATTAAGATACTGCCATTGTGGATATTCTGAGGGCCGTGTTTTTTTAACTGATATAAAAAAAATTAAATCTCATTATTTAAATTTATTTCTAATCACATCGAATAATTATATTTTTTAATATTCAGCTAAATATTTAATGTTATAGATTTAATTCGCATAACAATACTTACATATTTCTAATTTTCAACCGTATTTAAATATTAAAAAATAAATAATGGCAAAGCAAATAATTGAGCCCGTGGTTGGTGTTTATTTAGTCAATTTTAGATTTTGTTTTCTATAAAGGGAATGTTTAGTAAATGTACCTAAAATGATGCATGTATATAATACATATGTATTATATAATTATATATAAGTTTCATTTACTTACATATTATGCCCTTTCTAATATGTAACTTATTTATTAATAGAATTCAAAAAATGAAAATTTCATAATAATAATCGTTTTATACATGAACAATGTGAATTAAAAAGTAATGTTAATAATAATCCCAAACCGGTACAACGGCGACGACTGACCACAAGAGTTTTAAACTCACTGAGAAAATATGTCTTGGAGCGCAGTGGAAGGGATGGCTCTACTCGTATTAGCGATAATCTAATTGTCTTCTCGCGAAACCGAGAAAGACAGAGTTTTGTTAATATACCTCCCTCTTTTAGTTCAATCCAGTCTGTTCCGGTCCTATAATCAACTCTTCTTTTTCAAACCTCTGTTTGGTTTTAAATATGTAGAAAGTGTTTTAAAGTTTTTTAAATGTTATACTATTAATATAAATGTTATACTATAAAAAGTTTCATAACTTCTATGTCATTCATACTTCGGGTAATACTCCAGAATCCTGACCCCAACATGGCAGGCGGGCTAATGTTTTTGGCACGGTCTGTACATCCCATGCCGAAGGGTTACGACAGCAGCCGAGTCTCTCCGAACGTTGACAGTGATGAGGCGACCGCTCCAGCCGAAAAAATGAACTGTTCGCCTGCTTCTAAGTACCAATATTTCGAAATACTTGAGAAATATTTTAAATACAAACAAATGATTTTCAGACAGTAGCTTTTGGCCTTAGGTAACCTTACCACTAGCGGAACTAAATGCAATAAATCCAAGGTAGTGAATTTTAAAAGAGTCCTTTCCATAAAACAATTACTCTGCTAAAGCTTTATAAGTCTGAGTTTATTTATTTAATAGTATCATATGAAAATATTAATTTATTCCAAAGTCCAGTATACAAAGCTTCTGAGAGGTTGCCCTTAAAGCACAAATCACTCCATATTCATGCCAAACCCCAATTGAAAACTATAAATTCCAAAAATAAAAGGCACTTATTGTTCAATGGTATAATATTTTATGGACAGCAGATTGGATGTCTTTCAAACATGCAATTTACTGCCTTCCATTGTTAATTTCACTCATTATTAATAAAATAAATGACTGGTTCCTATTAGTAAATATTTGGTTATTAGTAAATATTTGGTTATTACATTAGTTTGTAGTTAATTGGATTTTGATGCTCATTTTTAATCCAATAGGGCAGGCAGGAAGGTGGTTAATTTTTGGATAATTAAAAAAAAATTATACTTTTTGCCATTATAGTAGGCATTCTGCCAATAGAGAAGTTATGAAAATAAATTGTATTCATCCCTGACATCTCCTTAGAATCTTTATAGGACAATGGTAAAGTGGCCCAAAAATATCGAAATGATAATAATTTTCTTTTTACTATTACCCATTGAAATATTTCTTCAAGCACTCCTAATTGAGAGGGAGCATTGCGGACTTTGTGGGAGGAAGGATCATATTCCAAAAAGATATCGCATAGGTAATTAAAGAAAAATTTGTCAAATATAACAGTTTCTTGGAAAGGAATATTGAGATTGGAAGAAAGGTAGCATGCATTGTGGGGGTGGATTTCAAGTTGGAGTTGAAGGCTAAAAAATATAACAAGCGCTGTGAGCTGGATTATTTGGTGTGATCAATTTTAAATACTGCTCAATCCATTTTTAAAATTTTTACAGGAGACACCAAAAACATATGACTTTTTTGACCTACAAGAAAAAGGAGTCGGTGAGTACATAGAATGAAAGTAATGACAAGAGAAATAGAATTATATTAGTTATGGAAATTGAACATCAGGAAAGGATTTCATCACATATTTCAAAAACTTTTAATTTGTTTTTCTAGAAGTTAGAAATAGGCAGAACCACTTATTCACAGGAGCTATACTATTTATTACTTCTATACAAACATAAATCATGAACTTTATAACCGCTGAGACCATTAGGTTTGTAATGTTGTTTCCTAATCTATCCCCGATAACCCTCTGTGGCTGAAAAGAAGATGAACAAGAGCTTAAGACAGCTAATGGTCATTTCTCCCGTCAGTCATTTTTATATCATAATAATGTGACTCAGCATATTTATTGATATAGTAATTGTAGTTATACAGAGTGTCCAGCAATATAGCATGAAGAAATTCGAGCATAATTTAAGAATTTCGAAGCTGTGAATTTTAAAATTCAAGGTACTTTTCATCAATTTAAAACAAAATTGGAATCATAAAATGTTGATTTTGGGCAGCTTATGATAAAATGTAAAATTCGGAATTGAGAATGAATCTGAATAATTATAAATGTTGTATTCCTGTTTGATAATGAAAAATTGTTATTTAATTTCTTACATTGAGGGCAAAACATATCACCAAAAATAAAAAAAACAAAAACAGGAAATACAGTACAAAAACAATTTCAAGAGTAAATAAATAAAATTCACGTATTGGAATTCTTATTTTACAGAATAAAGCAAAATAATATACCTGCATGTAACAAAATAATCATAATTATAAAAATAAAACGAATCCTAGCAACCCCTTATCCTTCTTATTCCACCATTGGTCCCAAAGAAAACTGGCAAACTTATTATAAGAAGACGATTGTAAATCGGTTGAAATTCAAAGTCGGAGCTGTTTGGAGCTAATACATAATTTGACTTTTCCATAAAATCACTTAGCGACCCAGAAAGATGAGACAGAACATAGAATGAGTTTGTATTTGAGAGAGAGGGTGGGAAGGAGAGGGAGAGAGGGAGGGAAGGAGAGGGAGTGAGGGAGGGAAAAAGAGGGAGTGAGGGAGGGAAGGAGAGGGAGAGAGGGACTGATGAACAAAGTTAGTGGAAGGAGACTTTTTCTAGCTTTCATGAGTAAGAGATGCTAAGGGGAACAACTACATCAACCTTTTGAATATTTTATACATTTGTTACTTAGTACTGATGGAAAAATGGAATTATTAGACTAAAAACAAAAAATTCCTGATGACTGGCTGTTTTCCAAGCATAATTCCCGATTTTTTCCTGACACAAAAAATTCAAGCAGGATTCCCAATCTTCGAGGAATTCAAGACTGCTGGAAATCTTGTTATATATATCAATAACTAAATTTTAGTTATATTTCTACCGTTTTGTTCTCTGTTCTTTAATCTTCTAATAAGAAATAAATAAACATAACCATCAGGGAAAAATAATACAATAAGAAAACAAACAATTAAATTGCCTAACATTTATTATATAAACAATGACAAGTTAAAACATTATATATTTCTAAACATAAATAAGGAAAGCCATTTTTCAAGATGAAATACCACACATTAATGTTATGACAGACAAATTTGAATGAATTCATAAGGCACTTAAATCAATAACCATTCACACATAACAGTGTACAAGCCTCTCAGCTGATTAATTATAAAAATAAATAATCTTTTTCAAGGGAAAAAATATTTTCCAGAATGTTTGGAAGTGATACAAATTCGTTTCAATTAACTTGCGTTGAATGTCAGTCAGAAATTGCTGAATGATCGAGCAGCTTAAAAAATTAATAGTTAGACTAAATTGTTTCCTACACTCAGTGTTGAATTGATGAACACAATTGGTGATGCTTGAAAATGACATTAGTATAGCTACTACATACAGAATGCCCTAGAGAAATATAAATAAATAAATTAAACATAATAGAGAAGAACAAAGCATAAATTTATATTTATCAGCTAATCACTAATAACAAGCAAATAAATAGTAAGCTGTATTAATTTGATATTAATTTCATAACAGTTCAAAATAATTTAAACTTATAATGACTGCTCAATAACAGCTTTAGAACTTAGAACTACTTACAGTAAAACCTCAATTATCCTGGGCATTTTATTGACCATCAAAGAAAACAATTTTTTTTTTTAATATTATATCTTTTTTTTTTGAAAAATGAATTTTTTTTCCTGTGAAATGCAAATTTACATTATATGATGTTTACAGCCCATTTCCGAAAAACTGTACAGACCTAGAATCATTAACTTTCTCCTTTAGTTTTACCTCCATCTTAAAACTGAAGCTTAAACTATTAATATATGAAAGTTTCCACCATTCTACTTTCTTTTATGGTGCACTACTGTTTTCATATTTAAGACAATCAACCATGGTATGATTACAGCAATTATAGAATAAAATTATTATTGAGACAGTCCACAATATCACTTACCGGAATTATAAATCTATAAATTTGGTATAATTACTTTATTTACCAATGGTTGAGGAATTCTGAAAAGATTTTGTTGGTTTTCGAATACTCTATTCAATAATAATTCCTCTAGAACAATAATTTCTTTAAAGAATATTTTGTGTTATTATTTTTCATCAGAACAAAAAATAAATGTTAAAAAAAAAAAGATAACTAAAGCCCAATTTCCAGATCTTTTTTTATCTCTAAATGGATATAATATCAATCTGTAATAATTTTGAAGTGAATGAACATGTAAAAAAATAAATAATAGTTTAACAGTGGCTATGATATCTTCAGAGATTTAAATTTCACATTTGTATATAAGCAATTATGAATCGTATTAACTTTGAGAACTTTCTGTTCAATTATTATTCTCTCATCTTTTTATTCAATTGTAATAAATTTTTGTAATATTGAGGTTCCATGAATCGAAAATCTCTATGATTTCATTTCAATGAACCTTTAAGTTCGATATCTATATATTTGATATCGTAATGATAAATATATAGATTGACCTATATATTTGTTATAAATGAAATGTTTCTTTGTTAGCCCATTCCTTTCTTTATTGATAATCGTTTCAGGTTTTACTGTATATACATGCACACAGATGAACACAAAAATATATACATATTTTTTGTAAGCTTACCTGTAATTTAATAAATAAAGTTACAGTATATTTTTGGCATGTCTATAAGCAATTAAATTACATAACTTTGTGGTTATATTCATAGGAATTGTTCCTAATCAGCAAATATAAGTATTTATATTGACTAACACATGTTGATGCTCATTGTAAGTTGGTTTTCTTAATTAATATTTCAGTCGTACAATATTTGATTAAATGGTAACATGTTTTTGTTTTGGCTGGTAATGATTAAATAATATGCCCTGATAATTAAAATAACAATAAATTAACATAGTCACTTAACTACAATAATATGAGATCAATATTCAACACTTTTGAATTATATTCAACATAAATATTTCATAAACTTAACTTTTATTGTTATTATAATAAATATAATATATTATATTTGTATGTTCCTTGAGTAATAATTTTGTTTATAAGTAAAGTTCTAAATTACCTCATTTGATACACCATCATAAAGATTGTTAAATAATTGTTAATTTTAATAATATATCACAGATGATTCTTAAATCTCAGAATTTTATAGGTTATACTATTTAACATCAATAGCAATTGTTATTACAACTAACAAAACCACAATATTCCATTCAACATGAAATAAAATTATGAATACATGATCTGATAGAATGCCAAGTAAAATATTATTATAGAAAATAGTTTGAATATTTCTTGGTATCAAAAAGTGATTCTTAATTGCCAAAATCTAAGTCATCGATAAATATGTGCTATCATCATACATTCTTGTTTTAATTTGTATTGTGAAGACTTAATAGAAAAATATATAGTCATAAAACCTAAAAGAAACCCTTTTAGTTAAATAAATTACATCAACAATACAAATCATTAAAAAATATAATTCTGAGATTATATAATACCCTGGGAATGTTGAGCTTTCAGTTTTATAAAATATATGCCTAACTCATAAATTACTTTTCCCTAAATGACCCAAACGGTCAGATTGAACCATTATGTAATTAATCCCCTTTTGAGATCTGAGAAGATCGATTGAGGAGGTAATCCAGGTCATGTGATATACTGCTGAGAACTTCTGAAGGATCAACGGCCACAGACAAATTATCCTTCAACAAGTCCATGTCTTCCACATCGTTGGCTCGACCAACTGTGGCCTTGCTCTGATCCTTTTCATTAGCACCTGCTTGAGAAATAATGTCAACGCTAGAGCCTATGCTGTAATCAGCTGTTATTCTGTTATCAGCTGTTGACAGCTTGCAGAACTTTTTAGGGCTCTTCGGATAAACTTCCAGGTCTACATTTTGCTCTTTCTTCTGAACTAAACAGTACAGATTAAAAAAAATCATTAATTGTTTTTACATAAATAAATGCCATTTTTTTAAAAATCAACTTTTTATTTTAAAATATTATAATCTGCCACTTGTGGGCACTAAATCACGCAGCTAACTGAATCAAAACTTTAATAGTTGATAAGGAATTTTCAGGAGGTAAGATAGGTTTACTTACATGCAGATTGATTTCTAAAATTGACTAATTTTGGTTTATTTAAAATTGATATTTCTTTCATTTCTGTACCAGATTCTCTGACTGCAAGAGGAACATCTTTGTTTTCTAGTTCCGACTCTTGCTTGGTGAAAACTAAAAAAAAAAAAATTGGAAGTTAGTCTCTCAAATATTTAAAAATATTATATCATGGTATCACAGAGATGAAACAATATATGTTTAATTTAATAGAAAAGAGTTAGGCACTGCGCTAGGAATGGAAGAAAGGTGGGGTGTTTATAGGTAACGGTTTAGGGGTCGGTGTTTTTCCAGTAATTTCGGTGAATAATTGTTTTTTCTGTTATAGATGGGAATACATTTAAGATTGGACCATTGGAGATAATTATTTGGTCATTTAAGAAAAAATCTGGATTGGATTTGAAGGATTTTATTATTTCATTAATTTAACTCCTGAGTCTTTGATGAATTTACGTTTTTTTTCATTTAAATGAATTGCAAAGTTGGAATTCTCTGTCTTATTATTATATGGACATATTTTCCTTTAATATCTGATTTAATGATCTTCCAAATTTTCCCGTGCATTTGGCTACACAATCATAACAATTTACTTCGTATACTCCGCTTTTTTTGAAAGGATCTATTTTGTCTTTAGGAGAAGAAAAATATGAGGATAGGGTTTTCTCTATTTTAAATGCAGGGTTTAATCCTAGTTTTTTCAATTCATTTCCGACTTTGTTGGATATAGGGCCATAATATGGAATCAAGACGTAATGTTCCAGGATGGGCCTGTCTTCAGAATAGGGCCTGTTGTTGAATAGATATCATTAATTGTATTTTTTTGTATTTGTTTTTTAAAAATATGATTGATAGTGATTTTATTGCACCCGTTATTTTTTGCTATGGAATATATTATTTTGATTTCTTTATTATAATTCTTTTCATTTAATGGTACATTCAAAAGACGGTAAATCATGCTATTAAAGGTTGAGAGTTTATGTGCTATCAGTCTCCTAGCTTCATTGTTTATAACGACATCCGTGTGGGTGGGTTTCCGGTAAATTCCAAATTCATGATGTTTGTTTTTTACTGAGATTTCTAAATCTAAAAAGTATATGGTTTTGTTTTTTTTCAGTTCTACTGTGAATTTAATTGAAGAGTGAATTTCATTTATTTCCTTTAAGAAATTATTTATTTGTCTTGTCGTACCAGGCCATATGTATATAAGTCATCTACATACCGATACCAGTATATATGTTGAGCTAATAGAGAATTGTTTGGGTCAAGAATTTGTTGCTCTAATTTGTCCATAAATAAATCTGCAAGAAGGGGTGAGAGAGGGGAGCCCATTGGTAAGCTTTCTTCCTGTTTGAAGAATTTTCCATCAAATTGAAAATAATTATGGCTTACGCAAATATCTAGTTTTTCTAGCAATGATAGATTCGATCGGTGACTAATAGCGTCCGTCAACAAAATTAAAAACAGTAATTCTGGATAACACAAAATTAATATCATTCAACGTGGCAAATCTTTTCATAAGTATACCACTACCAGAAACAACAAAAATTTTAGAACAGTTAATCTTCCGATTGAATCTATCACCGCTAGAAAAACTAGATCTTTACAATTTAATGTCTATTTATATAAACCATAATTATTTTCAATTTGATAGAAAATTCTTCAAACAGGAAGAATGCTTAACGAGGTAATGTTCGCTTCCTATCTTAATTCTGAAATCTTATATGTCCTCTACTTCTTCCTTCCTGGCCAATAGGCAGTCATAATTACAACTTATTGTCATTTTTTTAAACTTTCTTATATTTTAATAAAATAATAAATATTATTATTTCATTTTAATTCATTATTTACAGTTAATTTTGTAATTATTTTATTTTGTTCACAGTATTTGGCCTATTTCTCTACAATGGTAATTATATATAAATATTAACTGTAATAATTATTAAACATTTTTTTGTCAATCATATATCATGACAAATAACATGGAATACGAGGCATGCTCAGAAAGCCAAAGTACTTGACTTTTCTATTTAAAAATTTGAATGGATTTTTAATCTATATTCCCCTCCGTTTGTTTTGAATTGCTCTCTTGAGCTTTTTTTGGGTCTCACAATATCGTGCTGGATTAATCAGCTCCTCCTCACACAGAAATTCAATCAAAATGAATCCTTTTCAGCCCCATAACATAGTGGTCACAATTTTTTTTTTTTTGGCCGAAATTGAGGGTTTGAATTTTTGTCTTTATCTACCGTGACAGAATCTTCAGTAGGGGCATATACCTGTATTATGGAGACTTTTCTGATTGAGAGCACGATGTCCATATTAATAATCCTAGATGATATGGGCTCCCAGGCTTCTACTCTATCAAATAATTCATCCTTCAGAACGAATCTGACACCAAAGAATACCAATAGAATGGGAAAAGAACATCATTATCCCAATGCTTTATGCATTGGGATAATGATGTTCCCTTTTTATAAGGGAAGCCAAAGTGTATGCGATAATTACCGCCCCATATGTCTGTCATCAGTGGTATACAAAGTATACAATAGGATTCTGGAACAAAGATTAAGGAAATTGGTGGAAGAGGAACAGGCAGGTTTTAGGCCCGGTAGGCAGACACAGGATCATATATTTTCCCTGAGAATGATTGTAGAGAAGGCATGGGATAGAGGTAAAGTATTATACCTAGCTTTCTTAGATTTACGGGCAGCTTTGGACCATGTTCCTAGACAGGAAGTATGGGATGCATTGGAAGATAGTAGAATCCCACAAAATCTTATAAGGGTAATTAAGTCAGTTTACCAAGACCCAAAGGGAATAATAAGGCTAGCCGGCACTAAGTCCAGGTCGTTCCATTTCTTTAGGGGAGTTAAACAGGACGATAGTCTAAGCCCCCTACTGTTCATAATTTTCATGGATGCCATTTGGAAATTTTGTAAAAGGAGGACACCCAGAGCAATACTGGAAGCAATCCAGAGTGGGATACTGGAATATGACCCCAGTGTTGGCACAGGCATTGCTGTACGCAGATGATGTGGTACTGGTGGCGGATACTGCTGAATCACTCCAGGTCGCTGTGGATGAGTGGCAAGAAGAACTGCAACTAAGAAGCATGCAGATCAATGCCTCCAAAAGCAAGGTTATGTATATTGGACGAAGAAACGAGGATCTTAGAATCACTTGCAATGGAGAGACCCTTGAGCAAACCGATATCTACTGCTACCTGGGAACAATGATCTGCAAGGATGGAAGAATAGACCAGGTAATGAATAGACTCCAAAAGACCAATGGAATATTCTACCAAGTATCCATGACACTCATTGGAAAGCAGGAGTTGAGCAGGAAAGCGAAGATCCTGCTATTCAAATCAGTTTTTCTCCCAGTGCTACTATACGGATCGGAAAGCTGGACACTCCTGGACCGCCATGCCAGCAGGGTTGCATCTGCGGAAATGAGATTCCTACGGAAAATATTAGGAAAAACGAGAAGAGACCGCATAAGGAATGAGAGGGTGCGAGAGGAACTAGGAGTTAGATCCGTCCTAGAGACGATTGAAGAAAGACAGCTGAAGTGGTTCGGGCATGTCAACAGAATGGGAGATGACCGTAAGGCCAGGTGGCTTCTAGAGGCAAGACCGAGATGACGGCGACCACAAGGCAGGCCAAGGCTCATGTATGCAGACTTGATTGAGAGAATTGGCACAAAGAAAGGATGCACCATGCCGGAGATGAGAAGGCTTGCACAGGATAGGGACCATTGGACGAGATGGTCAGAGGCAGCTACTCCACGCTTAACAGCACTGAGGAGATAGTGAGAGAAGAAGAATTTTTGTCAGATGGGGAACTAGTGTGCTGCCGCTGTGAAGACTGTCTTTTTGTTTCAGGAGCGTAACAAGCCACCCAGATTTTATCTCTAGTCACAATTGAGTTCAGAAAATCTTCACCTTCCAATTCAAATCATTCAAGGGACTTGCCAGCTCTAGCAGCCCGACTCACTTTGTGCTGCTCTGTCAGTTGTTTTGGGACCCAACTTGTGCACAATTTTCGGAATCCCAGCGTTTCTGTAATTCTTTTGTGTAAGAGAGATCTGGAGAGCAGTTGACAACAGTTAATAAGAAATAAAGTTAAAAAATTACATGCTCTAATTACCAACACACCTCTAATACAATCTTATATCTTTATGACATTATTGTATAAAAATGTTCCAGTGAAATGTCTCATAATAGATAAAGAATAAATTCTACTTACAGTTAAATAAATTATAATCAGAATCTAAATTACATTCTTGATCTTTGGCAGTAATTTTAAGTTGATTAATCAATTGCATATTCAGAGGCGATTCACTGCGAAGAATGTAGCAAACAAATATCAGAAGTCCCTGTTAGAATTCATAAGTTTATTAATCAAAGAAATGTACATGATGTCAAAGAATATAAGATCAAGAATAAAAATGGTATATGTCTATAAATTACATTATATAAGAATAGTCCAGTTTTAAAACCTTTGACAATCGTTAAAGTTATATTTAAATTGTTCTTTTGGTTTATTATTTTCAATAACCTTTGTAATCGACCAAGAAAACATTTTTTTTTAACCCTCTCAAAATTTGAGATTTTGCATTTCAAGATACATAGAATCCAAAAATCGAGTAAAAAAATCCGTCTTTCACGACTTTTCTCCAAGACTACTCTCCCCGATTTTTTTGCGATTTGGCACCAAAGTCTCATACCAACTCAGGATGAAACTTAAAACTTGACATTACCAACCGCCATTTTGTTAGGCCGACTAGAGATTTCATGCACACATAACTCGGCCATTTATGAAGATAGAGCAGAAATAAAACGTGTTTTGGAGTACCAAAACCCTAAAGAAATTAGATTGTTAACGGTATTGAGTAAGGACAGTATTGTAACAAGGTTAAAATTTTGATGTGCAGTTTTCAATAAATCTATGTGTTTCAGAGCCCCCTGAGTCCAAAAAATGCACTTTCGGCCATTGCTCTGTCTGCATGTCTTTCTGTGCCATGGTTATCTCTTCAACAGATGGACCGATTTTATTGCTTTTCTTTTGTTTTGTTGGATTTCAGCCCCCGATGCCTGGCTCTTAAATCGGGCATCCTGTGCACAACAGCCAAAAAACGTGTTTGTCTTTACATTGTAACCCCAAAATAACAATGTTGATGAAACTTACCTAAATTCTTCTCCTCAAAGTCCTTTAAATTTTCCTATATAGTACATTCCCAATAAAAAAAAAAAAAAATCACTGAAATCATACCAGTATTAGCTCAGATACAGTGTATTAAATTTTGTACACATGTTTTTTAAAGTATTCTGCTCATGTTCCCATGGAAACCCATTCACCTTTGTTTAGTTTTTGATAATTGAAAAAAAAAAACTATATATATCCTGCTAAATTACAGATTCCAGATGCTCATTATAAAGATAATTTAGTTTTTTTACCCAAAATGGTAAGGAAAGTCATGTGAGGGGACACACTAGATATTTTTTTATAACTATTTCGAAATAATAAACCATTGTGTAACAATTTGTGGCATTTTACAGGGAAACACTTTACATCTCAAAAGTGGATTTGTGCTACTTTCGTTTTAACTATTCAATCTATATTATTGCACCTTCTAATTTCCTAATATCTTACATAATCATTAAAATATGTCAATCATAAAAATATTAAAAATCAATTTAATTCAATGATGAGGAAATATTTCCCCGAAACGTTAAAAGAATTAAGAAGTAGATTACAACTGGAAGTTATATTTTGCCCTTTAATAAAAAAATTAAAAATCAAAATTTAACAAGTAATGTTTATATATCGCACATGTCAAGAATAAAGGTACAACTCAAAATTAGATATTGTATTGTAGAAATTGGAAAATCATTAAAACACACTGAAAAAAAATTTAAAATATGATTTTCCAACAATATTAAATTTTGAGTAACAGCTTCATTCTAGAATAGGTCAGGTATATTCACTTTCATTACAACAGAACCTTTGAGATGTAGACTTAATCCATACATATCTTATTCCCTCCTCCTCTACTTTAATCTTATTATGTTATTATTAATTGTTATATTGTTAGCTGGGTATTACTGCCATTTCTTCCAGGGACATCTTGCAGTCGGCGTTCCACTAAGCTATTATGGCAAAGAGATTGTCGCAGTTCAAGTAGCCGCCACCCAACTTGAATTAATTGTTTCCATACGGAAGGCAGTTTTTTTGGTCGATTCGCAAGCAGCCATGCAGAATCTGACATGTAACAATATAACTGACTGCACAAGGACTTTGGAGTGCAGGAGGACATTAAACGAACTGGGTTGCCAAGGCTGGCAGTTAAAATTTCAATAGGTTTCTGGCCAAGTTAACTTACATGGTAATGAAATGACCGAAAAATTGGCAAAGATGGGAACCTCTGTCCCTCAACCATTCAGTATGCCTTCTCTCGACTCAGCCAAAGTGCAAATAAACTGTACAGTCAATAAATGGATAAGTGAAAATCGCAAAGAAACAGCAACAGGCAAGAAGTGGGAGAGCATTGTCATGTATGGCTCTATAAGCTATAGCCTCCCTCGAGCAGTAAATGTTGCTGTATTCAGATTAAAAACAGGGCATGACTATCTGGCCTCTCACCTTCATTGCCTACGAGTACTGAACTCTCCAGCATGCCAACTTTGTGGCCACGAAACTATGAATGTAGATCATCTAAGAACCTGCAAAGCTCTGGACTATTCGCAAGAAGATGAAGAAGACCCTGTCTACACAGAACCCCGTCTATACTGGTCAGTACGTCACAAAATGGCTTAACAGTAAAGATTGGACGTTGGCTAATAATAATAATAAAATATTTATTTGTATTATGGTTTAATTTATATTCACTTTATTAATTATACCAGCTTAATGGCTATTCATATTTTTGGCATCTGTTTTAAAGTTAACAGTTTTTAAAAATATTTTTGTTTCTATAAATTTCCTCTATTATCCTTCTATTTTCAGTAATAATTTCTTTGTCTAATACTCTAGGATTTTAAAAATCAAAATGTTGTGCGATAACATTGATGCTCTATTTTTGCAATTATCATTAATTATTATCATGTAAGAAAGAATATCATTTCACATGCTACCTTAAATAAATATAGTGTGTAATATACACATTTTTTCAGATTTTATGTACGTAGTAAATAATTGTTTTTAGGTATCTTAAATTAGATTTAGTATTTGGAAATAGGGATTCTCAGGAAAATAATACATTTATTTATCCTGACTGCAATCATCAAAAATTATAATGCTGCAAAGTGTGTTTGTCATCATAAATGGAACCAAAATAGACGCCTTCATTTAAAAACATGGCGGCTCTATTTTGGACTTCAACAGAACCACTGCCATAATGATCGAGTGGGTGAAAATCATTAATTTTTCAATACTTCAACAATAAATCTGATCTGAGAAAATAAAAAGAAGTTGAAGAGTTTTTGATCAAATGAAAACTTCTGAAAATCATAAATGGTCCATTCGTATTGGAGAATCAAAATGGCAGTTCGCCATTTTGAAACCGGTAGGTGGGGTAACGGACAACAAAGGGAGAGTAGTTATTGTTTGGACCAGGGACCGGAGCAGACGTCTTAAGAGCTCCCGTAGTACTTCATCCACATTCAAGATCCACATCATTTGATAACACACTTTAATTATATCCCATAGACGACGGTCATCGTTCTTCAAAGAAGAAAGTGTTAAATTTAAGAATTATTGACGCTTCACGTTTTATTATGTTTTGTATTAGTAATAGTTTTGCGTGAGTGTGTGCCTGATTGTCTAGTAACCCGCCCTGAGAATAGAGTCATACAAATATAAAACAAATATATATATAAAAAAGTGAAAATAAGTTTATTTATTTATTTTCCAAAAAACGATACTTTACAAGTGATATAAAATCTATTTTATAATGACATATCTAAAATATAGTATAAAATATATTTTATATGCCCAATGACTCACAGAAACTGAAATTATGATGTGTAAAATTTTAAATAATTTTCGAATATGATAATGTTTGGTTCAAAATGTTAAATAAATATATGGAAAAATGTTTTACATATTTTTAATGTACACCTGGAAGTATTCTAAATGCTTTAAGGCATAGAGAAAAAAAAAATTCTTCAATTAATTATATCTTGATAACTTTTTTTATCAGGAACAATACCACTTACCAAAAATGCAGACAAGGAGCTAAAGATATAAATGTTGACCAAATTTGGTGTATTAACAAAGAAGACACTGGATATCGCAACAAAAATTGTCATAGTAAAGAGAGCTGATGTCCTCTTCATTAGACCGAGCCTGTGAAATAATAATAAAGAATTTATTTAAAAATTTATAGTAACAAAGTAATTAATTTACATGATTACGGATGCCACATCCTTACAATCAAACAATTCTAGATTTGATAACTTTAACAATTGGATATAAGTCTAAGTGACGAGAGTAGACCAAATTCAATGAAAAACCAAAAAAAAGTTGAAATAAAAATAAATTAAATAAACAATATTAATTTAACAACATATGTTTTGTTATTTTACGAATGTAGCGTTGAAAGGCGGATTTATTGTAGTTACCCATTTCTTTTATTAATGGATTATCAGAAACTATTGTTTATTGAAATATTTACCAATTGTGTTAAGACAAGTTGTATTGTGGGGAATTGCAAATCTTGGAGTATGGTAGATATTTTGTGTAGCGAGGGCAGTTGCTGATAATTCACATGGATAAATTTTGAATTCTTCCCAGTTTTCTGTAATTAGTTAAAGTGATAGGCATAAGGCATAAGTGATCTGAGGTCAGATAACTGTACATGATTAATTTGTAAAAGTATATGCAATCTCCCTACTTCTCTGCTCAGTCTTTCCATATTGCTTCATTTTATTTGAGTTATTCATCTTATAAATAAAATAATACTTCTAAATTATTGTTTCCCTGCTATGAATTTGGGGCTAATTTTTGCGAGAAAATAGTTGAAGTGATTTCCAAAAAAGTTTTTTCTCTTAATATTAAGAGATTTAAAGAATATCAATTTCATCAACCATCATAAAACAAAATGGTGGAGGATCAAGAACCTAGATGTCTGTCCGCTTTTCATAGAAAAATGGGTAAACCAATTTAGGCCAAATTTCTTTTTATTATTTGGAGCCATAATAAGATTTTTGGGAGAATTAAAGTGTTATTCGCAATCCTGAGATAAATAGGGGCATACCAAATTTTATTTAACAACAAATCAGAGCAATAGCCCTAATATTAATTAGGGTCTGCCATGAAATAGATAAAACTTTCCTATACCAGCCGCAGTTGGGTATCCGATATCCGATGATCATAAAACATGTGAAGGAGACTAGCTATAACAAACATGAACTTCTAAACTGACGGGTGAGCAATGCCAAATTTATGAAACCATTTTGTCTTCTTTTTTCTCTACCTCCTTTTGTGGCTTTCAGTGCGGAGGAGCCTCCAGCCACTTAGACCACACATCTCGGTCTATCGCCAATTCCTTCAACTGAATCAGGATCTTCCATATATGTCCATATATGCTCTTATAGGCCTACCTCGTGGTCTCCTGCCAGTTGGTCTCGCTTCCATATACTTCCTTGGTATTCTTTCTTCTCCCATTCTACAGATGTGTCGATACCATCGAAGTTGTCGGCATTTTAAGGTAGTTTTCAGTTAAGGTACCATGAGTTCTTCTCTTATTCTCTCATTTCGTATTCTATCTCTCCTACTTTTACCCAATATTCTTCATAAAAATTTCATTACCTTAGCTGTAATCCTGCTTAAGTGCTTGTCTTGGATGACCCAGTTTTCTCCGCCATATAATAATGTAGGGAGATATTGCTTTGTAGATGTGGAGTTTAACATTCTTCCATACTTCTCTCTTTCCCACAATAGTGTTGCAAATCTGGTAATAGATATTGTTCGCTTTCTTTATTCTAATGGACACTTCTTAATCTATTTTCCCAGATTTGTTCAAAATTGTTCCAAGACAGGTGTAGCAGTCCACATTATCCATGACTTTTCCATAGCATAACATTGCTACAACTCTCCCATCCTCTTTATCTCTAGCTACTGTCATAACCTTGCTCTTGTGGCTGTTAATACTCATTCCTTTACGAACGAGTTCTTCTTGCCATTCTATATGGCCTGTTGCAGCAGGATATCGTCTGGTTACAGGAATGCCTGCACTAGAACTGTCCTCATGTTCTACATACTGAATGCAGTCCAAGCAGTTCTTCTCCTGCATATTTTGTGGATTTCATCCATTAAGACAATAAACAATAATAGGCTCAAGTTATCTCCCTGTTCACAACTTGCTCCAAAGAAAATGACTTGGACTCTCGGCCACTTATATGTACTATTTCTTTAGGGCTTTGGCATGTCGATTTGATTACTGCCAGAAGGTCCCCGGGAGCAATCCCTTTTCCTCTCAGAGCTCTCCATATTTCATTATGAGGTACTGAGTCAAAGGCAACTTTCAGGTCTAGGAAAGCGATATATAATCTTCGATTTCCACCCCATACCTTTTCTATAACATTTCTGAGAGCAAATATGTGGTCTTGGGTTTGTCTCCCCGGTCGGAAACCAGCAGGCTGGAAGATCAGAATCTTCTTCTAAATCTGGTTCTATCAGTGGCCTTAATCTGTTTTCTAGGATAGTGATTAGGGTGGTGGCCATCTATATTGTGTATTGGGACTATGATATTGTATTCCCAATCCTTCGGAATAATCTTATTGTCCCATATCTTCTGAAAAAGTGCTTGCAATGCTTTTATCATTTTGTTTCCTCTATGTTTAATAAACTCTGAGAAAATACCATCTCTGCCTGCTGCTTTACCTAACTTTAGTTTCTCCAGAGTCCTTTCTAGTCCTTTCTTCCTCCCAGATCGTATCATATTTATCCACTTGATTGGCCTCTGTCTCTTGTTCTGGAGTTTGCCTGTGATAAGAGAACTGTGAAGAGTATTATTGTCTCCATTTATCCAAGATCTTTTCTGGGTCTATGATCATATATCCGCTTTCATCTTTTATGTTTCACATCTCTTTGGATGTTTTACTCTTTAGTGCTTTTACTTTTTTCCAGAATTTCTTTATATTCTCCTCACAGTCCCTGTCCAGACATTTTTCAAATTCTTCCCATGACTTTTTCTTGACCTCTTGGATAACCCGCATGGCATCATTTCTCCACCTAACATACACTTCCCATCTCTGTGGTGTATGGTTCATCAGGTATGCCTTCCATGCTTATTTCTTTCAGTGGACTGTTTCCTTGACTTCTTCACTCCACCATTTTGTGCGCTTGTCTATGGTTTATATTTTAGTCACTCCACATACTGACCTTATTGATTTAAGAATGCTTTCTTTCAGGAAGTTCCAGATTTCTTCAACAGTCCCATTATGGTCTAAATCTTTCAATTTTGCTTCTAAGCATGCCTCATATTCCTGCCTTTTCTCAACCGAGTCAAGGGCTCTTACATGAATCTTTTTGTATGCCTTAAATTTCATGTTCCTAGGCTTCATGATCAGTGTGTCTGCGACCAAAAGCAAATGATCCGTGTCTATTTCAGCATCTCTGAGCACCAATAAGAATGTTATTATCAATGCAGAATTCTATCAGTCTTTGGCCATTTTCATACTTTGTCCTTTCTCCTCCATGCCTTCCCATAACTCCATGCGCATCTCTAAAATCCCATCCAGTTCTCGCATTAAAGTCTCCACAACAGACAATACTTCTTGTTCATACTTTTGAACTTGTTCATTATTCTTTCTAGGTCAGAGTAAAATTGTTCCTTTTCTACCACAGAGGAATCTTGAGTTGGAGGGTAAACTTGTATTATTGTGATTTTACCAGGAGATAGCTGGAAATTGACAGTTATTATCCTAGGCGAGACAGCCTCCCATTCCTCCATTTTCTTGTGTAATTCTTCCTTAATAACAAAGCCGACTCCTTCTTTAGCATATTGACCTTAAGGGACCCCTCAATAAATGAGATTATACCCCTTATCCAGGCCCACCTCTCCAATTCCTTTCTTTTTTACTTCAGATATTCCAAGAATGTCTATCCTGTAATTAATGATCTCCTCCACGAGTTCAACTCCCTTTCCTGTGATGGTTTTTATATTTCAGGTACCAAGTCTTAAGTCCTTTTGCCTGCCGTGTATTTTCCAATATGTCAGTCCAGTCCCGAGGCTTCTTAGATTTCTGCGAATCCATATTAGTGCTGTGCGGGTGATCGGCCCAGCTGGAAAGTCCTATGGCCATAGGACGGCAGGTCTGCTCGTGAATTCCCTTTGGCCAGCAGAACGACACTTCTATCTCCTAGGGGAGGTGACCCTAGGGTGTGTACTGTTAATGTCCTTGACGTCAGTATAAATATAATATGTACTGTTATGGTGTGAGGTGTGTGCGATGTACTTTGCTCGGAGCCTCAAGGGAGTGTAAAGCCTCGTTAATTGCGCACAACAATTAATTCCCGCTCTTAAACCATTTTGTCTAGTATTTGCAATTCAGCACACCAGACAATTTTTTTCCTTGATGCCTCTGGAGGAACTGGAAATACACTTGACATATAAATGATTCTAGTCCAGATGAGAAGTGAGACAAAAATAGCCTTGGACAAAATAGGCTACCCCTCCTACTCCTTCTCTTGGGACATGATGGAATCCCAAGTGCAAATTATCGCAACCCTGTTTCCTATAATTCATGAACTTCAACGCTTAAAAAACTACTGGATCTGCAATCGTGCCATTCTCACAACAAGCAATAACCATGTAGCTGATGAAGACAGGATAATCCAGGACAGTACTATTCCAGGGTGAGGGATGACGCTGTTCATTACTGATAAGAGTCCCTGGATGCAGTGACTGCTCCTGGATTATCTCTTCATCAACTCACATTCAAAGTTGGCAGTAATAAGAGAGTGTTAAGGTGTCACCTATACAAATTGAGTCTGAAGTGTTGCCAGTTCGAATTTATCTTAGGTTGGTTGAAATTTATTTCTTGGCGGACCCACGGAATTAATCTCGACCTTCCCACTCTGGTCAGAATAGGTTGGTAGCCTGTAAGATTAACCTGTCCTATTATTTAATTGGAGTTGGTAAGGGCATTAAACTCCAAATAAAAAAAATGAATAAAAAAGCTATCATACTTCAGCATAGCTTGAGTTTTGTAACAACACGCAACAATGGGTATGTAGCTTGCAGACATGTTATGGAGGCAGATATTACCTCACATCCCCTTCATCCCAAGCATCTTCCCATTTAAAGTTAAAGTGGATGTACTTTCCAATTATCGTATTCTTTGTCATAACCGTCAACAAGTTCCAAGGCCAGAACACGGGATCAAGAGGATGCGAGGAGATATCTGCCTCAATAACATGCCTACTCACTACATACCCATAATTGCGTGTCGTTACAAAACTCGAACTGCAATGAAGCATGACGGGAGCTTTTTTATTTGGGGTTTAACGATAAAAGACCTTCTGGTGTTATATGGGAAACATTTTGAACCAATCTCAGTGTTATTATTCCTGTATGGGGAGAGGGGACATCAATCTAGTGCTCAATAAATGTCATATTATGTGACTACTATGTGTGGGTTCACTCAGTACACCTCAATGGCATTTATTTCATAGCTTAAAATGATTTGAACAGGATTCATTCAGAATTAGACAAGTAAGATATTTCATATTAGACAATATAAAAATATATAATGGAAAGAAATAATTAACAAATTTTATCAAAGTACTGAACAACACAGATATAGATAAATTGTAGATAAAAACGTAGAGAGAAAGTAAAAGCCATCAATTTCAATAATAAAAATAGAGTGAAATGGAACTATGACTACTTAGGATTATTATTTTTATTATTGAAATTGATGGCTTTTACTTTCTCTCTACGTTTTTATCTACAATTTATCGATATCTGTGTTGTTCAGTACTTTGATAAAATTTGTTAATTATTTCTGTCAATATATATATATATATATATATATATATATATATATATATATATATATATATATATATATATATATATATATATATACACATAGATACATACATACATACATACATACATACATACATACATACATACAATCCCTAATGGAGACTTAGAACCCTTTGATCCCTGATGGAGTCTTAAGTTGGCCCTCCATGATCAGTTTTTTCATCCATCCAAACTGTCAATTTGAACAATAATAGAATAATCAAAAACAATTAAATCAAATTCTAATTATTATTCATTTAAATTTCCATCCAATCAATGTTTGTATGTTGAGGAAAGTAAACAATAATTAATAATAAAAAAATAAATAATTAGTATTGTTCAAAGTTGGCACAGTTGACAGGTCATCTTTCAGAGAATTACTAAAAAAAAAAAAAAAAAAAAAAAAAAAAAATTTATTGATAGTTTATGGATTTGGTTTGGTGAGAACATTATTGACTCAATTTTGATAAAAGTTTATTAAAATTGGATCTATAATGGATGAAACAGCAGAGAAAAAACGAATATGTTGGAAGGATGCAGCCCTACAAGGGCAGTTTTAACCTCATCGTTCCAACACCACGGTTTTCTTTTTTTTCTGTCCTCGACAGATCTCTTGAAATGCCAGCAAAACTGATCGTGTTGGGCAACCTTAAGAACCCTTTGATCTCTGATGAAACCTTAGAAGCTATAGTTCTTGTAGAGATAATAAATTATAAGCCCTTTAGTGGGATAATTATAGAAGGTAAATAGCTTTCTGACAAAGAAAGAGGAAGAAAAAAGAAATAATTTGTTTTTTCCATTTTAAGAACGAAGCTTTTCATGAAACGGAAATTACACAAGGATTGTTTACGGAGATATTACCTAAAGTTTTTTCTTTTTTCTTTCTTTTTAATCCAAAAGTGTTTTTATTATGTTTTTGACATGTTCTAATCAAAAGATTCCTCACTATGTTTACACTTTAACTAAATAGTAATAACATGAAACCACCAGAGTGAATGTTACTTCTTGCCGTTCGACATTTCACTCATACTATGGATTTTGATTAAAGATACAATGTCAGAACTCTACAAACATGTTTATATAAATGTAAATGTGATGGCAATGAGAATGATAAAAAAAAAGTCATGAGAATATGATGATGAATAAAATTAGTAAATATGTACTCTGGGTCTGCGTTTATTGATTTCCTCTAGAACCAGAAGGGCCCAGGTACTATGCGTGCTCGTACAATCCGCTCAGGGAGGAGATGAGCAACCCGAAGCTAGCTCCCACGGCTCGGTGGATGAGCACCTCATGACCGTGTTTGAGACTCGGCTGATCAGAGCCTCACTGTCTCGGTTTAGGAGAGGAGCACCTTACCTCAGCTGATTAAAGCCTCACCGGTAAGTTTGAAACTAGGCCGATCAGGACCACATTGTTTCCGAGATAGGAACCCCCGCCTTAGCCTATCAGAGCCTCACTGGCGGGTTGAAGACTTGGCCGATTAAGACCGCACTGCCTTCAGTAAAAGGATGAGGTGAAAAAAAAGAGAAGGTAGGCTAGGTAAGATAACAAGTTTTTATTATTTGCTTCCGACAAAGAAGGCCGTAAGCTAAAGGAGAAGGATGGGCGGCGCGGATGGTAGAGCAGTCAAGGCACTGCGCCGCTCCTGGGTCAGGAGTGGCCCAGGAGAGCCCTGCGAGTGCTGCTCTATGAGGCCAGCGTGCTTGTTTGTAGCCGGCCGGCAGGAGTGGGAGGGGACGCTCCCCACCACTGTCCGGCCGCTGACTGCTCCCACCACTCAGCGTCCGCCACACCTACAATCATTTCCTTGAAAATAAACCATGGTTAAGTAAATCATACAACAGATTCTTATTAATATTACATCAGTGAATCCAAATATTATTTTATTACCTTCGATCAATGATACAATTTGATTTAGGCTTTTTTATAGCCTTTAAGTAATGAAGCCTTCTAAGGAGACCAATGGACAACATTACAAAGAGGCATATTATACACGACATGGAGGCAGCAGCAGTGTAGAAAGAAGCTGAACCGATCGGAAGCCACCAAGAATTCCTGAATTTTGTCGCAGAAAAGGATTCAGCAGTTCCACTAATCAAACAAGGCAACAATGTCACACCTAGAAAAAAGGATTTTATAAAAATAGAACATTCTAAACTAATGAAAATAGTAATATAAAATTAAATACTAATCAAACTATATTATAATCTGGGAACCACAGACTATATTACAGTTTGTGAACCATAGACTGTATTATAGTATCAAAACCATGGATATTATAGCCACGGAACCAACAAGTAAAAAGGTGATAATTCATATTAAGCTGAGAATTTTTGGGATAGTAGCATAATATTTACTAGAACCGGGCTGGCCAAGCTTTTGCCATAACCTGCACCAATTTTTTCCCCGATGAGTTCAGAAGCCATAAACCTGGAGCACTTTTTATACCTTCCTATGTTCATTGTTAGGGGTTGGAAAACAGAGATTGGATAGGCTCTGTTTTGCTTAGGGGAGGAAAAAGAATAATTTAATCATGCAATTAAATTAATTTATTTATGCCAGTTTATTAAAGCACCATTATACAATAGTCAGTAATGAACTCTTGTTCAATAGGATGATCAATTCGTGATGATGCTACAGCTGCCAGAGTATCGTTTGGCGAAGTTAACCCTGGACGACAGTTTTTGCACTGAGAGCAAGATCAGCTTGGAATTTGGATTTGTCTGTTCACTCTTCTTACTAGGAGTCCTGGCCCTGGCATATTTTTAATAACCTTTTTAATAGAAGTATGCATTTAGATATAATGAAGTTATATACATAGTATCTAAAGAGTATGGATTCGACTAGATGGTCAAAATCCATGGTATAAAACTACTTATGGCGCAAAGATGCATTATGCAATGGTTTGCCCCAGTACTAGAAGATACTATAGCTGAAATATGTACCACAGCAGCCAGAGCTCAATAATTTTTTTATACTGCAATTTTAAAAATATAAAATGACATATATCAACATGCTTTTTATTGGCATTCAATTAGAAGTTATAATACAAATAAAAATATTCAATACTTCAATAAAATAAAAATCTTTTGACAGGCAGGGAATCCAAGCCAACTTTGCAAAATTGCGCTCTATTATACAAATATTTCATATTTCTTTATTTTCAAATTATGGCAAGAAAAGTGTAATTTCACCCAAACATCCTTTCAATAAATTGATGAAAACCACAACTTAAAACAGAAATATATGATTGAAAGTTTATTTTAAATTATTTTTGAAAATTATAGTAAATACGTAAAACAAGAAATTCTAATGTTATTTGATAATAAATTATTCATACAAATTTTTATTACTGAAAGATATTAAGAGAAATAGAATCATTTAAATACCTGTCGTTAAACCTAATACAGTATGTTTAATGCTCTTAGGATTACGAAGGAAAACTACTTCAGTGTAGATGATGAGAAGCTTTCCCAGGTGTGATGACAAGGCAAAAAAGAACAAAAGCTCCAACAATATATTAATTAACAGATACATGTCCTAGAAAAAAAAAAATGCAATACTATAGAATTTTTTTAAAAATATATAACTTTGTTTATCCACTTTTCCTCCTTAGAGGAACACTTATATTTATCAAGTGATGCTGCCCAAATATTGGGTTGCTATAAACATGCATTCTACTGTATCCATGCTATTGGACAAATGGCTGTACACAACAAAATAAAAACAAATAAATAAATAATTTTAATAGATCATCCTATTAAAATATAAATAAATGTTTCAAAAACCGACACTTTTCATGCTATAAAAATAACATATGTAAAATAAACAAGAGAGACTGAATAAAAATAAAGAATGATGAAAAAATATATAAAGATAAAGTTTAAATCAAGTAGCCTAAAAATATGTAGGAGAAGCTTGGTTGGTGGTACAGTCAATGAAGAAACACATAAATAAGAACAAATTTATTACATTGTTTGCCGAATTTTGGGCCTAAGTTTTAGGCCATCATCAGGACTAAAGAAAAAAACAAGATAACAACAGTGATAGTACCAATAGCAGTAATAAAAGATAACAAACAGTAATATAAGACTGTATGATGAAAACAAAATGAAGTATACAGAAAATATGTTAATCATAATGTACATATTAAGAAAAATATGTTAATAGATAATGAATGATATGAAAGATATAATAAAATACATAACTAGTAGAATAAAGATTTTGGAGTATAAAAAGTATATCAAGATAATTATTATAATATAAGTAATGTAAATTATGTTAATCAATAAAGTTGACAATGCAAATAATGAAAATTACAATATAAAGTATAAATGTTAAAAAATAATGTAAAAAGAAAGAAGGAAAGGTTTAATGTAAGATTTAATAAAATACTTATGCACAAAATAACAAAGTAAAATAAAGGAGTAAGCTTAAAGATAGACTATTATAATCATAAGTAATTATCATATGGGGGGAAGAAAAAAAAAATAATAGGGATAGAAACAAGATGGGGAGGAAGGAGAAAAATACTAAATAATAAGAAAAACATTCCAGAGTGGCGTATAGTCAAGCGCCAACTAAATACATATCAGAGGATGGCCGTTAAAACAATTTTGCCAATGTATTGGTTTGAATACTAAATTATTGGTTCAAAAAAACTGGTTAAACTTACAGGTAAACGTTAAAGGTCAACAGGATAATTTAAATAACAATGGAATTAAAATAAACCAGAGGTGATGCATTAAAAATCATAGCATATTGATATAATGAAAAATTGCGATTATCTAGTAATTTAATTTAATAAGGACATTTTATAAGTATATTTTATATTTATAAGGGGTTGTCAAAATATTAAAATTAATTAATAAAAATAGATAAAAGAATAAAAAATTATTAAATAAAATGGGTAAATAAATAAAAATCAAATTAAATATATAATTGAATAAGAAAAGAAATTCATAAAAAATTATAATAATAGACTAAAATAATTATGACAATAATCATAAAAAATAAACATAAATAAAGGGTCCGGACCCTACCCAAAATTACAAAATACTTATACTTATTCATATCTGCAAACACAAATTGTAAAAACCTATTTGAATGTTATTTTATAAATAATATACCTAGGCATAGAAAATATTACTTAGAGAGAGGGACCACTTAAATCCCTGGTTGAGGTGAGTTTCTTTAAAGTAGATCCTAGGATGGAATTAGTAGTTTTCATGTATTTTATTATATCTTTCATATCATTCATTATCTTTCTTTCTATATTTTCTCAATACTTTAATTCCCTTTATTTTCATTATCTATTTACATATTATTCTTTATTTCTTATTTATCACATTATGATTAATATATTTTCCTTTATACTTCATTTTTTTTCATCATACTGTTTTATATTACTATTTGTTATATTTTATTACTGTGTTTATTATATGTTATTGGCACTGTCACTGTTGTTACCTTTGTTGTTTTGTTTTTTTCTTAGCCCTGATGATGGCCTAAAACTTAGGCCCAAACTTCGGCACACAATATAATAAGTTTTTGTATTCTTATTTATGTGTTTCTTCATTGACCGCACTCATAATAGCAGATGATTTATAAAAACATATATGGTGTGTATACTTTCATGACATTCCTTACCGCTTTTGATGCAAAGTATAATAAATTATTTTTGCTGTATGTTTTGCTAATTTTTTTCTTTTAATGCTTACCATTGTACACCATATAATTATTAATCAAATCCAATTATTCGAGAGATGCATAGTTTCCAAGTAATTGGAACAACTGAAAAAAATTAAATAGTTTTCCATAGATACACACAAAGAACCATTGTGACTACAATGTTCAATAGACTATATCTTTACTAATACTGGTCCGATTTGGATGATTTTTTTTTTTTGTGGTTTGTAGTAATATAAAAAAGTCATATAAAAAAGCCCAAAAATGCGTTTTTTTGACTCCGGAGGCTATGAAACGCATAGATCCATTGAAAACTACACTTCGAAAATTGCACCCAATTACAATACTTTTCTTATCTTAGTGGTAGGAAAGTAAAAAAGTGTAATAATTTCAGTGATTTTTATTTATTAATTTTTTAAAAATAATTTTAATTGTCTTTTAAATGATTATTAGATGATTAGCCAAAAAAGTATACTTTTTGAGTTATGCACGAACAAAATTTTTTTTCATCATAACTTATTTCCTGCTTTTTCTCGGATATGTACTTTATATATGAATAGTCAACAGGCTTTAAGGAGAAGAATTTAGAAAAGTTTCAACAGAATCGTTAAAGCCGTTTTGGCAAAAAAAAAGAAAGTTTTTTTGTATAATGCACAGCCATTATTGCGCACAGAGTCTCCAATTTGTTACACAGGCATTGGGGGACCAAACCCTACATAGCAAAATAAATAAGCAACAAAATTGGCCCACCTATTCAAGAGATAAATGCGGCACAGAGAGACAGAACAATGGCCGAAAATGCCTTTTTTTGGTAGCTGCACATCGAAAATTTCACCTGACTACAATATTTTCCTTACCTAGTTGCGGTAGGAACGTAATAAGGAATGTATGGATAGTATTTTTATTTCATCAGCACTTTTTAAATTAGTCTTGAGGCTCAAAAAAGAAAAGTAGCAATCTCATTAATCAATTTCAAGTGAGCCTTCAACTCAGCAGCTGTGACAAAGGCTATTTGAATCTGAATGAAACTGCAACATTCATATAAAGATGCTCCTATCTCAGAAGAGATTCTTCAGGATTACATTTTGAGCCCACTACTATTCCTCCTCTATATTTTAGATACTGATCCTGGCTGGGAATCGGAAGGATACTCAACACAACCTCAGAATTTTGGAACAATATTGCCAAAAAAATGTCTCTGATGATAATTATAAACAAAACCATTGCTCTTCCATTAATAAAGGAGATAAAGTTGCAGTTCATAAACACTTGACATGTCACAATACTATCAAAGTTGTTAATTAATCAATTTATTTTGGAGTCTTTTTTTATTAATCTGCAAGATTTTCCTGGGTAGCCTCTTATTTCAGCTCAAAATACAATATAGCTAATATTTCAGAGCTTAAAATACTTTAAAATAGTATGAAAATTATTTATTAATACTATACACACTTTTAAAATTATATGAATCAATCTCAGAAAGCACACTGCTCTATTTATCTGAAGTTTGGGGTGCTGAATACATAGTTAAACTGAAAAGTTTTGCTTATTATTTCTCGAAAGGCTACACCACCTCCCGCTCAAAAAGCATAACAGCTTTGTGCGATTGGAGACTGGACAGCCTCAAACTTAAATTAAAAGTAGTCCTGCAAAGGTTGCTCTGATGGTGGCAATCCAAGGGATGCCAGATAATGGTGGCAATCCAAGGGATGCCAGATGATGACCAATGCAAAAGAAAGTTATCAGCCCTCATTAAGGCTATAAAATTCTATAAATTCTCCTTCAATTGTGTACGGAATTAAAAAAACATTCTAGAGACATTGGAGTGTGGAAAGTTTGTGGATGAAGAGCTCATCCTATCAAAAGAATATTTGAATGGGATTATTATCAAGAAAGCCCAGAACTGTTGGCTGAAAACTCATAGAGACGCATAAGCTCTCTAACTCATTGAGCCAGACATACTTATAGAGACACATAAGCTCTCTAACTCATTGAGCCCAACATACTCACAGAGATACATAAGCTCTCCTCTCTGAGAGCTTGCTGTCGATAGTCCTGGAGTAGGCACGTGATTTCCTATTACATTTTTTGGCGCGTGGGTTTTGCGGGTATCCCCTACAAAATAAAAATAATTTTAACTCTCTTTTCTCCTAACTAATAATGACAAATTATTTCTTTGTCAAGTATAAAAGAATACATAGAAAGTGAAATAATCTATTAAAAATATTTTTATCAATTTTAAATTTACATTAAAGCAGTTGGCAATTGATATTCGACTTATCTTTTAATACATTTTCTTCTTCAATCTGTTTCAGCCAGACTTTAGCATCAGGACTATATCTAATGTTAGAGTTTGAGAATACAAACAAATAACAAAATAAATTATATGTATGACATTAAAATATAATTTGAAATAAAACCATTAATTATTAAATGACTAATAATTGGATTGAATTCGATAAAGAATATTTTAAAATTGATGTGAAAAATCATAGTGATTTGAATGATAAAGTTATTTATGTTTTTATATGAGCATTATTCGATAATATGAATTATTTAAATTGTTTAACAAAAATTGCTTTTTAAAGAAAAAGAAGTATTTCTAAAATATTCATAAAAATAATCAGTGTACAAACCTGCAAAAAAAGACGAATCATGGATTTGACATAAGAAAAAATTGGGATGTAGTTAGGCGTAGTTAGTTAGACGTAGTTCGTTGTTAGTTACGTGGAGTACAACTGTACCTTGACTTGAGAGTTTGTAGAGAAAAAAGCGAGTTGTAGGTGACGGACTGTATTCAGGAGGGTCAGAAATTGGCAATATCCTGTCCTATATGAGATTATAGGGGGGCAGCTACTTGGAATTTCAGATCCACCAGGTGATTTATATTGCATTAAGGACGGCTGGGGGACACCTGAGCCCATACACCTATTTGTACTCGAGGGTTAAACATGAAAATCTATATAGTGAAAACCCGACTGGTCGTTCAAATAAGACTGGTAGGACATGCATATGTATGAAGAACTTACAAAGGCAAAAAAAATAGCTGCCAAAAAATATTCAGAAGATAGCTGCACTCTGTGAAAGATGAGAAATAATACAATAACATATTTCCTAAAATACTGCCCAATCTTCAATCTTAAAGAAAGAATATGTTAAGCAGCACAGAATTATCTCCGCATTGTATGGAAACCATTTTAAAAGTAGAGAATACCACTACTGTTAATGAACTGTATCGATATTTCTGTCATTGCCTGAAACTAGCTGATCCAGCAATGCTTTGTTATTGCTAGTTTTGAGGATGTATATAGATTAAATGAACACAGTTGAAAGTTTGATATCGATTATTACATTTAATTAAAATTATATATTTACATAACTATTATTTTTATGATTTGGATCACATAAATTGTAATTACTATTTTATTATATTTTAAATTCATTGAAATGCTCTTGGATATACAATGCCTTTAGTGATTCTATTTTACATTAAGAAAGAAGATGAAGAAACATGTTAAGAAGAATTTTAAAATTAAATAATCTATTATTTTGAACTCTTACAAATTAATTATTTTCTTACGGTCAACTCATAGCTATAAGTTTTGTACTTTTGGGCAATAAAATTTATTAAAATCTTTATGAAGAATAATAGTAAAGATTGTTGAATATCATTAGAAAACATCAAATTCCTTTTAGGCTTTGAAATGAATTTATAGGAGAATATTACTGAAAGTTTACCTCATTTGGAACAACTCTTGTGACATGGACAAAGATAGCCATGACAGAACACACAGCCAGGCAAAACTGAACCTTGAGCAGTTGAACAAACCCTCTGCGGCAGAAGAGAAGCAGAAGAGTGAGGCAAGACTGGAAAAGGCAGCAACCACAGCCCAATGCGACGATCGGGGACAAGAGGTCTCTTGCGTTCTGGTCCAGCTTCTTTAATATCACAGCATTAATGTAAAGAAAAAAAATGAGTATATCTGCAAAACTTTGGAAGTGCTTCTCACTAAATTTTTCAGGAGACAAAATAAACTTCAACCACTCTGAAGCCTTCTAAGCTTATAGGTTATTGAACTGGTCATAGACAAGTGATAACATTGATAGCATAAAAAAAACACACCTCATTCGATCCAGCACTTTTTGTTTTGTTATAGAGATGCAAAACATTTAATTAAATAAAAAGGAGACTTACAAGATTTTGCAGGTATAACGTCGATATATTCATTTTTATAAAATATACACTACTGAATTTCAGTACTTTAAACGTAAATTTATTCTACTGCTTACGGTTGCTCATGTATTTTGATCTATGCAGTAGATGATAGATACATTTTTTGTTTTAAAAAGAAGGTATTAGCAAGCTGACTAATAAGTCTTAAAAGATAATGATTTTGGAATAAAAAAAAAATTATTGATCGACCAAATTGATTGATGCCATGTAAGTAATTGGTGTTCAGCCAAATATTATTACTTACAATTTTACTTTATATTATTAAACCAGATCACTATAGGTTAAAAATAAAGTAATGATAATAGTTCCATGGTATTTAAGAAATAGACAGTAACACTCTAATTTACATTACAAACCATGAACAAAAATATGGAACAGAGATTAAAAATTTAAAAATTAAGAGCAATTTTATGAAAATTGAGTACCTACTATAATAATTCCACTTAGGGCGTAGAGAGTTGTTGGCTACATATCCTGGTCATTTGCATTGCAATCACCCACTGGCCCTCAATGTTGGGAGAACATCTACTATAGTGCCCACACAGTAAACTACAATTGCACACAATTACATCGACTGATCTATCAGCTCAGTGTAAAAGTTCATATATATTAGTAATAAGAGCTGGTGACTGGATCGGACACGGCTGCACGTACTGGAGTTACTCCTCTGAGGCCAATGGATTCGATGTGGATTCAAACAGGTGCTTCAAAAGGCAAAGGACGATGGAATAGTTTTCACCAACCGATACTCGTCAGCAAGATAAGAAAATAATAAAATGTGCTTCTAAGAGGAACAGATTCTATCACTGGACCTTCTATCCCCCCGTCCCTCCGAGAATCAGGGGAGTCCAGGATCTTATAGGGTTGTTACTGCACCCAGAGCCCTGGAAACAGTTAATATATGGAGCTAAGGGGGCGCTTCCGTCACATGGAAGAAAGCAAAACTCATAACCAGGCTCTTCATTGCTGAGGTAGAGAAGAGGACGAGGTGAGGATGTCATAGGAGACCCCTGGTATTAGATAACTCCAGACACCAGGCTCATCACCTGCTCTAATGACGAAAGTAGGGACCGGCTACCTGACTGGGTACCTCCTCCTAAGACTCCGAGGTTCGGTGTGGTCTACCAAACCCACCTGGCCCACCAGAATTGTCATAGGACTGGGAACTTATGCGATCGAACCCAACAGGCTGGTCCAGCTCCTAGAATGCCAGAAGGAAGACCTAGCAGAAACGGACCAGTGGCAGTTCCTGGGGGCTGAAGGCAATCTGGAGCACCTGAGGATCATTTTGAATAAAAAAAGTTTGTTGTTTTTTCTAAAATCAACAATGAATAGACCAATAATAATTTAATCAATGTATTTTACTAAATATGCACTATTACAACAGTGTTTAATATATTAAATATCTTTCAGTTTATCACTTAATTATTCATAAAGAGATTAAATACCTAAATAAGTCAAATCATATCCGTTATAAGTTCTATCATATCTCCGTACAAAACTACTTCTTTTATTATTACTCTTTCCTCATAGACATAATGGTCTGCAACATTGGTCAAAATACCATTTAGAAAAAAAATAAAGCAATGCAATGAAATCTATTTTTCATTCCCCTGACTGATCCTCGATTGTCAAATAAGCTTATTTACTCATATATTATACTTAAAAACTTACATCAGATAAAATCCTGGTGAATAGCACTGTATAAAGACCTGGCCTATCACAGATACAGTGACTAGAGTTTCTGGCCCCAGTGACTTGAAGACAAGAAGCGATGTCCCATTCTAAGCCGATAACATCAGCCCTAGCACAGCTAATGTTCCAGTTGTTTCTGTTCTGACTGTTCAATGGCAGTGTCATATCTAGGCGGATTTTCATGTCTCCGGGAGAGGAAATACTAACAACATTTGACTGTATCTTATATAGTAGTTCACTGCCATCACTGTGATAAAGTTTTTGTTTTAATTTTCTAAGAAATCATCAAATGCATCACACTAAAGAATATCAAGGATATCATATATCATTGTTTTAGTTACCTCAGAATTTGGGAAGATAGCGTAGGCAAGAATTTTGATATATTTTGATAACTAACGACAGTGACTATTTGGTTCTCTTGACTCATTATGTTTATTCCGATGTTAGCTGTATACCAACGAGGATAGCTGGAAAAAAAGTATGCTAAGAGATAATGCTCTTTCATACCATTCTGCATTATAATAAAATTCATCTCTTGTTATGCTCAATAAAATGACATGTATCAACACTAAACTTGACAACAAAACAAGAATTCAATAACAATTTAATTATTTGATCCTTCAACATCCAGATGAACCTAAGTTATAGAAAGTTGCCTAGCTTACCTATTGAGCGTTGGAATGTAAAACTGATTTGGGACTTGATTGCTCAGCTTTCTAATATCAATGACCATCTCAGTATAAAGTAAATAAGCCATTGTTACATTTACATGATCAGCCCACAACAGAGACCATTCGTCAACAAGGGTCTGTAGCTTTCCAACTTTCTGAAACATAATTTTTTTGCTTATAAATAAAAGAAACAAACCAGCTTTCATATGAAATTGATAAGGCAATATTTATAATTTGTATTTATTCATATTTTAGGTTATGTTAAATATTCAAAGGTAATTCAGAGTTGAACAGGCTGATTCTGCACTCATCTGAAAGCATTACATTAGCCCTATCTGCATCACTTCAGTTTCAGTGTGCAGGATCTCAGGTGCACTGGAGTTAACAGCAGTTCAGTGGCTGCCGTCCTCGAATATAGCTCACCTTCTGCAAGTTGTTTCCACACAAACATCCATTTGGAGGGCAATTCGCAAGGCTTGAGTGGTCATTGATGGCGGTTCCTGAGGGCCTAGATTACAACAAAATGCTCGTCGGGAGGGTTTGTTGCTATAGGCTGCCCAGAAACTGGCCTCCTAATGTAGAGCCCAGTCTCCCTGTACCATTTGATGGCCCTTCGTACAATTGAGTACTAATAATACCCAACACACTACTGCATAACGCTCGCTTCTACCATCTTCAACTACAGCCAAAATTCTTGCCACTAATTCCGAATTAATGACCATGATTTAAAGTTAGAAAATGTTAAACCATAAAAAAAGAACAAAAATAAAAGTGCAAAAACTGAAAAAAATGGAGTGATGTGTTCTCATGAATTATCACAGTTCAACTAACTTCAAGTCTAACAGACCCTTATTGCTAATCCTTTAGAGAACTTTTGAGAGTAACTGAAGGTATGTTGTTCTTTTCATGTAATAACGACAAATTTTTCCCTAGGGCACTAGTTATCCAAGTTATTGAGTTTTAAAACAGAAAAATCCAGGTGGGCCAGTGTAGTTATTTATAGAAAGAATGTATCATTCATTAAGGGCTTTACAAATACTAATAACTTACCAAGTATTCTTAAGCACCGAAGCCTACTGAAAATAAAAAATCATTTTATACAAGGGTCAGTAAAAGACAGGATGCTATGATTTTGTTAATTCACTCTCGTCCAGTTTTCTGTTAGCCAGCACTTACAAAGGGAGAAAACGAATAGAGGAAATTAACAAATTAATATTATATACAATTGTAATTTATTATATTAATATAGTTCAATCTCCTTTGGCCTTTTGGTGTCCCTTGGTTTTTCAATAGCTATACAAACATATATTATATTTCAGAATATATTTTTGCTATTCTTATGTGTCTGTTGAGTATAAAAACTTAGTGTAGCAATAGTAGAGAGACAGGGTAAACACAGGAAATCCTTAGAACTAACATCAGGCAGCAGTTCAAGAGCCACTTTAATGTAGTTTCCAATGAAACCAAGAGACATCTGTGAACTACCCTCCTGTAATTGAAATGGATGGAAATGAGAGATGCAACCAAATGTTGGTAGGTTTGTTTGGAAGGTGATATGTTCATACAAAAGTTTACACACTGAACTATACATACCAACAATCAACGAAGACATTCAGACCAACTGCAAACAATGTACTGATAATTGACGCAAGCATTGAAACAAAGTGATAGAAGTAATGTCACTCACACCACAGAATACTAGGAAGGGACTGAAAAGGATCTGGGTGAGGTTAACTTTCTTCATCCTGTAAGTAAATTAAAGTTAGAGAAGTGGTGCCATTGGGCACTAATTTTTCTTCATTTTAGGAAATAAATAATAAAAATAAATATAAAGTACTGTATTTAAAAATATTACCTTAATATGAATAATTGAGTTAGGTTGAGACAGAAGTAAATCCATATTGGCAAAAAATACTTTGGTGACATTAAGCACTTCTTTTGATGTAAAAGTAAGGTTAACAAATGTTGTGACATCTGACAAAAGATCCAGAACTGGTTCCCCTTCGCCACGGTAAAGAGGAGTGTGAGAACGAAGCCATGAATAAAGCTCTGATAATAACATCCAAAGGTTAGTTTTCATTGTACCACGACTAATTACCTGAAACTGATATACTGTATTTTACAACTCACATCATAAAAATTTAACAAAAATAAAAAAGTACTACATTGCTATTATAGTGGGCAAATAAAATAACTGAAATTACACCAATATTACCTAACTGCTTAACAGCCAATTAGAAATCATCTACTAATAATCAATCCATTATTTTTCCTATTTCATTTTAAGAACAGAAAAGGGACAAAACAACAAAAACAACATTTAGCAGCTGTCAACTGCTATTTAGGTTGAAAAATGACATATTTCTTCTTTCCTGATTTGAACTACATATCAAAGAGTTGAAACCTGAACAAGTTAAACTTATGACAATAACTGCTAACTTTCACTAAAGTTGGGCAAAAGAGGCCTCAGGTTTGTAAAAAAGAACTAAAGACCATTTGCTAGTCTTGTTCTCTCCACCATTAACATTACTACTACAGTGGGCCAATGTTTATAATTACATGTCTGTGAATAATGTTTTTTAGTGGTATATTAAATAAAGAGATACTATAAACCTAGGAATACTAATTATTGTAAATCCTAATAAAATTTCTTATGTAATGTAACTTAGATTTTAGAAAAATCTAGCATTAATAATTCTTGTCAGCAAATTAAATAATAAAAAAAAAATGGCAGTCAAAGAGAAGAAAAATGTGCTATAAATTGACTAAATAAAGAAGAAGAACTAAGTAGAGGGAAAGTGAGGAAAAGGTCGACCTAGAAATAAATGGGAAGATGTAAAGAAAGAATTCCACATAAGAAGATTTCAATGGAGTAAAAGAAGATAACTAGTGAAAGACTGACAGAGCAGGAAAGAGCTCTATAGACTTCCTCCTCATACTCTATAGACTTCCTCCTCATACTCTATAGACTTCCACCACATACTCTATAAGCGGTTCTAAGAGGAATGAATGTGATGATGACATTGACTAAAGGAAAAAAAAATATTATTTACATCAGTCATAATGCGGTCGAGGTACTCAGAAATACATTTTGAATAGTCAGGTTCTTCCCAGTCTGCTTCTCCAGGTCTAACTGCGAGGCAATATCTTGTTGAATAGCCAATGTACCTAATAAAGAAATAGTCATAAATAAAAAATATTAAAAAAAAATATATATTTATGCTTTTCTTAAGCTAGAGCCATATCTGTGAATGACGATGCCAAAATATCACTTTTGATTCCATTAGTTCCTTTACATGATTATAATAATATGTGTTTAATTTTAAATAAAGAAACAGAGGCCACAGTATTTTCTTGAATTAATATATGAATACATTAATTCTGTAGCTTGGAACAGAAAGGGTCAACGCCCAAAACTTTGAAATTTGAGTGACTGGACTGCACGAGTGAAATCAGTATAGTGCATAGATAGGTATAAAGTGCATTCATTGTTAAAGGGGCCATAGTCGAAATATTCCTATGCCCATGAAAGGGCAATGGCACTTTTAACAATTAATGCACTCATATATCCTACCCTGATTTCACTCATGGAGTTCACAGCAGTTTTTTAAAAACTATTTTACTAGATAAAAGCTGAAATCATTCCCAACCTTGGTGGACATTCTGCCAATGCTGAGGAACCAGGTGATGTTGATTTCCAAACGATTTCAAACTCTTCAGTTTCTTTACAAGAACCAGGAGCGAGTAGATCAATGTGAACACTTTTTTCGCTCGTTGCTGCTTTTGTCTGAGCATGACATGTGTAAGTAACACTTTTCTGAAAAATGATTTTAACATACTCCTTGTTTATTATTGTAAATACTACATCCTTGCAATTGAAAAAAATAAAATATATATAAAGATAAATAAAGGATTTTAACAATTCTAAGATGCTTTTAAAATTAAAAAAATCAAACACAAATCAATGATAATGCCAACTTGCCTGAATATTTTTGATACGCAAGATGGAGCCCCAAGGTTTAAGATCTTCCCAAACTTCTGAGCCAGGATTCAGTGGAAACAAATTTTTGTCTCGAGTCCAAGAATAAGAAACCTTCTGGTTTGTAGAGACGCATGTGAGATCAATATTATTTCCCTAATGAAAATATAACATTTAGGGCATAAAGTGAGATGAGTATTTAAAAACAAATGAAATAAAAGAAATCACATAACTTATTACAGAAAAATGAGGAGGTTTACTACACACTGTTGATGTTGGCCCTAAAATCTTATTCTAACAGAAAAATATACCTTAACTGGCTTTCAGTTGACATCCGCATGATGGTGTTTGAATTTTTTGTGTGTTTTTAGAACTGAGGATGAATGTATAACATTGGAAACCTATCTAGCTTTCGTTCATTTTTAGTACAATGTGAGAAGAAACCAGTACAAACTTTTCTGTTTGATATAATCCATTTAAACCTTGGTGAGTACCAACATGCATTTGATTTCTTGTCTTAATTAAAATCATAATTCATAAATGTTTTATAATACTGATTTATATTAATCTAATTTAATATGTATAATAATACCAAACTGTATTTTGAATTGCTTATTTTGAATTTTTTGTGTTTTTAGAACTGAGGATGAATGTATAACATTCGAAACCTATCTAGCTTTCGTTCATTTTTAGTACAATGTGAGAAGAAACCAGTACAAACTTTTCTGTTTGATATAATCCATTTAAACCTTGGTGAGTACCAACATGCATTTGATTTCTTGTCTTAATTAAATTCATAATTCATAAATGTTTTATAATACTGATTTATATTAATCTAATTTAATATGTATAATAATACCAAACTGTATTTTGAATTGCTTATTTTGAATTTTTTGTGTGTTTTTAGAACTGAGGATGAATGTATAACATTCGAAACCTATCTAGCTTTTGTTCATTTTTAGTACAATGTGAGAAGAAACCAGTACAAACTTTTCTGTTTGATATAATCCATTTAAACCTTGGTGAGTACCAACATGCATTTGATTTCTTGTCTTAATTAAATTCATAATTCATAAATGTTTTATAATACTGATTTATATTAATCTAATTTAATATGTATAATAATACCAAACTGTATTTTGAATTGCTTATTTTGAATTTTTTGTGTGTTTTTAGAACTGAGGATGAATGTATAACATTCGAAACCTATCTAGCTTTCGTTCATTTTTAGTACAATGTGAGAAGAAACCAGTACAAACTTTTCTGTTTGATATAATCCATTTAAACCTTGGTGAGTACCAACATGCATTTGATTTCTTGTCTTAATTAAATTCATAATTCATAAATGTTTTATAATACTGATTTATATTAATCTAATTTAATATGTATAATAATACCAAACTGTATTTTGAATTGCTTATTTTGAATTTTTTGTGTGTTTTTAGAACTGAGGATGAATGTATAACATTCGAAACCTATCTAGCTTTCGTTCATTTTTAGTACAATGTGAGAAGAAACCAGTACAAACTTTTCTATTTGATATAATCCATTTAAACCTTGGTGAGTACCAACATGCATTTGATTTCTTGTCTTAATTAAATTCATAATTCATAAATGTTTTATAATACTGATTTATATTAATCTAATTTAATATGTATAATAATACCAAACTGTATTTTGAATTGCTTATTTTGAATTTTTTGTGTGTTTTTAGAACTGAGGATTAATGTATAACATTTGAAACTAGTTTTCAATAAAACAAATTTATAGAAGTGGCAAATAATTTATCAATCCCTAATTAACTGGCTTCGATGGGGTCAGCATTTATACCAATTAACAAAAAAATCCATACAACAGCAATGCAACAAAAAAAAAGGCAATAGTAGCTCAAAAAAGTATTTTTAAGTAAGCCAACAAATAAGACTTATTTTGTTACTAAAATTTATTCAATTGAAAAAAAAATATAATTATTTAAAAATTAACTAATCACAATCTCTAATTCCTTAAAACAACTAAATATAAATAAAACTAATTGAATACTGACAAAAATTGATGAAATTATTTTTTTTAAGCCAAGAAAATTATAATTTAACTTAATAATAAAACATATATTTCTTTAAAGGATGCTAACATTTTTAAATTCACTTTCAATTTATTGAATTTACTAAATTAGAAAAAATTTAGTTAATCAGCTTAGTAAGGGAACATGAATAGTTAATTGAAAAGACAAGTTATAACCTGATCAATAAAACCATAATTGAGGTTGCAAAGAATTACGAATAAACTGTGATATACCTCTACATGCCAACTATTTTCATCATTTCAGTATAATAAACAGTTTAAAAGAGTCATGCAACTAAAAATAATGTTAAAATATTGAATTATATAATATGCACTCTGTACCCCATACTTTTTTCACCGAGACAGCCATTGGAGAAACCAAAATGTTCGGTGGTGCTTGCACTTCAAGATAAAATGATTTGCACTCTTGGATTCCCCAGTCTGTGACTTGGCAAGTGTACCTTCCTTCATCTACTACTTTTGCTGCATCTATTCCCAGAATGGCTGTATATTCTTCTTTTGAATTTTTAGGAAGAATATGCATCCACAAACTACTAAAATAAAATTGATTAACATGAATATTTTGAATAGATTATCCTTTTGATAATCTTATTTCAAAATAAAAAACTATTTCTACAACTTTTCGAGTTATATTTTGACTGGATTACAGATTATGAGGAAACTAGTCAAAGTGACTTACAAAATAACAAGACATTAAGTTAAAATTTTATTATACAAGCCAACTTTTGGCCCAAGCATGTGATTATGAAGTAAAAGAATAAAATGATGAAACAAGTGAATTAAGATACTAAGAAAGTAAAATAAAAATAATAGATGAAATTTCTAAAAGTTCTATTGTGTGACAGATGGGTTTGTTAAATACTTTTTCTAAGAAATTTCATCTATTATTTGTAATTTAGTTTACTTTATCTGTATCTTTATTTACTATTATTTTCTTATATTAATTATTGTTAATCTTATTGTTAATTGTTGTTATTCTTATTTTCAAGCTATTGTTATAGCATCCTCATTTTGGTTTATACACTTCTCAAGTTTTCTCTCTTATATGCATTATTATATATTCACTTTCTCTCTCGTTGCCATTCTTGCTGTAACTTATTTTCATAATTTTTATTGTTACTTTTAATTCTTGTTCTTATATTTTTTTTTGTTCTATCACTTTATTTACACCATTTTATATACATCTTTCTGATCTACTTTAGCACTGAAGATCACACACATGCTTGGGACATTCTGGCTGATTGGCGATAATCTATAGTGTAGGTTCTATAGGCGATCAGTGGCCTAAGCAGGAGCGGGGGATCAGAGGAACATATCTCCCCCTCTCCTGAAATATAGGAAAAAATTTAATTTTCATTCCCACCAACATAAGATTTATATTTTGAGTAATATTTTTGGTAATGACAATAGTTTTTGATCCAATTTTCATGCTTATCCTTAATTCCTACACTAAATTCGGCGATTATAGACATTTAGTGATTATTTGCCTTCTTCATATTAAATACCCGCCTGAAAAAAAAATTCAAATCCCCTCCAAAACAAAATTCTGTCTATGCCCCTGTATTTGAAACGAGCACTATCCATCACTTCTTAGTTACACTTTAAGATTAATAAACAAATTAGAACAAAAAAAAGAATAAATATAACCTATTTACTGAATTAAAATAATCAATTTAATATCTACTGATATTTAATATTTTAAAGGGTTTCATACCATTTTAATGTATAAAAAATCATAAAATAATAATAATGGCAAAACAAAAAAATGTACCCTAAGCCTTTAAATGGATCAATGGGATATCCATCTTTGTACCAATTGAATTCCATCTGTTCTGAGCCTTGAGCAATGCAGGTTAAGATTATTTGTTCATTTTCAAAAACTTCCCAGTTGTTAACTTGAATATCCTGAAACATGTTGAGATTCTATTTATTTAAAATGTGCATATATACATACACACACACACATATATATATATATATATATATATATATATATATATATATATATATATATATATAAATTTGTTACTTTTGAAATATTAAATAAATTAAAACTTTAACCAGGATGTTGTTTATTTTTGTTGATAACCCAAAGTTTCTCAGAAAATAAATTCTCTAATATGAAGGGCTGTTAGGGTTATAAATATAATGAAATATCAAAGCCAAGTTTGGCATCAACAAGTTTATTCATTTATAATGATAAACAGTGCTTCTAAGCATCATGCAGGTGGCCATTACTATAACAGAACAAAGAACAGAGTACTAGAAGATGGAGGGGGATACAATGCCATCTCGATCTTATGATCTTTACAAACAAGTTTACATACCAAGCATATGTACATGAAAACTTAACTTTAAAAAGTAATACAACTTTATATAAAATAAAATCATAAATTAAAATATAAATTAATTTTACAATGGTATGTCGATTTCGGGTCGAAGGGGTTTACAGTCTGGATCATCTAAGACTTCTTCATTGTCTTCATCGTCAAAACCCCAATCTTTAACTAAACTATCAACTTTTTCATTTCCAGTCTTTTATTTCCAACAAGGGCCTCAATACCTTAAAATAGCTTGGACACCCACTTGGTCAATGGCAGCAACTGCCATATCCAAAAAATCTGTCTTTCTAAAGAATGTAGCAGCAAAACGGTTCGTACGATTTTGATGGAACTTGCCAAAAGTCTTCTCTCGGAAGTCTGCTAACTTTTCATATATAGTACATCCCCACTTAGACTGTCACCCAAAGCGGTAAGGAAAGTCGTGTGAGTGGATGTACCAGATATTTTTTACATACAAAGGAATTTAAATCCATTACCTCTATATATATATATATATATATATATATATATATATATATATATATATATATATATAAATAAATGAAAATAAAATTAATTTTAAATCGTTAATTTTTGTGGCCTGCCTTTTAACCAGATTACTTGAATAAATTTCAGCTGAATCCTGAGAGAAAATGGTTTAATTTGATGGAAATGTATGGCAGTAAAGTAATAGAATTTCTAAGCTAAATAAAATTAATCAAAATTCAAGGAAACTAAAATTTGACAAATCAACTGTATGTAGTATTACCGAATATTTTTGTGACATGCTAAGTTGACTCAGTACGAAATTATTTTTCTAATGAAATTCCAACTTACTCAGATTTCAAAAGTGCTTCTTTATTTGAAAATGGCCTAGTTGTTTATAACCACAGAAACAAATAGACGATAAATATGACAGGATTGGGGAAAATGGCAGGAATCAGTTCAATAGAATAGACATAACTGTTATTACAGTACTATAATGGAAATAAGCATTAGTATGCATCGGCAAACATCACCGTTCTTTTTTCCGAATGCCTATAATGTAATCTAATATCATTTGACAGAATGGTGGGGAGAAAGCAGGTTTTCAGAAATTACGAATGAACAGAGTAAAATTAGCAAGGATATTTTACAAAACATGAAAATATTTATAATAGGCCCTGTAGGCAGTTTTAATGTGTTCTGAATCAAAAGGTTACAAAAAATTTCCGGCTTTTTCAAACGATGTCTTATTCCTAAAGTATAATAGACCACTTCTTTCCAGCATGGAGGGTGACTCCTTAAGCATTTTTGACTACTTAACTGATTTTACCCAACAATCATTATGTATTTCACATAAATTTAAATTGGCATTATTTATATTTTAAATTTAATAAATATTCTATTTACATTACATATGTTTACCTCTAGCCTCAGTCCTTGTTCGTGGCGCAGGAGTACGGCGGATTTCGAGAGAAATATATCACCAATTCTTCCTCTCTCATACAACTTCTGCTGTGCCAGACGAATCTGGCTGAGATCAAGGAGGTCGCAGAAGAAGTGGAAACTCACCTGACCGGAGTCACTAAGAAAGATATTTTATCTTAAGAGGGTTGAAATAATTATAGCCAAAGATTTTGAAGAATAACTGATGAAGGTAATGATATTCACCTCATGTTGAGGATCTTGACGTCTTCTAGCAGGCTGAGCGAGAAGGGTCTCAAGAACTTCTGGATCTGAAAGAGGAGGAGCGATAATTAGAGCGATAACAACCTAACAATAACATTATTACATTACATTAGGTCATTATTACATTACTTCAGGTCATTATTACATTACCTCAGGTCATTCCTCTCTTCAAGTCATAGATCAAGACAAATCTGCTCAAAATTATACATATCGATGAAAAGAACAAGACCTATTGAAACTGAACGCAGTCTTCGTTATTGGCGGAAAGAGGTCCGAAGAAATGGATCCGATAAAGAGGTCCGAAGAAATGGATCCGATAAAAGAGGTCAGAAGAAATGGATCCGATAAAAGTGGTCCGAAGAAATGGATCCGATAAAGAGGTCCGAAGAAATGGATCCGATAAAAGAGGTCCGAAGAAATGGATGCGATAAAGAGGTCCGAAGAAATGGATCCGATAAAAGAGGTCCGAAGAAATGGATCCGATAAAGAGGTCCGAAGAAATGGATCCGATAAAAGAGGTCCGAAGAAATGGATCCGATAAAGAGGTCCGAAGATATGGATCCCATAAAAATATTTGGTTATTCAGACAATAGCCTATTTTTTTTATTAATTTACTGAGAAGTGCTAAGGTTTATCCCAAGACGGCTTTTGGCTTCACAGAAATTGATTATTTATGTTATCGATTGTAACAAGTGGTTGGTCTCACTGATAAGTCAGATCGGATATTAGTCCTAATTTTTCCCAAGGTTTGCATTTTTCGATATACGTATTATTAATTGTCCATGAGAGTTTTGATGAGGATGAATTATAATAATTATCAAATCGCTATAAATAATTATCAAATCGCTATAAATAATTATCAAATCGCTATACCTTCTTTAATGCAAATGATTATTTCGACATCGCTTTTTGAAAACGGCGCAAACGCCATTTCGCAAACTTTATAGGAAACTTTTCCCTTAAAAAACAATTTATATTTTTTAAATTTTATTCTTTATCGTGTACAGCAGAAGTTTATTAAGCTCGGAAATTTTTTATAATAACAATATATGTTTAAGACTTGTAATACAGGCCAAAGCCAGGGTGACAGAATCATCAGCATTTGGTGCTTACATCATCAATAGTTAATTTTCAGACCATTTCTAATTTTTTTTTAGAAATATTGTGAGCGGGAATCTATATAGGTGGTGTTTACGTCTTATAATAAATTTAAAACTAAATTTCGAATTTTTGACGCTCAGCCTTTTTCGAAAAACGATGTCGATTTGTTTCGGTAGCACTGGAGAGAGGGGATGTAGCAATATATTATGATGATCAGGAAATAGAGAAATGTCTACATTATCCACTTTAGTTATTTGTGTTTATTTCAAATAATTTCTTGGTTTACCTCGGCATTGCAATTGTCAATAAAGAATTGAATATAATTAAAAGATAACAGGCAATTCATTCATATGGTTCCTTAAACAGACAAGTTCAGCTGCTTTGTAAATGAAATAACAAACAAAGAGCAAACCAGGATAACAGCAAGAGCACTGAGTAAGCTCGACTCAGAGATTGTTAACGCTCAACTATTTGATATTGAGTTCTAAGTAGGCAAGAACGTGACAAAACTTCTGCCTTGATAGCTGCTATCGTTTAAACTAAATATTTCCTAATAACTGTTAAATTTAAATAACAGTTACAAATTTAAGATAACTTATCAGCCCCTCCATTAAAGTGTAATAATATGTGAGCTTTGCTACTTCTCAAAATTTTTTCTTAGAGCCGTTCTCAAGAAAGCTGAAGAATGTTCTCAGAAAAGTGGGCCCTCTAAGGAGGCTATACTTCAGTGGCCTCGAAATAGCAGAAATAATGTCGTTCCATCAAAGCACTTCCAGTAACTTGAAGGGACCCTTGTCCATTTGTCTTATGTTTTCCTATAATAGCTCTCAGCCAGGATTTTTTTTATGGCCTTGTCCAGATTGTATCCATTCTGGACAGGTTATGTTAGAATGTTTATATATATATATATATATATATATATATATATATATATATATATATATATATATATATATATATATATATATATATATATATACAGAGTGTATCACAAGTAGATGACAATATTCAAGTAGTAGAATGCCCTACTCAAGTACACAAAGAAATTGTAACTATCAAATCCCAAAATGTTTTTTGTCTGGTAGAAAATGGACATTTTTCTTTTTCTTCAAGAACAACATTTTTAAAAAATAAAAACAACGATATATCGTTTTTCTGCTGGGATAAGGTAAAATCTGACCACGAATTCGTATACTACGTTAAATTTCCTATTAGGAAACAATGTTTAACATAGAATACCTAACTAGTGGAAAAAGGAAATAAATTTAAAATAAAATAATAATTATATCTTTTCAATATTTGGAAATTTTCATTTGGCATGAACTTTCCACCAACATCCGGTATAAAACTCCATCTTCACTAATAGTTGCTCCAAATTCCTCCAATTTGGCATGAACTTTCCACCAACATCCGGTATAAAACTCCATCTTCACTAATAGTTGCTCCAAATTCCTCCAATTTGGCATGAACTTTCCACCAACATCCGGTATAAAACTCCATCTTCACTAATAGTTGCTCCAAATTCCTCCAATTCCAATTCCTCTTTAGGAATTGTACTTTTTCACTGACATAGTTTAACTGTCTGTGGAATTATGGCAACTTTAGTTTTAAAACTATGGATAATTTTTTTTAAAACGAGATGTCATCAAACAGTTTATTAAAAAATAATACTATAAAATTTAAATAATTAAAAGCATTCAGGACGGAACAGAGGGCGTTAAACAAAATTTTCCTCTTTAAAAAAACCTAACATCAACAACAGTGGAATGAAATCGGCATTATCTGGCATGCTTATTTTGTAAAAGCTGCTGAAAATGAACTGAGAACTATGAAAGGTCTTAATAAAAAAAAAAAAAAAATGTTTAAAAAGTGAGAAATAAGTTTTTTATTTTTCTAAGCTCTTTGTATAAAATGCACTAAGGATTTGATCACGAAAATTTCTTGATGCTCTTGAGAAGGGCGTTCAGTATTGTTAAGTTAAAATGTTTATTTTATTTATTTTTTCAAAGAGGAAAAATGTTTGTTTAACGCCATTTATTCTGTCCCGAGTTCCTATAATTATTTAAATATTTTATAGTATATAGTTGGAGCTTTATACCGGATGTTGGTGGAAATTTCGAGCCAAGTGAAAATTTCGAATGTTGAAAAGACGTATTATTATTTTACTTTAAATTGATTTCTTTTTTCCAACATTTAGATTTTCTATGTTAAACATCGCTTCCTAATAGGAAATTTAACGTAGAATACGAATCCGTGGTCAGATTTTATTTTATCCCAGCAGGTAAACGATATATCGTTGTTTTTATTTTTTAAAAACATTGTCCTTGAGGAAATAGAAAAATGCCGATTTTTTCCCAGATAAAAAACATTTTGGGATTTGATTATTACAACTTCTTTGTGCACTTGAGTAGGGAATTCGACCCCATGAATATTGGGTCATCATCTGCTTGTGATACATCCTTGGGATACTAATATACATAATATACTAATATACACCCTGGGTATATAAATAATAAATCAATTCTTGATAGCCCGATGACAAAGCAATGAGAAATCACTTCCAGTTAGAAAACGCTGCAAATTATTACACAATGGTTTATTATTTACACTTAGTAATATTTAAAAAATATCTATTCTGTCCAAGTAAAAAAAATAAGCAGAAGGCACTAAAGGAAAAGAAATTTGAAGCTTGTTCCTAGATGATCGCCGTGAGAGTGCCGAAATGTGGGTGTTAAGAAAATACTGTGTCAATGCAAGTAGGCTGTGATGGTTAGGCCATGTAATCAGAGGGTAAAATGATACAGAGGAAATATTTGATATGCACTTCAATAGGAAAAGTAAAAGGAAAGGAAGTGCAGAAATAATCCAAGGAAGGATAAAGCAGAGAGATACGAAGAAGTCAGAAGCCCAATAGATAAGTCAGGAGAGGCCTAGGGCCACGATGACCAGCCGCGCCGAAGAATTAGTTTACAAAGTTCATTACGCTATATCTCAGCTAATACTGGTCCGATTTAAATGATTTTTTCCTTTTGTAGGTAATTTCATCAGCTTTCGTTTAAATACAATAAAAGCACCGAAAATTTTGCGGACGGATTTTTTATTTATTTCATATTTGGATTTTACGTATCGTGAAACGTAAAACCTCAAATTTTGAAGGGGGTTTCAAACATTTTTTCTTTGGTCGATTCCAAAGGTCTATTTTTGAAAATTATAAACTAAAATGAGTTACAGAGGGCTGACTTATATATTGTAAACAGTACAATTATATTATAAAACATTATTTATATAAAAATATATTATAATTGTTTTACAGAAACTTAAACAGAATTGGAGGTAAAACATAAATCATGGCTTCATTTAGTAGTTGCATTTATAGGTATGATAGTATTTTTAAATATAAGTAATGATTTTCAAATTGTATTATCAAATATCACGTCACGCTGCAATAACGGAGATTCCGTGTGACGGAATGTGCCAGTAGACCAGTTTTGTGACGTGTCACGCATTGTCTGTTAAAACTTGAGAAAAGCTTGATGTGACGGAATGAAATCGGATCAAGGTGTGGTATTGTAACAAAAGGGAAGGAGGAAAAAAAGACTTACAGTAACGTGACTTCATAAGTTATATATATATATATATATATACAGCTCGCTCTGACATAATAAATGACAATGAAAAAGTATTAATAGCTTTTATTAATTATTTTATTATTTATGAAATATTTTATTATTGTTATTTATGAAAGTTCATCAAACGGTTCCGCTTCTAACTTTGCTCGATTGTCCATATGAAGCTAACCAAGCTGAAAAGGATCATGATATATACACCTATATTTATTGCGTGTATATACAATACTTAAAGGTGATTCACAAAAACGTTCATTTTTCAACTAGCTTACTTTCAAAAGTACGTGAGTTCAAAAAATTCGGTTAACATTTTTATAATATTTTTGGACACCTAGAGAAGATATTTCCATACTTTTATCAGATCAAGAATAACGTTTGAAGCAAATATAGAAGTTTCAAATTTAGATCGAGATTTGTCTGTTTTATTAATTCAATGAGTTCAATACGATGCAATTTAAAGTCAAATTTCAGACTTAAGATGACATTTTTTTTTCTAAAAATACATAACCGTTCTCAACAAAATCGATAACCGTTCTCAACAAAATAGATAACCGTTCTCAACAAAATAGATAACCGTTCTCAACAAAATAGATAACCGTTCTCAACAAAATAGATAACCGTTCTCAACAAAATAGATAACCGTTCTCAACAAAATAGATAACCGTTCTCAACAAAATAGATAACCGTTCTCAACAAAATAGATAACCGTTCTCAACAAAATAGATAACCGTTCTTAACAAAATAGATAACCGTTCTCAACAAAATAGATAACCGTTCTCAACAAAATAGATAACCGTTCTCAACAAAATAGATAACCGTTCTCAACAAAATAGATAACCGTTCTCAACAAAATAGATAACCGTTCTCAACAAAATATACAAATTAAACTGCAATGAATATACAAATACGGTAAATTAATAATTACACCAAATTCAAAATAGTGTTAATGTTAATTTTTTTTTCTAAAAATACATAACCGTTCTCAACAAAATCGATAACCGTTCTCAACAAAATAGATAACCGTTCTCAACAAAATAGATAACCGTTCTCAACAAAATAGATAACCGTTCTTAACAAAATAGATAACCGTTCTCAACAAAATAGATAACCGTTCTCAACAAAATAGATAACCGTTCTCAACAAAATAGATAACCGTTCTCAACAAAATAGATAACCGTTCTCAACAAAATGGATAACCATTCTCAACAAAATATACAAATTAAACTGCAATGAATATACAAATACGGTAAATTAATAATTACACCAAATTCAAAATAGTGTTAAAAAAAGAATTCATTCAAAATGTAACTCCCAGTAGTTCTCATAATAATTCCAAGAATTCTCAATCCCCAAGACTGAAGAGGCTTAGTGCTTATAAGTATTAGTATATATATATATATATATATATATATATATATATATATATATATATATATATATATATATACATGGATGTATGGAATTCTAGCGACTGAAATAAATAAAGTTTTTATTCGGTTATTCGGAAAGTAAAATAGAAGGCCAGGATGTGTCAGCGCATATCTTAGAGACCCTGGACCACAAATATCGGAAGGGGATTTTCCTCCTCCATGACACTTTTAATATTTGAATCGATTCTTTTTGCTAGAAATTCCCAAGTAATCTGTTCCTAGTTTTTATAAGAACATTGGTAACCGTGTCGAAACCCCATTCCACAAGACATGAAGATGGAAGGCTATCGACATCTTTTTCGCAATAATCCATGATGCAACAGCTCTTTGTCTCTTTTGAAACATTGCTGATATCCCTTTCCTAAACTGAACCAAAGTTCTTCTTTGGTGATAATTTTAATTAGTCCTTCTTGTAACATATTCTTTCTTCAGCTTCAATAAAATGATATTGCAACACTGGAATAACCTCAATTGAATTAGAAACCACATTTAATTTTAAGGATAAACTGTCGTGCAGGTCACACTACTGCATTGGGTTCGTGCACAAATAATACAGGTTTCCGCCTTTGCTAAGCTTTAAAACCAATTATGCGCACAAAACAAATCCTTAATGTTGATTCCATATATATTATAATCAACCTTATTCTATATCCTCTCTTGCACCTAAAATTCAAACAATATAATCATTTTGTTCAGTCTGCTTAAATCCTTTCGAAAATAAAATGTGAAAGAGCGATTTTCGTCAGATTTATTTATGTTTTATCGTCAGATTTATTTTTACGAATTTAAACTAGGGTTTAGAGCTGCGCAAACTGCTCGCAATATGAATTAAGTTCGGGAAACCGAGTGTAGAGTGCACTCTACTGTGCAGCCTTGGTTTGCTCACCTCTCCCGAAAACAGTTATGGTGACAATATGATGGTCTACTGTCGGTATTATCCATTACAGTTTCATCAATCGTGGCGAGGCTATCACCTAATGATAATCACTGCCGACAGGTACTGCCAAGAAATTGATGTAATGGATCGGAAGCAGCAGCTTCTTTGCGCAGACCATTCTGGTCGCCCTACCCTGCATCCATTCTGGTCGCCCTACCCTGCATCCATTCTGGTCGCCCTACCCTGCATCCATTCTGGTCGCCCTACCCTGCATCCATTCTGGTCGCCCTACCCTGCATCCATTCTGGTCGCCCAACCCTGCATCCATTCTGGTCGCCCAACCCTGCATCCATTCTGGTCGCCCTACCCTGCATCCATTCTGGTCGCCCTACCCTGCATCCATTCTGGTCGCCCTACCCTGCATCCATTCTGGTCGCCCTACCCTGCATCCACGGGCCCAAATTTCTTTTCCACTGGAATAAATAAGGCAACCTGGTACGTTGGCAAACCTATGTAGATTCTGATAGAAATTATTTTGACTAAATATAAGTATACCTCTAATTGAAGTAAAGATATGACATATTTTCAATAAATATAAAAAACATGCATTATTTTTTCTTCCATCCAATATTATTTCTTGCAGTGTATTATCAACAACACATAAAACTTCAGCTAACAGAATCTCTAAACAGGTGGAAAGACGGAAAATATCACTGAATTTAGGTATATAAGAAAACGAGAGAAAACAGAATTGGAGGAGTAAAACAAAATTAAACATGAACAAAGATTAAAGAGAAGCTCAGAGAAAGAATAGGTGTTCGGAACATGGGATAAAGATACTGAGCAAGAAAAAGTGATTAAATTTATAATTTTATATGTAGATACTCTGCACATGATGAGTAGGTCATACCCAGTTTGATGGGTAGATCACAATTGTTTTTGTAATTTTATTCGATTATTAAGTAGATATATAAAATATTGTATAAATTGTAGTTAATTACATTATTTGTGAATGCTTTAGTGTGTCTGATATACTATTTTGTGGTATATCTAAGTAAGCAGATATTGCCTATTGGAAGAGTATTGTCGAGATGAGTGGAATTTCAATGTGTAGGTTAAAGTTTAAGTTGTATTTATTCCTGTTAATAACACAGTGAGTAAGCAGAAATTTTCTGTGTGTAGGCACTTTTATACGGCAGTTACTAATTTATTTAACAAAACCTCTTGCTTATTTAATAAAACTTAGATGGAAGAAACCAAAAAATTTTTAATTTTTGTCAACTGTCCTGTCGAGCACAATTAGAATTAACATGAAGTACGGAGGTGAAATGGACCAAATTTTGGAGCATTACCCGAATGAGAGACATTTGTGGGATCCAAGTGATGAAAATCATAAAATTAAGCCTAAATTACACGACATTGCCTAAATTACACATCATCCACCATCTTTAGCGACGACATCTATTTTCTGCAATAATATATGTAATTAAACTTATAGCTGATAGCGCTGATGCTGCTTCAACGTCCTCTATTGCTCAAAGTCAAAATGGAACTGCCAAGTATGAGGAGTATGGCAGAATGTAAATGGAACTGCCAAGTATGAGGAGTATGGCAGAATGTAAATGGAACTGCCAAGTATGAGGAGTATGGCAGAATGTAAATGGAACTGCCAAGTATGAGGAGTATGGCAGAATGTAAATGGAACTGCCAAGTATGAGGAGTATGGCAGAATGTAAATGGAACTGCCAAGTATGAGGAGTATGGAACTGCCAAGTATGAGCAGTATGGCAGAATGCTAACACTCACTGCCTCTGATGCTGCCCCAGAAGTAAGGAAGGGTCATTCAATGGTTTGCTAATTTTAAGGTTTATGGTAACTATGAGCCTCAATATGCAATGTAACTAAGATGAGAAATCAAAGCTATTAAAATTGTGATCAGAAAATGGGAAGAAAACGTAAGCGGAGAATGACGGGAACATAAGAGGGAAGAGATAGCAATCTCCCAAAGGCCTTAGGGAAATAAATACACTCCCACTTCCTAAACGGGAAATGATTTCTCTCAGCGCAGCCCATCTTCGATCTCAGCTGTTATCTTAGCTATAGCCAGGAAATGGAACGCTTCAATTGCAATGAATTGAGGAGCATCTAACATATTTTACCATAATCTGTTGGATCTGATATTTGATATTTATAATATCATAAAACTTTACTGAGAAGGGACGCATAAGTGTTAGATTAAATAGATTTGATTGTTAATCTAAGCGCTGGAAACTATCCTTATTCTACAACCATTAATTTATTGATCCTGAATTTGATTTTTTATTTAATATTATTATTGCAGAAATTATGTTGCTATAAAAACTGCTAACTTTTTGTTTTTATTAAAATCTTAACATTTTTATAATACTTTCTCGAACTTTTCAGTAAGTTACTTCAACACCCATTTTCCGCTATTCCCATTTTTTTTTTTAACATTCGTCAATCGGTTCAAAATCTCGAAAAGAACCGTTAGATGCACAAGTATTTTCTATTTCAATATTTTTATTTACATATCAATGGATGAATAGTAAGTGATAAATGTTACAGTTTTATATTTCGAACAACGTAACCAGACGTCCCGCTTTTTGGCAATGTGCCCTGATGTCCCCTGTGAAACAATAAATACGAAACGTAAAAATGAATACAAAAATATCACTGACTAAATGCGTTTTTCTTCTCCTCCTCCAACACACAACCAGGTCGTACCGCAACAGGGTAGAAAATATCGGGTCACGCTGTGCATAACCAATCGCCAGGGTAGTTAGGCATGTGACCTGTGACATAATCAATCGCCAGGGTAGTTAGGCATGTGACCTGTGACATAACCAATTGCCAGGGTAGTTAGGCATGTGACCTGTGACATAACCTATCGTCAGGGTAGTTAGGCATGTGACCTGTGACATAACCAATCGCCAGAGTAGTTAGGCATGTGACCTGTGACATAACCGATCGCCAGGGTAGTTAGGCATGTGACCTGTGACATAACCAATCGCCAGGGTAGTTAGGCATGTGACCTGTGACATAACCGATCGCCAGGGTAGTTAGGCATGTGACCTGTGACATAACCGATCGCCAGGGTAGTTAGGCATGTGACCTGTGACATAACCAATCGCCAGGGTAGTTAGGCATGTGACCTGTGACGTAACCAATCGCCAGGGTAATTAGGCATGTGACCTGTGACAGGGCAGTGGAAAAATCTTTAGTATTTTTCTTTTCAATATTTTTTATTTATCTAATTTTCTCACCAGAGTCTCTTTTTCTCTTTTTTGAGTTTTCCTTGTTGGTTTATTAACATAAATAAACATCGCAAAAAAAATATTATCATGAGATTATTACCAATGAACGATAGTGTCAGAAATAAAGGAGATACAATAGCGAGATAAAAATATACACATTGATATACAATTTGTCACTTCTAATAAACACAACTAACAGCCAGATAAAAATAAACACATTGAGATATAATTTGTCACCTCTAATAAGCACAACTTGAAGGCAATCCGATCAAATAATAAAACAACGATGATAAAGTAAGAAATAAAAAATCTAAATATATAAAAACTCAAATCATAATGGACGCTTACTAATTATTTTTTATTCGGAAAAGAATATCCTGGAGTATTATTATAACCGAGCATTTGATAGGAAAAGGCACTCACTGCAGCCGAGAAATGGTCCCCTGTAATCATCCATTTCGGTAAGATGGCCTTCGCATCTCGTCTCCTGTAATCATCCATTTCGGTAAGATGGCCTTCGCATCTCGTCTCCTGTAATCATCCATTTCGGTAAGATGGCCTTCGCATCTCGTCTCCTGTAATCATCAATTTCGGTAAGATGGCCTTCGCATCTTGTCTCCTGCCTCTTCCTTTAAATATTTAAATTTCAACCTTTTTAAAACTTCGTTTTCTTTTTTTTTGATTTTGAAAACACCATACCGGTTAAAACGGGAGCGGGATTAGCTGAGTGGGTACTGTACTCTGATCCACTACCGGCGCCGCGATGCAACTTTCTGCTAGACGCCCTTACAAATTTCTTTTTTAATTTTTCGATTTGTTTTATATGGATATAATTACCATATCCTACACATATTTTTACATGAAAATTATTATAAAAATACAATAAGCTGTAACAGGTTTTCTCGATAAAAAGATTATTTCGAAGCCCTCCTTGTGACGAGGCCTCGGTGCAGTGCATCTTTTGCTTAGCGGATCGGGCCCCGCACTGCTTGCTTAGCGGATCGGGCCCCGCACTGCATTGCTTCAATCTGGCGGGCCCGGGTACGAGTCAGGTTGTGGCAGATAATAATTGGGGTGGTTAGGGGGCTGGAGGCTATCCTGGGCCAACCCACCTTCTGTAAAGTGCGGATAAAATTGGTGGAAAATCTGGTGTTTGAGCGCGATGTTGGCCAAATCATCTCCTTCCACAACCGTTGGCCTAGAAATGTTACAGTTCTTACCAAAATCTGAACACAAGACTTCCTTAACTGTAGTTAGTTGTTTTCATCTTGTTTATTTATCCGTTGACAATTTTACGTTTTCTATTCATGATCCAACTTAACTCTTAAAGTTGTGTTATATTATGTATGATATCAACTATATTGTGTTTGGTATAACTTCATTAAGTTTATGATTTTAATTTTATGTATTCAATTTTAGTTTTTCCGTGTTCTCAGATTCTGAACAAAAAACGCTACCATCGGACATAATGGAAGAGTTCTTTTTTTATTTTTATTTTTTTCAATATACCGGTCAAAAGTATTTTCAATAAATGTTCATACTTATTCTTATTCACTAATAATACCTAACAATAATCTCGATCAGCTGTTTCCTGAGATCTATCAGCTATTTTGTCAAATTAGTTTAGGGATTTTCACGAATCGTACTTTTAATATGGCATGAATCTATTTATGGCTTATAAATATTCTGCATTCAGTTGTGAATTTAATAAAATCTAAAGTTAATAGGTATAATTAAAAAATTTAGATACGAAGAATTATATCAAAATCACACTGCCATTCAGAGTCCTGAACACCTCTCCCTGATGACATGGCTGACTCTAACTTATTATCTAATTTCGCTCGATAAGTTGAGCGAAGCCTTTGAGGGGAGCCCCTTTGTCGACAGCCTCGGTTCTGAAGCTCTGATAATGGCAGCCTGGGGCAGCTGATAGCTTCCCATGATCAGGAATCTATAATAATGGCAGCCTGGGGCAGCTGATAGCTTCCCATGATCAGGAATCTATCTCTCGGATTCCATAATGACATTAGCTACCGATATCAGTATTCCCCTTAAACCGATAAATTTGAAACTTAATCATCAATTAAATTCCCTTTTAGAACATTAAACTCCCTCATGAACTTGAGTCACGTTTGTCGATAAAGGTACTACGAGAAGAGGATGAAGAAGAGTGGTACTTTTTTATTTTGTAGAGGTTGATCTTGTTCTATTTTTAATGAATCCCTAACTTCACGGTCATGACATTTTTTTCAAGTTGTACCGAATCATGGAGTCAGGGCAGTATCGAGAAGGCGAACTCTACAAATGCCCAAAATTGTCCATGAACCAAAATAAATATCTTCTTAAAAATTAAATCATCCAACATCAGATCACACTCCTAAAATGTCTAATTACGTTTTGATGAAAGAACGTACATACTCCATCGGAAAAGAAATGGAGAATACTATTTTTCAAGCTATCTACCGCCCAAACCAGCGATCACTTCAATTAGAATCTCATATCTATGCCTAGTTAGGTCTCCATTATTAACTATTATTTTTCTTATTCAACATAACACCAACGTTCGATGGGGCAAAACAACAAAGAGATAATGACAATATATTTCTACATATATATTATGCATATACAATTTCCTGCGACGAAAATGTCACCAATAACCCATCTCATCCTAATTTTACGTTTTGTATTAAACGTAATTGTTCATCATAATTTTAAACCTTGGAACTCATGTAAACATTGTAAATATTATTTATTTTTGCCATTATGACCTTAATATTAACAGGCTTGATATATAACTGACACTTCATTTATATTTATAGGTTTTGGGATAACGCTCTTCATGGTAGTTTTAATATATTTCATTTATATTAATAAAAGTTGATTGTGATTTTTGGGGGAAAACCAAAAATTATAGAGTGAAGACGGCTTGGCCGAGAAGGGGAAAAGAGACGGGGAGAAGGCGAAAAGAGATGGAGAGAAGACGTGCGAGGGTTGGGAAAACACCTTGGGAATCCACTTGAGGTGTAGCCCGCCCCGCCAAGGGGCTCCCTTATAAAGGGACTTACTACCTGATTGTCCTCTTCATAATCCTCAACTTCAGCTTCCCGTTTCTTATTTATTATTGCAGTATGTTAGTGTCAAACTCTAAGCTGCTGTCAAAGAGCTTAGTTGATTCACATACTGGTGTTTCATGAGAATTATAAAGAACATTTTCATTTCATATCTACCATTCCGATATTTATCAAGTCAATATTCGTTGTTTTTTTCTTGAAAAATATGACTAATCTACTGCGCGTGACCAACACACACGGCACCAAGTGGATAACTGATCTCTCTTATTGTCACTAAGTGCTCTGTAAGGAGGGTCATCAATTCACAATCAAAATTGGTAAACTTTACTCGCTTACTGTATTTCTGCCTTAAGTCCAAATAAAAAAATTCTTTTTGCAATCTCTGATGCCACATTTTCTCTGTTAAATGATATCAATTCATGCTTTCTAGCATTTATAGAAGCGGAGCTATGAACGTTTAAAAATCACTCTAAAAGTGTCTGAATAGGTGTTCTGTTCCAAAACCTCAGACAGAGGAACGTAAGTCTACGCCAAAACAAATTGTTATATAACCTCTTTTAACTAGTGTAAAGCAACTGTAGAGAGAGTTTGGCCAGAAATATCAATATATTTATATCAGCTAAATCCTTCATCTGTTGCCGAAGGAGAATCTACTAAAGCACGGTTCAGGCGTTTCTATCTTCATTTAACAGTCGCCACAAATAGCTCAAGCTTTATACCACACACGGCGCGGCCGCTAAAAGGAGTTGAAAGAGATATCTCGAAAGGCAATCATACTGACTAACTGCATGCCTGGAGGTTGTACCACTAGATACTCTCTCTCCCATGCCTGGAGGATGTACCACTAAATACTGTCTCTCCCATGCCATTAATTGCAATCGTCGGTTGCGATATTTGACAGTTGTGGTTATACCGACAAAGTCAAAAAAGTTATTTTTTCGAGATTCGATGTCGAACCACATTCTGTTACAAGAAGTATTTGGAATCAATACTTCAATCGTTACATAGTCGGAGGCCTGGCCAATTTGTGAAGGTCGAGTTGTATACAGCTTCACACACATACACGCACTTTATAAAACAATAAGTGAAAGCAAAATAAATGCTTCAAATAAATAGTAATTCATCAACTGAGACAAACCCGAAACTGATAGATCTGGTACAAATAAACCTAAACACGTAAAATCAAATTTTTATAGAAGAAAATCGACGACATGACGGTGTTCGGTTTTACGAAGAATATCCCTTCTCCTACAGACCTTCAGAAATTTAACCATGAGATGAGAAAAGAATAACTATTTATGTTGGAGAAGGGTTTAAAAAATAGGAGGAGCACAAACATCAGAAATAAAAGAAAAAAATCAGTTGCAAAAAAGAGAGAGAAAACAGAAGAAATGGCGAGGCTGTGCTTAGGGGCTTAGAGTTGAGAACAGACACCTTCTATAAAGTGAATCCCAGGGACACCTGAACCTGACAGCAAAATGGGGACCGAGTTGGGGCCGCACCAGCATATCCCTAGGGTTAGGACCACCGGCATTTTATCTCTAAAATTACATCGGCTTCTAGTTTTAGAGATAAAATGCTACTAAGCGAGGGAAATCGATTCCCTATGACTAAAATGAATTGTACTCATTCATATCCGTTAAAATAAAAACATCACAACGTCTGGATTCAATTTAACGATTCAAGCGAGATTAAAAGCAAACTTCATAAAATAGTTTGAGAAAGAAAAAGAAACCTCCAGTAATGTTTTTTGATGCTTATAAGTAACTAATTAAAGTACAAATTAAAATATATAATTTATACACACATATATATTTGTGTGTGTATACAAATTAATTAATAAGGGAAAAAAAAAGAGATAACCATCACTGTAAAGATATTATTGTTAGATTCCAAAATAAGGGCCTTAACCTATGAAGTAGCAGTCTAATGCTAAGATGATGAGATCTCTATGAAATAGCAGTCCATGACGAGAAATAGCACTCATTCAACATATATATGAAGTGGTTTATCTGGGTCAAGGTAAGTTAACACGGTTACATATTTTTTATATGTAAGGTAAATACAGTAATGTCTTTATTTTTATTTTTGAGCAGTTTAGAATGTTGATGTGCTATCTCTGGTCTTTCTTTATTTGATGTTTTCGTTATCAGTTCTCATGATGCCCGAATTGGCCAAAGGTTGACAAGGCAGTTATTTTCTACTATTTGAGAGAATTATTTTTACTTTCCCTTACCTATTTACGAAGTATATAGTAAGGGGAAGTATTGCGATCGTGAAAATTTTTGAATTCGAGTTTTCAACGGAAATACACGTTTTATAGTCCACTAAGTCCAAATGACCAAGCCTCGCAAAATGGTTTGTGTGTCTATGTGAACAGCCTAGCTCAAAAACGAAAAATCGTACGATACTCAAATTACATATTTAAGGTAGGTACATGGCTGTGATGTTACAGCAACTTTTTTGTCAAAATCGACTAACCGGAAGTGCCGCTTTATATAATCGATTTTTTACAATTTTCTCGAAAACGGCTCTAACGATTTTGATGAAACTTGCCTAAATTATTCTTCATAAAGGCCTTAAACTTTTTATTTAAGTAGTAAATCACCGAGGAATTGCAGGGAAAAGTTATGATGAAAATAATATTTTATTTGCGCATAGCTTAAAAAGTATGCATTTTACGGTAAATTATTTATAGAATTGTATGAAAGGTAATTAAATTATCTAAAAAACAAAAAAAAGAATCATCAAAATCGGACCAATAATAGCAAAGATACAGCGAATCGGACTAATCGGAAATGGTAAGTATATCATGGATATTACAATTGTTTACAATTTTCTCGAAAACGATCTAACGATTTTGATGAAACTTGCCTAAATCATTCTTCATAAAGGCCTTTAGCTTTTCATTTATGTAGTAAATCACCGAGGAATTGCAGGGAAAAAAGTTATGATGAAAAGAATATTTTATTTGCGCATAGCATAAAAAGTATGCATTTTAGGGTAAATTATGAGTAGAATTGTATGAAAGGTAATTAAATTATCTAAAAAATAATAAAAGAATTATCAAAATCGGACCAGTATTAGCAAAGATACAGCATATTTTATGAGGAGTACAAGACCGTAGACGGATAACCGAGCGCTTCCGAAAGGAGATGGATGGTACCGAACCTCCTCTTACCAATTCGCCAATCTGTTGTCAACATTACCGTCTGTAATAATGTAATTTAAGAATAAAAAATCGAAAATTAACTTAATAATTTCTACTTTTATATTATTTAATGGAAAGAAAATGTTTCCATGGAAACTGAACCGAAACTTTTAAAATATATTTTCAACTTGACAAACTTAAAAGATGTAGGTAGTGTACAGAATTGTTGTATCTACTGAAATTGTTTAAAAAACTGTTCTATTGTACTTAAGTGGGAGAGGATGTATATGCTGCTGAGTTTATTAGAAGCAGTGTTTATGTGAATTCTTTAAAATTATATTAAAAAGATAATTATTATAGGACGGTAAGGAAAAGTTGTGTGATGCGCGCACAGCACCAGATTTTTTGAGTCAGAATCTGCCAATATTATCCTATATATGTTTATATTATAATATAATCTATATACGTATATATATATATATATATATATATATATATATATATATATATTATATATATATATAATGTATGCATTTACCTGTTTCTCCAAGTAATTGTTTAATGTCCTTCCTGGATGTTGAACTGATAAGGATGTAATATTATCTATGCTGAGGTTCATGATGTAGCGCCATCTATCTGCAACATAAACACAACCCACAACCATAAGGAATGAGATCAACCATATTTAGATATAGATGACATATCCTTTCTCTTGAGAAGGGAGTGGGAGGGTATGCCTTACTGTCACTAATCCCTCTTAATGTTTCGTAGACAGAGTATAAATATAACTGAAATAATTAAATTAAAATAAAGGCCATTTTATTATTATAAAGTGACATGAAGCTCCAAATGTTTGGCTTGGCAAAGACCAAAACTTCATGTTCTAAGATCGATTGTGTTGGCTTTTAAGCACAAAACATCAGTCACCAGATCCCAATTTTATTGCAATACTATGCTAATAGTTAATGGTAGGCGGAAATTAATTATATTAAAATCATTTATCTAATGAAGGAAAGAGATTAGAATAGAAATAAATAAAAATATAATATAATAATGGAATAAAGTACTAATGTACTAACATTAAGGAATGATATTTGATATTTGGCGATATTGCCGGATCATTAGATCTCTTTGGCGATATTGCCGGATCATTAGATCTCTTTGGCGATATTGCCGGATCATTAGATCTCTTTGGCGATATTGCCGGATCATTAGATCTCTTTAAACAAATCTGCTTTGACAAGAAACGGCATTATTTTATCCTCATGCTGTTATCCTTCCCAAAGGCTATTGAACTATAATCCAATGCCCTTCTTCGGTTTGATATCGGCTATTGAACTATAATGCAATATCCTTCGCCGGTTTGATATCGGCTATTGAACTATAATGCAATACCCTTCTTCGGTTTGATTTCAGACTCTCCGACTTACAGTGTTCACGCGTGGAATCCAGTCTGGGATCCTGAGGGTACTTCTTCAGTGATCCTGTGGACTCCAGTCTGGGATCCTGAGGGTACTTCTTCAGTGATCCTGAGGGTACTTCTTCAGTGATCCTGAGGGTACTTCTTCAGTGATCCTGTGGACTCCAGTCTGGGATCCTGAGGGGTACTTCTTCAGTGATCCTGAGGGTACTTCTTCAGTGATCGTGAGGGTACTTCTGCAGTGATCCTGAGGGTACTTCTTCAGTGATC